>CP136059.1:32672500-33922500 GCA_032464435.1 Aegilops umbellulata
ATCCGTAGATCGATCTTGTCGGCCTTGCTTTATCCTCTAGTACATCTCGCAGGTCTGGCGCACTTTCCCGTGCCTTGGTTGAGCGGCGTCGGTGCATGGCTTGGGTGGAGGTTCGACAGGCCTCTCTGTCGCGGCCGCGAGGTGGCCGGTCTGCCATATCGTGCGCTGGTGATGTAGGTGCTTCCTCCTCTAATCGGGGTAGCGGCCTGCACTTAGGATAATTCTTGGAGGGGCGCTCGAGTTCGTACTCTTCGGCCGCAAGGACTTCAGTCCATCTATCAGCTAGCAAATCTTGATCAGCTCTAAGCTGTTGCTGCTTTTTCTTCAGGCTGTTCGCCGTGGCTAAAAGCCTGCGTTTGAAACGCTCTTGTTCGGTGGGGTCTGATGGTACGACGAATTCGTCGTCATCGAGGCTTGCCTCGTCTTTGGAGGGAGGCATATAGTATTATCTCCCGTGCCGGAATCATCGTTTTAACTATGGCGGGATTTAGAGCGGCGCCGTTGACGTTGGCGCTTTGGCTGTTTCTTGGAGGTGTCATCCCCCGTTGTTCCATTGCCATCTCCATCTTTTGGAGCATCCACCATATGTACGTCATATGACGAGGTGGCCGTCCAGCGCCCTACAGGTGCTGGTTCCTATTCATCTCCTACTTCGTCGTCCATACCGTCGAAGTCTTCGGAGCCGAAGTCAAGCATGTCGGTGTAATCGTCGACAGTGGCTACCAAGTGGGTGGTGGGAGGGCTTTGAATTTCTTCATCGTCCATATCCCATCCTCGCTAACCATAATCTGGCCAGGGCTCTCCTGATAAAGAGAGAGACTTGAGAGAATTCAGGATGTCGCCCAAAGGCGAGTGCTGAAAGATGTCCGCTACGGTGAATTCCATTATCGGCGCCCAATCGGCTTCGACTGGTCGGGGCGCGGGGGGGTCGGAGTCCGGAGAGGAGTCCGGACCTTTGGGATCACGGGTCACGCGGAGTGCCGGGCTGGCGTTCGGCTTGATCGCCTTTGAGATCACAGCTCTCGAGGTGACGTCCAACCGCTCATCCTCAATTGGCGCAATAGGCTCCGAGTTAAGGGTCAGAACCGGTGCGTGTGCGGCCTCCAGGACACTATTCGGAGGCAGAGCTAGATCATGCCCGTCGAGATAGTGCGGCGCGCTTGGCTGTGGCTCAAATCTGTCGAAGATCAATTCTCCGCGGATATCTGCCGTGTAGTTTAAGCTTCCAAACCTGACTTGATGGCCAGGGGCGTAGCTTTCGATCTGCTCCAGATGACCAAGCGAATTAGCCCGCAGAGCGAAGCCGCCGAAGACGAAGATCTATCCGGGGAGAAAAGTCTCACCCTGGACCTCATCGTTGTTGATGATCAAAGGAGCCATCGGGCCTAAAGGCGACGACACAGAGGAACTCTCAATGAAAGCACCAATGTCGGTGTCAAAATCGGCGGATCTCAGGTAGGGGGTCCCGAACTGTGCGTCAAGGTCGGATGGTAACAGGAGACAAGGGACACGATGTTTTTACCTAGGTTCAGGCCCTCTCGATGGAGGTAAAACCCTACTCCTGCTTGATTAATATTGATGATATGGGTAGTACAAGAGTAGATCTACCACGAGATCAAGGAGGCCAAACCCTAGAAGCTAGCCTATGGTATGATTGTGTATGACGATTGCTCTGTCCTACGGACTACAACCCTCCGGTTTATATAGACACTGGATAGGGTTAGGGTTACACGGAGTCGGTTACAATGGTAGGAGATCTTGAGTATCCACATCGTCTAGCTTGCCTTCCACGCCAAGGAAAGTTCCTTCCAGACACGGGACGAAGTCTTCAATCTTGTATCTTCATAGTCCAGGAGTCCGGCTGAAGGTATAGTCCGGCTACCCGAACACCCCCTAATCCAGGACTCCCTCAGGGGCCCACAAACCCTCATCATGTTAGGGACGCAAAATCAAGGAACATAACACTCGTATGACGGAAACTAAGGTGGCAATAGTGCAAGAAAACACCAGGCAAAAGGCCGAGCCTTCCACCCTTTACCAAGTATATAGATGCATTAATTAAATAAGAGATATTGTGATATCCCATGATATCCATGTCCCAACATGGAACAATCTGCAACTGTACCTGCAACTAGCAATGCTATAAGAGGGGCTTAGCAAAGCGGTAACATAGCCAAACAACTGTTTGCTAGATGGTGAAAAAGGTTAGAGGTTGTTTCATGGCATATTCGGAGGCTTGATAAACAGGTGGTAGGTAGCGCGGCATAGCGATAGCATCGAGACAACTAGCATAGCAAAGATAGTAGTGAGATCCAAGTTGACGGTTATCTTGCCCGAAATCCCTCTAGGAAGAAGATCGAGTCCATGAAGTAGACGAAGCCACATAGTCGAACGGATCCTCACAATCGTAACGCAACCGGAACTATCGAGAGGAACCTCAACCAGAAAGAATCAAACAACATGGTAAACACACAACACAACACAAACATGACTTGATTCTCACCCACGTATGATGCATGACAAGGCTACCTGATGCTAGTCAAGTAAAGAGATGATGCATACAAGAACTCCACATCAAAGCAAGTTTAAATGAGGCCGGAATCAACATACAACAATCTCGGAAACTCCCCATATGCAAATTTCGAAATTGGTCCAGATCTGAATAACATGTTGTGTTGAAATTGTTAAACAGCAAGTTAATATGCACCATGATGATCTACATTTTATTCTAGTCAAGTTACATATAAAGTTCACTTAATTCGGAGCTACGGCCTAGAAGATATGAGCAAAACAAGTTAAACATGGCATTGATGCACAAGCAAGTAAAGCACAACCACCAACACAATACCAACATGACATCATGAAACTACACACAATACCAAGAAACTTTCATATAGAACATGATGAAAATGGGGCAACGGTTCAACAAATACACTCAAAACAAGACATAACCACAATCTGCCCAAAACAACAACTAGGCACTTTGCAATCATCAGAAAAACATGCTACAGAAACTATATGAGCACAAACTTGATAGTCACTTAAATTACAAATGGAATAATTCAAATCTTATTAAGGTTCAGGTTCATAGGCATCAAGATTAAATCAATATGATCAATGCAAGAAGCAACTTTATAACATAGATTACGACAGTGAAAAACTAGGCATACAAGTGAGCAGAAATAACATGTTGACATGTTGGAGGCAAGAAACAATGATGCTAAAGTGCAAGATTGCAGCAAGCAACATAACATAATTAAATTAAAGGTTAAATATGTAAAATCATGATTACTAAGTGTCTCCGTATAACCTCTAGATCAATGGCATCCATGAAGACAAGACTGCAAGTTATAACAGATTCAGAGACTTAGTGGAATTTACTGGACATGGCAGAAACATCATTAAGTAGACAAGTTTACAATCTTATGTAACTCATCTCAAAGCCTATCATGGAATGTGAATACAACCAACAACAAGAAGGCATATTGTTTCAGCTACTCATATCATGAACATGGTCATACGATGCATAGATCACTAGCTATTTAAATGGCAAAAATGAACTTGCTGATAACTGGCTGACAGAAATATTATTTAGCAATTTGAGAGCAACAAAAGAACAACCTACAACAGGCCATGATTTTAAACAAGGGAATGGATGGATGTACCATAACATTAGCTTCAAAACATGATCACTGAACATCTCCATATTATGCATAGAAACCGCCAAGTGGCAGAAAACAGAAACAACAAGTACCCCACTTTGCAAACTTGTTCTAGTCACCATAGGGCATATCAAAATAGATGTATTGCACTACTGCAAATATGACATGATTATTCTCCTAGACCATGTTGGCACGATGCTCAAAATAAAATCACACAAAATGCTATGAAAAACACAAATAGGCAAGTTACAACAGTTTCCAGTAAATTATATCATTTAGTACTTTTGCAACAAGGATTAAAGCATCAATAATTATGGTAAAATGCATGAAAATGACACCGTCTTGTAGAAAATTCATAGGTGAACATATTTACATAGCATACTCTCCAAACGGACAAACGTGCACAAAGTTACAGGCATCATATTAATGCCATATGATGTTAAAATCTCAGGACTGTCGATTTTCACCTCGCAGAAAACGGGACGGAGAGGTACTGGGACGAGGAGGACCCTGGACGGAGCGGTGCAGCGGGCCGTTTGGTTCGGGGGTTGAGGCAGATCCAGGAAGGGACCGTCCAGGCGGCGGCTGGCAGAGCATCCCGTGGCAGAGGAGTAGCGCGGCGGAGCTCCGGTCCCGGCGAGCGGTGGAGGAGGCCCGAGCAGGGCGGCACTGCGCAGATCCGGCCGGTTGGTCGGCGGATCCGGGCATGGTGGGGATGGGTGGTGGGCAGGCAAGCTTGGGGCAGGGCAGGTAGGAGGAGTCCGGCTCACTGGATCTAGCAACTCCAGCCAGATCGGGGCGCGGCACGGGGCGAAGGTGGCGGGTTCCGACGATGGGGAAACGCACAAGATGGCGTGGGCGCTCGAGCGATGGCTCGGGGTCGGGAGCGGGATTAGGCGGCACACGGCAATGGGCGCCTGCGGGGGCGCGGTCGGGACCAGGTGTCATGGCGCCTCCTGAGTGGCTGCACACGGTAGCGCGGGGTGACGTGGCGGCGGGCTCTTGGCTAGAGTAGCAGAGCGGGCTGCTGGCTCGCTGCAGGGGCGACGCTAAGTGGCGAGTAGGGGCTGGGCAGGCACGAAAATTGAGGAAGAGAGATGCTAGACATAGGGGAAGGCTAGGGTAGTCCAATTTTAGGAAGGAGGGGATGATTATATAGGGTATGTGCTAGGTGTCGGTGTCAAAATCGGCAGATCTCGGGTAGGGGGTCCCAAACTGTGCATCTTACGATCGAAGGTAACAGGAAAAAGGGACACTATATTTACCCAGGTTCGGGCCCTATTTATGGAGGTAACACCCTACTTCCTGCTTGGTTGACTTTGATGAGTATAGGGGTTACCAGAGTTGATCTACGTCGAGATCATAATGCCTAAACCCTAGATGGCTAGCCTGTATGATTATGATCGCCCCTACGGACTAATTCCTCTGGTTTATATAGACACATGAGGGGGCTAGGGTTGTACAGAGTCGGTTTATAGAGAAAGGTATCTTCATATCCGAACGCCAAGCTTTCCTTCCACGCCAAGGAGAGTCCCATCCAGACACGGGGGGAAGCCTTCTAACTTGTACCTTCTTGGCCCACTAGTCCGGCCCATGTAATTACATAGTCCGGATGCCTGGGGACCCCCTAATCCAGGACTCCCTCAGTAGCCCCTGAACCAGGCTTCAATGACGATGTGTCTGACACACATATTGTTTACGACATTGCAAAGTGGGTTCCTCCTCCGAACACTTCAAAGCTATTGATTAACAAGAACTATATCCAGCTCTGTTTAACAATTACAACCCACCGAAGTGAGGGCATAATACTAAATCAAAGAACACAATATGTCTTTACTGATAGTTTTACTGGCGAGACGTTACGTCTGGCCACTTCATTATATCAAATCGTTTTTTGACCCCCTGTTTCGCGTTTCGAGACGCACCCTCCGGTTGCATGTCTTGTCAAAGAAGAGATTGTGTCCCCTTATTACGGGATTCTCATCAATATGGGCTTGGGAAACCCAGCCGTGCCATTCGCATGACCCCTTGAGAATAGGTGAGCTTTAAGGCTCGTGTGGGGACACATGATATTCACTGCCTTTATAAGGAGATAAGGATCCACTTTTTTACCCCACGCCTTCTTCCTCCTCAGCCTATCCACCCTCGAGCTCCAACGCCCAAGTCTTAATCTTTTTCATCCCCCATAAACATTCCAGCCATGTCCGGATCTGGAGTGCAGGGCAAATGGATGGCCTCCTCCGTCACGGAGGGGAACATCCAGGAGCTCCGGGAAGCGGGGTACCTAGCCAAGGAAATCACCCACCGGCTTCCTGCCAAAAAGCAGATCGTCCCAACTCCGGAGCCCAATGAGAGGGTAGTATTCATACCCCATTTCCTTCGCGGACTAGGATTTCATCTTCATCCTTTCGTCCATGGTCTCATGTTTTACTACGGGCTAGATTTCCATGATCTAGCCCCAAATTCCTTCCTCAACATTTCGGCGTTCATCGTCGTATGCGAGGCATTCCTCCGCATCCCCCCCACTTCGGCCTATGGCTCAAGGTCTTCAACGTGAAGCCGAAAGTGGTGGATGGCCAACACGCGGAGTGCGGTGGCGCCATGGTGAGCAAGCTTCCCAACGTCACCTGGCCCAAGGGCACCTTCGTGGAGACCGTGAAGGGATGGCAGCAGGAGTGGTTCTATGTCACGGAACCCCGTGACTCCACATGGGCTGCTCCTCCCAAGTTCGAGCCCGGGCCTCCAATGCGGCTGACATCCTGGCTCAACAAGCGCGTGGATTGGGCGACATCCGACGAGTTGATGACGCTGCAGAAGCGCGTCAAGAGTATGGTAGACAGGAATACCAGTCTTGCCAGCATGATCTAGGTGACGCTCTTTTGTCGGATTCTCCCTTGGCAACGCCGGACTCAGTATATGTGAGAGTTCAACCCAGCTAGTCCCTGGACCCTGCAGCGGTTCTTCGGCACGAAGCATGAAGACATGTGGAAGTGGCTTTTCAAGACCCAAAAGACGTGGCCGGAAACGACCGAAGACCTCGGCCATGACTGTACTCATGCAGCCACTCCCGTAAGTTTTCTTCTAACCTTATTTTGTAAGTCCAAGGAGCATACTAAGCTCTCCATTCCTCCCACAGGGCTGGACGAAGAAGGTGGAGTGGATTCAATGTCCAGCTCCACTACCCAAGGACCCAGTCATTCCTCTGTTGACGAGGATGCTGGTCCTGGCGCCGTATTAGGCGCCGGAAAAGAAGGCCAAGAATAAGAGCAAGGAGGCCAATGGTGGCCTCCGCCGTAAAGGCGCTTCAAATGTAGTGTCCGAAGACACCAAAACTCTCTCCTCTCATGATGAAGATGAAGAGGAGGAGGAAGAGAGCAATTCCGCCCTTAAGGGGGTAAATAAGAAGAGAGCGGCCTCCGTGGATCTATATGCGGAGGCGTCCATGAAATGGCGAATCTCCCTTACGGATGATTCCGAGACGGACTATGACGACATCCATGAGTGGCGCTCCAGGCCTAAGCCCCTGGCAGGATCGTAAGTATTCAAAGGTACTGTATATATATCCAGCTTTTCGCATTGTCGTTTTAACACGCTAAGTTGCATGTTGTAGCCTGGCTCATGACCTCCCCCAGCGATCCTCATCTTCTGGGAATTCGCTGGGTCCGAACATGATGGAGAGCGAGTCACCTCCGCCATCTTCCCCCCCCCCCACTGCTATGGATAACGCTGAAGTGTTGTCGTGAAGGACCCATCCGGGATAGGGAGAGGTGCAGGAGGCTGCCAAAACGGTGCCACAAGGTGATACCCCTGCTGCCGAGAACATGGGGGAACCGACCCCCATGGAGACTGGAGACGGGGGTCTTGTCCAATTTGGCCCCCAACCAAATGTCATTCCGGAGACCCACACGGCCCCGGAGTCAGATGAGCAGCCTCCTTCAAAAGAAGGGGGCACGCCAATTCCACCGGAGACCTCTGTCAATCCGGAGGCGTCGGACACTCTAGTGGGAGCCCTTCAAAGCGCCACCATTGTGGAAGAACATCGTACCCTTATGAGTACGGTGGTTGAGAAGGTTCGGTCCACTAAAAGCGGATTGAACGAGGCCTACACTAGCCTTCTAAGAGGCTTTGAGATATGTGATACAACGCATTTTAGCTATATAAGAGGAATACCTGTGTATAGATAGTAGCCCCTGAGAGTCTGATCGGTGTTCGGAAAGAAAGGCCGAACAGAGGATCTAATAACTCACATAGGAGATTAAAATACATATCTATTTGAACAAATAGGCTGCGATGTAGTCGTCAGCTTCCCATGCCGCCGAAGCGTATGAGCTGAGGCGGAAGTTACAGGAAAAGCAAGGTATGTGATACCGAAACATGTTTGAAATAATATCAGCTCTTATTTGTTATCTGAATGAGTTTTATAATTATGCTCATAGCTTATGCGTCTGAGGTCGAGACCCTCAAGAGCGCGCTGGCCGAAGCCAAGAAGGAGGCAGAGGAGGAACGAGCCGCCCGCCTGAAACATGAATCAAGGGTGGAGGAAGTCCAGCAAGAGCTCAAGTATGCTATAAGCAAGTGGGAGTCCTTAGAGCGCAAGATTTTAGATCAGAATTCCGAACTTGCTAAAGCCCTCCAAAGTGCATAGGAAGCCAGGGCCGAAGCCCAAAGAGCCTGCCGAGAGATCCAAGAGGCAAAGCTGATTGCAGTGGGTAAGGCCTTTAACATGCAGAGCAAATTTGTGGGAAGAAAGTATATCTTAATGACCTGGATTTGGAGTTCTCCAGGAGCGTTTGCATACCTGCCCCGGAGTATTGCTAATGCTGCAGAGTTCTTCCGAGATGAAGAGGGGAGCTCGACGGAAAAGCTGTTCTGGTCGCAGTACCTTGCGCCAGAGCATCTCGTGCCCCTCAGTGATCAGCTGTAGCAGTTGACCGAACTGCATAGGGTGGCCGGATTGGCCATGAGGGATTTCATAATCCATCTTTAGCCCGTCAAACCCATACCCAGCAGCTACTTAGGGCTCGTGAAGTGGCTCGTCAGTGCCTGCCCCCGTCTTGATGCCGTGAAGTGGTCGGTCTGCATCAAAGGTGCACAGATGGCCTTCGCCCGTGTCAAGGTGTAGTGGGCGAAGATGAACGCCGTCAAGCTTGCAACCGAGGGACCGCCCGCAGGCAAATAGCATCACACACTGGAGCTGTATTTCGATGACGTCCTCGAAGGAGCCCACATTGTAGAGGGCCAGTGCTCGAAGGACATTATTTTTAAATGAATGTATCCTTGTTGTTCTGAACATTATATTATGAAACAAGGTTGATGTATAATATGTTGCTTATTTTACCTCAAATTCCTTTCCTCCTGTGCGGTCGTTTATGATATCTTGAGAGTTGGCCAGTCGTCGGCTTCTGCCCTGACATAGGTAGTACGGGGGTGTTCGGAATAGCAACTGAACACACTTTTCCCATCAATTTGGTCCTTTAAGGAGGTGTTAGTGCGACGAACCAGGCAATCGGACTATGTGGCTTTATTGCTCTAACTTAGCCATAGGAGTTTGACAATGAGATTGAAGGCACAACCCCTGGTGTTATTCGATCGGGTGCTCTGGATGCCTGACCGGGTGAAGACCGGTCCCTCGCGTAATGCGGACAAAATAACAAGAGATTTGTAATTGGTCCCTGAATAGCTGACCAGCTCTAGCCGCACCATGACAGTCAGTTTTTGGCTTTCTCTACTGAGGTGTTTATTCGAATGGACCAGAAACACGATCGCATTAGTTCTCCCTTTATTGCCTTAGCCGAACGAGCAGAACGTAAGGTAGTAACCATAGGAGCCGGGCAACCCAACTATTGACCAAAGACATTATTCAGAGCTGATGCATATAGCGCTATATTTGTGACACCGAATTGTACTATAAAGGTGTTCAGACTTGTTTTATTTTTAAGAAATGTATGTGGCCGGATAGAGCCTCTAGAAATTTAAGTCGCACCGCGGTGTACATGGCATTCAGACGAAGAAAGGGGGAGTACGAACTAGGAAATAAACCGGTACTGAATATGTGGGGCAAAAATCTGTTTGCATTATAGTCTGATTGATACGTCAAGACGTATTTTTACAAATAATGCGTTAAGCATTGAGGCTATTTTACATGCTAAGTACAAGGGGAAGTTGTGTACGGGTCCTAGAAGGGAAGAGGTGATCTTTAAGGATCCTTTAGATACTCTGCCACACGTATATGATGCTTTTCTCCTCGGTGTATTATCCTTCGAAAGGATCAACGATCCGGTTTTCATGAGGTGCCTAAAAAAGGGCTCTTGGTACCGTTGAAAGGTGGGTTCGGTTGTAAGGAACCTGGAAAGAGAATCTGGTTCTTTGGCATCCGAATAGTCGACAATCTGGTTCTTTTTAATTAGGAACCTGGTCCAGAATTTCCTGGCCGACTCTCGGGGCTGCTGGACTATATGACTAAGGTCATCGGCATCCGGGGGCCGGATATACGTGCCTTGGAAGTTGTCTTTAAAGGCGTCTTCCAAGTCTTCCCAGCTTCTAATAGAGTTTTCTGGGAGGCTATTTAACCAGTGTCGAGCTGGTCCCTTAAGTTTTAGGGGGAGGTATTTCATGGCATGTAGATTATCACCGCGAGCCATGTGAATGTGGAGAAGAAAATATTTGATCCATACTTCGGGATCTGTTGTGCCGTCGTATGATTCGATGTTTGTGGGTTTAAACCGTTCCGGGAACTGGTGTTCCATTACCTCGTCGGTGAAGCATAGGGGGTGTGCGGCGCCTCTGTATCGGGCGATATCACGGCGTAGTTCGAATGAAGGCCGTATAGGTTTTCGGCTCATGCAAGGTTGTGTCTGTCCCGCCAGGTCTATCGGCCATCCCCATACGTTGGGGCACGCCCCCTCGATCCATAGATTGATCTTGTCAGACCGGCTCTATTGTCTAGGTCCTTGCGTAAGTCATAGGTATAGCCCGGGGCTGGTACCTCCCTGCCTCTACGGTGGGGTGGTGCAGACTGGTGTTCGGCGTGATTAGCTCGTCTGTCCCATCCACGTGGCGGTCGGTCGGGCTCGTCAGTAGTTTTATGCTTTGGCAGTATGGGATCAAGGGCCTCGTCATTGAATTGAGGTAGTAGCTTGCGTTTCGGGTAACGCTTAGTTGGGCGTTCGAGGCCGTATTCCTCGGCAGCAAGGACATTGGTCCATCTATCATTGAGTAGATCCTGATTAGCTTGAAGTTGCTACTGCCTTTTTTAGGCTTCTTGTAGTGGCGATTAGCTGGCGTTTGAAGCACTCTTGTTCGAGAGGTTCCTCCGGCAAGATAAAATCTTCGCCGCCGAGGCTCACTTCCTCTTAGGAGATTGGTAGGTAATTACTGTCCTCCGAGCCCTCGTTCTCGATAGGATT
This sequence comes from Aegilops umbellulata, assembly GCA_032464435.1. Taxonomy (NCBI): domain Eukaryota; kingdom Viridiplantae; phylum Streptophyta; class Magnoliopsida; order Poales; family Poaceae; genus Aegilops; species Aegilops umbellulata. The sequence continues at coordinate 32,683,569 of CP136059.1, forward strand.
GTCGGGTTTTACTTTCCCATCCTCCCAATCATCCTGTTCGGATGTTGGTTCTATAGGGGCTTCGGGGTCTTCGGCATTCTCTAGAGTGTTATCGTTTCCGGTGTCGTTATTGTTGTCTTTTTCGCGGCGCAATTTTGAGCGGCGCCGCTGACGTCGATGCCTCGGAGGGGCTTCGGCAGGCTTGTCCTCAACCGGATCCTTCTTGCCGTCATCGTCCTCCTTGGGTGTGTCCACCATGTACACGTCGTATGTGGAAGTGGCCGTCCAACGTCTGGTAAACGGAGGGTTTTGGCCTTGTTCTTCTCCGGCATCGTCGTCCATACCGTCGATGTCTTCGGAGGCGTAGTCCAGCATGTCGGTTAGATCTTCGACAGTGGCTATGAAGTGGGTGGTGGGTGGGATGTAAAATTCCCCGCTCTTAGCCCCTAGCCTGGGCTGGGCGTAATTTGGAAATGATTCCTCTGTAATGGCGAGGGATTGCATTAAGTCAAGAGCCTTGTTTAGGAGCGAGTTCTAGACAGAGAAGCGAGAGCCCGCCGGGCTAGCCGGGGTGAGGACCGCCTGGCCGGGCCCATTCGACGTGGACCTCGAGAGTTCAGACTCAGTGTCCGATGCTTCAACGACAAGTGGGGTTCGGTTCATCTTCGGGCTAGCCAATGACGCCGTCCCCTCCGTATCTCCGGTAGAAAGTTCCATAATCGTAGAGAGTCCGGCGGGTTCTAGACTACTGCCCTCGGACCTGATAGCCTGCACTAGAACTAAGGCCAGAGCGGCGATCGGGGCCACAAACCCTTCGAAGATCAAATCTCCTTGGATATCGACATAGTTTTGGTTCCCAAAACTGATCTGATGACCAGGGGCGTAGCTATCGATCTGCTCAATGTGGCCAATCGAGTTGGCCCGCGGTGCGAAGCCGCAAAATACGAAAATTTGGCCGGGGAGAAAAGTCTCCTCCATGGTGGCCTTGTTGTAGATAATCGATGGAGCCATCGAGACTTCTATCGACATCACAGAGGAACTCTCAATGAAAGCACCAATGGTGTCAAAACCGGCAGATCTCGGGTAGGGGGTCCCGAACTATGCATCTTAGGATCGAAGGTAACAGGAAACAAGGACACGATGTTTACCCAGGTTTGGGCCCTCTTTATGGAGGTAACACCCTACTTCCTGCTTGATTGACTTCGATGAGTATAGGGGTTACAAGAGTTGATCTACCTCGAGATCGTAATGGATAAACCCTAGATGTCTAGCATGTATGATTATGATTGCCCCTACGTACTAAACCCTCTGGTTTATATAGACGCCGGAGGGGGCTAGGGTTGTATAGAGTCGGTTTATAGAGAAAGGAATCTTCATATTCGAATGCCAAGCTTGCCTTCCACACTAAGGAGAGTCCCATCCAGACACGGGGAAGCCTTCTATCTTGTACCTTCTTGGCCCACCAGTCCGGCCCATGTTACATAGCCCGGATGCCCGGGGACCCCCTAATCCAGGACTCCCTCACTAGGGTTGGGAGGGTTTGAGGCCGTTTCAGAGCCCTCCGATCGGGATCTGAGGGGTGATAGATTGGGCCACGTGGGCTGTGTTAGAGAGGTTGGGATGAGATGAGAGGGAAGGAGTGCAGCCCGACAACAGTTTCCGAAGAGCGAAAATGTCCGACGAATTAACCGGCAACTGTGCCGCTATGGATGACGGTTGGGCTGTCAAACGGACTCCGAATGCGATGCAATTTGGTAGGCTGTCTACCTACACTATAAAAACACCACACACCAACTTTCATCCCATTCCGAGAACATTTTATGCCACTTATAAAATAATATTTCAGAGGTGCCAGGGGCGCGTGCGAGTGTGGTTGGACTCAGAACGGACATCGGCGAGAACTGGGAGACCCAAACGGATGACTGTTTGGAAAAAGATGCAAATGAAATGCACATGATGATATGGCAAAATGCAACACACAGGCGAATGACATGGCAACGACGGCGAATAACTGGAAGACATCTGCCGCATCGGTCTCGGGGCGTTACAATAGATTCATTATTGTTTTCTATCAAAGTAGACAAAGGCATATCATTAGGATCAATAGAAGCACTCTTGCTAGCAAATAATTTCATAAGCTCATCCATCGTTCCACTCAAAACATTAATCTCTTCAATCACATGCACTTTTTTACTAGTGGATGATCTTTTGGTATGCCATTGAGAATAATTAACCATAATATTATCTAGGAGTTTAGTAGCTTCTCCTAAAGTTATTTCCATAAAATTACCTCCCGCAGCCGAATCTAAAAGATTTCTAGAAGCAAAATTCAATCCGGCATAATTTTTTGGTATAATCATCCACAAATTCAAACCATGAGTAGGGCAATTTCATATCATCAATTTCATCCTCTCCCAAGATTGTGCAACATGTTCATGGTCGAGTTGCTTAAAATTCATAATATCGTCCCTAAGGGAGACGAACTTAGCGGGAGGAAAATAATTGGAAATAAAATCATCTTTACACTTATTCCAGGAATCAATACTATTTTTAGGCAAAGATGAAAACCAAGTTTTAGCACGATCTCGAAGCGAGAACGGAAATAGCTTAAATTTAACAATATCATTATCCACATCTTTTTCCTTTTGCATATCACACAAATCAACGAAATTGTTTAGATGGGAAGCGACATCTTGACTAGGAAGGCCGGAAAATTGATCTTTCATAACAATATTCAGCAAAGCGGCATTAATTTCACAAGATTCCGCATTAGTAGCGGGAGCAATCGGAGTACTAATGAAATCATTATTATTGGTGTTGGAGAAGTCACACAATTTGGTATTCTCTTAAGTCATCGTGACAAAGCAAGCAATTTAACACATGAGCACACAAAGAGCAGACGAAGAAGACGAACGGAAAAGGGGCAAAGAAAAGGCAAATATTTTCGAAAATCATGTTAGAAGTAGGGGAGAGGAAAATGAGAAGCGAATGGCGAATAATGTAATGCAAGAGATGAGAGTTTATGATGGATACTTGGTATGTCTTGACTTGGCATAGATCTCCCTGGCAACGGCACAAGAAATTCTTCCTGCTGCTTCTTGAGCTTGCGTTGGTTTTTCCCTTGAAGAGGAAAGGGTGATGCAGCAAAGCAGAGATAAGTATTTTCCTTAGTTTGAGAACCAAGGTATCAATCCAGTAGGATACAACGCACAAATCACCGAATACTGTCGGATCATGGGTTCCGGCAAAACCCTGAAGGTTCGAACACTGGGGTGCACGCGAAGATTTCCTCCCTACCGATCCACGCCCTAGCTCGCTAAGATCTCGCGGACGAACTCGACGAACTTACAACACGAAAGACACAAGATATATACTGGTTTGGGCCACCGTTGTGGCATAATACCCTACTCCAGTGTGGTGGTGGTGGTGGATTGCCTCTTGGGCTGATGATGAACAGTACAAAGGGAAGAATAGCCTCCTGAGGTTGAGGTGTTCTTGTGCTCGGTGTGTGGCTAAGCACTACAAAAAAGTACACTTCCGTGATGATACGTGTTTGTCACAGTAGGTCGCGTTTTTTGTCATGCATGTACATCCATGACGATTTTATGACAGAATCAAGATAGTCATACATGTGCTGTCGTAGAAGTGTTCCATGACATTACCAAAATTATCATCACGGAAGTGTCCACTTCCAAGACAATAAATCGCGCGTCACAGAAGTGCTTTCGGCAAGGGTGACTGACACGTGGCATCCACCGTAACGGAACACCATTAAGCTACCGGGTCGTGTTTTGGATCCGATAACCCGTTAACAGCCCCGACCAATGGGGATTTTCCATGTGTAAAATCATCATTGGCTGGAGGAAACACGTATCGGCTCATCGTTGGGACAAATGTCATCCACTCATTGGACGGAAGGCGCCTATGATACGTCGACACGTGGCATGGCCCAACAGAGGCCCATTCCTGTGAAAAGGCCGCCCCGTTTGACTTGGTCAAAAGGTGGCGGGGCGGCCGATGGGAAGCCTGTTAACGGCCTGTTCGCATATAGCCCATTTACAACCCGCTAACCCAGGGCCCATTAGGCCCTATCCGAATTAGGCCCAGTAGCGTCATCTGGGCCATCCAATATGATTCCAGCCCGTTTTCACTTCTGGCCCATGTATGGCCCATGACGTCTTTCGGCCCATAAGAGGCCCTATGTAACTCTTGGCCTATTAACGGCCCGTGGTGAAACTGGCCCATAATGAACAGTGTATCACTTTACACCCATTAACGGCCCGTGGTGAAACTGGACCGTAATGAACAGTGTATCACTTTATACCCATTAACGGCCCGTTATTCCCTTGGGCCGTTTCTAGCCCATGTTATCTCTCGGCCTTCTCAGAGCCCATTTATTCTTGGGCTCATTTCCAGCATTTGTTTACTTACGGCCCGTTACTGTCATTTTCTGCTTGTGGGCCAAATTCAGCTCGTGGTTACAGTCGGCCCATTTGTGGTCCGTTAATACGTTGGGCCATTTTCATAGCGTCATCAAATACGGCCTATTAACGATGGCCTGTTATGGTCGGCCCATGAACGGACGATTCCAACTCTAGCCCGTTTTCGACGATAATGCGGTCTGTTTGGCCCCTGTTTGGCCAATCGATCATATGGCCCGTATAAGGCCAATTGATGATATGGCCCGCAGAAGGCCCATTGTTTCTACGGCCCATAGAAGGCCCACTGTTTCTACGGCCTCTTGGAGGCCCAGTGTCACTACAGTAAATATTAGGCCATGGTTATTGTGGCCTAGTTTTAAAAAATAGGTTATTGCAGCCACTAGCTAACCGCGGAAAAAGAACTGCAATGACTACAAGCAAACAAATAAACAAGACAACAAGGAAATAAATAAGCAATCAACTAATGCTAGGCTATCACGGCTATTACACATATTACATCCACTGGGCATCAAAGTTCGCCACTAGTGCAAATATTGGGAACAAAGCAGCATATCATATACACTGGTTGTCAAAGTTGGCGACTAGCGCAAATAAACGCCATAGCAAAACAAATCCAGAATTGAAACCACTTCAGAAGATCTCATGAAACAATATCCTGGGTACCCATAATGCTGGCAAGATGCTTAGCAAGCTTATTAACTTTCTCTTGTTTGGCGCTTAAATCCTCCAGCGCTTGCTGTTGCACCAGAAAATACGCATCTGAATTTTGCAGGGACTTCTTCAGTCCTCCAGCTTCCTGTCGCAGCACATCTGATCGATGTCATTCAACTTGAAGTTGAGACTCAAGAAGACAAACTGATTCAGGCAGCGAGTTCAAAGAGCTTGAGCCAGCAGTAGTGGCCAGTAACTCGAACACTACATCAAGATAGGACTTTTGGGTTCCCTCACTGTCGTCAAGATAGTTTTTATCAGCTTTCTTGGAGACCAACAGGGATGTCTCACTATCTTGAACCTTATCTGCATTACTTCCTTTACCATTGGATAACGTTGTACTATTCTCCAATATTTTGTCCGCATTCTAAAAGAGAAACAAGCAAACACATCACATGTTTACCATGTTGTATATGAAACTCATTTTGGTAAATGACTTCAGTAGTAAAGTGGATAGGATAACAGCATGAAACGAACATATATCTATGTACCATGGTCACTTTATGGTCTATATCATTCTAGTTTTTGTTGCCAAATCAAGATAGAGACACAGTTCAAATAATATTTTTTCAAGACAAAGCAGAATAGACAGAATGTAAGTGTGGATAACTATAGAGCAATAACAACACTTGTAATGTGCATGACATGAGAACATAACTGTTTATTCAATTGAAACTAAAATCAACATAGAGCAGGTTACAACAGCAAACCAGTTAAAGAAACAGGTTTAAAACATACCTGTTGCGCCATTGGAGTTTCAATTCCATCCTTCAAATTTAAAATTAGTTGGTATGAGTAAATACAGTAATGCAAGAGCAAAGGAGTATGAACCATAGCTACAAAACCTGACCTGAGAACAAATCTTCTTCTCCTTTAAGCGTTGAGTTGGGATTCGTAGTGGTGGTCCTCGTGCTTTGGGCAGTGTAGTTCCCTTACTAACTGCTCTTGTTTGGGTGTTCTATCGTGGAGACGGTGCTGTGTCAACGGGAACTCGGTTACTATCTTCCGGGGTTGGGGTTAGAAGGGGTGTAGCTGGTTCTCTGTCCAATTGGGTAGGGGTACAATCTGCGAGAGTCTGGGTTATGTGTGGTGGATATGTTCCTTGGGCAAGTACAACCGCGGTTCTATCTGCATCAACTGGTAGCACTATCTTTTATGAAGACCGTGTTGTTACTCCCTTAGATACTGCCATCACGCTCTTTGTGGGGACCCTGACTCATAAGTCGAGATCACCAAATGCATGTGTTGTGATCCCAGAGATCAATGCTCACTGAACACACAGAAGCTGAATAAAAAGAGTCTTACATCCATACATACCATTTTACACAAGTAGGACCATTATGGTCAAGTCTTGAGTGTATCATCGCAGCGGAAATCTTCAATAACAACTTGGACCCATGCCATCTGCCTTAACCCTACAGGCTTTTTTGACACCTATAACAGTAGGAGAGTCTCCTACGGTGTACTTAAATTAATGAATGAGTGAATTTACATATGTTTTTGTACATGGCATCCCCTTTGGGGATGGGGGGAGGAGAAGATCAAAGAGTAGCTATAAAGGAATTGAGAAATGAGATGTGTTTTTCTCCAACCCTATGGGTTAGGAGAGAGAGGTCCTCTTTTAGCCTTGCTATCCAGGATGTTTTCGTGGGTGGTATTCTTCTAAAAACCTTATTATTTCGTTCCTTCCAGATGCTCCATGCAGCTTGTAGGAATATTGCCATAAACATTGGCTTATTCCATGCATCTTTGGCTGCGCTTATCCAATCCAATCGTGAACCTTGAGCGCTCCAAGTTATGGCAATATCGGACCAGCAGTCTATGCTGAAGGCATAACCGAAGAAAAGATGTTCAAGCATTTCTCCCATGTTGGGATCGCAGAGGGGGCAAGTATAGTCATTGCCAATGTTGTAGTGTCTTCGCTTCTGCATGTTTCTGGTGTTGAGTCTGTCAGACAGGAGAAGCCACCCAAAGACTTTTATTTTCATTGTAACCTTAGACTTCCAAAGCCAGGTATAAGCTTGATGGGCTCGGACCTCCCTGAAATAAAAGTTATAATATTTGTTGGCCGAGAACGTCTGGGTCGTCCAAGTGCAGATCCAGCTATCATCCCCCGAGAGGCAATCATTCAATTGGATATCACGTACAAGACTCTGAAGGTCTCGAGTCTCCGCATGCGCCTGAACTGAGAGTGGCAGATGAAACGTTTCGTGTAAAGTCGTGGCGCCCAAGAAATCTCTAACTGAAATATCCTCCTGTGATGCGAAAGAGAAAGCCCGCGGATGTGTCTCTGCCAATATACCATCCGTCCAATGATCTTTCCAAAAGAGTATGTCCTTCCCCGTGTGCACTTGGGCTTTGGTAATCCCTCGGTAGATGGGCATTAGTCTCATGACATCCCGCCACCAAAAGGATCCGCACGGGTCAGCTGCATGGGGGATCTTGTTGCTATAATACGTGTTCCATATGAGGTCCACCAAGGCAAGTCCCATCTGTTATAGAATTTGTGAAGGAATTTTAACAGGAGTGCATCACTTTGTACCTTGAGATTAATGACCCCGAGGCCGCCCGAAACCTTGGGTTGGCAGACCATGTCCCAGGCCGCCAGAGAGTTACAAGAATCACCATTCTCCGTTTTTTTGGTCCATAAGCATTTGCGTCTGATTTTGTCCATAAGTTCAACTCCAGAAGTTCAATAAGAGCGAAGATGATTAGGGAGGTGATGACCGAGTTAAGAAGGGACAATTTTCCCCCATAGGAGATCATGTTGAGGGTAGCCGAAAGCCTACGTTCCACCCGACAGACAAGGGGGAAAAGATCTAGCACAGTTGGCCTGGTTGTCCCCATAGGCAAACCGAGATATGTGAAGGGCATCTTGCCCACCACACACCCGAATATGGTTGCAATGCAGTTGTAAGTGTCTTCATGACAGTTTATTGGTATCAAAGTTGACTTGTGGAAGTTTATTTTGAGGCCAATAGATGTTGCATAGTCCGAGAGAATGTCTTTGATGATCACTGCTTGCGTTGTGCATGCTGGCATGGCTAGGATAGTGTCGTCTGCGTATTGAATGACTGGGTAATCCGTTTGATTGGTCGAGGGGAATGGCAGTTGGATTGCTCCCCTAGTGTAGGCGTCATTAATTGCTGCTTGTAATAGATCAGCCGCCAATACAAACACCAGAGGAGAAAAGGGATCACCTTGTCGGACCCCGCATTTACAGTGGAATTGTCGCCCAGGTACACCATTTAAGAGAACCGCTGATTTACCAGACCCAAAAATGCATTGTACCCAGCCAAGCCATTTGTCATTAAAGCCCATATTCTTCATTATGGTCAACATGGCCGCATGATCAATAGTGTCAAACGCCTTGGCAAAATCAAGCTTGAGTAGCACAATTTCTTTCTTAGAGGCCTGGCATTGATAAATGTATTCAAATGCCCAAGCAAGGCAATCTTGGATAGTGCGCCCTTTGAGGAATCCATATTGGTTTCGATGAATAATACACAGAATCACTCTATGTAGGCAGTTGGCAAGTATCTTGGTTATGACTTTAAGGCAGCAGTTTAATAAAGTGATCGGTCTATAATCATTGACTGAAGCTGGGGCATTATTTTTGGGTATCAAAGTGATAAACCCATGATTAATGCTTTCAAAATTGAGATTGCCATCAAAAAATTGGTGGCAGAGCTTATAGAAGTCATGCTTGATAATGTGCCAACAAGATTTCAGAAACGCACCATCGAAGCCATCCGGGCCAGGTGCACGATCGGCTGGCATGAGCTTAATAACATTGTCAATCTCATAAGTGGTGAATGGACTAGTGAGCTCATCTAACCCATCCACCTTTTTAATAATTCTGTCCAGGTCGAATTTCATATCATGATGTGACGCCGAACCTAATCTTTGCTTGAATGTATCAAATATGAGAGCCTCTTTGCCAGCATGATCCTCCACGATGATTCCTGTATCATTGGTCAGGGAGGCAATGTTGTTAATTCTCATCCGTTCCGAAGCCATTGCTTGAAAGAATTTTGAATTCTCATCTCCGAATTTGACCCAACGTATAGTGCAACGCTTTTTCCAATATTGCTGTTGATAGGAGAGGAGGCGAAGAATATGTGACTTGAGAATCCTCCTAAAGTTTGCTTCTGTTAATGATAGTGTGCGTTTGTTTTCATACTCATCCAGTTCAAAAAGTGCCTTATTGGAGTTTTCAATGGCAATCGAAAGTCTAGAAATCCCTTTACTCCAAGCCTTAAGAGCATATCTAAGAGCCTTTAGTTTTCTGCAAAGAACCATGGCCATATTATCAGACCGAATTGGCCTGTCCCAAACTTGCTGAACAATCTCATGAAATCCATGATGCTGAACCCAATAAGATTCAAAACGGAACACCTTTGAGCGTGGAATGGAGGTCTCAATATTGATAACACAAGGTATGTGATCCAAAACTGGTCTCCCTAGAGGTTTAACCATGGTCTTGGGAAAGGAATTCGTCCAATTGGCACTAGTAAAGAACCAATCAAGTTGCTCTAAGAGGGGGTCGGTTTGCATGTTACTCCAGGTGAACGATCGACCTTTAAAAGGTAATTCAATGAGGGCTTGTGATCGGATGAGATCATTAAAGGTTATCATGTCATTACGATTGCCACCTGGTTTATTGCGGTTGTCCGGGCTTCTGATGAAATTAAAGTCTCCAACTAATAGCCAATCTTCGTTATCAGGGATGTTTAATTGGTCAAGCCCTTGAATGAATGCAAGTCTTTGGTCCCCTTGACAAGGTCCATAGACATTCACGAGAGTCCAACGGTGGGCGGATTGCATTGATTTGAAATTAATGACCTGAGCGAAATCATTAGAAGAAACAATATCTGCATGAAAAATGGAGCTGTTCCAGATTGTAACGAGACCACCAGAGGCTCCCCGGGAGGGGACAAAAGCAAATTTATCATAGCGTCGTGGACAGCAGGATTTAATGAAAGCATTATCAAAAGAGGCCATTTTTGTTTCCTGCAAGCAGAGGACAGCACAACCACTAGAGTTTATGGCATTGGTCAGGGCTAGCTGCTTAGCATCAGAGTTCAAACCCCGGACGTTCCAGCAGAGAACGTTCCAATTAACTGACAGAACCATAATAAAATGCAGAGATAGCAGAAACGAAAGGCTAGGCCGAGGCCGAAGATGGCCCCGCCTCCTTGTCAGAAAGGAGCGCGTCCTGTGAGAGCTCCGAAGCTGGGATGGCACAAAGGTTGGTACCAATGTGCTGAATCACCTGGATTGGAGTAGGCGGTTGTGGTGCAGTAGCTGTTGGGGCTTCATTGTTGTTGAAGATCGAAACAGATGATGCAGAAGGCACAGTCCTTGGCTTGACCTTGGACTTTCTAATTGACGTGTCCGCAAGAGAAGGAACTTTGAAGCCATCATATTTGTTCGAGCGGGCACTCCTGCGCAGCACAATGGCACACTCTAGAGCCACAGTCTTTCCGCGACGTCCAGCTGAAGCAGAGCCAGATGAAACAGACAAGTCCGCAGTTTGTGTCAGAGCAAGGACTGCTGAACCCTCATCAGACGGCACTGAAAGTTCCGAGTTCGGTGAATTCTCGAGCACAAGTCCTAAGCCCACAGATTCAGAAGTTGGTGCCACAAGTACAATGCTTGAGGCCATTTCCAGTCTGGACACATCAGAAACAGCAGTATCCTGATCTTGGAGCAACCAAGCCGACAGATCAGTCAATAGGTTAGTGCTGGAGACCGAGGAAGCAAGGTGAGTGGTCATGGAAGCTTGGGACAGCACAAAAGATCCATTCTCTTCAGAGAGAACCTCTCTGACATCAATTTTGTTGTTTCTAAAACCAAGTCCAGTGCTCCAAGGGCCATAACTAGCAATGATTGGCATTATAGCTGCTATGAGGAAGGTGTTGATTCTGACAAAAGGAATTCCAGGGTTCAGCAGGATGGAGGAGACAGTATCTCCCTGGGACGTCATCTCAATATGCAAGCCCGTCGAGGAGAGGGAGAGATCAACTACCAAAGAGGTGACACTGGTTGGTGCAGCAACAGTATTGGAAGTTTCCTCAGCAGGCAAAGCAGGTACATTCAGCGGGTTATCTCCAGTAGCCATAACAGGGGCAATAGCAGGGGCAGTAGCAGAGCTTGATCCAGATATATCATGGAATGAAGGACATTTGCTGGCACAATAACAATACTGTCAGACAGAGTGGCACTTGAGTCAGAGCTAGAATATGCAGAGATAGAATCATTCCAAGCCATTCCAGGGCTGTCCTGAAGATTATTGGCAGGCAGCACCCCGGCTTGCACTTGTAGCCCTTCTGCAGCAAGCCACTCCTGAAAATTGTACAGAGCCGGTGGAGCTTGAGGAGGAGAAGGAGGCCATTCCCCCCAATTAACCTGAAAGTGCACCTCATTAGCCTGAACATCCTGATGCCCACCTTGCTGCTGTGCAGCCTCAGCAGCAGCGTTCTGAGCCATCCAGTTATGCAGTTGGGCTTGGTAAAGTTGTTCAGCAGTTAGACCCTGTCCATACAGGGGGTGAGGGATACCATCCTCAGGTGGTGGATCCTTTCCAGCCGGCGGGACCTCGGGCAAGTGAGCATTCCAGTCGCTGCTTCTTAACATTGTGACACAAACAGTCCAGCTGCGCCTCTCTCCACCCATCCGACGCATAACAAAGCTCTTTGGTACCAAACGCAAGCTAATCACACGACATTTGATCAGCACAATCTTTCTGTCCACTCGTGGGCTATGCCAGGTAATCAACTCCCCAAACTTATCAACAGACTTATGAATGTAGTGAGATGTCTGATAATCATGAGGAAAACCAACATACAAAATCCAAATCTGAGGCCCATAACTAGTCATGCGCATGTTAATAGCAGCATCATGCGGGACAAAGTAAACTACTGTGTTCATGTTTTCCTCATCCTCATCAAGCTCAAAAGTTGTGCCCACGACAGCATCCCTAACCACAGAATCCACAAACCCAAAAATGCCAATGCCAAGCGGATACTCATCTACCTCAGTTGGGAAGAAGTTGGATTCGTGAAGCAAGCCCTCTATGGTGTGGCGCAAATCTGCCTTGCGATGAAACGGGACGAACCTGTTAACCTCAGAAATGGCAAGGAAATCATGCCACAGCGGCGGGTTGGGGCCGATCACCATGTCATCGCGCACCTTCCGATCAGCGGGACCGAGCTCAATGGTCATACCCTGTGGGAGGTAGGGAACGACATTGACCGGATAGTTCGCCATGGGAGCAGAGGGAGGAGCTTGGAGCGAGACAAGGGAGGGGGCGGGCTGGGTGGTGGAATGCGTATCGGCAGCGGTCTTGGGAACCCAAACCCCCACCTTTTTCCTTTGGTTGGCTGGGCAGGAGGTGACGACATGCCCTGGCTGGCCACACGATGAGCATCGAACGGACTTAGGTGGTCGCACGCTTGGTCTCTCAGTGATCATGGCAAGTTTGGTCAGAGAAGTAAACTGCGATTGATTGATTGGATTGCTAGCAGGGCTTGCCAATACTGGCTCAGCATTAAAGATTTTGCCATCCCCAAGATGATAAGGATCAACATTAGCCGGAGATAAATAAGATTCGTTATTTGCCTGCCTAGGTGGGGGATTATTTCCAAGTGTGGAATCAGTGTGACGATTCTTATAAATCTTGGGCTTCCATATGAAACAGGGGGCAGAAGCACAGGCCCAGGATGCGTGGGCCAATTTACCACAAGAATAGCATTTAAAATAAGCCGGTCAAGCCAAAAAATTGTGATTAGAAGAACCGCACGTGACACGGACCCGATCAGCTTTAGTGGGCTCATTCTGTCCAGTGGGCTCCAGGGCCGTATTCAGCAAGAAGCCGGAATGAGATCCATCAGAATTAATAACCTCATCCAAAGGGCAATTACTGGCTAAGTGACCCGACATATCACAATTAGAGCACTTATTGATTCTTTTGTAAATATAATCCAGAGGCGGAATGTGCTTCAAGGACCAAATGGTAGCTATATGCTGAGGTGTATAGCCGAAGCACAAATAATCCAGGATACGAAGTATAATGAAAGTGGGAATTGAATTCCAGTAGTGTAGCATAAAGCTAGGCCCAACAAAACACCGAAAATCCCGATCGCAGGTAGACAAATTGAGAGAAAAACTGCCAATTAGAATATTCCTCTGTGAGCATTGATGACGATCATTAAATTCTTGACGACCAATTTGTCCCTCATTAAAAACGAAATTTCCAATTTTGAGGCCCGATGATTCTTCATTGCATTGAATGTGATTGGAATTACCAAAACTGATCAGATCCAGTAGGGAGTCAGCACCGGTCGCCGGAGTAAACATCTTCGGTGAGCGATGGAGAGATGAAGAGCTCTGTCCATGATCATCCTTTAAAAATAAACCCTTGGAATGGATGGCCAAGGAAGAACGTGGCGCAATCTCATCAATTCGTTCATCAGCATGCCAACAATCAACATCAGCAGAGTAGTCATGGACATTAGGCCGGAAAAGTTGAAAATGACAAACAAAGTTGGGCCAAACTCTATCCTTAAGATGATAGATGAAATGGCCAACCTTGTTAGAAGCAAGAGAAAACCGAAATCATCGATCACCCAAACGAACAACCTTGAAACCAGAGGCTAGACCACCAATACAACATTGAAGCGCAATGCCCACAGAGTCCTCCGAAAAGGTGAAGGAGGCAGAGGAAATGTAAACGACCAAGAAGAATTCCTTGGATCGCTCCGACGAGGAGAAATGCACCGTGGTGCCAAAACGACGACGCACCTGAGCCGCGACCTTAAGGCCCGGGTTAAAATCCCAGTGTAGAAGACCCTCCATGCGCCTAGTAGATCAGAGAACGCCATTGGAACCTAGGTGGAGGTGGAGGAGAACGCCATTGGAACCTGGATGACCATCGTGTTTGTTCCTTGCTGCCCAGCCGTTTGACCCTACAGGCTTTCTGACTGGGAAGCATCCTAGATCGCAAGTTCGTCACCAAGGTACTCTTCATTAAATCCTATTCTTTCATGCCTGGACAATAAAATAACCAGTGGCAAGCCAATGAGTACTTTGAATGTACTCGCAAGCAACCTAAGAGTGATAACAGAATAAATATGCACGACTCTACTGCTAAATTGGCAGTTTGGCGGAAAGCTAGTTTTTCTCATGCAAGTATGATCAACATTTTATCAAGGATATGAATGCGTCTGCAACAAGTATTAGGAGGTTACAGACATCAATATCGAGATAGAGTTGTGAACAACTCACACTCAAGCTCATCGTGACTTCCTCACGAATCACGTCAACAGATTTACAAAACCGTGTTGTTTGTTAGAAACATATGGACATAGTCTAAGCAGCACCACCCAACTGTCCTTGACCGTGGACACGACTATTCAAATAGTTTTACACTCTGCAGAGGTTGCACACTTTACCCACAAGATCCGGGGAACTTCCGTGTCATCCACGACCCGCGGTACCTCAAGTACCCGTGGTAAGCACCCGATCACTATCTTTCCCTAGACGACACTAACATAGAGTCCACTCGATTGGTATTAACCCCCGTGCCCAACATTTCACATTTTAAAATTGTGGAGCCTTGCTCCCATATTCATCACATACCACAAGCACGGGGTACCAACGGTGTGTCCGGTGCCCTGTGAAGACAATCATGGCCGCCCTACCTGGCACGACCCCGTCCCGAGAGAGCACAACAACGACTCTCCCATCACTAGTAATGCGGGATCCAAGCTAGTATCGGCCTAGGTAATCAATAATGCCCTTTCCCATATAAGGGCAGAGTGGTCGCGCATGTTTGGTTGGGACGGTCGACAAATCTTAAATCTAATCCGTCTCTCTAAACAACACTTTTATCAAGCCTCGGTACACTACCTCTCCACCCAGTAGTGACCTCGTTCATCATCATCTCCCAGGGGCATCAGCGGCACCCACTGGGGTTGTTTGCAAGTATGTCAAACTACACTTGTTCCTTTCCATGCATAACCCTGACCCACTTTGCGTAGCCCACTACTATAGCATATTTCTATAACCCACCAACACAACTCTAAGCAAGGGTAGAGTCATGAACAATGCAAGTATCAATGGAGTATGCAACAGAGGCAAGCCTAGCAAGGTTGCCATTCAAGGTATATCATGCACTCACTGAAGCAACGAAAATGCTATTAAGATGAAAAATGGTTCATCATGGTCAAAGGGCTGCTTGCCTGGTTCATCAGAGTCTTCAAATCTTCTAGTCCATCTCCGAGTATTTCGTCTACTTTGTCAACTAACGTCGGAAACAATCATAGTAAGCAACACAACAAGGCAGAAAATAAAAGTGCTCTAAAAATATTAATTTGACTTTTCTAGGACATCTCTGGTTATATGAAAAATAACCAGAGTGGTTTCCTTGGAATTGGGTCAGTGGATATTTCTAAACATTTTGATATGATGGAATCAAGGGGTTTATAGATTTGCAAGAAGTGTACAGAAATATTTATTTTAAATGAGCAAAGGCACCCATTTAACAAACCATGATTTTAGAAGCATCTAGGAGTTGTTTTCATTTGACTTGGAGTTGAAATGGTTTTCCTATGAATTTGGAAAGTTGACAAATATGAAGAAATGGCTCATTATTTTGTGTGGTACAGGAAGTATTAAGAAAAATGTTCAGAAACTAAGTTATGAACTTAGAAGCATCTAGGAATTTGAATCATGGCATTTGGATCAATTTTGAGTTCTCTATGATTTTCTAAAGTTCATCACAGAAATAGGAAAAATAGGGTTTTACGAAATATCTGTGAAGAAAAGTTTCCTGGAAAAATGTGCAAACAGCACCATGTGATAGATCATGAATTTATGAACTACTAAAAATTTGAATCATCAAATTTGGAGCTCCGTTGAATTATTTATGGATTTTTGAAGTTGACTGGAAAAAGAAAAAGGAAATAAGGCTTTAACCTTATCCTATGCACGGGGCGATAGATAGACCGTGGGCCGGCCCAGCGGCTCGGCTGTGCGGGCAGAGGTGGTGATGTCGAAGGAGGCTTCGCAGGGGTGCACCTTCGCGCAGGGGAGGCGGATCCGGCCGAAGCCGTTTCCACTTAAACGGTCGGGCCTGCCCGTTGGGTCACTGACGCGCGGGGCCCAGCAGCAGGCCGTCTTCAACCTCCCGCGTGCGCTCCGGCCGTGGGGAGGACCGGCTCCCGGCGGCGATTGCAGGGGCTATAGAGCATCTCCGGCGACGCTCCGCCCACCAGCATGCTCCGGAGGCTGCGCCGCACCTATCTAGGTGCTTCACGCACGCCGAGGAGGGATGTAGTGGCGACGGTTAGGATGGTGGCGGAGGAGGCCGTCGGCCATCTCTGGCCGTGAGCACCTGGCCTTCCCGGGGGCGAACGGAGGCGATGGAAGGCCTTGTGGTGGAGGTATGAGGGCGTTGGAGTGGCTAGGGGGTGAAAGAGAGCTTGGGTTAGCTCGAATTTAGGCAGAGCCCAACGGCGACGCTCCGGCCATTGTGGTGGATGGAGGGCACGGGAGAGCAACGGACGGGTCTGGGCGACGTACGGGAGAGAGAGAGGGCGAAGGGGCTCTAGAGAGAGGCTCGACGAGGCTCTATATGGCAAAGTCATGGTGCACTGCGAGCCGCGCTCGCGGGTGCCCGCGGAATCGGTCCTAGGGACCGTTGGGAGGGGCCAGGATGGGTCAGTGGTGCTTGTGGAGTCCATCCAGGAGCGAGGGAGGTGAGAGGGGGAGCGGGGCGAGGTCAGAGGAGGGCCAGCTACATGGCCAGGGAGTGGCCGAGTCGGGCGGTACTTGGGCACGCGACAGCAGGCTCAAAGGAGAGAGAACGAGGAGGGGGCCGACCCCGTAGCATGTCACGCACGCCGAGGCGGCCTCGGGGGACACATTCCCGGCGCCCAAGGTCGACGGGATCATCGGGCAAAGGGCGGCTACAGTGCCCTGGTGCATGTAGCGCGCTCCAGAGCGCGGCCATTGCATGCCATGGCATGCAAATGGCTTCCTGCGCATGGCCAAGCGTGTCCACTAGCTCCTGGGAGTTTCTGATATGCTCCATAAAGCTTAATAGTTAAGGAAATTCCATAAGAAAGAAGGGGGAGGGAAAAGAGGTGCTGCCATCGTGAAAAGGGAGGGGTAAACCAGAGTTTTACCCTCCTCAATTATTGAACCAGGGTTGGAGATTTTTACTGGCGGTAGAAGGGAACTAGGAGGGGCTGTGGTAAAATTTGAGCTCAAAGAGATTAGTGGAAGTGGTTGAAACATGCATTTTGACATTCTACCAGAAGGTGTTTGATGCTAGGTTGGTCAAGCAAATTTATTCCACTTGACATGAGGATTAACAGGGTGAAATGGAACATATAATTAGGGTGTTCCACTAAATTTGAGCTCATTTGGTCAAAGTGGCCAATGTAACTTTGGTAAACCCTAGAAATCAATAGAAATGGCATTTCCAAGATTTAGTCATGCAAATCTATTCTCCTTGATGCATCACTTGGTGTAGTGTCATCATTTGAGGATTTGAACATGTCCACAAAAATTCAGACCAAAAGGACACACTTGGCAATGTAGAGTTGTTCAAACTTGGATCTGGACAAAAAGGGTTTTGGGGCACTTTTGTGAACCAAAATTATTTTGATTGATATGAAACTTTGCAAGATCGTCAGATCATGCATATGTGACTTGCTAGAATTTTCCTGGATTTAGTTGAAAATATTTCTTATAGAAATATTTCAAATACTTGAAATGAGCAGAAATGGTTTTGGGAGGTTTTGTCCAATATGTTGATCATGACCATGTGTTGAAACTCATATATATGGCAAATATATGTCCATTGAGTCTCCCTATTTTTTCTCAAATATTTTTAAAGCTTTAAAATAATTTTAACCTATTAAAGACCATTTCTGGCCTGAAGAAAAAGCCTTTAAATAAAATATAAAAGTAACTTTTAAAATTATAATTTTGTGGTTTTATGGAGTCCTATATCTAATAGGAGTCAAATACAATTTTTGAAAGATTTTTCACATCCCAGATTAAGTACTTCTAGTTCAACCTTAACTCAGGGGTTTTTGGAAAACCTAATTTAGGAAATACTTTTTGCCCAAATTATTTTTACAAGAAAATACTGTTCTATTCTATACACATGGCATGATCTTTGAGGAAAGGTTTTGGATCAAGGAGAAGGAGTATAAGAGTTGGAGGATTTATTTGATTTTTAGAGCACTTGCAAACAACACAAAGAAAGCAAATCAAGAAAAGTCCAGAACACTCAAAAGTTTTTGTCAAACCACATTTTAGCATGATTTATTGACTTAAGTGTTGTGGCATGAAAATCAGGGTGTGACACTCTCCAATTCAAATGGCTCATAAACAAGAAAAGTAATTGAAAGTATAGACATTGTATGATAGACAGGTGCAATGGATAGTGGGCAATAAAAGAGGGCATGAAATAATTCATATTTATGTTGTCTAACCAAACAGGATAGCATGAAACAATTTCATATATATGATGGCTAACTAAATAGGATAGCATGACACAATTTTACATTATGATGGCTAACTAAAAAAGATGGAAAGACATAGTTCAAAATATGAGACTATGTAAACAGGATGACATGACATAAATATATAATGTGTTTATTAAATAGGTTGGCATGCCATAATTCACATACATTCACAGATAGAATGCCATAATTCAAAATATGATGACTGTAAATACTAAACAAGATGAGATGATATAACTATATGATGTCTTTATTAAATGGGTTGCCATGCCATAATTCAGATAGATGATGTGTATGTACTATGTAAACATGATGGCATGATATAATTCAAATGTATGATTTATATAGTCAGCAAGTAAGCAGATGGCAATCCATATATGATGTAAAAACTAAGCAATGCAAGACAACATGCATGACATGGGTAATATAACCCTGCCAAGTTTGAGCATAGACCTCAGGGGGGAAATAGGACTGGTCATCAGTCTCTGAATCCACCTCTGAGGAGCTCTCTGTAACCATCAAGATGTCTGCTTCAACAGGTAGCATTGTCTGCTCTGAATACCTTGTTTTCACTCCAGATACTTCCATCACCTCTTCAAATGGATGATGCACAGGAAGAGTAGTTGAATATGCAAAAGTTGTCGACAAATGGAACACGTAATACAAAAAAATGATAGCATGATATAATTCACATACATGATGATTGGCTAACCAACATGGCATTGCATAATTCATATATATAATGCCTTTGCAACAAGATAGCATTGTATAATTCACATATATAATGTCTTGCAACAAGATGGCAATGCATAATTCACATATATGGTAATTAGACACTGAACAAGTGGCATTCACACAAAGCATGTCTAAGTTAATCAAATGACATAGCAATGCGAGACACCATACGCACGATATGAGCAACATACCCCTGCCAAGTTATAGCATACACCTCGGGGGGGGATAGGACTGGTCATCTGTCTCTGAATCCTCCTCTGAGGAGCTATCCGGAACCAGCGAGATATTTGCTTCGTCAGATAGCATAGTCTGACCTGAAGACCTTGTTTTCACTCCATAATTTGCCATCACCGTGTCAAATGGCTGATGCACACGAAGAGCAGTTGAATGTACTAACATTGTTGACAAATGTATATGTAACGAAAAAAAAGGATGGTTTGATATAATTTACATATAAGATGACTGGCTAAGCAGGATGGCATTGCCAAATTCACATATATGATGCCTGGCTAAACAAGATGGCGTTGCATAATTCACATAAACGATGAATAAACTAAACAGATGGCATTCGCACAAAGGATGTCTAAACTAAGCAGATGACATATTTGATGAAAGGATGTCTAAACTAAGCAGATGACATATTTGATGTATAAAGTAGGCAATGCAAGACACCATATGCATGATATAACCAACATCAGCATCCCAAGTTAGCGTGAAGACCTCATGGGGTAAATAGGAGTTGTCTTCTCCTTCTGAATCCCCCTCAAAACAGATATCTTCCTCTCTATTACAATCCGTAATGCGTGGAGGGGGGCTGTCTTTGCGCCTACCATGGAGCGACGTCTGCATGAAATTTTATTGCCACGCAAGGCTCGTCTCTTTTGCTCTACATGTTCAGTTCCATTGTTTACAATAACTGTCATGCATAGGAATAAAACATAGTGAGATTATGTAAGGAGTGCATGCAGAAATCTAGAGTGATGGTAGCAACCTGTGGATAGACCCAAAACCAATAATAGTAGGCAGATAATGGCTTCAGTTAAAAAAGACAGATAATGGCTTCTTTACTGTTTGATTCCCACCCAACATGAAACTCATAGTAGACACCGAGATTAATGAGATAGTAGATAGATACTATTGATAGTGGCCCCGATATGTACCCCACAACCATTTAAAAACTCAAGTTTGACCATTAGTTTGGAGCTGACTCAGAGTCCAATCGGTGAACAGGACGATAAAGTAGCTTGTAATATTAAGCAAAGCATAACTTAAGCATACCCGAAAGAGTGCGACCTCTCTTGCGGACACGTGTAGTCCTCAAGGTCATCTGCTCGGTTGATGATGGTAATGCAGTTTTCATGGCTGCCAGCGGTGGGGAAGAAGATCTGAGGCGGCGAAAGACAGTCTGGAGGCCGGATCCCTCCTGTGCTGGACCCTTCTGTCATTGGAGCAGTTGAGCTGGGGTGGACGACGGCGCATCAGGAGCGGGACAAACCACACAAGGTTTTCTTTGACAACTATCTATAAGAGAAGTAATTCTGTAAGGGCTCATTTGAATTGGAGGATTCCAACAATGCAGGGATAGGAAATACATAAGAATAGGATAGGAATGCATGTGCAAAGCAGAGAATTTAAAAACACAGGATTTCTGCCAATTTGGGTGTTTGATACACAACAATTGGAAGATCACAGGATGCAAAGAAGCATGGTGAGATTAAGTCAAACCACAAGAAAATGTACGGTTATAATAATATTATGCCACTATCTCTTAGTCTTGTGCTTCATGAATAGGAATTTAAAAAGGAGGACAAGTGAAAATTAAAATTACTACGTTTTTTCTTTCAAGGAGGAACTAAAGGAACAAATCCGTGTGCTCAGTGGACAATATATATAAAATGTAGAGTAAAAAAGAGATGCAACAAGTGTACAACCTCTTTGGCGAAGCCATGTCGATCTCAGCGTGATTAGGTTGGCCGGTGAGGATGCTCCGGCTGACTTTGTTGTCGGAGGAGGGGAAGGAGATCTTTGGCGTCTGGAGATGGAGCCCGAGGTACTGCTCCGCTGTTATGGAGGGTTTCGTCGTTGGAGCAGCTCCGGTGAGTTGTACAACGCCGAGGCTGAAGCAGGACAAGAGAGACAACGAACAACGTTAACCTGAGTGGAATTCTAATAGCATCTCCAATACATGACGTAAAATACATAACCACAAAGTGCTAGATGTAAAATACATCAGCCGCTCAACTCTGAACTTAACTGTCGAAACCGAACTTAACAGCCGAAACTGAATTTAACTGTCGAAACTGAACTTAACTGTCAAAACTGAACTTAACTGTCAAAAGTGAACTTAACTGTCGAAACTGAATTTTGCTGTCGAAACTGAACGCACTAGCAAGGCGAGGCTACACGTCGGTCGACTGACTTTTCTTCTCTGGTCAGTCGATTTTGCAGCTGTTGGATACGAAATCAAGGGCCTGCGGTTCATCTTCAACCTCCACCCCCCAGAGCCACCAGCCACCACTGGCCAAACAGCAGCCCCCCGCCCGCCCCGAGAACACTCCCCACCGCCGGTCCACCACCGCCCCGGCCATCCCTCTAGGCCCCCCCGTGCTGAGCTTTTTCTCCGGCGATCCCCACGCCACTGCCCCGCCAACGCCCCGCCACCGCCCAGTCAACGCCCCGCCACCGCCCCCATCCTGAACCCTAAGATAGATATTGGGGTACCTCTCCGGTGAGCCCCCTCCCTGCTGCGGCTGGTTCTTCCTTCACCCCGTCGACCCCCCTACCCACTGAATACCGACTGACCTAAAAGTCGATTCAGTCGACTGAAGTGTAGTTAAATCGGAGCAGCATCGCAAGCAAGAGCAAGAGAGAGAGCAGCAGCGCAAGCAAGATAAATAGCAAGAGCAGACCAGGCAGGGGACTGAGAGCAAGAGCAGAGCAGCAGCGCGAGCGAGAGCTAAAGCAGCAGCAGCTCCTACTTATGTGGGCGTCGCCGCCGAGGGAGCGACGCCGTGGAGGAAGTGGCCGGCGACACCGCCGTGGATGGAGCCGCGCCGTGTCGGCTCGAGACCGAGCGCCGGCAGCACCGTGAGATCAAATCAACAAGAAAATGTGGCAATTAGTGTACAACCTCTTTGGTGGCACCGATTAGGCTGCAGCTTCATCCGAGGAAATGGTGATGATGATGCTCTTCCGGTGGTGCAGGTGAAGAAGGCGGTGTGGGAAAGGAGGTGGCGCGAAAGACGAGGGGAACGTCGGGGCAGCTCCTTGGAGGTGGAGGACGGGGTGGCTGAACCGCCAGGACAATGAGATCGATGACGGATCCTCATCCGGTACGGTGGATGAGGGACGTCGAGGTGTTGCTGTGGACGACGTCGTCGGGGAAGAGGCTCCGGCTACGTGGCGGACGGAGCTGGGTGTGGGGTTTCGTCTTGGGTTTTCGCAGCCTCGGTTTACGAATGGGTGGGCAGATGGGATGGCTGTGGCGAACCATGGCTTAGAAACGCGCTTGTCCGAAATGTGGGGTAAGTTACGAAAGTACCCCCACCGATTTGAGGCAGTTCTTTCGGTTCAGGGGTACCACGGGCATTTCGCGTGTCAGGATTTCACAGGAGGTCGGAGTTTTCGCGCGCGTTGTAATTTCGGAATAGCAAGGCACGGGTTGAGATGGAGGGAGTTGTCGGAGCACAACGAGCCAAAGATATATCTTAAATATTTCGGGCTAACAAGGCGCGGGTTGAAATTCAGGACAAGCCTAACGTGTACTGTACCAAATCAATGCGCACTACAAATGTCATTCAAAACTTTGAATTCATGTTATGTTCAATTAAAATATTTTGCTACGTGTATAATGCATGCAACCTACTACTCAAATGAACGTTTTAGTGCATTCCAAACGTATATACTACCGCTTCAATACGAACTAAATTTGAATTCGTTTCTCTATTTGAATAAGATCTACAGTAATGATTGTTGTGAAGTCAAAGCATTTGAATTCGTTTCTCTATTTTAATAAGATCTACAATCATCATTATTTTCAAGTAAAACCATCGTTTGTGTATTATCTTCAGAGCGCACCACATGATTAATCTCGAGTTACATATGAACTATGTGTACTGTATGAACTCGAACTAGATTTTTTGAATCCACTTTATTTTGATTTCAAATCACATTACATTTCTAGCTCTAGTTAGATCTTCATAATCTAAACCATGTCTCATATGTATAATGTGTTTATCACATTATGTATGGTGCACCGCCCCCTACGCCTACAAGTATTTAGATGTGAGTTGCAAACACCACACATTACAACAAATTCAAATAAAATGTGAGAATGTTCGATATATAGTATTGTTTAGATTGTTCGATATTTAGTTGTAAGCTGCAAACGCCACACATTATCACAAATTCAAATAAAATGTGAGATTGTTTGATGTATAGTATGGTTTAGATTGTTCGGCATTTAGTTGTGAGTTGCAAACGCCATGCATTATCACATTATGGTATAACATGTGCACAACACGTGTATCACCGGTATATTCATGCATGCAATGTTTAAAACACTATGATCTCCTATTCAAATATATGAATCCGCTTTCATATCAAATTATGATCTTTGTTAGTCTCTTACACCCACACAATCCTCTAACCTTTGTAGCTACCACTAACTTTCTCTCGTGCATGCACACGCCCTCCTCGCCCTCCCCCTCCCTCGGCATTCTATCCACCAAGCACATTCATTTTTTTCTTTAGGTCGTTCTCCCAGAGTCTCCACAACTCCTTTCCGACACACACCGATCGATAAACCTCTCCAGCGATGCCTGCCTACAACATACACACACACCTTCAAACTCCACCTTTATGTGTCCTTGCCTCGTGTCTCTCATACGGTCAGACACACATGTAAACTCTCGCCCCTCTTTTCATCGATCTCACAACCGCACACTCCTCCCCCTATCTAGCTAGTAGTTGGGCCTCTCACACCACCCCCTAGCTCTATTCTCTCTGTCTATCCGTCTTGCTTGGCCTTATTTGCCTCTAACAAATGGACATACACCGACCGATCTCTCGCTATACATATAGCTAGCTAGGTCCTTATAACTCGTTTTTACCCACACGTCAATCGATCTACCTCATTAGTTGTGTCTCTCCCTTCCTCCGAAAAACAACAATTGATCTACCGATCTAGTTAGGTTTTCTTACCAAACACATGGTTTAACTTCATCATCCATGGATGCGTCCCGATAGATCTACCACGCACAGGCACACACAGAAACACATCCCCACTCTTATTGATAACATTGTAGTTCCACCCTAAGTTTTTCTAGTAGGCCTCTCCCACCATCTTCGAGAAGCAACTCCATCACCCATCCAGCACTCTACCCCTCTCCCTCCCTCTCGCTCCCTCTCTCTCTCTCTCCTCTCTCTCTCTCTGTCCCATCATATTTCCCATCCTTCAGTTATGTATGGATGTTGACTGATCTCCCTCAAGACATAGCTGGGTCTCTCCTTCTCAACACATATACGATTCGTTCTACCTCTATAGTTAGGCCTCTGCCTACCCCTCCCCCCACCCCCCACACACACCGATACATCGAGAGCTCTAGTCATGTCTCCCTGCCACACACAAACTTGACATGTGCCCTCTAACGTTCCGGTAGGCCAGTCGCCCTATATCTTTGACTTGCACACACACACAATTTCGATGGCTCTCTTCATCGATCTCGCACCCACCCACTTGATCCTCTCTTCGACTCTATCGATAGCTATGACCCCTCCCTCTCTTCTCGTGGATTGCCCGACCCTCTATGCATGATATGGCTAGGTCTCCATTTCACACACATTGCAAAATTTTGTTTAAGATGTCGTCGACACATATTCCCACAAATAATTCACGAAATCAACACCCACCCCACCCCCACCCCAAAACAAAAAACACTCATGAACGCAGTTTGTATCTCTCTCTCACACACCCACGTAGGTGGGGGACGTGCACGAAGAGAAGAGGTGCATGCACGGCGCACGTACACCCGTCTCTTTCCCAACCACACCCGCACGGGTACGCGGTGGAGCTCATTTCTGTGCAAAAAAGGCAGCCCACGTGGTAATTTGGCACGTGTACTAGTTGTCCACTTGGTGGAGGGAGGATCGTCTACCACGGGTGAACAAACAAATTGCGACTTGACGTGTTATGTTAAAAAAAGAGGCAAACCATGTGGGGCCTACCTTAGAGGCAAGGCTCTATACACCAGAGTACTTTTGATGTGTCGCGTCAACTCGCAGAACGAGGAGAAGCTTGCTTAGTACACCGTCTCCCCCACCCACGGGTGCGGTGGCTCGCAAGATGAGGTGAAGCTTGCTCCGCCTTACGCCCTCTCCCTCGCCCATGTGCGCGGTGGCTCGTAGGAAAAGGAGAAAAATTAACTACTCCCTCTGTTTACTCATCGTCCCTACTACCTTGGTTATAGAGATTATATCATATTGTTTGGAATATATATGTCCTTCAGTAGATTTCAATATGAACTACTAGTACATACTCCAAACACTGATGTATATAGACGTATTTTAGAGTGTAGATTCACACATTTTGCTCCGTATGTAGCACTCTCCCTCGCCCCTCGACCCTCAACCCTCTGCACTACCATTATTGCTCGACTTCCCGAAGAGGCGAAGAGCCAATCGCAAGGTTAATATTTTGGAGATGCCAAGAGCAAGGTTATAGGAGAACGAGTAGTAGGTGCCACGTCATTTATAAATAAAGTTTTTTTTCTTTAGTGGCACGTGCGCAATATGATAGGTTCATATGGAGAGAAAAGGAAACCGCTCCACTATATACATAGTCAGGATGGGCCATCCTACACAGTTGCTTGCTGGGGTTGCTCTCTTCACACACTCTCGCACAAAACGACTGTGGCCACATCTCTAACATCCCGGCGGATCACGTCCGCTTGGGGAAGGGGTGGATGCTTAGTGTAGATGCGGTGGTCGTCGCCAACGGCGAAAACCCACTATCGGCACGTCCTGATCAGGGGTCCCCGCCGTTCTCTCTCACAAAGCCAGTGAGGTTGCCTTCGTCCCTTGCTCAGTGCCGCGACGTGGGCAGTTGCCGCCTCCCGCCGCCCTCCTCAAGGCTGAGCTACGTCCATCAGGTACAACTCCCTTTACAGCCGGCTTGCACCACTTCTCCTGCTGCCCACATCACTCCTTGTGGATATTTCTCTACTTCTTTGCCCCGCACATACCTCTACTGGCTTCTATGTACTGTATTTGTGATGAGTTTATGTCTCATCAACTAGTCCCAGTAATCTTATTATAATCATGCTTCTTCAATGTCTTTGTCATAGGGATGCTCATCTCGATTTTGGTGAAACTGAACAAAATGATCCGATGGTCAAAAGGTTGCGAACTTCATTTATTAGAAAGCTCGAACGTTGCCAGCAAATTGAAGTCTGGTCAGGGTTCACGGTTCAAGGGCTAGGGACTGCATGGATTGTTTTTTCTTTAGCTGCCTCTGTTCCAAAATAAGTGTCAACTTTAGTAGCAGTACAACTTTGTACTAAAGTTTGCACAAAGTTGAGACACTTATATTGGAACGGAGGGAGTACATATTTGCTATGATCTATCAATCATTGAGATACAATAGCATGCATGTTAGTCTACTTTGTATTTGATGAAATGTTGCAACGGGCAACCTTGGACGCAGGATACATGTAACATAAGCTGGAAGCTTCATAGCATTGTACAAATTTATCTCGCTGATAAATTACAGTACGTACTATACTAGTACTTCCTCCGTTCCTAAATATAAGTCTTTGTAGAGATTTCACCATGAACCACATGCGGATGTATATAGATGCATTTTAAGTGTAGATTCATTCATTTTGTAGCGTATGTAGTGGAATCTCTACAAAGACTTATCTACTAGTAATAGCTAGCCCCCACTACTAGGAGTTCTCTACCCTCTCCTTGAGCCACATCATCAAAATTGATGTAGCCATTAGATGAAGTAAATCAGTCCATAATAGCCGTCTGATCTAGACGTTGAGAGGCTCCGCACTAAGCCACATGCAAGCATGCAGAAATACCATGGCACATGCATGTGAGTGAGCTTTTAAGTCCCATTAACATGTCAAAAAGAAAAATATAATCCCATTATGCAGTAGGAGTTGGCTGATCTTTTTTCCTTACGTGGGATGATCTAAATGATGATGGGAGTTTATTTAGTTTGGCTACCACATTTGTCATGCGATTATAGAGTTTTTTTAGTTCTATGAAATCGATAATTTTGCACACAAAGATATACCGCTGTTCCATGCAACGCGCGGGGAGTCATCTAGTAATATTTAGGAACGGAGGGAGTACTATGTAAAGAGTTAGGTGTCGCACGGTGATAGTGTGTGGTGGGCCGTATAATCACTGAGCCTGCGTGTTTTCACTGCTCTTGCACGCCTCCGCTGTAAGAATGGAGAAAATTGTAATCTAGTAGTAGTACCTCCTTTCGCCGAAAGCATGGGACATCCAACAGTCCTACCACCTCAGTAATAAAGACCAATGAGCCGTCAAATCACATAGACCCAGCAGTAAGTTGGACGGACGAAGCAACCATCACTCTTGCGCCAGTGAGAGGTCACGTCCGCTCTGCCCGGGCATGAATGCGGCACCGATTCTTTGGAGCGGCGCTGACCGTTTTGGGCGGGAAGCGCGCACGGGCGATGGTGGGGCTTTGGGTGGGCCAGGCTGGTCAGGAGCGGGCGTGGCAGCTGTCCGCATGTCCCTATCGGACACGCCCGGAAACGATAGGATGCACCGACTCTCATGGCTGAAATCGTACAGTACACAACATCTCTCTGTAGGAGTAGGTTGATTTGTCGCTCTCTCTAACACACACATGCTGTTAAACACACACACACACACACACACACACACACACATGCACGCACCTTGGTCCCGTTGCACCTTCTAATGTGACTTATTACACCTAGACGGAGGGAGTAGTAAGTATACGAGATACGGTGGCACACTGACTTAAGTCGAATACAAGTGCCCAAAATTTGTGTGCATGTTATAATAAGGATTCACTAAAAATAGTACGTGAGCGAACAGATGGATCAATTGGACAGTGTTCCCGAGCAGTGGCGAGATGTGTGAGGTAAGATACATCGCTGGCACTTTTAATTTTTCTTATTAATTTGTTTGTTTCACCCTTTGACTGGTGGGACCCAACGTACTACGTGGAGAGAGGTAAGGTGACTAAGGCTGCATTATTTCTGCACCACTGTGGATAATCTTACCACCAAAGCCACATGACACGATTATGATTGAAATCCCAATGACTCCCACACACACAAAAACACGGCATGCTTGTCACACGAATGCAGGAATGTATAAAAGGTTATTTCCCTCTCATTGAACATAACAGGAGGGTTGTGTAGCTGGTTAGCCCGTTCACTCATCAAACTTGAGATCTCTGGTTCGATAACTACACTTGAGCGGAAAGGAAGGGGCGAAAGTACTAGTTCAAAAAGGAAAGGAAGGGCAAGGCTGTAGAGTTTGAGCAGGACTAGATTTGCTGCGCTCACATAGGGAAAGGTGTCTAAAGATAACAAAACTGGGAACAACACAAATATGCTCCTTGGTTGTTTGTTCTTTGTTGCAACAGATTGTGCATGACCACAGTACATCGGTAGATCGATGCACATGGTGCAGGTGCGTTCACTGTCCCGTGCAACTCATTAGCTGTTGTTAATCTAAGGCCCTGTGAGGGAGTCCTGGATTAGGGGGTGTCCGGATAGTCGGACTATACCTTCAGCCGGACTCCTGGACTATGAAGATACAAGATTGAAGACTTCGTCCCGTGTCCGGAAGGGACTTTCCTTGGCGTGGAAGGCAAGCTTCGCGATGCGGATATGCAGATCTCCTACCATTGTAACCGACTCTGTGTAACCCTAACCCTCTCCGGTGTCTATATAAACCGGAGGGTTTTAGTCCGTAGGACAGAAAAACAATCTTACCATAGGCTAGCTTCTAGGGTTTAGCCTCCTTGATCTCGTGGTAGATCTACACTTGTACTACCCATATCATCAATATTAATCAAGCAGGAGTAGGGTTTTACCTCCATCGAGAGGGCTCGAACCTGGGTAAAAACATCGTGTCCCTTGTCTCCTGTTACCATCCGCCTAGACGCACAGTTCGGGACCCCCTACCCGAGATCCGCCGGTTTTGACACCGACATTGGTGCTTTCATTGAGAGTTCCTCTGTGTCGTCACTTTTAGGCCCGATGGCTCCTCCGATCATCAATAGCGACGCAGTCCAGGGTGAGACCTTTCTCCCCGGACAGATCTTCGTCTTCGGCGGCTTCGCACTGCGGGCCAATTTGCTTGGCCATCTGGAGCAGATCGAAAGCTATGCCCCTGGTCATCAGGTCAGATTTGGAAGTTTAAACTACATGGCTGACATCCGTGGGGACTTGATCTTCGACAGATTCGAGCCACTGCCGAGCGCGCAACACTGTCACGACGGGCATGATCTAGCTCTGCCGCCGAACAGTGCCCTAGAGGCTGCGCCTGCATCGGCTTCGACCCTTAATTCGGAGCCAACTGCGCCGATCGAGGATGGGTGGTTGGACACCGCCTCAGGGGATGCGATCCCTACGGCGATTGAGCCGAACACCAGCCCCGCACTCCGCGAGGCTCATGACTCCAAGGAACCGGACTCCTCTCCAGACTCCAAGCCCTCCGCGCCCCTGCCGATCGAATCTGATTGGGCGCCGATCATGGAGTTTACCGCCACGGACATCTTTCAGCACTCGCCTTTCGGCGATATTCTGAAGTCACTAAAGTCTCCCTCTTTATCAGGAGAGCCCTGGCCGGACTACGGTCAGCAAGGTTGGGATACGGACGATGAGGAAATTCAAAGCCCACCCACCACCCACTTTGTAGCCACTGTCGACGATTTAACCAGCATGCTCGACTTCGACTCCGAAGACATCGACGGTATGGACGCTGATGCAGGAGACGATCAAGAACCAGCACCTATAGGGCACTGGAAAGCCACCTCGTCATATGACATATACATGGTAGACACCCCAAAAGAAGGAGATGGCGATGGAACAACAGAGGATGACCCCTCCAAGAAACAGTCTAAGCGCCGGCGTCAGCGGCGCCACTCTAAATCCCGCCAAAGAAAAAATGGTGATCCTAGCACGGGAGATAATAATACTCCAGACAGTGCCGAAGAAAACCCCCTCCAGCAAGATCCAGCACAGGAGGATGGAGAAGCCAGCACTCATGAGAGAGCGGCAGACAGAGAGGTCGAGGACGATATTTATATGCATCCCTCCGAAGACGAGGCAAGCCTCAACGACGACGAATTTGTCATGCCAGAGGATCCCATCGAGCAAGAGCGTTTTCAACGCAGGCTTATGGCGACGGCAAGCAGCCTCAAGAAAAAACAGCAACAGCTTAGAGCTGATCAAGATTTGCTAGCCGACAGATGGACTGAAGTCCTTGCGGCCGAAGAGTATGAACTCGAACGCCGCTCCATGAGCTACCCAAAGCGCAGGTTGCTACCCCGATTAGAGGAGGAAGCACCTAAACCTACATCACCAGCACATGATACGGCCGATCGGCCACCTCGTGGCCACGACAGAGAGGCCTCTCGGCCCTCCACTCAAGCCGCACCCCGGCGCCGCTCCAAACATACCAAGGCTCGGGAAAATGCGACAGACCTGCGAGATATATTGGAGGACAAGGCAAGGCAAACAAGATCGATCTACGGATCGCATGGGTGCCCCATGACTCGAGACGATAACCATCACGCCGGATACAGCAAATCCGGTAGGGCCGAACACAGCAGACAAAGCTCATTTGAGCTACGTCGTGACATAGCCCAGTACAGAGGTGCCGCACACCCACTATGCTTCACAGATGAAGTAATGGATCATCAAATCCCCGAGGGTTTCAAACCCGTAAACATTGAATCATATGATGGCACAACAGATCCTGCGGTATGGATCGAGGATTATCTCTTTCATATCCACATGGCCCGTGGCGATGATCTACACGCCATCAAATACCTCCCACTCAAGCTTAAAGGACCAGCTCGGCATTGGCTTAACAGCTTGCCAGCAGAATCAGTCAGTTGTTGGGAGGACCTGGAAGCCGCATTCCTCGACAATTTTCAGGGCACTTATGTGCGACCACCAGACACCGATGACCCAAGCCACATAATTCAGCAGCCACAGGAATCGGCCAGGCAATTCTGGACACGGTTCCTAACAAAGAAAAATCAAATAGTCGACTGTCCGGACGCAGAGGCCCTAGCAGCGTTCAAGCATAATATCCGTGACGAGTGCCTTGCCCGGCACCTTGGACAGGAAAGGCCGAAATCTATGGCAGCGCTCACGACACTCATGAACCGCTTTTGCACGGGAGTAGACAGCTGGCTTGCTCGTAGCAACAATATGACCAAGAACCCTGGTAATTCGGATACCTGAGACAGTAGTGGCACGTCGCATCGCAACAAGCAGAAGCGCCGCATTAACGGCGACAATGCTGAGGATACGGCAGTTAATGCCCGTTTCATAGGCTATAAATCCGGTCAGCGGAAAAAGCCATTCAAAAGAAATACTCAGGGCCCATCCAGTTTGGACCGAATACTCGACCGCTTATGCCAGATACATGGCACCCCCGAAAAGCCAGCCAATCACACCAACAGGGATTGTTGGGTGTTCAAGGAGGCATGTAAGTTAAATGCCGAAAATAAAGAAAAGGGGCTGCATAGCGATGACGATGAAGAGCCCCGGCCGCCGAAAAACAGTGGACAGAAGGATTTCCCCCCACAAGTGCGGACGGTGAACATGATATATGCAACCCACATCCCCAAGACGGATCGGAAGCGCGCGTTAAGGGACGTATACGCAATGGAGCCAGTCGCCCCAAAGTTCAACCCATGGTCCTCCTGCCCGATCACCTTTGATCGAAGGGACCACCCCACTAGCATCAGTCATGGCGGATTCACGGCATTGGTTCTAGACCCAATTATTGACGGATTTCATCTCACTAGAGTCCTTATGGATGGCGGCAGTACCCTGAACCTGCTTTACCAGGATACAGTGCAGAAAATGGGCATAGGTCCCTCGAGGATTAAGCCCACCAAAACGACTTATAAAGGTATAGAGGCCAACTGTATAGGCTCAGTTACACTTGAAGTGGTCCTTGGATCTCCGGATAATTTCCGAAGCGAGGAGTTAATCTTCGACATAGCCCCGTTCCGCAGTGGCTATCACGCACTGCTCGGGCGAACCGCATTCGCCAAGTTCAATGCGGTACCGCACTACGCATACCTTAAGCTCAAGATGCCAGGCCCTCGAGGAGTAATTACGGTCAATGGAAACACCGAACGCTCCCTCCGTATGGAGGAGCACACGGCGGCCCTTGCAGCGGAAGTACAAAGCAGCCTCTCCAGGCAGTTCTCCAGTCCAGCCATCAAACACCCGGACACCGTCAAGCGCGCCCGGAGAAACCTACAACAAGACCGCCTGGCACATTCTGAGCAGGCGTAGCAATGCGGCCCCAACCCCAGCCCTCGCGAAAATGCGACACCAGTGCTTCACGTACATAACTACGCTCGAGAAGTACAATGGGTACAGAGGGAGGGGCGCCATCACAGCACGCCCGAAACACGGCTTAAACCGCACTAGGGGTTGCCGATTTTTTAATTTTCTCTTACTTTCAAGACTCCATTCTTCGGAAGGCCTGTCTGGCAGTACAATTGGCGCACAAACGATGCAAGAACCAGGGAAGCAGACAAGCCACGCCGCATTACGGAACTCCCAGGTGGTCTCTATCACGAGCAGTATACCTGTTTTGCATACCATTCCGCAGCCTGCCCCTGGAACGGACATGTTAAATAGTCCAACCTTTTGCTTATCGCATTATTTGTATCGTTCTGCCTTGATCGCAGCCTTTTTTAATAAACAATGCATAGCTTTTGTCTATTTTTGCATTATTCCTTTTTACAAATATATGTTCGTTAACAACATGCTGCACCCGTACACTTTGGTACGACCAAATATGCCAGGGGCTTTAGTACCCCTCAATATGGTGTGAGAAGCCCGAACACTTAAACAAGTGCGGCACCCTGATATATGCATCGGCTCCGAATCATGTCTTGGGTCAATAGTTGGGTTTGCCCGGCTCCTATGTTTTGGTGCCTTACGTTCCACTATATCGGCTAAGGTAGCACTAGGAGAACTACTGCGATTGTGCCACAGTTGAGCTGGGCTAAGCACCTCAGTAGAGAAAGCTAAAACTGACTGTCATGATGAAGCGAGAGCTGGTCGCCGTTCGAGAGGTTTTTCGAGTCCCTAAAGACTTATGCCGCTTAGAGCGAGGAGTCGGCTCTGTCCGGCCAAGGCGTGGATAGCGCCCCGAACTCGGTCTTCCGAATACCAGGGGCTTTGCCGAAATTTAAAATTATAGAATTCTATGTCTAAGTGAGAGTTTTCAAGCATTATAGTCTAATTGCCTTGTTCGTTGTGCTGAGCGCCTCCCTCGAAGGACCCAAACACGGGAAAAAGTGCGCTCAGGCTTATCCCGAACACCCCAGCACTAGTGGCACGGGGGCAGAAGCCGACGACTCGCCATCTCTCAAAATTGATAAACAGCCGCACAAAAGGTAATATTTTAAATTCCAAAAGTATTGCTTAGCGCATATGAACAAGTTTTCAGCGCACAGGACAAAAGGAGCGAGTTTTACTAAAAAATTACATCCCTGGAACATTCATCCGCCATAAGGCGGGCACCCTTCAGAACGTCCTTATAATAATTCTCGGGTTTGCGATGCTCTTTCCCCGGCGGTGGCCCGTCCTTCACAAGCTTCTCAGCATCCAGCTTGCCCTAGTGCACCTTAGCGCGGGCAAGGGCCCTATGGGCACCTTCGATGCAGACGGAGCGCTTGATGACTTCGAGCCCTGGACAGGCCTCCACCAGCCGCCATGCCAGCCCGAAGTAGCTCCCAAGTAGAGCCTCTCCAGGCCACAGCCGAACTATGAGGCCCTTCATGGCCTGTTCGGCCACCTTGTGGAGCTCGACCAGTTGCTTCAACTGGTCGCTCAGGGGCACAGGGTGTCCAGCCTCAGCATACTGAGACCAGAACACCTTCTCCGTCGAGCTGCCCTCCTCGGCTCGATAGAATGCGGTGGCATCGGACACGCTACGGGGTAAATCTGCGAATGCTCCTGGAGAGCTCCGGATTCGGGTAAGTAACAAGTAACTCACTTTTATATGTTTGCTTTGCATAAAGAATGCCTTACCCGCCGCTATCTTTTTCACCGCATCCTACTCCTGGAGGGCCTTCTGGGATTCGGCCTTGGCAGACTTGGCATTTTCAATAGCCGCCGCGAGCTCGGACGCTCGCGTCTTTGAGTCAAGCTCCAAACTCTCATGTTTTTTCATGAGAGCCTGGAGCTCTTGCCGCACCTCGCCAACCTGGGCCTCATACTTCTCCCACTCGGTGCGCTCCGTGGCCGCCCTCTTCTCGGCCTCGGATAGCGCTTGCTTAAGGGTCGCCACCTCAGACGTGGCCCCTACAATAGCCACAAGTAATTTTTTGCAATTGCACTTTTTTATATATTTAAACAAGGTATTTCTTACCTTCCTTGTCCTCGAGCTGCTTCTTGGCAAGCCCGAGCTCTTGCTCGGACTACTCGAGGTTCTGCGTTAGCGTGTCCACTTCCGCAGTCAGTGCGGTGGACGCCAGCAGAGAAGCCTGCATACGCATATTGACTCCTTTTTGTTAGACTCTTGCGAATTTTATTTGATCCTCTATTAGGCTTTTCTTCCCGAACACCAAACAGAGCATCAAGGGCTACTGTCTATGAGGTAATATTTTTACACATTCTTTACTTACCTCAAAGCCTGTTAAAAGGCTGGCACAAGCTTTAGTCAGTCCGCTCTTGGCAGGTTGAACCTTCTGGACCACCACACTCATAATGGTGCGGTGCTCCTCGTTGATGGAGGCGCCTTTAAGCACCTCCAACAGATTGTCCGGCGCCTCCGGTTGGACGGGCGTCACCGGCTCGGTGGGCTTGCTCCTCTTGGAAGGAGGTCGCCCGCCGGACTCTCGAAGCTTTGAAGGTTCCGGAGCGGTATCCGTCCTAGGGCCGGACTTGGAGCCCTGGGGGGATCTATCCCCTTTACTCCTGGAGTCCGGGAGGTCTCCTTGCGGCTCCTCCAGGACCACCCTCTCCGGGCTTGGAACCTGTTGGGACGCCACCTCGGCATCGTCCGTAGGGCGGGGGGAGGTAGCGGGCAGAAGTGAATTCACGTCCGACGAATCCAGGGCGCTCGACGACTCGTCGAGCCCTGCCTTGGGCGGACTGCATAGATATATTCGACATAAGGAGAAGATGTGCAATAAAGGAACACTACGAGTTACTTTGGTGTCCGGACACTTACGATCTCGCCGGGCGCTTGGCCCTGTGCGGCAACTCCTCTTCACCGTCGTCGGCGTCAGTGGAGTAGTCGGAAGGAAGGGTCTTCCCCTTCTTGGACCCTTCGGCCTCCCCGGCCGGGGCGGCCTTCCTTTTCTTTCCTCCCCCCACTGGGGGGGAGAGGTTTCTTCTTCCTCCTCCTCGTTTTCACGGGAGGAGTGCGTCTTGGAGTCGTTGGACGATGAATCCGACACCTCCAGGCGCCGGGCACTCTTTCGAGTCCCTGTGGCCTTCTTCTTGGCCTTCTTAGAGTTCAGTGCTGCGCTAGGTCGAACTCCCACAGATTGAAGGTCCGTTGTTAACACGGGAGGATCCGGCGGATGAGCATAACCTGGAATACGTTGACAAGCTTGAGCTGCTTGTTCACCAGGGTGTGGATGCATTTTTGCAGTCCAGTCACCTCTCCTTTGTTGCCCCACGACATGCCCGTCTCTTTCCAGGACGTGAGCCGCGTAGGGGGTCCAGACCGGAACTCGGGGGCTGCGACCCACTCAGGGTCGCGCGGCTCGGTGATGTAAAACCACCCCGATTGCCACCCCTTAAGGGTCTCCACAAAGCAGCCCTCGAGCCATAGGACGTTGGGCATCTTGCCCGCCATGGCGCCTCCGCACTCCGCCTGGTTGCCGCGCACCACCTTCGGCTTGACATTGAAAGTCCTGAGCCATAGGCCGAAATGGGGGTGGATGCAGGGGAAAGCCTCGCACACAACGATAAACGCTGAGATGTTGAGGATGAAGTTCCGGGCCAGATCGTGGAAATCGATGCCATAGTAGAACATGAGTCCCCGGACGAATGGGTGGAGAGGAAAGCCAGTCCGCGGAGGAAGTGGGCAAGGGACACAACCCTCTCATGGGGCCTTGGGGTGCGGAGGAGCTGCCCCTCTTCGGGAAGCCGGTGCACGATGTCATCAGACAAGTATCCGACCTTCCTCAGTTTTTTGATGTGTCCCTCCATGACGGAGGAGACCATCCACTTGCCTCCCGCTCCGGACATGACTAGAGAAGGTCGAGGTGGGGAATGCGGGCTTGGGCGCTAGAGCTCGAGTGCGCAGAAGATAGATAGGCAAAGGAGGAAGAAGGCGTAGGTATAAAGGTGGATCCTTATCCCCTTATATGGGCGGATGTGGCTATGCGTCCCCACCGCCCTGAAAAAACTCGCTTATCTCCCAAGCGTCATAATCAATGGCGCGGTTGGGTTACCCACGTCCGTATTGATGAGAATCCTGTAAATAAAGGGGACACGGTCTCTGCTTTGACAAGACGTGCCAAGGAACCGCCTCGCGAAACGTGCTAAGGTGGGGGAGTGAAAACGATTCGAATAAAGGCTTGGCCGTAGCGTGATGTCGTGCTACGGAATACGTCAGCAGATTAGATTTGTGTAAATATTATTCTCTCTATGGCAATATGTGGAAATTTATTTTGCAGAGCCGGACACTATCCTTTGTGTTCAAAATCTTCTACGAAGTACTTGGAGGAGGAACCTGCCTTGCAATGCCGAAGACAATCTGCGCGCCGGACTCATCGTCATTGAAGCCTGGTTCAGGGGCTACTGAGGGAGTCCTGGATTAGGGGGTGTCCGGATAGCCGGACTACACCTTCAGCCGGACTCCTGGACTATGAAGATACAAGATTGAAGACTTCGTCCCGTGTCCAGAAGGGACTTTCCTTGTTGTGGAAGGCAAGCATGGCAATGCGGATATGCAGATCTCCTACCATTGTAACCGACTCTGTGTAACCCTAACCCTCTCCGGTGTCTATATAAACAGGAGGGTTTTAGTCCGTAGGACAGAACAACAATCATACCATAGGCTAGCTTCTAGGATTTAGCCTCCTTGATCTCGTGGTAGATCTACTCTTGTACTACCCATATCATCAATACTAATCAAGCAGGAGTAGGGTTTTACCTCCATCGAGAGGGCCTGGACCTGGGTAAAAACATCGTGTCCCTTGTCTCCTGTTACCATCCGCCTAGACGCACAGTTCGAGACCCCCTACCCGAGATCCGCCGGTTTTGACACCGACACCCTGTTTGGTTAAAAACTCCCTAGTCCCTACCTGCTTGGTTCCAGGGACTAAACATGGACTAGAGGTTATCAAATTACATGCTAAAAGACCATGTTACCCCTAGTAATGAACTAATAGAGACAAGGTGTGATGCGTGGCAGGGGCAACTATTGGAAAAAGTCCCAAAAAGACTCCCTCGGGGTCTTCTTTCTTTCGTCCCAAATGCCCACTTCTAGTCGCTAAAAGTCCCTCCTGTTTGTTTTAGATGGGACTGACACGGAGTTTTTATAGTCCCTACACCAAAATGTCCCTGTAAACAAACACCCTCTAATAATGCCGCTGGAAAATTGATGCAACGCCAGAGTTAAAAGCAAATTACACGTTTAACGAATTTTATTGTTAATATAATCTCTATGTTAATATTAATCAATGCCACCATTTGAGAAATGCTATTGTCTTTCTTTCTTTCCCATTTAGATAAGGTAGATGCTTCTTTTTGTTGGCTTCTGTGTCATCCATCGTTATTGACCACTAATTGTTTCCTTTCCATCTCTATGTAAATAGGGTTATCTACTTCACCTCGTTGCCATTGTGACCTTTTGTTGCACTGCACAAAACACTTCTGTTTTAAGAGTGTTTTGTGCAATTCAACCAAAATGTGACACCGACAACGTTGCTTGATTGCTTGATCTTTGTGGAACTGCACAAGAGGAGATCTTACTTCCTATCTGTGAAGGCGAATTTGGTTCAGATCTTCTTCTTGTGAGTTGTTTGAATTCCGCATCATGAGAGGTCAGTACTAGCCTTGTTTCACATGATTCTGCAGTGTGCTTTCATATGTTGTGATACTTGGACGATAATGTTGCTTGATTTTAGTGAACTGCACAAATGGAGACCGGACTTCCAATCTGTATGTGCACCGTAATATCCCATTGAGGTAAGCTAAGGATATTTCACAACTGCTGGCCTGTATTTTGCCACTTTCATCAGAAAATTAAGTTTAGTACTATACTTGTGCTCCCTAATTGACATGCCAAATCTTACATTGAAGGCGAAGCTTGTCTGTTATTGAACCAAGTGATGAAGGGGAAGAACAAGCGGAAGAAAAACAAAAATCAACTCCCGGTGCTGTAATGAAGCACTGGAAGTGTGATGACACAAGTAATGATATAGTTTTGCATCTTAGTTTATTGCTATGGCTGGAACGAGCAATTATTCTGCTACTGATTTGATGCCACTCTTAATGTAATATGTAATTATCTACTTGTGCAAACAGGGATCTTCTTTGAAGATACCATATATATTAGTGGAACTGCACAAGAAGATGTTGGAAACATTAAACTAATCGAGGAGTATATAGTAAGCATGGCCACCACCGTAGATAGCAACAGATGGTTCCGAAGAAGTGCTTCATCTGTATGCTCTACACAATAAGCCTCCTGACAAAGGTTGGTACTCGCCCACTGATTTCATCCATATGATTGAGCTTTGTCATCTCTATTGGTGTTGTGCTACTGTTTAGATACTGTCATGAAAAAGTGGTATTGTCCTTGAGAAGTGCTTCATCTGTGCTGTTTTAAATATTTCCTTTCCTTTTTTTCGAGCAAACAGGGATGCTAGCATTTAGTAGTCCTCCTGTCTTTGCACAACATGATCATCTTCCTCTGAAGAAGAATATGGAGTACGTGAAGTGACTAGTTCCAATTATGCCAGGATGAAGAAGCCATGTCTATCTTCTCATTAGAAGGAGCAGTTGAAGGATGGTTACATTACTCCCCACAAGACCAAATTAACTTCAGCTCAGAAGGACTGACAAATCTCCATTTTTTTGCTGTGATGCGCGAGTGCAATGTTGTTCTAGGATTATTTCTGGTGAGTTCCATTTTTCTAAAAGTGTGCTCTACATGGACCATGTATGTGTCCGTTGAAACTGTCAATTCATAGTACAGTTTGCTTTATACTAATCACTTTTTGGTATTTGTGCAAACAGGAGTGCTCAGCTTGATTTCAATGGGAACTGCACAAAATCTTCATGAATCCATCAAATCATTCATTTCCACCACAAGAAAGGAGGTGCCGATAAGTTCAAGGCGTTGCAACATATAAGGGCGAAATAATACAAGCTACGCACGAATTTGGTCGATTTTGGTGCAACTGCACAAAAGGAACAGCTGGTTTATTTAGCACGAGGTGCCATGTCAATGTCTGAACTGATGGCAAACCCTGCCCATTCCACAATTGTAGGCATTTGATATTTTGAAATGGGACAACCTTGTCAAATTTTGCTCATTGATGTTAGCAAGACATGTGTTTGATATTTTCGAATGGGACGCCCTTTGCTGTCAGCAGCTTCGATCAATTTTTTATTTATTCTTTAGTTGTGAAGTAAATATTGCCTCTGACATGTGAGTCACTGAGATGCATAATCATCGATTGTTTTGAATGTTCTCTATGAATTGCCAGGCCTGTGTGTTTGATTGCAATGTACAGAAACGCTAAAAAGCTGCTCAAACTCTTTGTACCCCTTCTGTTCCTTTTTACTTTGCACATTGTGAAAGTGCATTCCTTTTTGTATAAGATTGGTCAAAGTAGAGATACTTTGACTGCTGACAAAACTTGTATGCAGACTGGAAAGGACCGGAGGGAGTACATGTGAAACTGCTGCAAACGAGGTGATCACCCTGAGAATAATGCTAGTACATATTGTTTTGCATGTTCATCCGATGCCAGTGATACAGGAATTCGAACTAATCTAAATAAATTCATTCATACACGGTCGGATTTCATATAAACATGCTGGATTTCATTACATTTCATACATTCTTCAACTAAAAAGGGGTGTGCTGGAGGTATAATTAATTAACCGAAGCTACCCACCCGTGTCCCACTGAGCCGAACAGAAGCTTCAGTGACTTAACTGCAGGTGCAGTTGCGTAACTGACATGTGGCCTGTTGGGCCCACGTGTTAGTCAGCCAACTGCACTAGCAGTTAAGTAGAAGCAGCATTCTTCTCTAGCGCAGCTCTCCGACTCCACTTCGTCGCCAAGAAGCTAACCAGTCGTCAATGGTCAACCCGCCTAGCTTGGCTTCAACCGGACGATAGCAGCGGTGGCCTTACTTGGAACTGAGCGGCGGCGACCTACCGTGTTCTACTCTTCCTTGTTTTCTGTGTGCCGCGGCCTCGTTGGCAGCGGGGCGGGGCCTCGGCGGAGCCGGTTATGTCCTCTGTCTCATTGCCGGCGGGCGGCGCCTCAGCGGAGCGGTGGAAATCCTCCCCCATGTTGCCGGCAGGGTGGGGCCTTTGCTGAGCCGGCGATGCCCTCTGCCTCATTGTTGGCGGGGCGAGGCCTCGGTGGAGCCGGCGGTGTCCTCTGCCTCGTTGTTGCCGCCGCGGGGCCTCGGCGGAGCAGGGCCTCGTCGACGCCAGCGGAGCGAGGACTCGTCGGAGCCGGCATTGTCCTCTGCCTCGTCCTCGGTCTCGCCAAATAGCGCCTCTCCCGCTGCATCGCCCTCTTTACTAGCCTCTTTGTAGGTGGTCGCATCCTCCGCCACCCGCATGCGGTACCGCCAGCGCTCCAGCGGCCCTTGCGGGCGGGGCGATACGAGTCGAGCAGCGCCTCCTGCTCCGCCCGCTCCGTGGCAATCTGCTCCTCCGCCTGCAGGTGCTCCTGGAAGAGATAGTGGTTGTAGGCGGCATCGGCCTGCACCTCCCGGAACTACTCCTCACGCATCTGGCTCACCCTGTCCATATATTGGGCACGGACCTCGCCGATGGTCATGGTGCAATGCACCGGCGAGAATGGCGCGGAGGAGGGGGTTAGCACCGGATACCATGTTCTCCATTGGGAGGTCGCCGTCCTCCGGCTGCCTGCCCGCCAGCCGGTCGGCAGCGATGGCTGCCATCTCCTTGTGGTCCGTCGTCCACCCGTCCTGAAGAGCGCTGGAGCGCGAGGAAGCCATGGTGGGCAGCAGTGGTGTGGACAGGAGAAAGGGAACGGATGCAGATGCCTGTGGCTATGGCCGACGCAACAGTTTATATAGC
The DNA here is from genome assembly GCA_032464435.1 of Aegilops umbellulata. Taxonomy (NCBI): domain Eukaryota; kingdom Viridiplantae; phylum Streptophyta; class Magnoliopsida; order Poales; family Poaceae; genus Aegilops; species Aegilops umbellulata. Next base: position 32,725,515 of record CP136059.1, read on the forward strand.
AATGGTGGGCGGGTGGAGGTACGGACGTGTGGCGCCGGAGTTGCCGCCTCGGCAACCTCGTATCATTAATGTGGGCGGCAGATGGACGGACGGACGACACTTGTGTCGTTTGAAGGCGGAGCAATCGCCTGCACCGGGAAGCGGGGCGGGCGGCACTGACTATTTCGGGTGGAAAGCGTGCGCGGGCGAGGAGATGACTTTACTTGCAGAGGATGACAATGGGGACCCACCAGGTCCATAGCCTCATGTACGCAAGTGCCTCCTTATTATATATATATATATATATATATATATATATATATATATATAATTTATTTTTCTTCCTCCTGGTTTCCTGACATCACGGTCCCACACCATTGTACACCTATGTTGTAGTCAATAAACGAGAGAATTGCACAAGAAGCGGCCGACAGCTGGGACCAAGCAGCTCAAGCAGTATTTGTGCTTTTGAGGTGTGAGCACTTCAGAGTTTTTTGATGTTTAGTCCAGATATTAATTTTTCTCTTCTGAACAATAAGGAAAACATCGCTGCAGGTATTAACTAGGCGGGCTGTGGCCAGTCTAGCCCAGGCCAGATATCCAACCCAGATATTAATTTTTTTTCAAGCTAAAAATGGCTAGCCCAGCTATACTTTTTTTTAGGAATACCCAGGCAAGGTCAAGTTGTTATTCTCCGCCCCGCCGGGCTGCAAATCTTTCTTAGGAGGGATGCATTAGGCTTAACAAGAAAATGGGCTTTAAGAAATAATAAATGGGATGTTTTTATAAAAACTGGGCAGTAAATATAAAAAAATGCACCAAACACGTGATTACTTTATAAAATATTATTTTTGGATATTGAAAATTTTAATTTCATTAATTGTTGCGAGCGCAATGTTTTGTTGGATTTTTTACGTAATATAAATTTATATTGAAATTGTATTTAATCTGACTAGAAATTTCGGGATAAAAATATTTCGGATCCCATCAAAATGTGGGAATTTTTTATTGAATTCTATTTTGAACGGTTGGTTGAAATGGGCTGTATTTTTAACAAACTGTAAATGGGCTGTAGTAAATTCCATGAGAATTCAAAAATGGGCTACACATTCTTACAAATCTCAAATGGGCTATGAGTTCTCTGCCACACACTTCTGGCCTTACTAAGTTGACGCGTCCCCTAAAAAAACAGAGTTGACGCGTATGCAAGGCTTTGTCAACTTATAGTCAACACACGGTTCTAGCAGCAGTGGCCGTTGGATGTCCATCCAACGGATGCCGTGCTTCTTCTTCAATCTCATACATTCTAGCTTCACCCGCCCAAAAAATGATTCCTCCCCCTGACATCTGGGGCGCACCGTTTCGGAAGCTGACCTGTGGGCCTACTAAGTTGATGCACCAAGGGCTTTGTCAACTTAGTCAATATAAACGATTCTAGCTGCAGTGACCATACGATGCCCATCCAACGGCCGTCGTGCTTCTTCAACCTCTGGTCTTCTTGCGCCAGCCACCCAAAGTAGCGCCGGTCGTGCCGCCTGCTCCTGCCTCTCCTAGCCGGTTGTGCTGCCACGGAGGCCTCACCGCCCCGTACTACTCCCACGCTGGCCAGGCCATCCCTCCACTCACCCACACCCCCTGTTATTCTGCGGCGACGGCAGCGCAGCCGAACCAGTGAACCCTCGTACTCCTCCCCGTGTGTGCATCCACTGCCGCGTATTTCCCCGGCTCTGCGTCGTCCCCTTCCTAGGCCTCGTCGTCGTCCACCGCCCAGGTGCTCTCGGCGTGGCGTGGTCAACGTGGTCAAGGAATGACTTCCATCAGACGTGGACTGTACGTCGAGAGGCTGACAGCTGGGTCCACGGCAACCGCAAGGAAGTGCCTCCTTATTATGCGCAAAATAATTATTCCTCCACCTGACAGCGGGGAACCACCGGACGGGCCACCGTATTTCGCGAAAAAAATGATTCGCCCCCTGACTGCTGGGACCCATGAGCTACATCTTCGCACGCAAGGAAGTGCGTCCGGAAAAAAAGATTCGCCCCCTGACTGCTGGGACCCACTAGCTACATCTTCGCACGCAAGGAAGTGCGTCTGAAAAAACACGATTCACCCCCCGACTGCTGGGACCCACCAACTACAACTTCGCACGCAAGGAAGTGCGTCCGGGCAAGAAAAAAGATTCGCCCCCGTGACTGCTGGGACCCAGCAGCTACACCTTCGCACACAAGGATGTGTGCCCGAAAAAAAAACGATTCGCCCCCTGACTGCTAGGGCCCACCAGCTACATCTTCGCAGGCAAGGAAGTGCTTGACAGTCGGGACCCACCTGGTCAAAGCGTATGTAGCATTGTCATTCTGGTCACGAACGTGTACGTACATACTGGTCGATGTAGAGGCGCGCACGTGTCGTAGTAGAGGAGTGCACGTGTCGTAGTAGAGGCGCACACGTAGCATGTACACGTACGTACAGCGGCCAGGGTGCAAGAAAGAAAATACGGCCACATATGTGTACATACGGGCGGGGTCTCGAATGCCGACTCGCGCATACGTATGGCCAGGGCTCGTGTACATGGCTGGGTTGGAACGGAGAAACAACGTGGTTGTCGTGTTCATGGGGAGGCAACGGAATGCGTCGTGTTCATGGGGAGGCAATGGAATGCGTCGTGTTCATCGGGAGGCAACAGAGCGCGTGGGAGCCAACCGACTGGGTCGGAATGGAATGTGTGGTCGTGTTCATCGGGAGGGCTTGGACGGAACAGGCGATGGAAATTAGGCCTGGCGTACCGTAGAATGGAGGAAACGGCCTTGTGTTCGACCGGCCACGTTCGAAACGGGATCCTGTTCATCGGGAGGGGTCTCGCGTACTGCAAAACGGATGAAACGGACCTCCTACGGTCGAAACGGAGGTCCTGTTGATCGGGATGGGTGTGGCGTACCGCAAAACGGACGAAACGGACCTCCTACGGTCGAAACGAGGGTCCTGTTCATCGGGAGGGGTGTGGCGTACTGCAAAACGGGACTCCACGGGATACTGTTCATCTCCACCGTCGACCTCCTCCAGCCTCCACGGGATACCGTCGATCTCCTCCAGCCTCCACGGGCTCCTGTTCATCCAGCCTCCACCGCGCGCTACTCCAACGGCTACTGTTGAACCACCCCTCCACCGTCTAATGTTCATCCAGCCCTCCACACCACGGGGTCCTATTCAACCACCCCTCCACGGGCACCCCTCCACCGTCTACTCTTCATCCAGCCCTCCACACCATGGGGTCCTGTTCATCCAGAGGCAACGCCACCGCTCACTGTTCATCCAACCCCCCCCCCCCCCGCAACGCTCACTGTTCATCCAACCGATCGGCTTCAATTAGCAGCAGTAGCGAAGAAATTGCTCGATCGGGTTCAGTTAACAGCCATCGATCGATCGTTCGGGTTCAGTAACGCGTAGCCTGCAGTGCAATTGCTCGAGTTCAGTTAGAGCCCAACGCCTTGCACGGGTTTAGTTAGAGCCAACGCCTCGCACACACGCGCGTACGTGTACGAGAGAAACTCGGATCGCTCGGCCCCTGACCTCCCACCGTAACCGGGAACTCCCAGAAATTTTCCTCCCCCTCGCTTCTACCACGGTTATTTCCATCATGGACGACCCAAAGAATGTCATGCAGCTCCGTCTCCGGCCCGCCCAGGACGAAAAGCCCATTTTCTGTCATTATTTTTTGTCATAGAAGTAGGAGCCCACCACATCTATGATGATACCGAGTTTTTTCACAATTATCGTCATAGAAGTGTCATATGTATGACAGAAAAAAATTCCTTCGGCCCAAAATGTCATGGATGTGTCTTTTTTTTGTAGTGAACGGCTGGGTGAGATGCCTCCGAATGAGTTCTCCCCTACGGTGGTGGCTAGCTCTACTTATATAGGCCCTGGTCCTCTCCCCAAATATTGAGCGGGAAGGGAGCCAACAACGGCCAATTTGAAAGGGGACAGCCAACACAACTTATCCTGACAAAAGCGTTTTTCGAATGCCAAAGGCTCTGGTGGTGACACTGTCTTGGGCTCCGTGGTGACCTCCATCTTGCCGTCCTGCTGGTCTTGGTCTCGTTGCACCGATATGGAAACCTTTGCTTGATGCCTTGGTACTCCGCGCATGCACTTGCCCCTTTAGCACCAAAGAGGAAACACGTACGCTGTTCGCGCTGGCGCCCACCTGGCGCCCGCCTGGTCTCGATCCTCTTGGCTCACGTCACGAGAACCTCATGAGGTTTGCCTTGCCTTGATCTCGCGAGGGTCTTGTGTGTTTGCTAGTGAAGACGGGCAGCACTGGGCCGCGAGTGGACCCACGCCGCGGGCCGCAAGCAGGCAAGTCTGGGGACCCCCGTTCCCAGAATGCCGACAGTAGCCCTCGGGCCCAAGGCGTGCTCGGTCTTGGATTCGAGGCGAAGCCAAAGGGCAAGTGCGGAGCGCCGCGGGCCGCAACAGCCTGCAGCCTTGGGCGACGCATGGCGATTGATTGGACGTGGGCGTCTCCGCTTCCCCACGCTGCTTCGGCAACTGCCCAACTTGACAAGTCCCTGCGACATGCAAGGAAAACCATCATTACCTGTGATCATGGAGGCGCTGGTTGGCCTTCTCCTGCTATAAATGAGGGAGGGGCTAGAGCCCCCATGGCCCATTTCTTCCCATTCCTCCTGCTTCTTCCTCCTCTGCTCCACCACCGACTCCAATCGCGCCGTCGAAGAGGTTCTCCGCCGCAGAGAAAGGAAAGGCCCCTCGCGAGGGGCCCGCCTCCCCGGCACCCAAGTGGGGACGCGACCGTCCCCGTAAGCACATCGCGACTCCCGCCGCGGCCCCCTGCTCCCGGGGTGGCGCCGCTGCGCGTGACGGGGGTCGCTCCGGTCGCGGCAGCCCCGTCGATGAGGGGAGACGTGTCGTGGTTGCGTGGCCTCCCCAGCCGCGCTTCCACTCGGCACAGGTGCTGCCAGAGTTCGTTGTCTGGTCGGAGGATCCGGCCGGCAACTGGCTTTAGCTTCCGTGCTTCTCCGTCGACGAGCTGCCGGCCTCTGGTCCAGGCGGGCTCTGGCTGCAGGCGGACGACTACTGTAGCAGGGCCTCCTGGGTCATGGTTGAGGTCTCCGCCGCGGGAAACATAGATCTGGCCCGGGTTAGCAGACGTTCGCCCGCGTGCGCGGCCTGGGCAGGCGGTGCACCCTCCATTTCAAGTACGAAGGTGATGTGACCCTCTACGTGAGGGTGTTTGAGGAAGATAGTCGCCCCGCAGGGTGCTGCCCCGAGACGAACGATGGCAAAGAGGTGCTCGTTCTCGGCGATGGCCGCGACGAGGGCGAGGCGAGCCCACCGGCCGTGCCTCGTCCAGCGACGGTGGCTCTTCTCTTGGCGAAAGCTCCAGCAGCAGCGGCTACGACCAGCCTCCATGACGCCGCACTCGCTTCGGAGGTGGTAGCGGGTCGTCTCGCCGCCACGCCTTCGTGAAGCGCGAGGAGGGATCCGGCTAAGCTCGGGACATCGCCAGGGGCCTGCCCCCGTGGATCGCTGCAGCACCGCTTTTGTTTTGTTCTTCTTTTCTTTCCCGCATCAAAATGAAACTAGTATGGGCCTGGAGGGGCGTGTATCGAACTGTGGTTCCTCAATCATTACGCTATGCTTATTATTTCCGTGTTGTGTCATTATTTTGTGCAGAGATAACTTAGCCTGGCATGTTCGGGGCAGCCTCCTCTTCACGAGGCACTTGTTTCCTCGTGCCCGTCTTGGCTTAGTAGTTGCTCAGGAACTGCAAAAAGATTCGTTAGGAAACTCGCTAGGAGACTCATCGTTCACCCGAGCCTTGACCCAGCGCTTCATATCACGGTACCCGAGGGGCACGGATTAGGAGAGATGCGCCAACTTGTGGGCTCGAACGAGGGTGCCTCGCGATAAAGCTGACCGAAGGTAGAGAGAAGGAGAAACAAGAAGGAAGAATCGCTCGCGAGGGCACCTTCCTAGCCCCCTCGCAAGGTACGAGAGAGAGAGAACATAGGTGAACTAAAGTCGGGAATAGCGGCAAACGGCGATGGAACCAAATCAGCAAGGAACACCGGAAGCAAACTTCGATTAAAAGAAAGCGAGCCAACTACGGAAAGCAAATGAAAATCCGCATCCGGCACCTAGTCTAGTCTTCAAGTCTTCTCACCAGCGTGGAGCTAAGCACTGCCACTAGGCGTTGAAGGGAGCCTCCGAGGCCCGAGGGCGCCATTCCGGAGACTCCGGGGCGTGTACATCCCCACTCATTATTACATGAGAGTGTCACGGGCAGCGATTCTTCACAGGCACCGGGCCTTCTTCACAGGCGTTGGGCCTTTCTTCATAGGCACTGGGTCTTGCTTCATGGGTAGAACTTCCGGAGGTGCTAGATGTTCCAGGCGTTCTGGATGGGCACCCCGTCGTGTGTCTCCAGGAGCGCGGCGCCAGGCTTGGAGACATGGACGACCCTGAACGGGCCCTCCCACATAGGGGAGAGCTTGTGCAGCCCTTCCCTTGAGAGGACCCGCCTCACGACGAGGTTGCCCGCCTCGAGTGTCCTGGAGCGGATGTTGCGGCAGTGGTATCGCCGCAGTGCCTGCTGGTAACTCGCCGCCCTCAGTGCAGCTTCGCTGCAACGTTCCTCCCACAACACGAGGTCCATCCCCCGCGTGGCGTCCTGCTGCGTTTCATCGAACACCAGGACCCGTGCAGAGCAATGCTTGACTTCGTGAGGGAGGACCGCTTTAGCTTCATAGACGAGGAAGAACGGGGTCTCGCCCGTCAGCTTAGTGGCGGTGGTGCGGATGGACCACAACACGAACTGGAGCTCGTCGTGCCAGGCCCTGCTGCAGGCCTCGAGCTTCTTCTTGAAGGTCCTGGTCTTGATGCCCCTTAGGACCTCTATGTTGTCAGCGCACTGGGAACCATGGTAACCAGACTTGCCTGTCTCCAGCCCATGTCGCGTTCCTGGTACGGCCCGGTAGGGCCCAGCTGATCGACCAGCCGCTTAAGACCCTCGCGAGGGGGCCAGCCATCGCGAGGAGAACGATCAAGACCTCCTCGGGGAGCGGCCTCACCTACGTTGCTCCGGAGGGGCGACCAAGACCTCTCCCCAAGAGTGGTCTCAGCTAGGCTGCTTCGGGAGGGCGGCGATCTCAAGGCAAGGGCTGCCTCAGGAGGAGGCAGTGATGCAAGCGATGACAAACCATGCCAGCGGGCACCAGCGCGCGCCAGCGGGCGCAGTTTCCATATCGGTGCAAAGGAGACCGCGCAGGCGCAGGTTCCCGAGGGGCGAGACAAAGGTTTCCCCTTTGGTGCAACAAGACCGAAGACCGCAAGGATGGCAGGAAGGATGTCATCGCCGAGCCCACCACCGCGTCACCACCTGCCCTCTTTGCAGGCAATGACCACCTTTTGTCAGGATAGGAGCGTCCTTGTGTTCCCGCTCAAATGGCCGTTGTGTGATTCCCTTCCCGCCTAAACATTTCGGGGGAAGAGGAGCCTGGCCATCTATATAAGTAGCTGGGGTTCCTAGCGTAGAGAAGGACGGAGGATTGGGATGCCAACCCATTAGGACTTAGCAAAGCAAAGGAGCAAGAACATCAGCCTCCTCACCTCTCTTGAGCTCGCCTCCTGAGCTTAGGAAACCACTATACATGTCATACTCCAGCCCTCGCGAGGCCAATCCACCAAAGCAGGAAGTAGGGTTTTACACCACAAGGTGGCCTGAACCTGGGTAAACTCTTGTGTGTTCTACTTGTTTGCTTGCTTGCTTGCATCCCATTCCCACCACCAGGAGAAGAGCGAGGCGCTAGTTAGACATGTATTGGGAGAGATCTTCGTCACGCCCTTGTGTTCGAATCTTAAGGGTTTTGCGGAGCCCGAAATCTGACATTTGGCGCGCCAGGTAGGGGGCGTGTCGAAATCTTGCTTCTCCGACGACCTCACTCCGCTCTTCTCCGTCGACCTCTTTCGCCGCCATGGTGGACACTCGCCGAGAACGCGCCGCCCGCCGCGCCGCCAACGTCGCTCAGACGGCGCCCGCGGGTAACGGTGCACCACTCTGCCCAAACTCACCGGTCGCCAACGCGGCCATGGACCCAGCCGTCCACGAGCAGCGGGACTCGTCGCTGCCGCTGTCTATGCGGTACGAAGGCCGCACGGCGACCCGTCACCTTCGCCGGCCGTGGCGTCGTCCTCGCTGGTCCGCCGCGGGCTGGTCAACCAGCAGCCTGCGCTATTGATGGCGCGGGAGCTCCTGCGCTCCCGTTCGGCGAACGACCTCTACGACGAGTGGCGTCACCGCATCACCGAGCTCGTCAACGCCGCCGGGAAGGCGCCCGCGCCGACCTATTCCTCTCGCCCTCCGTCGCCCATGGTGGGGAACGAAGACCACGGTGCTCCGCCTCCACCTCCATGCGCGGCGTCGGCCAGGGGCTCGGGCGCGAAGCTCCACGACACGAACAGCCCCGCAAGGCTCCGGCACGCGACGAGGAGAGCTGCCAGGTGATCCCGTGCCCCCAGGCAGAAGCGCGCGTGCTCCCCGCTCCACAGCACCAGAACCATGCCCCACAGGAGGTGGTGGCGCCCGCACCCCAAGATCCAGCACCGCAAGCGCAGGGGGTGCCCGCAATCGTGAGCGTGGCTGGATGTCGCGCCCTAGCTCCTGAGCTACGGCGCCTCGTCTGGCCCGGCAAGTTCAAGCCGGACCTGCCTCCGCGTTACAATGGCATCGCCGACCCGGCGGAGTTCCTCCAGCTCTACGAGCTCAGCATCGAGGCGGCGAACGGCACTGAGCAGGTTATGGCGAATTGGTTCCCCATGGCCCTCAGGGACGGCGCGCGCTCCTGGCTCCTGAACCTTCCTCCAGGATCCATCTCTTCTTGGGGGGAGCTTCGCGAGTGCTTCGTCGCCAACTTCCAAGGTACCCACGACCGAGCTCCAGCGGCCGCAGACCTGTGCCGCATGAAGCAGCAGCCTGGGGAGACCCTACAGAAGTACATCCAATGCTTCAACACTGTGCGCCTCAAGATCCCCAAGGTCTCCGATGAGGCCATCATCTCGGTGTTCTCTGACGGTGTCCGCGATGTCAGGATGAAGGAGGAGCTCGCCATCCACGAGGACCTGTGCACGGCCCTCGAGATGTTCAATCTCGCGGCAAAGTGCGCCAGGGCAGAGGAAGTCCGCCTCTCCCTACTGGAACTGCCTGAGGCGGACACCGACGACAAGAAGACCAAGGCCAAGGAAGCAAAGCGCAAGGGACCTGCCGTGCAGGCTGTGGAGCCACAAGTGAAGCGCGGCTGCAGCTATAATGACACTCTAAGAGACAACCGTCCGTACCGCGTCTTCCACGATGTCCATAGCCATAACACCAACGACTGCCAAGAGCTCAGGGCGATGTACGGCCAGCGCGTCGGGCAGCGCCCTGAGCGCGACAACCATGGCTACAGTCGTGGAGGAAGCCGTGGCGGAGGACGCTGGGACGCCAGGAACTCGCGTCAAGGATGGCGCGATCAGCCTCGTGAAGACCGCTGGCAGGAGCAGCCTCGTGACGCCCCCTGGCGTGACCAGCCTCGTGAGGGTCGCCCTCAGGGCAACACGGGCCTGCCTCCGCTGCCACCACCGCCAAGAAGAAATGACGACGACCGCCAGGGAGACGAAGCGGGGGGCTTCCAAGAGCCACACAGGATCGGGTGCTTCCTGGGAGGAGCCCACGCTCCGGCTTCTCACTACATCTTCAAGCAGTTTGCTCGTGAGGTGAACGCTGCGCTCCCGAGGCCTGACGCCACCGCAACCTCAGGTGGGCCAAGCAGATCATCACCTTCGACCCCAAGGATCAGCTCAGGTGCACCACCGCGCCAGGCACTCTCCCGATGCTTTTTACCCCGACCATCAGTAACGTCTGCGTGACCAAGACCCTCATCGATGGTGGGGCAGGGCTCAACATCCTCTCCATGTAGATCTTCGAGACTCTACAAGTAACCTACGATCAGCTGCACCTGACCAAGGCATTTTACAGGGTCAAAGATAGCTCCACCCTCCCGATGGGGCAGGTCCGCCTCTCCGTCACCTTCGTCGACCGCGACAACTACCACACCGAGCTCATCGACTTCGACGTCGCTAACATCAACCTCCCGTACAACGCCATCCTAGGGTACCTGGCCCTCTCCAAGTTTATGGTGGCGACCCATCACGGCTACAACGTCCTCAAGATTCCTGGAACTGGTGGAGTCATTACGATCGCCTGCGATGAGAAGGAAGCAGTACGTTCTCTGGAGCGCGCCTACAAGACTGCGGCGATCGAGAGCTCCGACGGAGACGAAGCCGTCTTTGCCCTGATGACCGCCCCCAAGAAGAAGAAGCAGCTGCCCGACCCTCAGGCCTCGGCGTCTCCCGACGGCACCACCTCAAGCTCCGCGCCTGCTAACATGGCTCCAGCAGGCGCGCTTCCACGGACGGGCGGTAGGCAGCGCCAGCTACGGGTGCGAGCGCTGAGCATCCAGATAGACCCATCTCTTCCGATGGGTGTCTATCTTCTTCCCCGCCTTCATCAACCGGCAGCCCTTGCGCTGAAAGTCAAAGGAGATGAACGTCGAGAACGGGCCCTCCTCGTACAGCCGAACGACAAAGAGATGGCGGAAGAGGGGGACAGTCGGCCTCACCCCCACGAACTCCTCGCAGTAGAAGGTGAACAACGACAAGACGAGGAGGGAGCGAGGCTGGATATAAAGGGCGTGCACCTGGTAATGGTCCAAGAGTGCGTAGAAGAATTCAGAGAAGGGCGGCACAAGCCCAACGGAGATGCTGTGAAGGAAGAAGGGGTAGCAGGTCGCAGTCAAGGCCGGCGCAGTAGCCGCCCCGACCAAGATCTTCGTCGGGCCATGCTCGTTATGCTTGCTCAACAGGAAGGACTGGACTTCCGCGTTGTCCCCCTCTATGGCGACAGAAGACTCCTCGAGCGCTACCACGAAAGAGGAACCAGACCCAGACGCCTGCGCGGCGCCCTTGCCCTTCTTCGCCATTGCCGAAGGCGTCGGGGAAGGCAAGCGATTCGAGAAGATTGGAGGCGGAGAAGAAAGAGATCTGAGCAAGAAGGAAGGGGAGGAATAACCCTTGTGTGGCGAAGACAGTCTCTTTTGTCAAGTCACATGGTTACTAAAGCTGTGTGGGGAGTGGAGTCATCACATCCCATCCAACCGTCACGCGCCCACCTGGCTTGCAGTCTTCTGGGCCCGCGGCGCTTTGTCCTCGGCTAGGCTTCGCCCGGAAGCCAATTCCGCGCGCGCCTTGGGCCCGGGGGCTACTGTCGGCGTACTGAGAACTACGGTACCCAGACTTTCTTGTCTGCGGCCCATGTCGCGTTCCTGGTACGGCCCGGTAGGGCCCAGCTGATCGACCAGCTGCTCAAGACCCTCGCGAGGGGGCCAGCAATCGCAAGGAGAACGATCAAGACCTCCTCGGGGAGCGGCCTCACCTAGGCTGCTCCGGAGGGGCGACCAAGACCTCTCCCCAAGAGTGGCCTCAGCTAGGCTGCTTCGAGAGAGCGGAGATCTCAAGGCAAGGGCTGCCTCAGGAGGAGGCAGTGACGCAAGCCATGACGAACCATGCCAGCGGGCCCCAGCGCGCGCCAGCGGGCGCAGTTTCCATATCGGTGCAAAGGAGACCGCGCAAGCGCAGGTTCCCGAGGGGCGAGACAAAGGTTTCCCCTTTGGTGCAACAAGACCGAAGACCGCAAGGACGGCATGAAGGATGTCATCGCCGGGCCCACCACCGCGTCACCACCCGCCCTCTTTGCAGGCGAAGACCACCTTTTGTTAGGATAGGAGTGTCCTTGTGTTCCCGCTCAAATGGCCGTTGTGGGATTCCCTTCCCGCCTAAACATTTCGGGGGAAGAGGACCCTGGCCGTCTATATAAGTAGCTAGGGTTCCTAGCATCGAGAAGGACGGAGGATTGGGAGGCCAACCCATTAGGACTTAGCAAAGCAAAGGAGCAAGAACATCAGCTTCCTCACCTTTCTTGAGCTCGCCTCCTGAGCTCAGGAAACCACTGTACTTGTCATACTCCAGCCCTTGCGAGGCCAATCCACCAAAGCCGGAAGTAGGGTTTTACACCGCAAGGTGGCCTGAACCTGGGTAAACTCTTGTGTGTTCTACTTGTTTGCTTGCTTGCTTGCATCCCATTCCCACCACCAGGAGAAGAGCGAGGCGCTAGGTAGACGTGTAGTGGGAGAGATCTTCGTCACGCCCTTGTGTTCGAATCTTAAGGGTTTTACGGAGCCCGAAATCCGACATGCGTTGGTGCGTTCGGCCTGGCCATTGCTCCTGGGGTGCGCCACCGAAGCGTAGCAGATCTGCATTCCAAGGTTACCACAATATGTTATGAAGAGATTACTGGTGAACTACAAGCCGTTGTCGGCGATGATGCGGTTGGGGACCCCGAAAAGGCTCACGAGGCCCTGGATGAACCTGACCGCGGAACCAACTGGGATGGTGCGGACGGCTTCCACTTCTGGCCACTTGGTGAACTTGTCGATGGTGACATAGAGGTAGCGGTAGCCCCCTGGCGCTCGAGGGAATGGGCCCAAGATATCCAACCCCCAGACCTCGAATTGCCATGTGAGTGGTATAGTCTGGAAGCCCTGAGCTGGCTGATGGATCTGCTTGGCGTGGAACTGGCTAGCTTAGCAGGACTTTACCAGCTCAGCTGCGTCGTTGAGCGTCGTGGGCCAGTAGAATCCACTAGGGAATACCTTGCCGACGAGGGTCCGTGAAGACGAGTGGTGCCCGCAGTCCCCGACGTGTATGTAAATCAACAACTCCTTCCCCTAGTCCCTGGAAATGCAACGCAGCACAACATCATTTGGTCGCTTCCTGTACAACTCACCGTCCTGGATGCAGTATGCCGTGGCTTGCCGGGCCACGCGCTCTGCGTCCTCCTCCTTCTCTGGCAGCGCCCCTTTCATCAGATATTCCTTGAATTCCTTGGACCAGCATCCCTCCTGGGGCTCGAGCGCCAAGAGCAGGCGAGCTCCTGAGGTTGGGCCACATGCTGGGGCTCCCGTGGCAGGCGGCTGCGGGAGCTCCTCCCGAGGCTAAGTTGTCCTTGAAAGTGGTGGCGTCGCCGACAGGTTGAAGAGCTGCTCCTCGAAGACGCCAGGCTCTTGGGGCGGCCGCTTGGATGCCCTCATGGCGATGTCGCCGGCTTCCTTGTTGGTGCCACGGGGCACATGCTGCACCTCGAGGCCCAGGAACTGCTTTTCCATCTTACGCACTTCCGCTAGGTATGCCTCCATGTGCTTGTCCTTTGGCTCGTACACTTCGTTGGAGAAGTTGACGAGGAGCTGTGAATCGCCCCTAACGGTGGGGCGCTTCAGCCCCAGAGCTACCGCGGCCTTCAGGCCAGCTATGAGGCCTTCGTATTCTGCAATGTTATTGGAGACCTTGTCCTCCTACTGAAAGCAGAGATGCACAACGTAGTAGAGCTTGTCCTGAGTGGGCGAGATGAGTACTGCTCCAGCCCCGCGCCCTGATGCGTCAAGGTGCCATCAAAATACATGACCCAACCGTCTGGCGCCTCGCTTCCTGGTGAGGTGGACCGGTCTTCGCCTACTTCAAGTGTCGGTGCATCCGTCCACTCTGCCAGAAAATCAGCGAGCGCGGCTCCCTTGATGACCCTGGTAGTGCTGAACTCCAACTGGAATGCCTGTAGCTCGATGTTCCACTCATCAACCCTTCCAGCAGAGTTGGGGCTCCTGAGCACCCTCTCCAAGGGGTAGCCTGAGACAACCTTGATGGGGAGGCCCTGGAAGTAGTGCTGCAACTTGCACGAGGCCACCAGGAGCGAGAGGAGGAGCTTCTGAGGCATGGGATATTGTGCCCTCGCGTCCCGCAACACCGTGCTGACAAAATACACCGTGTGCTCAACAAGGACAGGCGCGTTGGTGAGGCTCGTGTCTTGCGAAAGTTGGGGTGCCTCCTAAGGTGGTGGGACTCCTGGCGCCTGATCGCTTGCGGGAATCTCTATGACGTCGTCCTGCCGAGCTTGGTCTTCTATTGATGCCCAACGGCTTGATGTAGGGTGGAACCCTAGATGGCCGACCTTTCACGAAAGGAGCGGATCCCTATGAAGAACGCAATGAACACGAGGGGAAACATGAGGGAAACATGAGAGAAATTACTCAACCAACAAGAATAGATCACACATGCGCTAGATCGATGAACAGAAAGGTGAGATACAAGATCCAAATCCAACAAAGGACGATACAAAAGGTAACCGGTTCTTCTCCGTGAGAAGGTCTTGAGGGGGGTCTTCTCCTTGAGGAGGTCTTGAATCCAAGGGGATCTTCTCCGTAGAGGGACCGCGGTCTCTCTCGTGGACTAGATTCGTAATGGATGAGGAAAGCTCTATCTCACAAATGAGCTAATCCTTTGCTAACCCTAGAAAGAGGAAGGGGATGGAGTACATATAGTCTAGGGGGCTAAGAGGTACACGGGCCTCGGCCCTTGACTGTGCGCAGACAGGCGGAGCCGGATGTCCGGGCCTTCGGGAGGGGTCGGATGTCCGGGCTGACGGCGATAGCTTCTGTAGGTTCTATTGCGTGGCGCCGGATTTCTGGGCTTCTGGCCGAATGTTCGGGCTCGGGCTAGATGTCTGGGCTGGATGCCAGATGTCCGGGCCCTGTAGACGTGGGCGGCAGGGCTCCTGCTAATGTGGTCGCTCAAGGGGCCGGATGTCCGGGGCCTGGAACGTGAACTTGCCTTCTTCCGTTGGTTCTCTTCATCCATGGACTTTGCGGCTTGTCCTTCTTCAAGTGCATCTTCGGGAGAGTCCTCTTGACACCTGATCATGCATAGCATATCCGACTTAGGTAGTAGCCATGTCTCGTGTGGATCATATGTGATATCAGTAAGGAAGGAAGTCACCTCGTTCTCGAGAGCTCTAGCTCGTGCTCGTGTCATGGGTCCTCTTGGCTCTTGATGAGACGATGGTAGGTCCATGGGGATGATCGTAGGATGCTTCGCATCATCTCCCCTCCCTTGGGAAAGATCCAACCTCGGGTCGAAATGCTCATCACCATGGTACGGGGAGAGATCTTTGATGTTGAAGATGTCGCTCACGGAGTACTTGTCACGTGGGATGTCGATCTTGTATGCGTTGTTGTTGTAGCATGCAAGCACCTTGAAGGGTCCATCGGCTCATGGTAGAAGTTTGGACTTGTGTTCGTTGGGGAAGCGGTCCTTGCGAAGGTGTAGCCACACAAGATCTCCAACATTGAACATCATGGGTTGCTTGTTGACATCGAGCTTGGTCGCGAGTCGTTGTACCTGGCGCTCGATGGTGTTCCTTGTATCTTCATGCATCTTCTTGAGGAAGATGACTCGGGAACTCGCGTCCATGTTTGTGCGCTCTTGTAGCGGTAGAGGTAGAATGTCCAATGGTGACAATGGATTGAAGCCATAGATGACCTCGAAGGGGGACTTTCCAGTAGTCGAATGTCTTGCACGATTGTAGGCGTACTCGGTGATAGGTAAGCGCTCCTCCCACTCCTTGATGTTCTTCTTTATCAAGACGCGTAGTAGAGTGGAGAGCGTGCGGTTCGTCACCTCCGTTTGGCCGTCGGTTTGTGGATGGTATGCCGAAGAGAAGAAAAGCTTGATTCCGACCTTGGCGCACAAGGTATTCCAAAAGTAACTCAAGAACTTGACGTCGCGGTCCGAGACAATCGTCTTTGGCACTCCATGAAGGCGCAATATTTCCCTACAAAACAAATTTGCAACATGTGAAGGATCGTCTATCTTGTTGCAAGGAATGAAATGAGCCATTTTGGAGAATCGGTCCACAACAACAAAAACGGAATTATTGCCATTTCTAGTTCTAGGCAAACCAAGCACAAAATCCATGCTAATATCTTCCCATGGTTGTTATGGAATTGGTAGTGGCATATAAAGGCCATGATATTGGGCTTTAGACTTAGCTTTGCAACATGTAGAGCATCGGTTGGTGAAGCGGTTGCCATCGTGAAACAACTTAGGCCAAAAGTAGTTCTTGGAGAGCGTGGCAAAGGTCTTGTCGCGTCCAAAATGTCCCATTAGTCCTCCTCCATGAGATTCTTCCAAAAGTAACAAACGAAGAGAAGACTCGGGGATGCAAAGTTTGTTAGCTCTCATAAGATAACCATCCTTGAGGTAATATCGATCCCAAGAAGTATGCGTCAAACACTTGGCATAAGGAATAGCAAATGTAGGATCATGCTCATACAAGTCTTTTATGTGCTCAAAACCAAGGACATTCAATTCAAGTTGAGTAACAAGCATGCATATACGGGAGAGCGCATCCGCCACAACATTTTCCTTACCTTTAATATACTTGATGACATAAGGAAAAGACTCAATAAATTCACACCACTTAGCATGACGCATGTTCAACTTAGTTTGACCCTTTAGATATTTAAGTGTTTCATGGTCGATATGGATGATGAACTCATGAGGGCGTAGGTAATGTTCCCATTCACGCAAAACTCGCACTAAAGCATATAGCTCTTTGTCATAGATAATATAATTTAGTTGCACTCCAGAAAGTTTCTCACTAAAATAAGCAATAGGGCGCTTCTATTGTGTTAAAACACCTCCTATGCCATTACCACTAGCATCACAATGTATCTCAAAAGGTTTGTCAAAGTTGGGTAAAGCAAGCACGGGAGCATGAGTAAGCAAGTTCTTAAGCTCATTGAAAGGGATATCTTGGGATGTTCCCCAAACAAATGGTGCATTTTTCTTACTCAAAGCATGCAAAGGTGAAGCAATGGTGCTAAAATCCTTCAGAAATCTACGGTAGAAACCAGCTAAACCAAGAAAACTACGCACTTGTTACAAATTGGTTGGTTGGGGCAAAGTTTTAATAGAATTGATCTTAGATTCACCAACATGAACACCCTTAGAAGATACTACGAAACCCAAGAAAACAAGCTTATCAACACCAAAGAGGCATCTTTCCATATTAGCATAAAGTTTCTCTTTTCGAAGAGTTTGTAGCACGGTGCGAAGGTGGGTGACATGCTCTTTGAGAGATTTGCTAAACACAAGGAAATCATGGAAGTAGACAACCACAAATTCACCAATGTAAGGGCGAAACACATGATGCATAAGACACATGAAGGTACTGGGTGCTTCCGATAAACCCATAGGCATGACTAACCACTCATATAGACCAAACTTTGTTTTGAAAGAGGTTTTCCATTTATCACCCTCTTGTAATAGGATTTGATACTAACCACTTTTAAGATCAATTTTGGAAAAGATAGCGGCACCGCTAAGTTCATCAAGCATATCATCAAGGCGTGGAATGGGGTACCTATAGCGAATGGTGATAGCATTGATAGGTCTACAATCGGAACACATGCGAAAGCTACCGTATCGTTTTGGCACAAGAATGACCAGTACGGCACAAGGACTCAAACTTTCACGCACATGTCCATGGTCTATGAGATGCTTTACTTGCCTTCGTATTTCTTTGGTTTCTTCGGGGTTGACGCGGTATGGGGCCTTGTTGGGAAGTTGTGCTCCGGTGATGAGGTCGATTCGGTGCTCAGTGCCTCGTAGTGGAGGTAGACCCGGAGGTAGCTCGTCAGGGAAAACATCTTGGAATTCCTACAATAAAGAAGATAACACTAAAGGTAGATCGTGAGAGGTGTTAGTTTTTGGTGCCTCGTCCTTGCACAATAGGACATAGTGTAGGACACTTGATGGGTTCTCACACACTTCTCTCATCTCACGTTTGGTGGCAAAGAGAACTGAGTTTTTCTTGTCGCTCATCGTGGAGGCACTCAATTTGGGCTTGTGGCGCTCACTCTCTTTTTGGTGGTTTGCTCTCTCACTATTCTCTCCATGATGGGTGTTTTTCTTGTCGGCGAGCACTTGTCTTGGAGACATAGGACGTAGCACAAACTCCTTCCCTTTCATATTGAAGCTATAGTGGTTTGTGCGACCATTGTGGATGACTCCTCGGTCATATTGCCATGGCCGTCCAAGAAGGAGGTGGCACACGGTCATCGGAAGGACATCACACTCCAAAGTGTCTTCGTAAGCTCCGATCTTGAATGAGACTTGTACTCTATGCTCGACTTGTATGGTGCCGGTGTCACTTAGCCATTGAACCTTGTGTGGGTGCGGGTGCTTCATCTTGACCAATTGGAGTTTGGAGCAAAGTTCTTCACTTGCGAGGTTATGGCAACTTCCTCCATCGATGATGACCTTGACGGACCTTCCATTGATGCTGGCCTTTGTGTGGAAGATATGGTATCTTTGGTCTTCGTCTTGTTGATGTTGAAGAGTCAAGACATTGGAGACAACAAGAGCGGGGCTTGAATCTTCGTCACAAAAGACTTGATCATCTTCATCTTCGTTGTTCACTTGTCGGTGCATGGCCACTTGCTCAAGGGCTTCCATTTCTCCTTCACTCATTGAGGCATAGATTTCGTCGTCGTTGAGGATCATGGTGCGCTTGTTTGTGCACTCAAAGGACTTGTGGCCTCGGCCTCCGCATGTGAAGCATTGGAAGGAACTTGTCTTGATGGTCTCATCGGTTGGGTTAGCGGATGATGAAGCTCTCGTCTTGGAGTTGCTTGTAGTAGGAGGACGACTTAAGCTTGTCGAAGCTTTCTTGTAACTTGACTTGTCACCATTGCTTTTAGATGGTTTGGTTGAGGTAGAAGGTTTTGGAGTATTTGAAGCTTGGTTGTTGGAGAAGTCATAGGACTTGGATGAGAACTTGGCATACTTGAAGTCGTCTTGTACTTGTCGTTCCGCTTTGGTAGCTTGATGCACTAGCCCGATGAGGTTTGAGTATGGTTGGAAGTCGGCAATCTTCTTGATAGGGTGATTGAGTCCATTCAAGAAACGTGCCATAGTTTGCTCACCATCTTCTTTGACATTGGCTCGTATCATGGCAATCTCCATTTCCTTGTAGTACTCTTCAACGCTCTTGGTTCCTTGCTTGAGTTGTTGGAGTTTCTTGAAGAGGTCACGGTTGTAGTAGTTTGGCACGAATCGTGCTCTCATGACATCCTTCATTTGTGCCCAAGTGGTGATGGGTGGTTCACCTCTTGCCGCTCGGCGCTCAATGACTTGTTCCCACCAAATGAGGACGTAGTCTTGGAATTCAAGGGATGCCATTGCGATCTTCTTCTCTTCTTCGTAGTTGTGCAAGCAAAAGATTTTGTCAACCTTCAATGCCCATGATATGTACTCTTCGGGGTCATTGCTTCCGATAAAATTGGGCATGGTGAACTTTAGCTTGCCATATCGTTACACTTCATTGTGTTGGGGTCGGGGATGATGACGCCCATGTCGTTGAGGATTGATGATCTCATGTTGCTCTTGGCAAGGAGGGTTGTCTTCCTGATGTTGCTCTTGGCGAGGAGGGTTGTCTTCCTCATGTTGCTCTTGGCGAGGAGGGTTGTCTTCCTCATGTTGCTCTTGGCGAGGAGGGTTGCCTTCCTCATGTTGCTCTTGGCGAAGAGGATTTCCATTGTCTTTATGCTCTCGATGAACTTGATGGTCTTATCGAGCTTGTCGAGGAGCTTGTCGATCTTGAGGATGAGCTTGTCGATGCACACGTGCTTGATAAACCCTTTATTGAGCTTCGTCACGAAGTGCTTCTTGATGTAGACGAGCTTGTCGGCCTCGGTTGGCTACGACACGACTTGAATCTCGAAGGGCACATTGCGCCTCAAGTGCTTGCGCTTCACGAAGTTGTTGTTCTTGACGTTGCGCCTCAGCATCTTGATGTTGTCACGCTCGCTCCGCTTGTTCTTGTTGTCGTAGGCGTTGCCGTTCTTGTGCTTGTGCGAATGCAGCTTGGTTTTGATGATGCCGATGCTCTTGATAGTTGGTGTCGTGTAGAGGATTGCGGTTTGCTTGACGGTCTTGACCGGCGGCACGACGAAGAGTATTCGATGTCGTTGTACTTGAACCGGAGAGGGTGTCGTCAGAGTGTCGACTTGAGCATCTCCGTCTTGAAGAGGACGAAGTTGTTGAGGAGCGGACCATCATGGTTCGGATATCTTCTTTGAGGGATCTCATGGATGTGTCAAAGTAGTATCTTGTACGTTGCTCGGATTGTCGTAGGTCGGTGGCGAGATTGTCGATACGGTCGCCCAAAGCAAGTTGTTCTTGATGTAAAGCCTGATGTGCACCAAATAGTTGAGTCTTGGTGACGTAGGATAACATGTCGTTGTCTTGCTCCAATAAGAGTGGGTGGTAGAAGTACTTGGCCTATCCATCATTCCAAACAAAGATATGTGAGTGGGAGAAAAAGAAGAACCAATACCAAATGTACCTTGACCGATGTTGAAAATGGATCAAACATCACTCCAATGTGTAGCAAGGAAATAGCACAATTGGTACCAATTCTTGTTGGTTTCTCGCACCAACACAAGTAAAATCTTATGGTGGAGCTTGGTTAGGATGGTGGCACAAAATTTGATGCAATTGTAAGTGAGACTCAATAATGTTGGAAAAGATTCACAAATTTGCATATGCAACAAGTAGATCAATAGAAAGATATGGTACACGGAAACACACACGCAAATGGATAATGTTTGCTTGGGCAACCAAGGATGAGCCAAAATGTGGAATCCACCAAGATGCTCTTGTTGCACAACACTAGAGAGACGCTAGCACGATTGCACGATAGGCGGATACGAACTTGTGCACAACCTACTATGCAAAAATGCAACAACTTCTATCCCAAGTATGTTATATGTATGATGTTCCTATGCTTTGATCCAAGATGATCGAGCATGACAATCTTAATGTTGTATGATGCTATGGTTCTTGCTTATAAGCTCTTTGCTTATCTTTCCTCTTTTGCTTAAAAGCTTGTTTGGCTCTTTGTTGTTTGAGCTCTTTTCTCATGCAATGCTTCACGAACCAAGATAACAATTTTGTATGCGATGACAACTTTGTGACACAAGATATGATACCAAAATATGCAACACGATGATGGTATGTATGATATGGGAAATATGATCACTAATGTGCACAAGTCACGTTGTCGTCAATACTCAAAGGCTAGTCTCGATGGATAAGTGACGCAAAAGTAAGGCTATGGGGTTATCGATGCAAATGCTAGAGAGTACGATGATATCACGATACCAAGATGATATCAAGGTGAAGTTGATACCAAAGTGATGTAGACGTTCGTAGTAGTCCTTGGCGAAGATGAGCGTTCGGGATGTTGATGTTGAACCGTACCTAGATAGCCGAAACACAATAGGAAACGGAAACCACAACTCAAATTCTCAATGCAAAACGGGTCAAAATTGTCGGAGTTGGTAGCGGGAAGGACTATGGTGGTGCTATGTGGAAGAGGTGGTGGTATGCGGAAGTGTATGTGGACATCGGGACAAAATTTGGCGAGAGTTAGGTGGGAAACATAGTGGAGGATGGAAGTGATGCTGTCAGGGGCCGGATGTCTTGGCTGATGGCGGGATGTCCGAGTCAAGCCGGATGTCCGGGTTGTCGGGCTAGATGTCCGGGCTCGGCATCCGTGGACGAACTCGAAGAACACCGCGTGGAGAGGTCAAATCCGGGGCAAAAATTGGAAGATTTTGTGGATGGAATTTGGGGAAAAGATGAGGAAAAGCTAGATCTACCTGCAACACACGAAATCCGTGGATCAAATCCAACAAAACTTCATCACACCAACAAATCACAAAAAATAATTGGGGCTATTTTTGTGGGGCAATTTTTGGATTAGGACGAGAAACAACAAAATCAAGCTAGAAAACAAAGAGAGGGGCTCCGAAATCATGATCAACGTGGCTCATGATACCAAGATGATGTAGGGTGCAACCCTAGACGGCCGGTCTTTCACGAAAGGAGCGGATCTCTACAAGAACGTGATGAACATGAGGGTAAATACGAGGGAAACACGAGAGAAATCACTCAACCAACAAGAATAGATCACACATGCGCTAGATCGATGAACACAAAGGTGAGATACCAGATCGAAATCCAAGAATGGACGATACAAAGGGTAACTGGTTCTTCTCCGTGAGGAGGTCTTAATGGGGGTCTTCTCCGTGTGGAGGTCTTGAATCCAAGGGGATCTTCTACGTAGAGGGGCCACGGTCTCTCTCATGGAGTAGATCTGTAATGGATGAGCAAATCTCTATCTCACAAATGAGCTAATCCTTTGCTAACCCTAGAAAGAGGAAGGGGATGGAGTATATATTGTCTAGGGGAGAATAGGTACATGGGCCTCGGCCCTTTACTGTGCGCAGATAGGCGGAGCCGGATGTCTGGGCGTCCGGCCGGATGTCCGGGCCTTCGGGAGGGGCCGGATATCCGGGCAAGGGGGGCGGATGTCCGGGCTAATGGTGATAGCTTCTGTAGGTTCTGGTGCGTTGCGCCGGATTTCCGGGCTTCTGGATGGATTTCCGGGCATCTGGCCGGATGTCCGGGCTCGGTCAGATGTCCGGGATGGACGCCAGATGTCCGAGGCCTGTAGACGTGAGCGGCAGGGCTCCTGCTGATGTGGTCGCTCCAGGGACCAGATGTCCGGGGCCTTGGCCGGATGTCCGGGGCCTAGAAGGTGAACTTGCCTTCTTCCTTTGGTTCTCTTCATCCATGGACTTGGAGGCTTGTCCTTCTTCACGTGCATCTTTGGGAGAATCCTCTTGACACCTGATCATGCATAGCATATCGGACTTAGGTAGTAGCCATGTCTCGAGTGGATCATATGTGATATCACTATGGAAGTAAATCACCTCGTTCTCGAGAGCTCTAGCTCGTGCTCGTGTCATGGGTCCTCTTGGCTCTTGATGAGACGATGGTAGGTCCATGGGGATGATCGTAGGATGCTCCGCATCACGGCTCTTGCTGCGCCTTCTTGATCTTGCGTCATCTTGGCTCGCGGCATAGCTTGGCGCGGCTCATCCTTGGCTTGGTGCTCTTTCCGAACCACCACCAACGCCGCGCTGGCGGAGGAGTGGCGGCAAGATAGAGTACTATAGGCTCGAGAGGCTGTGGCGCCACCATCACCGAAGGGCTGGTCTCTCCCGGTCTTGAAAAGCTAGGTTAGCCTCCGGTGTCCTCTCGAATGGGCCCTTCCTCTTCATCAGCTTGAAGAAGGGTAGGGTGCGCTCTCCCAGCTTGGAGATGAAGCGTCCCAATTCATTTACCCGACCAGCCAGCTTGTGCATTTCCTTGAGGGTCTGTGGTGGGCTCATATCCTCAATGGCCTTCATCTTCTCAGGGTTCGCCTCGATCCCTCTGTGGGACACGAGGAATCCCAACTGCTTGCCAAAAGGGACACCGAACACGCATTTCTCCGGGTTTAGTCGCAAGTTCACCTGGTGCAAGCTCGCGAAGGTCTCTTCCAGATCTTGAATCAAGGTTCTTGCCTCCCGAGATTTTACCACAATGTCATCGATGTAGGCCTCCGTGTTTCTCCCAAGATGCCGCCCCAAGGCGATGTGCATCAGCCGTTGAAAGGTCGCCCCTGCGTTGCGCAATCCGAATGGCATGCAGGTGTAGCAGTACACCCCACACGGGGTCAGGAAGGCTCTCTTCTCTACATCTTCTACCGCCATCTTGATTTGGTGATACCCTGAGAACGCATCCAGGAAGCACAGCAGGTCGCACTCAACGGTGGAGTCGACGATCTGGTCGATGCGTGGGAGGGGGAACGGATCTTGAGGGCACGCCTTGTTGAGGTTGGTGAAGTCGGCACACATTCGCTCCTTCCCGCCTTTCTTCGGTACTACGACTGGGTTCGCCAGCCATTCGGGGTATCGAACCTCGCGAATGGCACCCGCTGCCTCCAACTTGCAGGTCTCGTGGACGATGAAGGCCTGCTTCTCTGTGGACTGTTGTCTCGTCCGTTGCCTGACAGGGCGCACATTGGGGCATACCCTTAAGTGATGCTGAATCACCTCTATCGCAAAACCCACCAGCTGGTTGGGCTCCCATGCGAAGATATCCTTGTTTACGCAAGAATTTCACCAATGCTTCCTCTTGGCTTGGGTCGAGGCCGGCTCCTATGGTAAAAGTGGCTCCTGAGGACCCGTCCTTGTTGACCGGCACCTGCTTGGTTTCTGCCTTGTCTTGGGTGAACAACTACTTCTTCTTGGTTGCTGCGGCCTCCTGGGCTTCGGGGGCACTGCTGATGGGCTGCACTTCTGCAGTGGTATTGAAGGCAAGCTTGAGCGCCGCCAGGGCCTCCTTGGCGTCCCCCTTGATGGTGAGGACGCCTTTGCTTCTAGGCATCTTCATGAGGTTGTAGGCCGGATCAGTCGCCGCCATGAACTGGGCCAGAGCTGGGTACCAGAAAATGGCGTTGTACGGGAGGCTGATGCGGGCGATGTCGAAGTCGACCAGCTCGGTGCGGTAGTTGTCGCGCGTGCCGCAGCTAACAGGGAGGCGGATCTGCCCCAGGGAGCGGGCAGCGCCGCCACCAACTCCTGAGAAAGGCTTGCTGAGGCCAAGCCGCTCGAGCGGCACATGAAGAAGGCTAAAGACCTCCACGGAGAGCAAGTTGAGGTCGGCGCCGCCATGATGAGGGTCTTGGTGATGGCTACGTTGCAGATGGTGGGCGTGCAGAGCATTGGAAGCATGCCCGAGCCGGCAGTACTGACAGAGTGGTCTTCTGAGCTGAAGGTGAGGTCGGCCTTAGGCGCAGCCTAGCCGGGCGGAGCCCCCGAGCCCTTGGAAGCGGCACCAGTCTGGCGGAGGAACGGCTTGATGTGGCGATCTGAAGGTGCGCCTGAGAGCCGCCTAGAAGGGCCGCGACCGCATGGTGCGCCGGTGCCGCGTAGCGCACAGTGAAGAGGTCGCGCAGCTCCTCCCAAGACACCACCATGGATCCGGGGAGGTTGAGCAGCCAGGCGCGTGGCTCGCCGACGAGGGCCATGCGAAGCCAGTTTGCCATGACCTTGTGTCACCCCCGGCCTCGAGGATGGCCTCCTCGTATGCTAGTAGAAAAGCCGACGGGTCCGCCGTGTCGTCGTAGCGCGGCGGCATCTCCGGCTTGTAATTGGGTTGCCACTGCACCTGCCGCAGGACGGGGGCTAGGGCTTGGAGCCCCCTGGCCCCGTCGTCAACGCCAGTCGTGGGAGTCAGTAGCGGGGCGCCTGCCATGAGGGCGGAGCGCGGTGGCGACGGAGCGCAGATCGACAGAAGAGAAGCTACGCGCACCCCTACCTGGCGCGCCAAATGTCGGATCACGGGTTCCGGCAAAACCCTCATGGTTCGAACAGTGGGGTGCACGCGATGATTTCCTCCCTATCGACCCACGCCCTAGCTCGCTAAGATCTCGTGGATGAACTCGACGAACTCACAACACGAAAGACACAAGATTTATACTAGTTCGGGCCACCATTGTGGTGTAATACCCTACTCCAGTGTGGTGGTGGTGGATTGCCTCTTAGGCTGATGACGAACAGTACAAAGGGAAGAATAGCCTCCTAAGGTTGAGGTGTTCTTGTGCTCGGTGTGTGGCTAAGTGTTGGGTGAGATGCCTCCGAATGAGTTCTCCCCTACGATGGTGACTAGCTCTACTTATATAGGCCTCGGTCCTCTCCCAAAATATCGAGCGGGAAGGGAACCAACAACGGCCAATTTGAAAGGGGACATCCAGTACAGCTTATCCTGACAAAAGCGGTCTTCACCTGCAAAAGGCTCTGGTGGTGACGCCGTCTTGGGATTCATGGTGACCTCTGTCTTGCCGTCCTGCTGGTCTTGATCTTGTTGCACCGATATGGAAACCTTTGCTTGATGCCTCGGTACTCCGCGCCCGCGCTCGCCCATTTAGCACCAAAGTGGAAACGAGGACGCTGTGCGCGCTGGCGCCCCTCTGGTCTCGATCGTCATGGCTCACGTCACGAGAACCTCGCGAGGTTTGCCTTCCCTTGATCTCTCCGCCCCTCGTGAGCCTGCCTGGCGAGGCCGCTCCTGAGGAGGTCTTGCATCATCTGCCTCGCGAGGCTTGACCCGTTGCGAGAGTCTTGAATGCCTTGTCGATGAAGATGGGACGTACAAGCCTTCTAGCTTAGCCACGCCGTGGGCCGCAGGCAGGAAAATCTAGGGACCCCTGTTCCCAGAACGCCGACAAATACCTGCACAAACAATCAAACAACTTGCACCCAACGCGTTAAAGGGGCTGTCAATCCTCTCATGGTTACATGCAAAAGTGAGATTTGATAGAGATAGATAAAAGATAAAGTAAATATGTTTGGTATTTTTGGTTTGTAGATCAGAAAGTAAAATATTGCAAAACAGTACATCGGAAACTTATATGATGGAAAATAGACCCGGGGGCCATAGGTTTCACTAGAGACTACTCTCAAGATAGAAAATAATACGGTGGGTGAACAAATTACTGCGAAGCAATTGATAGAAAAGCGCAAAGTTATGACGATATCTAAGGCAATGATCATGAATGTAGGCATCATGTCCTTGTCAAGTAGACCAAAACGATTCTGCATCCACTACTATTACTCCACATATCATCCCCTATCCAGCATGCATCTAGAGTATTAAGTTCATAAAGAACGAAGTAGCGAATTAAGCAAGATGACATGATGTAGAGGAATTAACTCAAGCAATATGATTAAACCCCATCTTTTTATCCTCGATGGCAACAATATAGTACGTGCCTTGTTGCCCCTACTGTCACCGGGAAAGGACACCGCAAGATTGAAACCAAAGCTAAGCACTTCACCCATTGCAAGAAAAACCAATCGAGTTGGCCAAACTAACCCGATAGTTCGAAGAGAATTACAAAGATATCAAGTCATGCATATAAGAATCCAGAGAAGATTCAAATAATATTCATAGATAAGCAGATCATAAATCCACAATTCATCGGATCTAGAAAAAACAAACACCCAAAAATAATTACATCGAATAGATCTCCAAGAACATCGAGGAGAATATGGATTGAGAATCAAAGAGAGAGAAGAAGCCCTCTAGCTACTAGCTATGGACCCGTAGGTCTGTGGTAAAATACTCACGCTTCATCGGAAAGGCAATAGAGTTGATGTAGAAGCCCTCCGTGACTGCATCCCCCTCCGGCAGGAGCCGGAAAGGCCCCTAGATGGGATATCACGGGTATAGAAGGTTGCGGTGGTGGAAAAGAGTTTTGTGGATGCCTCTAGTGGTTTGGGGATATATGGGAATATATAGGCGAAAGAATTAGGTCAGGAGGTGTGCAAGGGGCCCACAAGGGTGGGGGCATCCCCTACCCCCCTAGGCGCACCCTCTGTCCTTGTGGCCGCCTCGTGGATCCTCCGCCTTCATCCCCAAGTCTCCTGGTTGTCTTCTGGTCCAAGAAAAATCATCGCGATTCCGTTTGGACTCCGTTTGGTATTCCTTTTCTGCGAAACTCAAAAACAGTAACTCGCACTGGGCTGTAGGTTAATAGGTTAGTCCCAAAAGTATTATAAAATAGCATATTAATGCAAAAACATCCAAAACAGATAATATAATAGCATGGAACAATAAAAAATTATAGATACGTTGGAGACGTATCAAACCGTCGTGCTCTAAAAGATATAAGTGAAGTACTAGAACAACTGCCTAGCTCAAAAGATATACGTGAAGCACATAGAGTATTCTAACAAATCATGAATAATATGTGTCCCTCTCAAAAAGGTGTGTCCAGCAAAGATGATTGTGACAAACTAAAAAGCAAACAAAGCAAAGACTCATATAATACACGACGCTCCAAGCAAAACTCATATCATGTGATCCATAAAAATATTGCTCCAAGTAAAATTACCGATAGTTGGTAGAAGGAAGAGGGGATGCCTTCCGGGGCATCCCCAAGCTTAGTTTCCTGGGAGTCCTTAAGTATTACCTTGGGGTGCCTCGTGCATCCCCAAGTTATGCTCTTGTCACTCCTTATTTCTTCATCCATCATGATCTCACCCACAACTTGAAAACTTCAGCACACAAAACTCAATAAAAACCATCGTGAGATCCTTAGTATAAGAAAGGAAATCACGACTTATTGCATTATACCTGCTGTATTCTATCTGCACCATGGGTGATACCCCCCCCCCACCGATACAGTCCATAGATTCATCAATACAAGCAAACAACACACCGAAAATAGAATCTGTCAAAAACAGAACAGTCTATAATAATTTAAAAAATGACCATACTTTTGTAACTCCAAAATTTCTAAAAAATTGGAAAACGTGGGAAATTCGTATATAAATCATGTGCAAGAAATTTAGAATTTTTTCACGTTCCAAATTTTTTTAACATTCAACTACTTGACGCAAAAGTTTCTCTTTTTGCACAGAATCAAAGCAACTATTATCCAAATCATCCCAAAGGCTTACTTGGCACAAACACTAATTTAAAGCAAAAAAAACACAAGCATACACTACTGTAGGATGCTGCTAACGCGACACTGCGATCAGAGACCCTTCGACGAAACTGTGTGCGACGCAATAATCGCAAACGGTGGTGTAAAATAACCGTCAAAAAAGGTGCAAAACGTTTGCGATGGCGGAGCCATAAAACACGGTTCAGATTTTAGTTGCGTGTGCGATGAGGGCCTACGGTTCAGTTCAATGAACTGTTTGTGATGAGGCTAAACAAAAGTAGCGGGCAGCCAGATGAAGGCGTGTGCGATATACAGAATATTGTCGGTGTTCTGGGAACGGGGGTCCCCAGACTTGCCTGCCTGTGGCCCACGGCGTGGCTCAAAGGGGGGCCCAGCATGGCCCATCTTCATCAACACAAACCCAAGACCCTCGCGAGGGGCCAAGCCTCGCGGGGCGGACGACACGGCGCTTCCTCAGGAACGGCCTCAGCAGGCTGGCTCGCGAGGAGGCGGAGAGATCAAGGCGGGGTACCTCACGATGTGCCCGTGACGCAAGCCATGACGACCAAGGGCGCCAGGCGGGCGCCAGCCCGCGCAGTGTCCTCCTTTCCTCTTTGGTGCAAAGGGAGCAAGCGCAGGCGGGAACATCAAGCAAAGGCGCCCATTTCAGTGCAACGAGACCAAGACCAGCCCAGCGGCGGGGAAGAGGTCATTGTGGAGCCCAAGCCGGCGCCACCACCAGAACCTTTTGCAGGCGAGGACCAACTTTAGTAAGGATAAGTGTACCAGATGTTCCCCTTCAAAATGGCCAATTGTTGGCGCCCTTCCCGCTCAATATTTGGGAAGAGGCCCAGGGCCTTTGCCTATGAATAGGACAGAGAATTAGAATCGAATTAGAACCAGAGTGAGAGTCAGAGAGAGAAGGGTGACTGAACCCCTCCTAGCAGTTCATCGCCCCAGCCAAGAACAGACCATCGCGAGGCTGTTCTTCCTTGTATTGCTCATCATCATCAGCCCAAGAGGCAATCCACCACACCACAAACTGGAGTAGGGTATTACACCACAACGGTGGCCCGAACCAGTATAAACCTTGTGTCTCTTGTGCTGTTCTTTTCATAGCTTAGATCTTAGCGAGGCGGTGGGGTTTAGGTAGGTAGAAGGCAAAATCTCCGCATGCACCCCAGTGTTCGAACCTCAAGGGTCTGCCGGAACCCAAAGTCCGACATTTGGCGCGCCAGGTAGGGGTGCGCCGGAGTTTTCCCTTCCGCCACCGCCATGACCTGCCTCGCGATGAGTAGCGCGTCGCCCGCTCCGGCCGCCGGTGCCAGCGCGGGGGCCAGGGGGCTCCGAGCCCTGGCCCCAGCCCTGCAACGGGCACGGTGGCCGGACAAGTTCAAGCCAACGACGCCGCCGCGCTACAGTGGCGCGGCTGATCCGCTGGCCTTCTTGCTGGCGTACGAGGAGGCCATCCTCGAAGCTGGAGGTGATGATAGGGTCATGGCCAACTGGCTCCCCATGGCCCTCACCGGCGCTCCGCGTGCATGGCTACTCCACCTGCCGGCAGCCTCCGTGGCCTCTTGGGAAGAGCTCCGCGGCCTCTTCCTCGCCCACCACGCTACACCAACACCTCCGGTCATCGCGGCCCTCCTGGGCGGCTCGCAGGCGCCGCCTACAAGTCACCACGTCAAACCATTCACCCGCCGGGCCAACGCCGCTTCCACGCGGCAGGGGGCTCTCTCGGACCGGGTGGCGCCCAAGGCTGGCCCGACCTTCAGCTCGGAGGACCACCCCTCCAACTCGGCCTGCTCGGGTGCGCTTCCCATGCTATGCACCCCCACCATCTGCCAGGTGGCCGTCACCAGAACTCTCATCGATGGCGGCGCGAGCCTCAGCGTGCTCTCGGTTGAGGCCTTCAACCTCCTCTGCGTACCCCTGGAACGGCTGCAACCCAGCCGGCCCTTCTCAGGCATTGGGGGCGGGTCATCCAGCTCCTTGGGACAGATTCGGCTCCCAGTAACCTTCGGCACCTACGACAACTTCCGCACGGAGCTGGTCAACTTCGACATCGCCCCCATTGGCCTCCCCTACAGCGCCATCCTTGGCTATCCAGCGCTGGCCCAGTTCATGGCCGCGACGCACCCGGCGTACAACCTCATGAAGATGCCCGGGAGCAGTGGCGTCCTCACCGTGCACGGGGACGCCAGAGACGCGCTGCGAGTGCTCAAGCTCGCCTTCAAGACGGCGGCATCGGCACAGCCCGCCGACTCGGAGACCCCCGAGCCCAAGGGGGCTGCACCCGCCAAGAAGAAACAGTTGTTCACCCAAGACAAGGCAGAAACCAAACAGATACCCGTCGACGAGGACGGGTCCACCAACGCCACCTTCACCATAGGCGCCAACCTCGAGCCGAAGCAGGAGGAGGCCCTGGTCAGGTTCCTGCGCGCGAACAAGAAGGTGTTTGCTTGGGAGCCTGACCAGTTGGCGGGGATCCCTAGGAGTGTAATCGAGCATCACCTCAACGTGTGCCCAACGTGCACCCTGTGAAGCAGAAGGCAAGGCGGCAGTCCACAGAAA
The DNA here is from genome assembly GCA_032464435.1 of Aegilops umbellulata. NCBI lineage: Eukaryota > Viridiplantae > Streptophyta > Magnoliopsida > Poales > Poaceae > Aegilops > Aegilops umbellulata. Next base: position 32,756,419 of record CP136059.1, read on the forward strand.
AGCAGGCCTTCATCGTCCAAGAGTCCCCCAAACTAGAGGCCCTGGGGTCATTCGCGAGGTCCGATACCCGGATTGGCTGGCCAACCCCGTCATTGTGCCATAGAAGGGAGGGAAGGAGCGCATGTGTGTCGACTTCACCAACCTCAACAAGGCATGCCCGCAAGATCCGTTCCCGCTCCCCCGCATCGACCAGATCGTTGATTCCACCGCGGAATGCGACCTGCTATGCTTCTTGGATGCCTTCTCTGGGTATCACCAGATCAAGATGGCGGTAGAAGACGTCGAGAAGACAGCCTTCCTAACCCCGTGTGGGGTGTACTGCTACACATGCATGCCATTCGGGCTGCGCAACGCAGGGGCGACCTTTCAGCGGCTGATGCACATCACCTTGGGCCCATAGCTCGGGAAGAATGTTGAGGCTTACGTCGATGACATTGTGGTGAAGTCTCAGGAGGCCAGGACCCTGATACAAGACCTGGAGGAAACCTTCGCGAGCCTCAACGCAGTGAGCCTGCGGCTCAACCCAGAGAAGTGTGTGTTCGGAGTCCCCTCGGGCAAGCTCTTGGGTTTCCTCGTGTCCCATCGAGGCATCGAGACTCACCCGGACAAGGTCAAAGCGGTCGAGGACATGAGCCCGCCAAAGACCCGCAGAGAAATGCAGAAGCTCACTGGGCGCGTGACCGTGCTAGGGCGTTTCATCTCCAAGTTGGGGGAGCGAGCGCTGCCCTTCTTCCAGCTAATGAAGAAAAAGGGGCCCTTTGAATGGACTGAAGAGGCCGACAAGGCGTTCCAAGATCTCAAGAGATACCTGACCAGCCCTCCGGTCATGGTGGCCCCGCGCCCTTAATAGCCCCTGGTGCTTTACCTCGCCGCCACACCCTACTCCACCAGCGCAGCCCTGGTGGCGGTTAGGGAGGAGCGTCGAGTCAAAACCACGGCAGCAGCTTGGGACTAGGCAAAACAGGAACAAGGAAGGCCCACAGAAACCGCCACCGCGGCTGGGGAGGATCAGCCGCCGCAGAGGAGTGCAACGGAGTCGGAAGAGGCCCCTCCCAGATGGCCAGCCTCCGGAGGCCTCATCGCCTCAGGAGGCGCCATGGTCTCCGGAGGGCATCACCAGCACTGAAGCACCCGACCTTATTGAGCACCTAGTGTACTTCGTCAGCACGGTGTTGCGAGACGCGAGGGCACGATACCCCATGCCTCAAAAGCTCCTCCTCACGCTACTGGTGGCCTCGCGTAAGCTGCGGCACTATTTTCAGGGTCACCCCATCAAGGTCGTCTCGTCATACCCCTTGGAGAGAGTGCTCAGGAGCCCTAACTCAGCCGGGAGGGTCGCCGAGTGGAACATAGAACTGCAAGCATTTCAGCTCGAATTCAGCACGACCAGAGTCATCAAGGGAGCAGCCTTAGCGGATTTTGTGGCAGAATGGACGGTGGCACCAGGCCTCAAGGCCGACAAGGATCGATCCCTCTCCCCGGGAAGCGAGGTGCCGGAAGGCTGGGTCATGTACTTCGATGGGGCGTTCTCCAGGCATGGCGTTGGGGCTGGGGCGGTGCTTATATCGCCCACTCAGGACAAGCTCTACTACGTTGTACAGCTCTGTTTCCAGCAAGGTGAAAAGGTCTCCAACAACATAGCGGAGTATGAAGGTCTAATAGCGGGCTTGATGGCCGCAGCTGCCCTGGGGGTGAAACGCCTCACCATCAAGGGCGATTCGCAGCTCCTTGTCAATTTATCCAACAAGGTGTACGAGCCGAGAGATGAGCACATGGAAGCCTACCTTGCGGAGGTCCGCAAGATGGAGAAGCAGTTTTGGGGGTTGGAGTTGCAGCATGTGCCCCGTGGCACCAATCAGGAGGCTGACAACATCGCCAGACGAGCATCCAGGCGGTTACCTCAGGAACCTGGCGTCTTCGAGGAATGGCTCTTCAAGCCCTCAGCCTTGCCGTCATTGTCAAACACGGCTCACCCTCGGGAGGAGCTCCCCCAGCCACCTGCCTCCGAAGCCCCCGTCTGTGGCCCGGCCTCAGGAGCACGCCTGCTCCTGACGATGTTGCCTCAGGAGGGGTGCTGGATCACAGAGCTCCGGAGTTACTTAATGCAAGGGACACTGCCGGAGAAGGAGGAGGAAGCGGAGCGTTTGGCACGGCAGGCGACGGCATACTGCATCAAGGATGGAGAGCTCTACCGGAAGCGACCAAATGATGTATCCCTGCGCTGCATCTCCAGGAAGCAAGGAAAGGAACTGCTGGAAGATATACACGGTGGAGACTGTGGGCATCATTCATCATTACGGACCCTCGTCGGCAAGGCGTTCCGCAGTGAGTTTTATTGGCCCACCGCACTCAATGACGCCGTCGAACTGGTGAAGGCTTGTGAGGCCTGCCAGTTCCACGCCAAACAGGTCCATCAGCTGGCAGGAGGCCTGCAGACTATACCCCTCTCGTGGTCGTTCGTAGTCTCGGGGCTGGACATCCTGGGCCCGTTTCCTCAGGCGCCAGGGGGCTACCGCTACCTCTACGTCGTCGTGGACAAGTTCACCAAGTGGGCTGAAGTGGAGGCCGTCCGCACCATCCCCGCGGGTTCCGCGGTCAAGTTCATCAGGGGCATCGTGAGCCGGTTCGGGGTGCCGAACCGCATCATCACGGACAACGGTTCGCAGTTCACCAGTAACCTCTTCAAAACATATTGTGCTAACCTTGGAACGCAGATATGCTACGCTTCGGTGGCGCACCCCCGAAGCAACGGCCAGGCCGAGTGGGCCAACGCAGAGGTCCTGAGGGGCCTCAAGACCAGGACGTTCAAGAAGAAGCTGGAGGCCTGTGGAAGAGGTTGGTACGATAAGCTTCAGTCCGTGTTGTGGTCCATCCGCACCACCGCGACCAAGCCGACTGGAGAGACCCCATTCTTCCTGGTCTACGGAGCTGAAGCGGTCCTCCTTCACGAGGTCAGACGTCGCTCCGCACGGGTCCTGGCGTTTGACGAGGCGCAGCAGGACGCCATGCGGGGGACGGACCTCGTGCTGGGAGAGGAATGTCGCTGAGAAGCCGCGCTGCGAGCGGTGAGGTACCAACAAGCACTGCGACGATATCACTGCCGCAACATCTGCCCCAGAACTCTCGAGGTAGGAGACCTCGCGCTCAGGCGGGTTCTCTCTAGGGAGGGACTGCACAAGCTCTCTCCCATGTGGGAGGGCCCGTTCAAGGTTGTTCATGTTTCCAGGCCTGGCTCCGCGTGCTTGGAGACTCAGGAGGGAGTGCTGATCCAGAACGCATGGAACATCCAGCACCTCCGAAGATTCTACCCCTAAAAAGGCCCAGAGCCTGTGAAGAAGGCGAATGCCTGTGAAGATTATCCTTTTTGGAAAAGGCCCAGAGCCTGTGAAGAAGGCAAATGCCTGTGAAGATTATCCTTTTTGGAAAAGGCCCAGAGCTTGTGAAGAAGGCGAATGCCTGTGAAGATTATCCTTTTTGGAAAAGGCCCGGAGCCTGTGAAGAAGGCGAACGCCTGTGAAGCCGTCACATTTTGGAAAAGGCCCAGAGCCTGTGAAGATGCCAAATGCCCGTGAAGCTTGCTTCCCCCGAGAAAGGCCCGGAGCCTGTGAAGAAGGCCAACGCCTGTGAAGCTCGCCGCCCGTGACACTCTCACGTAATAATGAGTTGGGGATGTACACGCCCCGGAGTCTCAGGAGCGTTGGCCTCAGGCCCTGGGGCTCCCTCCCATGCCCAGTGGCAGCACTTAGCTCTGCGCTGGTGAGAAGATGTCGAAGACTAGATTAGGTGCCGGATGCGGCTTTTTCATTTGCTTTCCGCAGTTGGTTTGTTCATTTGCTTTCCGAAGTTTTATTGAAGCTGTTACCGACTTTGATTTGTGGTTCTTCGCCTTTTCTCTCTCCTGCCTCGATTTCTCTTATGCAAGGCCTTGCGAGGGGGGCAGCCGAGCGCCCTCGTGAGTTTTTCTATCCTAGTCGTTCAAAAGTTCCATGACCTGGGTCCGTTACAGGAGCACCCCTCCAATCTGTGCCCCACGGGCACCGTGACGCGAACACAGGGCCTGGGTCGGTCGCCCCCCATGGCTGGGGCCGGGAACTATCCACCCGCGGGCACGTAGCCGGAAGGCACAATAACGAAAGCAAAGTGATGACTAACAGCAATAACCCAAACACGCCCCCGCGGGACTCCACGCTACTGTCTTTTTGCGCAGGACAAAGGAAAAGAAAGAGCAAAACAGGCGCAGCTCGCCTCACACTGGCCTACAGGGAAGACTAGAGCCGCCTCCGGGGCTCAAGCAGACTCCCTCTCGCGCTTCACCGAGGCGCGACGACGGGCAGACGCGCCACCACCTTCCAAGCGGGTACGGCGGCGTGGAGGCTGACCGAGGCCACTGCTAGAAGACTCGTCGCCTAAAGAAGAACCGGTGAAGCTTGGGGAACCCTGAGCACCGCCAATCACGCGAACGCTGTCCTCTCCGTCATCGCCGGGGCTGAGTCCCTGGCCGCGGTCGTCGTCCTCAGGGCAGCACCCTGCGCGGCGACCATCTTCCCCAAACACCCTCACGTTGAGGGTGGCATCGCCGTCAAACTTGAAGTGCAGGATGCACCGACGGCAGAGGCCACACGCGCGGGCAAACGTCTGCCAACCGCGAGTCAAGGCCAGGCTCCCGGCTGCGGAGACCTCCAGTGAAGCCCATGAGGCCCGGCTGCAGCAGCCGTCTGCCTGAAGCCAGAGGCCGCCCGGGGCGCCGGCTGGGAGCTCACCGAGGAGGAAGCGAGGAAGTTGAAGCCGGGCGCTAGTCGGCTACGCCGACCACAAAACGAACTCCAACCGCAGCGTGAAAGCGCGGCCTAGGGGGACGCGCGACCGAAGCGCGCCCCCGGCCGCAGCTGTCCGCCCGTCACCGTGCTGGAAACCATCTCCACGGCCGCGGGGAGCTGCCGTGGTGGCCACATGATGTTTGCGAGGGCGCCCACATGCACGCTTGGGCAGGGGAGAGGCGGGCTCAACCTGGCGAGCCTTCCCCTTCTCTGCGGCCGAGAACCTCCTCGACGGAGCCATCGCAGCAAGACGGAGCAAAGACCGGGAAGAAGGAGAAGCAAGGGGAGATGGACTGTAAGGGCGCGTGCCGTCCCGTATTTATGGCCGGCGAAGGCCAACCGCTGACCTCCACGATCGCAGGTAATCATGACTCGCTTTGCATACAGGGACTTTTCCAATCCGCACAGTTGCCGAGGCATCGTGGGGAAGTGGAGACGCCCACGTCAAATCAACTGCCATGCGGCGCCCAAGGCCGCAGGCTGTTACGGCCCGCGACGCTTCACCCTTGCCCTTTCGCCTCCCTGCATGGCCCAGTCCAGGCGCGCCTTCGGCCCGGGGGCTACTGTCGGCGTTCTGGGAACGGGGGTCCCCAGACTTGCCTGCCTGTGGCCCGTGGCGTGGCTCAAAGGGGGGCCCAGCATGGCCCATCTTCATCAACACAAACCCAAGAACCTCGCGAGGGGCCAAGCCTCGCGGGGCGGACGACACGGAGCTTCCTCAGGCACGGCCTCATCAGGCTGGCTCGCGAGGAGGCGGAGAGATCAAAGCGGGGTACCTCACGAGGTGCCCGTGATGCAAGCCATGACGACCAAGGGCGCCAGGTGGGCGCCAGCCCACGCAGTGTCCTCCTTTCCTCTTTGGTGCAAAGGGAGCAAGCGCAGGCGGGAGCATCAAGTAAAGGCGCCCATTTCGGTGCAACGAGACCAAGACCAGCCCAACGGCAGGGAAGAGGTCATTGTGGAGCCCAAGCCGGCGTCACCACCAGAGCCTTTGGCAGGCGAGGACCAACTTTAGTCAGGATAAGTGTACCAGATGTTCCCCTTCAAAATGGCTAATTGTTGGCGCCCTTCCAGCTCAATATTTGGGAAGAGGCCCAGGGCCTTTGCCTATAAAGAGGACAGAGAATTAGAATCGAATTAGAACCAGAGTGAGAGTCAGAGAGAGAAGGGTGACTGAACTCCTCCTAGCAGTTCATCGCCCCAGCCAAGAACAGACCATCACGAGGCTATTCTTCCTTGTATTGCTCATCATCATCAGCCCAAGAGGCAATCCACCACACCACAAACTGGAGTAGGGTATTACACCACAACGGTGGCCCGAACCAGTATAAACCCTGTGTCTCTTGTGCTGTTCTTTTCATAGCTTAGATCTTAGCGAGGCGGTGGGGTTCAGGTAGGTAGAAGGCAAAATCTCCGCGTGCACCCCAGTGTTCGAACCTCAAGGGTCTGCCGGAACCCGAAATCCGACAAATATGGTTCACTCGGATGAACTGTTTGTGATGAGGAGGAATGTAACATCCCAAATTTTCAATTTGGAATGTTATACAATTATTATCTAAGCATCTATGCATTTTGTTTGAATTGAGTGGCATTCGGAAATTTCAGAGACATTTGAGTTTTATTTGAATTTGAATTTGAATTGGCAATTGAAATTTATTTCAAAAATACCTCACAAATACTTGTGCAAAAGTATGAGAGGAGCACACATGAATCTGCAAAAAAAAATTGTCAAAAGAAAATATTGCCAAAAGGTTTGAATTCAAATTTGAATTTTATTCGTAATTTGTACAAAATTTTTTTTTTAGTTTCTGCTTTGCCACTGGAAAAAAGTTCACCTTGTAGGATTTATTTTTTCTGATTTTATTGATATATATATATATATATATGTCCTATATAAAAATAATATATATTTCTCTATATTTTATTTTTGCCTCTCTGCCTTAATTCAGAAAAAGGAAAAGCCCACCGAGCTGGCCAGGCCGACAACCCGGCCAGCGAGGCCGCAACCAGCCAGCGCCGAGCTGCCAGCCCAGCGTCGCCCCCCGCACCTGATCTCCTCTCCCTCGGTCGCCTGACCCGTCTCACATCTCCCTCTCTCACTGACTCGCGGGGCCATGCCATCCCCAACCTCCCAATCCTCCAGGGTCAGGATCTCTCTCGCGCCCGACGACCTCGACATCCGTGCTCTCCCAAAACCAGACCCCGAGCCTTCCCCTCGCATAAGAAACCTTCCCTATAAAACACCCTCGCTCTGCTCTTCTGAACCCCCCAAAAACCCTAGCTAAAGTCCCACCGTAGCCCACGCTCACCCTGAACCGATCTCGCTCCTACCGCCGCCATTCGTCGCCGCCACCGCCACTGGTGAGCCACCCCTGCCCCCAAGCTCCTCCAACCGAACCCCCTTAACCCCACGCACCCCTCTGACATCTTTTCGCCACCCGGGAACCACCAACACCACCGCCCCGATCATCACCGCCCTTCGCCGGAGCCGCGGTGCAGCCGAGCTTCGTCTTGATCGCCCTGGTCACCTCCGACGTCCCCGAGCTCCAGCGAGTCCCCACCGTCTCCATCTCGCCCCACCGCATCGCCCCGATGTCACCGCCGTCGCCCCGGACCAGCGGAACACCTCCCCCACTGACACCCGAGCCAACCTCACCGTCGACCTCCACTGTAAGCCGCCGGCCTCCCCTCCACCATTAGATCTCAAATCTAGGGCCTAGAGATCATGCAAAGAGTTTGGTTTTTCTTTAGTAGATTGGTTTAGTTTTAGTTTATTCCCGGTAAGATCGGTTTATTTTAAGTTGCGGTTTAGTTAGACCGGCCTAGCGGTTTATTCTGTTTAGCCCGTATAATTTTAGCCTATAAGACACCCGAGCGCTGTTTAGTTCCAGTTCAGCCTAGTAGCACCCATCTGTTTTTTTAGTTTTATTTTTCGTTTCTGTTTTTAATAGGATAGTTTCAGTTTCGTAAAATCTATGTCTCTTAGGTTATTTAATATTTTTAGTTGATTCTTCTTCTGTTAGTTTACAAATTTCCTATAGTTTCTGTAGAAAATAGTTTCGGCCATGATTTACTTGTTAAAAATTGTTTTATGTTAGTTTTAAACAGATTAGTATTTCTGCTGTAAATAGAGCTAGAATTAATATTTTTAGGTGATTGCTTTTTCCACTGCTTTGGTTTGACTTTGCCTAGCAGTAGAATTAATTTAGGTATTTATAGGTTTTATTAAAAATAGTTTTACTCGAAAACAAGTTTTTCTAGTTTTGTTAGCTTGCTGCTGTTTTCTGTTGTTCTAGTTATTTTAAAATTTATTTTACCTCTGTTGTATTTTATTTCAGATTCGTTTCTGTAGTTTTAGAACGTGAACTTTATTTACAGAAAAAGTAAATGTTTATTTTATTTTTCTTGCTAGTTGTTGGCTTGGAGTTCTTTGAGTTCTCTTTGGTTTTGGTTTGATTGTTTATGTGTGATTTAGGTTAGCTTGCTGTTATGTTAATATAGTTGTATGCTTATGTGGTTATTGTTTGCTTCGAATAGAATTCCCGGAGTGTGAAGCTTGCTATTACGAGTCGCTAGCTTTCAAAGACCGTCAGCCAGACAAATCATTTTATCATGTTTTACAGTACCTATGATTTGTTGGATTAGAACTATTCCTCCCCACCATGCATGCAGTAGGAGAATTTTTAAGTTATGTTCTTGAGTAGTATCATGTGGTAGGTTGAACCCAACTCCCCATGTTACCATTGCCCGGGACGATGTAGTTAATTTTGCTATGCTCGTAGATGGAGTTGGTCGAGCGATTCATAAGGGAGATGTGAGAGTCAAGATGATGACAACCCCATGACTTCGAGCTCAGGATGGACTTAATTTTGCTATACTGGGTGGAGGATGGTTGACGGGCACCCTGGAGCAACCAGCGGATTGCCGGGATGCATGGAGAAGCGCCATGACATCTTGCGAAAAGCTTCACCCAGCCACAATGAGACAGATGGACACCCCTTGACCAAAAGCTTACCTGTGCAGCCGCAAGCCATTATGGGCTCTGGCTTGGTCGACCTAGGCGTGACTCTGGCCGGACGGTGCTACGAGATGTAGAAGAATGGTAGGATTGGATGGGCACCGGCGGTGGCCTAGAGGAACTCTATGGAAGACCCTATTTCGTTCGTCCCGTCTTCAAACACCAGGCAGTGCAATGACATAGAGGAGGGAACGATTCTTGCGGGTAAAGTGCACAAGACTCTGTAGAGTAGCAACCGAATCGATTAGCCGTGTCCCCGGTTACGGACAAATGAGCCTCTGGAATTGGAGTATTTCGGAAATGTCAACACCAAACATAATTAATTAATTGATGTGTTATTAATAATATCGGGTATGAGACACTGGTTGGCAGAACCATCTCATTAACAACCAAGATTTTGTAGTAATTGTAAGCAAGTCCTTTGTTGTAGGGGAAAAATTGGCTTTTTTGGAAAAACATAAAACTTAGAGAACCATAGCCAAACTGCATATAGTGTTAGAATTATTATTGTTGTTCTCTCTATGACTTGCCGGCATTTTCAAAATGCTGACCTACACGGGTGCAATGTCTCTTGTTGCAGAGGAGTTATCCGACCAGGAGTGAGGCTACGATCTACGCTCGGTGATTGCCCTATGGAGTCGGATGGACTCGCTTTATCGTCTATGCTTCCGCAACTTTATTTAGTTTATTTCTCATGAGTTGGCCTATGGCCGAATTTATTATGATGTAATAAAGACTCGACATGAGAATCATGTAATAAATTTAGGTGTGATTGAACTTTGAATCTTTTCATCAATGTATTGTGTGTGCCAGCATGGTCTCAGGATGGTACAACTACACAGAGAGTTGATCGATTTTGGGTCGGGTCGCTACAGAGATGGTATGCAGAGCACACACTGACCATAAGACGTAACCCCTAGGATCGAAAAGCCATAGGAAGAAACTATATTATTTTATGTCCTTATCATTCCGTAATTTTCCCCTGTTCATTTTTGAATTCTCTCCGATTTTCAACATTTTAGATGGCCGCCGGGTTCACCCCAGTTCTGCTACCGGAGTTTTGCCAACCGGATGAGACGATGCTTTTCGGCAAGAAGCTGGTTCAGATCGTGAAGAAGTTGAAGATTGCTCTGCCCTCAATCACGAGGAAGCCTACCAGTGCACTTTTGACGGATACCCGCTACAGGATTAAGGTCCACATTCCAGGGAGGACCTTCAGAGGACATTCAGAGCCCAGCGACTTTGAGTTTACCGCTTTCGCAAGGATCCTCGGAAGAGACATGGCGATTTATTGTGCACTTGGACATCTCCGAGAAGAGTACAGGGTCGAGCTCGACCCATCAGACCTCGTCATGATTTCCGGCAGAGCTAGGAATGGAGATATAATCCGTACCGTGAAGGACGACTCCATTCTTTCATATGTCCAAGACTTGGAGAGTCTCATCAGCAACCAGGAAATCTAGACGCGCCGAAGCTCGAAGGTACACAGGTTCCGTGAACTGGAACTGGAGGAGAAGGCACGCACGGACTTCCTTGAACATGAAGAAGAAGTCAAGGATTTTATGGATAGAATCGAGGAACGGGAATATATTGCCACACTAGAGGAGAAGATGGACTTGGGAGAAGACCTTTTTCCGAGTGAACATGATGGACCCCTCGTGAGCAATGACCAGGATTATTAAGAGAGCTCCACCAGAGGAAGCCGCAAGAGGAGGCGTCGCACAAGAGGACGCCGCACCATAGACGCCGCACCGAAGGACGCAAAGATAATTGATGAAGACATTTATTCGACCGCCATGTTATTTTATTTTATTTTTCGTCGATCAGTTAGGCAGTTATTTTCAATTAGTCGTGAGATTTTGTAATCCGAGATTGAACCTTGTTTGAGATGAATGAATAAATGTTTGGTGTGATTATGATTGTGCATTCATTTGGTTAGTGGTATTTTCTCATTAGACCCTTGTTCTATTCTAATTTCTCATGCACTCCAAAACACCAGATGCCTTCGAGACGTGACCCTGGAGTCACTTTCCCGCCGAAGCTCAACCAACTGATCCAACAGCAGAATTCCTTGATGCAAATGCTCATCCGGAACCAAGGCAACAACAACAACAATCCACTGCCACCACCCCCTGTCGACAACCTGACCCGGTTCCTAAGGCTGAATCTGCCGGTGTTCTCTAGCAGCACCGAGCCGATTGTAGCTGATGATTGGCTCTGCAAGATCGGAAGGGAGCTAGCAACTGCTGGATGCACAGATGACGAGAAGGTGCATTTTGCCGCACATCAACTGGATGGACCGGCAGCTGCTTGGTGGGATAACTACACCACCACCTATCCCATCGCCACCATCACGTGGGATCAGTTTCAGCAGGCCTTCCGCACCGCTCATGTTTCAGCTAGAGCCCTGAGTCTGAAGAAGTGTGAGTTCTGCAACTTACGCCAGGGAAATCGTACTGTGGGGCAGTATGGATGAGTTCAGCCAGTTAGCGTGCTATGCCTCAGGTGATGTGGCCACATATGCCGCCAAACAGGAGAAGTTCCTTGAAGGACTTAATAATGATATGGGAATGCTGCTGATGGTGACCACCTTTAATAACTACCAGGAGCTAGTAGACAAGGCCATCATACTTGAAGGAAAGCAACAACAGATTGAAAGCCGCAAGCGGAAGTATAGTCAGGGGAAGTACAACTCGGGAGCTCAGCGGAAGCCTCGCTACACCCCATACCCGGGAGGTCACACCCATCACACCCATGGAGGACATAACCATGGAGGGAATGGGAACAATCACAACAACAACACCAACTTCAAGTCTGGCAATGGAGGCAATGGCCACCAGCACCGTCCCGCTCCGGCTCAGAAGGATGTGAGTAACATCACTTGTTTGAAGTGCCAGAAGACAGGACACTATGCGACCGATTGCCCGGAGGCCAAGCAGAGGAATGGAAACGGCAAGGGCAATGGAAGCTCAGCAAAGAAGCCTAATCTTTTTCCTCGTTCCCAGGTGAACCACGTCAACGTGGAGGACGTCTATGATCAGCTAGACATAGTGGTTGGTAGGTTTTTATTAAATTCACGTCCAGTATTGGTATAGTTTGATTCTGGTGCAACGCATTCATTCATATCAAGGGTAGTTGTGGAAAAGTATGGGTTGCCCACTAGAACCCTTAGAACCCCTCTTCAGGTCACTTACCCAGGAGGAGAGATGACAGCAGGCTTAGGCTGTCATTCGACCCTCAACATCGGAAATCATGATTTTCCGGCAGACCTCATAGTATTGGAATCCCAGGGATTGGATGTGATCCTAGGCATGGACTGGTTGACAAAGTATGAAGGAAACATCGATTGTGCCCGCAAGACAATTTTGCTCACCACCCCAGAGCAGAAGAGGATCAAGTATGTATCCAGGCGCACGCCGATGAAGAATCAGGTGAATTCCCTCACGTGAGTTGTTTAGGAGGAAGTGCCCGTAGTGCAAGATTTTCCCGATGTATTTCCGGAGGAATTACCAGGAATGCCACCGGACAAAGAAATAGAATGTTTGATCGAGTTATTACCTGGCACAGCCCCAATATCCAAGAGACCATATCGGATGCCCCCGAATGATTTGGAAGAGATCAAGAAGCAGATCCAGGAATTATTGGAGAAAGGATATATTCACCCAAGTTCGTCACCTTGGGGAGCCCTAGTTCTTTTGGTATAGAAGAAGGATGGAACCCTGAGAATGGTTGTGGATTATCGTTCATTGAACGATGTGACCATCAAGAATAAGTACCCTCTGCCAATGATTAATGATTTATTTGATCAGCTAGTCGGAGCCAAAGTATTCTCCAAGATCAATCTTTGATCACGGTATCATCAGCTGAAGATTTGTGAATAGGATATACCCAAAACAGCTTTCACCACCAGGTATGGTTTATATGAGTATACCTTCATGTCATTCAGATTGACTAATGCCCCTGCGTATTTTATGAGCATGATGAACAAGGTATTTATGGAATATCTGGACAAGTTTGTCGTGGTGTTCATCAATGACATATTGGTTTTCTCCAAGAGCGAGGAAGAGCATAAGGAACATCTGCGTCTAGTTCTGGAGAAACTCCAAGGACATCAGTTATATGCCAAGTTTAGCAATTATGAATTTTGGCTCAAGGAAGTCGAATTTCTCAGACATGTTATTTCAGGAGAAGGAATAGCATTCGACCCCACCAAGGTGTCGGTGTACTAGAGTAGGGGTACCCTAGTATCCCGAACTTGTGCACGGGCAGTCGCAGCGTCCCGCGGCAAGGCTTGCCGGGCGACCGCCAAAGTCCTCCATGGTTCCTTTTGAGCCATTCAAGAACAAAGTATTTAAGCCAAGGAGACAAGTCCCTGGCAAGAAGAGCTTGCCGGGAAGGCCACTCGAGGCACAAGACCCCGGCAAGAGGAGCTTGCCAGGAAGGCCAACCAGAGCATCTCAAGGAACTTGCCACGACGCGCCACGTGTCCCGGCAGGACCCGGCGAGCGACAAGCTCCCAGACGCGGCAAGACAACGGCCGCGGCAAGGCGTTTGCCGTGGCCAGCCGCCACTCTGTACCTGCGCTCCAGCACACCCACCTACGTGTCGCTCTGGGACCCTTCCGGGCGTACGTGGAGGGCGGCTATGCAGCCAGGGGTACACTGTGGCATGCGGCACTGACAAGATCGCCATCGTGGCGAGCGGTGGCGCCCCTGACGGTCCCTTTTCTGCATCGTCTGGGCGACGTAGATAGGCATTTAATGCCTTTGTCCCCTGCCGTCAGGGTTAGGTATGATTCACTGTGTAGGTAGCTATACCTACCGCAGCACCTTTCCATTTTTGCCCTTGCCTATGTTGCCACCTGTTGGAAAGCCCCTTGAGCATATAAAAGGAGGCCCATGCACAACGTAGAAGGGGATCGCCCCCAGAAGGACGAACAGTAGAACACTCCCGCTCGGTCTCGTTAGCTGCTGGTGTGTACTGTAGCACTCAGCGCTCCCGAGCAAGAACTCAATACAATCCACAAAGCAGAAGTAGGAGTATTATCTCTCCGGAGAGCTCCGAAGCTGGGTAAAACCCCTCGCGTGCCTCGCCTCGATCCGCTCTTTGCGCGACCTCCGCCCCCCGCCGAACCGAGAAGGGGCTCCGTCCCCATAGGTGCTCGCAGAGTCAGAATCCCCGGCATCTTTGGCGCGCCAGGTAGGGGGCGTCGAGGTTGTGTGAACCCGATCCGGCGTTCGCACGAGCTAGATCTTCATTGACTTCATCAACATGCCACCGAAGAAGAAGGCTTCGGAGGCGGCTGCTCGGTCCGCGTCGAACCCACCGCCGCCGGAGCAAACGGCTGGTGGGGAAGATGCCGGCGGAAGAACGGGCGTCGACGAAGAAGCCCACGGTGCCACCAGGTCCAAGGACAAGGCTGCGCTGCCCGTCGGCAGTGTAGCAGGCTCCCACGACGACCGGGCGTCGATGGATGCTCCGCGCCCATCTCAGGAAGTGCGGGACCGGCAGCGTCGTGGTACTCACGGTACCATATGTTCGCTGGACCCAAATCGAGCTGGCGGATCTCGAGATGCTCAAGGCCAGCATGCACGCCAACGTGCTGGCACAAGCAAGGCACGGTCGCCTGGACGGAATACTGCTCCTTCTAACGTCGTTGGAAGTCCGAGCATATCCCGCTCCTCGCACCGTTCGCCACCACTACCCGCCACTCCAGCAGAAGCTTTGGCGCGAGCTCAACTGCTCCTAGACTTCCCTCCAACGCCAGACAAGATCGACAACTGGAGGGCCACCATTCAGAGCCTCATCGGCTTCGCCAACGGCGACACTCCACGGCAGCCGACCACATCGCAGCCGCGGCAAACCAGCCAGGTGCGAGCCGATGGCGACAAGACCGGTGGGGGTGCGACCACTGTGCACTCCCCGCCCCGAAGGCCAAGATCGCCGACTCGCCGGGTCCACCGCGACAGCGACTCCACCGCTTCATCAGATCAGCGAACTCGTCGCGATCAGCGCCACGTTCTTCACGAACGGCAGCAAGAAGACGCTTGTACCCGCATCGAACGCCAAAGAGAAACGCGGCGTCAATCAGACCGGCGCGCTGGGTCCACTGTCGACATGCATGCGCCAGGGGAACCAGGCGACCTGCCGTACGCGGTAGGTTGCCCTGCGTTTACTCGTGAGCTGCGGCAAGTCTAGTGGCCCAGCACGAAGAATTTCAAGCCAGACGTACCAGAGAAGTAAGACGGCAGGTTGCATCCGCCAGAGTTCCTCAGCATCTAGCTCGCGCAAACGCCGGATCAGGTTCGCACAACCTCGACGCCCCCTACCTGGCGCGCCAAAGATGCCGGGGTTTTCTGGCTCCCCGAGCACCTATGGGGACGGAGCCCCTTCTCGGTTCGGCGGGGGGCGGAGGTCGCGCGAAGAGCGGATCGAGGCGAAGTACGGGGGGGGGGGGGGTTACCCAGCTTCGGAGCTCTCCGGAGAGATAATACTCCTACTGATGCTCGGTGGATTGTATTCAGTTCTTGCTCGGGAGCGCTGAGTGCTATAGTACACTCAAGCAACTAACGAGACCGAGCGTTCTTCTGTTTTCCTCTCAGAGATCGCTCTCCGGGGTCCGATCCTTCCCTACGTTGTGCATGGGCCTCCTTTTATATTTTCAAGGGGTCTCCAACAGGTGGCAATGTAGGTAAGGGCAAAAATGGAAATATGTTGTGGTAGGTACAACTACCTACACAGTGTATCATACCTAACCCTGACGGCAGGGGACAAAGGCATTAAATGCCTATCTACGTCGCCCAGACAGTGCAGAAAAGGGACCGTCGGGGGCGCCACCGCTTGCCACGATGGCGATCTTGTCAGCGCTGCATGCCACAGTGTACCCCTGGCTGCACAGCCTCCCGCCACGTATGCCAGGAAGGGTCCCGGAGCGACACGTAGGTGAGTGAGCTGGAGCGCGGGTATGGAGTGGTTGCCCGCCGCGGCAAGTGCCTTGCCGCGGCCGATGTCTTGCCGCGTCCGGGAGCTTGTCGCTTGGCGAGTCCTGCCGGGACGTGTGGCGCGTCGCGGCAGGTTCTTTGAGATGCTCTGGTTGGCCTTCCCGGCAAGCTCCTCTTGCCGGGGTCTTGTGCCTCGAGCGGCCTTCCCGGCAAGCTCCTCTTGCCGGGGACTTGTCTCCTTGGCTTAAATACTTTGTTCTTGAATGGCTCCAAAAGAACCATAGAGAGCCTTGGCGATCACCTGGCGGGCCTTGCCGCGGGGTGCTGCGACTGCCCGTGCACAAGTTCGGGACACTAGGGTACCCCTACTTTAGTACACCGACACGAGCCTTCTTGAGGGAACCTCCGATTTGCAAGAAGCTTACACCAAAGCTTGTCCCAATTCGGCCAAAAAACTTACCGCAGCATGTTGGCGTCATGTCATGAGACCAGGCCAAGTTTCAAGATTTTTAGGCGTGTTTTGGATTTACAGGAATTAAAAAACCAAGTTTCTCAATCTTTATGGGCGAGCCACGATGCCCAAATGTTTGAATTTCATTCCCTTTCTTGCATTGGACCTAGAAATTCACCCAAGGACACACATGTGATTTTTCAACTAACTTTAGTGCACTTGAGCATGTGCTTGTAGTTCAAATTTGAAGTATGCACGTTAAATGCCTAGAAACTCAATTAATGTATAAAAAGGACAAACGAACCCGGAATAATTCCAAAACTTAGCACAATACTTCTATTTGTTCTAACCTGCATGTGTTAAAAAATTAAGGCGGGAAAAGGCAGTACGCATGTCATTTCGCACACAGAGGTGACACGTTCCCTCTTGGAACCACGAGCCTTCTTGAGGGAACCTCCTGTTTGCAAGAAGCTTACACCAAAGCTTGTCCCAATTCGGCCAAAAAACTTACCGCAGCATGTTGGTGTCATGTCATGAGACCATGCCAAGTTTCAAGATTTTCAGGCGTGTTTTGGATTTACAGGAATTAAAAAACCAAGTTTCTCAATCTTTATGGGCGAGACACGAAGCCCAAATGTTTGAATTTCATTCCCTTTCTTGCATTGGACATAGAAATTCACCCAAGGACACACATGTGATTTTTCAACTAACTTTAGTGCACTGGAGCATGTGCTTGTAGTTCAAATTTGAATTATGCACGTTAAATGCCCAGAAACTCAATTAATGTATAAGAAAGGCCCAACGAACCCGGAATAATTCCAAAATTTAGCACAATACATCTATTTGTTCTAACTTGCATGTGTAAAAAAATTAAGGCGGGAGAAGGAAGTACGCATGTCATTTCGCACACAGAGGTGACACATTCCCTCTCGGAACCACGAGCCTTCTTGATGGAACCTCCGATTTGCAAGAAGCATACACCAAAGCTTGTCCCAATTTGGCCAAAAAACTTACCGCAGCATGTTGGCGTCATGTCAGGAGACCATGCCAAGTTTCAAGATTTTCACGCATGTTTTGGATTTACAGGAATTGAAAATTCAAGTTTCTCTATCTTTATGGGCGAGCCACGATGCTCAAATGTTTGAATTTCATTCCCTTTCTTGCACTGGACATAGAAATTCACCCAAGGACACACATGTGATTTTTCAACTAACTTTAGTGCACTGGAGCACGTGCTTGTAGTTCAAATTTGAATTATGCACGGTAAATGCCCAGAAACTCAATTAATGTATAAAGAAGGCCCAACGAACCCGGAATAATTCCAAAATTTAGCACAATACTTCTATTTGTTCTAACCTGCATGTGTAAAAAAATTAAGGCGGGAGAAGGCAGTACGCATGTCATTTCGCACACAGAGGTGACACGTTCCCTCTCGGAACCACGAGCCTTCTTGAGGGAACCTCCGGTTTGCAAGAAGCTTACACCAAAGCTTGTCCCAATTCGGCCAAAAAACTTACCGCAGCATGTTGGCGTCATGTCAGGAGACCATGCCAAGTTTCAAGATTTTCAGGCGTGTTTTGGATTTACAGGAATTAAAAAACCAAGTTTCTCAATCTTTATGGGCGAGCCACGATGCCCAAATGTTTGAATTTCATTCCCTTTCTTGCACTGGACATAGAAATTCACCCAAGGACACACATGTGATTTTTCAACTAACTTTAGTGCACTTGAGCATGTGCTTGTAGTTCAAATTTGAATTATGCACGTTAAATGCCCAGAAACTCCAAACGAACCCGGAATAATTCCAAAATTTAGCACAATACTCCTATTTGTTCTAACCTGCATGTGTAAAAAAATTAAGGCGGGAAAAGGCAGTACCCATGTCATTTCGCACACAGAGGTGACACGTTCCCTCTCGGAACCACGAGCCTTCTTGAGGGAACCTCCGGTTTGCAAGAAGCTTACACCAAAGCTTGTCCCAATTCGGCCAAAAAACTTACCGCAGCATGTTGGCGTCATGTCAGGAGACCATGCCAAGTTTCAAGATTTTCAGGCGTGTTTTGGATTTACAGGAATTAAAAAACCAAGTTTCTCAATCTTTATGGGCGAGCCACGATGCCCAAATGTTTTAATTTCATTCCCTTTCTTGCACTGGACATAGAAATTCACCCAAGGACACACATGTGATTTTTCAACTAACTTTACTGCACTTGAGCATTTGCTTGTAGTTCAAATTTGAATTATGCACGTTAAATGCCCAGAAACTCAATTAATGTATAAAAAAGGCCTAACGAAACCGGAATAATTCCAAAATTTAGCACAATATTCTATTTGCTCTAACCTGCATGTGTAAAAAAATTAAGGCGGGAGAAGGCAGTGTACGCATGTCATTTCGCACACAGAGGTGACACGTTCCCTCTTGGAACCACGAGCCTTCTTGAGGTAACCTCCGGTTTGCAAGAAGCTTACACCAAAGCTTGTCCCAATTCGGCCAAAAAACTTACCGCAGCATGTTGGCGTCATGTCATCAGACCAGGCCAAGTTTCAAGATTTTTAGGCGTGTTTTGGATTTACAGGAATTAAAAAACCAAGTTTCTCAATCTTTATGGGCGAGCCACGATGCCCAAATGTTTGAATTTCATTCCCTTTCTTGCATTGGACCTAGAAATTCACCCAAGGACACACATGTGATTTTTCAACTAACTTTAGTGCACTTGAGCATGTGCTTGTAGTTCAAATTTGAAGTATGCACGTTAAATGCCTAGAAACTCAATTAATGTATAAAAAGGACAAACGAACCCGGAATAATTCCAAAACTTAGCACAATACTTCTATTTGTTCTAACCTGCATGTGTTAAAAAATTAAGGCGGGAAAAGGCAGTACGCATGTCATTTCGCACACAGAGGTGACACGTTCCCTCTTGGAACCACGAGCCTTCTTGAGGGAACCTCCTGTTTGCAAGAAGCTTACACCAAAGCTTGTCCCAATTCGGCCAAAAAACTTACCGCAGCATGTTGGTGTCATGTCATGAGACCATGCCAAGTTTCAAGATTTTCAGGCGTGTTTTGGATTTACAGGAATTAAAAAACCAAGTTTCTCAATCTTTATGGGCGAGACACGAAGCCCGAATGTTTGAATTTCATTCCCTTTCTTGCATTGGACATAGAAATTCACCCAAGGACACACATGTGATTTTTCAACTAACTTTACTGCACTAGAGCATGTGCTTGTAGTTCAAATTTGAATTATGCACGTTAAATGCCCAGAAACTCAATTAATGTATAAAAAAGGCCAAACGAACCCGGAATAATTCCGAAATTTAGCACAATACTTCTATTTGTTCTAACCTGCATGTGTAAAAAAATTAAGGCGGGAGAAGGCAGTGTACGCATGTCATTGCGCACACAGAGGTGACACGTTCCCTCTTGGAACCACGAGCCTTCTTGAGGGAACCTCCGGTTTGCAAGAAGCTTACACCAAAGCTTGTCCCAATTCGGCCAAAAAACTTACCGCAGCATGTTGGCGTCATGTCATGAGACCAGGCCAAGTTTCAAGATTTTCAGGCGTGTTTTGGATTTACAGAAATTAAAAAACCAAGTTTCTCAATCTTTATGGGCGAGCCACGATGCCCAAATGTTTGAATTTCATTCCCTTTCTAGCATTGGACCTAGAAATTCACCCAAGGACACACATGTGATTTTTCAACTAACTTTACTGCACTAGAGCATGTGCTTGTAGTTCAAATTTGAATTATGCACGTTAAATGCCCAGAAACTCAATTAATGTATAAAAAAGGCCAAACGAACCCGGAATAATTCCGAAATTTAGCACAATACTTCTATTTGTTCTAACCTGCATGTGTAAAAAACTTAAGGCGGGAGAAGGCAGTATGCATGTCATTTCGCACACACAGGTCACACGTTCCCCCTCGGAACCACGAGCCTTCTTGAGGGAACCTCCGGTTTGCAAGAAGCTTACACCAAAGCTTGTCCCAATTCGGCCAAAAAACTTACCGCAGCATGTTGGCGTCATGTCATGAGACCAGGCCAAGTTTCAAGATTTTCAGGCGTGTTTTGGATTTACAGGAATTAAAAAACCAAGTTTCTCAATCTCTATGGGCGAGCCACGATGCCCAAATGTTTGAATTTCATTCCCTTTCTTGCATTGGACCTAGAAATTCACCCAAGGACACACATGTGATTTTTCAACTAACTTTACTGCACTGGAGCATGTGCTTGTAGTTCAAATTTGAATTATGCACGTAAATGCCCAGAAACTCAATTAATGCATAAAAAAGGCCAAACGAACCCGGAATAATTCTGAAATTTAGCACAATACTTCTATTTGTTCTAACCTGCATGTGTAAAAAACTTAAGGCGGGAGAAGGCAGTACGCATGTCATTTCGCACACACAGGTGACACATTCCCTCTCGGAACCACGAGCCTTCTTAAGGGAACCTCCGGTTTGCAAGAAGCTTACACCAAAGCTTGTCCCAATTCGGCCAAAAAACTTACCGCAGCATGTTGGCGTCATGTCATGAGACCATGCCAAGTTTCAAGATTTTCAGGCGTGTTTTGGATTTACAGGAATTAAAAAACCAAGTTTCTCAATCTTTATGGGACTGCCACGATGCCCAAATGTTTGAATTTCATTCCCTTTCTTGCATTGGACCTAGAAATTCACCCAAGGACACACATGTGATTTTTCAACTAACTTTAGTGCACTGGAGCATGTGCTTGTAGTACAAATTTGAATTATGCACGTTAAATGCCCAGAAACTCAATTAATGTATAAAAAAGGCCAAACGAACCCGGAATAATTCCAAAACTTAGCACAATACTTCTATTTGTTCTAACCTGCATTAGTAAAAAAATTAAGGCGGGAAAAGGCAGTACGCACGTCATTTCACACACAGAGGTGACCCGTTCCCTCTCGGAACCACGAGCCTTCTTGAGGGAACCTCCGGTTTGCAAGAAGCTTACACCAAAGCTTGTCCCAATTCGGCCAAAAACCTTACCGCAGCATATTGGTTTGATGTCATGAGACCATGCCAAGTTTCAAGATTTTCAGGCGTGTTTTGGATTTACAGGAACTAAAAAACCAAGTTTCTCAATCTTTATTGGCAAGCCACGATGCCCAAATGTTTGAATTTCATTCCCTTTCTTGCATTGGACATAGAAATTCACCCAAGGACAAACATGTGATTTTTCAACTAACTTTAGTGCACTGGAGCATGTGCTTGTAGTTCAAATTTGAATTATGCACGTTAAATGCCCAGAAACTCAATTAATGTATAAAAAAGGCCCAACGAACCCGGAATAATTCCAAAATTTAGCACAGTACTTCTACTTGTTCTAACCTGCATGTGTAAAAAAATTAAGGCAGGAGAAGGCAGTGTACGCATGTCATTTCGCACACAGAGGTGACACGTTCCCTCTCGGAACCACGAGCCTTCTTGAGGGAAGCTCCGGTTTGCAAGAAGCTTACACCAAAGCTTGTCCCAATTCGGCAAAAAAACTTACTGCAGCATGTTGGTGCCATGTCATGACACCGTGCGAAGTTTCATGATTTTCAAGCGTGTTTTGGATTTACATGAATTGAAAAATCAAGTTTATCAATCTTTCTGGCCGAGCCACGATGCCCAGATGTTTGAATTTCATTCCCTTTATTGTATGGGACCTAGAACTTCAGCAAAGGACACACATGTCATTTTTTAACCAACTTTGGTGCACTGGAGCATGTGCTTGTAGTTCAAATTTGAATTATGCACGTTAAATTCCCAGAAACTCAATTAATGTATAAAAAAGGCCGAAGGAACCCGGAATAATTCCAAAATTTAGCACAATACTTCTATTTGTTCTAACCTGCATGTGTAAAAAAATTAAGGCGGGAGAAGGTAGTGTACATTTGTCATTTCGCACAAAGAGGTGACATGTTCCCTCTCGGTACCACGAGCCTTCTTGAGGGAAGCTCCCGTTTGCAAGAAGCTTACACCAATGCTTGTCCCAATTCGGCCAAAAAAATTACCGCAGTATGTTGGTGCCATGTCATGAGACTATGCCAAGTTTCAAGATTTTCTGGCGTGTTTTGGATTTACAGGAATAAAAAAACCAAGTTTCTCTTTTTGGCCGAGCCACGATGCCCAGATGTTTGAATTTCATTCCCTTTCTTGCATGGGACCTATAAATTCACCCAAGGACACACATGTGATTTTTCAACCAACTTTGATGCAGTGGAGCATGTGCTTGTAGTTCAAATTTGAATTATGCACATTAAATGCCAAGAAAATCAATTAATGTGTAAAAAAGGCCAACCGAACTCGGAATAATTCCAAAATTTAGCACGGTATTTCTATTTGGTCCAATCTGCGTGTGTAAAAAAATTAAGGCGGGAGAAGGCAGTGTACGTATGCCGTTTCGCACACGGAGGTGACACGTTCCCTCTTGGAACCACGAGCCTTCTTTAGGGAATCTCCGGTTTTCAAAAAGCTTACACCAAAGTTTGTCCCAATTCGGCCAAAAAAATTACCGCAACATGTTGGTACCATGTCATAATTCCATGCCAAGTTTCAGGATTTTTAAGCGTGTTTTGGATTTACAAGATTTAAGAAACCAAGTTTCTCAATCTTTACGGCCGAGGCACGATGCCTAGATGTTTGAATTTCATTGCCATTTCTTGCATGGGACCTAGAAATTCACCCAAGGACACACATGTGATTTTTCAACCAAATTAGTTGCACTTGAGCATGTGCATGTAGTTCGAATTTGAATTATGCATATTAAATGCCCAGAAAATCAATTAATGTATAAAAAAGGCCAAACGAACCTGGAATAATTCCAAAATTCAGCACGGTACTTTTATTTGGTCTAATCTGCCTGTGTAAAAAAATTAAGGCAGGAGAAGGCAGTGTATGTATGTCGTTTCGCACACGGAGGTGACACGTTCCCTCTCGGAACCACGAGCCTTCTTGAGGGAAGCTCCGGTTTGCAAGAAGCTTACACCAAAGGTTATCCCAATTCGGCCAAACAATTTTTAGGTGTGTTCTGGATTTAGAGGAATTGTAAAACCAAGTTTATCAATCTTTCCGGCCGAGCCACGAAGCCCAAATGTTTGAATTTGATTCCGATTTCTTGCATGAGACCTAGAAATTCACCCAAGGACACACATGTTATTTTTCAACCAACTTTGGTGCACTGGAGCATGTCCTTGTGGTTCAACTTTGAATTATGCACATTAAATGCACAAAACTAAATCAATGTATAAAAAAGGCCAACAGAAACCGGAATAATTCCAAAATTTAGCACGATACTTCTATTTGGTCTAATCTGCCTGTGTAAAAAAATTAAGGCAGGAGAAGGCAGTGTACGTATGTCGTTTCACACACGGAGGTGACACCTTCCCTCTCGGAACCACGAGCCTTCTTGAGGGAAGCTCCTGTTTGCAAGAAGCTTACGCCAAAGCTTGTCCCAATTCGGCCAAAAAAATTACCGCAACATGTTGGTGCCATGTCATGAGACCATGCCAAGTTTCATGATTTTCAGGCGTGTTTTGGATTTACAGGAATTACAAAAGCAATTTTCTCACTCTTTCCGGCCGAGCCACGACGCCCAGATGTTGGAATTTCATTCCCATTTCTTGCATGGGACCTAGAAATTCACCCAAGGAGACACATGTGATTTTTCAACCAACTTTGGTGCACTTGAGCATGTTCATGTAGTTCAAATATGAATTATGCACATTAAATGCCTAGAAACTCAATTAATGTATAAAAAAGGCCAAACAAACCCGGAATAATTCCAAAATTTAGCACGATACTTCTATTTGGTCTAATCTGCATGTGTAAAAAAATTAAGGCGGCAGAAGGCAGTGTAGGTATGTTGTTTCGCACACGGAGGTGACAAGTTCCCTCTTGGAACCACGAGCCTTCTTGAGGGAAGCTCCAGTCTGCAAGAAGCTTACGTCAAAGCTTGTCCCAATTCGGCCAAAAAAAATACCGCAGCATGTTGGTGCCATGTCATGAGACCATGCCAAGTTTCATGATTTTTAGGCGTGTTTTGGATTTAGGGGAATTAGAAAACCAATTTTCTCAATCTTTCCGGTCGAGCCACGATGCCCAAATGTTTTAATTTCATTCCCTTTCTTGCATGGGACCTAGAAATTCATTCAAGGACACACATGTGATTTTTCAACCATCTTTGGTGCACTGGAGCATGTGCTTGTAGTTCAAATTTGAATTATGCACGTTAAATACCCAGAAACTCAATCAATGTATAAAAAGGCCAAACAAACCCGGAATAATTCCAAAATTCAGCATGACGCTTCTATTTGGTCTAATCTGCCCGTGTAAAAAATTTAAGGCGGGAGAAGGCAGTGTACGTATGTCATTTCGCACACGGAGGAGACAGGTTCCCTCTTGGAACCACGAGCTTTCATGAGGGAAGCTCCTGTTTGCAAGAATCTTAGACCAAAGCCTGTCTCAATTCGGTCAAAAAGTTACCGCAGCATGTTGGTGCCATGTCATGAGACCATGCCAAGTTTCATGATTTTCAGGCATGTTTTGGATTTACAGGAATTAAAAAACCAAGTTTCTCGATCTTTCCTGCCAAGCCACGACGCCCCGATGTTGGAATTTCATTCCCATTTCTTGCATGGGACCTAGAAATTCACCCAAGGAGACACATGTGATTTTTCAACCAACTTTGATGCACTTGAGCATGTTTTTGTAGTTCAAATATGAATTATGCACATTAAATGCCTAGAAAATCAATTAATGTATAAAAAAGGCAAACAAACCCGGAATAATTCCAAAATTTAGCACGATACTTCTATTTGGTCTAATCTGCGTGTGTAAAGAAATTAAGGCGGCAGAAGGCAGTGTACGTATGTCGTTTCACACACGGAGGTGACACGTTCCCTCTCGGAACCATGAGCCTTCTTGAGGGAAGCACCGGTTTGCAAGAAGCTTACGCCAAAGCTTGTCCCAATTCGGCCAAACAAATTACCTCAACATGCTGGTGCCATGTCATGAGACCATGCCAAGTTTCATGATTTTTAGGCGTGTTTTGGATTTACAGGAATTAAAAAACCAAGTTTCTCAATCTTTCCGGCCGAGCTACGATGCCCAGATGTTTGAATTTCATTCCCTTTCTTCCTTGGGACCTTGAAATTCATCCAAGGTAGCACATGTTATTTTTCAACCATCTTTGGTGCACTGGAGCATGTGCTTGTAGTTCAAATTTGAATTATCCACGTTAAATGCCCAGAAACTCAATTAATGTATAAAAAGGACAACCAAACCCGGAATAATTCCAAATATTTAGCATGATGCTTCTAT
This sequence comes from Aegilops umbellulata, assembly GCA_032464435.1. NCBI lineage: Eukaryota > Viridiplantae > Streptophyta > Magnoliopsida > Poales > Poaceae > Aegilops > Aegilops umbellulata. The sequence goes on from CP136059.1 coordinate 32,781,982, forward strand.
TTGGTCTAATCGGCCCATGTAAAAAGTTTAAGGCGGGAGAAGGCAGTGTACGTATGTCATTTCGCACACGGAGGTGACACATTCCCTCTCGGAACCACGAGCCTTCTTGAGGGAAGCTCCGGTTTGCAAAAAGCTTACACCAAAGCTTGTCCCAATTCAGCCAAGAAATTGCCGCATCATGTTGGTGCCATGTCATGAGACCATGCCAAGTTTCAAGATTTTCAGGAGTGTTACGGATATATAGGAATTGAAAAAAACCAAGTTTCTCAATCTTTCTGGCTGAGTCACGATGCCCAGGTGTTTGAATTTCATTCCCATTTCTTGCATGGGACCTAGAAATTCATCCAAGGATACATATGTGATTTTTCAACCAACTTTGGTGCACTGGAGCATGTTCTTGTAGTTCAAATTTGAATTTTGCACATTAAATGCCCAGAAACTCAATTATTGTATAAAAAAGGCCAAACGAACCTGGAATAATTCCAAAATTTAGGACAATACTTCTATTTGGTCTAATATGCCTGTGTAAGAAAATTAAGGCGGGAGAAGGCAATGTACATATGTCGTTTCGCACACGAAGGTGACACGTTCCCTCTCGGAACCACAAGCCTTCTTGAGGGATGCTCCGATTTGCAGGTTGCTTACACCAAAAGTCGTCCCAATTCGGCCAAAAAAAATACCGCAGCATGTTGGTGCCATGTCATGAGACCATGGCAAGTTTCAAGATTTTCAGGTGTGTTTTGGACTTGTAGGAATTGAAAAACCAAATTTCTCAATCTTTCCGGCCAAGCCACGACGCCGAGATGTTTGAATTTCAATCCCGTTTCTTGCATGGGACCTGGAAATTCATCCAAGGACTAAGATGTGATTTTTCAACCAACTTTGGTGCAGTGGAACATGTGCTTGTAGTTCAAATTTGAATTTTGCACACTAAATGCCGAGAAACTCAATTAATGTATAAAAAAGACCAAACGAACCCGGAATAATTCCAAAATTTAGCACGATACTTCTATTTGGTCTAATCAGCTTCTGAAAAAATTAAGGCGGGAGAAGGCAGTGTACGCATGTCATTTTGCACACAGAGGTGACACGTTACCTCTCAGAACCACACGCCTTCTTGAGGGAAGCTCCGGTTTGCAAGAAGTTTACACCACAGCTTGTTCCAATTCGGCCAAAATAATTACCGCAACATGTTGGTGCCTTGTCATGAGACCATGCCAACTTTCAAGATTTTCAGGCGTGTTATGGATTTACAAGAATTAAAAAACCAACTTTTTCAATCTTTTTGGCCTAGCCACGATGCCGAGATGTTTGAATTTCATTCCCATTTCTTGCATGGGACCTAGAAATTAACCCAAGGACACACATGTGATTTTTCAACCATCTTTGGTGCACTGAAGCATGTGCTTGTAGTTCAAATTTGAATTATGCTCATTAAATGCCTAAAAATTCAACTAATGTAATAAAAAGGCCAAACGATCCCAGAATAATTCCAAAATTTAGCACGATACTTCTATCCGGTTTAGTCTGCCTGTGTAAAAAAATTAAGGCGGCAGAAGGCAGTGTATGTATGTCATTTCGCACACGGAGGTGACACGTTTCCTCTAGGAACCACGCGCCTTCTTAAGGGAAGCTCCGGTTTCCAAGAAGCTTACACCAAAGATTGTCCCAATTCGGCCAAAAAATTTACCACAGCATGTTCATGCCATGTCACGAGACCATGCCAAGTTTCAAGATTTTCTGGCATGTTTTGGATTTACAGGAATTAAAAAAACGAAGTTTCTCAATCTTTCAGGCCGAGCCACGATGCCCAGATGTTATTTCATTCCCATTTCTTGCATTGGACGCAGAAATTCACCAAAGGACACACATGTGTTTTTTCAAGCAACTTTGGTGCACTCGAGCATGTGCTTGTAGTTAAAATTTGAATTATGCACATTAAATGCCCAGAAACTCAATTAATGTATAAAAAGGCCAAACGAACCTAGAATAATTCCAAAATTTAGCACGATACTTCTATTTGGTCTAATCTGCCTGTGTAAAAAAATTAAGGAGGGACAAGGCAGTGTACGTATGTCGTTTCACACAAGGAGGTGACACGTTCCCTCTCGGAACCACGAGCCTTCTTGAGGGAAGCTCCGGTTTGCAGGAAGCTTACACCAAAGCTTGTCCCAATTTGGCCAAAAAAATTACTGCAACATGTTGGTGCCATGTCATGAGACCATGCCAAGTTTCATGATTTTCAGGTGTGTTTTGGATTTACAGGAATTAAAAAACAAAGTTTCTCAATGTTCCCGGCCGAGCCACAACGCCTAGGTGTTTGGATTTCATTCCCATTTCTTGCATGGGACCTATGAATTCACCCAAAGACACACATGTGATTTTTCAACAAACTTTGGTGCACTGGAGCATGTGCTTGTATTTCAAATTTGAATTATGCACATTAAATGCCAAGAAACTCAATTAATGCATAAAAATGCCAAACGAAACCGGAATAATTCCAAATTTAAACACGACACTCATGTACTAGTTGCATGTTCACTGTACGTAAATGTTCTAGCAATTCAAACACCATTCTTTCCCTCTGTAACACCATTTTGTCTTTCAAAACATAATGAAAATTAGGTATACCACAAATAGATTACTTGAAAGAATCGTGTGGGATGCGATATAAAATATCTTGGCGCACGGTCTTATCTGGCTTACGCAAGAAGCTTCGTCATCTACAGTCCACCGCCCCCACTTGAACCACACTTGCGCGTCTGTTTCTCGCGGCACCAAGTGAATTTTTTTTGCCACCGTGGAAATATCTATCTCCCCGCCCCCTCCCTCCCACCAAAAGCCACATTTCAACTATTCCTCCCTGCTTTCCAAGTTCAAATCTTCTTCTTGCAGCGCCGCCTCCTTCCGGCGACCCTTCTTATTGCAGCGCCGCCTCCTCGCCGGCGACCCTTCTTCTTGCAGCGCCGCCTCCTCGCTGGCGACCCTTCTTCTTGCTGCACGGCCTCCCCATCGCCGACCCTTCTTCTTGCTATGTGGCCTCGTTGATATGGTCAGGTAATCCACACCCCACCGACACCATCCTCCTCATTTCCCGTCCCACATGCCCCGACCGACGGCGCTACACCTTCCGCCGAAATCAATGTCCCCTCCTCCAATTAAGCGCCGCCCACAACCATTTTGCACGCAGTATAACGTGGAGCTCAGTAGCATGCGGCCGCACGCGCGCACGAGGTCGCTCTTGCTGCCATGCGTGCCGACTGCCAGATCTTGGAGGAGCACCTCGTCTTCGAGGCCACCGTCGACACCGCCACGCAGTTGTCAACTTTAAAATACAGTTCGTGTTGTTTTCTCGAGGCCACCGCCAGTTCCTTCTAGTGATTTGTCCTATGTAATGTTAATAGGCAATCTGATGTTCAGTTAACTGTTTGGTCCGCTGAAATGTATTGTTCAGTTAACACTTTGGTCCAACAATTGCTACATTTCATAGTACTGTTCTCAAGCATTCTTTGTTTTGTTAACTGTCTTATCTTCTAGTACATGTTTCTATTCTGCAATTACGTGCTCATTTAACTATTTTGATTCATTTGGTCTGCTACCCATTTAACTGTTTGGTTCAGTTCTGCAATTTGATTTTCATTTGTTGTGTGTACAATTTTGTATTGTTATGCATGTGAAATAAATCGAATTTAGCAGTACTCAATACATATTCTACTGATAGTATGGAACTCTCAGTTAACCTGATCAAGATCTTGCTTATGTGTGTTGCAGGGAAACAATGGGAGACACTGCGGTTTACCATCGAGGTTTGTTCAAGCATGGTCCTTTGGCTAACAGCACATTATTGTGCTGTTGCAGGAATCATTCTAATACTTAGGTTTCTTACAATTTGGTCTTGCACATGTAGGTCCAGCTGTCAGAGGCTTAGACCCACTGTTCGACCCATTTTGCATATGGGGAAATGAGATGTCGAATACCAGTCAAGTCAAGAAACTCAGAAAGATTGTTAGGATGAAGAAACTTGCGATGAATAAAATCAAGATCTTTGTTTGCACAATGAAGAAAACATCAGTCAACTATAGTATGGTACTAACTACTTTACCTTGTTTTTACCCCTTGCGTCATTTCAAAAATTATAACATCAATTTATGCATATCTTTGTTTTCAGTGCTTTTCAAAGTAGTTCACCGATGATTACCTCTCAAACCACATGCATGGTCAAGAGGCGAGGAAGGTATTCATTCAACACCCACGGTACAATATTGAAGCCTTGCTGAAGAGGGCGAAGGTTGTGCGGGCAATTATCCGTATCCACTGGCCTAAAGTTGGAAGGACATTCAACATCTATGAAGGCTCAGTATTCGCCTTCCGCTTCTGCGGTTTCCCAGATGAGATTCATCTGTCTATTTACGGTGTATGATGCTACTTTCCAAAGGTTTTTGACGTTGCATGTGAAACTTGTTGTTGTTGTCACTACAAAAAAATACACTTCCGTGATGATACGTGTTTGTCACAGTAGGTCACGTTTTCTGTCATGCATGTACATCCATGACGATTTTATGACAGAATCAAGATAGTCATACATGTGTTGTCGTAGAAGTGTTCCATGACATTACCAAAATTATCATCACGGAAGTGTCAACTTCCAGGACGATAAATCGCGCGTCATAGAAGTGTTTTCGTCAAGGGTGACCGACAAGTTGCATCCACCATACCAGGTCGCCGTTAAGCTATCGGGTCCAGTTTTGGATATGATAACCCGTTAACAGCCCGGTCCAATGGGGATTTTCCACGAGTAAAATTATCATTGGCTAGAGGAAACACGTGTTGGCTCACCGTTGGGACAGATGTCATCCACTCATTAGACATGATACGCCTATGATACGTCGACACGTGGCACGGCCCAACAGAGGCCCATTCCGGTGAAAAGGCCGGCCCATTTGACTTGGTCAAAAGGTAACGGGCCGGCCCACGGAAAGCCTGTTAACGACTTGTTTGTATGTCGTCCATTTACGACCCGCTAACTCCCTGCCCGTTACGGCCTATCGGAGTTAAGCCCAGTAGCTTCATCTGGGCCACCCAATATGATTCCAGCCCATTGTTACTTCCGGCCCATATATGGCCTATGATGTCTTTCGGCCCATATGAGGCCCTTCGTAACTCTGGGCCCAATAAAGGCCCGAGATGAAACTGGCCCATAATGAATGGTGTATCTCTTAATACCCATTAACGACCCATTATTTCGTCAGTCGTTTCCAGCCCGTGTTAACTTTTGGCCTTCTAAGGGCCCATTTATTCTTGGGCTCATTTCTAGAACTTGGTTAGTTACGGTCAGTTACTGGCCTGTTCCGTTTGTTGGACCAATTCAGCCCGTGCTTACATTCTGCCCGTTTGTGGCTCGTTAACCCGTTGGGCTGTTTTCATAGCGTTATCAAATACGGCCTATTAACGGGCCGTTATGGTCCACGAATAGTACGAACCCTGTTTGGCGAAATGATTATACGCCCCATAGAAGGCCCATGGATCCTACGGCCCGTAGAAGACCAATGGACCCTATGGCCCGTAGAAGGCCCATGGATCATAAGGCCCATAAAAAGTCTATGGATCCTACGACCCATAGAAGGCCCAAGGATCCTATGGCCCGTAGAAGGCCCATGGATCCTACGGCCCGCAGGAGGCCCATTGTTACAACAGTCCGTGTGTTGCCATGATTTTTGTGACCTAGTTACCAAAAACAGGTTATTGTGGCCACTAGAAAAACGCGGAAAAAGAACTGCAGTGACTACAAGCAAACAACTAAACAAGCAAATAAGGAAATAAATAAGCAAGCAACTAACGCTAGCCTATTACAGCTATTACACATATTACATCCACTGGGCATTAAAGTTCGCCACCAGTGCAAATATAGGGAACAAAGCAGCATATTACATACACTAGCCGTCCAAATTGGCCACCAGTGCAAACATACGCGGCAGCAAAACAAGAGCATAACTGAAACAACTTTAGAAGAGCTCAAGAAACATTATCCTGGGTATCCACCATGCTATCAATAAGCTTAGCAAGATTATTAGATTTGTCCTATTTGGCGCTAAAATCCACCAATGCTTGCCGTTGCACCAGAAAGTATGCATCTGAATGCTCCAGGGACTTCCACTATCCTTCCGCTTCTTGTCGCAACACAATGGATCGATGTCTTTCAGCTTGTAGTTGAGACTCAAGAAACATAACTGATTCAGATAATGAGTTTGGATAGCTTGTGCAAGCGGTAGTGGCCAGTAACTCGAACACTAAACCAAGACAGGACTCTGGGGTTGTCTCACTCTTCAAGATATACTTCCTTAGCTGTTTTATCAGCTTTGTTGGAGACCAACAAGGATATCTCACTATCCTGAACCTTATCTGCATTACTTCCTTTATCATTGCTTAATAAGGCACTCTTCCCTAATATTATGTCAGCATTCTAAATGAAGAAACAAGCAGACACATAACTGGTTTACACTACAACAGAAAACACTAGTAGTAGCGCTTGAAATATGCATAGCAGTAGCGCTGGGACGAGCGCTACCACTACCGCGCTACAGCTAAGTTGTAGTAGTAGCGCTGGTATGGGCAGCGCTACCGGTAAGTACTGTTAGCAGTAGCGCTTCCTGGACCAGCGCTACTGATACATATATGTAGCGCTTGTTCATAGGAAGCGCTGCTGCTAAGCCAACGCTACTGCTAGGTGCATTCTAGCGCTACTGCTAATGTTCCTGCTTTCACCAATTCACACCCCTCTACATATTTGTGTTGTATTTATACATGCTCTATACAATAGTTTCATCAGATCGTACTAAACATACACTATTCTCATCATATCATAGACATACAGAAGTCTTGTCATACCATCATCATCATGATTCAACACAAATATCATCAAATCTCGAAAATAGCGATACACACGTGCGATCATGTCATGTCTTGAATAAGTGCAACTGCATGGTCATGGCACACACACAAGTTTTCATCATCTCTATCTAAACCATGATGTAGAAGAGAAGAGCGATCAGCATGAACAAGAGCGCAACTGTGTAGTATCGGCAGTCCCGCCCATGCTCATGCTGGAGCGTCCACCTCAAGTAACTACTTGCCGCTTTGGCTCTGCTGTCGAACCCTCTATGGCTAGCACCCGGGTACCTGTGCACCTGGGCCTGAGCGGCTGGCCAGTGGTCGTAGACTCCTGTAACCCTCCCAATGTACACGACGTAGTAGCCCTTCGCCATCTCTGGTCTATGTACCTGCATCATGAGTTGATGAATTGAACAATAATATGCAACATAATGTACTTAAGAAAACAAGGAGGCATAATTAGCAAAATACAAGCAACCAATAGTAAACATAAATGATGAAGTTCCTCATACCCAAACTAACTAACTAGAACGATCTACGCTAGTTCAAGACCACGGTTTAGTTACATCACATAGTTTTGTCGTGCATAAATTCAAAGTTTTGCCATAGAAAGACAGTAGTGACACATTGTCATCAACAATCAGTCCTCCATGTCGGTGGTCCAATCTTCATAGTTAGGGAGAAAGCACCCGAGCTTCTTGAAAGGCTTCAGGTCCAGACGTTGAGCGAGTAGCAGTGCTCGGACATCTTCCCGCGTGATTGGCCCATGGTAGAACATCCCTGTTGGTTAGAGGACCTGCTTCATGATCACTTGGGCAACTTCACACTGTACGTGATAAAACTCAGCTCTGATTCGATGATCCAGTGTCCTTCCTATGCGTGTGGCCCAGCTGACAATCTCGGCATCGTTGGTAGTAGGTGACATGCGAAGCCATTGATTATCCCTTCTGTACTCGAGCGGGTGATGCATGAGGTAGAATCCATCAGCTATACTGGTGTGCGGTTGCTGGATGCAGCCGAAGTCGGTCTTATGACCGAAAGCCAGCCCGGGATAACTATACTTTTTCACCTTGATATATCCGCGAGACAGGCAGAAGGTTAACATGGCACTATCGAGAACACTCTTTATGTGCTTGTAATCCTTTTTCCTGAGGTTCTTTGATGAGTTCAAGTACATCACACGGGAGTATTCCGGGGACAGAACGATGAGGACGTCCCCCCCACTACGCAAATTAAGTACACATCAAATTAGCCTCCATGCTTGCAAAGGAATGGTTAACACTTACGAAAGGATATGTGCGGATGACTTATGTGGGACGATAAAGCAAGAGAATCACTTCCTTGTCCTTATTAGCGATCATGAATTTGCTGAGGTACTTGCTCGCATAGTCATGGTGCTCTTTGCAAACTGCCAAGAAGCTATCGTGCAAATAGAACGGGTCCGCGACGCAGATATATTTGATGTTCTCGACCCTAATGAAGTAGTTCAGATACATCGCATACATGCGGATGAACTAGAAATCGAGCTTGGTAATGAGGAACATGTCGTAGACGTAGTCAAATCGCAGGATGAACTTATTCGCGGGCCATCTCTGGACGTACAACTTCCCATCCGGCACCTGAGCCATAGTAAAGCGGGTATCCTGGTTTATCCGCGACCAGACGACTTTTCCCTCTGGCCAGCACATCTTCATGGAGTCTCCTTAGATCATTGTTCAGTATGTGCTATAGCGCTTTCGCAGGTAGGATTGGCTGGTCAGCGACATGGAAGCGCTGCGCACCTTCGACAGGTATTATGTCAACCACCCGGGGCTTCAGAGGCGGCTCGCTACTTGAAGCAGCTTGCTACCTCTTGAGCACTGCGTTGGTTTTCCCTTGAAGAGGAAAGGGAGATGCAGCAAAGTAGCGTAAGTATTTCCCTCAGTTTTTGAGAACCAAGGTATTAGTCCAGTAGGAGGCTACACGCGAGTCCCTCGCACATACACAAAACAAATAAATCCTCGCAACCAACGCGATAAGGGGTTGTCAATCCCTACACGGTCACTTATAAGAGTGAGATCTGATATATATGATAAGATAATTTTTTTGGTATTTTTATGATAAAGATGCAAAGGAAAATAAAAGTCAATGAAAATAACTAAGTGTTGGAAGATTAATATAATGGAAAATAGACCCGGGGCCATAGGTTTCACTAGTGGCTTCTCTCAAGAGCATAAGTATTTTACGGTGGGTGAACAAATTACTTTTGAGCAATTGACAGAATTGAGCATAATTATGAGAATATCTAGGTATGATCATGTATATAGGCATCACGTCCGAGACAAGTAGACCGACTCCTGCCTGCATCTACTACTATTACTCCACACATCGACCGATATCCAACATGCATGTAGAGTATTAAGTTCATAAGAACAGAGTAACACTTTAAGCAAGATGACATGATGTAGAGGGATAAATTCATGCAATATGATAAAAACCCCATCTTGTTATCCTCGATGGCAACAATACAATACGTGCCTTGCTCCCCCTACTGTCACTGGGAAAGGACACCGCAAGATTGAACCCAAAGCTAAGCACTTCTCCCATTGCAAGAAAGATCAATCTAGTAGGCCAAACCAAACTGATAACTCGAAGAGACTTGCAAAGATAACCAATCATACATAAAAGAATTCGGAAGATTCAAATATTGTTCATAGATAAACTTGATCATAAACCCACAATTCATCAGTCTCAAATACACACCGCAAAAAGAAGATTACATCGAATAGATCTCCACGAGAGAGGGGGAGAACATTGTATTGAGATCCAAAAAGAGAGAAGAAGCTATCTAGCTAATAACTATGGACCCGAAGGTCTGAGGTAAACTAGTCACACATCATCGGAGAGGCTATGGTGTTGATGTAGAAGCCCTCCGTGATCGATGCCCCCTTCGGCGGAGCTCCGGAATAGGCCCCAAGACGGGATCTCATGGGTACAAAAGGTTGCGGCGGTGGAACTAGGTTTTTGGCTCCGTATCTGATCGTTTGGTGGTACGTAGGTATATATAGGAGGAAGGAGTACGTCGGTGGAGCAACGTGGGGCCCACAAGGGTGGAGGGCGCGCCTGGGAGGGGGGGGTAGGCGCACCCCCTACCTCATGGCTTCCTCTTTGATTTCTTGACGTAGGGTCCAAGTCCTCCGGATCATGTTCGTTCCGAAAATCACGTTCCCGAAGGTTTCATTCCGTTTGGACTCCGTTTGATATTCTTTTTTTGTGAAACTCTGAAATAGGCAGAAAAACAACAATTATGGGCTGGGCCTCCGGTTAATAGGTTAGTCCCAAAATAATATAAAAGTGAATAATAAATCCCAATAATGTCCAAAACTGAAGATAATATAGCATGGAGCAATCAAAAATTATAGATACATTGGATACGTATCAAGCATCCCAAGCTTAATTACTGCTCGTCCTCAAGTAGGTAAATGATAAAAACAGAATTTTTGATGTGGAATGCTACTAGGAATAATTTCAATGTAATTCTTCTTAATTGTGGTATGAATATTCAGATCCGAAAGATTCAAGATAAAAGTTCAATATTGACATAGTAATAATAATACTTCAAGCATACTAACTAAGCAATTATGTCTCTCAAAATAAAATGGCCAAAGTAAGTTCATCCCTACAAAATCATATAGTTAAGTCATGCTCCATTTTCGTCACACAAGAATGCTCTCATCATGCACAACCCCGATGACAAGCCAAGCAATTGTTTCATACTTTAGTAATCTCAAACTTTATAAACCTTCACGCAATACATGAGCGTGAGACATGGATATAGCACTATGGGTGGAATAGAGTATAATGATGGGGGTTATGTGGAGAAGACAAAAAAGGAGAAAGTCTCACATCAACGAGGCTAATCAATGAGCTATGGAGATGCCCATCGATTGATGTTAATGCAAGGAGTAGGGATTGCCATGCAACGGATGCACTAGAGCTATAAATGTATGAAAGCTCAACAAAAGAAACTAAGTGGGTGTGCATCCAACTTGCTTGCTCATGAAGACCTAGGGCACTTGAGGAGGCCTGTTGTTGGAATATACAAGCCAAGTTTTATAATGAAAAATTCCCACTAGTATATGAAAGTGACAAAACAAGAGACTCTCTATCATGAAGATCATGGTGCTACTTTGAAGCACAAGTATGGTAAAAGGATAGTAGCATTGTCCCTTTTTATTTCTTTTTTTAGGCCTTCTTTTTTTTATTTGGCCTTTTCTTCTTTTTATTGGGACAATGCTATATTAAATGATGATCATCACACTTCTATTTATATACAACTCAATGATTACAACTAGACACTAGAACAAGGTATGACTCTATATGAATGCCTCCGGCGGTGTATCGGGATATGCAATGAACCAAGAGTGACATGTGTGAACGAATTATGAACGGTGGCTTTGCCACAAATACTATGTCAACTTCATGATCATGCTAAGTAATATGACAATGATGAACGTGTCATGATAAACGGAATGGTGGAAAGTTGCATGGCAATATATCTCGGAATGGCTATGGAAATGCCATAATAAGTAGGTATGGTGGCTGTTTTGAGGAAGATATGAGGAGGTTGATGTGTGAAAGAGCATATCATATCACGGGGTTTGGATGCACTGGCGAAGTTTGCACCAACTCTCAATGTGAGAAAGGGCAATGCACGGTACCGAAGAGGCTAGCAATGATGGAAAGGTGAGAGTGCGTATAATCCATGGACACAACATTAGTCATAAAGAACTCACATACTTATTGCAAAAATCTACAAGTCATCAAAAACCAAGCACTATGCGCATGCTCCTAGGGGGATAGATTGGTAGGAAAAGACCATCGCTCGTCCCCGACCGCCACTCATAAGGAGGACAATCAAAGAACACCTCATATTTCAAATTTGTTACATAAAGTTTACCATACGTGCATGCTACGGGACTTGCAACCTTCAACACAAGTATTTCTCAAATTCACAACTACTCAACTAGCACAACTTTAATATCACTACCTCCATATCTCAAAACAATCATCAAGCATCAAACTTCTCTTACTATTCAAAACACTCATAAGAAAGTTTTTACTAATCTTGAATACCTAGCATATTAGGATTATTTAAGCAAATTACCATGCTATTTAAGACTCTCAAAATAATCTAAGTGAAGCATGAGAGATCAATAGTTTCTATAAAACAAATCCACCTCCATGCTCTAAAAGATGTAAGCGAAGTACTAGAGCAAAAACTATATAACTCAAAAGATATAAGTGAAGCACATAGAGTATTCTAATAATTTGTGAATCATGTGTGTCTCTCTCAAAAGGTGTGTACAACAAAGATGATTGTGGTAAACTAAAAAGCAAAGACTCAAATCATACAAGACGCTCCAAGCAAAACACATATCATGTGGTGAATAAAAATATAGCTCCAAGTAAAGTTACCGATGGAAGTAGATGAAACAGGGGATGCCTTCCGGGGCATCCCCGAGCTTTGGCTTTTTGGTGTCCTTAGATTATCTTGGGGGTTGCTATGGGCATCCCCAAGCTTAGGCTCTTGCCACTCCTTGTTCCATAATCCATCAAATCTTTCACCCAAAACTTGAAAACTTCACAACACAAAACTCAGCAGAAAATCTCGTGAGCTCCGTTAGCGAAAGAAAACAAAAGACCACTTCAAGGTACTGTAATGAACTCATTTTTTATTTATATTGGTGTTAAACCTACTGTATTCCAACTTCTCTATGGTTTATAAACTATTTAATAGCCATAGATTCATCAAAATAAGCAAACAACACACGAAAAACAGAATATGTCAAAAAAAGAACAGTCTGTTGTAATCTATAACTAACGCAAACTTCTGGAACTCCAAAAAAATCAGCCAAAATAGGACAACCTAGAAAATTTGTTTATTGATCAGCAGCAATTGGAATCAACATTTTGTTACGTTCTGGTGATTTTTAACAATTATTTTCGTGAACAGAAAGTTTCTGGAAATTTCTGCAAGATCAAATAACTATCATCCAAGAAGATCCTATAGGTTTAACTTGGCACAAACACTAATTAAAACTTAAAAACACATCTAACCAGAGGCTAGAACAAAGATTTATTCCTAAAAAGAAGCAAAAAGCAAAAATAAAAAATAAAATTTGGTTGCCTCCCAACAAGCGCTATCGTTTAACGCCCCTAGCTAGGCATAAGATTTCAACGATGCTCACATGAAAGAAAAGAATTGAAGCACAGAGAGAGCATCATGAAACACATGAAAAACACATCTAAGTCTAAAATACTTCCGATGCCTAGGCATCTTATAGGCAAACAAATGATCATAGCAAGCAAAAACTAGCATATCCAGGGAAGAGGAAAGAAACAATAGCAATCTCAACATAACGAGAGGTAATTTAGTAACATGAAAATTTATATAACCATATTTTCCTCTCTCATAGTAATTTAATGTAGTACCATAAGCAAATTCAACAATATAGCTATCATATAAAATATTTTCAACATGATCCACATTCATGCAAAGTTGACACTCTTGCAAAATAGTGGGATTAACATTAACTAAAGTCATGACCTCTCCAAACCCACCTTTATCAAAAATATCATAAGATTGAACATACTCCAAATATGTGGGATCTAAAGTTGAGACACTTACAAACCCACTTTCAATAATATTGCAAATACTATTATCAATCTCATATTCATCATGGGGCTTAAATAAATTTTCAAGATCATAAGAAGAATCGCCCCAATCATGATCATTGCAACAAGTAGTAGAGATAGCAAAACTAGCATCCCCAAGCTTAGGGTTTTGCATATTATTAACACAATTGACATTAAGAGAATTTATAATAAAATCATTGCAATCATGCTTTTTATTCAAAGATCTATCATGAATCCCTTCATAAAGTACTTCATCACAATTTTCAGATTCACAAATTTCAAGCAAAACCTCATAAAGATAACCAAGTGCACTCAACTCACTAGCAATAGGTTCATCATAATTGGATCTCTTAAAGAGATTAGCAAGTGGATGAGGATCCATAAACTTTCAGCAAGCAAAGATTCAAGCAAAAAGAAGGTACATGGTAACACAAGATCAAACGGAAGGAGGGCGAATAAAACGGCAAAGGTGAAGTGGGAAGTGTCGGGGAAACTGATCCACGAGCACCTATGGGGACCGGCGGACCGAGCCCCTTTTGGTTCGGCGGGGGCAGAGATCGCACGAAGAGCAGATCGAGGCGGAGCACATGAGCTTTATTTATGCACAGGGTCTGCGCCTGGCTTTGTACAAAGGATTACATGCAACAACGGCAAGACTTGTACAAAAGGTGGTTGCTGGAACAGGATCCGGCAACCGCGCCTTACGGGTAAAACTTACGAAGATGCTCAATGTTCCAGGAGTTGCTCACCGGAATGCCATCTTCGGTCTCAAGGTGGACAGCGCCAGGCCTAGTGACTCGTTTCACCCGGTAAGGGCCTTCCCACTTCGGCGTCAACTTGTTGGAATTCTTGGCGGACTGAACGCGCCGAAGAACAAGGTCGCCTTCCTCGAGACTTCTGGCATTAACTTTGCGCCTATGGTAGCGGCGCAAAGCTTGCTGGTATCGAGCAGCTCGTACAGCAGCCTGAAGATGGTCCTCCTCAAGGAGCAGCGCGTCATCTTGTGGCAGCTGCTCTTGCTCAAGCTCATCATAAGCGAGCACTCGAGGTGACCCGTATACGAGTTCCGTGGGGAGAACTGCCTCTGCTCCATAGACTAGAGCGAAAGGTGTCTGGCCAGTGGCTCGATTTGGCGTCGTCCTGATCGACCAAAGAACCACCGGCAGCTCCTCAATCCAGTTTCTTCCGCACTTGTGCAGCCTGTCGAAAGTCCTGGTCTTGAGCCCACGCTGCACTTCAGCATTTGCCCTCTCCGCTTGACCGTTGCTTCTCGGGTGAGCAACAGAAGCGAAGCAGACCTTGGCGCCAAGATCTTGGACGTACTGCATGAAGTTGCGGCTCGTGAATTGCGTACCGTTGTCGGTGATGATCCTGTTAGGGATCCCGAAGCGGCAAACAATTGACCTGAAGAACTTGACTGCTGACTGTGCTGTCACCTCCCTCACTGCTTCCACTTCCGGCCACTTTGTGAACTTGTCGATTGCAACATACAAGTACTCAAAGCCCCCGACTGCTCGGGGGAAGGGGCCGAGGATGTCGAGCCCCCAGACCAAAAATGGCCAGGATAAAGGGATCGTCTGGAGAGCTTGAGCTGGCTGGTGTATCTGCTTGGAATGGAACTAGCACGCTTCACACTTGGTTACTTGTGCATACGCATCCTGGAGGGATGTCAGCCAAAAGAAACCTTGCCGGAATGCCTTGCCGGCAAGTGCTCTTGCGCCAATGTGGTGACCACATATGCGTCCATGTATCTCTGCCAACAGCTTTTGTCTGTCTTCCCGGTGAATACACTTCAATTTCACACCGTTGAGTCTTCTTCTGTACAGTGCGCTGTCGACAAACTGGTACATACTTGACTGCCGGGCTACTCTTTCCGCTTCTTCTTGCTCTTCGGGAAGTTCTCCTGTCTGAAGGAAACGGACAATCTGATGTGCCCATGTTGGAGCTTGCGGCTCGACAACAAGGACTAAAGGCACATCTGCTGCTGCGGGAACATCCGCTTCTACGGCGAGAACCTGCGGCTCAGCCGGAGCTTGACGTTCCCCGGCAAGCTTGCCGGAGCAAAACTTGTCGGGAGCGTCTGCTTCAACGGAACAAACCCTGGGGTTTGCCGGAGCAGACTGCTCCCCAGCACTCTTGGTGTTGATCTTGGGGACCTTCCTGGCTGCGGCTTCGGGAAGCTCTGCCGGAAAATAGTCACCCGAAATCAACTTCCTCTTCTTGCTCTGTCCAATTGATGGCGTTACAGACGGTTGAGTCAGCTTGAGCACAAAGATCCCTGGTTCCACAGGTAACTTAAGTGCTGCACACTTTGACAGGCCATCGGCAATGTCGTTCTGAGCACTTGGAACATGTTCCATCTGTAGGTCGTCAAAGTGCTCTTCTAGCTTTCTCACTTCATCAACGTAGGCTTCCATCAACGGACTCTGATAACTCTTATTCACTTGGCGGACGACAAGCTGCGAGTCACCCCTGACAATGAGCTTCTTGATCCCAAGGTCTGCCGCGATCCTGAGACCGGCAAGCAAACCTTCATACTCTACAGTATTGTTTGTTGCTTGCTCCTTGCGAAAGTGCATCTGGACTATGTACTTGAGGTGCTCTCCGGTGGGTGCGACAAGCAGCACGCCAGCACCGGCGCCTTGCAGCGAGAAGGCACCGTCAAAGTACATCAGCCACTCTTTGTTTGCTTCCTTGACGGGGATGCTCGTTTCTGGAATTTCTTCATCTTGTGTTGGCGTCCACTCCACTATGAATTCTGCCAATGCTCTGCTTTGGATAGTTGAAGTGCTCTCAAACTTGAGGCCAAAGCTTGACAGTTCCAGTGCCCACTCAACAATCCTGCCGGTTGCTTCTGGATTCTGCAGTATCCTCTTCAGCGGAAAACGAGTGACAACTGTGATCTCATGTGCTTGGAAGTAATGGCGCAGCTTTCTCGAGGCCATGAGAAGGCCGAAAAGCAATTTCTGCACACCGGAGTACCTTGACCTAGCCCCCTGTAGAAGGGAACTGACAAAGTAAACTGGGCGCTGCACCATTCTCTTCTGTATCTCCTCACGCGCCTGTGCAGATCCATCTTTGTCGGGACCAGAGCTTGTCGGGAAAGCCCCCTGCTTGTCGCTGGATGCGACTGCCGTGGTTGCTGGCTCATCATCTGCCTCCCTCTCCGCTACTAACGCAGCACTAACCACTTGATTGGTTGCCGCCAGATACGGCAGCAACTTCTCTTGTGGCTTAGGTGCGACAAGTATTGGAGTGGAGGACAGGTATCTCTTCAAGTCTTGCAGCGCAGCCTCCGCTTCCGGAGTCCATTTCATTGGACCTGCCTTTTTCAATATTTTGAAAAACGGCAGGGCGCGCTCAGCAGACTTAGAGATAAACCTGCTGAGAGCTGCCACGCAACCGGCAAGTCTTCGTACATCCTTGACGCGCTTTGGTGCTTCAATCTGCTCAATGGCCTTGATCTTGTCGGGATTGGCTTCAATTCCCCGCTGAGACACGAAGAACCGGAGAAGCTTGCCGGAAGGGACTCCAAACACACACTTCTCGGGGTTGAGCTTGAGGGTGATCTTGCGCAGATTTGCAAAAGTCTCGTCTAAATCTTGAATCAGAGTTGCCTTGTCCTTGCTCTTGACCACTATGTCATCCATGTAGGCTTCCACATTTTTGTGTATTGTGGCTCAAAAGCGGCATGGACTACCCTTGCGAATGTTGAACCAGCATTCTTTAAACCGAAAGGTATCCGTATGAAACAGTACGGGCCACATGGAGTGATGAATGCGGTCTTCTCCTCATCCTCTTCTGCCATGAAGATTTGATGGTATCCTGAGTGTGCGTCAAGAAATGAAAGCAAGTCACATCCGGCTGTGGAGTCAACAATCTGGTCAATGCGCGGCAAGGGAAATGGGTCTTTTGGACAAGCTTTGTTAACATCGGTAAAGTCAATACAAAGCCTCCATTTCCCGTTCGCTTTGCGCACAACTACAGGATTGGCCAACCACGTAGGATGGAGCACTCCCCTGACAAGGCCTGCCGCTTCCAACCTCTTGATCTCTTCTGCGATGAATTCTTGGTGCTCCACTGCTTGCTTCCTGACTTTCTGCTTGACGGGCCGCGCATGAGGATAGACGGCAAGGTGGTGCTCAATTACTTTCCTGGGAATACCGGGGATGTCAGACGGTTGCCATGCAAACACATCGATGTTCGCCCGCAGGAAAGCAATGAGCGCGCTTTCCTATTTAGGGTCGAGAGTAGCACTGATGGTGAAGGTACCACCAGTGTCGTCCTCCTTGGCGGACACCTTCTTGGTCTCTGGCGGAGCTTCCATTGTCTTCTTACAGTTGCCGGTGGAGCTCGATGGTGCGTCCTCGACGGTAGCGCAGCACTCCGAAGAGGTGCACTTGCCGGAGTGGGCATCAGAACTCTTACTGGACTTGGTCTTCTTCTTCCCCCCGGGAGCTTCAGCGGCAAGTGTCTTGCGATCAGTTGCGGCTGCCGCTTCCCGGTAAATCTTGTCGGCACAGATAAGAGCATCCTTCTTGTCGCCAGGGACAGAGATGACACTTATCGGGCCTGGCATCTTCAGCATGTTATACGCATAGTGAGAGGCCGCCATGAACTTGGCGAGCGCTGGACGGCCGAGAATCCCATTGTAAGGCAATGGAAAATCGGCAACATCAAAAGTGACCCTCTCAGTTCTGAAGTTCAACTCGCTGCCAAATGTCACCGGCAACGTGATCTTCCCCTTCGGCTTGCTCCTTCCCGGGTTGATTCCTTGGAATGTGCCGGTCTCTTCGAGCTCGCTGTCAGGGACCTGGAGTTTCTGGAGCATAGCGGAGGAGATCAGGATCAAGCCGGCCCCGCCGTCAATTAGCATCTTAGTGACCTTGAGGTTACGGATAGTTGGTGAAACCAACATCGGCAAGCACCCGACCAAAGTTGTGCGATTAGGGTGGTCCTCAATATCAAAGATGATAGGCGTGCTGGACTATTTCAGAAGCTTGCGTGACTCGATGGGTGGTTCTGCCGCATTGACTTCCCGCACCCACTGCTTGAGTTGGCAGTGCGAAGTATGCAGAGAAGCACTGCCGTCAATGCACAAGACCTCTGTGGCTTTCTGGAACTCCTGCTCAATGGTCTCGACATCATCCATGTCTTCGTCGTCGTCGTCATCTTCATCCTTGTCGCGGCCGCGGGGAGGTCTGTCTCCTTGCCGTTGCTTGGCCTTGCCGGGGCGTCCTCCCCGGCCGGAGCGATTCATGCCGGATCCTCCAGCACCTCCTTGGGCTTTCTCCTTGTCGTGTCGCTTGTATTCGGCCTTTTGCAGCTCGACAAGCTGCTCGACCTTCTTGCAGCTCTGGAGGTCATGGCCCTTGGTGCGGTGGATCTTGCAGTACTGTCTGTTGGTGCCGTCCTACTTGTCGGCGACCGCCACAGCCTGGCAGTGGGCGCATGCGGCAATCTCCTTACCAGAGCTACCAGCTTTGGCTTTCTTGGCGCCACCTTAGTTGCCGGACTGCTCAACAACTAGCACATCTTTGCCTTTCCTCTTCCTATTGTTCCGCCGCCGGCTTTTCTTTGCCGGGGCAGCATCCTCGCTGTCAGATCCTCCTGCTCCTGTATTCTCTCCGGGGAGTTTCCTCCCTTCCTCAGCACGTGCACACTTGTCGGCCAGGGCATACAGCTCACTGACGTCTCTGATCTTGCACATCGCCATCTCCTCCCGCATCCTGCGGTTACGCACGTTCTAATGGAACGCGCTGATAACCACGACAGGGTGGACATCTGGGATGGTGCGCTGTACACGGCTGAATCTCTGAATGTACTTGCGCAGGGGCTCTCCTTCCTTCTGGGCGAGCAGATGAAGGTCACTCTCCTGGCCATGAGGTTTGTGGCCGCCTGTAAAGGTGCCGACAAACTGATGGCATAGGTCTGCCCAGGAGGATATGGAGTTTGTCCGGCAAGTGCTTGAGCCAGGACCTGACGTTGGGATTGAGCACCAGCAGGAAGTAGTTGGCAAGGATCTTGTCGTCCCGTCCCCCGGCAGCTTGCACCGCGATGGTGTAGATGCTGAGGAACTCCGACGGATGCGACTTGCCGTCATACTTCTCGGGTACGTCTGGCTTGAAATTCTTCGTGCTGGGCCACTGGACTTGCCGCAGCTCACCGGTAAACGCAGGGCAACCTACCGCGTATGGCAAGTCGCCTAGTTCCCCTGGCGCATGCATATCGACAGAGGGCCCAGTGCGTCGGTCCGATTGACGCCGCGCTTCTCTTCGGCGCTCGATGCGAGTTCGAGCGTCTTCTTGCTGTCGTTCATGAAGAACTTGGCGTTGATCGCGACGAGCTCGTGGATCCGATGACGCGGTGGAGTCGCTATCGAGGCGGATTCGGCGAGGCGGCGATCTTGGCCTTCGCGGCGGGGAGTGCACGGTGGTTGCACCCCCGCCGGTCATGTCGCCACTGGCCCGTGCCTGGCTGGCTCGCCGCGGCTGCGATGTACTTGGTTGCCGTGGAGTGTCGCCGTTGGCAAAGCCGATGAGACTCTGAATGGTGGCCCTCAAGTCGTCGATCTTGTCCGCCGTTGGAGGGTAATCTAGGAGCAGTTGAGCTCGCGCCAAAGCTTCTGCTGGAGTGGCTGGTAGCGGTCGCGAACGGTGTGAGGAGTGGGATATGCTCGGACTTCTAACTATGTTAGAGGGAGCAGTATCCCGTCCAGGTGACCGTGCCTCGCTCGTGCCAGCATGTTGGCGTGCATGCTGGTCTTGAGCATCCCCAGATCCACCAGCTCGATCTGGGTCCAGCGAGCGTATGGTACTATGAGTACCATGACAAGCTTCCTCGCCGACGCCCGTTCTTCCATCGGCGTCTACCCCACCAGCCGCTTGCTCTGGCGGTGGTGGGTTTGTCGCGAACGGAGCAGCCGCCTCCGAAGCCTTCTTCTTCGGCGGCATGTCGATGAAGATGATGAAGATCTAGCTCGTGCGAACGCCGGATCAGGTTCACACAACCTCGATGCCCCCTACCTGGCGCGCCAAAGATGTCGGGGAAACTGATCCACGAGCACCTATGGGGACCGGCGGACCGAGCCCCTTTCGGTTCGGCGGGGGCGGAGATCGCACGAAGAGCAGATCGAGGCGGAGCACACGAGCAGTTTACCCAGGTTCGGGCCGCATGGATGCGTAAAACCCTACTCCTGCTTTGTGGTTTGTATTGAGTTCTTGCTCGGGAGCGCTGAATGCTACAGCAGCTAACGAGACCGAGCGTGAGTGTTCTTCCCCTCCTTTCTACGTTGCGCATGGGCCTCCTTTTATATGCTCAAGGGGTCACCGACAGGTGGCAACATAGACAGGGGTAAAAATGGAAAGGTGTTGCGGTTGGTACAACTACCTGTACAGTGTATCATACCTAACCCTCACGGCAGGGGACAAGGGCATTAAATGCCCATCTGCGTCGCCCAAACAGTGCAAAAAGGGACCGTCAGGGACGCCACCGTTCGCCACGATGGCAATCTTGTCAGCGCCGCTTGCCACCACGTACCGCTGGCTGCACAGCCTCCCGCCACGTACGCCTGGAAGGGTCCCCGAGCGACATGTTGGTGGATTGCTGGAGCGTGGGTACGGAGTGGTAACTTGCCGCGGCAAACGCCTTGCCGCGGTCGTTGTCTTGTCGCGTCCGGAGGCTTGCCGCTCTCCGGGCCTCGCCGGGACGCGTGGCGCGTCGCAGCAAGTTCCTTGAGATGCCTTTGTTGGCCTTCCCGGCAAGCTTCTCTTGCCGGGGTCTTGTGCCTTGAGTGACCTTTCCGGCAAGCTCCTCTTGCCGGGGCCTTGTCTCCTTGGCTTGAATACTTTGTTCTTGAATGGCTCCAAAGGAACCACAGAGGACCTTGGCAGTCACCCGGCAAGCCTTGCCGCGGGGTGCTGCGACTGCCCGTGCACAAGTTTGGGATACCAGGGTACCCCTACTCTAGTACACCGACAGGGAGAGGAAAGCGAGAGGCAAATGGCAAATAATGTAATGCGAGAGATAAGGGTTTATGATGGGTACTTGGTATGTTGACTTTTGCGTAGACCTCCCCGGCAATGGCGCCAGAAATCCTTCTTGCTACCTCTTGAGCACTGTGTTGGTTTTCCCTTGAAGAGGAAAGGGTGATGCAGCAAAGGAGCGTAAGTATTTCCCTCAGTTTTTGAGAACCAAGGTATCAATCCAGTAGGAGGCTACGCGCGACTCCCTCGCACCTACACAAAACAAATAAATCCTCGCAACCAACGCGATAAGGGGTTGTCAATCCCTATGCGGTCACTTACGAGAGTGAGATCTGATATATATGATAAGATAATATTTTTGGTATTTTTATGATAAAGATGCAAAGTAAAATAGAAGCAATGAAAATAACTAAGTGTTTGAAGATAAATATAATGGAAAATAGACCCGTGGGCCATAGGTTTCACTAGTGGCTTCTCTCAAGAGCATAAGTATTTTACGGTGGGTGAACAAATTATTGTTGAGCAATTGACAGAATTGAGCATAATTATGAGAATATCTAGGTATGATCATGTATATAGGCATCACGTCCGAGACCAGTAGACCGACTCCTGCCTGCATCTACTACTATTACTCCACACATCGACCGCTATCCAGCATGCATCTAGAGTATTAAGTTCATAAGAACAGAGTAACGCTTTAAGCAAGATGACATGATGTAGAGGGATAAATTCATGCAATATGATAAAAATCCCATCTTGTTATCCTCGATGGCAACAATACAATACGTGCCTTGCTTCCCCTACTGTCACTGGGAGAGGACACCGCAAGATTGAACCCAAAGCTAAGCACTTCTTCCATTGCAAGAAAGATCAATCTAGTAGGCCAAACCAAACTGATAATTCGAAGAGACTTGCAAAGATAACCAATCATACATAAAAGAATTTAGAAGATTCAAATATTGTTCATAGATAAACTTGATCATATACCAACAATTCATCGGTCCCAACAAACACACCGCAAAAGAAGATTACATCGAATAGATCTCCACGAGAGAGTGGGAGAACATTGTATTGAGATCCAAAAAGAGAGAAGAAGCCATCTAGCTAATAACTATGTACCCGAAGGTCTGAGGTAAACTACTCACACATCATCGGAGAGGCTATGGTGTTGATGTAGAAGCCCTCCATGATCGATGCCCCCTCCGGCGGAGCTCCAGAACAGGCCCCAAGATGGGATCTCGTGGGTACCGAAGGTTGCGGCGGTGGAATTAGGTTTTTGGCTCCGTATCTGATCGTTTGGGGGTACGTAGGTATATATAGGAAGGAGTACGTTGGTGGAGCAACATGGGGCCCACGAGGGTGGAGGGCGCGCCTGGGGGGAGGGGGGTAGGCGTGCCTCCCTACCTCGTGGCTTAATCTTTGATTTCTTGACGTAGCGTGCAAATCCTCTGGATGATGTTCGTTCTCAAAATCACGTCCCCGAAGGTTTCATTCCGTTTGGACTCCGTTTGATATTCTTTTTCTGTTAAACTCTGAAATAGGCAAAAAAAACAGCAATTCTGGGATGGGCCTCCGGTTAATAGGTTAGTCCCAAAAATAATATAAAAGTGAATAATAAAGCCCAATAATGTCCAAAACAGAAGATAATATAGCATGGAGCAATCAAAAATTATAGATACGTTGGAGACGTATCACAGCTCTGGCTCCTTTAGGGCCTTTCTTGTCCGGTCTCCTCCTTTGCTTCTTGGTGGGTGGCGGTAGTGAGCCCACCATACCTTCCCTAACCACCACCCAAGTGTCGTTGGGCTAATCAGTGGACAGGCCTCGGGGGGTTGTTGGGTACATGCGGCATCTGGAGGTGTCTCCTGCGAGGTTCGCTTGAAGAGAGACTTTTTGCATTCCGCCTTAGGACGTTCCGGCTCCGGCAAATACGGCAGCATCAAGTAATCATCTCTACGCTCATAGCTCGAGTCTTCGCTGTCCTTAGCCATCAATCCTCCATCATCACAGGCGGTATAGAAATACTTGTCTAGGTCATCATTGACGGAGTCCTGCAATAGGGGGTGTCCGGATAGCCGGACTATACCTTCAGCCGGACTCCAGGACTATGAAGATACAAGATTGAAGACTTCGTCCCGTGTCCGGAAGGGACTTTCGTTGGCGTGGAAGGCAAGCTTGGCCATACGGATATTTAGATCTCCTACCATTGTAACCGACTTTGTGTAACCCTAACCCTATCCGGTGTCTATAGAAACCGGAGGGCTTTAGTCCGTAGGACAACATACAATCATACCATAGGCTAGCTTCTAGGGTTTAGCCTCCTCGATCTCGTGGTAGATCTACTCTTGTACTACCCATATCATCAATATTAATCAAGCAGGATGTAGGGTTTTATCTCCATCGAGAGGGCCCGAACCTGGGTAAAACTTCGTGTCCCTTGTCTCCGGTTACCATCCGCCTAGACGCACAGTTCGGGACCCCCTACCCGAGATCCGCCGGTTTTGACACCGACATTGGTGCTTTCATTGAGAGTTCTTCTGTGTCGTCGTCATCAAGACGGATGACTCATCCCGTCTTTAAAGACGGCACCATCGCCAAGGGAGCTTTGGTTGTCGGCCAAACTCTCCGGCTGGGTGGTTTTCATATGACCGCCTGTTCGGCTGCTGCGCCGACAATGACCTCTCGGGTCATCAAAAGCAATCTCCATGTCAGTTCGGAACTCGCCGAGCAGTTAGATCCAATAGAGCTCTCTTCCATGAACGAGCTCTTGGATTGCATCGCCACCCTGGGGGTCGCTACAGATTACGACAAGGTTGGGCCTAAACCCGATCTAAGAGAGATTAACTCTCCCCAAGTCACCCATCATGTTGCCGTGGTAGAAGGGCAGTGTGTCGACCCTTCATCTATCTTAAGGACTAATTATGTCCGGATTCCCGATCCCTCCGGGCCGGATACCCGCAGAGGGGAGGATATAACTCAAGACCTGAACTTAGAATCAGGCAATGGGCTAGACTCATTGGACAACATCCAAGAACCTAAACTTCAGAGCTCGGAAACTCCTTGGCCTCTGAGTCTAAGATCGGGTGAGGTTTCAGATTTAATTCCACCCACCCACCCGAACAAAAGCGATCTATCCAAAATCAGGCAAAAGCTCGAAGAAACAGTACACCATTACTGGGCCAGATTCCTCCTGGTTATGAACAGGATAAAGGACTGCCGCGAGGAAGACACAATCTCAATCTTTTGCCATAATTGCACGGACAAGGGAATCCTTAACGCCATAAGTCGTCGTGATATCACATGCCTTTCTGACTTGGCGTCCATAGTACAAAAGTACTGTGCGATGGAAAGCGCCTGGAAAACCGAAATAAAATTTTGGGATAATCCGGCCCTAAATAGAAACCTCGTCCGAAACAAAAGGGTGCATCATCGACAGACACCCGGGTTAAACACCAAAAAACAAAAACCCTCTGCAGGGCATGGAACCGTACTGGAAGGATGGCTTAATGGACCCTGTAAAATTCATAGTACAGAGGGCGCCACGCCAACTCATAGCCTTAGAGCATACTGGATACTCCGGCAGGCGGCCAAAATTGGCGAAGATCTCCTAATCCCGGAGGCCGCAGAAAGCCACCCTAGGGTCACCAGTACAGTCTTAACAGTCTTCAAGACTTTCGCATCAAATAATATGCGAGAAACAACACTCTGCAGCCTCGCCGAAGTCTACCAAATAGCAACAATAAACCCATGGAGTGACACGGCTATTACCTTTAATGCCAGTGATGAACCTAAATTCCGAACAGCCCGAGCACCAGCCACACTGGTCCTCAGTCCAATAGTGGAAGGCTTTTGCCTCACCAAGGTACTCATGGATGGAGGCAGCGGATTGAACCTCATTTACGAGGAAACCCTTCAAAAAATGGAAATAGACTGGAACCACATTGAGCGAAGCAGCACAACCTTTAGAGGTATAATCCCCAGTCGGGAAGCGCGCTGTACAGGAAAAATCACACTAGATGTGGTGTTCGGCACGCCGGATAATTACAGGTCCGAAGAAGTCACGTTCCATGTGGCCCCGTTTAGTAGCGGATACCACGCTTTGCTCGGGCGGGAAGCATTTACAATCTTCCAAGCAATACCCCATTACGAGTACATGAAGCTCAAGATGCCCGGGCCAAATGGAATCATCACTCCCGCTAGTGATCCGGACACAACACTCCGCGCCGAAAATAAGACAGCTGCACTGGCCCTTGAGGCACTATCCGAAGCCCTAGTGGCCGAGGAGCTGACTGCGCTGTGCTCCACGGTGAACAAGGACGATGTGATACTCGACAAGAGATCCAAGTCCACCTCCTTTAAACCAGCGGATGAAATAATCAAATTCCAGGTCCATCCAACGGACCCCAATAAAACAGCTTCCATCGGAGCGCAATTAAACCCTGATGTAGACGCCGCACTGCGAGAATTCCTACGTGAAAATTGGGACATCTTCGCCTGGCACCCTTCAGACATGCCAGGAACCCACGCAGGCTGGCTGAACATAGCTTAAATATCCTAAAAGGATTCAAACATGTTAAACAAGCTCTTCGGCGTTTTTCCGAACCTAAGAGACAGGCCATGGGAGAGGAGCTAGCCAAGCTATTGGAGGCTGGATTCATCAGAGATATAAAACATCCGGACTGGCTAGCAAACCTGGTGATGGTACCAAAGAAGGACAAATCCTGGCGCCTGTGCGTTGATTTTAAAGACCTTAACAAGGCTTGCCCAAAGGATCCCTTCCCCCTCCCCCGCATCGATCAAATTATCGATGCTACCGCAGGACCCGATTCGTTGTGCTTCCTCGACGCATATTCCGGCTACCATCAAATCAAGATGGCAGAAAATGACCAAGCCGCAACGACATTCATCACACCATACGGCCCATTCTGCTTCAACACGATGCCCTTCGGGCTCAAAAACGCCGGCGCAACATATCAGCGCATGAT
This sequence comes from Aegilops umbellulata, assembly GCA_032464435.1. Lineage (NCBI taxonomy): Eukaryota > Viridiplantae > Streptophyta > Magnoliopsida > Poales > Poaceae > Aegilops > Aegilops umbellulata. The sequence continues at coordinate 32,808,518 of CP136059.1, forward strand.
TCAAACATGTTTGGCAAACCAGATCGGCAAAATAGTGGAGGCATAAGTGGATGATGTGGTCATAAAAACAAGACATGTCGAATCTCTAGTAGACGACTTGAGGCTTACATTTGATAATCTCCGAACATACGACATAAAGCTCAACCCGGAAAAATGCGTTTTCGGTGTTCCAGCCGGAAAGCTCTTGGGCTTCATTGTATCCGGTAGAGGAATTGAAACAAATCCCGCCAAGATCCGAGCTTTGTCACAATTGGATATCCTGAAAGACCTCAAACATATACAAAAACTAACCGGATGCATGGCGGCTCTAAGCCACTTCATCTCCCGTTTGGGAGAAAAGGCACTACCCCTCTATCGCCTCCTTTGGCGCACTGAACACTTTGAGTGGATGGATGCCGCCACGGCTGGACTCGACGAAATAAAGGCCATATTGGCAACAAACCCAGTCCTGGCCGCACCAAATATTGGTGAACCAATGCTATTGTACATTGCAGCAACCCATTAGGTTGTAAGCACAGTGCTCGTTGTCGAACGAGAAACGGACGGACACAAATTCCCCCTTCAACAGCCGGTCTACTATGTGTCCAGTGTCCTCACTCCATGCAAATCACGGTACCCGCATTATCAAAAGATTGCATACGCGGTATTCATGGCATCCCGGAAGCTGCGACACTACTATCAAGAGTGTTCGATAATAGTAGCCTCAGAAGTAACACTCAACGATATTATAAACAACCGCGACGCAACGGGCCGGATTGCAAAATGGGCCATTGAGCTCCTCCCGTTCGACATAACTTATAAGCCACAACGAGCTATAAAATCGCAAGTTTTGGCCGACTTCGTCGCAGAATGGACGGAGGCCGAACTCCATAAAGAGTACGTCACATATTCAAACTGTATCATGCATTTCGACGGCTCCAAAATGTTGGTTGGTCTGGGGCATGGCGTCGTCTTGACGTCCCCCACAGGAGACACAGTTCAATATGTACTCCAGATTATGTACAAAGACTCCAACAATGCAGCCGAATACGAGGCCCTTCTACGTGGTCTTCGGATGGCAGTATCCATGGTTATTCAACGCCTAGAGGTGCGAGGGGATTCGAACCTCGCAATATCCCAAATAAATGGAGACTTCGATGCCAAGGATCCAAAAATGGCAGCCTATCGCAACGCCGTCCTAAAAATGTCAGCTCGGTTCGAAGGGCTCGAATTTCATCATATAGCCCGGGAGAACAATCAGGCGGCAGATGTCCTGGCACGCATCGGCGCAAAGCGCGACGCAGTCCCCCCAACATCTTCTTGGAAAGGCTGTTCAAGCCATCTATAGTATGGGAAGGGGAATCCGGCAATAACAACCCGGACTCAACCGCACTGACCGATACCGAACAATCTGACACAATTGGAGGCTCTGCCAATGAACTCCCAGAGGACCAAAACGAGGCACGCTGCATAGTGCGGCGATCTAAAGCCTACAAAGTCCATGAGGGAGAGCTTTATAAGAAAAGCACTGCCGGAGTCCTTCAAAGGTGCATCTCCGAAGAGGAAGGGCGAAACTTGCGGGCTGAAAATCATGCCGGACTCGGTGGTCATCACGCTGCAGCTCGGTCCCTTGTAAGCAAGGCTTTCTGTACAGGCTTTTATTGGCCAACGGCCCAGGCAGACGCTCAGGATTTAGTCCAACGATGCATCGATTGCCAGCTTTTTGCAAACCAAAGCCATATGCCACCCACCGCCCTCCAAACTATCCCCATAACATGGCCCTTTGCGGTCTGGGGGCTTGACATGGTGGGACCCCTTAAAGGTGGAACCCACAAGAAAAAATACTTACTGGTCATGGTGGATAAGTTCACCAAATGGATAGAAGCCAAGCCTGTTAAGACGGCTGAATCCGGACCGGCGATAGACTTCATATCTAGGGTCGTACACCGTTATGGCGTCCCCCACAACATCATCACTGATAACGGCACAAACTTTACGGCTGATGAGGTAAAACTCTGGTGCAACAACATGGGCATCAAGCTCGATTATGCTTCCGTCTATCACCCACAAACTAACGGACAGGTCGAACGCGCAAATGGTCTTATCATGAGCGGCATCAAACCCAGATTAGTGCGGTCCCTTAAGGAATCTATCACGCACTGGGTAGTGGAGCTCGACTCCGTACTCGGGGGGCTGCGGACCACGCCGAATCGCACCACTAGATACACACCATTCTTCATGGTGTACGGCACAGAGGCAGTTTTACCCTGTGACATAATTCATGACTCACCTCGAGTGCGCATGTACGAAGAAAGAGAAGCCGAGCTCGATCGGCAGGACAGTTTGGACGCCTTGGAGGAGGAGCGCGACGTAGCAAAAGCCCGTTCCGCATTCTATCAACAACAGGCTCGAAGGTATCAAAGCAAAGAAGTACGGGCCAAAAATTTACAACATTGGTGAATTAGTTCTACGCCTACCGGACAAGAAAAAGGACAAACTCAAGCCCAAGTGGGAAGTTCCCTTCATCATCGACCAAGTCCTGACTAGTGGAGCGTACGGCCTGCGAGACGCATCGGATAACCGACTCGAGCCGAACGCATGGAACGCAGCCCGTCTCCGAAGATTATATGCCTAGCGCCGGACTCTGTGTTCGTCTCCTTCCTCTGTCCATTTTTTATACTTACTGTCTTACATTTTTCTCCTTCTCCCCTTACTTTCTTATTATAGCCGCTAAAGGCTCAATAAGTGATGCGCTCATTAAACCTGGGGGCATCTTTCAACAGAAGCTTATTCATATGGGCTTCATGCCCAACACATGTGTCACACTTCCGCATGTACCTTTATTCACCATTATATGCATCGATATGACTTAAGTTTTGTCCAAGCTGGGTTGCCTGGCTCCTGTGCTTACCCCTACATTCCCAATTGTTCGGCTAGGTGGTAAAGGGAGCACCTCTGCGATTGTTACTGCCGGGTCAGCCGGATGTGTACCTCAGACTGGGTGAAGCCGAAAGCTAGCGTTCTTAAGGGAATATTCGGTCGGTGAACTAAAGATGATCTTTTCACTTAATTGTTTATGCGCCCCCAGATGATTTTTTCTGCGTCCCTTTTCGCAGCATGGACATGCACTTTAGGGCATGCCTCCCAGGGAAAGGAACCCCAAAGGGAACTATTCTCCCTGGAAGATGTTTCTTACTAACCATGTAATATAACATAACTAGTTGGGCACTTGTCTGTTCAAGCACTAATGACCCCTACGCATGGTCTCCATGCATACCCCGGTTCTTATATAACCACGAGGGTATTCGAACACACTGTGGACCGTTAGGTCCCGAGGTTGAAGCGAAAAGGTCGGCCATGACAAACGATCTACAATCCGGCTAGAAGGCATTATAAATGTCAATTAATTTACATAGTCACTCTGACTGATTGTATTCCTCTTCAATACCATCTAACAGGCTATCTAATTTACAGTCCTGCTGGGAATACTTTGCGGCCAATTCTACTTGGTCGTATACTAAGCTTACAGGGATCTCCTTCCCATCGGGCCCCACAGGTCCGACCTCGGGCATGTGGTTCGGGTCAGCCTTTGTGTATCGCGTCTTTACCATGGCCCAGGCCTCCCTAGCACCTTGACGGTAGGCCGATATCTTCCACAATCGGAAGCGCCGCCGCGCTCCCTGCAGCTTCTCTGCAAGCTCTCCAAGGCCCTCGGGCATGGAGAGGGATGGCCATAAGGCTTGGGCAACGCCTTGCATCGCCTGCCGAACTCGCTCGTGCAGTTGCGAGAGCTCGGGAAGAAGGTCACCCGTAGAACCGGGCATCTCCTCTACAGGACGACCTGTTAGCATACCTACAGACATCACTCTGTTAGTCGACTTCCTCGCCGATTTTTTTTTTCAAAGTTCGTTCAAGCACTTACTAAATATGCCGCGTCGAAGCCGCTGATTCTCCTTAACGGAGTCCGACATCTGGGAACGAACATCTTTCAGTTCAACACCCAGCTTGGTGTTGGCATCCTGAAGATCATTCTTCTCTCGCCTCACCCTTGTCAGCAAGCTCTCGCCAGCCTTTAGCCGGCGTAGGAGTTGTTGATTGTCCGGACCTAGTCCGGCGCCATCTGCAATTTCATTTGTCAGATTTGCACATATGCCGCACTTCACACTTATCTTTTTGAAGCATATATTACCAGTGGGGGTCTCCTCGGGCCCCCCTGTCGCGGCCAGTGCGTCCTCAAGTTGGGCTTGGCACTCTTTTAACTCCTGAGACAACTGGGTACTCTTCTCTGAAAGAACCTGCATATTACATGATCCTTAAATCAGTTATTCTCACTGCTTCAAGTCTCGGGGCTACTGGTATATATAACCATTAAAATTTTCTCACCCTTATGTCTTTTACATATTGCTCCGTGGCTCTGGCTAGACCATTCTGAGCGGCACGGAGATATGCATCTCTCGAATTGAAGGCGTCCAATGCCTCTTGGGAGAAACAGGCGTCGCGAAGAACTGTCCGGCGACGCCTGTGGTTCATGGCACTTTCCACCTCGGAAGGGGTGGCAGACAGCCTGTCCGCGTCCTCTATCGGAGGAGCGTCCGGTGCGCGCCTCGTGTTCGCCTCCGCCTCCGGTCTGGGCTTTGGAGCCTGGCTGGTGGAGGCGCGATTGGCAACCTCTCCGGATATAGTCCGGCGAGGTCTCTTTGTCCTGAACAGAGCACGAGTGTTAATATGCCTGGAAGGAATAACACCTGAAAATAAGAGGGCGCGCTATACCTTTGCACTGGCGCCTCAGTCCGTACTTCACTTCTTTTCATCCCACGGGGCCCTGCTGCCCCTTGTTGGCTATTCGCCGCAAGCTCAGCCTCCCGCCTTGAGAATCTTCCCTGCAAAATACGGTTGTTGTCAGGAAACTGAAAACACACAAGGATGGATTCTTTTTCGAGGTGCTGGGACTTCGGTCTCAGCTACCTGGGATGCCGGGAGTAGCCCCGAGTAATCAGCCGTAATGGCCACCAGGGCATTGTCCCTGCTCAACTGATAAAACACCCCGTCAATAAGCTCCATGGATAGGTCCAGATCCTCTTCGGAGGCCGGATCAAGGGACCGTTCTGGATCCTCGGGCTGCGGGGGAGGGCTGTTTATTTCCATTACTTCCTGGCGCAGTTCCTGTGTTTAAATCATCGGACTATATAACTAATGATGGGAATATAAAACGGATGGGCAAGTAAAATTGTCCACTTACCCAACTCGGAGGATTGTACATAGTAAATCCACCTTGAGGGTTGATGTGGAGAAATTCCTCCTCTTCTCCCTTGTACAAAGCGGACAAGATCTTTATTAGAGCGGCAGCCGAGTCCGGCCCCTTGCGGCCGTGACGGGTAGCGTCTTCCTCCCCGTTAAAGTCCCACATGGGGTGGCTTCTATACTGAAGCGGTTGCACCCCCCACATGATGTATACGACCATGACTCCGATCATGGTTAGTCCGGAATGAGCTAGCAGTCTTATCCGGCCCATCAGGTAAAGGACGTCCTTGTCACTTTCTTTTTGAGAGCTCCGTGGACGCCAGCTTAGGCGCTTCTTCAGGGGGGCACTGTTGAACTCAGGGAGGCTGATCCGAACAGGATCTGGCAGCGGGACATCCTCTATATAAAACCATTCCGAAGGTCAGTCCTTGGACGCCTTCTTTGGGGTTCCGGATAAATATCCGGTCCCGGCGATGCGCCACACTTCGGCTCCACCCACTTGATATACTAACCCCCTCGGAGAGCGGGGCACCAGGCAGAATAGCCTCTTCCACAGCGCGAAATGAGCCTCAACACCCAAGAACAACTCTCAAAGGGCAACGAGGCCCGCGATATGCAAGATAGAGGCAGGCGTGAGATTGTGCAGCTGGAGGCCATAGAACTCCAGAAGCCCCCAGAGAAACGGATGAATTGGAAATCCGAGTCCCCTTATTAGATAAGGGACAAGGCATACCCGCTCTCCTTTGGAGGGAGTGGGGGCGCTCTCCGCTTGCTCTCCGCCATTATAGGTGGCGAGTCCGGCTCGAACCGGGACCATGTACGCCGGAGGGAGGAATCCCTTGGTCTGAAGCGATACTAGCTCGCTATGCGGGATGGAGCACCTCTCCCAGTCTCTAGGCTTAGGACTAGAAGGGCGAGAGGAGGAGTTGCGACGGCTGGCCATGGTGGAATGGATCTTTGCTGGATGTGCTCCGATGACTACTCGCGGATGGGAGAAGGTGTGGTTTGGATCGAAATCCCCATTCCTTTAAATAGGTGGCTCATTTACGTGGCTAGGGGTGTGAATGTAAAAGCACCAGTCTTTCCGTATTCGTTTGACACATGGAAGGTGGCCATTATTGGGCGTAGAAGCCAAGGAGCGCTACATTCGCAAGAAACAGGTACACGGAATCTGGAGGAGAACCCGCCTTGCAATGCCGAAGACAATCTGCACGCTGGACTCGTCGTCATTGAAGTCTGGTTCGGGGGCTACTGAGGGAGTCCTGGATTAGGGGGTGTCCGGATAGCCGGACTATACCTTCAGCCGGACTCCAGGACTATGAAGATATAAGATTGAAGACTTCGTCCCGTGTCCGGAAGGGACTTTCCTTAGCGTGGAAGGCAAGCTTGGCGACACGGCTATTTAGATCTGATACCATTGTAACCGACTTTGTGTAACCCTAACCCTATCCGGTGTCTATATAAACCGGAGGGCTTTAGTCTGTAGGACAACATACAATCATACCATAGGCTAGCTTCTAGGGTTTAGCCTCCTCGATCTCGTGGTAGAGCTACTCTTGTACTACCCATATCATCAATATTAATCAAGCAGGACGTAGGGTTTTACCTCCATCAAGAGGGCCCGAACCAGGGTAAAACTTCGTGTCCCTTGTCTCCTGTTACCATCCGCCTAGACGCACAGTTCGGGACCCCCTACCCGAGATCCGCCGGTTTTGACACCGACAATCATCATCATCCTCCATGTCATCATCAACATTTGCTTCTTTAACAGCAGGGGCTACATCATCTGGCACTAATGGAGACTCTCCCTCACGCCGTCCGCTATCACTCGCCACGACAGGTGCAGGTAATGTGGTAGGTGGGGTGGTGTTTGAAGGAAATAAGCCCTAGAGGTAATAATAAAGTTGTTATTTATCACTACAAGAAATATGTCAACTTGTGACCTTCTGTCAGTGACCCTGGAAGAATTGGTCATAGATCTATGACCATTTCAGACCAATTGGTCAAAAGCTGTTCGGGGGGCTCCAAACCCTAAACCATTGCGACTATTTTGGTCAGAAAGGTCGTAATTTCCTTACACGAAATGGTCATAAAGCAAATAGCGCTAGTCTGCTGCCTTATTTCTAGTTGTTAACGACCAATATAGATGGTCATAGCCTTGTAAACTGTGGTGGGTTGCTATGACTAGGCGCCACCTCATCAGTTTTGCCTATGTGTCATGTCCATGTGGAAGTTTTTGCCCTAGGTTGTGAAGCAACCTATATTTCTGTCATTTCCAAAATTCCCAAAAAAATCTCATAAATTCTTTGGGTCATATCTTTGTCAAATATGTAAAAACCTTCCTTGCCTAGTTCAAAAATAATTCGAAAATATTCATTTTCTTATTTTGTTCAGAGTAACAGTTTGTGAAGGAAGTACCACTCTAGAGTTGGGCCCTCGGCCACCGCTCAAACCTCGACGTATCTCCACCAAACCATGTATTTATGATTAAATAGGTACTTATGTAACTAGAAATGATTTTTGGAAAAAATAAATAGCAAACTATGAGGCAGCTGCAGTTCAAATTTGCCCCGCTTCCAACTGAATCGGTGGAAATTTGTCTTTTTCACGAGAGGTGGATCAAAACAATTTACACCCAACCATTTTGTCAATTGTGCATGAAATATGGACTAGTATTTTATAAAAATGATTTGGTCCAATTTTGCAACAATTATTTGGTAGTTCCTTCACAAAAAACCTCCTTTCGGGCACTCGGAAAATGGAAAATGGTTTTTTCGTCCAACGAAAATGAAAACTTCCTTAGCCAACATTGTTTGCCATTATAATATGCACCCTTTGTGCACAATATGAGATCATTTGAACAAATTATGCCATGAATGTGGCCATAAGATTGATCATTTGGCTTGAAAGCTCTGAATCTTCACACATGATAGTTCATTTCTGAGAACACTTTATTAAAATAATTATCGTATTACAAGTTTATTATTTTTCCCGGAAACTTGGTCTTATATAATGACACAATGCGAAGGTTTTACAATTTTCTATTTTTTTTGAGTTTTTTATGCCCGTTTCAAAATGTGGTCAAAACGGCAGGCTTGACCGTTCCTAGCTAGCGGTTGAAACTTGGAATTTTTTTGGTGTTTCTCTGATTAAATAGATACTTATGTACCTAGAAATGATTTTTGTAAAAAATGAAGAGCAAACTACGAGGCAGCTGCAGTTCAAATTTGACCCGCTTCCAACTGAATCAGCGGGAATTTGTCTTTTTCACCAGAGGTGGATCAAATCTTTTGACACCCAACCATTTGGACAATTGTGCATTAAATTTGTCCTAGTATTTTGTATAAATGATTTGGTCCCATTTTGCAACATATATTTGGTAGGTCCTTCACAAAAAAACCTCATTTGGGGCAATCGAAAAATGGAAAATGGTTTTTCCATGCAAAGAAAATGAAAACTCCCTTAGGCAACATTGTTTGGAATTCCAAGATGCACCCTCGTGCACAGTATGAGATCATTTGAACAAATTATGCCATGAATGTGCCCATAAGATTGATCATTTGGCTTCAAAGCCATGAATCTTCACCATGATAGCTCATTTCTAAGAACACTTTTTTAAAATAATTACCGTATTACAAGTTTATTATTTTTCCTGGAAACTTGGTCACATATAATGACACAATGCGAAGGTTTTCCAATTTTTTGATTTTTTTTGAATTTTTTATGCCTGTTTCAAAATGCGGTCAAAACGGCGGGCTTGACCGTTCCTAGCTAGTGGTTGAATCTTGGAAAACTTTTGATGTTTCTCTGATTAAATAGATACTTATGTACCTAGAAATGATTTTTGAAAAAAAATAAATAGCAAACTATGAGGCAGCTGCAGTTCAAATTGACCCGCTTCCAACTGAATCGGCGGGAATTTGTCTTTTTCACCAGAGGTGGATCAAAACTTTTGACACCCAAGAATTTTGTCAATTGTGCATTAAATATGTCCTAGTATTTTATAAAAATGATTTGGTACAAATTTTCAACAAATATATGGTAGGTCCTTCACAAAAAAACCTCATTTCGGGCACTCGAAAAATGGAAAATGAATTTTCCGTGCAAAGAAAATGAAAACTCCCTTTGGCAACATTGTTTGGAATTCCAAGATGCACCGTTGTGCACAATATGAGATCATTTGAACAAACTATGCCATGAATGTGGCCATGAGATTGAGCGTTTGGGTTGAAATCCATGAATCTTCACACATGATAGCTCATTTATGAGAACACTTTTCTAAAATAATTTACATATTACAAGTTTATTATTTTTCCTGGAAACTTGGTCACATATAATGACACAATGCAAAGGTTTTCCAATTTTTTGAATTTTTTATGCCCGTTTCAAATTGCGGTCAAAACGGCGGGCTTGATCGTTCCTAGCTAGTGGTTGAATCTTGGAATTTTTTTGGTGTTTCTCTGATTAAATAGGTAATTATGTACCTAGAAATGATTTTTGGAAAAAAAATAAATAGCAAACTATGAGGCAGCTGTAGTTCAAATTTGACCCGCTTCCAACTGAATCGGCGGAAATTTGTCTTTTTCACGAGAGGTGGATTAAAAGTTTTGACACCCAACCATTTGGTTATTTGTACATTAAATATGGTCTAGTATTTGAGAAAAATGATTTGATACAATTTTGCAACAAATATTTGGTATGTTCTTCACAAAAAACTCATTTTGAGTACTCGAAAAATGAAAAATGAATTTTCGTGCAAAGAAAATGAAAAGTTCCTTATTACTATTTTGTTATTTTTTTCTTCTAAAAACTAGGTCACATTTGATGACATGATGAGAAGGTTTTCCATTTGTTTCACTTTTTCCAATGTATCAGGTCAAGTAAATAGTTAAGATGATCTAACATCTTATTTTTAAATTTATCACGACCAATTCAATTGGTCATAATATTGTATTGCGTTCTGATTGGTCCGTGGACAAGGCACACAGATCATGCACAAAACACCATTGGATCCTCCCGGATCCAACGGTAGCCGTCGCTCCTCGCCTCCCCCACCAACCCCACCTGAGGCGAAACCCTAGCTGGCATCTTCCATCCACCCCCTCGCCTCCTTTCTTTCTTTCTTCCTCTTCCCTCGTCCCCCTCAGATCCCCCTCCCCCGATCCCACCAGCCGGCGGCGACCTCCCCGCATCCATGGCCTCCCCGCGCCCATCCTCGCCGCATCGCCACCCTGACCCCTCCCTTCCCCACCGCATCGCCACCCCCGAGCCACCTCCCTTCCCTAACCCTACACCCGTACCTCAACCTGCACCGCAAGCTGTCGGACCCCCCTTCTCCGCTGCCGCTCCCCCTCCTCTCCCCTCAACCGGCGGCCAGATCCACCCACTCACCCCCACCCTCCGCCGTGGCGAATCCACCTCCAGATCGAGAAGGGGAGGCAACGTACGTTGCATCCACGCACCAGATCGAGCAGCGGCGCTCCTAGATCGAGCAGCGGCTGACGCCCATGTCCTCCTCAAGGACGGCCGTCTCCGTGCTCCACCACCACCCTTTCCCTCCTCCCTCACCGCATCACACATGGCACTGGGATCTTCCAGATCGAGCGCCTGCAGGGTTGGCGCCTCCGCCGCCCAAGTCCAAGACCCCGCCTCCGCCGTCGGCAGGGATCTTCCAGATCAGCGCAAGGTCTTCCACGTCGCTGACGACGCCGGGGTCGCGCTCGCCGGCCTCACCGCCATCTTCCTCCACGAGCTGCAGCCCATCCTCGCCAACCACCTGCAGACCCAGACCGCCACCACCGGCAACGCATGCGTCATGGCCTGCGGCACCGCCGCCACCAAGGACCACCTCTTCAAGGTACGCACACAACGCGCCCACCATCCTTGCCATTTCAGAGAGACCATATGCATCAGTCAGTATGGACGCATTTGTAATTTAGAGTGTCTGAACATTGTTCCTGCTCTCTGTCTGTCTGTCTCAGGGGTCGCAGGAGCAGCTGGGCATGGTCAACATCGCCATGAGGAGATCCTCTGGTTCGCGTCGTCCGTCGGCGGCGCCGTCAGGGTGTCATCGTACCAGGTGGTGCAGGACACCCACGTCTTTGATCTGCTTGATCTTCTTGAGCCGTCAGGGTTTTTATCCGTCTTCCTTTGCACATAATGGTTTACCTTTAGTGCATACGAGCTAAAGTAGATGTGGAGAATTCGGTGCAGGAAGTAGTCAGGACTGGGATCTTCAGAAATGTTCGTCGAATTTTGACACATGATGCTTATTTCTGCCAGTTGGGGCTAGTATAGAGTCATTTTCCTGATAGTTTTGTAGCTGCAGCAGCTTTGGCACGACGCTAAGCATGTCTTACACTATGGTTTGCTTCAATTATTGATCAACTTAACACTTGTTTCATAAGATAATCAAAAGGTGGTTGAGATCATGTGACCTATTGCCATTCCCACATGGGCCGCTCTAGTCTAATGAAGCTAAGCTGTAGGATGTCTTCTACATATATACTTGAATGCGGAAAAATTGGCATCCAATGGGCATTTCTTAAATTGTTCATTTGTAAGAGATCACATTTCCCCCTAGCTCTATTTTGTTGTTGGGCAAGTTGCAACCAGTCAGATGATGATCATACACCTACTTTTGGTTGAGGTGCTCCCAGACATTGTTTCTAGGTCCCGCTCCACCTAAAAATTTGTTTGAATCATAGGAAATGTTTGTGTGGAGAAATGATAGCACTTCATTAGAATGTAGAGAACTTTGAAATGTCCAAAATATTTTAACATTACAGATCACTAAAACTGATAGCTTTGCTTGCTCCTAAACATAAGCTTTTCATGATTAAGATCAGTACTTAATGTACAGTTCAATTTTGAGCAAATGTGATGTTTATTCTCTAAAGTTGATTCTCATGTGAGCAAATGTGTGAGCAAATTAGAATGTTCAACTTAAATTTTTCATGATTAAGATCAGTACTTAATGTACAGTTCAACATCAGTGGCTGGATTGTAGTTGTTTGAATCAGGAAAAAAATTGTGGGGAAATGGTCCATTTATCCTTGATTGCATTGTGTTTTCTTTTCTAGAATTAGTGTACTTTACTTACATGTTTATATGTTGTTTGGATGCATGAGAGGAAGTGTACTGGATCCTTATTGCGTGGCTAAGCCTGGCATATCAGTTTGCATGTCATGGGGTTGCAACGGCATACAGATGCTGCATTGCGTTGTGTGGATAGCTCTCTTAGACTTGTATCGAGCTGTACTTGGTGGCGGTGCCCTGTGTTTTGATGCTCGGTTCCCCATGTTGTTCCCCATGTTCTTGGCTTCTGCGGGCTCTGATCATTTGCATTGGTAGTTGTTGCTGCAGGTTGGCGGCCAGCGACAGGATAAAGGCCAAGGCAGGCTCCCACATCGGCGACTCCCTTGCTGCTGGCGGCAGGATGATGGCCAAGGCAGGCTCCCGCACCGGCGACTCCCTTGCTGCTGGCGGCTGTAGGTTTGGTGTATAGGAGGCTGACCTACTGCTCTTCTTAGTACCATGGCTGCTGTAGGTTGGTTTTCTCTGCAGTACATACTATCTTGGTTTAGTTTAGGGGCAAATAGAGATGTTTCTGAAATGCTATCATGTAAACATCCTGTTTTCCTGAAATGCTATTATTGATAAGTCACTGTCCCATGCCATACTACTCTATTTGAGCAGGAATAGGTGGTGCCAGCGGTGCTGGATGCGGCATGAGTGGTTTAGGTGAGTTTTTTGGTCCCTCCCCTTTCTATCCTACGTGGTCTGTGATAGCACAATCGTCGAGGCATGGCTGGCTTTTGTTATGCTGTTTTTTAAACGCGTTGGAACTGTTGTGACATCCAAGTAGTTCTCTCGAACTTTTAGTCTTTATGGATAGATAAAGTAAAACATTAAAGGGACCAGTGCCATTATAACTTAGTTCCTGTATTCGCAGCCATGACTTGGTTTCAACCTATTGTTTGCTAGCAGAAAATATTTGGCTTATGTTTTATCTTATCTTGCATTAAGCTGCCTTGTCAGTATTGAACTTTGTAATTCCGGAAGCGACCACCATATCTTGTGAGAGAGACACTCTCTTTGCTGTATTTTCTGTTTATTGTTTGTAGTGAATGACTTTCTATGTCTTGGTAGGTAACTGGTATCATGTCCATGTTGTTGTTGGCTAGATGGTAATGGTTATCAGAATATGTACACATGAGTGTATCATGCAACAAATGACACCAGAATATAGACACAGTAAATCCATTGTTCTATTTTATCATTATGCTTCATATGTTAACGTGTTGCAGTCAAGTTTTGGAAGTTTTGCTATGCCATGCTTAGTGCTTGCTGAACTGAGGCATTTGGGCATTTATGTATAATTTTTATTCTCTTGAATGGATATATTTTATTGGCAATGATTTAACTTCCACTAATAATTTATGTAGATCACGATCTAATGTCGTCGAGGTTGCTGCTACTCTAACAGAAGATCAGAAGAAGCATGGAGATGTGCACCATAGTTTTAGTTGATGGTGCCTGTGTATTTGTTTTTTTATTGTATATGTACAGTTGTTGGATCGTGCAGACATGTATGCGCTGTTGTGAGTTTGTGGATTTGATCATTTTTTTAATATATAATGCAAGGCAACAACCTCATAGTGCTTTATTAAAACTCAGCATAAAAATTCCGAGGTACAAGACAAAAGAAAATAAGAACTAACTATCTAAGGTAAAGAGGCTAACCAATCTAGAAGTCTATCTCTATATTTTTATTTGATCCTATGAGTTAACAGAGTTAAATCATGTACAAAATTCCTTCTCCGGGCTCTGAAGCTTGGTGTCTCATTCCTGAAAATTTTGCCATTCCTTTGAGTCCATATATTCCAGGTGGCAGTAAAAACCACTTCTGTGAAGAAGGGAAAACCAAACGCATCTCTAGCCGAAGAAGCCATGGAGTATGTTGACTGGTGTGGTTGAACCTGCCAAGAAACCCCAAGATAATTCCACACTCTCTGGCTGAAATTGCATGTGAAGAAGAGGTGAATTCTGTCTTCATGAGTTTGAGATTGGCAAAGCACACAGCAATCATCTTGGATAATCCAGTGCCTGCGCTGCATCATATCCCTTGTGTTGAGGCGATCCATAAGAAGTAAACATCCAAAGACTCTGACCTTGAGAGTGCAAGAGCATTTCCATATCCATTTGAATATAGGATCTACCACAATGCTAGAGAAAGCATAATCATAATATATCTTGGTCTGGAATTCACCAGACTTAGATGGCCATCTCCAAATGTCCTTACTGTTAGGATCAAGCTCAATAGGAAGGAGCATGGACTGAAGTTGATCAAGCTCTTGGAAAGCCTCTAAGGACAGAGGTAGATGGAAAATCTCAGTCAAATTAGGCAGCTCAAGGACATCCTTAACAGTGGCCAAGTCATCAATCGCAAAGGAATGGAGTCTTGGAAACCGATCCTTAAGAATAACAAGATTGCCACTAATTTCCCATTTATCCAGCCAGAACACCACAGAATCGCCAGCATGAACCTGTGGTATTGCTAGTTTACAAAAAAAATTATAAAGCTTAAGCACGTCTCGCCACCAGAAGGAACCACACATCTGGGTAGCTTGTGGAGTCGAAGATTGATAGTAGGAGTCCCAGATTAAATTCACCCATGGAATATCCCTCTTGTTAAAGAACTTGAAAAGATGCTTAAGCAAAAGAGCATCATTCTGCACACTCAGATCGAGAACTCCCAAACCACCATATTTCTTTGGTCTGCTAACCAGCTCCCAGGCTGCCAAAGGTTGTCGTGGCGTGTCCGAATTGCCTCTCCAAAGACATTGACGTTCAATTCTCTCAAGCTGCTTAAGAATTCCTTATGGGATCCACAAAGTGCAAAGGAAGTATATTGGCATTGAGGTAAGGACCGATTGGAGCAACTGGAGTCTACTGCCCTGATTGAGGAGGCAAGAAGAAGCTGACAACCTTCGCTCAAGACGATCAACCAAAGGCATCAGATCAGATATTGTAGGTCTCATTGTTACCATTTAATTATTTAATTGAGAGAATTATTGATTGTTTGCATTTGAAATGTGTAAAATGAAATATGTGAATGAAAAAGATGAATGTTCTACTGGATCAAATAGTATTTGGGCTTTAAAAAGGCTATGGCCCAAACAATAGTGGACTGGAATACTCTGCATTTATGAAAAACATGTAAAAAGGCTTAATGAAATGGACTGCGAAATGGAATGAAATAAAAAGGCCGAATTGTTGGGCCAGCCCATGTAACTAGCAAAAATTAGTAGAAAAAATAAATATTAAAAAGGCCGAATTAATGGGCTCGGCCCATATAGACACCGAATTGGACCGGGCTGAATCTTGTGCCACATCAGCTTGCCATGCTCGATGCCTACGTGGCCTGGGGAGGTTGCTAGTGACCAAAACGCCACAGTAGGAATATTTTGGTCTTAAACATCTTCGACCATTTCAGAAGAAAGGTCGCTATAGTCAGTTTACGACCGCCAGCTTTTGACCTTCTGTTTTTGGTCACAAAAAGGTCGCAAATGGAAATTTGTGACCTTTCAGTGACCAATAGTGGTGGCCACAAGTTGACATATTTCTTGTAGTGTATATTTCCTGATATCATGATAGATGTTTATTATTCATGCTAGAATTGTATTAACCGGAAACTTAGTACACGTGTGAATACATAGACAAACAAAGTGTCACTAGTATGCCTCTACTTGACTAGCTCGTTAATCAAAGATGGTTAAGTTTCCTAGCCATGGACAAGAGTTGCCATTTGATGAACAGGATCACATCATTAGAGAATGATGTGATTGACTTGACCCATCAGTTAGCTTAGCACTATGATCATTTAGTTTATTGCTATTGCTTTCTTCATAACTTATACATGTTCCTATAACTATGAGATTATGCAACTCCCGAATATCAGAGGAACACCTTGTGTGCTATCAAACGTCACAACGTAACTGGGTGACTATAAAGATGCTCTACAGGTGTCTCCGACGGTGTTTGTTGAGTTGGCATCTATCGAGATTAGAATTTGTCACTCCAATTGTTGGAGAGGTATCACTGGACCCTCTCGGTAATGCACATCACTATAAGCCTTGCGAGCAATGTGACTAATGAGTTAGCCACGGGATGATGCATTACGGAACGAGTAAAGAGACTTGCCGGTAACGAGATCGAACTAGGTATTGAGATACCGACGATCGAACCTCAGGCAAGTAACATACCGATGACAAAGGGAACAACGTATGTTGTCATGTGGTTTGACCGATAAAGATCTTCGTAGAGTATGTAGGAACCAATATGAGCATCAAGGTTCCGCTATTGGTTATTGACCGGAAGTTAGTCTCCGAGATGTCTACATAGTTCACGAACCCATAGGGTCCGCACGCTTAAAGTTCGATGATGATCGGTATTATGTGTTTATGTGTTCTGATGTATCAAAGGTAGTTTAGAGTCCCGGATGTGATCACGGACATGACGAGGAGTCTCGAAATGGTCGAGACATAAAGATCGATATATTGGAAGGCTATGTTTGGACACCGGAAGGGTTCCAGATGAGTTCGGGCATTTACCGGAGTACCGGGGGGTTACCGGAAACCCCCGGGGAGTCCATGGGCCTTATTGGGCCTTAGTGGGATAGAGGAGGAGGCGGCTAGGTGGAGGGCGCCCCCCCAAGCCCAATCCAAATTGGGTGGGGGTCGGCCCCCCTTTCATTCCCTCTCTCTCCCTCTTCCTTCTTCTCCTACTCCAACAAGGGAGGGGGGAAACCTACTCCTACTGGGACTAGGACCCCCCCCTTGGGCGCGCCCTATGAGGGCCGGCCCTCCACTCCTCCACTCCTTTATACGGGGGAGGGGGCACCCCATAGACACACAAAGTTGACAGTTGTCTTAGCCATGTGTGGTGGCCCCCTCCACAGATTTCCACCTGCTTCAGTAACTTCATCATCACCGTCACCACGCCGTCGTGCTGACGAAACTCTCCCTTAGCCTCAACTGGATCAAGAGTAGAAGGGACGTCACCGAGCTGAACATGTGTAGATCGTGGAGGTGCCGTGCGTTTGGTACTTGGATCGGTTGGACCGTGATGACGTTCAACTACAACAACCGCGTTACTAAACGCTTCCTCTTTCGGTCTACGAGGGCACGTGGACACACTCTCCCCGCTCATTGCTATGCATCACCTAGATGGATCTTGCGTGTGCATAGGATTTTTTTTGAAATTACTACATTCCCCAACAGTGGCATCCGAGCCAGGTCTATGTGTAGATGTTATATGCACGAGTAGAGCACAAAGAGTTGTGGGCGATAATAGTCGTACTGCTTACCAGCATGTCATACTTTGATTCGGCGGTATTGCTGGATGAAGCGGCTCAGACCGACAGTACGCGTACGCTTACGTGAGACTGGTTCTATCGACTGGCTTCGCACACAGGTGGCTAGTGGGTGTCTGTTTCTCCAACTTCAGTTTGACTCGAGTGTGACTACGCCCGGTCCTTGTTGATGGTTAAAACAACGAACTTGACGAAAAATCATTGTGGTTTTGATGCGTAGGTAAGAACGGTTCTTGCTAAGCCCGTAGCAGCCACATAAAACTTGCAACAACAAAGTAGAGGACGTCTAACTTGTTTTTGCAGGGCATGTTTTGATGTGATATGGTCAAGACATGATTATATAAGTTGTTGTATGAGATGATCATGTTTTGCAACACAGTTATCTGCAACTGGCAGGAGCCATATGGTTGTAGAAGCAATAGTTGGCGAGACGACAATGATGCTTCGATGGAGATCAAGGTGTCAAGCCGGTGACGATGGTGATCATGAGGGTGCTTTGGAGATGGAGATCAAAAGGCACAAGATGATGATGGCCATATCATATCACTTATATTGATTGCATGTCATGTTTATCCTTTATGCATCTTATTTTGCTTAGTACGGAGGTAGCATTATAAGATGATCTCTCACTAAATTTTAGTGTATAAGTGTTCTCCCTGAGTATGCACCATTGCTACAGTTCATCGTGCCGAGACACCACGTGATGATTGGGTGTTATAAGCTCTATGTTCACATACAACGGGTGCAAGCCAGTTTTGCACACGCAGAATACTCGAGTTAAACTTGACGAGCCTAGCATATGCAGATATGGCCTCGGAACACTGAGACTAAAAGGTCAAGCATGAATCATATAGTAGATATTATCAACATAGTGATGTTCACCATTGAAAACTACTCCATCTCACATGATGATCGGACATGGTTTAGTTGATATGGATCACGTGATCACTTAGATGATTGGAGGGATGTCTATCTAAGTGGGAGTTCTTAAGTAATATGATTAATTGAACTTTAATTTATCACGAACTTAGTACCTTGTAGTATTTTGCATGTCTATGTTGTAGATAAATGGCCCGTGCTGTTGTTCCGTTGAATTTTAATGCGTTCCTAGAGAAAGCTAAGTTCAAAGATGATGGTAGCAATTACACGGACTGGGTCCGTAACTTGAGGATTATCCTCATTGCTGCACAGAAGAATTACGTCTTGTAAGCACCACTAGGTGCAAGACCCGCTGCAGGAGCAACGTCGGACGTTGTGAACGCCTGGAAGAGCAAAGCTGATGACTACTCCATAGTTCACTGTGCCATGCTTTACGGCTTAGAACCGGGACTTCAACGACATTTGGAACGTCATGGAGCATATGAGATGTTCCAGGAGTTGAAGTTAATATTTCAGGCAAATGCCCGGATTGAGAGATATGAAGTCTCCTATAAGTTCTACAGCTCTGAAATGGAGGAGAATAGTTCTGTCGGTGAGCATATACTCAGAATGTCTGGGTACCACAATCACTTGACTCAGCTGGGAGTTAATCTTCCGGTTGACAGTGTCATTGACAGAGTTCTTCAATCACTGCCACCAAGCTACAAAATCTTCGTAATGGACTATAATATGCAAGGTATGGATAAGACAATTCCCGAGCTCTTCGCGATGCTAAAGGCTGCGGAGGTAGAAATCAAGAAGGAGCATCAAGTGTTGATGATCAACAAGACCACCAAATTCAAGAAAAAAGGTAAAGGGAAGAAGGGGAAGTTCAAGAAGAACGGCAAGCAAGTTGCTGCTCAAGTGAAGAAGCCCAAGTCTGGACCTAAGACTGAGACGGAATGCTTCTACTGCAAAGGGACTATTCACTGGAAGAGGAACTGCCCCAAGTATTTGGCGGAGAAGAAGGATGGCAAAGTGAAAGGTATATTTGATATACATGTTATTGATGTGTACCTTACTAATGCTCGCAGTAGCGCCTGGGTATTTGATATTGGTTCTGTTGCTCATATTTGCAACTCGAAACAGGGGCTATGGACTAAGCAAAGATTGGCTAAGGACGAGGTGACGATGTGCGTGTGAAATGGTTCCAAATTCGATGTGATCGCCGTCAGCATGCTACCTCTACATCTACCTTCGAGATTAGTTTTAGACCTGAATAATTATTATTTGGTGCCAGCGTTAAGCATGAACATTATATCTGGATCTTGTTTCATACGAGATGGTTATTCATTTAAATTGGAGAATAATGGTTGTTCTATTTATATGAGTAATATCTTTTGTGGTCATGCACCCTTCATGAGTGGTCAATTTTTACTAAATATCGATAGTAGTGATACACATATTCATAGTATTGAAGCCAAAAGATATAAGTTTAATAATGATAGTTTAACTTATTTGTGGAATTGCCGTTTGGGTCATATTGGTGTAACGCGCATGAAGAAACTCCATTCTGATGGGATTTTGGAATCACTTGATACTTGCGAACCATGCCTCATGGGCAAGATGACTAAGACTCCGTTCTCCGGAACAATGGAGCGAGCAACAGACTTGTTGGAAATAATACATACTGATGTATGCGGTTCGATGAGTGTTGATGCTCATGGCAGTTGTCATTATTTTCTTACCTTCACAGATGATTTGAGCAGATATGGGTATATCTACTTGATGAAACATAAGGCTGAAACATTTGAAAAGTTCAAAGAATTTCAAAGTGAAGTGGAAAATCATCATAACAAGAAAATAAAGTTTCCGCGATCTGATCATGGAAGAGAATATTTGAGTTATGATTTTGGTCTTCATTTGAAATAATGCAGAATAGTTTCGCAACTCACGCCACCCAGGACACCACAGCGTAATGGTGTGTCCGAACGTCGTAATCGTACTTTACTAGATATGGTGTGATCTATAATGTCGCTTACTGATGTACCGCAATCAATTTGGGGTTATGCTTTAGAGACAGCTGCATTCACGTTAAATAGGGCACCATCTAAATCCGTTGACACGACACCATATGAACTGTGGTTTGGCAAGAAACCCAAGTTGTCATTTCTTAGAACGGCCAAGCCAAGGCACCCCAAGAGAAGCCCGCCGCGGCGCTCCGCGCGCCTCGGCAAGGCCTGACGAGCGGCAAGCTCTCAAGTGCGGCAAGACAACCGTCGCGGCAAGCCACTTGCCGCGGCAAACCACCACCTCAGGCATGCGCTCCAGCTCACCTGCCCACGCGTCACTCTGGAGCTTCCCCAGAGACACGCGGCGGGGCGCCGCGCAGCCTGGCGCGCGCGCATGGCATGCGACGTTGGCGGAGTCGCCCCCGTGGCAAGCGGAGGCGTCCCTAACGGTCCGCCTCAGCACTGTTCAGGCGATCCAGACTGGCATTTAATGCCTTTGTCTCCCGCCATCAGAGTTAGGTGCGATAGCACTGTGCGGCCACTATTCGCATAGTTCCTTGCCATTTTTACCCTCACCTGCGTCGCTACCTGTGGGAAACCCCTTAGCATATAAAAGGAGGCCCATGCGCACGTAGAGGAGGAATGCGAGGAGAGGAACAGAAAACCAGGAGGACGCTCAGTAGACCCCCGTCTACGCCCAACTCCAACTTACTGTAGCTTCTTGCGCTCCAGAGCAAGAACTCCAATCAACCAGACATGCAGCAGTAGGGTTTTACGCATCCGTGCGGCCCGAAGCTGGGTAAAATCGTTGTGTGTGTGTGTCGCCTCGATCTGCTCTTTGTGCAACCTCCGCCCCCCCCCCCCCCCCCGCCGAACTTACAAGGGGCTCCATCCCCATAGGTGCTCGTGGAGGCCGATATCCCCCGACACGAACCTACGAACTATGAGGAAGCGATGATGAGCCCAGATTCTGCAAAATGGCTTGAGGCCATGAAATCTGAGATGGGATCCATGTATGAGAACAAAGTGTGGACTTTGGTTGACTTGCCCGATGATCGGCAAGCCATAGAGAATAAACGGATCTTCAAGAAGAAGAGTGATGCTGACGGCAATATTACTGTCTACAAAGCTCGAGTTGTTGCGCAAGGTTTTTGACAAGTTCAAGGATTTGACTACGATGAGACCTTCTCACCCGTAGCGATGCTTAAGTCCGTCCGAATCATGTTAGCAATTGCCGCATTTTATGATTATGAATTTTGGCAAATGAATGTCAAAATGCATTCCTTAATGGATATCTTAAAGAAGAGTTGTATATGATGCAACCAGAAGGTTTTGTCGATCCAAAACGTGCTAACAAAGTGTGCAAGCTCCAGCGATCCATTTATGGACTGGTGCAAGCCTCTCGGAGTTGGAATATATGCTTTGATACTGAGATCAAAGCATGTTGTTTTATACAGACTTTTGGAGAAGCTTGTATTTACAAGAAAGTGAGTGGGAGCTCTGTAGCATTTCTGATATTATATGTGGATGACATATTGTTGATCGGAAATGATACTGAATTTCTAAATAGCATAGAAAGATACTTGAATAAGAATTTTTAAATGAAAGACCTCGGTGAAGCTGCTTATATATTAGGCATAAGATCTATAGAGTTATATCAAGATTCTTAATTGGACTTTCACAAAGCACATACCTTGATAAAGTTTTGAAGAAGTTCAAAATGGACCAAGCAAAGAAAGGGTTCTTGCCTGTGTTACAAGGTGTGAAGTTGAGTCAGACTCAATGCCCGACCACTCATAAGATAGAGAGAAAATGAAAGTCATTCCCTAGGCTTCATCCATAGGTTCTATCATGTATGCAATGCTGTGTACCAGACCTGATGTGTGCCTTGCTATGAGTTTAGCAGGGAGGTACCAAAGTAGTCCAGGAGTGGATCACTGGACAGCGGTCAAGAACATCCTGAAGTACCTAAAAAGGACTAAGGGTATGTTTCTCGTTTATGGAGGTGACAAAGAGCTCGTCGTAAATGGTTACGTCGATGCAAGATTTGCCACTAATCCGGATGACTCTAAGTTACAAACCAGATACATATTTTTACTGAATGGTGGAGCTGTCAGTTGGTGTAGTTCCAAGTAGAGCGTCGTTGCGGGATCTACGTGTGAAGCGGAGTACATAGCTGCTTCGGAAGCAGCGAATGAAGGAGTCGGGATGAAGGAGTTCATATCCGATCTAGGTGTCATACCTAGTGCATTGTGTCCAATGAAAATCTTTTGTGACAATACTAGTGCAATTGCCTTGGCAAAGGAATCCAGATTTCACAAGAGAACCAAGTACATCAAGAGATGCTTCAATTCCATCCGCGATCAAGTCAAGGAGGGAGACATAGAGATTTGCAAAATACATACGGATCTGAATGTTGCAGCCCCATTGTCTAAGCCTCTCTCACGAGCAAAACATGATCAGCACCAAGACTCCATGGGTGTTAAAATCATTACAATGTAATCTAGATTATTGACTCAAGTGCAAGTGGGAGACTGAAGGAAATATGCCCTAGAGGCAATAATAATGTTGTTATTTATATTTCCTTATATCATGATAAATGTTTATTATTCATGCTAGAATTGTACTAACCGAAAACTTATTACACGTGCGAATACATAGACAAACAGAGTGTCACTAGTATGCCTCTACTTGACTAGCTCATTAATCAAAGATGGTTAAGTTTCCTAGCCATGGACAAGAGTTGTCATTTGATGAACGGGATCACATCTGTCGGGGGTTGCATGCGACATATGCCAAAGGATGGATTATCATGGTGGGGGTGAGTAGAACGTTGCCGGTGCCCGGAAGCGGGATGAGGCGTAGACATGCACGCCGGCGAATCTTACCCAGCTTCGGGGCTCTCCGAGGAGATAATACCCCTAGTGCTGCTCTGTGGGGTCTCCGCATGATCACTATGGCGAAGTGTATACAAAGTTGCTCCTTGAGCTGTTTCCTGGTGGTAGGAGAGGGCAAGGCTAGCTCTCTCCCTCTTGTGTTCTCTGGTCTAGTGTCTAAAGAATCCAACCCTTTCCATGGGTGCCCCGGGGGGTTTATATAGGCCTACCCCCCGGGGGTACAATGGTAATCCGGATGGGCGCGGGTCCCAGCCATCTGTCTCTCAGGCCGCCGTCTTCTCCGCTGACTTCTGGGGCCCACCGGCTGCGAACTACTGTAGCCGTGCTTCTAATGACGTTGGCTGGGTCATGGGGTCATGGCAACAGTGCCGTCGCCAGACGGGCGATCACTGTTGCCATTCCCCGTCTTGTCTGGTTAATGGCATGCGGGGCCCGCGGGAGGAGCCGGCCCACTCTTGGAGGCCGACTCCCACGGGGTCCGTCTTGGGGCGCTCTCGCCGTCTTCTGTACCCCCGCTGACAAGCGGGGCCCGGCGGCTCCGGGCTGTACAGGCAGGCCGACGTGGGAACAGGGTTCCGTCGGTGGAGCTGATGTCAGGGCGGGCATGGCAACAGTGCCGCGTCGGACGGAGATCTCCTTCGGTACGGCGCACTGTAGCCATACCCGCCCTTGGTAATCGGGGTGGGGGGCGTACTGTGGCCATCCCCCGTCCCGTCTTTCTTCTCGAAGGCTAAGGGTGGTGAAGTCGTGGGCCGACTCCCCATAGTCGGCTTCTCTGGAAGTCGCCAGATGGGAGTCGGCTCATTTCGTAGTCGTCTCTGGGATTCGGCCGTAACTGGGTAGTCGGCGGTGCTGCAGCCGACTCCCAGAGGCGGCCCTCTGTCTTGGGATTCTTGAGGGGCAAAGCCTGCCCCGATGTCTTGAAAGGTTCTGGGTCTCGGGTTAGCCTACCCGTGGCCCATTACTCCGACAGTAGTCCCCGAAGCTGGTGAGGCACCGAGGGAGATACGTCGAGGAGCCTGAACAGTTTCTTCCTTCTAGCAGTTGGATCCGGGACTCGCCCGCCGCCTTCCTTCGAACCGACTATTGCTAGGCGAACTCGCTCGGGCCGACTCCACCAAGCCGACTACAGAGAGCCGGACTTGTCGAAGGTCGTCTTGCTTCTTTAAAGAGTTTGAAAGTCGTGGTGGGATTCAGATGGCGTGTCTGATAAGCTTCCCAGCAGTCGCCCGTTGTGGACCCACCGGACGGCGCCACGTGGCCGGGCCAGCCTGCCCGCCCACGCGCGCGACGGGACAGGTCCGCAGGCGGGGCCCGCCACTACTGTGCCTCGGCCTTTGAACGGATCCGTTGCGGCCGTGCGGACGGTTGGGATCCCCGCGCAGTAACTGCGCATGGTAAATCGTGGGGGTCATGGGGTTCTGGGCGCAGTTAATCCCACGACGCCCCCTTGGCTTCTTAGCCTGCAGGCCTATAAGTAGGCGGAGGGAGCGGGGCGGCGAAGCACGCGCCCCCGCTCTCCCTTGTTTCCCTTTGCTTCTTCCTCTTTCTTCTTCCTCCAGCCGTGCTGCGCCGAACCGCGTCCTTCTTGCAGGGATGAGCTCATCCTCTGCCGCCGCGCCCGCCGCCGTGCGCTCCGGCGTGTGGGACGGCTCCGAGATCGACGACGACATCATCGATTTCCTCTGCAAGACGCGTCGCCTCCCCGACGCGAACCTCGTGCGGGCCCGTGCCCCGCCAGCGAAGGAGGTGACGCCAGCGCCGAAGGAGGGCGAGCAACTCGTATTCCGCTCGCACCTTATGCGCGGCCTGGGGCTGCCGGCGAGCGGGTTCTTCCGCTCGTTTTTGGAGTTCCACGGCCTCCAGCCGCACCACCTCACCCCGAACACGGTGGTACTGCTGGCGGCCTTCACCACTTTGTGCGAAGGTTTCCTCGGCGTCCCCCCCACCATCGAGCTGTGGGGGGAGTTCTTTCAGTCCAAGCTCGGCACGCACGTCGCCAGCGTGCCAGCCCAGTGCGGCGCCTTCATCGCGATGCGGAGAACGGTGGCCGACAACCCATTCCCCGCCATCCAGTTAAACAAGTCGGTGAAGATGTGGCAGCGCTCTTACTTCTACGTGAAGAACGTCGCCCCAGAAGGCGACTGGGTCAATCTGCCGGCTTACGAAGCCGGCGCGCCGGCTGGGAGGCTCCCCAACTGGTCCTACCGTGCCAAGATGCTGACTCCGGCTGGTGCCGCCGCCGTCACGCGACTCCGAGTACTAACGCAGTCGGAGGGTCTGACGGGGGCCGACTTGCTGGCCGCCTTCGTGGCGCGCCGAGTCCTTCCGCTCCAAGGCCGGCCTCATCTGATCTGTCAGATGAGCGGCCACCGGGACCCCAGTCGGATGTGCACCAAGGACATGCCCCACGCGGAGGTGGCGGACACGGTGAATTTCATCGCGAACTACGGCCTCTCGGAGGATTGGCGGTTCGGCATGGAGCCATACTCGCGCGCCAACCCCTCGCCGGTTGTAAGTTGACTTTCTTCTTCTCCTCCTCCTTTTTGCAGCCGAATCCGACTCCTTATCTTTTTAGCCTTCAAATCAGAATCCTCTCGTCCAGCCCTCGGCCGGCTCCGCGGGGCCGGCCCGCCAGTTCGCCCCCGACCGAGCGGAGAGTGACGTCGACGACGCCGACCTGGGGGCGGCGGCGATGGAGGCCGACGCCGACGGAGGCGGCGGAGGAGAGGAAGGCGGCCTCAGGCCCTCGGCGACCTTTGCCAACTGGCCCGTCGATGACGATGGAGAAGTCGCCCCGCGCCACCACGCAAGAGCCGGCCACCTCGGCGCGATCTCGTCCGCCACCATGGGCGGTGTAGGCGGTTCAAGGAAACGCCGGGCCGGGCCGAGCTCCACTGGCGGCCGGGAGAAGAAGTTCAAGGGGGCGGCCGCCGCGACCAAGCGGGAAGAGGCGATCGCGAGGGCCCAACGCTTCCGCAGGGAAGTGAAGAAACCGCCGCTGACTTCTGCGTAAGTGCTTCCGTCTTGTTCTACTTTCTTCTGGTGGATTTTGTCCAAATCTTTTATATGCTTTTCCTGTTCCAGGGCTCCCCTCACCCTCGGGAGGGTTACCGCCGACTCCATCAAGGGGTCGGCAGAGTCGTCTGCCGCCACTCGGCGCATTGACCCCGCCGCCGACCTCCGGGAGGCGACAGAGCGGAACGCGAAGGAGAAACGCGACGAGGACGAAGCCGCCCGCCGAGAGAAGGCGGAGGCAGAGAAGGAGGCCGCCTCCGCTCAGAAGAAGCTGGAGGAAGCCGAAGCCACCGTCGCGGCAAAACAGCGGGCCGGAGAAGCCGCGCGCCGCCACTCGACGTTGTACGTCATCCCGCTGAACTCGGCACGGCCGCCCCAGGATTTCACGGACCAGACCGAGGAAGCCGGCGGCGATCATCGCATCATGGAGAAGGAAGGCGGCGAGGCCTCTGAGTCGGACAGGGCCATGCCGCCACCGCTGCCTCCACCGCCGTCTAGGAGCACGTGGGGTGAACAGCTGGCGGACCTTCCGGTGCCGCCGACTAACGACGAGGTCGTGGCGCAGCTGCTCCTCCAAGTCGCCAAGGTGAAATGGATCGTTTTTGAGGCAACTAAGGTGAAATGGATCTTTTTTAGCTCACTTAGGTGAAATGGATCGTTTTTGGGGCAACTAAGGTGAAATGGATCGTTTTTTAGCTCACTTAGGTCAAATGGATCGTTTTTGAGCTAACTTAGTTGAAATGGATCGTTTTTTAGCTAACTTTGTTGAAATGGATCATTTTTGAGCTAATTTAGTTGAAATGGATCGTTTTTTAGCTAACTTAGGTGAAATGGATCATTTATGAGCTAATTTAGTTGAAATGGATCGTTTTGAGCTAACTTGGGTGAAATGGATCGTTTAAGAGCTAATTTAGGTGAAATGGATCGTTTTTTAGGTAACCTAGGTGAAATGGATCGTTTATGAGCTAAATTAGTTGAAATGGATCGTTTATGAGATAACCTAGGTAAGATTGGTCATTTTGGAGTTAACCTAGTTGAAATGGGTCATTTTAGAGCTAACTTAGGTAAAATGGATCGTCTATGAGCTAACTAAGCTAATTATGCAATTTTTGACATAAGTAAGCTAAGTACAGATCGTTTTAGAGCTAACTTAGGTAAAATGGATGGTTTTGGAGGTCAGTAAGCTTATTAAGTCATTTTGGAGGAGAAGAAGCTAAGTCTAGGTCATTATGGTAAGCATTGGAGGAAATAAAGCTAAGTCTAGGTCTTTATGCATGTGTTAAGCAAAACACTAGATAAACTTACCAAGATCCAGGAGGTGTAGGAGCGTGGTGGCTCGTGTCGGTAGCTGGAGAAGGATCGTGCGATGCTTGTCTGGAGTTATGCTGCACCAAAGATCATTTCCAATGTCTTGTTAGCATGATGACACTCAAATGTTAAGACTAGCAAGTAATGTCCTTTCAAATAAAACTCACCGTGGTCCCAGGAGCAATCACTGGCATCGGCGGAGCGGTCTGACCTGCCTTCTCGCACACAGACTGCACATTTGGTTTTGATGACTCAGTCATACTAGTTAGTAATGAGACAAACACTACATGAATGTTTTGGCTAATCTGCAGAAGAAACTTACCACAAGGAGCTCGTACATGGCCCTTGCCTGCATGTCATTCCGTGCCCTCTCCTCCTCCATCATCTTTGCCGTCCTCTCCTCCAACTCCCGCTGCCTCTCCGCCGCCTCCGCCAAAAGTTTCTCTGTTCTATCTCTCTCACTCTGTATAGCAGCCTGCAACACCACTCACATGACAATTTGTAATCATTGATGGAAGCGCACACAATGTAATGGAGAAAGATAACTGAGTAGGTATCACTAACCTTGATGGCGAGTTGCACTGGCCGTTCACGAGGCCTTATCTCAGGAGCGGAGCTCGACTGACGCGCCTTGATCTCCGGGAGAGTGCTAGGACAACGGATAAGTCCATCTCCAATGGCTATGGAGCCATGGGACCTCCCGCCACCAGATATCATCAACAGCTCTGGATCAATGGGACCCTGGCTCGGGTCAAAGTCCTCCCCTTTCCTCGCCTTCCCCTCATCTCTATATCTCACGAGCTTGTTGTGGGAGGAGATGTTGGTGAAGTTGTTTGCATCATCGAGGTCAGACTGAGAGAAAGCCTTGACTTTCTTGAAAGAGGCAGTGTGGGCCATGGCATACAGGTCGTACACCTCTGGCACCTTATCCGCCTTATTGTAGCGTGCCTGAAAGAGAGAAACAATGAAAATTAGTAATTAAAGGGCTCAAGCTAGCATGATGAATGAATTGCATGAATCATGAAGCAAACCACATACCTAGTTGCGCCCGAACTGATATAAGTTGGAGCTGCCTTGATGGTGTGGCACACCTTCCATTTGGGCACGTTTGTCCTTGGCCTCCTTGTGGAGGGCTAGCCATCGTTGTGAGCACCACTCATCGACCAACACCTCCCAACAATCCATCCGATCCGCACACCATCTCGGAGGCGCCTAAGTTAGCAAATAGAAACTTGAGCGCTACCGCTAACAATTACTAAATGAAGGAACTTAAGTAGAGAAGGCCTTAAGAATTACCTTCATGTACTGCTCCTTACTCAGAAACTTATCGCGGCACGCCGGCTTGGTCTTCTTGATACCACGCAAGGCGTAGTAGTCTCGAACAGCCTGCACCCGATCCTCGTGCCGTAAGTTCTGGAGTAGGCGCTTGCAGACGTTCTCGATAACATGTGCCGCGTCCTCCTCGTATCCCTACTCACACCTGTAGAATGTCTGTGATCAAATGAGACAATATTGATTAGTACAATTAATAACTAGCTAGTTGAAGATTTTTAAATGTGTAAAGGAGAAATTACCCAGAACTTTCTGATCACCATGTCTGCCCTCGTGTCGCACACGACACCATCGATAATCTCATCCGGCGGGGCCGGGGCAGCCACGTAGTGCTCCCAGCTCAATCCAAGCTCTGGAAGCCGACCCTCACCAGGCAACGTGACAAACCCCGGGAAGTTTTGCCGGCAAAGAACTCCAAGGACGGAGTTGGGCCGGCGGACACTATGATGGTGGTCCCAACCCCTGCAGCATGACAAGGCCAACGCATTAGTTATTTGAAAAAACGTGAATGCACAAGGTACAAAAATATTAAATGCACTTACGTACCTCTCCCCATCAGGGAAAATCAACCACCTCTGCTCACGGGTCACCGGCACGGATGGGAGCCGTGTAGCACCATGCTGGTAGACGGTGCCCCCCTCCTCCTCAAGATCAGTCGGCTCCCCGCCATCATCAGCATGGCCACTCGGCTCCTCGGGCTGATCCGGCCAGGTACCCCATCCGGACGTGTGCTCCTCCGGGGTCACGTGGGCCGAACTCTCGGGGGCCGAAGGCCAGTCGACCCGAGGCTCGTGGGCCCAAGACCTGTGGACCGGAGGCTCGTGGACCGGAGTCCGTGTAGCCTCCTCCTCTGACGAGTCCACCCTAGCAGTCACGTGCTCGGGTGAAACGGCTGGGGGTGGCGGCGAGGAAGGCGCCGTAGCAGTCACCCTACTTCCTCTCCCACGACCACGTGCCCCACCTCCTTTCTTCCTACCTCGTCCCCTGCTGGGCACCGCGGTCGACGAAGAAGGGCCCGGCGGTGTGGCCATACTGTCCAGCAACGCTCGGCGGAGAGGTGCGTCTGGAATGGAAGACCTCAGACCACGCTCCCGACCAGCGCCCACCATCTTTCAACACCTGCCATGACAAACAGTAAACGAAATTAGTACAACATAAAAAAAGACCGACATGAATAATAATATTTGTATCACTTAAGTGTATCATCATCAAGTACAACATAAAAAAATGTAATACCTGACACTACTAATAATCTCGATCAGTATCATCAATAAATGCATAATCATCATCATCACTATAATCAATGACGGGCTCATAGGGTTCATTGGCATCAACATGTGCAAGGCCACCTTGACGTAATCGGTCAAGCATTGACAGGTCATCCGCAGCAGTAACCTCTTCTTGTTCCGGCTCTTCTTGTTCCTCCTCTGGGGTGATGTCGGATTCATTGTCGCTGTCTACTTCAATGTTTTGGGGTGAAGAATAGCGGTTCTTGAAACGCTTTTTGGAAAGACGTGTCTCTTGGAAGAATTCTCCTTCATATGTGTCTGGGTTAATGTGAGGTTCATAATCTTCTTCCTTTGGGGGAGAAAGTCTAGCACGTGGCGGCACTTCATAAACGACATCCCAACCTTTCAGATTTGGATTAGTTTGGCAGGCCCACGGTAGATAGAATACTTGGGTCGCCTGTTGAGCCATAATATAGACATCTGGAACATCTAAATGAGTGCTTTGGTTGATTTCAACTAGCCCTACATGTTCATGAGTCCTTCTAGTCTCCTTCGGCTGAAACCAATAGCATTTGAAGACTACGACATTCGGTGGATTTTCACCATAGAACAGAAGTTCATAAATTGCTTCAACTCTCCCATAATACTCGGTACCTCCTTCGCCGATAGCAGATACACAACAATTTGTTGACTTTCGGTCGGCCATAGATAGCTCTTTGCCATAGGTACGAAAGCGATACCCGTTGATGTCGTACTTGTCAAATGAACGAACCTTATAGTCAAAACCATTAGCGACTTGTCTCAATTCGGCGTCCATAGACTCTGAATTAGCCTACAAGTTTAATATGAAAGGATTGTTGCACTATGCACAAATTAGCGAATGAAATGAAATTGTCTAATAGAAGTTACCGTTTGTTTGAACCAAGAGATGAAACCGGGATAGCCACCTCCTTGCTTTGCGAGAAGCTCATACTCTTGGACGGAATCCTTTTGGATCTCCGCTCCATACGAGAATATGGTGACGTATCGACTGTATGACATATCCAGGAATAAGAGTAGTTCAAAGGAAATAGAAGTTGCGAAACAATGTACCGAGAACTTACTTGATGTACGGCCGCACTTCTATCAGGTTGTTGAAGATATACAACGAAATGCTCCGCCATTCTTCGTTATCCAAAGATACTGGATGTGAAACACTAGCTGCTGCGAGATTCCCTTTGAATAGGCTGAGGTTGGATCCACCTTTTTTAGGCTCGTCAGCATTGTACCGAGGCTTCGGATTATGCAAATGACGATTTTTGGCTTCGTAGTGCGCTGTTACGAAGTTTGCCGCCTCCTCTGTGATGAATGCCTCAGCCATCGATGCTTCAATTCTACGTTTATTTTTACATTTTTCTCGAAGCGTCTTCTGCATCCTCTCAGTTGGGTAGCACCAACGATTTTGCACGGGCCCGCCCAATCTTGCCTCGGTCGGGAGATGCAAAATCAAATGCTGCATTGGATTAAAGAAGCCCGGTGGAAAGATCTTCTCTAACTTGCAGATCAACTCCGGCGCCAACTATTCCATTTCTTCTAGCACGCCAGGCGATAGTTCTTTCGCACAAAGAACACGGAAGAAATAGCTGAGTTCTGCCAGTACTAGCCATTCATCCTCAGGGATGAAGCCACGCAACATCACCGGCATTACCCGCTCAATCCATATGTGCCAATCATGACTCTTGAGACCAAATATCTTCAGTTTATCAAGATTCGCTCCCCTCTTTAGATTCGCTGCATACCCATCGGGGAACATCAACTGTTGTTGCACCCACAAGAGAATTTCCCTCATAACTGGCCTTCCAAGATTGAACCATGCCTTTGGCTTTGTCCAGTTCTGCTTTCCTTTCGGTTCTTTCATGTTTTGTAACGGCCTATCACATAGCGCCTCCAGATCGACTCTAGCCTTAGTATTATCCTTTGACTTCCCATCTATGCCGAACAATGTACCAAAAAGTGCCTCAGCGATATTCTTCTCAGTGTGCATCACGTCGATGTTGTGTGGGCAAAGGAGGTCTTTGAAGTAAGGCAGATCCCATAAGCATGTTTTGTGAGTCCACGCGTGCTTAGTATTATACCCCTTGAAGTACCCTGAACGTTGTGGATCTGGCTCGAGAGCGTTTAACTGATCCAGGGTCTGTTGGCCTGTCAATGCAGGTGGTGCAGAGTTTTTGACAACTCTACCCCTGATGAAGTTCTTCTTGTCTTTCCTGAACTTATGGCGAGGATCCAGGAACTGTCTATGCATGTCGAAGCAAGAAAACTTGCGACCGGCCTGAAGCCAACGAAACTCAAGAGCTCCCTTGCATGTGGGGCACGGGAACCTTCCATGCACACACCAGCCAACGAATAGCGCATACGCCGGCAAGTCATGCGTCGAGTACATGTACCAGACACGCATTATGAAGTTCCGTTTGCTAAAGGCGTCGTATGTCTTGAACCCATTATCCCAGGCTTCTTGCAATTCGTCCTTAAGCGGCTGCATGTACACATTCATATTTTTGCCCGGATAGTTGGGTCCTGGAATTATCAACGTCAGGAAAATGTTCTTTCTTTGCATAATCTGTCCGGGGGGGAGATTGAGTGGAAAGACAAATACGGGCCAACAACTGTATTGGGCTGCCGTCATACCAAACACACTGAACCCATCCGTGCTGATGCCGACTCGAGGATGCCTCGGATCTGCCGCTTTGTCAGCATGTAATTCATCAAACTTTTTCCACGCAACACCATCCGATGTGTGTACCATCATCAGATTCCCATCTGCATCTAGTTCGGTTCTTTTGCCTGTTTTGTGCCATGTCATCTGTCTGGCCGTCTCTTCGACCATGAAAAGACGTTGAAGTCTTGGTATGATTGGCATATACCGAAGAACACTAACGGGGATTTTGGTCTGTGTCTTCTCACCCATACCGTTGTCTACCACAATATACCTGGAAGACTTGCAAATGGGACAATAGTTCAAGTCCGCATAGCCAAGCCTAAATAAGGCACATCCTTTCTCACAGGCATGTATCTTCTCATAGGGCATCTTCAGTGCACGGAGGATTTTGTCCGACTGGTACAGGTTTGCAGGCATTACATGGCCTTTGGGTAGAAAGCGTCCAAATACTGTCATAATTGCGTCATAGCATTCTCTGCCCAAGTTGAACTGAGCCTTCAGAGCCATTACTTGTGAGATGGCATCCAACTGACAAAGCTCAGTGTGCTCGTGTAGCGGACGTTTCGAAGACTCCAACATTTCATTGAAGGCCTTTGTAGATTCCTCCATCTCCTCGTCCGAATCCCGAGCATCATCATAGCCTTGCACCATGTTTTCCATCCCGGTACCATGCTCGTCAGTGCGACGACGATCCACCTCAGCTCGGTCACGTTGGGCAGACTCACCATGAAATGTCCACACCGTATAATCGGGCGTAAAACCACTCTTCTGCAGGTGTTTGCCCATTTCAACCTCTGTCTTCTTTTCCCAATTGCCGCACCGGAAACAGGGGCACCAGGTTTTCTTTTGGCCATTTGCAAATGCGGCTTGCACAAACCCCTTAGTTTTTGTGAACCATTCAGCGCTCCATTTGTTCTGACCAGTGTGACCGGTATACATCCAAGCACGGTCACTCATCTTGACTTTCAGAGCTACTGGACACACAACAATTATATATGTAATTCACCATGTATATATTCATCAGTTGATCTACTTTGTCAATTTTATTACGTCCATGCAACCTACACTCTAATAGGTAATGATAGATCCTAATCCCACCCGTGTATGTGTAGATTGGGTTCATTTTCCCATGCTATGCTCCGGATCTGACGCAAAATTTCGGCAGCACCTCCCCGCTGTTCTCCTGATACACGTCTCTGCAATAAACAGAGAGGATGTGTACCCGGAGAACAACAGGGGAGGCACTGACGAAATGTATGCGTCGGATCCGGAGCAAAGCATATGGGAAAACGAACCCAATCTACACATACTCGGGCTGTCCATGGATAGCGTTGGACAATTCGAAAGAATCAAGGTTATAAATATGCAAATGCATGCATATTTATAACTATGACGCTTTCGAACGGGAGACACATATTGGTTACGCATACTGATGATTCAAGACACATATATAGCTAGCTATCAAGTTTCATCGGAATAGATCAAATAATTAATGGGGGAGGAGGACTTGTCATTTGTGCTCACCCACGAACGAAGGGGCAGAGCTCGTCAAACGCACGGCGAGGTCGTCGAACACCAAACCTCGCAGCGATGAAACAACTACACATTTAAAACTACACGATCAACACAATTATATATGATGTTTTTCATAACAAAATCGAAAAATATATGACATATAACTAATAATTCACAAATATATGAGGTCGGGGTCGGGGTGTCGAGGTCGGGGTTGGGGTCGGGGTCGGGGTCGGGGTGTCGAGGTCGGGGTCTCGGGGTTGGGGTCGGGGTCTCGGGGTCGGGGTGTCGTGTCGGGGTCTGGGTACCGTGTCGGGTCGGGGTCAGGGTCGGGGTGTCGGGTCAGGCTTGGGGGGTGGGGGTGTCGGTGTCGGGGTCGGGGTATCGGGGTCGGGGTGTCGGGATCGGGGTCGGAGTCGGGGTGTCGGGGTCAGGGTCTCGGGGTCGGGGTCGGGGTCTCGGGGTCGGGGTCGGGGTCTCGGGGTCGGGGTGTCGTGTCGGGGTGTCGGGTCGGGGTCTGGGTACCGTGTCGGGTCGGGGTCGGGGTGTCGAGGTCGGGGTCGGGGTGTCGGGTCAGGCTTGGGGGGTGGGGGTGTCGGTGTCGGGGTCGGGGTATCGGGGTCTCGGGGTCGGGGTGTCGTGTCGGGGTGTCGGGTCGGGGTCTGGGTACCGTGTCGGGTCGGGGTCGGGGTGTCGAGGTCGGGGTCGGGGTGTCGGGTCAGGCTTGGGGGGTGGGGGTGTCGGTGTCGGGGTCGGGGTATCGGGGTCGGGGTGTCGGGATCGGGGTCGGAGTCGGGGTGTCGGGGTCAGGGTCTCGGGGTCGGGGTCGGGGTCTCGGGGTCGGGGTCGGGGTCTCGGGGTCGGGGTGTCGTGTCGGGGTGTCGGGTCGGGGTCTGGGTACCGTGTCGGGTCGGGGTCGGGGTGTCGGGGTCGGGGTCGGGGTGTCGGGTCAGGCTTGGGGGGTGGGGGTGTCGGTGTCGGGGTCGGGGTATCGGGGTCGGGGTGTCGGGATCAGGGTCGGAGTCGGGGTGTCGGGGTCAGGGTCTCGGGGTCGGGGTCGGGGTCTCGGGGTCGGGGTCTCGGGGTCGGGGTGTCGTGTCGGGGTGCCGGGTCGGGGTCAGGGTACCGTGTCGGGTCGGGTTTTTTTCCTTTTCTTCTTCTTCCTCTTTTTCCTTTTCTTCCTTTTTTCCTTCTTCTTCTTCTTCTTCTTCTTCTTCTTCTTCTTCTTCTTCTTCTTCTTCTTCTTCCTCTTCTTCTTCTTCTTCTTCTTCTTCTTCTTCTTCTTCTTCTTCTTCTTCTTCTTCTTCTTCTTCTTTCTCCTCCTCCTCCTACTCCTCCTCCTCTTCTTCTTCTTCTTCTTCTTCTTCTTCTTCTTCTTCTTCTTCTTCTTCTTCTTCTTCTTCTTCTTCTTCTTTCTCCTCCTCCTCCTCCTCCTCCTCCTCCTCCTCCTCCTCCTCCTCTTCTTCTTCTTCTTCTTCTTCTTCTTCTTCCCCCTTCTACTTAACCTAAACCTAAACTAAAAACCTAAACTAATTAAAACTAAACTATTTAAACTAATTAAACCTAAACTAATTAAACTAAATAACCTAAGAAAATTAATTCTAAACTGAAAAAACTTAAACTAAAAAACCTTATCTAAACAGAAAAGAAAAACAAAAAAACAGAAAAAAAAAATGGGAGGGCTCACTGTGGGGGGCGGCGACGGGATGGGGAGGGGCCGGCGACGGGGCGCCGGGGCAGGGCGGTGGAGGAGGCGGGGCGGCGGGGGCCAGGGCGGCGGGGGGCCGGGGCGGGGCGCTGGAGGAGAAGGAGCGGCGGAGGCCCGGGGCGGCGGGCCGGGGGGCTGGGCGACGGGGGGCCGGGGCGGGGCGGTGGAGGAGGCGGCCTAGGGAGGCGGGGGGCCGAGGCGGCGGTGGGGCGCGGGGCGGCGGGGGGCCGGGGCGGGGGGCGACGGGGCGGCGGCGGGCGGCGGGCGACGACGGTGGCGGGGTGAGGAGAAGGGCGAGGAGGAAGTGAGTAACGGGCGGGGTACCTGCCGTTAGTAGTGCCCTCTTTGCCGTCCGCAGCCTTTGCCGTCCGCCTTTTGCCTCTTTGCCGTCCGCTAGCGGACGGCAAAGAAGAGGGCCGTTAAGATTTCTTCAAACGAGCGGGGGATGGGGGCCACCACACTCTTTGCCGTCTGCCAGCGGACGGCAAAGAATCTTTGCCGTCCGCCAGCGGACGGCAAAGAGCTGGCAGATGGCAAAGAGCTTCTTTGCCGTCAGCCTTTTCTTTGCCGTCCGCTTATGGGTAGCTGATGGCAAAGAGCTTCTTTGCCGTCAGCTAGCTGACGGCAAAGATCTGGCAGATGGCAAATTAGCTGATTCCAGTAGTGGAGGGAGTACTATGAGCACTGCATACTCTACTACAGATGTTGTCAGTACTCTAGTAGTACTATTGGACAAGGAGCTTAAAAAAAGTTACCATAGGACTGGCTATACGTGGCGAAATCCTAGTAGGAAGACCATGTGCGAGAACAAGCAAATTCACGTGGTTGAAAACAAATCGGAAAACATGTTTGTTTGAACACAAATCTAGGAGTACGTACGAATCTAACAATATTGATTGGGCGTTGTTCAATGTTGATACTTTTTTCTGTATGTTTGATCAAAGTAGAGATACTTTGACTACACATAAAACTTATATGTAAACTAGAAAGGATCAGAGGGAGTATATTGTACGTTCAAGAGTGAAACGAACATTGAATACCCTTTATATCTGATTTGTGGATGCTATGATCACCGGTTCAAAATTTTGAATCCGCCTTAGGTATCATACATGCACCCACTCGTTCTCTCTCGGTTTCATCTCGGGGTCCAGAGATCGATTGAAAGAGGACTAGGGTGGGTATAATACGTTCGTTTCGCTTATGAACGTACAATATACTCCCTGTGATCCCCATAGAACCCCCCCCCCCCGGCCGGTCATTTCTATCATAGAAACAGAGAAAATCTTTCTCTCCTTGCATGACACGCAATTGATCTCTCAACATCAATCGATCTCGTCAAGATGTGTCGGGGCATGAACCGAATGGGATATCAAAACTAAGACGGGAAGCGACACGTAGTGGAGGCAAAGTGAAACTTTAAACGAACCGTTTGTTTGTATGCATGTCAGAAAAATTACAACATTGGAAATACATGCATGGTCTAGGCCCACATGCGAATGATACTCGGCGAAATGTTCAAATGAGGCATGCAAGAGCGACACGCTCATCTTTGCTTTACACGGTCGGTTTCAGTGTGCCGAGGGTGGCGTTAGCGCTGTAGCACGACTAGTAGATCAACTCCCGGCTCGTCGAGGATGCACGGGGCGCCAAAGTGCGTGCGCACCGTGACGCGTCCGCGAAGTGGTGTAGCGCGGCCAACAGCATCCCCAGGACCTGAGACCATGCCGAGTCATCTTTCTTTTTCAATGACATGTGTCGGGGGAAATCGACACCTATGGAATCACTGTGGGCACGGGGTTGTGCAAAGAGCGGGTCTCACAGGAAGCACACGGATCGTTTACCCAAGTTCGGGCCGCGAAGATGCGAAATACCCTCGTCCTGCTTTGGTGGATGTATTCGAGTGTTCTTAAGCTAGCTACGAGGTGCAACTTGCCCAAAAGATCTGAATCCTCCTCTTGGTCGCCTCAGACCTCCTTTTATAGGCAAAAGGGGCTGCCACAGTGGCACACCGGAGGTGGAAAGGTGTACAGTGGATGAGTCTATCCTCTGGCACTGTCGAACAAACGCATTTAATGTGCTGCTGACGTGCCCCTATCGCTTTATCGGGGACGGCAAGGAAGCACCTCCCAGCTGTCGCCGCCTCGCCTGGCTTCGACACGCGTCCAAGCTGACGAGGCGTCATGGCGCCACGTTGGCTGGCTGCTGGGCTGGCGCGGTCGTGGAGCCTTCACGAAAACCTGCATGCCACCACGCAGGTGCTTGCTGCGTCGGTCGTGGAGTCCGCTCGTCATGACGCAGGTGCCTGCTGAGCTGGTTGAGCTAGCAGCTGCATGGTGACGGCAGTGGAGCCTTGGCAGACGCGGGCCTGGCCGAGGCCCCGTTGGTGTCTTCGGCAAGGATCTTGCCGGGGCCCGGCAAGGGTCTTGCCGGGGCGTCACTGTCTTCCCTGGCAAGCATCTTGTCGGGGGTCTCGTGGACTTCCTTGGCTGGGATTCCGCCGAGGGTTGTCGTCTTCTGGTCCCCATCTGATCTTGTGTGTCTATGATCTTGACGAAGATCTGCATGCCATCACAGAGGTGCCTCCCAAGCCTTGGTTCCAATATAGTTGGTTGGTGGTGTTTGGAACCCTTGGTCTCAAGGGCGGCTTGCTCCGCTGGTGTTGGGCAAGCTGCCCAGACAAGGCTCTTGCCGGGGCCGCGGACGCCGCCCCGGCAAGGGTTTTGTCGGCGGAGCCCGCCTCGCCCATTTGCTCTTTAGCGCTTCCGGTCATGGCATTGCCTTGTTTGTCTTGTGCTTCGGGTTCCCTCCGGCTTCCCTCCTTTGCCCTGTATGTGTGGCCACGGGCGCGGCTCTGACTGCCCGTGCACAAGTAAAGGGGTCAAAAGGAGAGCCCCTACTTTTGTACGCCGACAGGAGCCCTCGGGTCTGGGCCACACATAAGCGCAGCGCGTTGTTGGGCTAGGCCCAGAACGGTGCACGGGCAGGTGGGGCGGATTTTACCGCAGTAACTCTTCGTCCGCTGCACTTTCCCACGACCCGTTTTTCACGCGCGACGTGGAAGGTCATGTGTGACGTGGGGGTCATGCATGGGGCGGTCTCCGCATGCATGCGTCACATCATGGTAAAGAGGCGGCTCACGCCTTCCCCATAAAAAAGAGGGAGGCGCAGAGGCGCGGCTCATTTACTGAGTGGACTCGGGTCGCGGTCTTCAAGGTGACAGCGCCCTACAACCACGGGGTGGGGAACGGTCGCCTCACCCGTCCCCTCGATCCTTCTCGCTCGCCACGTGTCCCTCATGCAGGTGGCAGGTGGCGGAGGCGGGAAACCAGGCCGTCGCCGATTGGTTGAGTGGGGCAGCCAAGCCCCGACCCCGCTCCTTTATAAGAAGGAGGAGGGGGATGTCATGCCACATTCTACCAGCATCCATCTCCTTCCACTTCCGCTCCTTTCTTCCATCCGCCATGGCGAGAGGGGGCGCAGTCCCTTCAACGATGGAGGCGAGGGTCGCTGCTCGACAGCGCGTCCCTCCTTCCCAAGAGCCTGTGGTGGCGGAGCCGTCCATGAGAGGAAGGGGGAGGGGGCAAGGCCGAGGTCGTCGTGGCTCTCGGGGAAGAGGGGGACGGGGCGGCGCACCGGCATTACCCCCGCCAGCGATGCCTCCCGTGATGGAGGGCCATGTCAGGGACCATCCCCATGAGTTCTTCATCAGGCTGCGTCGGCCACCGCGCCGTCGCCTCCGTCTCCCCACCCCATTTGCTCAGGAGATGGAGCTCGATTCGCCCCAGACCCTCATGCTTCACATGAGGGGCTGCGGGAACGGCAGTACGCAGGTCAACGTTGACTTCCCCGCTCCTCAAGTCATGTACCTCAATCGCGGATGGAAGATGTTTGCTCGCATCCACAGCCTAACGGCGGGGCTCGTCCTCTACTTCAAGTTAATGGAGGGCGGCCTGCTCTCCGTCAAGGTCTTTGGAGATCTTGGAACTCGCCTAAAGTGCTGCGTGGAGACCTCCTCCTATGATGAAGATTCCTCCTCAAGCAGGAGAGACGAGGAGGACAGCAACAACAACGATAGTGTGCCGAATGGCGGGACGCCGACCCGACTTCGACTGACCGTGCCGTCCCTCCCTCGGCCACGCGCCCTGCCGACGGCCTTCCTCATCGACCTCTCCATCAGCGCGTTCCCCGTCGCTTCCTTGGGCGGCTGGCGTAGGAGGGCCGGAGAAGGCGAAGAAGGCGGGCGGCGGCCGTCAAGTCGGAGTACGCGGGCACCGACGCCTTCGTCGTGTATTGTCGGCCCACTACCTCATCTTCCATCTCCCCTCCTGGCACAGGGATGTTCTCTCGATGCCTTCTGCTCCTCTTACCTCGCCTAGGCGCTCCTTTTGCCCTCCTGCTACCTTGTTCCATCTTCTGAGGAGAGGGACAAGAAAGGGATTACAGGCATGTTATCTCTTTTTAGTTTGTAATCCTGTGGGCACATGTTAGATTTAAAATTTGTAATCCCCTTGCTCATGTTTTTCATCCCGTATGAACTGTACCTCTATGGGATGTTTTTAATGAAAAAGGGTTCTTGTCGGGTTCTTTGTGCGTGAGCGAGGCCCATGCCAAGGACTGAATCCTTGTTATTTTTAAGATAAACATTGACGCCTGGCAACAGGCCTTGCCGTCCCCTTTCTTCAGCCGACCATTCTCACACTCTTGGCTGAGGCAGGGGCGAAGTATAGTTAGGCCCCTCGTTTATTTCCTCGCCTCTGTGACTACGACCCAGTTCTGACCCAGGGACATGGGTACGGGAAAAAGGGGGAGCACAGTAGTTCAGGAGCAAAACAAGGTTGAATACGCCCCAAATTCATACGAAAATGCACAACAGAGGATGAAAGACTTATCTAAATCTGTAGCCTCCAGCAGCTTTGGCTTGCCGCGGTAGGATTCTCGTAACTGCAGCCCCCGGAAACCTTGGCTTGCCGAGGCCGGAGCGCCGGCTCGTTCTCTTTCTTCCAAACAGCTCAACAGAACATCCATGTACCCTGCAAACCAAAGAGGATGGAAAGGAACAGAGAAACGCACACTCGACCTCTATGCTAGGGGTTAGTTGCCACTAAGCACTATCAACCCTAACCGAGGGAGGGAATTAACCTCACATGCATGCTAAAACGTAGGGCGCCAGCGCTTCATTTATTTATGCTCAGGGTCTGCGCCTGGCATTGTACAGAGGGTTACATGCCTTGCCAGCAAGGCTTGTACAAAAGGTGGTTTGCCCGGGGGCCCGGCAACTGCGCCTTATGGGTATGTAACGCGCCGGATTTGATGCGCCAGGTGTCTGCCAGTTATTCGCCGTCGTTGCCACGTCATTTACTTGTGTGTTGCAGTTTGCCATGTCATCATGTGCATTGCATTGCATACGTGTTCGTCTCATGCATCCGAGCATTTTCCCTGTTGGCCGTTTTGCAATCCGGCACTCCTATGTCACCCGGCGCCCCCTTTTGCCTCTTTTCGTGTGCGCGTGTTAAACTTTCTCGGAATGGCCCGTGTTTTGCCAAGCGGCCTTGGTACACCACCGATAGACCGTCTGTCAAGTTTCGTGCCATTTGGAGTCCGTTTGATACTCCAACGGTTAACTGGGGAACCGTAAAGGCCTCGTGTGTGTTGCAGCCCAACATCCCTCTAAAGTAGCCTAATAACCCATCCTAACCCCCTCCATGCTCTCGGCCGTTCGATCACGATCGCGTAGGCGAAAACCGCACCTCATTTGGAGTCTCCTAGCCCCCTCTACCTATAAATAGGTGCACCCCTCCTCCAATCCCGCAGTCCAAAACCCGAAAAACTTCCCCCGCCGTCACCGGACATGTCCGCCGCCTGCCGGACGTCCCGCGCCGCCGCCCTGGACCAGTGCGCCGCCGCCCTGGACCAGTGCGCCGCCGCCACCTGTCCCGCGGGTCAACCACGCCCCGCGCGGCCTGCCAGGCCCGCTGCCGGCCCCCGCGGGCCCAGCCGCCGCCGCCCGCGCCCGTTCCTTCGCTTGCCCGCGCCGCCGACCGTCCTTGCCGCGCCGCTCGCTCCACCTCGCCGCTCCACCACGTCGCGCCCGCGCTGCCTTTGCCCGCCGCCGCCGCGGAGTTCGCCGGCGCCGCCCGCGCCCCGAGCGCGCCCGACACCTCCGCCCACGCTCCGGTCGCCGCACGCGCCCTCTCCTCCAACTCCGGCGAGGTGCGCCCGGATCCGGTCTTCCCCGAGCGCCGGTCGCCCTCTCCTCCAACTCCGACGATGAACCCAACGAACCATGGATCCCGCGCCCGAACCCTAGATCCGGAACCCGCGAGGTGGTAGAATTCGTCTAGTCTTTTTCTGATGTTACTATATTGCCATGTTCATCGCATCATATCTCCTAGCATACTGCTCCATTTTGCGTGCATGATATATCCAAACGTTTACCTTGTTGTGCTCCTCATTTTGTTCCATTGAGCCTTGTTCATTTGAGGTCGTCTTGATGCCAAAAGCCCTGATGCAAGAGTGCTATAAAATGTTAGTTCCTGTTTCTTATCAGATTATGTGCTTTTGTCATTTTTGCTACATTTGATGTGTGCATCGTATCAGCCTGAGCTCTACATGTGTTTTGGGATATACCATTCTCTCTTTACAGGGGTGCTTTCCATGTATTTTTCTGATCAATTTGGCGACTAGAACAAGCATGCAAACTAGGCATCGTGATGTTGCTGATTCAGGGACTTGGAATTCTTCCAAGTTATTTTCCCTATTGTTATTTTCATGCCATGTATTCATATTGCTATTGTGAGATCTATGCCTCTTTTGAGTATGTTCAGTAAGGATGTTTTGGACATATGGTTATGATCTACCCATCCGTGTCTCTGTTTGCATTTATAGAGTGCTCTAGCATGTCCTAATCTTGCTCTACTTTTGCTATAAAATGTTCCTGGCAGATAGTTTACATGATAATCAATTTTGCCAAGGTTGTTGCTAGTCATCCATGCATGCTATGAACTTGCTATTGCCATGCTTAGCTTCATGAACATGTCTTCTTTCTGAAGCTATTCTTGTCTTGTCATGCCATGCCTTGTGATGAGTGAATTGAGCTCGCAAAGTTGCCTTCATGCTGCTGTTTATGCCATGCCATGTGATGAGTGAATCGAGCTCGCAAAGTCTGAACCTGATAATGAAACTTGGTATGTTTACATGGGTGCCAGCTTATTATCTGTGCCCTTTTGGCTCATGGTCACTAAAGGACTTTTGTTTAATGCAATTAGTAGATTCCAGCCATGCCTTTGGTTGCCATGGTAAGTTCCTGTAGCGTGTTGTTTGATAGCTCTCAACATTGCAAGCTGATGTTATTTCTTCCATGTCCTGTGAATTCTGCTAAGTCTTTGAACCTGTTATTATTTGTAATCTTGCCATGTCATTTTGAGCATGTTCTATTAGTTTCTTAAGATAGCTCAGTGTTCATATTTGGTAATGCTTTAATTTTACATCATGTCCATGCCTTTTGTTTTCATGTTGAGATCGTGTAGCATGTTCTTTGGATGCTTTCAAGATGCCTAGTTGTTGTTTTGGACAACATGTCCTTTATACTTGTATGGTGTGTATGTGTTGAACCGTTGCTCCGTTTTGAGTGTGCTCTATATGAAACTTGCTTAGTTTTGTGTGTAGCTTCATCTTAGCTTGTTTCATCCATGTTTTGATGTGTGTGCTTGATGTTTGAATGCATTTTGCATCAATGCCATGCTTATCTTGTTTTGCTCATATCTTCTAGGCCGTAGCTCCGAATCTAATGAACTTTATATGTAACTTGACTAGAATTTCGTGTAGATTAACATGGTGCATCTTAACTTGCTGTTTAAATACTTG
Source organism: Aegilops umbellulata (assembly GCA_032464435.1). Taxonomy (NCBI): domain Eukaryota; kingdom Viridiplantae; phylum Streptophyta; class Magnoliopsida; order Poales; family Poaceae; genus Aegilops; species Aegilops umbellulata. The sequence continues at coordinate 32,852,552 of CP136059.1, forward strand.
AACATAAGGTTTATTCAGATCTGGACCAATTTCGAAATTTGCATATGAGGACTTACCGGAATTGTTGTATGGTGTTTCCGGCCTCATTTAAACTTGCTTTGATGTGTTGTTTTTGTATGCATCATCTCTTTCCATGAGTAGTTTCATGTAGCCTTGTCATGCATCATACTTGTTTGAGCATCATGCCTTGTTCATGTGTGGTGTGTTTACCATGTTGTGTGCTTCTTCTCGATAGTTCCCGTTTTGTTGCGATCATGAGGATTCAATCGTCTACGCTTGGTTCGTCTTCGTGGCTTCATCTTCTTCATGGAATCGTTCTTCTTCCTTGCGGGATTTCAGGCAAGATGACCGTCACCTTGTCTCTCATTACTATCATTGCTATGCTAGTTGCTTCGTTCTATCGCTATGCTGTGTTACCTGCCACTTGCTTTAAGCCTCCCAAATTGCCATGAACCTCTAACCTTTGTAACCCTTCCTAGCAAACCGTTGTTTGGCTATGTTACCGCTTTGCTCAACCACTCTTATAGCATTGCTAGTTGCAGGTCAAGATGAAGATTGATCCATGTTGGATTATGTTTATGTTGGGATATCACAATATCTCTTATATTATTAATGCATCTATATACTTGGTAAAGGGTGGAAGGCTGGGCCTTATGCCTGGTGTTTTGTTCCACTCTTATCGCCCTAGTTTCCATCCTATCGGTGTTATGTCTCCGGATTTTGCGTCCCTAATGCGGTTGGGTGATTTATGGGACCCCCTTGACAGTTCGCTTTGAATAAAGCTCTTCCAGCAAGGCCCAACATTGGTTTTACATTTGCCTCAGCCTATAACCTTTTCCCTTGGGAGTCGCGCATCCCGAGTGCATCTTTATTTTAGCCCCCCGGGCCAACGCCTGTCTAGGTGTTGGTCCAAACTAGAGCCCCTTGCAGCGCCTCCTCGGGGAAACTCGAGGCCTGGTTTTAGTTGTACGGACTGCTCATCCGGTCGTGGCCTGAGACAAGATACGCGCGGCTACTATCAGGGTGTCAGCACTCCGGGAGGTCTTGCTGGACTTGTTTTACCATTGTCGAAATGTCTTGTAAACGGGATTCCAAGACTGATCGGGTCTTCCCGGGAGAAGGAATATCCTTCGTTGATCGCGAGAGCTTATCATGGGCTAAGTTGGGACACCCCTGCAGGGTTTGAACTTTCGAAAGCCGTGCCCGTGGCTATGAGGTAGATGGGAATTTGTTAATATCCGGTTGTAATAAACTTGAAGTAAACTCTGCTGAAATACACAAACCGTGTGCGTAACCGTGAGTGTCTCTTTTCGGGCTGGTTCGAGAGGAGAACACGGTTTCTGGGTTATGTCTGACGTAAGTAGGAGTTCAGGATCACTTCTTAATCATTACTAGTTGACGATCGCTTGCTTTGCTTCTCTTCTCGCTCTTGTTTGCGTAAGTTAGCCACCATACATTGCTTAGCCGCTGCTGCAACCTCACCACTTTACCCCTTCCTTTCCCATTAAGCTTTGCTAGTCTTGATACCCATGGTAATGGGATTGCTGAGTCCTCGTGGCTCACAGATTACTACACCAACAATTGCAGGTACAGGTTATGCGATGATCGTGACGTGAGAGCGATGTTTATTTGTGTTGGAGTTCTTCTTCTGCTTCTTCTTCGATTGAGGGATAAGTTCCTGGTCGGCAGCCTGGGCTAGCAGGGTGGATATTGTTTGAGTTTCTGTTTATGTTTCATCCATAGTCGGATGTTGATCTTATATATGATGTATTGTTGTATTCATGTGACTTTGTATGTCTTGGTTGTATCCCCAACTATTATGTAATGATTTGATGTAATGATATCCACCTTGCAAAAGCGTCTTCAAGATGCGCTTCTATCCTTGGTGGGACCTTCGAGTTCCTTTAGGATAGGGTCGCATCTTGGGCGTGAGAGGGTAAAACTTGCGAAGATGTTCAATATTTCAGGAGTTGCTCACTGGAATAGCATCTTCAGTCTCCAGGCAGACTGCGCCAGGCCTGGTGACTCGTATTACCCGATAAGGGCCTTCCCACTTTGGTGTCAACTTGTTGGAATTCTTGGCCAATTGAATGAGCCGAAGAACAAGGTCGCCTTCCTCAATGCTTCGGGCATGAACCTTGCGGCTATGGTAGCTGCGCAAGGCTTGCTGGTAGCGCGCTGCTCTCATAGCCGCGTCATCTTTCCGCAATTGCTCTTGCTCAAGCTCGTCATAAGCGAGCACTCGAGGTGACCCGTATGTGAGTTCTGTAGGGAGAACTACTTCTGCCCCGTTTACCAGGGCAAAGGGAGTCTGGCCGGTGGCTTGATATGGCGTTGTTCTGATCAACCAAAGAACCGCCGACAACTCATCAATCCAGCGCCTTCCACTCTTGTTCAGCTTGTCAAAATTCTTTGTTCTCGGGCCTCGCAGTACTTCAGCATTTGTCCTCTCCTGCTGGCCGTTGCTCCGTGGGTGTGCCACGGAAGCGAAACAGACCTTGCTGTCGAGGTCCTGGATGTATTGCGTGAAGGTGTGGCTTGTGAATTGTGTGCCGTTGTCGGTGATGAACCTGTTTGGCACACGAAAACGACAGACTAGCCCCTTGAAGAACTTGACGGCTGACTGTGCTGTAACCTTTCTCACTGCCTCCACCTCTGGCCACTTCGTGAACTTGTCGATCGCAACGTACAAGTACTAAAAGCCCCCGACAGCACGGGGAAAGGGCCCACTATGTCGAGCCCCCAGACCGAAAATGGCCAGGAGAGAGGAATTATTTGAAGGGCTTGAGCTGGTTGATGAAGCTTCTTCAAATGGAACTGACATGCTTCACACTTGGTGAGAAGAAACCTTGCCAGAACGCCTTGTCGGCAAGGGCCCTCCACCCTATGTGGGAGCCACATATGCCTCCGTGTATCTCTGCCAACAGCTCCAGTCCTTCCTCCCAGGGGATGCACTTCAATTTCACACCGTTTAGCCTTTTCCTGTACAGGACGTCATCGGCGAACTGGTACATAGCAGACCGACGGGCTACTTTCTCCGCTTCTTCCTGCTCCTCAGGAAGTTCCCTTGTTTGGAGGAATCGGACGGTATGTTGTGCCCATGCCAGAGCGTGGGCCTCGACGGCAAGGACTAAAGGCATTTCGTCTGACATGGGAGCGGTCGTCTATACGGCCAGGGCTTGACGCCCTACCGGAGTCAGTTGCCCGTTGGCAGGCCCAGTTCCCATGGAAGCATCCTTGCCGGCGGCCCCAGGGGGCTCGGCGGGAAAGTACTTGTCGGGGCCTGATTTCCTTCGCTTGTTCTGCTTTGTTGATGGTTCAACAGATGGGTGAGTTAACCGAAGCACAAAAGTACCTGGTTCCACTCGAGGAACGTGCTCCTCTTGTATACCGTCGAAGCGCTCTTCCAGCTTCCTCACCTCATCTACGTAGGCCTCCATCAACGGGCTCTGATAATATTTGTTGACTTGCCTGACGACAAGCTGTGAATCACCCCTGACAATGAGCTTCTTAATCCCGAGGTCTGCCGCGATCCTGAGACCGGCAAGCAACCCCACGTATTCAGTGGTGTTATTTGTGGACATGTCCATGGGAAAGTGCATATGGATTACATACTTGAGGTGCTCTCCGGTGGGTGCGACTAGCAGCACACCGGCATGGGCGCCTTGCAACGAGAAAGCCCCGTCAAAGTACATGATCCAGTTGCGACATGCTTCCTTGTCGGGGAGAGTGGTCTCCTGGATCTCTTCGTTGGGCGTTGAGGTCCATTCCACAATGAACCCCGCCATAACTCTGCTCTGGATTGTCGAAGTACTTTCAAACTTCGAACCAAAGCTCGACAGTTCCAGGGCCCACTCCACGATCCTCCCGGTTGCGTCTGGGTTATGCAGTATCCGTTGCAATGAGAGGCGAGTAACGACGGTGATTTCATGTGCTTGGAAGTAATGACGCAGCTTCCTCGGGGCCATAAGGAGGCTGAAGTGCAATTTCTGCACACCGAAGTACCTTGACCTAGCCCCCTGTAAGAGGGAGCTAACAAAGTAAATCGGGTGCTGCATCATATTCTTCTTCTGCACCACTTCATTTGGCTACGCGGGCCCAGTCCCGATGGCGTCAGACTCTGCCGGGGGCCTTGCCTTGCTGGCGCCAGGCCCTGCCGGGGGAATCTCTGGCTCGCCATGCGCCGGTCCTGCCGTTGCCACTGCCTCTTCGTCGACCTCCCTCTGCGCCACTAGCGCGGCGCTGACCACTTGATTCGTCGCCGCCAGATACAGCAGCAATGGTTCTTGTGGTTTAGGTGCAACCAGTACTGGTGTAGAGGAGAGGTATTTCTTTAGGTCCTACAGTGTCGCTTCGGCCTCCGGGGTCCACTCCATTGGGCCTGCCTTTTTCAAGATTTTTAAAAAGGGGAGGGTACGCTCAGCGGACTTGGAGATGAATCGGCTCATGGCGGCAAAGCAGCCGGTGAGCCGACGCACATCCTTGATCCGCTTGGGCGCCTCGATCTGCTCGATAGCCTTGATCTTGTATGGGTTTGCCTCGATCCCATGCTGTGACACAAAGAACCCAAATAGTTTGCCGGACAGAACTCAGAAGACACACTTCTCAGGGTTCAACTTGAGGTTGATCTTGCGCAAATGTGCAAACGTCTTCTCCAGATCTTGTACAAGTGTTGCCCTGTCCTTGGTCTTGACCACTATGTCATCCATATATGCTTCCATATTTCTATGTATCTGGGGATCAAAACCAATTTGGACTGCTCTTGCAAACGTTGAGCCAGCAGTCTTCAACCCAAAGGGCATCCGTAAAAAGCAATACGTACCACATGGGGTGAAGAATGTTGTCTTTTCTTCGTCTTCCCTTGTCATGAAGATATGGTGGTATCCTGAGTAGGCGTCGAGGAATGATAACAGATCACACCCGGCCGTGGAGTCAACAAACTGGTCGATGCGCGGCAACGGGAAAGGGTCCTTGGGACAAGCCTTATAGATATCTGTGTAGTCAATACACAGCCTCCACTTCCCATTTGCCTTGCGCACCACCAACGGATTGGCCAACCACGTCGGATGGAGTACTCCTCTCACCAAGCCTGCTGCCTCCAACTTCCTGATCTCCTCTTTGATGAACTCCTGCCATTCCAAAGCTTGCTTCCTGACCTTCTGCTTGACGTGTCGCGCATGGGGGCAGAGAGAAAGATGGTGATCATTCACTTTCCTGGGAACGCCGGGGATGTCGGGTGCTTGCCATGCAAACACATCGATATTCGCCCGCAGGAAAGTGACAAGCGCGCTTTCCTATTTGCTATCGAGGGTGGAGCTTATGGTGAAAGCCCCTCCTGTGCCATCCTCCTTGACGGACACCTTCTTGGTCTTTGGTGGTGCAGCTCAGGATTTCTTGCTCTTGCCGGTGGAGCTCTCTGACACGTCCTTGACGGTACCACAACACTCCGAAGAGGTGCCCTTGCTGGGGTGGGTGCAAGAGCTCGGGGCTTCAGCGACAGGACCAAGTGCCTTGGTGGCGGCTGCTACAACTGCTTCCCGGTAGAGTAGGTCGGCGCAGATCAGCACATCCTTCTTGTCGCCATGAACTTGGCTAGTGCCGAGCGGCCGAGGATCCCATTGTAGGGCAAGGGTATCTCGGCTACATCGAAGACAATCCTTTCCGTCTAGTTCAACTTGCCTCCAAACATCACAGGCCACGTGACCTTCCCCTTCGGCTGGCTCCTTCCCGGGTTGACCCCTTAAAACGTGCCCGTCTCCTCAAGGTCTCCATCTGGAATTTGCAGCCTTTTGATCACAACGGGTGAGATCAAGTTCAGACCAGCCCCGCCGTCAGCCAGCATCTTGTTCACCTTGAGGTTGTGTATCGTTGGTGAAACCAACAAGGGAAAACACCCGACCGCGGTTGTGCGATCGGGATGAACCTTGGCGTCAAAGATGATGGGCGTGTTGGACCACTTCAGCGTCTTCTGAGCGTCGAATGATGGCTCCGCCACTGTGATCTCACGCGCCCACTGCTTGAGCTGGCGGTGAGAAGTATGCAGCGAGGCACCACCATCGACGCACATGGCCTCCGTAGCCCTCTGAAACTCATGCTCGCTGGACTCGTCATCCTCATCATGATCGTCGTCTTCCTGCTTCTTGTCGCAGCCCCGAGCGGGCCTCTCTTGCTGGTTATCCTTGCCGCGGCTGCCTCCTTGGCGGCCACGCTTCTTGCCGGATCCTTCGCCACCATCCCGACCCTTCTCCTTGTCCTGCCTCACATACTCGGCCTTTTGCTTTTCAGCAAGCAGCTCCACTTGTCGGCAGTTCTGGAGGTCGTGGGCCTTGGAGCGGTGGATCTTGTAGTACTGCTTGTCGGAGCCTCCTGGCTTATCGGTAGCCGCCAAGGCTCGGCAAGCGGCACACCCGGCAATCTCCTTGCCGGGGTCGTCTTCCTTGGCCTTCTTGGTAGCGTCGGTGTCGTCGGATCCCTCGACGGCAAGCACGGTCTTGCCATTGCTTTTCCTGTTGCGACACCAACCCTTCTTCATGGGGGCGGCGGTGTCTTCATTGGTAGAGTCGGTCTGTGCGCTGGTGCCTTCGTCGGGGTACTTCCTCCCCTATTTGGCCCGAGCACATCTATCGGCCAGACCATAAAGTTCGGCCACATCCTTGACCTTGTTCATTGCCACCTCTTCACACATCTTGCGGTTACAACATTCTGATGGAATGCGCAACATGAGGATTCATGATATGACTTTATTTTGACTGCATGACAGTAGGGACCCACTAGGGCCATTGCCGTACGTACGGAAGTGCCTCCTTATTATGTACAACTATGTTTTTTTTGCTTCCTCCTGGTTTCCTAACATCACGGTCCCACACCATTGTCAACCTATGTAGTCGATAAACGAGAGAGTTGCAAAAAGAGCAGCCGACAGCTGGGACCAAGCAGCACAAGCAGTATTTGTTTTTTTGAGGTGTGAGTACTGTAGAGTTTTTCTTGAGCGATGTTTTCATTGTTGTTCAGAGAAGAGCAGGGTATTAACTGGGTGGGCTATGGCCCATCCAGCCCAGGCCAGATATCCAGCCCAGAGATTAATTTTTTCAAGCTGAAAATGGCTAGCCCAGCTATACTTTTTTGAGGAAGACCCACGCAATGTCAACTTGTTATTCTCCGCCCCGCTGGGCTGCAAATCTTTCCTAGGAGGGATGCATTAGGCTTAACAGGAAAATGGGCTTCAATAAATATTAAATGGGATGTGATTATAAAAACTGGGTAGTAACTATAAAAAAATGCACCAAACCCGTAATTAGTTTATAAAATATTATATTTGGTTTTTGATAATTTTAATTTCATTTGTTGCGCGCAATGTTTCGTTGGATTTTTATGTAATAACAATTTATATTGAAATTGTATTTAATGTGACTAGAAATTTCGGAATAAAAATATTTCGGATCACATCAAAATGTGGGAAATTTTATTTAATTCTATTTTGAATGGTTGGTTGAAATTATTATTCGTTATCCTAGCTAGAAAGTGGGTTGTACTTTTAACAAACTATAAATGGGTTGTAGTAAATTCCATTAGAATTAAAAAATGGGTTGTACATCCTTATAAATTGCAAATGGGCTATAAGTTCTCAGCCACACACTTGTGCGCCTACTAAGTTGATGCATCCCCTAAAAAAGTAAGTTGACGCGTATGCAAGGCTTTGTCAACTTATAGTCAACACACGGTTCTAGCAGTAGTGGCCGTTGGATGTCCATCCAACGGATGTCATGCTTCTTCTTCAATCTCGGATATTCTAGCTTCAACGGCCCAAAAAATGATTCCTCCCCTGACATCTGGGGCGCACCGTTTCAGAGGCTGACCTGTGGGCCTACTAAGTTGACGCGTACCAAGGGCTTTGTCAACTTAGTCATTATAAACGATTCTAGCTGCAGTGACCGTACGATGTCCATCCAATGGTCGTCGTGCTTCTACAACCTCTGGTCTTCTTGCTCCAGCCGCCCAAAGTAGCACCAGTCGTGCTCCTACCTCCCGTGGCCGGCTGCTATGGGGCGGAGGCCTCACCGCCCCCTACTACTGCGACCGCTGGCCAGGCCATCCCTCTACTCACCCGAACCCCTGTTATGCTGCGGCGACGGCGGCCTCACACCGCATCCGAACCAGTGAACCCTCGTACTCCTCTCCGCATGGGGATCCACTGCCGCGTCTTCCCCGGCTCCGCGTCGTCCCCTTCCTAGGCCTTGCCGTCGTCCACCGCCCTGGTGCTCTCGGTGCGACGTGGTCAACGAACGACATCCATCGGACGTGGACTGTATGTGTGGAGGCTGACAACTGGGTCCACGGCCGCACACAAGGTAATGCCTCCTTATTACGCGCGAAATAATGATTCCTCCACCTGACATCTAGGACCCATCGGAAGGGCCTCTGTATTCCGCGAAAAAAACTTTCCCCCCGCTGACATGTCAGACCCACCAGATATATCTTCGCATGCAAGGAAGTGCCTCCTTATTACGCACAAAAAAATGAATACCCCCCTGCTAGTTGGGACCCAACATAGTGGGAGGCTGACTTGTGGGCCTACTAAGTTAACGGGGACGGAGTGCTTTGTCAACTTAGTCAATATGAACGATTCTAGCTCCAGTGACCATATGATGTCCATCCAACGGCCGTGGTGTTCCTTCAACCTCTGGTCTTCTTGCTCCAGCCGCCCAAAGCAGCGCCGGTCATGCCGCCTACTCCTGTCTCCCGTGGCCGGCTGTGCTACCGCGGAGGCCTCACCGCCCCCTACTACGCCCACCGCTGGCCAGGCCATCCCTCCGCTCACCCACACCCCCTATTATTCTGCGGCGACGGTAGCCTCACACCAAAGCCGAACCAGTGAACCCTCGTACTCCTCTCCGCGTGGGCATCCACTACCGCGTCTTCCCCGGCTCCGGGCCATCACCTTTCCAGGCCTCGCCGTCATCCACCGCCCTGGTGCTCTCGTCGCGGCGTGGTCAACATGGTCAAGGAACGACTTCCATCGGAAGAGTACTATACATGGAGAGGCTGACAGCAGGGTCCACGGCCGCAGCAAGGAAATGCCTCCTTATTACGCAGAAAATTATGATTCCTCCACCTGATAATAGGGACCCACCGTACGGGCCACCGTATTTCACAAAAAAATGTTTCCCCCTGACTGCTGGGACCCACCAGCTACATCTTCGCACGCAAGGAAGTGCCTGACAGTCGGGACCCACCTGGTCGAAGCGTACGTAGCATTGTCATTCTGGTCGCAAACGTGTGCGTACATACGATCGGTCTGTCTGCAGGGTGTAGCAATGAACCGTGGTCGTGTAAGGAAGGGTGTCGGTGTCAAAACCGGCAGATCTCGGGTAGGAGCTCCCGAACTGTGCGTGTAAGGCGGATGGTAACAGGAGGCAGGGGACACGTTGTTTACCCAGGTTCGGGCCCTCTCGATGGAGGTAATACCCTACTTCCTGCTTGTTTGATCTTGATGATATGAGTATTACAAGAGTTGATCTACCATGAGATCGTACAGGCTAAACCCTAGAAGCTAGCCTATGGTATGATTGTTCTTGTCCTATGGACTAAACCCTCTGGTTTATATAGACACCGGAGGGGGCTAGGGTTACACAGAGTCGGTTACAAGGAAGGAGATCTACATATCCGTATTGCCAAGCTTGCCTTCCACACCAAGGAGAGTCCTATCTGGACGTGGGACGAAGTCTTCAATCTTGTATCTTCATAGTCTAACAGTCCTGCCTAAGGATATAGTCCGACTGTCCAGATACCCCCTAATCCAGGACTCCCTCAGTAGCCCCTGAACCAGGCTTCAATGACGATGAGTGCGGCGCGCAGATTTGTCTTCGGCATTGCAAGGCAGGTTCTCCCTCCGAATACTCCATAGATGATTTTGAACACAAGGATAGCGTCCGGCTCTGCAAAACAAGTTCCACATAACATCGTGGAGAGAATAATATTTCCACAAATCTAATCTGCTGACGACCCTTCATAATGTGACATCACACCACGGCCTGTTCTTTACATGAACCGTTTTTCCCAATTAGCCTGCCACCGCATGCTTTGCGAGGCGATTTTATTGGCACGTCTTGTCGGAGCAGAGACCGTGTCCCCCTTATTACGGGATTCTCATCAACACGGACGTGGGTAACCCAATCGTGCCCGTTGGTATGACTCCTCGATAGTAGGCAAGTCCCAAACGGTCACGAGGAGGACGCTTGGTATTCACCCTCTTTATAAAGAGACCAAGGCCTATCCTTTTTTCTTCTTGAACTCAATCGAATCCTCCCCCCCCCCCGGCTCGAGTTTGAACACCCGAGACTTAGGTCTGGCGCTTCGGACCTTCAACCATGTCCGGATCCAACCTTCAAGGTCAGTGGATGCCATCCTCTGTCATAGAGGAAGACGTCAAGAAGCTAAGAGAGGCCATATTTCTGACCGGCGAAATCTCTCACAAGCTGCCTGCTCAAGGGCAGGTCATTCCCACTCCCGAACCCGGCGAGAGCGTTGTATTCATCTATCACTTCCTCCGAGGGCTAGGCCTCGCTCTAGATCCTTTTGTCAGGGGGCTCACGTACTCTTACGGGCTGGATTTCCATGACCTGGCCCCGGATTCAGTCCGTCACATCTCATCGTTCATCATTGTATGTGAGGCCTTCCTCCGCATTACCCCTCACTTCGGCCTGTGGCTCAAGGCTTTCAATGTGAAGCCGAAGATGATCGAGGGGCGACAAGCAGAGTGCAAAGGTGTCGTAATAAGCAAAAGTGGCGATGCCCCATGGCCAGAGGGTTCCTTCCAGGGGGTGTCCAGCTTATGGCAATGGGAGTGGTTTTATGTCACAGCTCCCCGGGGCACCCAGTGGGTGGCCGCCCCTGCCTTTCGCTCGGGCCCCCCACCACAACTGACATCATGGATAAACAAGGATCTGGACTGGGGGCCAGTAAACTATGTGCCGATATTGCAGAGTCGCATTCAAGATCTCCTCGAGAGAGATGTCAGTTTGGCCGCGGTAATGCAAGTCATGTTAGTTCGTCGAGTCCTGCCCTGCAAATGTCGACCCCTCCGCATGTGGGAGTTTTGCCCTACTGTGTATAGTCAAAAAAAATGTGGGAGTTCAACCCGGAAGGACCGCGAGGTGTTCAGCACTTCCTCGGCATGACGCTCGAAGAGATGTACAAATTATTCTTCGGACCACAAATAAGGTGTCCGGACACCACCGAGGATGTGGGTCTGAGCTGCAATCATCCAGATACCCAAGTAAGTAGTCCCGTAGCCGAACACGTTGTCTTTTTATTTATCACAACATCATTCTGAAAAGTCACTCTTTGACCAGGACTGGGTAACAAAGGCGAAGATGATCAGATGGCCTGCCCCCCTTCATGAGGTCTCGCCGGATCCTGTACTAGCCAGGATGCTGGAGCTTGCGCCTTATCAAGCGACCTCAGGGGAAGATAAAAGGGGGAATAAAGAGGCCGAAAGTGGATCTCGCTCACTGTTCATCCAAACCGGGGGAGTTAGTGCCTCCGTGAAGGAGGATAACTGGGGAGAAGAATATGGAATTCCCTCTCCCCAAGCAAGGAAGAGGACCACCTCTGAAGACCCGGAAAAAATGGTTTCCAAACGGGCGAAGAAATCTTTGCCAGAGGGTCCTGCCCCGGGGGGTACCTTGCCGCACAGTGCCTGCAAGGGGATCAGCCCTCCACCGAGCTGTAAGTAAAAAGGTACTTAATAGTAAAAATATCCTGCTTTACTTCTGAGGACAATAACCAAAGCATTTATCTTGTAGTTCGGATCGTAGCCCTTCTCGACAGAGTTCGTCTTTGGGTGATCTTCCGTAGATGATGGAGAGCGAAACACCTCCCCATGCCACCCCGCCTCATGAGACGGGCAACCCTGAAGTGTCATCGCGGAGGGTTTCTCCTGATCCGGCAAGGCCAGAGGGTAATCCTTCGGCCACCCGAAGTCCTTAGTATTCGGCTCCTAAAGAGAGCAACCGAAAGAGTCCGGCACCGTCCGGTGTGCGACCGGACGCACCGAAGGATCTGCTAGAGCAAGCAGCTATCTCAGAAGCGCATCGTATGCTAATGGGCACGGTGATTGAGAGGATTTCATCCGCCGAAAGCGGGTTGCATGAGGATTTTATGAGTCTGCTGAAAGGCTTTGAGGTATGTGAAATAGTGTATGTTTTTTACGGTACCGCACACGTTAGGTGTGCCTGTGCAGATAGTAGCCCCTGAGACTCTGGCTACTGTCGAGAACGGCGGCAAACAGAGGATCATAGTCCCAGGTAATAATCAGGCTGCCTTCATATGCAGGTGGCGGAAGGTCCGGTGGCTAGCCGGACTGGTGAGTTTGCCGAGCTAAAGTGGCAACTTGATGCGGCGGATGCCGACATCATGCTTGTGAACGAACAGCTCGACGAGGCACAGGGTATGTGATTTCTCCTGTTATCAAAACATAGTGAGAGGAGCATCATGCTAGTATCTTTAATATGTTGTGATTGCAGATGGGGCTGCCACCATGGAGACCCTTCGGGCAAAACTTGCCCGAGCCAAGGAACAAGCTAGGAAAAGTGATGCGGCCGCTCTAAAGGCAGTCAACAGGCTGTGCATTGCCGAAGTAAGGATGAAATAGCCAAGATGGCTGTGGAATTGAAGGATGCCGCAGGCCGTTGCGAGTTTCTCGAAAATAAATATCGAGCGAAGATGACGGACCTGGAGAAGGCCACGGTGGCGGCCAAGGATGCCCGCTCTACAATTAGAACAATGAAGGAGGAGCTGCGTCAAGCCGGGGATATCGCGTATGGGAAGCCCTTTATGCTGCGGATGAAGTTCGGAGATCCTAAGTACGCTCCTCTTGATCGGCTGTGGAGTTCTACATACGCATATCAGGATTTGGCAGCAAGTGCCGCTGATGCGGCCGAATACTTCAAAGATCAAAAAGATCGTGAAGTGGAGAAGTTGTTCTGGTCACAATTTAATGTTCCAGTGTGTCCGCTTCCGTTGAATGAGCGGATGGCCGAATGGGCAGAGCTCCATAGGTTGTCCGGGCTTGCCATGAGGCCTGTTGTGGATCATCTGTGGCCGGAAGGGCCAAGGCCAAACAGTTATTTTAATTTGGTGCAATAGTTCCTTGGTGATGTGTCGCGCATCGACGCTATGAAGAGGCCGGCGTGCATAGAGGGTGCGCGGATGGCGCTTTCTCGTTTCAAGACATACTGGGCAGAGATGGAGGCCACCGCAATTGCAACCTAGAGTTCGGCCGGGGGCCGAGTGTCTGCCGAGCACTACTTTGAAGAGGTCCTTGAAGGCGCTCGTTCAATAGAGTCTTAGTTCTCGAAGAATATTATGTTCTAATGACATGTATTCCCATTGTAACAACAATGTTTATTAAATTATAAAGGCTGCGTTTATACTTTTTGCCTGAAAGTACTATGATGCCTCCTGTGCGGCCGTTTGTGTATATATGTATATAACCTGAAAGTTTGCAGTCGTCGGCTTCAGCCCCCATGCATATAATGCGGGGGTGTTCGCAAAAGACGTGTGTTCACACTTGATCCAACGTCTTGGTCCATTAAGGAGGTGATAGCGCAGCGAACTAGGCAATCGGACTATATTGCTTTAACACTTTCACTTAGCCATAGGAGTTTGACGGTGGTTCTACTATATAGCCCCTGGTGGCTCCACGCTCGTCCGAATACGGGACGCGTACATGCCTGGCCGGGAAACGGCCCTTCGTTAATGCGGAGGAATCCTGAAGATTCCGCTAAGTCATCGAGTGGTTGACCAGTCTTGCGCTTTATCATGACAGTCAGTTTTCGGCTTTCTCTACTGAGGTGCTCGTCCGGATGAACCAGGGCACAATTGCAGTAGTTCTCCTGGTGCCACCTTAGCCGATAGAGCCAAACGTAACGTAGCAAAACACGGGAGCCGGGCGAACCCAACATTTGACCAAAGACATGATTCGGAGCTGATGCATATAAGGCCAAACTCGCGACGCCGAACACTCCCTAAGGTATTCGGTCTTTATAACATATGTCGGGCTGAACAATGCCCTTGATAATGAACCCTGAGTGTCCAGGTACATGCAATATTCTGACGTGGCGAAATGCCAATAACGTCAGCATCCTTCTCGGTTGTACTAAGAATCCGGAGGATGTGAACAACAAGAGACAGTAAGAAAGGTTTACGCAGGGTCTTAATCTAAAAAGAAATCTTTGAGCGGGTCCCTGCTGCACGTCTGCGCATGTGTCTTCGTTGTGCCGTATCCTGGACGGGTGTAGCACGATTGTCATCTGTAAAAGAGAGGAACATAGTTGAAAGTTGTCATGCAAAAAAATGGTTATTCTAAATAAACAATTTAAAATTCAAGATAAGTAAAGTTGAGCCGAACTAGCCCTGTTAACATGTGGGAAGCCCCTGGTACCGTCTATAAGGGTATAACCATCAAACCAATCTCAAGTATATCTAATGATGCGCCGGACTCGTCTAACCGTGTCCGTGGTCTTAACGACCGGTCTTTGTTCTGGTTGGTGAGGCTGTCTAGTGTTCGGCTGTTAAAGCAGCCACACGTTCTTCTGCGTGTAAGGAACGCTCAATATTTCCATTAGCTGCAATTGTGCCGCGCGGACCGGGCATCTTAAGCTTAAGAGAAGCGTAATGCGGTATTGCGTTGAAGCTAGTGAAAGTTGTTCGTCCGAGTAGTGCTTGATAGCCTCTTTGGAATGGAGCGATATCGAACTTTAACTTTTCACTTCGGTAGTTGTCGGGTGAACCGAATACGACCTCTAGTATTAGAGAGCCCGTGGAGCGGCCCTCTGGCCTGGTATTACTCCCTTGAAGGTAGTATTACTATGGCCGATCTTTGTTGGGTCTATCCCCATTTTGCAGACTGTGTCCTGATATATCAGATTTAGACAACTGCCGCCGACCATAAGGACTCATGTGAGATGGTATCCGTTTATTATTGGGTCTAACATCAAGGCAGCCAATCCTTCATGTCGGATGTTTGTCTGGTGATCCCTGCGATCAAAAGTGATCGGGTCGGCCAACCAGGGGTTGGGCTTATGGGTGACGGGCACTACGGCTCGTGTGTCTCGGAGTGCATGTTTGCTTCTCCTCTTCGTCACATGGATCATGTTCACTGTTTTGACCTCTGGCGGGAAATTTTTCTGTCCCCCAATGCTTTGCTGGCGAGCCTCATCCTCGTGTTCACTTGGTGTCTCCCTCCCCTTGTGTTCGGCGTTGAGCTTACCGGCCTGCTTGAAGACCCAGCATTGTCTGTGGGTGTGATTTGCAGGTTTATTGGGGGTGCCATGAATCTGACATAGTTTGTCTAGAATCTTGTTTAGGCTGGACGGTCCATCTCTGTTGGCTTTGAAAGGTTTTTTATGCTGACCTGGTCGAGAGCCCCTGAAGCTGGCATTTACCGCCGTGTTATCTGGGTTGTCTTCCTTATTCCGGCGCTTGTTTTTACTGCGTCGTGGTTTTCCATTGACATCCCTGGCTTTGGATGTGCCTGGGTCGCTGGTGCTACTACGACCTAGCCATCTATCTTCGCCCGTGCAAAAGCGGGTCATGAGGCTTGTCAGGGCTGCCATTGTTCTCGGTTTTTCTTGTCCGAGGTGTCTGGCGAGCCATTCGTCTCGGACGCTGTGTATGAAAGCTGCTAAGGCTTCGGCGTCCGGGCAGTCGACGATTTGGTTCTTCTTAGTGAGAAATCTGTTCCAAAGCTTTCGGGATGACTCTCCGGGCTGTTGAACTATATGACTTAAATAGTCTGCATCCGGAGGTCGGACATAAGTCCCTTGAAAATTAGCCCGAAAAGCATCCTCAAACTCCTCCCAACTTCCAATTGAGTTTTCAGGGAGGCTTTTCAGCCAGTGCCGAGCTAGTCCTTTCAGCTTGAGGGGCAAGTACTTGATGGCGTGGAGATCGTCTCCGCGAGCCGTATGAATATGGAGGATAAAGTCCTTAATCCAGACTCCAGGGTCTGTGGTTCCGTCATACGCCTCTATGTTCACTGGTTTGAATCCTTCTGGAAATTCGTGGTCCAGCACCTCATCGGTGAAGCATAGGGGGTGTGCGGTGCCCCTGTATTTTGTTGTGTCGAGGCGTTCTGACGGTTGTAGTGTTCGGTTTTGGTTGTGCGCTTGAGTGCGTTTCCTTGATCCATAGATGGATTTGGTTGCGCCGGTCTTCTGATGCGAGTCTTCATGTGAGGGTGTGCAGACTTATGTGTGTCCTTGTTAGCCGCTCTATCACCGCCACAAGGTGGTTGATCCGACCGGTCGGCCGTTTTATTCTTCGGCTATGTGGGCTCTAAGGCCTCGTCATCGAATTGAGGCAACAGCTTGTGCTTTGGATAGCTCTTCATGTGGTAACTACCACCATACTTTTCTTTATTGTCGAGCACTTTGTTCCATCTACTGTTGAGTGTATTCTGCGCGGCCTTAAGCCTTTGCTTTTGCTTCTTCAGACTCTTCGCGGTGGCAATAAGCCTTATGCGGAGGTTCTCTTGTTCCAAGTGCCTATCCGGGATGATGTGTGCCTCTTCGTCCGGACTGTTTTCCTCTTCGGAGGGAGGTTTATAAGCTATATCCTCGGTGTCGCCATGTCCGGATAGAGGATCCATACTATGTTCGCCGTTTGCTCGTTCACTGCTGTTATCGTTGTTTTTGCTGAGGCGGGATTTGGAGCGGCACCTACGCCAACGCTTTGGTTGCTTCTTGAGGGAGCTATCCTTCGCTGCATGCTCCTGTTCCTCGTCATCGTTTTCTTTGGGTGTATCCACCATGTATATGTCGTGTGATGAAGTGGCGGTCCAGCGCCCTGTGGGCGGTGGTTCTAATTCGTCTCCTGCATCGTCGTCCATTTCGTCGATGTCTTCGGAGTCGAAGTCAAGCATATCGGTTAAATTGTCGACAGTGGCTACTAAATGGGTGGTGGGTGGGGAACGAATTTCTTTGTCATCCGCATCCCATCCTAGCCGGACATAGTTCGGCCAAGGTTCTCCTGACAAGGAGAGAGACTTTAATGAATTTAGCATGTCGCCGAAAGGCGAGTGCTGAAAGATATCCGCGGAGGTAAACTCCATGATCGGTGCCCCATCGGATTCGATAGGCACGGACGCAGGCGGTTCAGAGCCTGTGGCCGGGGACGAATTCAATGGTTCAGCAGCACGGCTCTCGCGAGGGGTAAAGTCAGTATTTGGCATTATCGCCACTGATAGTGCGGCCTCCAAGGCGGGGTCTATCCACCCGTCCTCGGATGGGGCAATTTGCTCCGGATCGAGGGCCGGAGTGGTTGCAGGTGTGATCTACCTAACACTGTCCGACAGCAGAGCTAAATCATGCTCGTCGTGATTGTGTGGCGCACCTGACATCTTCTCAAATCCGTCGAAGATCAAGTCTCCTTGGATGTCGGCGGTGTAGTTCAAGTTTCTGAACCTGACCTGGTGGCCAGGGGCGTGTCTCTCGATCTACTCCAGATGACCAAGCGAGTTGGCCCGTAGTGCGAAGCCGCCGAATACAAAGATCTGTCCGGGCAGGAAGACCTCACCCTGGACCGCATCGTTACCGATGATCGAAGGAGCCATCAAGCCTTACGTTACCGATGATACAATCTCGTTACCAATGTCGGTGTCAAAACCGGTGGATCTCGGGTAGGGGGTCCCGAACTGTGGGTCTAAGGCGGATGGTAACAGGAGGCGGGGGACACGATGTTTACCTAGGTTCGGGCCCTCTCGATGGAGGTAATACCCTACTTCCTGCTTGATTGATCTTGATGATATGAGTATTACAAGAGTTGATCTACCACGAGATCGTAGAGGCTAAACCCTAGAAGCTAGCCTATGGTATGATTGCTCTTGTCCTACGGACTAAGCCCTCCGGTTTATATAGACACCGGAGGGGTCTAGGGTTACAAGGAAAGAGATATACATATCTGTATTGCCAAGCTTGCCTTCCACACCAAGGAGAGTCCCATCCGGACGCGGGACGAAGTCTTCAATCTTGTATCTTCATAGTCCAACAGTCCGGCCAAAGAATATAGTCCGGCTGTCTGGATACCCCCTAACCCAGGACTCCCTCAAAGGGCACATTTCATAGTAGAGGCGCGCATGTGTCGTAGTATAGAGGCACGCACGTGGCATGTACATGTACGTACAACGGCCAGGGTGCAAGAAAGTAAATACGGCCACGTACGTACATACTGGCGGGGTCTCGAACGCCTACTAGCGCATATGTATGACTAGGGCTCATGTACATGCCTTGGTCAGAATGGAGAAACTGCATCATCGTCGTGATCATGGGGAGGCAATGGAACGCGTCGTGTTCATCAGGAGGCAAGGGAATGCGTGTTCTTCATCGGGAGCCAACCGGCTTGGACGGAACAGCCGATGGAAACGAGGCCTGGCATACCACAGAATGGAGGAAACGGCCTTGTGTTCGACCGGCCACGGTCGAAACGGGGGTCCTGTTCATCGGGAGGGGTGTGGCGTACCGCAAAACGGGACTCCACGGGATATTGTTCATCTCCACCGTCGACGGCCTCCACGGGCTACTATTCATCCACAGTGGACTGCCTCCACGGGCTCCTGTTCATCCACCGTCGACCTCCTCTAGGCTCCACCTACGACTGTTCATCCACGGGCTCCTGTTCATCCAGCCTCCACCGCGCGCTCCTCCACTGGCTACTGTTCAACCAGCCCTCTCCAGGCACTACAAAAAAAATACAATTACGTGATGATACATGTTTGTCACGGTAGGTCGCATTTTTTGTCATGCATGTACATCCATGACAAATTTATGACAGAATCAAGATAGTCATACATGTGCTGTCGTAGAAGTGTTTCATGACATTACCAAAATTATCATCACGGAAGTGTCCACTTCCATGACGATAAATCGCGCGTCACAGAAGTGCTTTCGTCAAGGGTGACCGACACATGGCATCCACCGTAACGGAACGCCGTTAAGCTATCGGGTCGGGTTTTGGATCCGGTAACCCGTTAACAGCCCCGACCAATGGGGATTTTCCACGTGTAAAATCATCATTGGCTAGAGGAAACACGTGTCGGCTCATCGTTGGGACAGAAGGCGCCTATGATACGTCGACACATGGCACGACCCAACAAGTTTAAATGGGTTGGCCCAACTAAAGGCCCACAAGATTTTGCGGACCATAATGGGCTGGCCAGCTAAAGGCCCACGAGATTTTGCGGACCATAATGGGCTGGCCAAGGTAAAGGCCCACAAGATTTCGAGGGCCATAATGGGCCGGCCCAGGTAAAGGCCCACAAGATTTGTGTGTGCCATAATGGGCCGGCCTAGGTAAAGGCCCATCTTACGGATCATAATGGGCCGGCCCAGCTAAAGGCCCACGAGATTTCGCCGACATTAATGGGCCGGCCCAACTGTAGGCCCACAAGATTTTGAGGAACCTAGTAGGCTAGCCCATTAACTGGCTGCCATGTTTTGGGCCAAATGCCGGCCTATATATGATCTGGTCCATTAATGGCCTGCCATGTTCTGGGCCTAATAATGGCCCATATAAGATCCGACCCGTTAAAAGCCTCCCACTTTCTGGGCCAACTCACGGCCCAGATCAGGTCCGGCCCTTTAAGAGGCTTTGGGCTCAATTATGGCCCATATCAGATTCGGCCCATTAAATGGACGCTATGCTTTTGGGGCCAGTTTGTCGGATTTCGGGTTCCGGCAGACCCTTGAGGTTCGAACTCTGGGGTGCGCGCGGAGATTACGCTCTCTACCTCTCCGTCTCGCAAAGATCTAAACTACTGAAAGAACAACACAAGAGACACAGGGTTTATACTGGTTCGGGCCACAACACAAGAGACACAGGATTGCCTCTTGGGCTGACGAGGATGAACAATACAAGGAAGAACAACCTCGCGAGGGTTTGTTCTTAGCTGGGGCGATGAACTGCTAGGAGGAGTTCAGCCGCCCTTCTCTCTCTCTTTCTATCTGATTGCCTCTACTTTGATTCGTCGACCTTCCTTCCCTCTACCCTGGGGGTGGCTAGTCCTATTTATAGCCAAAGGCCCTGGGCCTCTTCCCAAATATTGAGTGGGAAGGGCGCCAACAGTTGGCCATTTTGAAGGGGAACATCTGGTACACTTATCCTGACTAAAGTCGGTCCTCGCCTGCCAAAGGCTCTAGTGATGACGCTGGCTTGGGCTCCACGATGACCTCCTCCTTGTCGCGGAGCTGGTCTTGGTCTGGTTGCACCGAAGTGGATGCCTTTGCTTGATCCTCTCGCCTGCGCTTGCCCCCTTAGCACCAAAGAGGAAAGGGAGGACAATGCGCAGGCTGGCGCCCGCCTGGCGCCCTTGGTCGTCATGGCTTACGTCATGGGCGCCTCGTGAGGTACCCCGCCTTGATCTCTCCGCCTCCTCGTGAGCCAACCTGATGAGGCCGTGCTTGAGGAAGCTCTGTGTCGTCCGCCCCGCGAGGCTTGGCCCCTCGCGAGGGTCTTGGGTCTTGTGTTGATGAAGATGGGCCGTGCTGGGCCTCATTCGAGCCACGCCGCAGGCCGCAAGCAGGCAAGTCTGGGGACCCCCGTTCCCAGAACGCCGACAGTAGCCCCCGGGCCCAAGGCGCGCCCGGACTTGGTCGTGCCGAGAGGCGAAAGGGCAAGGGCGAAGCGCCGCGGGCCCTAACATCCTGTGGCCTTGGGCGCCGCGTGGCGGTTGATGGGACGTGGGCGCCTCCGCTTCCCCATGACGCCTCGGTGATCGCGTGGATTGGACAAGTCCCTGCATGCAAATTGTGTCATGATTACCTATGATCGTGGAGGTCGATGGTTGGTCTTCGCCGGCTATAAGTACGGAACTGCATGCGCCCTTCCAGTCCATCTCTTCTTGCTTCTCCTTCTTCCCGGTCCTTACTCCGTCTTGCTGCAATGGCTCCGTTGAGGAGGTTCTTGGCCGCAGAGAAGGGGATGGCTCACCAGGTTTAGCCCGCCTCTCCCCTGCCCAAGCGTGGACGTGGGCGCCCCCGCAAACACCCTGTGGCCACGTCGGCAGCTCCCCGCGGCCGTGGAGATGGTTTCCAGCACGGTGTTGGGCGGACGGTTGTGGTCGGGGGGCGCGCTTTGGTCACGCGTCCCCCTAGGCCACGCTTCCACGCTGCAGAGGTGCTGTCAGAGTTCGTTGTGTGGTCGGTGGAGCCGACCAGCGCCCGGCTTCAACTCCCTCGCTTCCTCCTCGACGAACTCCCGGCTGGCGCCCCGGGCGGCCTCTGGCTTCAGGCGGACGGCTGCTGCAGCTGGGCCTCGTGGGCTTCACTGGAGGCCTCCTCGTCAGGGAGCCTGGTCTTGACCCATGGTTGGCAGACGTTTCCCCGCGCACGTGGCCTGAGCCGTCGGTGAACCCTGCACTTCAAGTTTGACGGCAACGCCACCCTCTACATGAGGGTGTTTGTGGAAGATGGTCGCCGCGCAGGGTGTTGCGCTGAGGACGGCGACTGTGGCCGGGGACCCAGTCCCGGCAACGACGAAGAGGACAGTGCTCGCGTGGTCGGCGGCGCTCAGGATTCCCCTAGCTTCTCCGGTTCTTCTTCAGGCGGCGACTCTTCCAGCAGTGGCCGCGGCCAGCCCCCGCGCCGCCGCGCCTGCTTGGGAGGTGGTGGCGCGTCTGCCCGCCGTCGCGCCTCGGTGAAGCGCGAGAGGGAGTCTACTTGAGCCCCAGAGGCAGCTCGAGTCTTCCCTGCAGGCCGGTGTGGGGCGAGTTGCGCCTGATTTGCTCTTTCTTTTCCTTTTTCCTCCGTAAAAAGACAGTAGAGTGGAGCCCCGCGGGGGCGTGTTTTGGGTTATTGCTGTTAGTCATCGCTTTGCTTCCGTTATCGTGCTTCCTTGCTATGTGCCCGCGAGTGGATAGTTCCCGGCTCCAGCCGTAGCGGTGGGCGACCGACCTAGGCCCTGTGTTCGTGTCGCGGTGCCCGTGGGGCACGGACCGGAGGGGTGCTCCTGTAATGGGACCAGGTCACGGAGCCTTTGAACGATTAGGACAGAAACACTCGCGGGGGCGCTTGGCTGCCCCCCCTTGCGAGGCCTTGCACAAGAGAAATCGAGTCAGGAGAGTGAAAAGGCGAAGAACCACAAGTCAGGGTCGGTAACAGCTTCAGTAAAACTTCGGAAAGAAAAATGAACAAACCAACCGCGGAAAGCAAATGAACAACCCAACTGCGGAAAGCAAATGAAAAAGCCGCGTCCGGCACCTAATCTAGTCTTCGACGTCTTCTCACCAGCGTGGAGCTAAGTGCTGCCACTGGGTGTGGGATGGAGCCCCAGGGCCTGAGGCCGGCGCTCCTGAGACTCCGGGGCGTGTACAACCCCAACTCATTATTACGTGAGAGTGTCACGGGCGGCGAGCTTTACAGGCTCCGGGCCTTTCTTCTTAAAAGCGTAATATTCACATGCGTTTACCTTCTTCACAGGCTCTGGGCCTTTTCCAAAAAGGATATCTTCACAGGCGTTCGCCTTCTTCACAGGCTCTGGGCCTTTTCCAAAAAAAGGATATCTTCACAGGCGTTCGCCTTCTTCACAGGCTCTGGACCTTTTCCAAAAAATGATATCTTCACAGGCGTTCGCCTTCTTCACAGGCTCTGGGCCTTTTCCAAAAAAGGATATCTTCACAGGCGTTCGCCTTCTTCACAGGCTCTGGGACTTTTCCAAAAAAGGATATCTTCACAGGCGTTCGCCTTCTTCACAAGCTCAGGGCCTTTTCCAAAAAAGGATATCTTCACAGGCGTTCGCCTTCTTCACAGGCTCTGGGCCTTTTCCAAAAAAGGATATCTTCATAGGCGTTCGCCTTCTTCACAGGCTCTGGGCCTTTTAGGGGTAAAACCTCCGGAGGTGCTGGATGTTCCACGCGTTCTGGATCGGCTCCCCCTCCTGAGTCTCCAAGCATGCTGAGCCAGGCCTGTAAACATGAACAACCTTGAACGGGCCCTCCCACATGGGGGAGAGCTTGTGCAGCCCCTCCCTGGAGAGAACCCGTCTGAGCACGAGGTCTCCTACCTCGAGAGTCCTGGGGCGGATGTTGCGGCAGTGATATCTTCGTAGCGCCTGTTGGTACCTCGCCGCTCATAACGCGCCTTCTTAGCGGCGTTCCTCCCCCAGCACGAGGTCCGTCCCCCGCATGGCGTCCTGCTGCGCCTCGTCGAACGCCAGGACCCGCGCGGAGCGACGTCTGACCTCGTGAGGGAGGACTGCTTCGGCTCCGTAGACCAGGAAGAACGGGGTCTCTCCAGTTGGCTTGGTCGCGATTGTGCGGATGGACCACAACACGGACTGGAGCTCATCGTACCAACCTCTGCCGCAGGCATCCAGCTTCTTTTTGAACGTCCTGGTCTTGAGGCCCCTCAGGACCTCTGCGTTGGCTCGTTCGGCCTGGCCGTTGCTTCGTGGGTGCGCCACCGAAGCGTAGCATATCTGCGTTCCAAGGTTAGCACAGTATGTTTTGAAAAGGTTACTGGTGAACTGCGAACCGTTGTCTATGATGATGCAGTTCGGCACCCCGAACCGACTCACGATGCCTCTGATGAACTTGACCGCGGAACCCACGGGGATCGTGCGGACGGCCTCTACTTCTGCCCACTTGGTAAACTTGTCGATGGCGACGTAAAGGTAACGGTAGCCCCCTGGCGCCTGAGGGAATGGGCCCAGAATGTCCATCCCCCAGACTGCGAATGGCCATGAAAGGGGGATAGTCTGCAGGCCTCCCGCTGGCTGATGGATTTGCTTGGCGTGAAATTGGCAGGCTTCACAAGCCCTTACCAGTTCGACAGCGTCGTTGAGCGCGGTGGGACAGTAGAAACCACTTTGAAATGCCTTGCCAACGAGGGTCCGTGATGATGCATGATGCCCACAGTCCCCGCCATGTATGTCCCCCAGCAGTTCCTTTCCTTGCTCCCTGGAGATGCATCGCAGTGATACGTTGTTTGGTCGCTTCCGGTAGAGTTCTCCATCCCTGATGCAGTACGCCGTGGCCTGCCGCGCCACACGCTCCGCTTCCTCATACTTCTTCGGCAGGATCCCTTCTGTTAAATAACTCCTAGGTTCCGTGATCCAGCACTCCTCCTGGTGTTCCATTGTTAGGAGCAGGCGTGCTCCCGAGGCCGGGCCGCAGACCGGTGCTCCCGAGGCAGGTGGCTGGGGGGGTTCCTCCCGTGGCTGAGCAGTGTTTGATAATGACGGCTGGGCTGAGGGCTTGAAGAGCCGCTCTTCAAAGACGCCAGGTGCTTGCGGTAACCGCCGGGACGCCCGTCCGGCGATGTCATCGGCCTCCTGATTGGTGTCACGGGCCACATGCTTCAACTCCAACCCCCAGAATTGTTTCTCCATTCTGCGGACCTCCGCTAGATAGGCTTCCATGTGCTCATCTTTTGGCTCATACACCTTGTTGGAGAAGTTGACAAGGAGCTGCAAATCGCCCTTGATGGTGAGGCGCTTCACCCCCAGGGTGGCTGCGGCCTTCAGGCCCGCTATTAGACCTTCATACTCCGCTATGTTGTTGGAGACCTTTTCACCATGCTGGAAGCAGAGTTGTACAGCGTAGTAGAGCCTGTCCTGAGTGGGTGATATCAGCACCGCACCAGCCCCAGCGCCGTGCCTGGTGAATGCCCCATCGAAGTACATGACCCAACCTTCCGGCGCCTCGCTCCCTGGGGAGAGGGACCGATCCTCGTCGTCCTTAAGGCCTGGTGCCTCCGTCAATTCTGCCACGAAATCCGCTAATGCTGCTCCCTTGATGACCCTGGTCGTGCTGAACTCGAGCTGAAACGCCTGTAGTTCTATGTTCCATTCGGCGACCCTCCCGGCTGAGTTAGGGCTCCTGAGCACCCTTTCCAAGGGGTATGACGACACGACCTTGATGGGGTGACCCTGGAAGTAGTGACGCAGCTTTCGCGAGGCCACCAGTAGTGCGAGGAGGAGCTTCTGAGGCATGGGATACCATGCCCTCGCGTCTCGTAACACCGTGCTAACGAAGTACACTAGGTGTTCCACAAGGCTGAGTGCATCAGCGCTCGCGGCGCCCTCCAGAGGCAATGGCGCCTCGCGAGGCGACGGGGCCTCTGGAGGCGGACCATCCAGGTGAGTGGCCTCTCCTGCTCCCGGCGCACCCTTTTGTGGCTGATCTTCCTCAACCGCGGTTGCGGCCTTCGAGGGCCTTCCCAGTTCCTGTTTTGCCTTGTCCCGAGTTGTTGTTGTGGTTCTGATTTGGCGTTCTTCCCTAACCGCCACCAGGGCTGTGCTGGCGGAGTAAGGAGTGGCGGCGAGGTAGAGCACCAGGGGCTCCTAAGGACGCGGAGCCACCATGACCGGAGGGCTGGTCAGGTATTTCTTGAGATCTTGAAACACTTTGTCTGCCTCTTCAGTCCATTCAAAGGGCCCCTTTTTCTTCATTAGCTGGAAGAAAGGCAGCGCCCATTCCCCCAGCCTAGAGATGAAGCGCCCTAGCGCGATCACACGTCCAGTGAGCTTCTGCATTTCTCTGAGGGTCTTTGGCGGGCTCATGTCCTCGACCGCCTTGACCTTTTCTGGGTTAGCCTTGATGCCTCGATGGGACATGAGGAAACCCAAGAGCTTGCCTGAGGGGACTTCGAACACACACTTCTCTGGGTTGAGCCGCAGGTTCACTGTGTTGAGGCTCGCGAAGGTTTCCTCCAGGTCTTGTATCAGGGTCTTGGGCTCCCGAGACTTCACCACAATGTCGTCAAGGTAAGCTTCGACATTCTTCCCAAGCTGTGGGCCCAAGGTAATGTGCATCAGCCGCTGAAAGGTTGCCCCTGCGTTACGCAGCCCAAACGGCATGCATGTATAACAGTACACCCTGCAAGGGGTTAGGAAGGCGGTCTTCTCGACGTCTTCCACCGCCATCTTGATCTGATGATACCCAGAGAAGGTGTCCAGGAAGCATAGCAGGTCGCACTCTGCGGTGGAATCGACGATCTGGTCGATGCGGGGGAGCGGGAATGGATCTTGCGGGCATGCCTTGTTGAGGTTGGTGAAGTCGACACACATGCGCTCCTTCCCTCCCTTCTTTGGCACTACGACAGGGTTTGCCAACCAATCCGGGTATCGAACCTCGCGAATGACCCCAGCGGCTTCTAACTTGCGGATTTCTTGAACGATGAAGGCATGCTTTTTTGTGGACTGCCGCCTTGCCTTCTGCTTCACGGGGCGCACGTTTGGGCACACGTTGAGGTGGTGCTCGATTACGCTCCTGGGAATCCCAGCTAACTGATCAGGCTCCCAAGTGAATACCTTTTTGTTCGCGCGCAGGAACCTGATCAGGGCCTCTTCCTGCTCAGGCTCGAGGTTTGCGCCTATGGTGAAAGTGGCACTGGAGGTCCCGTCCTCATCGACATGTATCTGCTTGGTTTCCGCCTTGTCCTGGGTGAACAACTGCTTCTTCTTGGTGGGGGCAGCCCCCTTGGGCTCGGGGGTCCCTGAGTCGGCGGCCTGTGCCGATGCCGCAGTCCTGAAGGCGAGCTCGAGCATCCGTAGTGCATCCCCAGCGTCCCCGTGCACGGTGAGGACGCCGCTGCTCCCGGGCATCTTCATTAGGTTGTACGTCGGGTGCGTGGTGGCCATGAACTTAGCCAGCGCGGGGTACCCGAGGATGGCGTTGTAGGGGAGGCCGATGGGGGCGATGTCGAGGTCGACCATCTCCGTGCGGAAATTGTCGTAGGTGCCGAAGGTTACTGGGAGCCGGATCTGTCCCAGGGAGCTGGATGACCCGCCCCCAAAGCCCGAGAAGGGCCGACTGGATTGCAGCCGTTCTAGGGGTATGCGAAGGAGGTTGAAGGCCTCAACCGAAAGCACGCTGAGGCTTGCGCCACCATCGATGAGGGTTCTGGTGACGGCCACCTGGCAGATGGTGGGAGTGCACAACATGGGGAGCGTGCCCGAGCTTGCTGGGTTGGAGGGATGGTCTTCCGAGCTGAAGGTCAGGCCGGCCTTGGGCGCCGCCCGATCCGGGGGAGCCCCCTGCCGTGCGGAAGCGGCGCTGACCTGGCGGACAAACGGCTTGACGTGGCGACTTGTGGGCGGCGCCTGCGAGCCGCCCAAGAGGGCCGCGACAACCGGGGCGTTGGTTTAGCGGCGCGGCCGTCTCGCTGCACTGACGGATGCTGACATGGCGCTTGCCGCCCGTTCCCCGCCGGGCCGGGGGCGGCGTTGATGGCGGGCGATGGGTAACGACGAGGACGCCCGCCGGTGGGAGCCGTCCGGCCGACGCGGGAAGTGATGGCGGCCCGGCGCTCAGCGCGGGCCCGGCGGGCGTCGGACATGGATGCGACGGTCGGAGGAGAGTGCAGCAGTGTAGAACAAATTCCGGTGCACCCCTACCTGGCGCGCCAAATGTCGGATTTCGGGTTCCGGCAGACCCTTGAGGTTCGAACTCTGGGGTGCGCGCGGAGATTACGCTCTCTACCTCTCCGTCTCGCAAAGATCTAAACTACTGAAAGAACAACACAAGAGACACAGGGTTTATACTGGTTCGGGCCACGACATGGTGTAATACCCTACTCCAGTGTGGTGTGGTGGATTGCCTCTTGGGCTGACGAGGATGAACAATACAAGGAAGAACAGCCTCGCGAGGGTCTGTTCTTAGCTGGGGCGATGAACTGCTAGGAGGAGTTCAGCCACCCTTCTCTCTCTCTTTCTTTCTGATTGCCTCTACTTTGATTCGTCGACCTTCCTTCCCTCTACCCCGAGGGTGGCTAGTCCTATTTATAGGCAAAGGCCCTGGGCACCTTCCCAAATATTGAGCGGGAAGGGCGCCAATAGTTGGCCATTTTGAAGGGGAACATCTGGTACACTTGTCCTGACTAAAGTCGGTCCTCGCCTGCCAAAGGCTCTGGTGATGACACTGGCTTGGGCTCCTCCTCCTTGTCGCGGAGCTGGTCTTGGTCTCTTTGCACCAAAGTGGATGCCTTTGCTTGATCCTCTCGCCTGCGCTTGCCCCCTTAGCACCAAAGAGGAAAGGGAGGACACTTCGCAGGCTGGCGCCCTCCTGGCGCCCTTGGTCGTCATGGCTTACGTCATGGGCGCCTCGTGAGGTACCCCGCCTTGATCTCTATGCCTCCTCGTGAGCCAGCCTGATGAGGCCGTGCTTGAGGAAGCTCTGTGTCGTCCGCCCCGCGAGGCTTGGCCCCTCGCGAGGGTCTTGGGTCTTGTGTTGATGAAAATGGGCCGTGCTGGGCCTCCTTCAAGGCACGCCGCAGGCCGCAAGCAGGCAAGTCTGGGGACCCCCATTCCCAGAACGCCGACACAGTTGCTAAAGGCCCATTTAGTAATTCGGCCTGATATTAGTTTCGGCCTATTAAGGGCCCGTTTAAGATTTCGGCCCTATATTAATTTCGGCTTGTTAAAAGCCCGTCATATAGTTGGGCCTAACTACGGCCCGGTTTGCATCCGGCCTGCTTGCAACCGATATCTGATTGGGCCAAACAAGGACCGAGACAAATTTGGCCTATTAAAAGCCCGTGATTTGATTCGCACAATCATGGGCTGGGGTCCATTTCGGGCTACTACCGGCCCGTGAGCTATTCGGCACATTTCAGGCCCAACCTACTTCTCAACCTCATAAAATTCCATTGAGTTTTCTTGCGAAAAGAGGGCCGGGTGTTACTCGGCCTATTAAAGGCCCGAATCTACTAGTGGGCCAGTTTGACGGGGCCCATGATGCGGATCATACATCGTGATTGCATGACAGCTCGATTATGTATCGTTATTTTACGGTTTGGCCGGTTTACTGCAAAGACAGGATATATATACAGTAAAATAACTGCAGCATCGTGAATCAGAAAAAACCTAGACTATACCATAAATAAATTACGGCATATTACATCCACTAGGCATCAAAGTTCGCCACTATGATAATAAAGCACAAGCAGACAGCAGATTACATACACTGGGCATCAAAGATCGCCACTAGTGCAAATAAACACGCCGACAAAATAATATACAAAACCGACAGCACTTCAATAGAGTTCAAGAAAGGTTTGCCCTGCTGGGGAGCTGCAGCGCAAGCAGCTGAGAAAGATGATGAGACTGCGCTTGTTCAACACTTATATCTTCCTCACTCTGAAAGATAAACAAGCAGACAGATAACAGGTTTTGCACATAAAAGTATCAGTGCTGACAATTCATCACATTCTCTACTGACGAATAAAGTGACACAGTTTAAAATTGCATTAACACAATATGGTATTGTTCAGGTCAAGACATGGCACGAAATGACATTGTGAAGGAGTTGGCAGTTTCACGACACCACTTGATTACAGATCAAGAACTCATAAGTATCAATGGTAAGTGTGCTGTCAATTTATCCCATTTCAGATTGGCAAATAAAGAGATGGTTTAAATAATAGTAGAATGATATGACATTGTTCATAGTTAAGACATTGCAGAATATGACATTGTGCTGTAGTGGGTAGGTTCACCACACCACTAGATTACGGATGAAGAACAGAAGCATACATGCAGTGCAAAAGAAGATCACTTGCTATGTATAGTTTAGTTTACATGGCATGAAGAAGGAACTTGGTTGTACAACTAAAAACTTAAATTGAGAAGGACAAACTTTTGTTTATGAACTACATAATAAACTTTAAACATGCAATTTGATGCAAACACCAAAAATAAACAGCTGTTGCATTCATGCCTAACCAAATATACACAACAAAGTTTGAAGGCTTGAGAAGGACAAACTTACATTACTGGTGATGAAAGGCTCTATAAAGCCCTTGTCCATGCTGATGGGGGGCAATTCAAGAAGTTTAGCACATAATCTTCTTCATAAGCATTGCCTTTATTCTACATTTTGTTAAGAGTAAATATAGATGTGATGATATACGAAAAAATGGAGAATATTTAAGATAAGATGAAGAGTGATGCTACATAACCAAGTAGCTATAAATGTATGTGCAGCGATACAGGCAAAAGGCACAGCCAAGAGCAATGCACAGCTAAACTTCCTCAGTACCAACCTTATGGTAAGAGTAAATATAGATCTGATGTGTAGAAAATGGAGGGCAAAGGAAAATAAGCTGCAGGGTGATGGTACGTGAACAACTACCTGTCAATATAAGTACATTGATAAAGGACAGCATGTACTTACAAGAATAATGCAGAGCTAAAAAATTCATTGGCATTGGATATATTCTACACTAATGTAACCTTTCATACAGATCGGATAATTTGGAGCGAAAAAATGATAAGCAAGCTAGCATGCATACTACTATCACATAATGAACCAGGTATGTATGCAAGTACAGTGATACAGGACAACAGGTACTAACAAGAGTAAAGCAGTGGGCAGCATATTTGCGATATCCTGTCATTCTTTTCAAGCCGGAATTCTTCTTCGAGCAGATTTCCTACAAAAAAGATTCGTAAGGCACATGCGGAAAAGTAGAAGTTCAAATTGTCATGTGATTACATAGATAGTACCTCATCCTAGGGACGAGACCAGTGCATAACAAGGTTTTTCCACTCAATGTCTTCTAAATTTAGCATAGGAGACTTCAGCGGAAATTCGTTTGTAGACTTGCCATCAAAGTGTGATTTCCTCAGGTAACACCGATACTGCTGCAATGCTTCCTTGAAAATCACAAGCAAGCTTTGCTCGTCACGACTGTCCAGATTGACCCTCGCCTAGTTACAACAATGTAATGTAAATCATTGATGTGTTCGATCAGCAGAAAACGGGAAAATAATAACCATGAATAATAGCACTTACATGTAAGTTGGACTGAAAGATGTGAAAATGGTGTTTGTCTTCACTATAATCTTCCCATTATGGGAATATATGCATGTAGTCCCTAACAACATTGAAATCATTGTCTTTTAAACTGGGAATAAATGGAATGGGGTTCCAATCTGCAGGAATTGGCCATCTCTGCAGTTGGGATAGGTCTTTGGCCGGTGGACTTGCTATACTTTTTGCTGGAGTGGGATTTTTCTGTGGTACGGCTAGTGCTATGGAAAATGAAATCGGTATACCTTTTGCTGGAGTGCAGGTCCTGTGTGGTGGGGCTAGTGGTGTGGCCAATGAAGTATGGGTACAGTCTGCTGGAGTCGGTCCTACGTTTTGTGTCACTGGTTGTACAGCCAATATAAGTGGGGCGCTGTCTGATTTCTCCGGCACCACCACGTTTTTCAAGGACTTTGCTAGTGCTCCTTCAGGTTCGGCAATCACCCTCTTCCTTTTTTATGTCTGATGCACAAGAACATCATTTGAGTGGAAAAACATGGTATGATGACAGATGGAATATGTATTCATAATGGATGGGCATGGCATCTCGAGTTATATGATGAGTAAACTAGGAAGATGGTGGTGCAACAAAGTAGAAGAAATGCAAGAGAACATATGCAAGATACACGCAATTAATAAAACCTTGCCAAATTAGAATATGCACCTTGATGGGTGAGCAGGACAGGCCATCTGCCTTTGACTCCTCGAGGTTAGAATAGCCGTTAGGATGATATTCTGAACAAGAATCAATTGGAGAGGAGCGTACGAGTTTCATTGCTTCCAGAATGGCACTCAATGCCTTGGTGCCAATTTTGTAAGTCATTGCAGTGTTCCACAATATTCTTCTGATGTGCGGATTCTGATATTCACTGTAATTGTGTATAATATCCGAGAACCATGAAAACATAAATAGTTGTGAGATTATCTTTGTAATGCAGATGATATTCTAATATAGGGGCGCACCTGTAAACACTTGTGTTCTATCACTGGATTCTGATGAGAGAGCTCATGTGTGCTGTAATATGGTGCGTGCATTTATATAATCTGGCACAAGTACACAAAAAATTAGGATCCAAAAGTAAGGATAGCTGGCAGATGATAGGTCCATAATATACTGTATAGAGAGTTTATTGCCAAACCATGATAACAAGAGCACACAGCAACGCAGTAATAGCACCAGCGCTGAGGGCGCCAGCTATGGCGTTTCTTCAAAGGAACACTTGTGAACTCACCCACCCACCCACCTCTAAACCCTAGGACGCCGGTGATCTCTTCCTTCTCCCTGTGATTTGGTATTTGGCTCCGATCATCCTCCTCGGCGTTCTCTGATCTCTCTTCCTATACCCTTAGTGATGGGTTCTTCTCCTGGATCTACCCTTGGCTTGGACTTCTTCAAGGGTAGAGTATTTGCTGATGAGATCTACAAGATTTCAGGCCTCACTGTGCATCCCATGGAGAATTTGGGATCCTTCACCCTAGTGGTCTCTTTCAGTCGGCATGATTTTAATCTTACAGAGGATTCCGTGGCAGCGGCTTTGGAATCTGCCTTGGGTGGATCTGCCATTGAGTTTTTGGTCTCAACCATTGGTGATAAGGTATTCAGCTTTAATGTTTATTGCAAAGGTGTGGGGTTTTACATTGTGGATACACGTTCTTTTTCCTGCCCTCAGTTCAAATGTTACTTTCATTTGTGGGGAAATGGGGGACCCAATTGGGTTCGTGAGTTTAAGATTTGGAAGAAAGAATGTGATGCTGAGTGGATCTTGGTTAGTCCCTCTAAACGTAGGGCTGCATTGGGCATGCTAGCTATGCATAATCCACCAGTCAAATCTGCACTTAAGTCTGGTTCTGCTGCTCGTAAGAAGCTTTCCTTTGCTACGTTTCAAAATTATAGCGTTTGCAAGGGCTATCGTTTTCATGCCTATGAGGAGTGCATTGTTGCATCTGAGGATGCGGGTTATCACATTCCATCCGCTGAGCGTGTGGTTATTCATCCTCCGAAACCTATTGATTTGCAATGGTCTGTTGCTTCGCCTCCGATCATCTTTGGATCGGTGAGCTCGTCGGTGATTCAACGACGCCGTGAATTGGGCGATCTACCTCCGCAAGATCCGCCATGTTGTTTGCATGAGTCGTCAGAGGCTGCTTTGAATGCCCATGATGGGCCCTCACCTGTTAGGCCCCCTCAGCTCCGGATGGATCCCTTCGCCTCTCCAAATGGGTCGGGCCCGTCCTTCTCGCCTCAGGTTATTTCGGGTTCTCAGGAAGCGCATGCTGCTTTTGGATCTATGATTGATAATATGGTTGAAGAGATTTTGACTTGCCCTAAGTGCTCATTATCGGGTCATTTTGAAAACAATTGTCCCCTTAATATTGTTTGTGAGTCGTGCACGCGTGTGGGCCATCATAAGCGGGATTGTGCCAAGATTGCAACTGCCAACAGATTATTTTGGAAGCCAAAATATTAGCCGCCTCCTCCGGTTCCCGATACCGGTCTCGAGTCTGCCGCCACCACCTTTGACAAGCCTGCCCTGTCTAGTCCAATTACTCCAGCACCAAAAACCCCAACATCCACACCTCCGGCGACTCCTCCACCTCCTGAGTCTCCTCCGGTGCCAAGGAGCTCCTCCGAGCCGATGGCGGTCTTTGCCATTGATCCTTTGTGGTATGTGCCAGCGGGTCATCACATTATCGAGGGTGGTGCCAATCGAGTACCCAGGACCTTCGTCTCGCCGCCCTCCCCCATTGTGAAGCAGCATGAGCAATACATGGTCGCGGAGGTGATGCCCCTACCTCCTCCTAACCAGGTGGGTGTTGCTCAGGAGGCGGTGGTGGATTTCTTGGAGCATCATGGGGTTCAGGTTCGATCTTCGGAGCCCTCGGTCTGTGGTGTTGGTTTGTTCGAGTTAAGGGATGCTGGGGTTCGTTTCCCTCTGCTGCAGTTGCCACCTCAGCCTATTGGCAATGACACTTTCGTTCGATTCCATAAGCATGATGAGGGGGTTGGCTTTCGGGGACAACATGGTTTTCGTGATGGCTGCTTGATGTTTCTGGGAATCCCTCTTGATCTTTGTAATACGGAAAATATCCGTGCTGCTGTGAACACTTTTGGAAAGTTTCAGCACTGGGTTCAAGATGACCCATATATGGTTCGAACCATTGTCTTTGCTTCTTTTCCTGAAGATATTCTGGTCCCTCGAGATGTGGTGTTCACGGATTATGCTGCTTATGGGGGTGCAAAAGTTTCCGGGACTGCACCTTGTTATATCCTAGGTGCAAACTTTGCGGACCAAATGCCTGAAGATGAAGACCCAATGCCCATTGATGGTAATCCACATCCTTTGTCGGGTGCTCTGTTCCCTGATAACCATAATTTTGTGCTTCCTCCATACCCTGCTATTGCATGGAACGACCTCCCTCCTGTTCCCCCTCCAATGCACAATCAGACTGATCCAGATAATTGGGGTCATGCGCACTGGGGCGATGATCAGGTCGGTTAGGGTGAAGAGCTTAACCCAGCGCCAGCGGTTCATGATCAAGAGTCGATCGTTATCGACAATTCTATGGCGCAGTCGGAGTCTGAGGTTCAGTTGGTGGATTCTCCTGAGCAGGTTATCAATGTTAATGATTGGGCCATTGTGCCATATCAGCCGCCTGTTATTCAATATGACCGCATTGTCATTGCATCTGTCAAGGTTGTCTATGGGCCTGTTCTGCCGCCGGAGTTGGCATGGAAGCGCACTTTTGAGTCTCTTATGAAGTGTTCTCCTGTTTATGAGGTCCCCGTGCAGATGCCGTTGGTGGACTTGCAGCCAACCATTCTGTCTAAGAGGAACTGGACTCTTGCTTTTGATGATGTTCAGCCTGTCTCTCATCTGCAGCTCATTGAGGTGCCAATTGCCAGCAAGACCAGACCAGTTGCACGGGCCCTCTTTCCTGAACCTGCAATTTCAGATAGCTCTGTCTCTGCACCTGTGGACTCAACTGTCTCTGTCTCTGCACCTGTGGACTCAACTATCTCTGAACCTCCTTCTGCTCAGTTGGATCATTCAGATGAGGTCTTCTCTTTTTCTGCCCAATGTGACAAGAAGAAGACGCGATGTCGCAAGACCCGGCCTCCAACGCCAATTGTGGATACTGAATTTCGTCGATGCACGCGTGGCTCAGTCAAGAGGGATGGCTTTAAACCTGTTTTTCAGGAGCTTCAACATCAGACAAGGAAGAAGAAGCCTCGTTGCAAGACGCTCATTGCTCCCCCATCTGAAGAATCGCCACGCCCAGAGTCTTCCTCTGATGTGCCCCCTCCAACGCCGATCAGGGTGATTCAGGATATTGGCAGAGACCTGTAGATTCCGGATGATCAACTTACAGTGGATAAGCTTATGGCTAATCCTGCGGCTGACAACACGTCTGGTGGAAATGTTTAGTTCTCTTCAGAACTATGGGGGCTGCCATGCCCTTATGATGGCCCTGCTGTAGGCTCTTTTGATCCTTTTAAAGCTTTGTAATAATTTAGGCTTCAAACTTTCTTGCTTGTTGGGATTTTATATGCTGTGGTACTATTATGTAGTGCTCTTTTGCTACCATCTGCTATATGGTTATTATGAGTAATTATAACTGCAAGAATTGGAGTGTGCTCTGCTGGAATGTGAGGGGGCTCAATGCACCGGCTCGTAAGTGTGCTGTTAAGCAAAAAATTGAGGAAAGACAATGTGTTGTTGCTTGTTTTCAGGAAACTAAATGTGCAACCTTTGATATAAGGGAAATTCAGGCCTTCTGCCCTAGGCGATTTGATACTTTTGCTTTTGCGCCATCTGTGGGTGCCTCTGGTGGGATCCTGGTGGTCTGGAATTCGGCTGTGTTGTCTGGTGTGCTGGTGGAAATACAATCCTTTGCGGTTGTGGTGCGTTTTACCTCTAAACAAAATAATGAGCAATGGTCTTTAGTGTCTGTGTATGGGCCATGTCAGGGGGAAGCCAGGGATAACTTTGTGTCCTGGTTATATAATTTGCATATTCCAATTGATGATAATAGGCTAATCATTGGAGATTTTAATTTCATTAGATCCTTTGAAAACAGAAACTTACCAGGGGGGATGTCAATGACATTTTTATCTTCAATGAGATTATTGGTCATCTGGGTTTGCTTGAATTGCCACTTAAAGGAAGGTCTTACACTTGGTCTAACATGCAAGATTCTCCATTGCTTGAGCAGCTAGATTGGTTTTTTACCTCCACTAACTGGATATTTGTTTATCCCTTTACTGAAGTACTGCCTCTAGCTAGAACTGCTTCAGACCATGTGCCTTGTGTTGTAGTGATTAAAACCTCAATTCCTAGATGTAACATCTTCAGATTTGAGAACTACTGGGTGCACATGGAAGGGTTTTTGGAGTGTGTGCAGAATTCTTGGAGTAAACCATCTAACAAGTTACATTCCTATGCAATCATTGCTGATAAGTTGAAAACTCTCAGGCATGATCTAAAAAGGTGTCAAACCAATTTTTCCAAAATGAAGTTGCTCATCTCTAACTGCAACAAGGTCATTTTACTGCTGGATAACTTGGAGGAAATCAGGCCTCTTTTTAGACAGGAATTTAACTTTTGGAAAATTGTCAAGCTACATTTGGAAAAATTGTTGCACCTTCAATTCTTGTATTGGAAGAAAAGATGTACTATTAGATCCATCAAAGTGGGTGAGGAGAACACCAAATTCTTCCATGCAATGGCTACTAAGAGGTTTAGAAGAAACTCTATTGCTAGTCTGCAACAGCCTGATGGTGTTGTTATTTCAGACCACTCTCAAATGGAAGGTATGATTTGGAGTGCTTTTAAAGGGAGGATGGGAGTTTCAAGAGGTATTGTCATGGGTTTTGATCTGTCTGTCGTGCTTAGGCATGTGCCTGGCCTGGAGGTCCTAACAAAACCATTTACAATTGAGGAAATGGACTTGGTGGTCAAACACATGCCAATTGATAAAGCCCCAGGGCCAGATGGGTTCAATGGCTATTTCTTCAAGAAGTGCTGGCATATTATTAAGGAGTTTTATGCTTTAGCTCAGGAGTTTTATGATGGCAAAGCTACCTTGGAAAACATCAATGAGTCATTCATCACCTTGCTT
Source organism: Aegilops umbellulata (assembly GCA_032464435.1). Taxonomy (NCBI): domain Eukaryota; kingdom Viridiplantae; phylum Streptophyta; class Magnoliopsida; order Poales; family Poaceae; genus Aegilops; species Aegilops umbellulata. Next base: position 32,889,474 of record CP136059.1, read on the forward strand.
CCTAAGAAACTTTCACCTGAAGTGGTTGGGGATTACAGGCCTATTTCTTTGACTGGCATGGGCATTAAGTTTCTGTCCAAAATGATGGCTAATAGATTACAGGAGTTGATAATGATGTGCATCCATAAGAACCAGTATGGTTTCATTAAGTCTACGACCATCCAAGACTGCATTGGGTGGACTTTGGAATATTTGCATCAGTGTCACCAGTCCAAGAGGCCAATTTTAATTCTCAAGCTTGACTTTGAGAAGGCTTTTGATTCTATTGAGCGTGAAGCTATCTTTCAAATCATGAGGCACAAGGGCTTTAATGGCAAATGGATTGGTTGGGTCAAGTCTCTTTTATCTTCTGGGACTTCATCTGTTCTGCTTAATGGGGTGCCTGGGAAAAAATTTGTTTGTAAAAAAGGTGTCAGGCAAGGAGGCCCAGTTTCTCCCCTACTTTTTGTTCTTGCTGCAGATCTCTTACAATCTGTGGTAAATGATATGCATACTAGAGGAGAAATTAAGCTGCCTATTCCCTGTCATGACAAGGACTATCCAATTGTACAGTATGCTGATGACGCCTTGATTGTGGTACCTGTTGATGGAGCTCAACTCATGGCTCTCAAGAAAATGCTACTGGTTTTTTCTCAGTCCACTGGCTTGGAGGTTAATTACCATAAGTCTTCCATGATACCAATAAATGTTTCCCAGGTGGAAACACAAAGATTGGCATCTCTCTTTGGTTGTCAAGTGGGCAAGATGCCATTTACATACCTTGGTTTGCCTGTTGGAACTACTAAACCTACTATGGCTGATGTGATGCCTTTGGTTACTTGTATGGAGAGGAGAATGTCTGCTAGTTCATCTTTTCTTGCTCAGGGAGGAAGACTGCAGTACTTGAACTCTGCTTTATCCTCTTTGCCAATTTTCTTCCTTTGCAGTTTGCTCATTGCTCCTGGTATTTTGAAGCAGCTACAGAGAATTCAGAGGCAGTGTTTGTGGAGGAAAAATAGGCAAGAACCAGCTCCTTCTCTAGCTGCCTGGGATTTGATTTGCAGACCCAAAAACAAAGGAGGGCTGGGTATTCTTGACCTTGGTCTTCAGAATGTGGCCCTTCTTTTGAAACATGTGAATAAGTTCCTCAACAAGGCTGATGTTCCTTGGGTTCACCTCATTTGGAATTCATATTATCATGAACTTGTCCCACAAGGAACAGCACCATGTGGATCTTTCTGGTGGAAGGATGTCCTTAAGCTCTTGGATCAATTCAGAGAAGTTACATGGGTCAAGGTCAATGAAGGGGACACTGTTCTTTTCTGGCAGGATAAATGGCAGCTTGGAAATTCTGTTTTGCCTTTACAGCACAGATTTCCTAGGTTATTCTCTTTTGTCAAAGATGCTTTGGTCACAGTCAAGGATGGATTTTCTGCCCTGGATCTGACCTCTTTGTTCCATCTTCCTCTTTCAGAGCAGGCTCACAATGAGCTCTTGGTTTTGAAATCTTTGCTGTTGAACCATGAGAGGGATTATGATTTGAAGGATGTTTGGTCTTGGCATGGCTCTGACAAACCATATACCCCTAAACAGTTTTATGTCTCCAGGTTCATTCATCATACCTTTAATCCTGTTTTGACTTGGATTTGGAGAAGTTGTTGTACCATGAAGATTAAGGTCTTTGCCTGGATGCTAATCATGGATAGACTCAACACCAAAGATATTGTGGAAAGAAGGCATTGGCATATTGATGATGGAGTAAATTGTGTGCTCTGTCCCACTCACACCAGAGAAAATAGAGATCACCTCTTCTTCAATTGTAATTTCAGTCAGAGAGTTTGGAACTTTCTTCAGATTGTTTGGGAGGCTGGAAATGGCATGAGTCAGATTGTGCTTAATGCTAAAAGGAACTTTGCTCATCCTTTCTTTGCTGAAGTGGTTTTTACTGCTTGTTGGAACATCTGGATCATAAGGAATGGAAAGGTTTTTCGAAAGGAAAGGCCAAGTTTTAATAAATGGAGAGGAGCTTTTGTGAATGATATGCTTTTGCTATCTCATAGAATCAAGGTGAGGTACAAGGAGGGCCTGATTAGATGGGTCTCCTTTCTCCCTCCTTAAATGTATTTGTAGTTCTTTAGGTTTTCCTTTTTTCCTTTGCTACTTCTGGTAGCTTTTGTAATCTTTGTAATTATGCTTATATAAATCAACAAAAGGCTGTGGGGGCTTTCCCTACAGTGTTCAGTCCAAAAAAACAAGAGCACACAGCAACTAGGCAGATCGTAGTGTACATAACAGGGGTACACCATAACCACGATATATAAATCGGGTAAGTGGAACTGGCTTGAAAATATGGTGTTGTATTGCCGCTACTAATTGAAAGCCTATCGATCACATACAGGCCAGCTCTATCGGACATGGTAAAGAAGAGCAAGCAGATTTTGGATAATAAAATGTTGGTTGCGCAGTGCCCACACATGATAAACCAGAGCACATTAAGAATGCAACTCCCAACTGTCTCTCGACCATTTCAGGCGGTTGGATGAATATCCTACATCTGCTAACCCTTCTTCTTCCTCGTCTCTGATTCTTCCCATACAGAACACCGCATGGGCCGCCGGCCAGACCACCGGCCCCCACCGCCTGTGTTCCTCCGCCACCCCCACCCCCACCCCCGCCCCAGCCCCCACCCGCATCTTGTTTTCTTCATTCGGCGAGGCCCCACAACCACCCGAGCCCCTTTGATCGCACCGGCGTACTCCGGCGAGCTCTGAAAAATCGACTAGCCCAATTTTGAAATTTAGTCTCCTATGGTTTAAATAATGTGGAATATAAAAGGGGAAAATCATAAGCATTGGGAGTATAGTGTTGAGCGTGCCATGGCGGATCTGAAGGTGCAAACCGGACAAAGGCAACTTCGCAACCAAGACAAGAAATCAGTGTAAAGGAGTGGCGATCTATTTTCTTGCTGTGATAAATAAGTTGAGCAGATACGAAAGAGTATCGCCTCTGGTGCGGCGCCGCGTACGCATCTACTGAGAATTTGACGGTGTTGCAGTAACGATGGCTGTCAGTGGCATGGAAGCAGATCTATGAGGGTATACGGTGGCGGCGGGGCGCGGTGGACGAGGCGGTCGTAGGAGCGGCGCCAGCAAGGTGGACGACGGCGGGGATGAAGCAAGAGGACGGGATGCAAGGATCCCGGTCCGAAGCCGTGGATGAGAGAGGTCGATCTCTTGTAATGGACGGCGGCGTCGGGGTATCAGCTCCGGCATGGTGGAGGACGACGGCGGTGGATGGGGTGGCGGACGGCGGCGGACGGAGGAGGGTGGGGTGGAGAGGGTGTTTTGGCGCCCATGGAGTACGAATGGGTAAAAGGGAGGTAGAGAGGAAGGGGCAACCATGTATTCAGGGCACGCTTGTCTCAAATGCGAGGAAATTTATCATCTTAACCCCCATTTCAAATTTCTACTACATCACAGCAACATTAGTCGGTTGGGGATAGGACGGTAATCTCGCATACACCAAATATTTGCCGACGAGAGTTTGTTTTTGGCGCCCACCATGTATGAATATGAATCGGGGAGGGAGTCGATTTCGGCCGAGGACACACTGTGTTTTGGTTCCCACCGTGTATGAATCCGGGTGAGAGGTAGTTACGTCACGTTTGGGTGAAATTACAAACCTACCCCTATCAAAGCCTATAGAAATCCAGCAAATAGGCTTTGCGTGGCAGGGATAGGAAGTAGTGATTTCCATCTCGCAGTTTTTGGTTTCGGGCGGTTACTGTAACTTTCCCTGCTTCGTTCAAATCTTGCAGAGTGCATGCTTACCGTGCCAACTCAATTCGAATATCGTTTGTATTCTATTTTTTGGGCAGGATCCATTTTCAATTGGAATTACATTCTATATACATCATTTTTATATATACTTTGAAAAGCACAACACCATTTATACATAAATATGGTTTACAAATGGCATGATCTCAGATTCATAAGGTTTTATCCATCAATTTGGATTTTCAAATATTTGAAACCACTTTATGTATAAATCCAATGTATGCATTCCTCGCTAACTGTCTCCAATTAATGTGTGTTTCATCCGGGGTTTTTTTACTTCCCAAACATGTATAATGTGTTTCACACACGCAACATATAGTGTAATCCTGTTTAGACATTAATTGCATATAAACCATGCATTGTTTGTAATTGAAGAATCTATGGATCACCAATATTGATAAACTATATAACATTACACGTGTGCCCAAATTCAAATGAATATGCATGTTTGATACACCAATTTGAGTTATGATATTATCGATGTCGTGATCTCCAGTTTAAATATTTGAATCCCCTTTAATCCAGATATTCGTCTCATATAGCTATCACTCATGCTTATATAGGACTATCTCTCTGGACCTATACGCGTTCGTCGTCTCTCAGGTATCTCTCGTGCTACCTGTATGTCGACAATGATCTTTTATCTTCGTAACACACTGACGGTACTCTCTCCCTCGACCTTCATCACTCTATCTCTCTCTAAGTATATCTCGCTCCCTGCTATGTGTCTCTAACTATGATTCTCCATGTGGAATCTCTTTCTCTCACACAAACACAAAACTTTGTCTCACGGGGTCTCATTTCTCTCTACTATTCCCATGTGTGCCACTCGCACACCCCTCATACAGATATGTCTTTCGCTCCTTATGAGAACCTATGACTCTTCCTCTTCAATATCTCTTTCTCACACACAAACACAAACTCTGTCTCCCAGGGTCTCATATTTCTCCATTGTTCTCTCGTATGTCGCTCACGCACACCCTCTCTCCCTAGAGATATCTTGCGTTCCCTCGTATGTCTCTCTAGCTATCACTCTCATTGTGAAATATCTTTCTCTCTCGTAGACACAAAAACTCCGTCTCTCTGGATCTCATTTCTCTCTGATATCTGTTTGTATGTGGCTCACATGCACCCTCTCTCTATCTCTCTCACACCCACACACATAACCCAGCCTTCTGATCCACTCGACTCCTATCTCTAATGCACACTAGCTAGCATCTTTATCTTTTTATTTATCTGTTTCTCCATCAACCTTCTTTCTCGCCCTCACTCTGGATTCCTATCACGCACACTACATATGTTTCTCTCTACATGCAGTCAAGTGCCCTCTCACACACATATATAACTTCACCATTTAAACCACCCGACGGTTATCTCCAACACCCAAACTAGCGGATGTCCCTCTAGCTAGCATCTCCATCTCTGTATCTATCTGTAGTTTCTCCGTCAACATTTCTTTCTCGCATGGAGTCTTGCTTCCTATCACCCAGACTATATATGTCTCACCATACATATGCATTTATAGGTTGGTCTCTTTTGCACAATCGTTGCGCCTCACTCCCTCTGCTCGCCATAGATGCATGCTCCAGCCCATGCCACTATCTCTTAAAGACAAAAACACATGCTCAATTGTCGGGCCTTCTTCCCTGCATTCTCACATGCATGCATATTATCATACCGATCCGTCTCTCCCATGTCGTTGATCTTATGACTTATGTCTTCTTTCATTTATCTCGATCATGTGCGCGCACACACACACACATCCCACGTATACATATATACCTCTCACACATGCACGTTCAAGGTCTCTATGTCTCCATACGTAGTTAATTACCCTCAATCCTAACGCCACATCGAATCATTCTCCTCTTTTGTGCACATAACTTCCGCCAGGATGGGTAAAACACACACTCACACTTAAAAATCTCCTTCTAGCTACCCCCCCCCCCCCCCCGCCTCTCACTCTTCCCCCTATATCCTGGAACCAATAATACCATCCCTTTGTTTAATTCCCGCCTACATGCACCCTCGATATATAGTAGTCTTCCTCGGTGTCTCTCGAACAAACACGTTCTCTCGATGTCGACTCCTCTCACGCGCACACACCTTCTCTTCCCTCTCTACGGGCATTTTCTCTCTCGCACCCCATCTTTGGTAGCCTCTGCCATACACATCACCTCTCTATGATGAAGCCATGCACACTTAAATTACATCTGCCACAGAGGACCCCGCGACACACACACACACACGCACACACACACACACGCACGCCCCCCACACACACACACTAAGACTCCATCTCTCTCTCTCACACACACACACCAATACACACACACACACGCACGCACGCACGGACGCACACCCCCCCCCCCACACACACACACACTAAGACTCCATCTCTCTCTCTCTCTCACACACACACACACAAACTAAGACTCCATCTCTCTCTCCTCTCTCTCACACACACACTAAGACTCCATCTCACACACATATGCTCTAGGCGGAGCATTTGTTCCTACCACCCTTCATCCAACCTTACCTGTATGATAAACAATCGCCTTTATTTACTTGCATAACATGGACAAATTCCACTTTACTTTAGTAGTCAGCAAACTTATAATTTGTACCCTTATAAAAAACGAGTTGGCGGTGATGGTGTGCCTGCCATCTTGTAATACAGAACGTATGATCTATATCTGAGGATAGAAAGCAAACTATGATAAATTTACAAAAGATACCCGCACCTCTCTCCAGGTCATTATCTCCCGCAACCTCATTGCTCAGCAATTAAAAAAGGAATAAGTCTCTGGAACAATCTAGCATGCATGTTGGCCGCTGCCGCCTGCCGGCACCGTCCATCCCCATGCCTCCGCCCATTCCAACCACCAATCACCACCATGCTCCACTCCTCCTCGCCTTATCTCTCATCTTTCATTTTTTTCGATGACATTCTCGAGATACCAGTTTTCCGATAAAATTCTCGAGATATCATTAGTTTTTACACATGGGATTACTCCTGCATGGGTCAATCACAATCGGTGTTTTGTAAAAAAAATGCATATTGATGTTCCATGCAATGCACGAGAATCTTGCTTGTAATTATATAACGCAAATCACGAGAAGGAAGTGACATTTTTTTGACACAACCACGTTAACATGGCCACGTAAATCGCTAGCTAAAGTAAATACCATTATACTTATATCCCGATGCAAAAGGTTGAGTACATGTCCGAAGAGTAGAGTCGCACACACGCACTCTGTCTCTCAGAATCTCTCTCACACACACACCAGTTACGTGACACCCACTTAAGCAGACACGTATGTTACAATTTGTGCACCCGCGGGTACAAGTGATGCTGCGAATTTATTTAAGCCGGAAGGCGAACCCAAACAGTAGCTGCATTCATTCCCCTCCCGCCGCCTCATCTTTGTTCGCCATCGCCCGGTAGCCATGGGCCGACCGAAGGTAACAACATACGCCATACTCCCGCCGGGGCGGCGCTTTAATATGGAAATTTTAGTGGTCATGCATGCATCTTTTTGTGTTAGCACTCCTATATAAGGTTTAACCGTCGCTTCCCGCGGACGTGCGCGGTCGGTGGAAGAGGAAGGAGAAGGGAAGCGGGCTGTGGAGTAATGTTTTTTACCACAATTTCTTAGGAAACTGAGTGCAATAATTGAGTAGTTTTGCAAACTACCAGTACTACACCTGAAACGGTTCAAAACCTATACTCCCTTGCCCGCGCGCGCTTCCTATGTGATACGGTCAGCGTCGCCCTGGAGCGTCAGTGCCGCATTAATGCCTGGCCAGAGCGGAGGCGACCTCTCACTGGCGCCGACTTTGAAGTGACGCGACGGCCGAGAGAGGGCCGCTTCCCGGTGCACGCGACTGCTCCGCGTCGAGACTGGCCATAGGCCCTATTTGGATCCATGGGTTAGAGTTAGCACGAGGGTTTAAATTGGTGCAAGTTGCACCGAACCCACCAAAAAAACTATCCCACCCAAGAGGTGCTAACTGGAGATAGTTCTCATTGGGACCACTGAAAAATCACTTTTCTCTCTCCATGAAGTGCATTTATTGTCAATCTAACCCTGTCACCCAAACACCTCTTCGGCTATAGTTAGTTCAGGGTTAGTCATGAGTTAGTCTAACCTCTAGCTAAGTTAGAGTATCAAACAGGAGCAGTATAGGACATGCAAGTTGCTCAAAGCATACATGCAAATTCGTACGTGAAAGAATTTTTTTCTTTTTGAAAACGGAACGTGAAAAGAATTTTTTAGAATGCTCTTGGCATGTCGCTAACATGTGATAGTTAACCGACCTCAATAGACGGCAGAAACGCCAGCCCGCCGCACTTTGATAGAGACGAGGAGGGAGAAGCGATACAGGTTGCTGGATTACTAGAGATAGGTGTCGCACGGAAGCCAAGAAATATGGTGATAGCGTGGGTTAGCCATGTACTAGTATGATGTAACTACACTGGGCTGCCGTGTTTCGTACTCTTCCAATCCACTGTGGAGATGATTGGTTAATTTTTTATCGCTGAATAATATTAAATATTATGAGTGCAGACGCTCCACCATGAGGTTCCTTGCTCCTTCTCGGTCGTCCGGAATCTATGTTCTTCCACTCTATTTTTTACGTGAGCTTTGTTCATCCTTTTGCCAACACGCGAGACATCTAGCATCAAGCTGCACGTGTTATGCAAGGATCGTTCCATCTATATGAAGAAAACGTGGGACTGGAACTACGAGACGGACATGTACCCAGGAGTGGACGTACGAACCTGAGTAATGTAGAGCAGTAAGTGAAGTAGAAAGGCACAAATGGTATGAACATGCGTGGCATATAGGGTGTGTTTGGTTGCGTTCTCGTCTCAGCATAGTTGTTCCCTCTTCATGCATGCTCAACTCAACACCCCTCTTCATGCATGCTTCTAGTGTATTTGTGCTAAACTAGTGTGGACTCATGCACCCTCCATACACTCTACCAAACACCCAAAAGTAGGTCGAGAAGGGAACTCTTGGGCGGCATTTGTCTCTTACTACGTACTACCACTAAATGTTGTACGTGCAATCCACGGTGATGTTATGGAGTACGTTCCTAAGTACTCTACTACTACTATATTAGTTGGAGGCACATATTAACTTTTATATTTGTTTACGTGTATGCCCCGAGACCTTCCAACTAGACGTGTCAGGTCGCATTTTGTATCGTTCATACCACTAAGTACTACTATGTGTGGTCTCCGACCCAGAAGTGGAAGAAGTGGAGACGCTCTACCACGCTGTTTTTTACGCTGGGCTCTACCACGTTGTTCATGTCCCACTCCTTTCGCTGACGTGTGGGACATCCAGCACGTGCCGTGTTTGGCACCCTTCGTCGTAAGAGTTGTAACGCTAGCATTCATCAGAAATAAAAAATAATTATAAATCAGCCGTGATACTATTTTTTTTGTGAACCAATCAGCAGTGATACTATAACACGCGGTTTCCTTGTCCTCGATATCGGAAAGAATACATCCGTTCGCCAACATGTGGGACGTCGACCATCTTGGTCCACTTGCCATGCACGCAGAACTCCAAGGGAGAGTCACCCAGGTCGTCGCACCGCAGCAACAATGACTAATGAGCCGTCAAATCACAGGCCCACTTCCCACTTTGAAGTAGCTTGGACGAAGGAACCATCATGACTTCGTTGAATTCCGCTTCTTGAAGAAAACTACTGTACCAGCAGTAATGCTAGCTACAGTAGTTACTCCAACAGAGGCCTCCTTTCGTTCATAGGATAGGAATATGAAAATCATAGGAAGTGAGATGACATGCATCTCAATTCCTATAGAGAGAGAGATGCCATTTGATGCTTAGGACAGGAATTTTTCCATTTTGTCTAGGCTAATGTACTGGTAATTTGCTCTAAAAACTACAGTAGTAACTAGTAGTACTGGTACATGCTCGTACTCAGACACAGACAGACACACTAACTACTAGTACTACTGCTTCTCACATGCTGGCCAGATGCCGTCGTTCTCCTTCCCGTGTTTGTCGGCGACACCCCACCGTGCTTGGATCTCCATCGACATCTCCGCAGCAGCGTGTGCGTCATTTTCTTTCTTGCGGCGGCGGGCCTCTCTTTTCTCGAGTGCTTTCTGACTTTTCCGCTCCATCTGTGCGGATTTGGCCGCCTCTTGCTCTACCGCCCATTCCTCCACATAGTTGTGAGGTCGCAAGCGACGATGAACTCGGCACAGCGGGATGCCATCGCTTCCCTACCATTTTGTGTGTGGTCGTGGGTGGCGAGGAACTCGACGCGGCGGGATCCCATCACTGCCTTACCGGTTAGTGTGCGGCACGGTGGCATGAACGACACTTGGTGAGAGCTCTGGGGTGGAGTGGCCGGACAACTGTATAGTGCATTGGTTTGTCAAGAGCTCAAGGACAGAAGACGACGAAAATTTGGATTCCCCTTCAATCCTGGTCATTTATTACCGAGTAAAATGCATTGGTGGTCATCGAACTTGTCTTGATAGCTCACTTTGATCATTGTATACGAGATATGCTGATTATACGGTCACTGGCTCAGCGTATAGCTTCGTATTTGTCTGGTTGACTAGTCAAACAATCCGCATGCGCCTCATCAGCTCGTGTTCTTTATCTATCTACGCGGGCCTACCAGTCAATGGAGAAAGAAATACTGTAAAAACCAAAATTATGCTGGAGTCCGGACCGCTTCCGGAGCCCGCTCTCACCGCCCTGGCCCCTCAAGACGCCAGCTGCCCGCCGCATGCATGCATAGCAAGTAGTACTCCTTATGTGGAGGACAGAGAGGCATTGACAAAATCAAGGAGTGGGCTCTTCAAGAGCCCATCTCTACACGTGCTCCTAGGTATAAAAAAATAATTCTAAAAAAGGCATAAAAACAATTGTGTCTTAAAAAAAGAAAGGTAAAAAACATTTGAGAGGAAATAGATAGAGAGAAAGTGAGAAAAAGCTGTAACCTGGGCATTACATGAGGAAGGAGGGAGTGGTGCACATGCCAAGTTCACTGGGCTGCCGTGTTTCACACTCCTCCATCGTAACAGTGGAGACAATAGCTTTCATCAAAAATAAACAATGAATACTCGTTGCTCATCCTCTATATCTGAAAGAATACTTTCATTCGCCGACATGTGGGACGTCGACCATCCTAGTCCACCTGCCATGCACAAAATTATCCTGGTCTACCCCGATCGTATCGCAGGCCCAACCATTCCCACTGTAAGTTGTTTGGACGAAGGAACCATCATGACTTCATTGAATTCCGCTTCTTCAAGAAAACTTACTATACCCGCAATACTGCTACCACACGCGAAGACTGGACGGCACTGTACCACGTCATATCACTGAAATCCACTAGGCCAAACTAGCCCGCCTAGGTCATCTATTTTGGAATGGAGGGAGTACGTCTCTACACTGCTATGAATTTTTGTTGCATGTTCTCCGTACTTTTGCTACAATTTTCCTACCCTATGAACCAAATGAGGCCTGAATGTATGTCGACTATTGTCTGGTTGATCGCTAAGCCTACAATTTTAGGAGCTAGGGCTATTGGTCGATCAGCGAGAGATAAGTATAAGCGTACCACGAGCTCATCAGCCCCAACGTTTCTCTTCGCTGAGTGTTTTGCAAGTACTATAGCTCGCACAGTAGCTAGCCTACTAACACCAAGAATCATCAAACAAGCCGTGCTGATATGATAAACAGTTCAAACTTACATCTAAGCATGCCATATATTATATCAGAAGCTAGTGAGGATACATCTGTTTCCATAACTCAGAGAGGGTTCCCATGATTCACCGCATGATTCACTATCAAACAAAAGTAGCAAGATCCGTCCACACAAGATAGTGCACTAGCCCTAAGATGGTTTGATAACACTCATCGTTCTGGTAATTAAACACATGGCAATGCAAACTACCCTAAAGGATTAGCGAGATCAACTATTTCTTGTCATCGATCTCTCGGGCAATGACCACAGCACGGACATCGGCATGGTAATCGATTTCTGGGGCGATGTCCACAAGACTGACCGTGACATCGGAATCGATCTCTGGGGCGATTCCACATGATGGACAGCGGCATCGGAATCGATCTCCGGGGCGATGCCAACAGGACGGGTGACGACATCGGAATCATCAAGGACGTCCACCGGCACCTGCACAACCCTAACATATTAGCAAGAACATTGCAAATAATCAAAAACGACAACTATGGTAATACGCCATTATTTTTTACCTTGTGCTGCTCACCGGGGGATCTCATCCCTCCGGGGGCCATCTCCTCATCCTCGATGGGGGCCATCACCTTGCCAGTGGAATACTACTTCTCAACGGCGACTATCTCCTCAAACTCGGTCTTGAGCCTCACATAGGTGGAAATCAGAGTTCCTGGGGTAGGCACGGTGGGGCCCTTGCTAATCTTGCAACTTTCTTTGAGGAGTTCGTCCGCCAACGTCCTCTACTCTTTGGCTAGTGCTTGTTTCTTGGAGTTCTTCGTCTCCATGGGTTGGCCCGCCAACATGGTCAACTCGTTGATCAGTGATCGCTTCTTGGAGATCGCTGTCTCCAGTGGGTTGTCCGCCGGCAACTCTTTGCCTAGTGCTCCAGGATCCATCAATGAACTGACAAACAAAAATCAATCGAAAGGACACCACAATCGCAATGAAAACGGGAAAAGAATAGGATGTGAGAATCGGTCGGTGCTTTGCAAAAAGAAGATTCTTGGAATGAAAATATAGCAGCATAACTGATTTGCCCACCTTTCCTTCATCGGTACAGAAGAAAAATGGCAGAAGTGAGTAGCCTGGAGTGAGGTTTTCTTCAAGAAAGGGAAGAAAGGGCTTGAACGAGCGTTCCAGTGAAATGATGGTTGCTTTGTCCAGTCCAACTTGGAGGCCACCTTACCACTACTGGAAAAGGTGTGGGTTTTGTGATATGACGGGTCATGACGGCCACACAGGGGTGACCAGTGAGTCTCTATTGTAGCACCTCGCTGTGATTTGGTGGATGGCACCTGGGCCCAGATGCTTTGAAATGTCCCGCATGTAGATAGAGCAGCTAGTCATATAGGAGTGCTAAATATTGTGCACTGCGACCAAGGCAGAGAGGAAAACGAGAGAACTACGTAATTAATGCATGAGTTTAATTGGGGTAGTTTTGTAAAGTACGAGATACATTCCTCCAATCGCAAAATGCCTTGGTTCATGAGATTTGATATTTGAGCCCTATAAGACTAGCCACAGCGGGAGTAACTTCAGCAGTAACATCGAGTCCAACTCAGCAAATTTGCTTATGTGGCAATGAGTTAATGAGGAGAGAGGTACTTGTAGTAACTTAGCTAGTTACTGTAACATCACATGTCCTAATGCGATATGAGTCTATAACCTAATAAATGAAGCTTTGCATGTTACCACACTTATTTTACTACCCACTATGAAGGTACTAGTAACATAGTCTAGAGATATGTGTATGTTACTAGTGTATGTTACTCTCCATTGTGACTAGTCTAAACTGGAATAGAGGGAGTACTGCACACGGTGTAGTCTAGTCACTTGTTGAAATCTCTAGAAAGGAAAATACTCGTTTCCGGTTTACAGGGCTATACTACTCCCTCCGTCTAGGTGTGTAAGTCATCTTACGAAAACCAAATAGTCCCAAAACACTTAGGCGTGGTGCATTAACTTCTACCTTGTTTCTTGTTTCTTGACATATCAACCAATAAGAGATGAGAGGTGTGCATGCTTTTAATGATTTGCAATGGCTAGTTCATTGCATGAAATGCTATTAATTAGCAAATAAACATTGGTGACCCCAGGAGGAAACGGTGCTAAGCGCATGGACCTATGCAGAATGAGTATCAACCAATGGATAATGGAGTTTAACTGTTAAACAATGGCAATTTTGTCTCATGCAAGAGCCTGGCTAGTACTAAGGAACCGCACCATGCGAGCATTCGCAACTGCCACGTTCGGATTGCGCTTGGCTCTTCGCCTCTTCGAGAAGACGAACAATGATGTTACTCCTAGTTCAACAGTATCAAATCCACTGCTGCATGTCCGTCCACCTCGTGCGGGATGGATAGTGTGTAGCGAAAGCTTCTACTTACTGCTCCTGCCTTTGCGTCTATGACAGGCGGGCCCAACAGGTGAATGGCCCTCCTGTCATGCAGCCAAAGGCAGGTGCACTTAAGACACCAGAGCTCAGTCCGCGAGGGAGAGGGCGTTGTAGTAATCAAATTTCTCGGTCTTGTACGAGTTGACGTGACACATCAAAGCACTGCACTCAATATACGTCTTTTTACACATTTCAAATGGGCTACTTCGTATGTAGGAGTAGACATATTCTGCTTCGTATGTAGTCACTTGTTGCAATCTCTAAAAAGACTTATATTTGGAAACGGAGGGAGTACAACGCATCCATGCATGCCGTGACTTTCATTTTGATACTTGCATGTGTTGATTTGATGCACCTTGCCAAATTTTGACTATAAATTTAAATAACCAAATTTTCATGCATGTCACAAAAAATTACAGGGCTGTTAGGATTGTGACTATGTTTGTCTTATGTTGCCACATTATTTTTCCCACACTTGCCACACTTGCCTAACCTGAGTTGCTCAAATTGGTAGACACACTTTGGCTTGCCTAAGGGAATCTTGCCACAATTTTTGTGTCTATGACATGTGGGGTTCACTGCTAATAAAAAAATTCTTGTCTTAGGTGTGGCTAATAAAAAAGACTTATATTTAGGAAGGGAGGGAGTAGAAAATATAAATAATAATGCATGTTGGGGCAACCCACGTTTCTGCTAATTTTAGCCGTGGGCTTGTTCACAATTTTTACGAGGGGGTAGTTGTTCATTTAATGGAGTGACTTGTAGTACCAGAATTGAACGATACAAAGTGCGACCTGGCACACCGTAACACCACTTGGAACAAGCGGGTAGCTATCTCAAAAAACAATCAACAACTAAAAAAACAGCGACCTGGCATGTACTAGTACACAATTTTAAACGATTGTTTTGATGGAGTGAAAAAGGAAAACTACCCCACTACGTATATATAGGCCAGAGCCTTCGCACTTGCTTGCTAGAGTTGCTCTATTCACACACTCTCATCCTCTTCAGATCTAAACAAGATAAGGGTAGTAACACTGTCCTTCTCCCATAAAAAAACAATGGCTTTCTATCCTCAACGTTGGTTACAGATCCGAACGTATCCCCCTCCGCCGGTGAAGGGGAGGAGGGGCAACATTTAGGCCGTCGTCGACAGCGAGGGAGGAGACCCACTGCCGGCCGCACCGTTATATCTGGTCGAGCGCTGGCGCGGGAGGTCCTCCGATCCCTTGTTCATTGGCTGTGGGCGGATCCGGCCTCCCGCCGCCCACCTATCCACATCCCGACGACCTTCAGGTATATCTTCGTTCGAAACCGCCTTAGATCTACTTCCCCAGCTCGCTATGTTGCTGCATGTGCATCATTTTCTACCTCTCAGCCCCTCTCGATCGGATGGTCCAACGTCACATATTTTTTTTCTTCTATTGTTAGAGGTAAAGCTACTTCATGGAGTCGAATCTTGTACTCCCTCTGTCCGAAAATACTTGTCATTGAAATGGATGTATCTAGATGTATTTTAGTTCTAGACACATCCATTTTGATGACAAGTAATTCCGGATGGAGGGAGTACTTGGTTCAAACAAGAAATAAAGTGGGAGTGGGGGAATTTAGTATGTACATCGGACTTGGTACAAACAGGAAGGAAAGGGGGTGAAGTAGTACAGACTGGTCATCCAACCGGTCTCTTGGTCGAAAAGGAAAATATAGGGGTAACGCTGTACACAGTGGTATGACCAGGACTAGATTTGCTATCCACACATAGCAGTAGGTGTCTAGAGTGAAGAAAAATGGGACCAACCCAGATATGTTTCTTGGATGTTTGCTACTCGGGGCAACAAACTATGAATCACCACTTTATGCCCCTGTTTACGTACATGGTGTTGGACTGCTCGTGCACCCACTGTCCCATGCCCTTATACCACATATTTAGGCTCCGTTCAGAATAAAGGGGCAGAAAAAATAGGTCTTGATGAAAATAGAGGAATAGGAAAGGAATGTAGTTATAAAACTATAGAACAGCAAACCGGAGGAAACTCTCAAGAGAATGTGTTTGGATGGACTACGAAATGTATAGATTTTTTTTTTAGAGTAGCATGCTTGGCAGTATGAGATGCTATTTGTTTATTCAGCTGCACAGTGACTACTCTTGTCCTCACCTCACGTACCACACATAGGTTGATTTTTTATTCCGGCAACACAGCACAGCAACATGTCTAACGCATGGCAGCGAGCGCCTGCCTCGGGCTTCCGCCAAAAAAATGAGCAGCGCGTGGACGTTTCGAATCCTATGGAATTAGTACTACCAGACCAGCTTTCCTATGAAACACTATTCACCTTTCCCGTATTCCGAATGGTTGGAAAGGAAAGAATACCGTAGGAATTGTGTTCCTACGAAAATCCTGCACCAAACCTGTGAACCGAATGCAGCCTTAGCTGTTCTCAATCTAATGTCCCTGGTAAAAATGGAGCCATGCCACTGTTATAAGCCATGACAAGTTTAGCCAAAAAAAATTTCCTATAATTGTTTGAGACTCTGATTGTTTCCTCTATGCCTTTTTGTGCAAACAGGGATATCCAATTCACCTGGTTGCTGTTGTGACCTTTTGGTGCACTGCATAAAACTCTTCTTAAAAGTAGTGATTTTTGTGCTGTTTAACTCGAATGTCAGAATGGAACAGTTGGTTCATTTTGGTGGAACTGCACAAAGGGAGACCTGTGTTCCAATCCTCATCATCCATATTGGCACCATAACCTTCCTTTAGGTAAGAATGATATTTAATGCATGTGTTCATCTCTACTTTCCAACTGCCATGAGAAAATAATGTTGTTTTTTACTAGTACACTTGTACTCCCTCACTAACAAAACCAATTTTGAATTAGAAGGCCAATCATGTACTTGGTTTCACCAACTGGTGAGGAGAAAGAGAAACAGAGCATGAAGAGGAAGAAGAAGAAGAATGAACAGTGCCAAGGAGATCTTGCTGAAGCCAGAGGCCTTAGTCGAGGCCATTAAAGGGCTCCGGCAACGACTACCTTACATGTGAGACGATCCTCTAGGGAGCCCTTCCACTTCTGCTGTCTCACTTAATTAATTCGGAGTACTTAAGTACCACTAATTTTTTACTGCCTAATTTTCCTGTTGGAGTTAAACAAATCTTTAGTAGGACCGTATGCTGAATCATGTACGTGTGTATGTTTGTCTATGGAGGAGAATCATGTGGTGGAGCTGGGAGGGAATATTATTAGTGTCATGACATAATAGTGCTATCATTTTGCATGTCAATTTATTGCCTTTGGTTCAATGAGGCAATGTTTTGCGTATTGTTCATCATGAATTTGATGCTACTGTTTGAGTAATATGCTAATGCCTTCCTATCCTTTCTCACTAAGCTAATGAAGGTTTCACCTTGTTCCTACTTGTGCAAACAGGGATCATGTTGTGCCAATCATACATTTTAGTGGAACTACACAAGACAATACAATGAACTGTATCCTAGCCAGTGCTTTAACTCTGCTGGAAGTTCTTGATGATCTTTCGATATAATCTCAGCACTGGTAAACAAGAGTGATTTCAACCATACATTTGAAGCGCACAAAAATATATACTATTGTGTGATTCCAGTGAGTGCTCTATCATCTCTTATGGGACTACATGATAAGCTTTTTTTCTCAGGTTGGTACAGGCCTATGGCCTTCATCCATATTAGTTTGCTGTCATCTCTATTTGTATCGTGCTATTGTCATGAGAAAATCCTTTATCTTTGCACGTTAAAGTTTTGCAACTTATGATAAATGGCAATGCTTTGAGTGTTGAGTTGAGCTAATTGGCACTGATTAAATAAACTAATACCTCTCTTTAAGCAAGGCTACTATGTTGCTAACTTTACCCATTAAGATAATGAGGGTGCTTCTATTTGTTAGTGTATGTTTCATCAACTAGTCCCACTATTACAATAATCTCACTCTCTCAATATATGTGCCAACAGGGATGCTCGATTTTGGTGGAACTGCACAAAAACTTTGGGTGCTTCATTGCCTCGACAACTTCCGTCCTTTCCTGTCAGTCGCTAAACTCCGCTTGCTTTCTTCCTTTGTTGTCAGTCGCTTGGATTATCTCGGCTTCCAGTCAAAGGAAATAGTAATTGATATGCTACCTCACACAGGTTGGTACTAATCTTTATCCTGATTATTGTGCTTGTCATATGTATTGGTAATTTGGTATTGTGCTAATGTTTGCCGATTTCATAAAGGAGTAATTTGGAGCCTGAACTCGTAGGCAAATCATTACATCGGGTGATTTCAGTAGAACTGCACAAAATGATCAGATGGACAGGTCTTATGTTGCTGCTATGTACTCCAAAGTTCACCCAGACAAGCATCAATGTTGACAAGAAGTGCCTATATTCCTTCGAGTATCAACCGGCATCAACCAATTGTCAAACTCCAAGTATTAGGAGAGTGAACGCCAAAAATATTGCTTGGTGCATAGCCCAGAAAAACGCAGTCCAGTCTTTGGTCCCAACTTGTGCCTTTTGGTTATCGGCACATATGGTAGGAAACTATATGGCATGGAGTCTAAAGATTCCAAACAAGTTGGTTGACGCGTATATTCATCTCGCCCTTAATCAGTCTGCACGCCAAGGATGCTCCATTTCAGTTGAACTGCACAAAAAATTTGGGTGGTTCATTTTCTCAACCGCCTCCTTTCTCGTCTGCAATGTAGAATTTTGGCGAGATATAGGACCAAGATGAGCCAGTAAACTAGTTGGATGAAAGTAGTGGCCAAGTTGCTCAAACCTCCCTCAACACGAGGCCACTAATTGAGGATAAACCTACAAGCGAAGTTCTGATTGTTTGTGCTGCCTCTTATGTACTCGAAAGTTCACTCGTACAAGAACTAATTTTAGCAAGAAGTACCTCCGAATGAACACCATTTACCAGTCCGTACCCTAGGTAATTAAAGTTCGTCCATGGATCATATTGGTTGTGATCTCAATCATTTGGATGCATAAACATACTGAACATGTGTATATCTGAATCTTTTTGTAAATTATGTATGAATATTGTCATGTGATCTATCAATCATTTGGATGCATAGATATGCTGAGCTTGTGTATATATGAATCTTTTGAGTTGTTGATAGTGAATGTTGGCTATGAATATGAACATGTCCTGTGAAGCTGAGTTTGAGATGAATGTTTAACTTTTCTGTTGTATTTGCGTGTGAACTTGTTAGTATGCCTACCGTGGGGTATAAAACGCATGTCTCTTATAAAAGTAATGTTGTGTCCAATTTATGTTTTCCCTTCTAACAACATTATATATATTTATATTATTACTATTATCGTATATTTTATAGATACTTATATATACATTATAAAAAACATCCCACATGTTATTAACTTATAAAAGTAAATGTTTAACAGAAGTTGGCAAGGAAAACCCTGGTTGTTTTTGACTCACAGGCAAGGAAAATCCTGGTGATTGTGTACAAAAGCTTGACAAGATTTTAAGGACAAATTTAATAATAACGCGCTCATTTTTATTTTGAGCAATAACTCGCTAATTTCTTGATTATATATATATATATATATATATATATATATATATATATATATATATATATATATATATATAATGTGCCTCTCTGGTTTATTCTTTGATACTAATTTCTCCTTCTAACATAACATTATATATACGTGTATTTCAAGGAAGTGCAAATGGGCTGGGATTTCTTAGAAAATACAAATGGGCATGATTGACGCGAAATTATTTGTTCACCCAACCCAGCAAATGGACTGTACATTCTAGAAAACATGGGTTAAATATATGCCACATTTTTGCAGGATGACATGTGGGCCAATCGGTCGAAGCCTACGCAGGGCGTTGTCAACTTGGTCAACAAATGATTGTGTCATCCACAACCATAGGATTTATATCCAGCGGCCGGCATGCACCTTCAATCTCTCGTCTTCTTCCTCCAGCGTCGCCGGGACCGCCTGGTCCGGCCTCCGGCGGCTAGCGGCTCTGCGAGCACGCATCGTTGCGAAGCGCTACCCCACCACCGGACAGGCTATCCCTCCACCCCTCGACACCTCCTGTTATTCTCCACATACTACAGCCCCGTGCCGCAACAGAACCAGTTATAACCCTTCTCCTCCTCTCAATCTGCGACTCCACTGCCGCGTTTTCCCATCTCCGAGTTGTTCCCGTCCGGGGCCTCGCCGTCGTCCACCGCCTTGCTTCGTTCAGTGCGGCGTGGTCAACAAACGAGAGTCATCGGAAGAGGACTGTACGTGGAGAGCCTGACGGCTGGACCCACGAGGTCCATGGTCGCACAGAAGGAAAGTTCCTCCTTATTAAGCTGAAAAAAATGTTTGCTCCACCTGACAGCTGGGACCCACCGGCTGTTTCTTCGCACGGAAGGAAGTGCCTCCTTGTTTTGCGAAAAAATTATTCATCCCGTTGACAGCTGGGACCCATCAGATTTGGTGACTGGCTTGTGGGCCTACTAAGCGGACGTGTACGCACGGCTTTGTCAACTTACTCAACAAATGATTCTAGCAGCTAGACCGTTGGATGTTAATCCAACAGCCGTGCTCCTTCTTCAACCTCTGTTCTTGCTCCTGTCTCCCGTGGGTGGCACCACGGTTGTGCTGCCGCGCACCCAAACCAGTGAAGTTTCCCACTCCTCTCCATCTGCGACTCCACTGCCCCGTCTTCCCCATCTCCGGGTCGTTCCAGTCTGGGTGCACTCGACATGGTGTGGTCAACATGGTAAACAATCGAGAGTCATCGGAAGATGACTGTGTGACAGGCTGACAGTGGGGACGCACCACGCCCATGGACGCATGCATGCAACGGAACGTGGCGAGGTCAACGTGGTCAAGGAACGACTTCCATCGGAAGTATACTGTACGTGGAGAGTCTCAGCTGGGTCCAAGGCCGCAGCAAGTAAGTGCCTCCTTATTACGCGGAAAAGAATGATTCCTCCAACTGACAGCAGGGACCCACTGGACGGGCCACCGTATTTTGTGAAAAAAACGTTTGCCCCCTGACTGCTGGGACCCACCTGACGGGCCACCGTATTTCGCGAAAAAACGTTCCCCCCGCTCTCAGCTCGGACCCATCGGAAGTGCCTCCTTATTACGCACAAAAAAATGAATACTGCCCCGGCTAGCTGGGACCCACCTTGGTGGGAGGCTGACTTGTGGGCCTACTAAGTTGACAGGGACGAAGGGCTTTGTCAACTTAGTCAATATGAACGAATCTAGCTCCAGTGACCGTACGATGTCCATCCAACGGACGTAGTGCTTCTTCAACCTCTGGTCTTCTTGCTCCAGCCACCCAAAAGCAGCGCCGGTCGTGCCGCATGCTCCTGCCTCCCGTGGCCGGTTGTGCTTCAGCGGAGGCCTCACCGCCCCCTACTATTCCCACCGCTGGCCAGGCCCTGCGGCGACGGCAGCCTCACACCGCAGCCAAACTAGTGAACACTCGTACTCCTCTCTACGCGGGCTTCTACTGTTGCGTCCTCCCCGGCTCCGCTTCGTCCCCTTCCTAGGCCTTGCCGTCATCCACCGCCCTGGTGGTCTCCGCGCGGCATGGTCAACGTTGTCAAGGAACGACTTCCATCAGAAGAGTACTGTACGTGGAGAGGCTGACAGCTGGGTCCATTGCCACAACCCAGTTTTTTTGTGATTTGCCAAGTAAGTCGCTTTGTCAGGCCTGTTGGGCTGCAAATCTTTCAAGACAAGGAGAGCTTTCATTCGGCTGGCCGAGAAAATGGCCCATCAGTAATGAGAAATGGGCTGTACATTTTTAAAACACATTAAACCGAAAATTTGTTTCAGATATCTATTTTTTCATTTCGAGATTTTAAATTACATTATTTTTTATGCGTGGAGAATTTGTTGGATTTTATATTGATATACATTTATCTTTAAAATCAGTTTGAATGTGAGTCGAAATTTCGGGATTAAAAATAGTTGGGACCGCACCGAAATATGCAAAATTTCGTATAATTTTTTAACCGTGGCCACAATATGGGTTGTAATGCTAACAAAAAGAATATGGGCTCCAAAAAAACATTGATAATTAGCAAATGGGCTGTAAATTATTAGAAATAATGGCAGATGGGTTGTATGCTGTTTTCCACAGATTTGAGGCTATCCTAAAAAAAGGTTGATGCACAAGCAGTGACTATTGGATGGCCATCCAACGGCCGTCGTGCTTCTTCAATCTCTGCTCTTCCTGCTCCAGCCGCTCAAACAGGCGCCGGCGGGACTGCCTGCTCACTCCTCCCCGCGGCTGGTTCTGCTGCCGCGCAGTCCTCACCGCCCCACCGTACTCCCATCGCTGGCCTAGCCATCCCTCTACTCACCCACACCTGCTGTTATTCTCCGGCGACGGCAGACGAACCAGTAAGGCCTCGTACAATCGTACTCCCCTCCGCGTGGGAAACAACCGTCGAGTCTTCCCTGCCTCTATGTCGTTCCCTTCCTAGGCCACGCCATCGTCAACTGCCCTGGTGCTCTCGGCGCGGCCTGGTCAACATGGTCAAGGACCGACATGCTTCTGAAGTGGACTGTACATGGAGAGGCCGACAGCTGGGTCCATGGCCGCACGCAAGGAAATGCCTCATTATTACGCGCAAAATAATGATTCCTCCACCTGACATCAGGGACCCATTGAAAGGGCCTCTGTATTTCGCGAAGAAACATTACCACCGCTGAGAGCTCGGACCCACCAGCTATATCTTCGCACGCAAGGAAGTGCCTCCTTATTACGCACAAAAAAATGAATACTCCCCCTGTTAGCTGGGACCCAGTATAGTGGCAGGCTGACTGTGGGCCTACTAAGTTGATGGGGACGGAGGGCTTTGTCAACTTCGTCAGTATGAAAGATTCTAGCTCCAGTGATCGTACGATGTCCATCCAACGACCGTAGTGCTTCTTCAAGCTCTGGTCTTCTTGTTCCAGCCGCCCAAACCAGCGCCAGTCGTGCCTCGTGCTCCTGCCTCCCGTGGTCGGCTCCGATGCGGTGGAGGCCTCACCGCCCGCTACTACTCCCACCGCTGGCCAGGCCATCCCTCTACTCACCCGTAGCCCCTGTTATTCTGCGGCGACGGCAGCCTCACACCGCAGCGAACCAGTGAACCCTCGTACTCCTCTACGCGTGGGCATCCACTGCCATGTCTTCCCCGGCTCCGTGTCGTCCCCTTCCTAGTCCCCGTCGTCGTCCACCGCCCTGGTGCTCTCGGCGTGGCATGGACAACATGGTCAAGGAACGGCTTCCATCGGACGTGGACTATACGTGGAGAGGCTGACAGCTGGGTCCATGGCCGCAGCAAGGAAGTGCCTCCTTATTACGTGCAAAATAATTATTCCTCCACCTGACAGCGGGGACCCACTGGACGGGCCACCGTATTTCGCGAAAAAAACATTTGCCCCTGACTGCTGGGACCCACCAGCTACATTTTCGCACGCAAGGAAGTGCGTTCGGGAAAAAAAATGATTCGCCCCATGACTGCTGGGACCCACCAGCTACATCTTCACATGCAAGGAAGTGCCTGACAGTCGGGACCCACTTGGTCGAAGCGTGTGTAGCGTTGTCATTCTGGTCACGAACGTGTACATACATATATACTGGTGGATGTAGAGGCGCGCACGTGTCATAGTAGAGGCGCGTACGTGTCGTAGTAGAGGCGCGCACGTAGCATGTACACGTACGTACAACGGCCAGGGTGCAAACAAGAAAATAGGGCCACATATGTGTACATACGGGCAGGGTCTCGAGCGCCTACTCGCGCATATGTACAACCAGGGCTTGTGTACATGGCTGGGTCGGAACGGAGAAACATCGTCGTCGTCGTGTTCATGGGGAGGCAACAGAATGCGTCGTGTTCATGGGGAGGCAACGGAATGCGTCGTGTTCATCAGGAGGCAACGGAACGTGTGGGAGCCAACTGGCTGGGTCGGAACGGAATGCGTGGTCGTGTTCATCGGGAGGGCTTGGACGGAACAGGCGATGGAAACGAGGCCTGGCGTACCGCACAACGGAGGAAACGGACCTCCTACGGTCGAAACGGGGGTCATGTTGATCAGGAGGAGTGTGGCGTACCGCAAAACGGACGAAACGAACCTCCTACAATCGAAACGGGGGTCCTGTTGATCGGGAGAGGTGTGGCGTGCCGCAAAACGGGACTCCACGAGATACTGTTCATCTCCACCGTCAACCTACTCCTGCCTCCACGGGCTACCGTCGACCTCCTCCAGCCTCCACGGGCTCCTCTTCATCCAGCCTCCACCGTGCGCTACTCCACCGGCTACTGTTCAACCACACCTCCACCGTCTACTGTTCATCCAGCCCTCCACACCACGGAGTCTTGTTCAACCACCCCTCCACGGGCACCCCTCCACCGTCTACTGTTCATCTAGCCCTCCACACCACGGGGTCCTGTTCAACCACTCCTCCACCGTCTACAGCTCATCCAGCCCTCCACCACACCACGGGGTCCTATTCTTCCAGAGGCAACACTAGCGCTCACTGTTCATCCAAACCCCCCGCAACGCTCACTGTTCATCCCAGAGGCAGCATCGATCGGCTTCAGTTAGCAGCAGTAGCGAAGGAATCGCTCGATCGGGTTTAGTTAACAGCCATCGATCGATCGCTCGGGTTCACTAACGCGTAGCCTGCAGTGCAATCGCTCGGGTTCAGTTAGAGCCCAACACCTCGCTCGGGTTCAGTTAAGCCAATGCTTCGCACACACGCGCGTATGTGTACGAGAGAAACGCGCATCGCTCGGCCCCCGACCTCCCACAGTAACCGGGAACTCCCCGAAATTTTCCTCGCCCTTGCTTCTACCACGGTTTTTTCCGTCATGGACGGCCCAAAGAATGTCATGCAGCTGCATCTCCGGCCTGCCCAGGACGAAAAGCCCATTTTCTGTCATGATTTTTTGTCATAGAAGTAGGAGCCCACCACATCTATGATGATACCAGGTTTTGTCACAATTATCATCATAGAAGTGTCATATGTATGACAGAAAAAAAATTCGTTCGGCCCAAAATGTCACGGATGTGTCTTTTTTTGTAGTGAGGGGTCCTGTTCAACCACCCCTCCATGGGCTACTGTTCATCCAGCCCTCCACCGACTACTGTTCAACCAGCCCTCCATGGGGTCCTGTTCATCCATCCCTCCACCGTCTCGATCGATCGGGGTACTGTTCATCCAGCGGCAACGGCCTCTACTACCACAGGGTCCTGTTCATCCAACCCACGCCCCCACCGGGAACTGTTCATCCAAACCCCCAAACAACGTTCACTGTTTATCAAGGGAAAGAGGTAGCAGTGTTCGATCAGCTTCAGTTAGCAGCAGTAGTGAAGGAATTGCTCGAACGGGTTCAGTTAACAGCCATCGATCGATCACTCGGGTTCAGTAACGCGTAGCCTGCAGTGCAATCGCTCGGGTTCAGTTAGAGCCCAACGCCTCACACCCACGTGCTTACGTGTAGGAGAGAAACGCGCATCGCTCGGCCCCCGACCACCCACCGTAACCGGGAACTTCCCAATATTTTCCTCGCCCTCAGTTCTACCATGGTTTTCTCCGTCATGGACGGCCCAAAGAATGTCATGCAGCTGCGTCTCTGGCCCGCCCAGGATGAAAAGCCCATTTTCTATCATGATTTTTTTCATAGAAGTAGGAGCCCACCACATCTATGATGATACCGTTTTTTCTCACAATTATCGTCATAGAAGTGTCAGAAGCATGACAGAAAAAATTCGTTCGGCCCAAAATGTAACGGATGTGTCTTTTTTTGTAGTGTGTGTAATGGCGTAACTGAATGTCGAAGCTATCTGATGTAATTCGATTATCAAATCCTGATTGTTGTTATACGGATATGAAATATATGGTGTTTTCTAAGAAATATCAATTTTATTCGTACGTGGATTATCAATAATAGGCTCGTTACCCTGCTTATTAGGGTTTTCTATTGCAGACGGTTACTCAGACAGCACCGTGGGCGATGAACTCAAACAACCGCACAATTTCTATAAAGTAGGCGTGTTCGGTCAACTAACAATCACACACGGCTTCCGGTAGCAAACTGTTTGCGTTAGGCCACCTTGCACAAATGTTTCCACACAAAGAACTATGTGTGATATACATACGAACGAAAATGATTTTCTGGGATTCACTGTGTGGGATGTACATACGAACGGAAACAATTGGGTTTTGATGCCCCGCCAGACGCACACGAGCTCATTTTTTCCCAGCTAGTGAGCCAGGAGGGCCTATGCCCGACGGTTTCTGGGTCATGTGGGAAGGACCCCTCATCGCCCACACTCACTTGGCGACGTTTCCAAACCCGTCGCGGAGAGGGCTTAAAAACCGTTTGTATACGACGTCGTTGTACCAGTGATAACAATAGCATAATTGTGTGCACAAAAAAACATAAAAAGAAACAAGAAAATAAGATAACTATTGGGTTCCCTCCCAACTAGCGCTAATGTTTTAAGCCCCTAGCTAGGCATAATGCATAGTTTCAAGTGTTGTCATCTTTCAAATTAATTCCATAGGTGGCCCTCATAATAGATTCATATGGTGGGTTGATTCTCTTTCCTGGGAATTGTTCCACACCCATCTTTAAAGAAAATTCAAATTTTATATTCCCTTCTTTCATATCAATAATAGCACCTATGGTTCATAGAAAAGGCGTAACAAGTATCATGGGACAAGACGGATTATAATCAATATTAAGCACAATGAAATCAACAGGCACATAATTCCTATTTGCAAGAACAAGAACATCAGTTATTGCACCCCAAAGGTTTCTTAATAGTGGAATCCACTAACTGCAAATTAAGAGAACATTCATCCAGATTGGTAAGACCTAGCACATCACATACAGATTTTGGTATCGCGGAAACGGTCGCACCCTAACCACATAAAGCATTGCACTCATAATTTTTAATTCTAACTTGAATGGTAGGTTCCCACTCATCATATAATTTCCTAGGTATTGAATCCTCCAATTTAGTTTTTCTTCTAAAGCTTTCATCATCACTTTTACAATATTTTTAGTAAAAGCCTAATTTTGTTCATAAGCATTGTGTGAATTTAGCATGGATTCCAACAAGGAAATACACTCAATTGAGGAACAACTATCATAGTTAAAATCCTTCAAATCCAAAAGAGTGGGCACATCGCTATTTAAAGTTTTTACCTCTCCAAACCCACTTTTATCAAGTTTTTCACTAAGATTTTCACCCTCCGAACTATGGGGATGCTCTCTAGCTGAAGTTGACTCCTCTTCAGTCCCCTTTTCATCAAGTTTAATATTACTAAACAAATATTCAATGGGTATAGCATCAATCATTTTAATATCTTCGTCATTACCAAGTGCAATCTATTCCGGCTTAGCTGCCATTTCATTTACTAGTGTAGTTTGTGCATCAGAAAATTTCCCTAGCAAATTTTTAGTAAGAGCAAACTGAGATTGAATATTAGAAACTTCTTCTTTAACACCATCGAGTTGTTATACAATAGCATGTAACAAGGTAGAATGTTCTTTATGTTCTTCAGGAAAAAATGGTGTGCTCAAATTGCGTAAACACGAAGTCATTAGTATTTTTCTCGATTTCGACCAATCTTTTATGATAAGAAATATCATGATAATTCTCCCAAGACATCGTGACAAGCAAGCAAACAAGCACGCAGGAAAAAGTGTTGCGACCGTCGACAAAAAAACGATGGCACGAATAAATTCCCCAATCTTTCACGGTACGGTGTCACCTGGAATGATGTGGCGCTCGCGATCTTGTAGATGCAATAACCACAAAAACAACACACACACCCGATAAAGGAAGTACGTGGACGATCTTCAATAGATCAGCAGCAAATTAGAAGTTGATGCCTCCAATCTCCTTGCCATAACACACAAAGTATTCAACTCATCAACTAGTATTATCTGGTCAAGGGAAGATACCCCGACTTGACTCTGTCCATGAGGATCCAAAAAGCAATCTAAAACCAAAACTGCCCTGGATGCTACGACGCAAAACATATAAATAACTCTCTGGCCAGTTCCAAACCAAGTCATATCCGACTAGTACTCTCAAGAATCCTAACCGAACTCTACTTTTATTTAATTAATAACAATCGGCCGATTAGGCAAGGCGATTAGGCACACATGCCTCTAATCTTCCTAACCGACATGTGTACGTGTTGGAACTTTAACTTGCATGCACTATGCACCATACCTCCCTCGATTGAAATCAAAAGGTCCGATTATAGAACAGATGTACGCACACAACCCCGGTAGTTCGAGCTCCCCTTCGGTTCTGCATGTTCTTTAACAACGTAGCTGAACTGTGCAACAGGCATCTAATATCTCTTTTTGTGAACAATATTTCCATGCTATCGCATAGAGTTTACATACCCCATTGTCCGCGGGACTTGTCTACGTAGTGCAGGCACAATATACTTGGTGTTTCGTCCTTGGTTGACCGTTTTAATAAGATCAGTACCGACGGCACATCGGGCTGCATCAAAAAGGCAAAAGAGAAATATTTTTGTATTTTTGTGTAATTGGTTTAGAAGTGGGGGAAATGAAAATGAGAGGAAAATGGAAAATAATGCAAATTCAAGGAGACGGAAGTTTATGTGATGGTACTTGATAGATGTTGATGGTGTCTCCTAGGCAATGGTGCCAGAAAATCCTCATGCTACTTATGAGCTGCGTTGGGATTTCCCCAAAGAGGAGAGGATGATGCAGTACAATAGAGATAATTATTTCCCTTAGTTACGAACCAAGGCTATCAATCCAGTAGGAGAACCAAGCAACACCTCGTTAGTAGCACCTACAGACAAAATAAATAATGCTTGCACCCCAACGCGAACAAGGGGTTTGTCGGCGTTCTGGAATGGGGGTCCCCAGCACGGCCCATCTTCATCAACACAAGACCCAAGACCCTCGCGAGGGGCCAAGCCTCGCGGGGCGGACGACACAGAGCTTCCTCAAGCACGACCTCATCAGGCTGGTTCACGAGGAGGCAGAGAGATCAAGGCGGGGTAACTCACGAGGCGCCCATGACGTAAGCCATGACGACCAAGGGCGCCAGGCGGGCGCCAGCCTGCGCAGTGTCCTCCCTTTCCTATTTGGTGCTAAGGGGGCAAGCGCAGGCGAGAGGATCAAGCAA
Organism: Aegilops umbellulata; assembly: GCA_032464435.1. Lineage (NCBI taxonomy): Eukaryota > Viridiplantae > Streptophyta > Magnoliopsida > Poales > Poaceae > Aegilops > Aegilops umbellulata. The sequence goes on from CP136059.1 coordinate 32,918,640, forward strand.
AGGCATCCACTTTGGTGCAACGAGACCAAGACCAGCTCCGCGACAAGGAGGAGGTCATCGTGGAGCCCAAGCCAGCGTCATCACCAGAGCCTTTGGCAGGCAAGGACCGACTTTAGTCAGGATAAGTGTACCAGATGTTCCTCTTCAAAATGGCCAACTGTTGGCGCCCTTCCCGCTCAATATTTGGGAAGAGGCACAGGGCCTTTGCGTATAAATAGGACTAGCCACCCCCAGGGTAGAGGGGATCGAGATCAACGAATCGACCGACAACCAGGCAGGAAGAGAGAGAGAGAAGGGCGACTGAACCCCTCTAGCAATTCATCGCCCCAGCTAAGAACAGACCCTCGCGAGACTGTTCTTCCTTGAATGGTTCATCCTCGTCAGCCCCAGAGGCAATCCACCACACCACACTGGAGTATGGTATTACACCACATCGGTGGCCCGAACCAGTATAAACCTTGTGTCTCTTGTGTTGTTCTTTTAGTAGTTTAGATCTTTGCGAGACGGAGAGGTAGAGAGCGTAATCTCCGCGCGCACCCCAGAGTTTGAACCTTAGGGTCCGCCGGAACCCGAAATCCGACATTTGGCGTGCCAGGTAGGGGTGCGCAGGAATCCACCTTTCTACCACTACGCGTCCCGTCGCATCGTCCTCACCATGTCCGGCGACCAGACGGGCAATCAAGATCCATGGGCGGCGTGGCCCGCCCGCGCAGAGCCGCTCGCCTCGGGTGACCCCGCTCCCCAGGCAGCTCATGGCCCGCAGGGCGCTGCGGGCCGCGGGCGGCGCGGACAGGCTTCAACAACCCTCACGCCGCGGCCACGACACCGTACACCCGCCGGGAGCAGGCGAACTCGAGGGCCGCGCTCACGGTGGCGCGAGAACTACTGCAGTGCAGGCTGCAGGAGGGCTGCCGCGATGTGCTACTGGAGCGGGTCGCCGAGCTCCTGGGCTTTGCCGCCTCGGGGGCTCACCCTTCTGCATCCAGCTCCCGTCTCAAGCCCAAGGCGGCACGCGCGGGGGCCCCGCGCGCACCCGCAGGCCCCAAGACTACCCCGACGCCCGTGAAGCCGCCGGCGCCGGACTGGCGGTGGCGCTACCCCTGCCCCCGGCACGTGAAGGAGAGGGACTCGACGCGGCCCTCGGCTCCAGCGGGCAGCCGCGCTACCACCCCACGGTGGGCACGTCAAGCAGAGCAGCCTGGCACACGGAGCACTACGGCGTAGCCTTCGGGATGACGGCGCCAGAAGAATACGTGCCACACATGATGGACCAAGGACCCGCTCGCGAGGGCGAGCGAGGCTCGCTCCTCAGCCCGGGCTGGGAGGACGAGACACCAGAAGCTGAGCTCTTCCAGGAGCCCCGGGACGGTTCCGCCGGCCGCACTGGGGACGATGATTACCGGGTACCACTAATTTCTCAGGAGCAGGCATACGCTAATCATGGATCGCAGGAAGTGCAGGTCGCCATAGCAAGCAGCTGCCCCGCTCCCACTGTCTCCTACCCCTCGGGAGGAGGGCGAAGGGGGCTGCAGGGGAGGGGCGGAGATCCGACATCACCACCGAGGCGTTCGGAGCAAGGCATCCTCAGGAGGTAGGCCCTCCGCTAGGGAGGCGCCTAAGGGCCTGCCCCTGGCGGAGGACCCGTGGTCGTCGGGGGAACCGCTGGCGACCGCTCTACCCCACCGGCGGCGTCCTGGTTTCTGATCATCGTTGGTGGCACTAGAGTGTGGCGCAAGGCGGGGCCCTCGTCTGGCGATATGAAGCAAGGCTGGTACCTGTGAAGAAGGCCCAGTGCCTGTGAAGCTCGCCGCCCCGTGACACTCTCACGTAATAATGTGTGGGGCTGTACACGCCCCGGAGTCTCAGGGGTGCCGGCCTCAGGCCCTGGGGCTCCCTCCCACGCCTAGTGGACAGCACTTAGCTCCGCGCTGGTGAGAAGACGTCCAAGACTAGATTAGGTGCCGGGCGCGGCCTTTTGTCTGCTTTCATTGCCTTTTCCTTTGGTTGTAACATTTCCCCCGCTGGATTTAAGTTGGATTCAAATTTAAGATTTGCATGTGTTTGGGGAAGGGGTGTTTAGTCTCGTTTGAACCATTTCTCGCCTTCTGGTTACTGTCTCACCACAGCTACCTCCCCTTGCGAGCCCCTCGCGAGACGGGTCAGGCCCGGCTTGTGCGTGACCCGGACTGCCACTGTCGCTCCCTCTCGGGAGGATTTTCCGGTACCTGCGGAGGTTGTCCTTTGAAGGAAAGGCCCGGAGCTTGTCAAGAAGGCCAATGCCTTTGAAGCTGCCGCGTTTCGGAAAAGGCCCGGAGCCTGTGAAGAAGGCGAATGCCTGTGAAGCTGTCGCGTTTCGGAAAAGGCCCGGAGCCTGTGAAGAAGGCGAATGCTTGTGAAGCTGTCGCGTTTTGGAAAAGGCCCGGAGCCTGTGAAGAAGGCGAATGCCTGTGAAGCTGTCGCGTTTCGGAAAAGGCCCGAAGCTTGTGAAGAAGGCCAACGCCTGTGAAGCTCCCCGTGAGCGACGCTCTCGTGCCCTACGGATTCGGCCAAAGAACGCCCAAGGTGACTTGCCCTCCCACGGGCTGCCTCGGGAGCCTGCGCAAAACAAAGGTAAACCAGCCAACTACCGAGCGCGGGCGCACGCACAATGTAACAACTACTGAAACAACGAGCACAAATTTTACATAAGGGGCACCCCCTCCCAAAATGCTCTCATAGCCATCAGGCCAAAACCTGAGTTCTATTCATGCAGGGTAAAAAGAAAGGAGCGACATATACTTAGTCGGAAAAATCCCCCAATGCGTCCTTAGGAGCGCCTCCCGAGCCGTCGCTGGCGTCGCTAAACTCGCCATCGCCGTCTGCGTCGCCACCAGCAGCATCAAGGCCGTTCACCACGCCACCCTCGTCAACGGCCGCGAACACGTCGTCGTCATCAGAAGCGAAGGCCCTGACAAGAGCGTCCATGTTGTCTTCAACCCAGTGCGCCAGGTCGTCTCGGAAGGCCTGGGGAACTGGGGCGATGGCGGCGTCGAAGTCGAAGTCGGGATCCATGTTCCGGAGATGGCTGAAGACATGGGAAAAGGCGCGCCCGAGCAGGGCGCGGCTCCTCTCCTCCACCAACCTGTCGGCCCTGACCGACCGCGCCTCCAGCTGCATCACCACAGCGGTGAAGAACTGAAGGTTGCAAGCATAATTGATCGTGTGCGGCTCGCCAACAGTCGCCTCGCAGATGTTGTCCAAGGCCGTGTTAGCTCTTTCCCGGAGCATGGCGAGCATGGGAGCATGCACGTGCTCCAGGACCTGACGCTGGCATATCTCATCCACATTCTGGCGCGCGACGGCCTCAGCCCCCTCCACCCGCTGGCGAAGACGGAGCATCTCGGCCTGAGAGGCGGCAAGCTCCCCTTGCGCAGCCTCGAGGGCAGCCCGAGAGGCATCGGCCCGCCGCACACCCTCCTCCTGCTTGGCCCTCAAGGTTGTGGTCCTTCCTTCCGCCTCGACCCGGATCAACTCCAGCCTCCTCTCGAACTCACGCTCGAGGTCTTGGCGCGCCATCGCCACTCGACATCCAACCTCTTCCAGGACACGGGCTTCCCGTGCGGCGACATCCTCCTCCGCCCGCGTCACCAGGCGCTCCCTCGTCTCCAGCCGCTCGTACTCACGGGTGCGTTCGGCGGCCTCCAGCGTCAACGCTTCCTCATGCTTCTAGAGCTCAGCCGGGTCGCCTGAGGCCACCTTCATCGACGCAAGGGCTGCCTCGCGCAGCTCCACTTGCTCCTCCAGTAAGTGGCACCGGGCCAAGAGCTCCCGAGCTCGCTCCTCCGCCACTTCTCGCCGTCGGTCGGCTTCCCGGGCCTCCTCAGCGGCCTGGGATCGGGCCACCCGGGAGGCCTCCAGAGACGCCTTCGCCTCTTCATCATCAAGGTCGCGCCGATGGTGTGCGAGGGCAATGGCGGCCTCCAACTCGCGCCTGCCTGCGGCCAGGCGAAGGCCCTCGGCCTCCAGGCGCGCGTCTTCGTCGGCGAGCTCCTCCCCGAGCAGGTCCACCGCGTCAGTCGCCCTTTGAAGAAACCCTTAGCGGGGAGGGCGACGCTCCCGGGCGCGCTCGAGCACGTCTTCCACGCCACCATCTGCCCCAAGCAAGCGCCGGGGGCCACGGATCATCATTCCCCCTCGGGCAGGGGGCTGGGGGCTGGCGCCCTCGGGACGGCCGGGCGCGCCGCACCAGAAGCCCGGCCTGGAGCCAGCTTGCCTCCAGATGAAGGGCGCGGGGGGCGCCTTAGCCAATCGCAGTCCACGACCAGACGAGAAGCCCACGGCAGATTGGCTATGCCACGAGAGGGCCCGCGAAGGAAGATCTCGGGGAGTGAAGGGCAGCAGCGCGCCTCGGGACGGTCCGCCCCTCCGATCGCCCTCACCACAAGAGCAGTGCTGCTCGGGGCACTAGGGGCGGTGGAGGAGGCGAAGCCAAAGGAGGCGGCACCTCAGCTGCTTCTGCGAGTTCAGCCGGAAGAGGCCTGCGGAGCAAGGGTCGGTAAAAGCAACAAGAGGGTCATAGGCTGGAAAAGGAGAAAACTTACTCATCGGTGCCGAAGTACTTCCTGCGCTTCAGCAGGCGACAAGGGAAGTCCTCACCCAGGGCCTCCCTTTTCCTTCGGAGGGCCTCAAAGTCCACGCGGAAACGACCCAAGAGGAGAGCGCAAGGATCAACCTGCGACGAAGACGGAGTGTCGGGGCGATCCGCGTCCAGGGCGCCTGCCTGACGCGTGCTGCCAATCGCCTTGCCAGAAGTCACGCCTGGGGCCTCGAGGGCCTCAGCCCTAGGCACCAGGGGCGGCTGCCGGCCACCCTCAGCCTCAGCGGCATGGGCCCCGGGAGCCGCTCCTTCGAGAGCATTTCCCGGTGCCACCACCTCATCAGGAGCCCCCTCGGCCTCCGGCGCCTCATGCCTCCCCGCTCCGCCACTTGAGGAAGATTCGCCTTGGCCGACTGCAAGGGAAGTCACCATCACTGGGTTCTCGCGAGGCCCCTGGAGGCCAACCGGGCGCAGCCCCCACTCATCAAAGGAAGACATCTGCTTCACAAAGTCATCCTTGTTCTTGCAAAGGTACAGCAGGGCCCCTCCCCGCTGGATGCTGCCCGGGTTGGGGTCACCAGTCAAGACCAAGAGCACCGTCCTCAGCACTTCAGGCGTCAAATCCTCTTCCTGGAGCCTCATATGATCACCACGCCTGCTGAAGGTCCACATTCGACGGGAGTGGCACTGGAGAGGAGCAATACGGCGTAACAAGAACTCCTTCACCACCTTGGGCGCACTCACGCCGTTCGATTTCAAGAACGTGAAGCGACGCCAGACAAAAGCGAGCCGGGGGCTCTTGAGCGTCTCCTGGCCCCAACCTGAATTTGGGACAGCAGGCGAGGTTGGCTTCGACAGCAGGGGGCTAGGCACCCCAACGTCTACATACAACCAACGCTCGCGGAACCCAGCCGAAGGCGGAGGGAGCGCGAAGTCGATCCCAGAGGCCGCTATCTCGGGCGCGGCGACAAAGCTCACACACGCCGAGCACTGGGTAGAGTCGACGAGGCGCAGGGAGAAGAAGTGGCGCAGCAAGGCAACTAACAGAGCAATACCCATCATTGCTTCGCAAACAAAAGCAAAGATGGAGAGAAGGGCGATGGATTCGGGACCCAGATGCATCATATGGATCTGGTAATGGGAAAGCACGGCCCTGAAGAAATCAGGGAAGGGGGGAACCAGACCCGCCCACAGGGCATCAGCAAAGTAATGGACCTCGGTGATTATCCTATCAGTGGGGAAGTGAGACGTGGGCCAGGCCGTCGTCCTCCCGCACTCTTTGAAGGTAGTAGCCAGAGCCGAGCTGACCTTGCCCAGGCCCTCTCGATTGAGTATGATCGACCGGCCGACAGCGGGGGCCACCAACGGCGGAGGCGCGGGTTGCTTCCCTCTTCCTTTCTTCGTCGGAGCCATGGCGATGGGAAGAGGGAGAGATGGTTTGAGATTGGGTCGAGAGCAGGAGCTGGAGTTCGAGCGGAGGAAGGAGAGAGGGCGCACGAGCAAAGGGAAGAAAGCGGTTGTGTACAACTACGGGGCCGCCTAGCATGGCGCGGAATAAGGGGGCGTGGGGGAACATTACCGCCTAGGGTTTGGCATAAAAACCGACCAACCGAATGCCGAACTGAAACCAAAACCGAAAAAACCGAATTTTTGGTTTTTGCTGCCGGTACAGTAAAATTCGGTTTTCACTTATGATAACCGAAATAAAATGCCTCGGTTCGGTATGGAACAGTATAACCGAAACACAAACCGAATGTCTCGCACGCCACGCCTCTCGCTAAGCGCCACCGCTCGCCTCGCGGCCACGCGCGCGTACCTGGCCGCACAAGGCAGCACAACAGCCCACATGCGAGCTAAGCCTTTTGCTTCCAGGGCATGGGCCTTCTACTTAAATTACATGGCCCAAACGAAATAGCTAATCGTACTTCTGTGCGCTGGTGGAGTCTGCAGCGACTTTCTTTAGTCCCACCTCGCCTAGGTACTCTCAATGGGATAATATATTGGGTTATAAAAAAGGCTGGAGGTTCCAAGAGGCGTTGGATCACTGCTACGTTGCAACTTAAAAGCAACAAGGTAAATGTTTGGTTTAAACTGAAACTGAACCAAATTAAACGGTTTACCGAATTTTCGGTTATCTGTTTTTTATTGTTATTTTCGGTTTTTGCCTTTGTAAACCGAATTTGAAAATAAACTGAAAAGTATAAACCGAATTTTCGGTTTCTATCGAATGCCCACCCCTAGTACCGCCCACGTCCAATCAACCACCACGCGGCGCCCAAGGCCGCAAGCTGTTAGGGCCCGCGGTGCTTCGCCCTTGTCCTTTCGCCTCCCTGCACAGCCAAGCCCGGGCGCGCCTTGGGCCCGGGGGCTACTGTCGGCGTTCTGGGAATGGGGATCCCCAGACTTGCCTGCCTGCGGCCTGTGGCGTGGATCGAAGGAGGCCCAGCACGGCCCATCTTCATCAACACAAGACCCAAGACCCTCGCGAGGGGCCAAGCCTCGCGGGGAGGACGACACAAAGCTTCCTCAAGCACGGCCTCATCAGGCTGGCTCACGAGGAGGCGGAGAGATCAAGGCGGGGTACCTCACGAGGCGCCCATGACGTAAGCCATGACGACCAAGGGCGCCAGGCGGGCGCCAGCCTGTGCAGTGTCCTGCCTTTCCTCTTTGGTGCTAAGGGAGCAAGTGCAGGCGAGAGGATCAAGCAAAGGCATCCACTTCGGTGCAACGAGACCAAGACCAGCTCCGCGACAAGGAGGAGGTCATCGTGGAGCCCAAGCCAGCGTCATCACCAGAGCCTTTGGCAGGCGAGGACCGACTTTAATCAGGATAAGTGTACTAGATGTTCCCCTTCAAAATGGCCAACTGTTGGCGCCCTTCCCGCTCAATATTTGGGAAGAGGCCCAGGGCCTTTGCCTATAAATAGGACTAGCCACCCCCAGGGTAGAGGGGATCGAGATCGACGAATCGACCGGCAACCAGCAGGAATAGAGAGAGAGAAGGGCGACTGAACCACTCTAGCAGTTCATCGCCCCACCTAAGAACAGACCCTCGTGAGGCTGTTCTTCCTTGTATGGATCATCGTCGTCAGCCCCAGAGGCAATCCACCACACCACACTGGAGTAGGGTATTACACCACATTGGTGGCCCGAACCAGTACAAACCTTGTGTCTCTTGTGTTGTTCTTTCAGTAGTTTAGATCTTTGCAAGACGGAGAGGTAGAGAGCGTAATCTCCGCGCGCACCCCAGAGTTCGAACCTTAGGTTCTGCCGGAACCCGAAAGCCGACAGGGTTGAAAATCCCTCGGCGGTTAATGGCAAGGATCGAATCTCATAGTGGTAGATAGATAGATAGATAGATAGATAGATATATAGATAGATAGATAGATAGATAGATAGATAGATAGATAGATAGATAGATAGATAGATGGATGGATAAAACACAAAATAATAAATTAAACTAAGGAAAATTGCAGCAAAGTATTTTTGGGATTTTAATATATGATAAAAAGTAGACCCGGGGCCATAGTTTTCACTTGAGCCTTCTCTCTTAATAATAGCATATGGTGGGTAGAAATATTACTGTTAGGAAAATGATAGAAAAGTGAATAATCACGATGATATCCAAGGCAATGATCATATACATAGGCATCACGTCCGAGACAAGTAGATCAAATCCTGCCTGCATCTACTACTATTACTCCACATGTCAACCGCTACCCAACATGCATCTAGAGTATTAAGTTCATAAAGAACTGGGTAACGCCTTAAGCAAGATGACATGATGTAGACAAATTAAAATCACGCATGAATAAACCCCATCATTTTATCCTAAATGGCAACAATACAAATATGTGTCTTGTCCCTTTCTGTCACTGGGATATAGATCACCACAATATTGAACCCATTACAAAGAACCTCTCCCATTGCAAGAAAAAACAATCTAGTTGGCGAAACCAAATTAATAGATCGGAGAGAAATACACAAGGCTATAATAATCATGCATAAAAGAGTTCATAGAAGACTCAAATAATATTCATGGATAATCTGATCATAAACTCACATCATCACATCGCAAAAAGTGATTACAATAGAACTCCAAGAACATCAAGGAGAACATTGTATTGAAGATAAAAGAGAGGGAGAAGAAGCCATCTAGCTACTACTATGGACCCATAGGTTAGTGGTAAACTACTCACACATCATTGGAAGGGCAGCAAGGTTGTTAAAGAGCCCCTCCGTGATCGGTTCCCCCTCTGGTAGAGTACTAGAAAAGGCCTCTAGATGGGATCTCGCGAGAACAGAAGCTTGCAGCAGCGGAAAAAAGTATTTTGGTAGGCTCTTTGTTGGTTTCCCGATTTTAGATAATTTATAGAGGCGGAATTTGGTCAAATGGACACTCGTGGGATCCACAAGCCACTAGGGCGCGCGTACCCCCTAGCCACGTCCTGGTGCCTCATGGTCCACTCCTTCATCTTTTTGCCCTCTTCCGGAGCTCCTAGGGTCTCTTATGTCCAGAAAAAAATCTCCAATTTTTTTTGTGGCATTTGGACTTTGTTTGGTACTGATATTCTGCAAAACCAAAAATAGGCAAAAAATAACAACTTTCACTTGGCACTAAGTTAATAGGGTAGTCCCAAAAATGATATACAATGACATATAAATGTATATAAAACATCCAAGATTGATACTATAATAGCATGGAACAATAAAAATTATAGATACGTTAGAGACGTATGAGAGTGCGAGATCGAGGAAAAGAGGGGCGAGAGTGTGCATGTATGTGGGACTGTATTAGACATAGGGAGGCATGGACGATGAGAAGAGAAGAGGGAAAGCATGTGTTTGTGGTAGGCTGACCTGGATAGAGAGGTATATTGATCGATGTGTGCCGGAATGAAGGAGCTGGGGAGACCTACAGACACCATGGAAGAACGACCTAAAGAAAAATAACGAATGTGCACGACGAAGAGAATGCTGAGAGAGGGTGAGGGCAAGGCAGGCGTGTGCATGCGCAAGAGAAAGTTAGTGCTAGCTACAAAGAGAAGAGGATTGTGTGGGTGTAAAAGACCAATACAAATCATGATTCATTATAAAAGTGGATTCGGATATTTGAATAAGAGATCATAGTGTTTTAAACCCACGCATGCAGGAATATGATACGCATAGTGCGGTCATGAACATGTTATACTATATATAATATATATAACATTTATTTGAATTTGTGATAGTGTGTAGCTTTTGCAGCTCATGGCTAAATACTTGTCATAATGTAGGGGGCGGGGCACTATGCGTTGTGTGATAAACACATTATACATATGAAACTTTGAGGACCCCGACTCATAAGTCGTGATCACCGAATGCACGTGTACAGTGATCCCAGAGATCAATGCTCACTGAACACACAGAAGCTGAATAACAAGAGTCTTACATCCATACATACCGTTTTACATAAATTATGACCATTATGGTCAAGTCTTGAGTATAACTTCACAGCGGAAATATTCGTCTATAACTTGGACCCATGCCATCTGCCTTAACCCTATAGGCGTTCTGACTGGGAAGCGTCCTAGCTCGCATGTTCGTCACCGAGGTTCTCTTCATTATATCATGTTCTTTCATGCCTGGCCTATAAAATAACTAGTGGCAAGCCAATGAGTACTTTGAATGTACTCGCAAGCAACCCATGTTTTGGTTCAAGATACAACAATGCATGATATAGGTAAATTTTTGCAGAAAGCTAGTTTTGAGTGCAATGACATGTTCAAAAACTTGTAAGACATGCATCAAGAGAATTCAAGTAACCATGAGGACATGTTACAAATATCAACATAAATAGAGTGGGCATCAACCCAACTCAATCATGTCAAGTCCTTTGACTTGACCCAAGTAGTTCTCCCCACTTATCCAAACACACACACTGGTTTGTAAACATGTGGACGTAGCCCAAGAGTGGTTCCCAACTGTCCTTGACCGTGGACACGGCTATTCGAATAGTTTTACACTCTGCAGAGGTTGCACACTTTACCCACAAGATCCGGGGAACTTCCGTGTCAGCCACGACCCGCGGTACCTCAAGTACCTGGGGTAAGCACCCGATCACTATCTTTCCCTAGACGACACTAACATAGAGTACAGTTGATTGGTAGTAACCCCCGTGCCCAACATTTCACATCTTAAAATTGTGGAGCCTCGCTCCCATATTCATCACATACCACTGGCACGGGGTACCAACGGTGTGTCCGGTGCCCTGTGAAAACAGTCATGCTCGCCCTACCTGGCACGACCCCGTCCCGAGAGAGCGCAACAGCAACTCTCCCGTCACCAGTAATGCGGGCTCCAAGCTAGTATGGGCCTAGGTAATCAATAATGCCCTTTCCCATATAAGGGTAGAGTGGTTGCGCATGTAAGGTTAACGGTCACAACTTAAACCAATCCGTTTTGAAAACAACACACACACTTGCCTCGGTACACCACTTCGTCATCAAATGGTTACCCAACTGATTATCTCCCTCGGGCATAAGTGGCACCCAACGGGGTTTTCGAAAAGTCTTTGAAAACAATTTTTCTCCCATCACCATGCATATACCCATCCCCTTTTTGCGTAGCACTACTTTAGCATCCTATCTTCTCCCACCGGCATAACCCTCATAGGAAGTTAGGGTCATGCACAATGCAAGTATCAACAAGGAAGCAACAAAGGCAACCCACCGAAGTGGTTATCATCTCATCATGATTCCGATGCAACAATAATAAAGTGCTAAATGACATGCATAAAAAGGGTTTCATAGACATGGTCAAAGGGCTGCTTGCCTGGTTCATCAGAGTCTTCAAATCTTCTGGTGCATCTCCCAGTATTTCGTCTACTTCGTCAACTAACGTCGGAAACGATCATAGTAAGCAACACAACAAGGCAGAAAATAAAAGTGCTCTAAAAATATTAATTTGACTTTTCTAGGACATCTCTGGTTATATGAAAAATAACCAGAGTGGTTTCATTGGAATTGGGTCAATGGATATTTCTAAACATTTTGGTATGATGGAATCAAGGGGTTTGCAAGAAGTGTACAGAAGTATATTTTTGAAAAATGAGAAAAGGCACCCATATAACAAACCATGATTTTAGAAGCATCTAGGAGTTGGTTTCGCCGGATTTGGAGTTCAAATGATTTTAATATGAATTTGCAAAGTTGACAATATGAAGAAGTGGCTCATTATTTTGTGTGTACAGAAAGTATTAAGAAAAATGTTCATAAAGTAAGTTATGAACTTAGAAGCATCTAGGAATTGGAATCATGGCATTTGGATCAATTTTGAGCTCTCTGTGATTTTCTAAAGTTCATCGTAGAAATAGGAAAATAGGGTTTTACGAAATATGTGTGAATAAAAGTTTCCTGGAAAAATGTGCAAACGACACCATGTGATAGATCAAAAATTTATAAGACCTTGGGATTTTGAATCATCAAGTTTGGATCTTATTTGAATATTTGGGAGAGTTTACAAGTTTTACAGAAAAAAAGGACACGGTTTTTACCAGAATGGGCTGGATCTGGGCGGCGATAGCGTGCACCGGGCGAGATATAGCGCCGTGCGCACTGGGCCTGGCCCAGTCGCTTAGCCACGCAGAGGGAGGGAGTGGCGGCGTTGAAAACGCCCGCCGGGAGTGTGCCTTCACCGCGGGGAGACGGCTTCCGAAGAAGTCGTGTCCACTTAACTCGCGGGCCCGGCCCTCAAGGTCGCCGACACATGGGGCCCACTAGTCGGGTGCATCCCCAACCTCCCGTGCGGGTGCGTCGGGAGACAGAGGAGGCGAGGCCGGACGGTGCCGGCGCTCTCGCTGGTGGCACCGGCCATCTACGGCAACGCCCAGCAGACCAGCGGGTCCAGGAGACAACGCCGCATCCGCCAAGGTGCGCTGCGACTGCAGGGGTGGTCGGACGCGGGCGCTTCGTTGGCCGTGGAGGGCGGGGCTGGCAGTGGAGATGTAGCTCGACCGCATGGCCACGGGAAGGAGGGGAAGTAGCAGGGGAGACTTCCACGATGGTCGTGGTGATGCCATGGAATGATGAGGCGAGGAGGAGGGGGCTCGGGTGGCGTGAATTTAAGCTGAGGCCGATGGCAAGGCTCCGGCCATGGTGGTGGATTGAGGGCACGGGGAGAGAGTTGGCTTGGTCTAGGGGTCACTTGGAGTGAGAGAGGGCGAAGGGAATCCAGAGGGAGGCCTCAGGAGTTCTTAAATGGCGAGGCCATGGCTCACCGCGGACGTGGCCTACGGGCACCCGAGGAAATGGCCGCGGTGGCCACTGGAGGAGGCTCGAGGTTGTCTGCGGCGCTCGTGGGTGTGGTCCAAGTCGGGGGAGAAGGAAAGGAGGAGCGGGGCGTGCTCCTGGAGGGTCCCAAGCTTCTGCGCCATTGGCCGAGGTAGGCGGCGTTGGTATGGGCAGCAGGGGGTGAGAGAGAGGGGGAGAGGAGGGCACCTGAATGTCTGTCATGTTGCGGACGTCGAGGACCTCGACTGGCGCGAGGGGGAGGCTCGAGGTGGTCGGGGGACGCGGCATCAACAGTCAGGAGCGTGATGACGTGCTCCAGAGCGCGTCTTTGGCCGGCGTCCGCTGCTTTTCGCGCGCACCAGCGCGTCCACTTGTGTCTGGTAGCTGCATGGGGGAGTAAACAATGGGAAAGTGGCATTGGATGCTCTGGAACTTGCGAGGAGTGAGAGCGAGATGAGAAAGGGAGGGGAAAGTGGCTGTCCAGAGAGGAAAAATGGGTCTCTGCCCCCCTTAATCATTTCTCCTTGGGCAGCTAAGCATGCAGGAGGTAGAGAAGGAGCAGGTGAGGCCGTGGCAAAAAGTTCAGCTCATGGAGATTAGTGGAAGGGGTCTAAACAGGGATTTTGAGTTTTTGCCAGAAGATGTTTGATGGGCGTTTGGGCAAGAAATTTAATTTCACTTGACATGAAACTTAACAGGACTAAATGTCACATAGAAGTAGGGTGTTCCACCAAGTTCGAGCTCATTTGGGCAAAGTAGCCAATGTAACTTTGGTAAACCCTAGAAATTAGCAGAAATGGCTTTACCAAGATTTAGTCATGCAAATCAATTCTCCTTGATGCACCACTTGGTGTAGTGTCATCATTTGAGGATTTGAACATGTCCACAAAAATTCAGGTGAAAAGGACACACCTGAAAATGTAGAGTTGTTCAAATTTGGTTCTGGACAGAAAGGTTTTGGGGGCACTTTTGTGAACCAAACTTGTTTTGATTGATATGAAACTTTGCAATATCATCATATTATGCATATGTGACTTGCTAGAATTTTCCTGGATTTATTTTAAAATACTTGAAATGATCAGAAATGGTTCTGGAGGGTTTTGTCCAATATTTTGATCATGACCGTATGTTGAAACTCATATATATGGAAAATATATGACCACTGAGTTTCCTTGATTTTTCTCAAATATTTGTGAAGCTTTAAAAATAATTTTAACCTATTTAAGACCATTTCTGGCCTTAAGAAAAGACTTTAAATAAAATAGAAAAATAACTTTTAAAATTATATTTTCGCGGTTTATGTGTATCCTATATCTAATAGGAGTCAAATATAGTTTTGGAAAGATTTTTACTTACCTTAATTAAGTACTTGCAGTGCAAACCTCAATCCGGGCTTTTTGAAAAACTAATTTTTGAAAATACTATTTGGCCAAATTACTTTTGTAAGAAATTATTTTTATGTCCTATACACATGGCATGATCATTGGTTCAAGAGATTGGATCAAGTAGATGAAGTATAGGAGTTGGAGGAGTTATTTGATTTTTAGAGCACTTGCAAACAATAGACAAAAATCCAATCAAGGCAAGGTCCCAAACACTCAAAAGTTTTCGTCAAACCACATTTTATCATGATTGTTAGCTTAAGTTACTAGAATTTAAATTAGGGTGTGACAGAAACATGGTTTAGATTATGAAGATCTAGCTAGCGCTTCAAATGTACTATTATTTGGAATCAACAGCAAGTGGATCCAAACATTTGAATTTGAGATCATATAGTACACATAGTTCATATCTAACTCAATAGTAATCATGTGGCGTGTTGTGAAAATAATACACAGATGATGGTTCAACTTGGCAACAACCATGATTGTAGATTCTTATTCAAGTAGAGAAATAATTCAAATTTAGTTCAAATTTCAGTGGTAGTATATACATTTGGAATGCACTAAAATGTTCATCAGAGTAGGTTGATACGTCTCCAACGTATCTATAATTTTTTATTGCTCCATGCTATATTATCTACTGTTTGGACTATTTTGGGCTTTATTTTCCACTTTTATATTACTTTTGGGACTAACCAATTAACCGGAGGCCCAGCCCAGATTTGCTGTTTTTCCCTATTTCAGTGTTTCGAAGCAAAGGAATATCAAACGGAGTCGAAACAGAACAAAATCAACTGGAGAAGTTATTTTTGGAAGGAAAGCTACCGGATGGACTTTGACCCCACGTCAGGAGCGAAGGGAGGTGCCCACGAGTGTGGGAGGTGCGCCCCCCCTAGGGCGCCGCCCCCTGCCTCGTGAGGCCCCCGAAGCTCCACCGACGTACTTCCTGCACCCATATATACTCACGTACCCTAAAACTTCCAGAACAGAGATTAGATCGGAAGTTCCGCCGCCGCAAGCCTCTGTAGCCACGAGAAGTCAATCTAGGCCCTCTTCGGCATCCTACCGGAGGGGGCCATCATCACCGGTGGCCATGGAGGAGTATCTCGGAGGGGCCATCGTCACCATGAAGGCCAAGGACCAGAGGGTGGAGGCCATGGAGGAGGAAGCACAAGGGGGAGAACCTCTCATCCTCTCTTCCGGTGGCGCCGGAGTGCCATCGGGAGGGGAATTATCGTCACGGTGATCGTCTTCATCAACATCACCATCATCATCACAAGGGGAAGCTTCAAGTCGATCCCCGAGGCCGCAGTCTCAGACGCGGCGACGAAGCTCATGCACGCTGAGCATTGAGCGGGGTCAGCAAGGCGCAAAGAGAAGAAGTGGCGCAGCAAGGAAACGGAAGGAGGGATGCCCATCATCGCCTCGCAAACAAAGGCGAAGACCGAAAGGAGGGTGATGGATTCAGGACCCAGATGCATCATATGGATCTGATAATGAGAGAGGATGGCCTTGAAGAAATCAGAAAAGGGGGGAACCAGACCCTCCCACAAGGCATCAGCGAAATAATGGACCTTAGTGATTATCCTGTTAGTGGGGAAGTGAGACGTAGACCAAGCCGTCGTTCTCCCACACTCGTTGAAGGTGGTGGCCAGAGCCGGGCTGAGCTTATCCAGTCACTCTCGATTGAGTATGATCGATCTGCCGACGGCGGGGTTCACCGACGGCGGCGAGCGGGACGGAGTCATGGGTTTCTTCGCTTTCTCCTTCTTCGTCGGAGCCATGGTGATGGAAAGGAGGGGGAGATGTGAGATGGGATTGGAGACAAGAGCCCAAGTCCAAAGGGAGGAAGGACAGGAGACGGTCAAGCAACAAGAAGGGGAGCGGCTGTGTACAACTGCGAGTCCACATAGCAAGGCGCAAAATAAGGAAGCGTGGGGGAACAGTGCCGCCCATGTCCAATCAACCGCCACGCGACGCCCAAGGCCGCAGGCTGTTAGGTCCCGCGGTGCTTCGCCCTTGTCCTTTCGCCTCTCGGCACGGCCAAGTCCGGGCGCGCCTTGGGCCCGGCGGCTACTGTCGGCGTTCTGGGAACGGGGGTCCCCAGACTTGCCTGCCTGCAGCCTGCGGCATGGCTCAAAGGAGGCCCAGCACGGCCCGTCTTCATCAACACAATACCCAAGACCCTCGCGAGGAGCCAAGCCTCGCGGGGCGGATGATACGACACTTCCTCAGGCACGGCCTCGTCAGGCTGGCTCACGAGGAGGCGGAGAGATCAAGGCGGGGTACCTCACGAGGTGCCAATGATGCAAGCCATGACGACCAAGGGCGCCAGGCGGGCGCCAGCCCGCGCAGTGTCCTCCCTTTCCACTTTGGTGCAAAGGGGGCAAGCGCAGGCGAGAGGATCAAGCAAAGGCATCCATTTTGGTGCAACGAGACCAAGACCAGTCCAACGGTGGGAAGGAGGTCATCGTGGATCCCAAAACGG
This sequence comes from Aegilops umbellulata, assembly GCA_032464435.1. Classification (NCBI taxonomy): domain Eukaryota; kingdom Viridiplantae; phylum Streptophyta; class Magnoliopsida; order Poales; family Poaceae; genus Aegilops; species Aegilops umbellulata. Next base: position 32,935,355 of record CP136059.1, read on the forward strand.
CGTCACCACAGGGCCTTTGGTAGGCGAGGACCAACTTTAGTCAGGATAAGTGTACTGTATGTTCCCCTTCAAATTGGCCAATTGTTGGCGCCCTTCCCGCTCAATATTTGGGAAGAGGCCCAGGGCCTTTGCCTATAAGTAGGACTAGCCACCCCCAGGGTAGAGGTATCTGGTATCCAGAAGCCAAGCAAGGAGAGAGAGAGAGAGAGAGAGAGAGAGAGAGAGAGAGAGAGAAGGGCGGCTGAACTCCCCTAGCAGTTCATCATCCCAGCTAGAACACGCCCTCGCGAGGTTGTTCTCCCTTGTACTGTTCGTCATCATCAGCCCAAGAGGCAATCCACCGACCACAAACTAGAGTAGGGTATTACACCACAATGGTGGCTCGAACTAGTATAAACTCCGTGTCCCTTGTGTTGTTCTTTCAGTAGTTAGATCCTTGCGAGACGGAGAGGTAGAGAGCAGGATCTCCGCACGCACCCCAGAGTTCGAACCTTAAGGGTCTGCCGGAACCCGAAATCCGACAGTGTCAGATTGTTCGGTATCGGTCAGTGCGGTTGAGTCCGGGCTGTTATTGCCGGATTCCCCTTCCCATACTACGGATGACTTGAGCAGACATTCCAACAAGATGTTGGGGGGGACTGCGTCGCGCTTTGCGCCGATGCGTGCTAGGATATCTGTCGCCTGATTGTTCTCCTGGGCTATATGATGAAATTCGAGCCCTTCGAACCGAGCTGACATTTTTAGGACGGCGTTGCGATAGGCTATCATTTTTGGATCCTTGGCATCGAAGTCTCCATTTATTTGGGATATTGTGAGGTTCGAATCCCCTCGCACCTCTAGGCGTTGAATACCCATGGATACTGCCTTCCGAAGACCATGTAGAAGGGCCTCGTATTAGGCTGCATTGTTGGAGTCTGTGTACATAATCTGGAGTACATATTGAACTGCGTCTCCTGTGGGGGACGTCAAGACGACGCCAGCCCCCAGACCAGCCAACATTTTCGAGCCGTCGAAATGCATGATCCAGTTTGAATATGTGTCGTAGTCTTTAGGGAGTTCGGCCTCCGTCCATTCTGCGACGAAGTCGGCCAAAACTTGCGATTTTATAGCTCGTCGTGGCTTATAAGTTATGTCGAACGGGAGGAGCTCAATGGCCCATTTTGCAATCCGGCCTGTTGCGTCGCGGTTGTTTATAATGTCGTTGAGTGGTACTTCCGAGGCTACTGTTATCGAACACTCTTGAAAGTAGTGTCGCAGCTTCGGGGATGCCATGAATACCGCGTATGCAATCTTTTGATAATGCGGGTACCGTGATTTGCATGGAGTGAGGACAGTGGACACATAGTAGACCGGCTTTTGAAGGGAGAATTTGTGTCCGTCCGTTTCTCGTTCGACAACGAGCACTGCGCTTACAGCCTGATGGGTTGCTGCAGTGTACAATAGCATTGGTTCGCCAATATTTGGTGCGGCCAGGACTGGGTTTGTTGCCAATATGGCCTTTATTTCGTCGAGTCCGGCCGCGGCGGCATCCGTCCACTCGAAGTGTTCAGTGCGCCGAAGGAGGCGATACAGGGGTAGGGCCTTTTCTCCCAAACGGGAGATGAAGCGGCTTAGAGATGCCATGCATCCGGTTAGTTTTTCTATCTGTTCGAGGTCATTCGGCATATCCAATTGTGACAAAGCTCGGATCTTGGCAGGATTTGCTTCAATTCCTCTACTAGATACAATGAAGCCCAAGAGCTTTCCGGCTGGAACGCCGAAAACGCATTTTTTTGGGTTGAGCTTTATGTCGTATGTTCGGAGATTATCAAATGTAAGCCTCAAGTTGTCTACTAGAGATTCGACATGTCTTGTTTTTACGACCACATCATCCATGTTTGCCTCCACTGTTTTGCCGATCTGGTTTGCCAGACATGTTTGAATCATGCGCTGATATGTTGCGCCAGCCTTTTTGAGCCCCAAGGGCATCGTGTTGAAGCAGAATGAGCCGTATGGTGTGATGAATGCCGTTGCGGCTTGGTCAGATTCTGCCATCTTGATTTGATGGTAGCCGGAATATGCGTCGAGGAAGCACAACGAATCGTGTCCTACGGTAGCGTCGATAATTTGATCGATGCTGGGGAGGGGCAGGGATCCTTTGGGCAAGCCTTGTTAAGGTCTTTAAAATCAACGCACATGCGCCAGGATTTATCCTTCTTTGGTACCATCACCAGGTTTGCTAGCCAGTCCGGATGTTTTATATCTCTGATGAATCCGGCCTCCAATAGCTTGGCTAGCTCCTCTCCCATGGCCTGTCTCTTAGGTTCAGAAAAATGTCGAAGAGCTTGTTTGACATGTTTGAATCCTTTTAGGATATTTAAGCTATGTTCGTCCAGCCTGCGTGGGATTCCTGGCATGTCTGAAGGGTGCCAGGCGAAGATGTCCCAATTTTCACGTAGAAATTCTCGCAGTGCGGCGTCTACATCAGGGTTTTATTGCGCCCCAATGGAAGCTGTTTTATTGGGGTCCATTGGATGGACCTGGAATTTGATTATTTCATCCGCCGGTTTAAAGGAGGTGGACTTGGATCTCTTGTCGAGTATCACATCGTCCCTGTTCACCGTGGAGCGCAGCGCAGTCAGCTCCTCAGCCGCTAGGGCTTCGGATAGTGCCTCAAGGGCCAGTGCGGCTGTCTTATTTTCGGCGCGGAGTGCTGTGTCCGGATCACTAGCGAGAGTGATGATTCCATTTGGCCTGGGCATCTTGAGCTTCATGTACCCGTAATGGGGTATTGCTTGGAAGATTGTAAATGCTTCCCGCCCGAGCAGAGCATGGTATCCGCTACTGAACGGGGCCACATGGAACGTGACTTGTTCGGACCTGTAATTATCCAGCGTGCCGAACACCACATCTAGTGTGATTTTTCCTGTACAGCGCGCTTCTCGACTGGGGATTATACCTCTAAAGGTTGTGCTGCTTCGCTCAATGCGGTTCCAGTCTATTTCCATTTTTTGAAGGGTTTCCTCGTAAATGAGGTTCAATCCGCTGCCTCCATCCATGAGTACCTTGGTGAGGCGAAAGCCGTCCACTATTGGACTGAGGACCAGTGCGGCTGGTGCTCGGGCTGTTCGGAATTTAGGTTCATCACTGGCATTAAAAGTAATAGCCGTGTCACTCCATGGGTTTATTGTTGCTACTTGGTAGACTTCGGCGAGGCTGCGGAGTGTTCTTTTTCGCATATTATTTGATGCGAAGTCTCGAAGACTGTTAAGACTGTCCTAGTGACCCTGGGGTGGCTTTCTGCGGCCTCCGGGATTAGGAGATCTTCGCCAATTTTGGCCACCTGCCGGAGTATCCAACATGCTCTAAGGCTATGAGTTGGCGTGGCGTCCTCTGTACTATGAATTTTACAGGGTCCATTAAGCCATCCTTCCAGTACGGTTCCATGCCCTGCAGAGGGTTTTTGTTTTTTGGTGTTTAATCCGGGTGTCTGTCGATGATGCAGCCTTTTGTTCCAGACGGGGTTTCTATTTAGGGCCAGATTATCCCAAAATTTTATTTCGGTTTTCCAGGCGCTTTCCATCGCACAGTACTTTTGTACTATGGACGCCAAGTCAGAAAGGAGTGTAATATCACGATGACTTATGGCGTTAAGGATTCCCTTGTCCGTGCAATTATTGCAAAAGATTGAGATTGCGTCTTCCTCACGGCAGTCCTTTATCCTGTTCATAACCAGGAGGAATCTGGCCCAGTAATGGTGTATTGTTTCTTCGGGATTTTGCCTGATTTTTGATAGATCGCTTTTGTTCGGGTGGGTGGGTGGAATTAAATCCGAAACCTCACCCGATCTGAGACTCAGAGGCCAAGGAGTTTCTGAGCTCTGAAGTTTAGGTTCTTGGATGTTGTCCAATGAGTCTAGCTCGTTGCCTGATTCTAAGTTCAGGTCTTGAGTTATATCCTCCCCTCCGCGGGTATCCGGCCCGGAGGGATCGGGAATCTGGACGTAATTAGTCCTTAAGATAGATGAAGGGTCGCCGCACTGCCCTTCTACCACGGCAACATGATAGGTGACTTGGGGAGAGTTAATCTCTCTTAGATCGGGTTTAGGCCCAACCTTGTCGTAATCTGTAGCGACCCCCAGGGCGGCGATGCGATCCAAGAGCTCGTTCATGGAAGAGAGCTCTATTGGATCTAACTGCTCGGCGAGTTCCGAACTGACATGAAGATTGCTTTTGATGACCCGAGAGGTCATTGTCGGCACAGCAGCCGAACAGGCGGTCATCAGAAAACCACCCAGCCGGAGAGTTTGGCCGACAGCCAAAGCTCCCTTGGCAACGGTGCCGTCCTTAAAGACGGGATGAGGCATCCTTCCTAATGACGACGGCACACAGGAACTCTCAATAAAAGCACCAATGTTGGTGTCAAAACCGGCGGATCTCGGATAGGGGGTCCCGAACTGTGCGTCTAGGCGGATGGTAACAGGAGACAAGGGACACGAAGTTTTACCCAGGTTCAGGCCCTCTCGATGGAGGTAAAACCCTACGTCCTGCTTGGTTAATATTGATGATATGGGTAGTACAAGAGTAGATCTACCACGAGATCAAGGAGGCTTAACCCTAGAAGCTACCCTATGGTATGATTGTATGTTGTCCTACGGACTAAAGCCCTCCGGTTTATATAGACACCGGATAGGGTTAGTACACAAAGTCGGTTACAATGGTAGGAGATCTAACTATCCGCATCACCAAGCTTGCCTTCCACACCAAGGAAAGTCCCTTCCGGACACGGGACGAAGTCTTCAATCTTGTATCTTCATAGTCCAGGAGTCCGGCTGAAGGTATAGTCCGGCTATCCGGACACCCCCTAATCTAGGACTCCCTCACACGGCCTTTCCCGCACCCCGCTGTAATCCCTACTTGAACATGGTGCTTTATGCCACATATTATGATCCAATGATGTGTTGCCATCCTATGATGTTTTGAGTAGATATCTTTTGTCTTTGGGTTGATTGATGATCTACATTGGTATGAGTTGTATGTTTTACTTTGGTGCTGTCCTATCGTGCCCTCCATGTCGTGCAAGCATGAGGGATTCCCGTTGTAGGGTGTTGCAATACGTTCATGATTCGCTTACAGTGGGATGCTAGAGTGACAGAAGCCTAAACCCGAGTAAGAGGGATTGTTGCGTATGGGAATAAAGAGGACTTGATGCTTTAATGCTATGGTTGGGTTTTACCTTAATGATCTTTAGTAGTTGCGGATGCTTGCTAGAGTTCCAATCATAAGATGTCGGTGGGAAACGACACCTATGGGATCACAAGAATCCCTACTACGGTTGCGGGGCGCGGGGTTGTGAAAAGAGCCGATCAAACAGATAGCACGCGGTTCCTTTACCCAGGTTCGGGCCGCAGGGATGCGTAAAACCCTAGTCCTGCTTTGGTGGATTGTATATCTGTGTTCTCGATCTAGCTATGGGGCGTCGAGAGCTCCAAAAAGCCAAATCCTCTTCCTGGTCGTCTGGGGCCTCCTTTTATAGGGAAAGGGGTTGCCACAGTGGCACACAGGAGGTGGAAAGGGTACAGTGATGCCGGGTTATCCCTCGCATTACATGACAAGGTGCATTTAATGCGCCTTGCTTAGGTGTCCTTGCTTTATCGGGGGCGGGGGAGAGCCCTGTCTCGTCCGTCGCTGCTCCCTCTTGTGTCGACACGCGCCCTGGCCAGCGGTGCCTGTGATGCCATTTAGGCGGGCAGGCAGCTAAGGTGGCGCAGCGGTGGGTCTCCACGAAGATCTGCATGCTGCCACGCAGGTGCCTGCCCAGCTGGTTGGGTCAGCAGCTGCATGAGAATGGTGGTAGAGGTGCGACTGGCGTGGGCCTCATGGTGGCCCCACGGATGTCCATGGCAAGGGCCTTGCCGTGGCCCCGGCAAGGGTCTTGCCGTGGCGCGTGCTGTCATCCCCGGCAAGGCTCTTGCCGGGGGCCTTGTGGTCCTCCTTGGCTGGGATTCTGCCAAGGATCATCATCTTCTAAAGTGTGCATCTGATCTTGAATGTCTTCACAAAGATCTGCATACCACCACGGGGATGCCTCCCGAATCTTTGTCCCATGGGGGCAGTGGACTCAAGGGTGACCCGCTCCATAGGTGTGGGGCGAGCTGCCATGGCAAGGGTCTTGTCGGGTCAGCTAAAGCTGCCCCCTGGCAAGGATCTTGCCAGGGGGGTCTGCTCTGTCCCTTTTGCTCTTTGTGGTCTTGGTCTTGGCGTCGTTTCGCTTCTCTTCAGCTTTGGCCTTACCTTGGCTTACCTCCCTTGCCGCGCTCGGTGTGGCGGCGCCCGTGGCTCAGACTGCCCGTGCACAGTTATAGGGGTACAAAAAGTATACCCCCCTTTTTGTACACCGACAGGAGCCCCCAGGCCTGGGCCACACATAAGCGCAACGCGTTGTTGGGCGAGGCCCAAAAAGGTGCGCGGGCAGGCGGGGCGGTTTTTACCGCGGTAAGTTCCTTCGCGCGCTGTGCCTCCCACGCTTCCCGCTCGTGGTGCGGCATGGGGAGGCGTGTGTGACGTGGGCGGCATGCGTGGGGTTGCTTCCCGCGGGCATGCGTCACATCACAGTTAATGTGAAAGGAGGCGGCCCGCATTCTCCCCCATAAGAAAGAATAACCGCGGGCGTGCTACTCACTTTCCCCTCTTCCTTCGTGCCTTTTCCAATCTCAGAGCCGTCGTTCCCTTTCTTCCTTCCCTTGCAAGCTTTCGTCGCTGCCCGCCGTCTCGGCTTCGCCACCCCCATTCCTCAACCCTTTGGACTCCTTGGCCGCCATGGCGCCTAAATCCGCCAAGGGCAAGGGGGTGGCTAAGGGCTCTGGGACCGTGGAGCCGCCGGAGAGCGCACTGTCGGGGGACAAGACGAGGTCCGCCTTCTTCTTCCCCTAGACGGTCAACGTTCATGAGCTCCGGGCCGCCTTCAAGCCCCTGTGGGGAGTGAAGACGGGAGGAGAGAACTCGGGGCACCCGGCGACGCGCGTCATTCCTGCTGCTTGCGCCGATCCTGCCCCAAATCGGTACCCCTTCTTTGTTGATTACTTTTTTTGCGGGCTATGCCCTCCTTTCTCCAATTTCTTCTGTGACATCATGCACACCTTCGGTTTTTGCCTCTTGTATTTTACTCCGAACGCGGTGGCATGCATGTCTTGCTTTGCATCTTTGCGAGGGCTTTACCGGAGTGCAACCCAACACGGCGCTCTTCTGCCATTACTTCTATCCTCGAATCCAAACGGGAGGTGTCGTCGCTGGTTGCGTCACCTGGATCCCAAGATCCAAGGAGGCGTACCCGGATGGTGCCGTGAGGGAGAGGTGGGATGAATGCCGTGACCGGTGGTGCTGGATTGAAGATGAAGACCCGCCGGAATTTTGCAAGGTCCGCGGCAATGATTGGGGTGATGTCGACGCCACCGACGGGAGGCTTACTGTCGCCACCACCAGGATTCTCCGGCTGACCCGGGCTGGGCTCACCCTTGAGATGACCGGGGCGGATTTCATTCGCCGCCGGATCGCCCCGCTGCATAATAAGGGGAGGCAAGCTTGGCTTTTTAAGAATCCGGCTGACATTATGCGGCTCCGCCCCGGCCTCGACCGCAACTTCACGGTGATGGGGCATGCCCACTTCTGCCAGCGACTCTTCCAGCTGGAAGTGGATCGCGACGGCGAGGTCGAGCTGACCGGCAAGGCCGCAAGGGTTGCCATAAAGGCCGGCAAGGCCGTCAAGGGGCCGCTCTTCAAGTTGCCAGCGGGGGTAGTCCCGTTGTGCAATAACTCGCGCCGATCTGAGATCATCGCCATGATGCCGGATCGCAACGCGCACTGCCCCGTTCCGAGCTAGAGGGAGCCGTCGGGCGCAGATGTGCAACAATTCTTCGACTCCTTGATCGAGGTGTACGTCAATGCTGACGCCGAGCGGCGGCTTGTCAAGGACACCACCCAGGAAGAGCTGGACTACATCGCCGCTAGGGCGAGGGAGGCACAGCTTGCTATGGAGGCCGGCAGCGCCGGGGGCATGGAAGACGAGGTCGCCGTGGCCGCAGAGGAGGAGCAGTTCACCCGGTGGGCGGCGGCCACTGGGAGGCCAGCGGCACCGACACCGGAGCTCTTCTCGTCGAGGACGCGGCCGACGAGTCGTCGGAGGAGGAGGGCGTGGCGGTGGGTTTGACGCCAGCCAGGGGAAGAGGGCGAGTCCTGCGGCGGGCTGGCTCCGTCGAGCCGGTCCGGCCTGGCAGGGCCACGCGGCCTCAATTGACCCTGGAAGGGTCCGGGCGGCACACGAGGGCCTCGGCAGCGAAGGGGCTGACGAAGGCCGCTGAGAAGAAGAAGGCGACAGCGTCCTCCTCATCTGGGCGCACACAGACCCCGCCGTCTTCTTCGCCTCCTCTGACAGGCGTCGACTCGGACGATGATGCGGAGCTCCCTTTTGATCTCGGGCCTCTCAGCCCGGAGAGGAAAAGGAAGCTGGCGGAAGAGGAGGAAACGGATGACGAGTAAGTACTCTGTTCCTTACCGCCATTCCTATTTCCCTGAATTGGATCGCTTGTCTTGACCAATTTTTGCTTTTGTAGGGATACAGAGACGTTGGCCCAGAGGGCAAAGAGGGCGAGGATCTCGGCGAGCAGGCAGTCCCCAGCCGGGGCCTCGAAGACACCACTGGTGGTGCTGAGCAGCCCGGACAGCAGCCCCCGGCGCAGTCCCCAGCGTAATTTCGTCACCCTCTTCTCACGCGACATGCGGTAGGCGCTCGATGCCACGACGCTGACCTTGCCGGGTTTGTAGGAGGCTAGCGGCAGCAGGAGGAGCCGCAGAGGGCTACTCCTAACACACCACCCCCATCGACTACACCGCCGCGGGGGGCGTCCCCGGCAAGGGCGTTAGGCACGGAGTCCACACCCATTGAGGAAGAGGGGAACTTAGGTGTTGGTGGCTCTACCTCGGAGCCAAATGCTGGCGGAGAGGGGACTTCTGCTTCACAGCTTGGCACTGGTGAGTAGCCCATCCTTCGTCTCTGTTCTTTTCCCTTATACTTTTCTTGGCTTCATTGTTCCCGCTGCTGCCCAGGCCCTCCTTCAACAGACACGGAGGATGTGGACACTGTTGTCAGGGATATTGCCGAAGAGGCCGCGGCTTAGGCCGACAAAATTGTCGCCGAGGATGCCACCAAGAATGCTGATGAGGCCGCCGCTGATGAGGCCGCCAAGGGCACGGCCGAGGATGCCACCGCGGGGGCCGCCGAGGCTACCGGCGAGGCTCTCGCCGAGGGCGCCGGCGGTGGTCCTGCCGGGGAGGCCGGCAAGGCCCCCGCCGAGGAAGAGGTGATGAATGATCAGCCTCCCTCTTCCTCAACCTCGGGCCCCGGCAGGTATCTGAAGGTGGGCGATGATCTTTTCGTCCACCTACCAGGGGCCTCAAGCCGAGCGCCCGCCGAAGGGGGAGTTTTTGACGGCGAGGTGCTTGCCGCCATCGGGTTCGAAGTTGTCGATGCGCCGGATGTTGGCGGGGATGGTTCTCCAGAAGAGCAGCTCTTCTGCGCCATGGGGGCCAATTTCCGGAAGCTCCAAGTGCTCCATCGTGCCCGTCTGGACAAGGTCAAGTCCAGGATGGCAGCGGTGGACAACGCGGAGGTGGACTTCAAGGCGCATGTTGCCGAGGCGCAGGCCTGGTTCCACCAGACTCGCGAGGAGCAGAGGGCCTTTCAGGAGAAATTGGCCCAGTGCGATGTGGAGCTATCCCTGAAGATGGACGACATCGAGAAGGCCCAAGAGAAGGCGGCGAACTTGGCTGCCGCGGCCGAAGCCGTCCGGAACCAGCATCAAGCCACCTTGGACTCCCAGGAGGAGGACCTCTCCGCGCGTGAGGCGAAGCTTGCCGCAACACTCCGCGTCAAGGATGAGGAGCTCGAGGCCCTTGTCGCGCGATGGACCCGCGAGCTGGAGCAGAGGCACGAAGAGGCACTCGATGACCAAGCCCTGGCCCATGCCGGCAAGGTGAAGGAGCTGTAGGCAGAGTGGGACGAGCCGAAGGAGCAGGCCCTCAAGCTGTCCGGCGAGAAGAACATGCTCAACCGCGCCTTAGTAGAGGCGCAAGGAACGGTCATCAGCAGGACTGGAGAGCTCTCCGAGGCGCGGAACTCCATCAGAGACCTCAAGCTAAAGCTGGAGGGTCTCGAGAAGCTGTTGTCGGAGAGCAGGGCTTGGGAGGAGACCTTGACCAGGAGCCTGGAGGAGGATAAACAGCTGCGGGAAAACGAGGCCGCCTCCTACCAATAATACGTGGCGGGCGAGAACAGGTGGATCAGCAATCTGGAGGTCGTCGCCGGCAGGGTCACCTCGCAATTGGCCACCATGGGGATGCCAAATGTGAGGTACGCCCCTGAGCGCAGTGGGACCATCAACGCCAAGCTGACCCAGTTCTTCGAAGGCATCCTCGGAGCCTTGGCCTATCTTCACTCCAACAGGACGGCCACACTGGCCGAGGAGGCCCGGCGGCTTTGCCGGAGGGTCATGACCAAGGTCCTCACCAAGGTGGCGCACTGGAATCCCGACCTTGACTTCGCGGCCGCGATGACGAGCTTGCCAGATGGTGTTGACCTCACGGTGCTCAAGGAGCGCATCAAGCCCATCACCGACTGCATCGACGAAATCAAGAGGGTGGAAGGCCAGCACCGGGACTAGGCGTCCCGTTCTTCTTCGCCGCTGTGGGTACTCGACCAAGACAAATTTTATCCTTAGTTAGAACCGCAGCAACTATGTGATGTAATATAACTTTGAAGTACTCTTAATTTTCATGCATGTTATTTCCCCATTCAATTCCCCTTTGTATGTGTGCCCTACGTCGATCGGGAAGGCTTGCCGGCGCGAAAGCCCCAAGCGGCGTCTTGCGGACGGATCCCCATGGCCTGTCGGGTACGCGTGCTGCCGGACAAGCCACCTTTCCGTTCCGAACGCGGCCGCTCGACCTGTCGAGCTTGACTCGAGTCAGAATCGAGGGCGTCGTTGGTCACGGAAGGCTACTCTGCCACTTTCAACGCAGCCGCTTGAGCTGTTGAGCGGACTCGAAACAGGGCAAGGGCGTTGCCGATAATGGTAGAGCCCCCTGGCATGCAGGTTTTTCATACGAAGCAAACATCTCTAGGGGGAATAACCTCAAATAAGAAAGGTAGCACAAAAGAAGGGTTTAGTGCAACTTAGCTTCTGTTCGCGATCGCTCGAGCGTCGACCTTCTGTCCTCCTTTCTTATTTGAAGGTCACAAAGACGAAGGAGCGCCGGGCAAATTGCCAAGCCGATTCTCACAACTACGCCCCCTACCTGGCGCGCCAAAGATGTCGGTGGGAAACGACACCTATGGGATCACAAGAATCCCTACTACGGTTGCGGGGCGCGGGGTTGTGAAAAGAGCCGATCAAACAGATAGCACGCGGTTCCTTTACCCAGGTTCGGGCCGCAGGGATGCGTAAAACCCTACTCCTACTTTGGTGGATTGTATATATGTGTTCTCGATCTAGCTATGGGGCGTCGAGAGCTCCAAAAAGCCGAATCCTCTTCCTGGTCGCCTGGGGCCTCCTTTTATGGGGAAAGGGGTTGCCACAGTGGCACACAGGAGGAGGAAATGGTATAGTGATGCGGGGTTATCCCTCGCATTACATGACAAGGTGCATTTAAGGTGCCTTTCTTAGGTGTCCTTGCTTTATCGGGGGCGGGGGAGAGCCCTGTCTCGTCCGTCGCCGCTCCCTCTCGTGTCGACACGCGCCCTGGCCAGCGGTGCCTGTGATGCCATTTAGGCGGGCAGCCAGCTGAGGTGGCGCAGCAGTGGGTCTCTACGAAGATCTGCATGCCGCCACGCAGGTGCCTGCCCAGCTGGTTGGGTCGGCAGCTGCATGCGAATGGTGGTAGAGGTGCGACTGGCGTGGGCCTAATGGTGGCCCCATGGATGTCCATGGCAAGGGCCTTGTCGTGGCCCCGGCAAGGGTCTTGCCGTGGCGCCTGTTGTCATCCCCGGCAAGGCTCTTGCCGGGGGCCTTGTGGTCCTCCTTGGCTAGGATTCCGCCAAGGATCATCATCTTCTAAAGTGTGCATCTGATCTTGAATGTCTTCACAAAGATCTGCATACCACCACAGGGATGCCTCCCGAATCTTTGTCCCATGGGGGCAGTGGACACAAGGGTGACCCCCTCCGTAGGTGTGGGGCGAGCTGCCATGGCAAGGGTCTTGCCGGGTCAGCTAAAGTTGCCCCCGGCAAGGATCTTGCCGGGGGGGTCTGCTCTGTCCCTTTTTCTCTTTGTGGTCTTGGTCTTGGCGTCGTTTTGCTTCTCTTCAGCTTCAGCCTTACCTTGGCTTACCTCCCTTGCCATGCTCGGTGTGGCGGCACCCACGGCTCAGACTGCCCATGCACAGTTATAGGGGTACAAAAAGTATACCCCCCTTTTTGTACACCGACATAAGTGCATATGATCCAAGTAGAGAAAGTATGTTAGCTTATGCCTCTCCCTCATATGAAACTGCAATAGTGATTACCGGTTTTGTTAACAATTGCCTAGGACAATTCCGCACACCGATCTACCATTATTCCACACTCGCTATTTATAATACTAAATAATATATTCTAACTTTATGATAACAGCACCTACTTTCATGTGTTAGCTCTCCGATACCATACAAAGTTATCCTCTTCATACCCACAACATAGTTTTATTTCTAGTTTCTAGTTGTAAGCAAACATTCGGTGTACGTAGAGTTGTATCAGTGGCAGATAGGGCTTCAGAGAATATTGATCTTACCTTTTAGCTCCTTGTGGGTTCGACACTCCATACTTATCACTTCCACCTTGGGAAATTGCTACGATGATTCCCTGCACTTGGGGATTATCAAGCTCTTTTCTGGCGCCGTTGCCGTGGAGCAATAGCGTGGGGTTGATATTCTAGTGTGTGCTTGTTTGCTTTCTTCACTAAATAGATTTTGTTTTTACTTTTTGTTTCTGTTTAGTTGTGGGTGAAACATAAAAAAAAAATTAAAGAATGAAAATACAAAAAAAATCACTTGCCTTTCATGCCTAAAAAGTTTTTCAAAAAGAGAAGTGATTGGAAAGTTATGCATTGAAGAAGTGGGGGTCAACCTTGAGCACTTGTTTTCATGCTCACGGAAACAATGTAGAATTTTTCATGGAAGTTTCTTTGTAAATAATTATCCTCTTGTATATATTCATTGTATTATAATAATAATGTGCCAAGCCTTGCTTTTAGGATGATTAGATTGCTTGTTTACTATGTGCAGAACAAAAACATAAACTTTGGCTGTAGTGTGTGAATTTACATTTTTTACTGGAAAGTCAAATGGGTCTGAATTTTTTTTCACATTACCTGTTTAGAAAATTTTCAAATTTTCAAATTTATTTCATAATTTTAGGAGTTACATAATTTTACCAAACTTCCATATTACTACAGACTGTTCTGTTTTTAACAGATTCTGTTTTGAGTGTGTTGTTTGCTTATTTCGATGAATCTATGGCTAGTATCGGAGGGTATGAACCATAAAGAAGTTGGAATACAGTAGGTTTAACACCAATACCAATAAATAATGAGTTCATTATAGTACCTAATGGTAGTGATTTGCTTTATTACAATAACGGATCTCACAAGTTTCTGTTGAAGTTTTGTGTGGATGAGGTGTCCGAAGGTCGAGGAGCTATCAATATGAGAAGAATAAAGAGAGTGAAGAGTTCAAGATTGGGGATGCCCAAGGCACCCCAAGTAAATATTTCAAAAGATACTCAAGCATCTAAGCTTGGGGATGCCCCGGTTGGCATCCCATCTTTCTTCTTCAACAAATATCGGTATACCTCGGTTTTTGTTTTGTTTACATGATTTGTGTCCTTTGTGTTTTTGTTTTTCCTTTAAGAACCATGCTAGCATGAGACAGCCCTTCATCCATTTATAGAATACTTCATGTGCTTCACTTAAATCTTTTAAGTATGATCTTATAGAATTGCTCTTTGTGCTTCACTTAAATCTTTTGAGTATGGTTTTATAGAATGCTTCATGTGCTTCACTTATACATTTTGAGCTTGGATATTGGTTAGTCTATATTAATTGTAGAATGCTACATGAACTTCACTTATATATTTTGGAGTATGAATAATACTATCATTTAAAGTGGGTTTGGAAGAGTGTCACTTTAGGAATTAGTGATCCCAGTATCTTGGAGGGTGATGAATCTTAGTGTGATATTTGTGAAAGTGGATTTGGAAGAGTGTCAACTTAAGCTAGTAATGATTCCACTATTTTGGAAGAGGTTCCAATTGAGTATGAGAACAAAGTTTCTATCCATGATGCTACTGAAAATTATTATGAGGGAGGAATACATGCTTATAGAAGTGCAATAATATCAAGTTTCCTCTCTATGTGCTTAAAATTTTGAAGTTAGAATTGCTTTGCCTTCTTATGCTAGTTGATTGTTGTTCTTATAAGTTTTCTACTCACAAAATCCCTAGGCATAGGAATTAGGTTATATTTAAATGTGCTAGTCATATTCTTCAAGATGCTCTCTTTGTGCTTCAATTCCTATCTTTTTATGTGAGCATCACTGAAATCATCATGCCTAGCTTAAAGGCATTAAAGAAAAGCGCTTGTTGGGAGACAACCCAATATTTACCCTTACTGTTTTTGTGTGTTTACATGATTAAGCTACTGTAGTAATCATGTTTTATAGCTTTTGTTTCAATAAAGTGCCAAGTAAGACCTTTGGGAAGACTTGTGTGAAAGTTAATATGATCTTGCTGTAAAAAACAGAAACTTTGCGCTCACGAGAATAGATGTAATTTTTTACAGAAGTATTCTTTTGAGTTGATTATTTTTGCATAAGACTAATAGACAAATTCCTCACGTCCACCAATTTATTTCATAATTTTGGAAGTAGCAGAAGTATGGTTTATGTTCAGATCATTACAGACTGTTTTGTTTCTTATAGATTCTGCTTTCATTGCATAGTTTGCTTGTTTTTTAGTTTCTATGACTTATATTCCTCAATATAAATTACAGAAATGATATGGTACAGTAGGCATTGTGTGAGAAAAATTATGAAACTTGTCCTTAACAGTACAAAAGTGAATGGTTTACTCTTTATCATACTAACCTATCTCACGAAGTTTGGTTAAGTTTTGTGTGATTGAAGTTTTCAAGTTTTGGGTGAGATATTGGTATTAGGTCAATAATGAGTGGAAAGACCCTAAGCTTGGGGATGACCAAGGCACCCCAAGGTAATATTCAAGGAAGACTCAAGTACCTAAGCTTGGGGGTTCCCCAGAAGGCATCCCCTCTTTCGTCTTCAAAACTATCGGTATACCTTACTCGGAGCTATATTTTTATTCGTCACATGATATGTGTTTTGCTTGGAGCGTGTTTTCAATTTTACTTGCTGTTTGAATAAAATCATTGGATCTAGAATATTAAAGAAAAAGAATCCTCCCATGGCTAGTTAATTATTTGAGTACTCAGTGTTCTTCACTCATATCTTTTGGAGTAGTTTGTCATTCGCTCATGTGCCTCATGTATATCCTATGAGCAAAAGGTTGAATGAATCGAATGTCATAAATCTGAATTTATATATGTTTCATATACTTATAACATGGGGAGTAATTACTTCACACATAGTAAGTATAGGTAGTAAACTTATTGAAAGATAGCAAACGTAGAATTGGTCACTTGAACAATTCATGAAAGAATATTGAAGGAAGAGAGGTTTCACATATGAATATACTATCTTGGACATCTTTTATGATTGGGAGCACTCATTAAAATATGACATGATAAAGAGTTGATGTTGGACAAGGAAGACAACATAATGGGTTATGTTTTCTTATATCTGAAATAAAGTATATTGTCATGGATCATCCAACATGTTGAGCTTGCCTTTCCCCCTCATGCTAGCCAAATTCTCTGCACCAAGTAGAGATACTACTTGTGCTTCCAAATACCCTTAAAACCAGTTTTTCCATGAGAGTCCACCATATCTACATATGGATTGAGTAAGATCCTTCAAGTAAGTTTTCATCGGTGCAAGCAATAAAAATTGCTCTCTAAATATGTATGATTGATTGGTGTGGAGGAAATAAGCTTTATACGATCTTGTGATGTGGAAGAAATAAAAGCGACGGACTGCATAATAAAGGTTCATATCACAAGGGGAAATATAAAGTGACGTTCTTTCGCATTAAGATTTTGTGCATCCAACCCTGAAAGCGCATGGCAACCTCTGCTTCCCTCTGCGAAGGGCCTATCTTTTATTATTATCTTCACCTTTTCTTTTTACATTTTATCCTTTGGCAAGCACAGGGTGTTAGAAAGATCCTGATATATATATATATATATATATATATATATATATATATATATATATATATATATATATATATATATATATAATTGGATGTAAGTTAGCATGAGCTATTATTGTTGACATTACCCTTGAGGTCAAAAGTTGGGAGGCGAAACTATAAGCCCCTATCCTTCTCTATGTCCGATTAGAACTCCATAACCACAAGTATTGCGTGAGTGTTAGTAATTGTGAAAGACTAAATGATAGTTGAGTATGTGGAGTTTGCTAAATCAAAGCTCTGACATAGACTCTTCCTGAATATAAGATGAATTGCAATTGTTTGATGACTGAGAATATTGTTTGTTAGTGTTCAAGAAAGTTTATGATCTATAATTTAACATGTTATTAGCTTGTTACTTTATCATGAGAAGTTTTATGAGATGAGCCACTGCTATGACATGTAATGATGCTAGAAAAAGTGATTAGAATTATCATTGATAAAACTTAAGCACTTACCAGCATTCCACATCAAACATTTTCTTTTTTATCATTTACCTACTCGAGGACGAGCAGGAATTAATCTTGGGGATGCCTGATATGTCTCCAATGTATCTATAATTTTTAATTGCTCCATGCTATATTATCTACTGCTCTGGACTATTTTGGGCTTTATTTTCCATTTTTATATTACTTTTGGGACTAACCTATTAACCGGATGCCCAGCCCAGATTTGTTGTTTTTTGCCTATTTCAGTGTTTCGAAGAAAAGGAATATCAAACAGAGTCGAAATGTAGCGACCCGGCCCAAAATCGGTCAAGTCTCTGTGTAGCTGTACCATCCCAAGATCATGCTGGCACACACAGTACATTGATGCAAAGATTCAAAGTTCAATCACACCTGAATTTATTACACGATTCTCATATCGAGTCTTTATTACATCATAATAAATTTGGCCGAAGGCCAACTCATGAGAAATAAACTAAATAATGCTGCGGAAGCGTAGACAAATAGCGAGTCCATCCGACTCCATAGGGCAATCGCCAAGCGTGGATCGTAGCCTCACTCCTGATCGGAAAACTCCTCTCCAACATAAGACGTTGCAGCCGTGTAGGTCAGCATTTTGAATATGCCGGCAAGTCATGAAAAGAGAACAACAATAAAGTTACTATATGCAATTTGGCTGTGGGGCTCTAAGTTTTATGTTTTTGCGAAAAAGCCAGTTTTTTCCTATAACAAAGGGCTTGCTTGCAATTACTACAAAAATGTTGGTTGTTATTGAGATGGTTCCGCCAACCAATGTCTCATCCCCAATTATTAAATAACCCCTCAATTAATTTATTAAGTTCGGTGTTGAGATTTCCGAAATACTCCAATTTCCAGAGGCTCAAATTGTCCGTAACCGGGGACACGGCTAATCGATTAGGTTGTTACTCTGCAGAGTCTTGTGCACTTTACCCGCAAGAATCGTTCCCTCCTTTATGTCTTCGCACTGCCTGGTGTTTGAAGACGGGACGAACGAAACAGGGTCTTCCGTAGAGTTTCTCTGGGCACTGCCGGTGCCCATCCATGTCCTACCGTTCTTCTACATCTGCTGGCACTGTCCTTCCAGAGTCACGCCTAGGGTCAACCCAGCCAGAGCCCATAATGGCTTGCGGCTGCACAGGTAAGCTTCCGGTCAAGGTGTATCCATCCGTCTCTTCGTGGCTGGGTGAAGCTTTCCGCAAGATGTCATGGCGCTTCTCCATGCATCCCGGCCATCCGCTGGTTCCTCCAGGGTGCCCGTCAACCGTCCTCCACCCAGTAGTGAATTTTGAAGTCCATCTTGAGCTTGAAGTCATGGGGTTATCATCATCTTGACTCTCACATCTCCCTTATGAATCACTCAACCAACCCCGTCTACGAGCATAGCAAAATAAACTACATCGTCCCGGGCAATGGTAAAGGGGAATTGGGTTCATCCTACCTCATGATACTACTCAAGAACATAACTTAACAAAATTCTCCTACTGCATGCATGGTGGGGAGGTATAATTCCAATGCAATAAAATCATAGGTATTGTAAAAACATGATCAAGACTTGCCTGGCTGACGGTCTTCAAAAGCTAGCGACTCGTAATAGCAGGCTTCGCACTCCGGAAATTCTACCGAGTCAAACAATAGCATAAATAAGTATAGCACAATATAACATAACAACAAGTTGAAGTAAAACACCCAAGCACTCAAACCAAAACCAAAGAAAAACTTGGAAAAAGCAAATCGAGGTTTTCACCACATCAAGCAACAACTAAGAAATAGTTTTACACAACTAAAACTTTTCTTAACAAAACCTAAGCATGGATCTTGCTAACTAACAGCAAGGAAAACGTCATACAAACTAGGAGCAAAAAGAATCATAATAAAAGCTATTATAGAACTCATATTATGCCTAAGACAATCCTAGCAAAGAAAATAAATTTTTATTATACTGTAAATAAAAGTTCATCCTCTGTAGCTACAGAAACTAATCGAAAATAAACTATAGCATAATAAAAAATAAAATAATTTACTAACTAGAACAGTAGGTAAACAGTAGCTAGCTAAATAAACAAGAAAAACTTGATTTCGACTAAAACTATTTTTATATTAAATCTAAAATACCCAAATAAATTCCTACTGCTAGGCATGGTCAAAACTAAGCAGTAGCAAAAAGAATCACTAAAAAACAATAATCCTAACTCAATTTATGGCAGAACAACTAATCTTTCTAAATCTAATATAAAACTATTTATAATAATCCATACATGTCTAAACATATTTTCTACAGAAACTACAACAAATTTGCAAACTAGGAAAAAAAGAATCAACTAAAAATATTAAATAACCTAAGAGAAACAGATTTTACAAGATTGGAACTTTTCTGTTTTTAAAACAGAACGTAAATAACAGAAAAAAAACTAATGGGCGCTATTGGGCTTGGGGTGGTGCGATCTGAAACTAAACAGCGCTCGGTCGTTTATTAACATACGCGTACAGTGTATAACTAAAAGAAACCGGTGAACCGGTTTTAAATCTAAACCTAAAAAAACTGTACACTAAAACCATCTAAAAAACGAGTTACTAAACCGATCTAACGGTTCGATCTAAAAGAAAAAAAACGCTCGCTTACAGCGAAGTGGACGACGCACAGAGGCGGAACGGCGGTCGGCGTCGAACGGGGCGGCGATTCCGGCGGTCACGGGCGTCGGTGGAGTGGCTGAACGGATGCGGTGAAGCGAGGGCATCGCGGGGGTGGTGGAGTTCGCGTCTGGAGATGACGGGAACGAGCAGGGCGATGGTGACAGCGGTGGGCGCTCTGTAGCTCCGCTGGTCGACGTACGAGCTTGGTTTGCCCCTTGTAGTTGACAAAAGAGGGCAAAAACATGTCAAGGGAGTGCGCCTGGGCGACGGCAGTGCGTGGATGGAAGGAGGGCTCGAAGGGGTGCTCACCGGCGTCGGGTGCGGCGATGAACTGCGGCAAACAGAGCGAGATCGGGATGAAGATGGCGGCGGCTGTGGAGGGTTTTAGAGATGGTTTTTTGAAGGGGATCGCGAGAGGACGGGTAGGGGTATTTATAGGACGTGTTACTTGAGCGAGGGGAAGAATTTTAGCTAGGGTTTGGCGAGGGCGCGGACGCAGCCGTGCGCGAGGCGGCGAGCGAGATACGCGGCGCAGGTTGTTCGCGAGGAAGGAGATAACGCGGTGGGGTCCACGGTCAGAGGAGAAAATAAGATAAAGCTAAAAAAGAAAAAAAAAAGAGAGAGAGAGAGAGAGAGAGAGAGAGAGAGAGAGAGAGAGAGACGTGAGGGAGGAGTTACGTGAGATCTCTCTCACGAGCGTGCGTGGGAGCGGCGCTGGTGGGCGGCCTGCGCGGGCGACTAGGCTGGCACCTGGCTAGTGGGCTGCGGCCCGGGTGGCTAGGCTTGCTGGCCTGGCGCCCGGCTTTTTTTTAATTAGACAGAGGGAGGAAAAGAAAATATAGAGAAATCTATAATATTTTTATATAGGACATATATATATATATCAAAATTCTCAGGGGAATTAATCCTACAACGTGGACATTATTCCAGAGGCAAAACTCAAACTAAAAAAACACTTTCTGAAAATCCCAAATAAGATTCAATTTGTAATCAATCTTTTTGGCAGTATTTTTCTTCTGACATTTTTGGAGTGTCATGTTTACTCCTCTCATACTTTTGCTCAAGTATTTGTCACGCATTGATTTGAAATAAATTCAACTGCCAATTTGAATTCAAATTGCAACAAACCCAAAAGCCTCTGAAATAAATCAAATGCCACTCAATTTCAAACAATATGCATAGATGCTTAGCTATAATTGTAAAACATTCCAAATAGGAAATTTGGGATGTTACAAACCTACCCACCTTAAGATGAATCTCGCCCTCGAGATTCGGGTTGTCTAGCAAATAGGTGCGCGTGGTCTCGGAGGAGATCTTCTTCTCGCTCCCAGGTGGCTTCCTCCTCGGAATGATTACTCCATAGAACCTTGCAAAACTTGATGATCTTGCTGCGGGTGACTCTGTTTGCAGTCTCGAGAATTCTGACGGGTTTCTCCTCATAAGTCAGATCACTGTCGAGCTGTATGGCCTCTAGGGGCACTGTGTCTCTCAAAGGAATATCAGACATCTCAGCATGGCATTTCTTCAGCTGAAAAACATGGAAGACATCATGAACTCCAGACAATCCTTCCGGCAATTCCAGCTTGTAAGCAACCTCTCCACGACGTTCGAGGATTTTGTAGGGGCCAATGAATCTGGGTGCCAACTTTCCTTTAACACCGAACCTCTTGATTCCACGAAGTGGGGACACACGAAGATATGCTCGGTCTCCCGATTCGTATGTTACTTCATTGCGTTTACTGTCGGCATAACTCTTTTGCCTCGATTGAGCTACCTTGAGTCTATCTCGAATCAGCTTGACCTTCTCTTCGGAGTCTCTAATAAGATCGGAACCAAAAAGCTTTCGGTCTCCAACACCATCCCACAACAATGGTGTTCTACACCTCCTTCCGTATAGAGCTTCGAAAGGGGCCATCTTCAGACTGGTCTGATAACTGTAATTGTACAAGAGCTCTGCGTATGGCAGATTGTCATCCCAGCTAGACCCATAGTCTAGCGCACAAGCTCTCAACATGTCCTCCAGAATCTAATTGACTCTCTCGGTCTGTCCATCTGTCTGCGGATGAAAGGCTTTGCTGAACTCCAGCCTCGTACCCAAAGTTTCATGCAACTGATTCCAAAACTTTGAGGTAAATTGTGTTCCTCTATCTGACACGATACTCCTCGGAACTCCATGCAGACATACGATCCTGGTCATGTATATCTTGGCTAACTTAGCACTGGTATAGGTAGTCTTCACGGGAATGAAATGAGCTACCTTGGTCAAGCGATCAACCACTACCCAGATGGAATCATATCCTGAACGGGTCCTGGGTAATCCTGTGATAAAATCCATTCCAAGTTTCTCCCATTTCCACTCAGGAATCGGCAAAGGTTGAAGTAACCCTGCCGGCTTCTGATGTTCCGCCTTTACTCGCTGACAAACATCGCATACTGCTACGTACTCGGCAATATCCTTCTTCATACCTGTCCACCAGAAACTTTCCTTCAAATCCAGATACATCTTGGTGTTGCCTGGGTGAATCGAGTACGGTGAATCATGGGCCTCCTAAAGAAGTAACTTCCTGACCTCTGGGTCATTGGGCACATATATGCGATCCTCAAACCATAAAGTTCCGTGCTCATCTTCACGAAAACCTTTAGCCTTTCCATTACTCATCTTTTCCTTTATCTCTGCAATTTCCTTGTCCGTCTTCTGGGCTTCACGGATTCTTTTGGTCAAAGTGGACTGAATATCCAGGGTGGCGACATATCCTCTTGGTACTATCTCCAGTCGGAGTTCTCTGAGATCGTCGGCTAATTCCTGAGGTAATCCTCCATCTATGAGGGTGTTCACATAACTTTTACGGCTCAAGGCATCTGCTACAACATTTGCCTTCCCTGGGTGATAATGCAATCTCATGTCATAGTCCTTGATCAACTCTAGCCATCTCCTCTGCCTGAGGTTCAACTCTTTCTGCGTGAAAATATACTTCAAGCTCTTATGATCCGTGTAAACATCACAACTGTTTCCGACAAGGAAATGCCTCCAGGTCTTGAGTGCATGCACTACGGCTGCTAACTCTAAATCGTGTGTGGCATAATTCATCTCGTGAGGCCGTAGCTGTCTGGAGGTATAAGCTACAACTTTTCCTTCCTGCATGAGCACTCCTCCGAGTCCTTGACGAGAAGCATCACAATATACCTGGTAATCCTTGTGTATGTCCGGCAAAATGAGCACTGGGGCTGTAACCAAATGTTTCTTCAGCTCCTGAAAACTGGCTTCACAATCCTCGGTCCAAATGTACTTGGCGTCCTTCTTCAACAGCTCAGTCATGGGCTTGGCAATCTTCGAGAAATTCTCAATAAACCTCCGATAATATCCTGCGAGTCCGAGAAAACTGCGGATCTCCTTGACTAAGGTGGGTGACTGCCAATCGGTGACTGATACAACCTTGGTGGGGTCAACTGCTATTCCTTCTCCTGAAATAACATGTCCGAGGAATCCGACTTCCTTCAACCAAAATTCACATTTGCTGAACTTGGCATACAACTGATGTTCTCGGAGTTTCTCCAGAACTAGACGCAAATGTTCCTTATGCTCTTCCTCGCTCTTGGAGAAAATTAATATATCATCGATGAACACCACGACAAACTTGTCCAGATATTCCATAAATACCTTGTTCATCAAATTCATGAAGTATGCAGGGGCATTAGTCAATCCAAATGACATGACGGTATACTCATATAAACCATACCTGGTGGTGAAAGCTGTTTTGAGTATATCCATTTCACGGATCTTCAACTGATGATACCCTGATCGAAGATCGATCTTAGAGAATACCTTAGCTCCAACTAGCTGATCAAATAAATCATTAATCATCGGAAGAGGGTACTTGTTCTTGATGGTCACATCGTTCAGTGAACGATAATCCACAACCATTCTCAGGGTTCCATCCTTCTTCTCTACCAAAAGAACTGGGGCTCCCCAAGGTGACGAGCTTGGCCGAATATATCCCTTCTCCAATAGCTCATTAATTTGCTTCTTGATCTCTTTCAAATCGTTCGGGGGCATCCGATAAGGTCTCTTGGATATTGGGGCTGTGCCGGGCAATAACTCAATCAGAAATTCAATGTCTCTGTCCGGTGGCATTCCTGGTAATTCCTCTGGAAATACATCGGGAAAATCTTGTACTACGAGCACTTCCTCCTGAACAACTCCCGTGAGGGAATTCACCTGATGCTTCATCGGGGTGCGTCTAGATACATACTTGATCCTTTTCTGTTCTGTGGTGGTGAGCAAAATCGTCTTGCGAGCACAGTCAATGTTTCCTTCAAACTTCGTCAACCAATCCATGCCTAGGATTACATCCAAACTCTGGGATTCCAATACTATGAGGTCTGCGGGAAATTTATGGTTTCCGATGTTGAGGGTTGAATGACAGCCTAAGCCTGCCGTCATCTCTCCTCCTGGGGAAGTGACCTGAAGCGGGGTTCTAAGGGTTCTAGTGGGCAACCCATACTTTTCCACAACTACCCTTGATATGAATGAATGCGTTGCACCAGAATCAAAGAGTACCAATACTGGACGTGAATTTAATAAAAACTTACCAACCACAATTTCTGGCTGATCATAGACATCCTCCACGTCAATGTGGTTCACCTGAGCACGAGGAAAAGGATTGGGCTTCTTTGCTGAGCTTCCATTGCCGTTGTCGTTTCCATTCCTCTGCTTGGCCTCCGGGCAGTCAGTGGCATACTGCCCTGTCTTCTGGCACTTGAAACAGGTGATGTGACTCAGATCCTTCTGAGCCGGAGCGGGACGGTGCTGGTTGCCATTGCCTGACTTGGAGTTGTTGTCGTGGTTGCGGTTGTTCCCATTTCCTCCATGGTTATGTCCTCCATGATTATGTCCTCCATGGGTGTGATGGGTATGTCCTCCCGAGTATGGGGCATAGCGGGGCTTCTGCTGAGCTTCGGAGTTGTACTTTCCCTGGCCATATTTCCGCTTGCGACTATCAATCTGCTGCTGCTTGCCTTCAAGTATGGTGGCCTTGTCTACCAGCTCCTGGTAGTTGTTGAAGGTAGCCACCATTAGCTGCATTCCCAGCTCATCATTGAGTCCCTCGAGAAACTTCTCCTGCTTTGCGGCATCTGTGGCCACATCATCTGGGGCATAGCGAGCTAACTTGCTGAACTCATCCACGTACTGCCCCGCAGTACGGTTCCCCTGGCGTAAGTTGCGGAACTCACGCTTCTTCAGACTCATGGCTCCAGCTGAGACATGAGCGGTGCGGAAAGCCTGCTGGAACTGATCCCATGTCATGGTGGCGACCGGATAAGTGGTGGTGTAGTTCTCCCACCAAGAGGCTGCAGGTCCATCAAGTTGATGTGCGGCAAAGCGCACCTTCTCTGCATCTGTGCATCCAGCAGTGGCTAACTCCCTTCCGACCTTGCGGAGCCAATCATCGGCCACAATCGGCTCAGTGCTGCTAGAGAACACTGGCGGATTCAGCCTTAGGAAGCGGGTGAAGTTGTCAACAGGGAGTGGTGGCGGTGGATTGTTGTTGTTGTTGTTGTTGTTGTTGTTGTTGTTGTTGTTGTTGTTGTTGTTGTTGTTGTTGTTGTTGTTGTTGTTGTTGTTGTTGTTGTTGTTGTTGTTGTTGTTGTTGTTGTTGTTCTGGTTCTGGATGAGTATCTGCATCAGGGCATTCTGCTGTTGGAGCAGCTAGGTGAGCTCCGGCGGAAAATTGGAACCGGGGTCACGTCTCGGAGGCATCTGGTGTTTTGGAGTGGATGAGAATTTAGAATAGAACAATGGTCTAATGAGAAAAAAATAGTACTACCCATATGAATGCACAATCATAATCACACCAATCATTTATTCATTCATCTCAAACAAGGTTCAAACTCGGATTACAAAATCTCACGACTATTTGAGAATAACGGCCTAACTGATCGACGGAAAAATAAAATAAAATGGCGGTCGACTAAATGTCTTCATCAATTATCCTTGCGTCCTCCGGTGCGGCGTCTTCTGGTGCGTCGTCCCCTGGTGCGGCGCCTCCTCTTGCGGCTTCCTTCGGTGGAGCTCTCTTCATAATCCTGGTCATTGCTCACGAGGGGTCCATCATCTCCACTCGGAAAAAGGTCTTCTCCCATGTCCATCTTCTCCTCTAATGCGGCAACATCAATCTTCAGCTTGTCAACTCTCTCCATGAAATCCTTGACTTCATCCTCATGCTCGTAGTGGGCTTCACGTGCTGCATCCTCCAGTTCAATTTCACGAAGATGCAACTTTTGGACCGTCTTCAAGCTCCTGCGCATCTGAACCTCTAGAGCCCTGATGTGAGCCTCCAAGTCTTGGACATATGAGCGAACGGAGTCGTCATCTATGGTGCGTATGATCTCTCCATCTGCAGTCCTGCGAGAAATCATGGTGTGGTCTGATCCAACGAGCTCGACCCTGTATTCCTCCTGGATGTGTCCAAGTGCACTATGAACTGCTATGTCTCTCCCGAGAATCCAAGTGGGAGCAGTGAGCCTGAAGTCAACGGGCGCCGAGAGACTTCCAAAAGTCCTCCCTGGTATGTGCACCTTAATCCTATAGCGACGGTCTTCTGGAAATGCCATGATAGGGGTCCCGGTGATAGACGGCAGAGCAATCTTCAATTCCTTGGTGATCTGGACCAGCCTCCTGCCGAAAAGCATTGTCTCATCTGGCTAGCAAAACTCCGGGAGCAGAACTGGGATGAACTTGACGGCCATCTAGAATGTTGAAAATCGGAGAGAAGTCAGAAATGAACAGGGGAGAATTACGGGAATGATAAGGACATAAAATAAAATAGTCTCTTCCTATGGCTTTCCGATCCTAGGGGTTACGTCCTACGATCAGCGTGTGCTCTGATACCATCTCTGTAGCGACCCGACCCAAAATCGGTCAAGTCTCTGTGTAGCTTTACCATCCCAAGATCATGCTGGCACACACAGTACATTGATGCAAAGATTCAAAGTTCAATCACACCTGAATTTATTACACGATTCTCATATCGAGTCTTTATTACATCATAATAAATTTGGCCGAAGGCCAACTCATGAGAAATAAACTAAATAATGCTGCGGAAGCGTAGACGAACAGCGAGTCCATCCGACTCCATAGGGCAATCGCCAAGCATGGTTCATAGCCTCACTCCTGATCGGAAAACTCCTCTGCAACATAAGACGTTGCAGCCGTGTAGGTCAGCATTTTGAATATGCCGGCAAGTCATGAAAAGAGAACAACAATAAAATTACTATATGCAATTTGGCTGTGGGGCTCTAAGTTTTATGTTTTTGCGAAAAAGCTAGTTTTTTCCTATAGCAAAGGGCTTGCTTGCAATTACTACAAAAATGTTGGTTGTTATTGAGATGGTTCCGCCAACCAATGTCTCATTCCCAATTATTAAATAACCCCTCAATTAATTTATTAAGTTCGGTGTTGAGATTTCCGAAATACTCCAATTTCCAGAGGCTCAAATTGTCCGTAACCGGGGACACGGCTAATCGATTAGGTTGTTACTCTGCAGAGTCTTGTGCACTTTACCCGCAAGAATCGTTCCCTCCTTTATGTCTTCGCACTGCCTGGTGTTTGAAGACGGGACGAACGAAACAGGGTCTTCCGTAGAGTTTCTTTGGGCACTGCCGGTGCCCATCCATGTCCTACCGTTCTTCTACATCTGCTGGCACCGTCCGTCCAGAGTCACGCCTAGGGTCAACCCAGCCAGAGCCCATAATGGCTTGCGGCTGCACAGGTAAGCTTCCGGTCAAGGTGTATCCATCCGTCTCTTCGTGGCTGGGTGAAGCTTTCCGCAAGATGTCATGGCGCTTCTCCATGCATCCCGGCCATCCGCTGGTTCCTCCAGGGTGCCCGTCAACCGTCCTCCACCCAGTAGTGAATTTTGAAGTCCATCTTGAGCTTGAAGTCATGGGATTATCATCATCTTGACTCTCACATCTCCCTTATGAATCACTCAACCAACCCCGTCTACGAGCATAGCAAAATAAACTACATCGTCCCGGGCAATGGTAAAGGGGAATTGGGTTCATCCTACCTCATGATACTACTCAAGAACATAACTTAACAAAATTCTCCTACTGCATGCATGGTGGGGAGGTATAATTCTAATGCAATAAAGTCATAGGTATTGTAAAACATGATCAATTGACTTGCCTGGCTGACGGTCTTCAAAAGCTAGCGACTCGTAATAGCAGGCTTCGCACTCCGGAAATTCTACCGAGTCAAACAATAGCATAAATAAGTATAACACAATATAACATAACAGCAAGTTGAACTAAAACACCCAAGCACTCAAACCAAAACCAAAGAAAAACTTGGAAAAAGCAAATCGAGGTTTTCACCACATCAAGCAACAACTAAGAAATAGTTTTACACAACTAAAACTTTTCTTAACAGAACCTAAGCATGGATCTTGCTAACTAACAGCAAGGAAAACGTCATACAAACTAGGAGCAAAAAGAATCATAATAAAAGCTATTATAGAACTCATATTATGCCTAAGACAATCCTAGCAAAGAAAATAAATTTTTATTATACTGTAAATAAAAGTTCATCCTCTGTAGCTACAGAAACTAATCGAAAATAAACTATAGCATAATAAAAAATAAAGTAATTTACTAACTAGAACAGTAGGTAAACAGTAGCTAGCTAAATAAACAAGAAAAACTTGATTTCGACTAAAACTATTTTTCTATTAAATCTAAAATACCCAAATAAATTCCTACGGCTAGGCATGGTCAAAACTAAGCAGTAGCAAAAAGAATCACTAAAAAACAATAATCCTAACTCAATTTATGGCAGAACAACTAATCTTTCTAAATCTAATATAAAACTATTTATAATAATCCATACATGTCTAAACATATTTTCTACAGAAACTACAACAAATTTGCAAACTAGGAAAACAAGAATCAACTAAAAATATTAAATAACCTAAGAGAAACAGATTTTACAAGATTGGAACTTTTCTGTTTTTAAAACAGAACGTAAATAACAGAAAAAAAACTAATGGGCGCTATTGGGCTTGGGGTGGTGCGATCTGAAACTAAACAGCGCTCGGTCGTTTATTAACATACGCGTACGGTGTATAACTAAAAGAAACCAGTGAACCGGTTTTAAATCTAAACCTAAAAAAACTGTACACTAAAACCATCTAAAAACGAGTTACTAAACCGATCTAACGGTTCGATCTAAAAGAAAAAAACGCTCGCTTACAGCGAAGTGGACGACGCACAGAGGCGGAGCGGCGGTCGGCGTCGAACGGGGCGGCGATTCCGGCGGTCGCGGGCGTCGGTGGAGTGGCTGAACGGATGCGATGAAGCGAGGGCGTCGCGGGGGTGGTGGAGTTCGCGTCTAGCGATGACGGGAACGAGCAGGGCGATGGTGACAGCGGTGGGCGCTCTGTAGCTCCTCTGGTCGACGTACGAGCTTGGTTTGCCCCCTGTAGTTGACAAAAGAGGGCAAAAACATGTCAAGGGAGTGCGCCTGGGCGACGGCAGTGCGTGGATGGAAGGAGGGCTCGAAGGGGTGCTCACCGGCGTCGGGTGCGGCGATGAACTGCGGCAAACAGAACGAGATCGGGATGAAGATGGCGGCGGCTGTGGAGGGTTTTAGAGATGGTTTTTTTAAGGGGATCGCGAGAGGACGGGTAGGGGTATTTATAGGACGTGTTACTTGAGCGGGGGGAATAATTTTAGCTAGGGTTTGGCGAGGGCGCGGACGCAGCCCTGCGCGAGGCGGCGAGCGAGATACGCGGCGCAGGTTGTTCGCGAGGAAGGAGATAACGCGGTGGGGTCCACGGTCAGAGGAGAAAATAAGATAAAGGAAAAAAAGAAAAAAAAGAGAGAGAGAGATAGATACGTGAGGGAGGAGTTACGTGAGATCTCTCTCACGAGCGTGCGTGGGAGCGGCGCTGGTGGGCGGCCTGCGCGGGCGACTAGGCTGGCACCTGGCTAGTGGGCTGCGGCCCGGGTGGCTAGGCTTGCTGGCCTGGCGCCCGGCTTTTTTTTTTTGAATTAGACAGAGGGAGGAAAAGAAAATATAGAGAAATCTATAATATTTTTATATAGGACATATATATATCAAAATTCTCAGGGGAATTAATCCTACAACGTGGACATTATTCCAGAGGCAAAACTCAAACTAAAAAAAACACTTTCTGAAAATCCCAAATAAGATTCAATTTGAAATCAAACTTTTCGGCAATATTTTTCTTCTGACATTTTTGGAGTGTCATGTTTACTCCTCTCATACTTTTGCTCAAGTATTTGTCAGGCATTGATTTGAAATAAATTCAACTGCTAATTTGAATTCAAATTGCAACAAAGCCAAAAGCCTCTGAAATAAATCAAATGCCACTCAATTTCAAACAATATGCATAGATGCTTAGCTATAATTGTAAAACATTCCAAATAGGAAATTTGGGATGTTACACGAAAGGGAACAAAATCAACTAGAGAAGTTATTATTGGAAGGAAAGCTACCGGATGGACTTGGACCCCACGTCAAGAGCGAAGGGAGGTGCCCACGAGGGTGGGGGCGCCCCCCCTACCTCGTGGGGCCCCCGAAGCTCCACCGACATACTTCCTGCACCCATATATACTCACGTACCCTAAATCTTCCAGAACAGAGATTAGATCGGAAGTTCTTCTGTCGCAAGCCTCTGTAGCCATGAGAAGTCAAGCTAGGCCCTCTGCGGCACCCTGTCGGAGGGGGCCATCATCACTGGTGGCCAAGGAGGAGTATCCCGGAGGGGCCATGATCACCATGAAGGCCAAGGACCAGAGGGTGGAGGCCATGAAGGAGGAAGCACAAGGGGGAGAACCTCTCCTCCTCTCTTCCGGTGGCGCTGGAGTGACATCGGGAGGGGAATCATCGTCACGGTGATCGTCTTCATCAACATCACCATCATCATCACCATCCTCATCTCTTTTACGCGGTCCACTCTCCCGCACCCCACTGTAATACCTACTTGAACATGGTGCTTTATGCCACATATTATGATCCAATGATGTGTTGCCATCCTATGATGTTTTGAGTAGATATCTTTTGTCTCCGGGTTGATTGATGATCTAGAGTGGTATGAGTTGTATGTTTTACTTTGGTGCTGTCCTATGGTGCCCTCCATGTCGCGCAAGCGTGAGGGATTCCCGTTGTAGGGTGTTGCGATACGTTCATGATTCGCTTATAGTGGGTTGCTAGAGTGACAGAAGCTTAAACCCGAGTAAGCGGGATTGTTGCATATGGGAATAAAGAGGACTTGATGCTTTAATGCTATGGTTGGGTTTTACCTTAATGATCTTTAGTAGTTGCGGATTCTTGCTAGAGTTCCAATCATAAGTGCATATGATCCAAGTAGAGAAAGTATGTTAGCTTATGCCTCTCCCTCATATGAAACCGCAGTAGTGATTACCGGTTTTGTTAACAATTGCCTAGGACAATTCCGCACACCGATCCACCATTATTCCACACTCGCTATTTATAATACTAAGTAATATATTCTAACTTTATGATAACAACACCTACTTTCATGTTTTAGCTCTCCGATACCATACAAAGTTATCCTCTTCATACCCACAACGTAGTTTTATTTCTCGTTTCTAGTTGGAAGCAAACATTCGGTGTACGTAGAGTCGTATCAGTGGCAGATAGGGCTTGAGAGAATATTGATCTTACCTTTTAGCTCCTTGTGGGTTCGACACTCCATACTTATCACTTACACCTTTGGAAATTGCTACGATGATTCCCTGCACTTGGGGATTATCATAGGTTACTAGCATTATACACCTAGCGAAATTTTTAATTGGACATAACATGGATTCAAAGTTTCAAATGGCAATTGTAATCATCCATAAAGTAAAACGGGACAAGGCTCTCTCTTGTGTGGTGTGAATAGATTTGTTCATATTTTTTTGTTGAGGGAAGTGCGAATTGATTTGGTACATTACACATTAGGCTTGCCCCGAAACTCCAACCCGCGCCTTGTTATCCCAAAATTTTAAATATATATTTGTCTCTTTGTGATCCGAAAACTCAGTACTTCTCAACCCACACCTTGCTATCCCAAAATTACAACACGCGCGAAAACGCCCTCTTGCTGTCAAATCCTGACACGGGAAGCCCCCGTTCTAACCCTGAGCCTTAAGGGCTGCTAGTTCAATTCGCTGGGGGTACTTCTGTAACACACCCTACATTTCAGACAAGCACGTCCCTAAGTCATGGTTCCCCTCCCATCACCTCCTTTTCACCATTCGTAAAACCAGGCAGCCATAACCTCTCTGCTCCAGCCGCGAAACTAGTTTCCCCTCATGCTAGCCAAATTCTCTGCACCAAGTAGAGATACTACTTGTGCTTCAAAATACCCTTAAAACCAGTTTTGCCATGAGAGTCCACCATATCTACCTATTGATTGAGTAAGATCCTTCAAGTAAGTTGTCATCGGTGCAAGCAATAAAAATTGCTCTCTAAATATGTATGATTGATTGGTGTAGAGGAAATAAGCTTTATACGATCTTGTGATGTGGACGAAATAAAAGCGACGGACTGCATAATAGAGGTTCATATCACAAGGGGCAATATAAAGTGACGTTCTTTCGCATTAAGATTTTGTGCATCCAACCCTGAAAGCGCATGGCAACCTCTGCTTCCCTCTGCGAAGGGCCTATCTTTTATTATTATCTTCTACCTTATGCAAGAGTCATGTTGATCTTCACCTTTTATTTTCACATTTTATCTTTTGACAAGCACAGGGTGTTGGAAAGATCCTGATATATATAGGGTAGCACTATTCTAATCCAGGATTAGAATAACTATTTGGATCACGGTCAGCCTATATATAATGCGCGAGGAGGTGTTCCTGGACTACCGAATCGCTGCAAGAAAAAGGTTTCCACCTTGATCCCGACCTTCACCACCTCCCGCACCTCTCTCTCTCTCCCCTCGATCCTGACCCAACCATCGCCCCCAGAAACTCCCGACCAATCCGCCGCCGCCGCCCCTGACCCCCCGCCCAGCCGCGGCCGCCCTTGACCCCTCGCGTCGCCGCGACCGACCTGACCCCGCTCGCCGCAACCGCCCCCGCCCTTGTCCCCTCGCCCCGCCGTGGCCGCCCTTGACCCCACGCGTCGCCGCGACCGCCCTAACCCCACCTGCCGGAACTGCCCCCGCCCCTGACCCCGCGCGCCGCCACCGTCCCCGCCATTGATCCTAGCTCGCCGGCGCCGCCCCGAACATCACCAACACCCGGCGTGCCTCCCCGAACCCCGCCAGCACCTAGCGCGTCTTTGGTCCACCATCCAACGCGACCTCTTCACAACCAACCTCACGTCGCAATCGCCGCCACCATTCAGTGCGCCGCCGACGCAACTGCCTCCCCCCGTGAGCGTCGGCGCGCATGAATCCGACAGGATCCCGACTGGACTGGGCCAGGGATGACCTCCGTGAGTGGTCGCTGCGGACTGCGTCGAGCTGTCGGAGTGGAGTTCTCTGTATCGTCGACGGGTTGGCCTGCGGCTGCTGCCATAGACTTTTGAGGTGGTGACCATCATCCTCTACCCCCAGATCCTAGTATTCTCCCCTCCACACCACAAAGGATGACAGAGAGATCTTGGTTGACGCTGCTCTTCTTCTACCATATCTTCAGGTTCAAAAACGAGGTTCAGCTTTGCGGCGGATGAAAGTTCAGCTCGCGGTGCACCGGCAACATCAACGTTTTCGCTGTGCAGGGTGGGCTATGGCATCAACACCTTCCGGGAAAACAAAGGGAGAGGCACAGGAGATTCCTCCTTCGCTCGCTGTTCAACAGGTCGGAGTGCTTCCGTGCCATGCCAACACACATTGGTGTATAGCTCCTCCTGGATTGCGCTATGTCCAGGTCGAACAAAATATTCATGGCAAGTCAAATGAAAAACAAGTGGGAGGCCCATGGTCCACTCTTTTACCGCCATCTCTGCTTGCTGCTTCCTACCTCGACTGCACCGGACAATAGAGAGATAAAAAAAGTTTGATGCTTACTTATTTTTCTATAGCGTCAGATTCAAAAAGTTCAGCTTCGCTCCTGGTTGAAGTTCAGTTGTAACAAAAGCTTATGTTGTTCACGACCGCGTGGCTGTAGAACATCCAAGCATGTCGAGTAATTTTCTCATGCCTGTTCAGTTACAATAGCAGCTCCAGTGTGACAGTAGGCGATGGTGAAAACTGAAGTCTGAAACGAGTGTTGCTGGGTACATGTGGCAGCATATATTCTGAAGTTTGTTGGTGAAAAACAAATGCTACAACATCAGTTGGTGTCATTGGGGTCGTGCGGCCAAGCAACATTCTCCCCCTAGGTGTACTCTCTCTGTCTCTTTCTCTTTGCAATTCTAATCTATTTGTAGATTTTATCTCACATACCTGGCCATAGTAGCAGACTAGTAGTGTTGTATGGTCAGCTGCGTAATGGAGTTTGTGGAGTGCACTACTATGTCTAGTTGAACTCACATGGATTACTTTTATAAGTTTAAACTACTTTTGGAAATTTGAGCGTGGTGTTCCTTTTTCATCAGGAAGCCATTTTCCTTTTAGAAAGAGCTACATTTTGCGAGTCTACTTACATTTTTCTTCAGTAAAAGAGATAAAGTTCATTTATACGAGTACATATGCAGATCTAGTGTCCATTCTATTTTCAGTTTGAATGTTCAAGAAAAATATGTAAGTTCAAAAACACATTGGGGAAAACAAAGTAAAAATTCATGCAGGAAGTTCAGCATTAAAAATTAACGAAGTTCAAACGAGAACAAAAGGAAGAAACTATAACAGCACAAAAAATAAAAAAGGATCACCCCATGAAACATAGTAAGTTTGAAGAATAAAACAAATTATTATTTTTGAGTAACTTTAACCTGCGAACCCAAAAAATTGACGAAAATAATAGTTTATAAAAATGAATTTTCACCATTTCTATATAAAAAGAATTAAAAGTTTAAATTAAAAATAACAAAAGTGGTTCAATGTTTACTACGAAACTCGGCTTTCCCGTTAATAAATAATAAAATCTAGAAGTGCAAATTAAAATCAGAGATGCGTTTTAGATAAGAATATAAGAATAGAAAACTAAAAATTTTCCATAATATAATTTGAATGTTTTTTGTATATCATTCAAAACAAGTTTTACCGTGTTGAAAAGATGCTCTTAACCCGTCATGACTTTTCTAAAAAATTAGAGATCAGTTCAAAGTGAAAATAATCAGAAGTTCACGTACTACATGGTGTATGTTTTCATTTGAGAAAATAAGAGTTTTTGTTATTACATTACATTTAAAAAATAGAGATTTACAAAAACTTACGAGGACGTTGATAATTAGAAAATCTGAAAGTTCAAAATAAATTAAGCAAGAAGTTTAAATAAAAATGTACTTAAAAAATCTTTGTAAAAAAGGGATTTCTCCCATTCATAAATAATCGGAGAAGTTCAAATTAAAAAAGAGGAACATTTCAAAAGAATTTATAAAAAAGGTTTGCCCAATTATAAAAAAAAACTAGTAGTTCAAATTAAGATAACTGTGCGGTTCAATGTTTATAGGACTTTCCCTGTTACTAACCAATGAAACTAAGAAGTTCAAATTTTAAAAATGATGAAGTTCGATATCTATAAAAAATTATATTTTTCTCATCATTAAAAGAATACAACCAAGAACCAAAGTGGAAACAATCAGAAGTTCATGTACTACATGGTGTATGTTTTATATGAGAAAAAGTGTAAAAAGGCAAAGTCCAAAATTTGTGTTGCTAGAAGTTCAAGTGCTCGGCCCGATAAAGTTCAACAATTCTTGTGAGAGAGGTTGAACAAAAATATGTGACAGAAGTTCAAGGTGAAAACAATGAGAAGTTCAAGTAGTACACGGGATGCGTTTTAGATAAGAATATAAGAATGGAAAACTAAAAGCTTAAAAGGTTTGTTTCAACAAGTTCACGTGCTATGTCCGGGGAAGTTCAAAAATTCTTGCGAGATATGTTCACCTTGTATTTCCATGTTCAAAAACAAAAAAAAATGTTTTTCGCATTTTAAAATAATTCTCTCAATCCACAAAGAAGTTTAGTTATTATTTGGGAGAAATTTGATTTCAAAAAGAAAATAAAAAAATTCAAATTATAAAGATTAAGAAATAAAACCAGGAAGTCCATATTAAAAAGATGGAGAAGGTCGATGATTATAGAAAACTCAGATTTCCCTCGTTATTAAAGAATGGAAACAAGAAGTTCAAAAATAAAATAACAAGAAGTTCAAATTTTAAAAATAGAGCGCTTCAAAATTTTATAAAAAAGATTAAGAAATAAAACCAGGAATTCCAAATTAAAAAGATGGAGAAGTTCGATGATTATAGAAAACTCAGATTTTCCTTGTTATTAAAGAATGGAAACAAGAAGTTCAAAAATAAAATAACAAGAAGTTGAACTTTTAAAAATAGGGCACTTCAAAATTTCATAAAAAAGATTAAGAAAATTCAGATTGATATTTATAAAAAACTCAGATATTTTTACGTAACCGAGAAAAGGTCAGATTGATAACTGCCAGAAGTTCACGTACCACACGATGTGCATTTGTATGCAAAAAAAAAGAATCGAAAAGCCAGGGCCGAAAGTTTTGTTACTAGAAGTTCAAGTGCTCGTCCCGAGGAAGTTCAAAAATCTTGTGAGAAAGGTTGAACAAAAAATGTGACAAAAGTTCAAGGTGAAACAACGAGAAGTTCAATACTGCAAGGAATGCATTTCAGATAGTAATATAAGAGTAGAAAACAAAAAGGTTAAAAGGTTTTTTGCAAGAAGTTCACGTGCCCCCCCCCCCCCGGTGAAGTTCAAGATCTCTAGTGCGAGACGTCCGAACTTCAATTATATATAAAAAACAGGGGGAAAAACGTTGTTTTTTCCATTTATAAAACTGCTCTTAAACGATAAAAATTTGTAACGTGTGTCTACATGAAAAACATGCTCCTATTCATAAGCTTTCCAATGGTATATTATATGCTATATTCCGATGAATGGTTTCAAAGTTTTATGTATACCGTTAAAAACACATTTTTACGCATTAAAAAATTTTTTGAACCGTCGCGAGTATGAAAAACTGAACAACACGAAAAGTTTGCGTGTTTACAACAGCTTTCCAGCGGCATATCATTTGCTCAATTCCAGTAAGTGGTTTGGGAGTTACAGGTAAAAACATCACGTCATAAACAGAGTGAAGTTCAAACAGACGTGCCCGGGAAGTTCAAATACTTCACACAGTGCATTTCCATTCGCGATGAAGGCAGAAATCATGATCTCGTCATTTTCTAATTTACTTCAAAGCAGCAGGAATATCATTTGTGTAAGTTCAAGTCCTCGTCGGAGAAATTTTAAAAAATTATCATGAGAGAGGTTTGTACAAAAATAATATCATTTATGTAACACTTACGAATGAATGAGAAAATTACAGACGAAAGTACGTCACAGAAGTTCAACGTGAAAACAACAGGAAGTTCGACTACTATAGTGAATGAATTTGAGATAAAAAACTTTTAAAATCGTCGCGAGTATGAAAAGATGATCAACACGGGAAACTTGCGTGCTTACAACAGCTTCACATCGGTATATCACCTGCTCAATTCTGGTGAATGGATGGAGAGTTACAAGCAGTGGATGGAGACCTACGAGCAAAAAAATCACGTGAAAAACAGAGTGAAGTTCAGGTACACGCGCCGAGAAGTTTAGGTTCTTCACGCGGTGCATTTTTTAAGAATCTGTTTCGCGATAAAGGCAGAACGCATGATCCCGCCGTTTTCAAAATTACTTAAAAATGGCTAGGAATCAGAGAAAACCATCAACACGAAAAAGTTTCGCATTTTTTGTAGCTTTTCAGTGGTATATTATTTGCCCCATTCCGATAAAGTTTGTAGAAATTACGGTGAAAATACGTTTTTCGCCATTTTTGAAACTGACTCAAAACCATAAAGAATTGGGAGAAACAATACATAACAAAAAGTTTCGCGTTTGTTCAAGATTTCCAACGCCATATTATTTGCTACATTCGGACGTGCGGTTAGAAAATTAGCTCAAAAATACACACTCGGTGTAACTTGGACCGTTTTATAAATCACTTTTAAACCATTTACAATAGGAAAAACTTTCAACATGAAAAAGTAGCGCAATTTCATAAGATTTCCAACGCCATATCATTTGTCTCAATTGGATTAGCCATTTAGAAATGACATCGAAAATACGGACACGGCTGTTCGGTTTGTGAATTTTTACGTTTTTTCAAATTACTCTCTAACCGTAGGGAATTAGAGAAAACTTTTAACATGTGGAACAAGAGGTTTTGCAGCAGTTTTCCAACGCCATATTACTTGCCTCATTCCGATTAACGGTTTAGAAATGCGATAGAAATTACGATTCACGTTTTTTGTGTGAAGAAAAAACGGTTTTCAAAACTGCTCTTAAACCGCTTACATTTTGCGAAAAATTTAACTTGGGTCATGATACTCGTGTCCATAGCTTTCCAACGGTATATAGCAAGCCCTATTTGGGCAATGTATCGGGAAGTTCAACCTAGCACAGGGGGAAGTTCAGGTCGAACAACTCAGGCAGTAAAATCGCAAAAAACGCGAGTTCTGCACGACCCGAGTGCAAAATCCGCCTATGAGCGAGATTCCTATCTAAAACGAGTATTTAGTTGCTAAAAATCATTTAAAGATTACACTTACATCACATGGAACACGACTAACAAGAAAAACTCGCGGTAGAAGGCACGGTTGCGAAGATAGCCCGAAGGTCGGGTTCGTATAAAGAGAACTTCAGGCGCGTTACTCAGGCAGTTCAGGTTGTGATCAGAATATTATTCTGATCCCGTGATCAGAATAGTGTTTATATATATATATATATATATATATATATATATATATATATATATATATATATATATATATATAATTGGATGTAAGTTAGCATGAGCTATTATTGTTGACATTACCCTTGAGGTCAAAGGTTGGGAGGCAAAACTATAAGCCCCTATCTTTCTCTATGTCCGATTAAAACTCCATAACCACAAGTATTGCGTGAGTGTTAGCAATTGTGAAAGACTAAATGATAGTTGAGTACGTGGAGTTTGCTAAATCAAAGCTCGGACATAGACTCTTCCTGAAAATAAGATGAATTGCAATTGTTTGATGACTGAGAATATTGTTTGTTAGTGTTCAAGAAAGTTTATAATCTATACTTTAACATGTGATTAGCTTGTTACTTTATCATGAGAAGTTTTATGAGATGAGCCACTGCTATGACATGTAATGATGCTAGAAAAAGTGATTAGAATTATCATTGATCAAACTTAAGCACTTACTAGCATTCCGCATCAAAAATTATCTTTTTTATCATTTACCTACTCGAGGACGAGCACGAATTAAGCTTGGGGATGCCTGATACGTCTCCAATGTATCTATAATTTTTAATTGCTCCATGCTATATTATCTACAGTTTTGGACTATTTTGGGCTTTATTTTCCACTTTTATATTACTTTTGGGACTAACCTATTAACCGGAGGCCCATCCCAGATTTGCTGTTTTTTGCCTATTTCAGTGTTTCGAAGAAAAGGAATATCAAACAGAGTTGAAACGGAACGAAATCAACTGGAGAAGTTATTTTTGGAAGGAAAGCTACCGAATGGACTTGGACCCCACGTCAGGAGCGAAGGGAGGTGCCCACGAGGGTGGGGGGCGCGCCCCCTACCTCGTGGGGGCCCTGAAGCTCCACCGACGTACTTCCTGCACCCATATATACTCACGTACCCTAAAACTTTCAGAACAGAGATTAGATCGGAAGTTCCGCTGCCGCAAGCCTCTGTAGCTACGAGAAGTCAAGCTAGGCCCTCTCCGGCACCCTGCCGGAGGGGGCCATCATCACTGGTGGCCATGGAGGAGTATCCCGGAGGGGCCATCATCACCATGAAGGCCAAGGACCAGAGGGTGGAGGCCATGGAGGAGGAAGCACAAGGGGGAGAACCTCTCCTCCTCTCTTCCGGTGGCGCCGGAGTGCCATCGGGAGGGGAATCATCGTCACGGTGATCGTCTTCATCAACATCACCATCATCATCACCATCCTCATCTCTTTTACGCGGTCCACTCTCCCGCACCCCGCTGTAATCCCTACTTTAACATGGTGCTTTATGCCACATATTATGATCCAATGATGTGTTGCCATCCTATGATGTTTTGAGTAGATATCTTTTGTCTTTGGGTTGATTGATGATCTAGAGTGGTATGAGTTGTATGTTTTACTTTGGTGCTGTCCTATGGTGCCCTCCATGTCGCGCAAGCGTGAGGGATTCCCGCTGTAGGGTGTTGCAATACGTTCATGATTCACTTATAGTGGGTTGCTAGAGTGACAGAAGCTTAAACCCGAGTAAGAGGGACTATTGCGTATGGGAATAAAGAGGACTTGATGCCTTAATGCTATGGTTGGGTTTTACCTTAATGATCTTTAGTAGTTGCGGATGCTTGCTAGAGTTCCAATCATAAGTGCATATGATCCAAGTAGAGAAAGTATGTTAGCTTATGCCTCTCCCTCATATGAAATTGCAATAGTGATTACCGATTTTGTTAACAATTGCCTAGGACAATTCCGCACACCGATCCACCATTATTCCACACTCGCTATTTATAATACTAAGTACTATATTCTAACTTTATGATAGCAGCACCTACTTTCATGTTTTAGCTCTCCGATACCATACAAAGTTATCCTCTTCATACCCACAACGTAGTTTTATTTCTCGTTTCTAGTTGGAAGCAAACATTCGGTGTACGTAGAGTCGTATGAGTGCATATATGGCTTGAGAGAATATTGATCTTACCTTTTAGCTCCTTCTGGTTTCGACACTCCATACTTATCACTTCCACCTTTGGAAATTGCTACGATGATTCCCTGCACTTGGGGATTATCATAGGTTACTAGCATTATACACCTAGCGAATTTTTTTAATAGGACATAACATGGATTCAAAGTTTCAAATGGCAATTGTAATCATCCATAAAGTAAAACGGGACAAGGCTTTCTCTTGTGTGGTGTGAATAGATTTGTTCATAATTTTTCTTTGAGGGAAGTGTGAATTGATTTGGTACAATACACATTAGGCCTGCCCCGAAATTCCAACCCGCGCCTTGTTATCCCAAAATTTCAAATATATCTTTGTCTCTTTGTGCTCCGAAAACTCAGTACTTCTCAACCCACGCCTTGGTATCCCGAATTTACAACATGCGTGAAAACGCCCTCTTGCTGCCAAATCCTGACACACGAAGTCCCCGTTCTAACCCTGAGCCTTAAGGGCCGCTAGTTCAATTCGCTGGGGGGTACTTTTGTAACACACCCTACATTTCAGACAAGCACGTCCCTAAGTCATGGTTCCCCTCCCATCACCTCCTTTTCACCATTCGTAAAACCAGGCAGCCATAACCTCTCTACTCCAGCCGCTAAACCCCACCCTCCTCGGTCCGCCACCCACCACTGCCAAGCTACAGCCTCTTCCCCGACAATGTCGTCCACTGCAACAACCCGATGTCCCTCATCCACCGCCTCGGATGAGCATCCGTCATCGATGTCGTCATCCCGCATGTTCAGCCACCCCGTCCTCCACCTCCAGGGGGCTATGTTGACGATCACCTCATTTATAGTTGCTGCTCCATCCCCATAGCGCCACCTTAACCTGCCCCATCCGAACCGCAACATCCTCACCACCTCCTCGAATGAGGCTGAGGCCTACTCAGTGCCACCAAAGAGGTTGTACACTCATCGCATCACCTCTTCTCCTGAAGTCGACCTCACGGTTCTGCCTGTACTCGATCCCACTCTACCATGGCACGACTCCCTCGACGCTGACGCCACTAGCGAGATCCTCCACTGCGGCTATCCCCCTATGCGAGGATCCCTCAGCGTCAGTGTCGGTGTACAAAAAGGGGGGTACACCTTTTGTACCCCTATAATTGTGCACGGGCAGTCTGAGCCACGGGCACCGCCACACCGAGCAAGGCAAGGGTGGTAAGCCAAGGTAAGGCCGGAGCTCAAGAGAAGCAGAACAACGCCAAGGCCAAGACCACAAAGAGCAAAGGGGACGAAGCGGACTTCCCCGGCAAGATCCTTGCCGGGGGGCAGTTCTAGCAAACCCGGCAAGACCCTTGCCGTGGCAGCTCGCTCCCCACCTATGGAGCGAGTCACCCTTGATTCCACTACCCCCATGGGGCAAGGATTCGGGAGACATCCCCGTGGTGGCATGTAGATCTTTGTGAAGACATTCAAGATCAGATACACCCTTTAGAAGCTGATTATCCTTGGCGGGATCCCAGCCAAGGAGGACCATAAGGCCCCCGGCAAGAGCCTTGCTGGGGATGACAGCAAGCGCCACGGAAAGACCCTTGCCGGGGCCGCGGCAAGGCCCTTGCCATGAACCCCCATGGGGCCACCATCAGGCCCACGTCAATCAAGCCTCCACCGCCGTTCGCATGCAGCTGCCGACCCAACTAGCTGGGCAGGCACCTGCGTGGCGGCAAGCAGATCTTCGTGGAGACCCATCACTGCGCCACCTCAACTGCCTGCCTGCCTACATGGCACCGCGGGCAACGCTGGCCAGGGCGCGTGTCGACGTGAGAGGGAGCAGCGACGGACGAGATAGGGCTCTCCCCCGTCCCCGATAAAGCAAAGACACCTAAGCAAGACGCATTAAATGTGCCTTGTCATGTAATGCGAGGGATAACCTCGCATCACTGTATCCTTTCCACCTCCTGTGTGCCACTTTGGCAACCCCTTTCCCTATAAAAGGAGGACCAAGGCGACCAGGAAGTGGATTCGGCTTTTTGGAGCTCCTCACGCCCCATAGCTAGCTCAAGAACATAGATATACAATCCACCAAAGCAGGAGTAGGGTTTTACGCATCCTTGCGGCCCGAACCTGGGTAAAGGAACCGTGTGCAATATGTTTGATCCGCTCTTCTCACGACCCCGCGCCCCGCAACCGTAGTAGGGATTCTTGTGATCCCATAGGTGTCGTTCCACACCGACATCTTTGGCGCGCCAGGTAGGGGGCCACAGTTGCGAGAATCGGCTTTAGCAGTTAGTTCGACGCTTCTTCATCGTCATGGCGCCCAAGAAGAAGACGATGTTGGCGGTTGGCCCGTCGGAGGTCGGGCATCCCGTCCCGACGTGGGCGAGTAGCGGACCGGTCGCGGAAAGGACCCGGGGCGCCGCTCGCGAACACCAACACCGTCCCAGCAGCCGGAGTTTGGGAGGCGGCGATGTTCGTGCGCCTGGTAACGGGCCGCACGCCGCCAAATCCAAAGAAGGAGCCAAGCCCTCAGCGGGTGGTGTGGGGCCTTCCAAGATCGCTGCCACCCTGCCCGAAGGCGACGCGAGGGTTTCCAAGACTCCCACGACAGCGCCGACGGCGCGCTCCTCTCAAGCGGCGCGCGACGAACAGCGTGACCATGGCGAAGACCCCGGGCGTCGCCACGGGAAGAACCCCGAGCGCCACTCCTGGGATGTAGAAGACCTGCCCGATCACCGAGGCGCTGGTGAAGATGGCATGCGACCGCGGGGTCGTGATAGAGCTCCTTTTGACATGGTCAGAAGTCGAAGCGCGTCGCGATCCGTGCAGGTTTCGCTGCCACCAACGCCAGCAGAAGCCCTGGCGCGCGCGTAGTTGCTCCTCGATTTTCCTCCCACTACGGGGAAACTCAACGAATGGAGAGCCACCATCCGAAGCCTTGTTGCTGTGGCCAACAAAGACGAACCGAGTCTGGTGGAGCCCCCGGGTCGACACTCCTACGGAGTCCCACATACCAGTGGCAGGAAAGCCGGCGGCGCCGCGACCATGGTGCACTCGCCTCCTCCTCGCCCGGTGCCGCGGATGCCAGCCTGTCGTGACGTTACGGGCGACGAAATCTCCATAGCGTCGTCCGACCCGCGGACCCACTGTGACCAACGCCAAGTTCTTCAGGAAGGAGAACATGAAGACGCCTGAACCACTATCGAGCGCCGGCGCGGAGCGTGCCACCAGTCAGATAGGCGAGCAGGGCCTGCTGCGAACCACCCAGCACCGGAGAGCCCTGGAGGCCTACCTTACGAGGTAGGCTGTCCGGCTTTTACCCGTGAGCTGCGGCAGTTCCAGTGGCCCACTCACCGCACCTTCAAACCTGAGGTGGGCGAAAAGTACAGCGGCAAGACCCATCCGTCCGAGTTCCTTAGCATCTACACCATCGCGATGCAAGCTGCCGGAGCCCATGACGATAAGGTGCTTGCGAATTACTTTCCGTTGGCTCTTAAACCCAACGCCATGTCGTGGTTGATGCACTTGCCGGTGGACTCTATTTCCTCCTGGTCGGATTTGTGCCATGAGTTCGTAGGCGCCTTTACTAGAGGCCACCAAGCCCATGGCCAAGCAAGCGACCTGCACGTCATTCCCCAGAAGGGAGGCGAGAGTCTCCACAAGTATATACAGAGGTTCAGCCGGATACAGTACAATATCCCCGATGTTCACCCTGCCGCCATCATCAGCGCGTTCCATCAGAACGTGCGTAACTGCAAGATGCGCGAAGAGCTGGCAATGAACAAGGTGAAAGATGTGGCAGAGCTCTATGTTCTTGCTGATAGATGTGCCCGACCTGAAGAGGGAAGGAAGTACCCTGGCGAAGATGCCGGTGTGGAACCGACTCCTCAGATGAGGATACCGCCGCCCCGACGAAGAAGGGCCGGCACCGCAACAGGAAGCGCAAAGGTAAAGCCGTGCTTGCCGTTGAGGGATCTGATGACACCGGCTCCGCCAAGAAAACCAAGGCAGATGACCCCGGCAAGGAAATTGCCGGATGTGTCGCCTGCTGAGCCTTGGCGGCTGCCGAGAAGCTAGGAAACTCCAACAAGCGATACTACAAGATCCATCGCACCAAAGGCCATGCTCTCCAAGACTGCCGACAGGTTGAGCTCCTCGCTGAGAAGCAGAGGGCTGAGTATGAGAGGCGGGACAAGGAGAAGGGCCAAGACGGTGCTGAGGGGTCCGGCAAGAAGCGTGACGGCCAGGCGGGCCGTCGCGGCAAGGATAAGCAACAGGATAGGCCCGCCCGGGGCCGTGACAGAAAGCCAGAAGACGACGATCGCGAAGAGGATGACGAATCCGGCGACCAAGAGTTTCAGAAAGCTACAGAGGCCATGTGCGTCGACGGCGGCGCCTCGCTGCATACTTCTCACCGCCGGCTTAAACAGTGGGCGCGAGAGACTACAGCGGCAGAGCCGTCGTTTGATGCCCAAAGGCCGCTGAAGTGGTCCAGCACACCTATCATCTTTGACACTGAGGATCACCCTGAT
This sequence comes from Aegilops umbellulata, assembly GCA_032464435.1. Lineage (NCBI taxonomy): Eukaryota > Viridiplantae > Streptophyta > Magnoliopsida > Poales > Poaceae > Aegilops > Aegilops umbellulata. The sequence goes on from CP136059.1 coordinate 32,980,226, forward strand.
CGCACTACTGCGGTCGGGTGCTTGCCATTGTTGGTTTCACCAACAATGCGCAACCTCAAGGTGACAAAGATGCTAGTCGATGGTGGGGCCGGTCTGAACTTAATCTCGCCTGCCGTGATCGAGAAACTGCAGATTCCAGACGGAGACCTCGAAGAGACGGGCACGTTTCAAGGTGTCAACCCGGGAAGAAGCCAACCCAAGGGAAAGGTCACGCTGCCCGTGACTTTTGGAAGCAACCAGAACTACAGGACGGAGAGGATCGTGTTTGATGTTGCCAAGATCCCCTTGCCCTACAACGGGATCCTTGGCCGCCCAGCGCTGGCCAAGTTCATGGCGGCGTCACACTACGCCTACAACACCCTGAAGATGCCAGGGCCTGTGACGATCATCACCATCCCCTCCGACAAGAAAGATGCGCTGATTTGCGCTGACCAACTATAACAGCAAGCAGTTGCAGCAGCTGCCGCCACAAGGGCACTTGCTCCTGCCGCTGGGACCCCGGGAGGGAAGAAGAAGAAGACCGGTGAGACCTCGGACACCCACTCCGTCAAGCGCACCTCTTCAAAGTGTAGCGCTGCCGTCGAGGACGTGCCAGAGAGCTCCGCCGGCGGAAACAAGAAGCCCAGAGCCATACCGCCGGGAACCAAGAAGGTTTCTGTCAATGAGGACGGCACGGGAGGAGCTTTCACCATAAGCTCCACCCTTGACGACAAATAGGAAGACGCGCTCGTCACCTTCCTACGGGCAAATTTCGATGTGTTTGCATGGCAAGCTTCCGACATCCCCGGCGTTCCCAAGGAAGTGATTGAGCACCACCTTGCTGTCTGTCCTCATGCGCGGCCCGTCAAGCAGAAGGTCAGAAAGCAAGCTTTGGAACGACAAGAGTTCATCACAGAAGAGATCGGGAAACTGGAAGCAGCAGGTTTGGTAAGAGGATTGCTCCATCCAACGTGGTTGGCCAATCCGGTCGTAGTGCGCAAGGCAAATGGGAAGTGGAGGCTGTGTATTGATTACACATATATCAATAAGGCTTGTCCTAAAGACCCCTTCCCGTTGCCGCGCATTGACCAGATTGTTGACTCCACGGCTGGGTGTGATCTGTTGTCATTCCTCGACGCCTACTCCGGCTACCACCAGATCTTCATGACAAGAGAAGACGAAGAGAAAACAACATTCATCACCCCATGTGGTACGTATTATTTCATGCGGATGCCTTTCGGGTTGAAGAGTGCTGGTTCGACGTTTGCAAGGGCGGTCCAGATTGGGTTTGAACCCCAGCTCCATAGAAATATGGAAGCTTATATGGATGACATAGTGGTCAAAACCAAGGACAGGGCAACCCTCATACCAGATTTGCAAGAAACATTTGCAAACCTACGCAAGATCAATCTCAAGGTGAACCCTAAGAAGTGCGTCTTTGGCGTGCCGTCCGGCAAGCTTCTCGGGTTCTTTGTGTCATAGCGTGGGATAGAGGCCAATCCGGACAAGATCAAAGCTATAGAGCAGATTGAAGCACCCAAGCGTATCAAGGATGTGCGTCGGCTTGCTGGTTGCGTCGCCGCCATGGGCAGGTTCATTTCCAAGTCTGCCGAGCGCGCCCTTCCCTTTTTCAAGATCCTGAAAAAGGCGGGCCCGATGGAGTGGACGCCAGAAGTCGAGGCAGCATTGTAAGATTTGACAAAGTACTTCTCCTCCGCACCGATACTAGTTGCGCCCAGGCCGCAGGAGCCGTTGCTGCTATACCTAGCAGCAACGAACCAGGTGTTCAGCGCCGCACTAGTGGCGCAGAGGGAGGTTGGCGATGAGATAATGGGAGCGACAGAGCCCGACACCACCAATGCAGAGACGACACAGCCAATAGAGGTGCCGCCAAAGAAGAAAATGATGCAGCACCCGTTCTACTTTGTTAGTTCCCTCCTGCAGGGGGCTAGATCAAGGTACTCCGGCGTGCAGAAACTGCTCTTCGGCCTTCTTATGGCCTCGAGGAAGCTGCGTCACTACTTCCAGGCACACGAGATCACTGTCGTCACTCGGCTCTCTCTGGAATGGATATTGCACAATCCAGATGTGACGGGAAGAATTGTGGAATGGGCACTGGAGCTGCCCAGCTTTGGCCTCTAGTTTGAAAGTACTTCGACGATTCAGAGCCGAGTCCTGGCGGAGATCATTGCAGAATGGACCGCAACACCTGACGAAGATGAAGGAAATATGCCCTAGAGGCAATAATAAAGTTATTATTTATTTCCTTATATCATGATAAATGTTTATCATTCATGCTAGAATTGTATTAACTGGAAACATAATACATGTGTGAATACATAGACAAACAGAGTGTCACTAGTATGCCTCTACTTGACTAGCTCATTAATCAAAGATGGTTATGTTTCCTAGCCATGAACAAAGAGTTGTTATTTGATTAACGAGATCACATCATTAGTTGAATGATCTGATTGACATGACCCATTCCATTAGCATAGCACCCAATCGTTTAGTGTGTTGCTATTGCTTTTATCCATGACTTATACATGTTCCTTTAACTATGAGATTATGCAACTCCCATTTACCGTAGGAACACTTTGTGTGCTACCAAACGTCACAACGTAACTGGGTGATTATAAAGGTGCTCTACAGGTGTCTCCGAAGGTACATATTGGGTTGGCATATTTCGAGATTAGGATTTGTCACTCCGATTGTCGGAGAGGTATCTCAGGGCCTTCTCGGTGATGCACATCACATAAAGCCTTGCAAGCATTGCAACCAATGAGTTAGTTGCGAGATGATGCATTACAGAACGAGTAAAGAGACTTGCCGGTAACGAGATTGAACTAGGTATTGGATACCGACGATCGAATCTCGGGCAAGTAACATACCGATGACAAAGGGAACAACGTATGTTGTTATGCGGTCTGACCGATAAAGATCTTCGTAGAATATGTAGGAGCCAATATGGGCATCCAGGTCCCGCTGTTGGTTATTGACCGGAGACGTGTCTCGGTCATGTCTACATTGTTCTCGAACCGTAGGGTCCGCACGCTTAACGTTACGATGACAGTTATTATGAGTTTATGCATTTTGATGTACCGAAGGAGTTCGGAGTCCCGGATGTGATCACGGACGTGACGAGGAGTCTCGAAATGGTCGAGACATAAAGAATTATATATTGGAAGCCTATGTTTGGACATCGGATGCATTCCAGGTGAAATCAGGATTTTACCGGAATACCGGGAGGGTTACCGGAACCCCCCGGGAGCATAATGGGCCAACATGGGCCTTGGAGGAGAGGTGAGAGGGCTGCCCTAGGGGCTGCGCGCCTCCCCCCTTCCCCTATTCCTATTAGGACTAGGAGAGGTGGGCGCCCCCCTCTCTCTCTTTCTCCCCCTTGGAGAATCCTAGTCCAACTAGGATTGGGGGGGGGGGAATCCTACTCCCAGAGGGAGTAGGACTCTCTGGCGCGCCAAGGCTTGGCCGGCCAGCCCCTCCCCCTTGGCTCCTTTATATACGGGGGCAGGGGGCACCCCAAAGACACACAAGTTGATCTACGGATCGTTCCTTAGCCGTGTGCGGTGCCCCCTTCCACCAAATTCCACCTCGATCATATCGTTGCAGTGCTTAGGCGAAGCCCTGCGCCGGTAACACATCAAGATCGTCACCACGCCGTCGTGCTGACGGAACTCTTCCTCGACGCTTTGCTGGATCGGAGCCCGGGGATCGTCATCGAGCTGAACGTGTGCCAAGAACTCGGAGGTGCCGGAGTAACGGTGCTGTGATCGGTTGGATCGCGAGGAGAACGTACGACTACTTCCTCTATGTTGTGTCAACGCTTCCGCTTCGGTCTACAAGGGTACGTAGACAACACTCTCCCCTCTCGTTGCTATGCATCACCATGATCTTGCGTGTGCGTAGGAATTTTTTTGAAATTACTACGTTCCCCAACAGTGGCATCCGAGCCTAGGTTTTATGGTTTGATGTTATTTGCACGAGTAGAACACAAGTGAGTTGTGGACGATACAAGTCATACTGCCTACCAGCATGTCATACTTTGGTTCAGCGGTATTGTTGGACGAGACGATCCGGACCAACCTTACGCGTACGCTTACGCGAGACCGGTTCCCTCGACGTGCTTTGCACATAGATGGCTTGCGGAAGACTGTCTCTCCAACTTTAGTTGAACCGAGTGTGGCTATGCCCGGTCCTTGAGAAGGTTAAAACGGAGTCTATTTGACAAACTATCGTTGTGGTTTTGATGCGTAGGTAAGATGAGTTCTTGCTTAAAGCCCGTAGCAGCCACGTAAAACTTGCAACAACAAAGTAGAGGACGTCTAACTTGTTTTTGCAGGGCATGTTGTGATGTGATATGGTCAAGACGTGATGCTAAATTTTATTGTATGAGATGATCATGTTTTGTAACCGAGTTATCGGCAACTGGCAGGAGCCATATGGTTGTCGCTTTATTGTATGCAATGCAATCGCGATGTAATGCTTTACTTTATTACTAAGCGGTAGTGATAGTCGTAGAAGCATAAGATTGGCGAGACGACAACGATGCTGCGATGAAGATCAAGGTGTCGCGCCGGTGACGATGGTGATCATGACGGTGCTTCGAAGATGGAGATCACAAGCACAAGATGATGATGGCCATATCATATCACTTATATTGATTGCATGTGATGTTTATCCTTTTATGCATCTTATCTTGCTTTGATTGACGGTAGCATTATAAGATGATCTCTCACTAAATTATCAAGAAGTGTTCTCCCTGAGTATGCACCGTTGCGAAAGTTCTTCGTGCTGAGACACCACGTGATGATCAGGTGTGATAGGCTCTACGTTCAAATACAACGGGTGCAAAACAGTTGCACACGCGGAATACTCAGGTTTAACTTGACGAGCCTAGCATATAACAGATATGGCCTCGGAACACGGAGACCGAAAGGTCGAGCGTGAATCATATAGTAGATATGATCAACATAGTGATGTTCACCATTGAAACTACTCCATCTCACGTGATGATCGGACATGGTTTAGTTGATTTGGATCACGTGATCACTTAGAGGATTAGAGGGATGTCTATCTAAGTGGGAGTTCTTAAGTAATATGATTAATTGAACTTAAATTTATCATGAACTTAGTACCTAATAGTATCTTGCTTGTCTATGTTGTGTAGATAGATGGCTCGTGCTGTTGTTCCGTTGAATTTTAATGCGTTCCTTGAGAAAGCAAAGTTGAAAGATGATGGTAGCAATTACACGTACTGGGTCCGTAACTTGAGGATTATCCTCATTGCTGCACAGAAGAATTACGTCCTGGAAGCACCGCTGGGTGCCAGGCCTGGTGCAAGAGCTACGCCAGATGTTGTGAACGTCTGGCAAAGCAAAGCTGATGACTACTCTATAGTTCAGTGTGCCATGCTTTACGGCTTAGAACCGGGACTTCAACGACATTTTGAACACCATGGAGCATATGAGATGTTCCAGGAGTTGAAGTTAATATTTCAAGCAAATGCCCGGATTGAGAGATATGAAGTCTCCAATAAGTTCTATAGCTGTAAAATGGAGGAGAACGGTTCTGTCAGTGAGCATATACTCAGAATGTCTGGGTATAACAATCACTTGATTCAACTGGGAGTTAATCTTCCGGATGATTGCGTCATTGACAGAATTCTCCAATCACTGCCACCAAGCTACAAGAGCTTCGTGATGAACTATAATATGCAAGGGATGACCAAAACTATGCCCGAGCTCTTCGCGATGCTAAAAGCCGCGGAGGTAGAAATCAAAAAGGAGCATCAAGTGTTGATGGTTAACAAAACCACTAGTTTCAAGAAAAAGGGCAAAGGGAAGAAAAAGGGGAACTTCAAAAAGAACAACAAGCAAGTTGCTACTCAAGAGAAGAAACCCAAGTCTGGACCTAAGCCTGAAACTGAGTGCTTCTATTGCAAGCAGACTGGTCACTGGAAGCGGAACTGCCCCAAGTATTTGGCGGATAAGAAGGATGGCAAGGTTAACAAAGGTATATATGATATACATGTTATTGATGTGTACCTTACTAATTCTCGCAGTAGCACCTGGGTATTTGATACTGGTTCTGTTGCTAATATTTGCAACTCAAAACAGGGGCTACGGATTAAGCGAAGATTGGCTAAGGACGAGGTGACAATGCGCGTGGGAAATGGTTCCAAAGTCGATGTGATCGCGGTCGGCACGCTACCTCTACATCTACCTTCGGGATTAATATTAGATCTAAATAATTGTTTTTTAGTACCAACGTTGAGCATGAACATTATATCTGGATCTTGTTTGATGCGAGACGGTTATTCATTTAAATCAGAGAATAATGGTTGTTCTATTTATATGAGTAATATCTTTTATGGTCATGCGCCATTAAAGAGTGGTTTGTTCTTACTTAATCTCGATAGTAGTAATACACATATTCATAATGTTGAAACCAAAAGATGCAGAGTTGATAATGATAGTGCAACTTATTTGTGGCACTGCCGTTTAGGTCATATCGGTGTAAAGCGCATGAAGAAACTCCATACTGATGGACTTTTGGAGTCACTTGATTATGAATCACTTGGCACTTGCGAACCGTGCCTTATGGGCAAGAGGACTAAAACACCGTTCTCCGGTACTGTGGAGAGAGCAACAGATTTATTGGAAATCATACATACTGATGTATGTGGTCCAATGAATGTTGAGGCTCGTGGCGGATATCGTTATTTTCTCACCTTCACTGATGATTTAAGCAGATATGGGTATATCTACTTAATGAAACACAAGTCTGAAACATTTGAAAAGTTCAAAGAATTTCAGAGTGAAGTGGAAAATCATCGTAACAAGAAAATAAAGTTTCTACGATCTGATCGTGGAGGAGAATATTTGAGTTACGAGTTTGGTCTACATTTGAAACAATGCGGAATAGTTTCGCAACTCACGCCACCCGGAACACCACAACGTAATGGTGTGTCCGAACGTCGTAATCGTACTTTACTGGATATGGTGCGATCTATGATGTCTCTTACCGATTTACCGCTATGTTTTTGGGGTTATGCTCTAGAGACGGCCGCATTCACGTTAAATAGGGCACCATCAAAATCCGTTGAGACGACGCCTTATGAACTGTGGTTTGGCAAGAAACCAAAGTTGTCGTTTCTTAAAGTTTGGGGCTGCGATGCTTATGTGAAAAAGCTTCAACCTGATAAGCTCGAACCCAAATCGGAAAAATGTGTCTTCATAGGATACCCAAAGGAGACTATTGGGTATACCTTCTATCACAGATCCGAAGGCAAAATTTTTGTTGCTAAAGTCGGAAACTTCCTAGAGAAGGAGTTTCTCTCGAAAGAAGTGAGTGGGAGGAAAGTAGAACTTGATGAGATAACAGTATCTACTCCCTTATTGAGAAGTAGTACATCACAGAAATCTGTTTCTGTGACACCTACATCAAATAGGGAGGAAGCTAATGATAATGATCATGAAACTTCAGATCAAGTTTCTACTGAACTTCGTAGATCAACCAGAGTAAGATCCACACCAGAGTGGTACGGTAATCCTATTTTGGAAGTCATGTTACTAGACCATGATGAACCTACGAACTATGAAGAAGCGATGGTGAGCCCAGATTCCGCAAAGTGGCTTGAGGCCATGAAATCTGAGATGGGATCCATGTATGATAACAAAGTGTGGACTTCGGTTGACTTGCCCGATGATCGGCAAGCAATTGAGAATAAATGGATTTTTAAGAAGAAGACTGACGCTGATGGTAATGTTACTGTCTATAAAGCTCGACTTGTTGCAAAAGGTTTTCGACAAGTTCAAGGGATTGACTACGATGAGACTTTCTCACCCGTAGCGATGCTTAAGTCTGTCCGAATCATGTTAGCAGTTGCCGCATTTTATGATTATGAAATTTGGCAAATGGATGTCAAAACTGCATTCCTGAATGGATTTCTGGAAGAAGAGTTGTATATGATGCAACCAGAAGGTTTTGTCGATCCGAAGGGAGCTAACAAAGTGTGCAAGCTCCAGCGATCCATTTATGGACTGGTGCAAGCCTCCCGGAGTTGGAATAAACGCTTTGATAGTGTGATCAAAGCATTTGGTTTTACACAGACTTTTGGAGAAGCCTGTATTTACAAGAAAGTGAGTGGGAGCTCTGTAGCATTTCTGATATTATATGTGGATGACATATTACTGATCGGAAATAATATAGAATTTCTGGATAGCATAAAGGGATACTTGAATAAGAGTTTTTCAATGAAAGACCTCGGTGAAGCTGCTTACATATTGGGCATTAAGATCTATAGAGATAGATCAAGACGCTTAATAGGACTTTCACAAAGCACATACCTTGACAAAGTTTTGAAAAAGTTCAAAATGGATCAGGCAAAGAAAGGGTTCTTGCCTGTGGCACAAGGTGTGAAGTTGAGTAAGACTCAATGCCCGACCACCGCAGAAGATAGAGAGAAAATGAAAAATGTTCCCGATGCTTCAGCCATAGGCTCTATCATGTATGCAATGCTGTGTACCAGACCTGATGTGTGCCTTGCTGTAAGTTTAGCAGGCAGGTACCAAAGTAATCCAGGAGTGGATCACTGGACAGCGGTCAAGAACATCCTTAAGTACTTGAGAAGGACTAAGGATATGTTTCTCATTTATGGAGGTGACAAAGAGCTCGTCGTAAACGGTTACGTTGATGCAAGCTTTGACACTGATCCGGACGATTCCAAATCGCAAACCGGATACGTATTTACATTAAACGGTGGAGCTGTCAGTTGGTGCAGTTCTAAACAAAGCGTCGTGGCGGGATCTACATGTGAAGCTGAGTACATAGCCGCTTCGGAAGCAGCTAATGAAGGAGTCTGGATGAAGGAGTTCATATCCGATCTAGGTGTTGTACCTAGTGTATCGGGTCCAATGAAAATCTTTTGTGACAATACTGGTGCAATTGCCTTGGCAAAGGAATCCAGATTTCACAAAAGAACCAAACACATCAAAAGACGCTTCAACTCCATCCGGGATTTGGTCCAGGTGGGAGACATAGAGATATGCAAGATACATACGGATCTGAATGTTGCAGACCCGTTGACTAAGCCTCTTCCACGAGCAAAACATGATCAGCACCAAAACTCCATGGGTGTTAGAATCATTACTTTGTAATCAAGATTATTGACTCTAGTGCAAGTGGGAGACTGAAGGAAATATGCCCTAGAGGCAATAATAAAGTTATTATTTATTTCCTTATATCATGATAAATGTTTATCATTCATGCTAGAATTGTATTAACTGGAAACATAATACATGTGTGAATACATAGACAAACAGAGTGTCACTAGTATGCCTCTACTTGACTAGCTCATTAATCAAAGATGGTTATGTTTCCTAGCCATGAACAAAGAGTTGTTATTTGATTAACGAGATCACATCATTAGTTGAATGATCTGATTGACATGACCCATTCCATTAGCATAGCACCCGATCGTTTAGTGTGTTGCTATTGCTTTTATCCATGACTTATACATGTTCCTTTAACTATGAGATTATGCAACTCCCATTTACCGTAGGAACACTTTGTGTGCTACCAAACGTCACAACGTAACTGGGTGATTATAAAGGTGCTCTACAGGTGTCTCCGAAGGTACATATTGGGTTGGCGTATTTCAAGATTAGGATTTGTCACTCCAATTGTCGGAGAGGTATCTCAGGGCCTTCTCGGTGATGCACATCACATAAAGCCTTGCAAGCATTGCAACCAATGAGTTAGTTGCGAGATGATGCATTACAGAACGAGTAAAGAGACTTGCCGGTAACGAGATTGAACTAGGTATTGGATACCGACGATCGAATCTCGGGCAAGTAACATACCGATGACAAAGGGAACAACGTATGTTGTTATGCGGTCTGACCGATAAAGATCTTCGTAGAATATGTAGGAGCCAATATGGGCATCCAGGTCCCGCTGTTGGTTATTGACCGGAGACGTGTCTCGGTCATGTCTACATTGTTCTCGAACCGTAGGGTCCGCACGCTTAACGTTACGATGACAGTTATTATGAGTTTATGCATTTTGATGTACCGAAGGAGTTCGGAGTCCCGGATGTGATCACGGACGTGACGAGGAGTCTCGAAATGGTCGAGACATAAAGAATTATATATTGGAAGCCTATGTTTGGACATCGGATGCATTCCAGGTGAAATCAGGATTTTACCGGAATACCGGGAGGGTTACCGGAACCCCCCGGGAGCATAATGGGCCAACATGGGCCTTGGAGGAGAGGTGAGAGGGCTGCCCTAGGGGCTGCGCGCCTCCCCCCTTCCCCTAGTCCTATTAGGACTAGGAGAGGTGGGCGCCCCCCTCTCTCTCTTTCTCCCCCTTGGAGAATCCTAGTCCAACTAGGATTGGGGGGGGGGGGAATCCTACTCCCAGAGGGAGTAGGACTCTCTGGCGCGCCAAGGCTTGGCCGGCCAGCCCCTCCCCCTTGGCTCCTTTATATACGGGGGCAGGGGGCACCCCAAAGACACACAAGTTGATCTACGGATAGTTCCTTAGCCGTGTGCGGTGCCCCCTTCCACCAAATTCCACCTCGATCATATCGTTGCAGTGCTTAGGCGAAGCCCTGCGCCGGTAACACATCAAGATCGTCACCACGCCGTCGTGCTGACGGAACTCTTCCTCGACGCTTTGCTGGATCGGAGCCCGGGGATCGTCATCGAGCTGAACGTGTGCCAAGAACTCGGAGGTGCCGGAGTAACGGTGCTGTGATCGGTTGGATCGCGAGGAGAACGTACGACTACTTCCTCTACGTTGTGTCAACGCTTCCGCTTCGGTCTACGACTGTACGTAGACAACACTCTCCCCTCTCGTTGCTATGCATCACCATGATCTTGCGTGTGCGTAGGAATTTTTTTGAAATTACTACGTTCCCCAACTGAAGAAGCCCAAGAGACTGCTCTCCCCGGCAAGGAGGCAAGTTGCGATTGGATCATGTACTTTGATGGAGCTTTCTCCTTACAGGGCGCCGGGGCTGGCGTACTGCTTATCGCGCCCACCGGAGAGCACCTCAAGTACGTGATCCAGATGCAATTCCCCAGGGAGGCATCGACCAACAATACGGCTGAGTACGAAGGGCTGCTTGCCAGTCTCAGGATCGCGGCGGACCTCGGAATCAAGAAACTCATCGTCAGGGGAGACTCGCAGCTTGTCGTCAAGAAAGTCAACAAGGATTACCAAAGCCCGTTGATGAAGGCCTACGTCGATGAAGTGAGGAAGCTGGAAGAGCGTTTCGATGGTATACAGGCTGAATACATTCCCCGAGCGGAGAACGATATCGCCGACTACCTGTCAAAACACGCTGCCCTCAAGCTACCTGTGGAACCAGGTACCTTTGTGCTTCAGCTAACTCAGCCATCCGTTGATCCATCAACAGAGCAGAACAAGAGGAGGAAATCAGGGCCCGACAAGTACTTTCCCACCGAGCTCCTCGGAGCCGCCGGCAAGGATGTTGCCGGGGACACTGAGCCCACCACGGGGCGGCTAGCTCCGGCGGAGCGTCAAGCTCTTGCCGTCGAGACAGCCGCTCCTATAGCGGAGGAAATGCCTTTAGTCCTCGCTGTCGAGCCCCAGGCTCCGGCGTGGGCACAGCATACCGTCTGATTCCTCCAGACAGGGGAATTTCCTGAGGAGCAGGAAGAAGCGGAAAAAGTAGCCCGCCGCTCTACCATGTACCAGTTCGTCGATGACGTCCTGTACCGGAAGAGGCTGAACGGTGTGAAATTGAAGTGTATCCCTCGAGAGGAAGGACTGGAGCTGTTGGCGGAGATACACGGATCCCACATCGGGTCAAGGGCCCTTGCCGGCAAGGCATTCCGGCAAGGTTTCTTCTGGCCCACCGCCCTCCAGGATGCGACGACACTAGTCACCAGATGTGAAGCGTGTCAGTTCCATTCAAAGAAGCTTCATCAGCCAGATCAAGCCCTTCAAACCATCCCTCTCTCCTGGCCCTTCTCGGTCTGGGGGCTCGACATACTGGGCCCTTTCCCCTGTGCTGTCGGGGGCTTTGAGTACTTGTACGTTGCAATCGACAAGTTCACAAAGTGGCCGGAGGTGGAGGCAGTGAGGAAGGTCACAACTCAGTCAGCCGCCAAGTTCTTCAAGGGACTAGTGTGCCGCTTTGGTGTACCCAACAGGGCCATCACCGACAACGGCACATAGTTCACAAGCCGCACCTTCATGCAATATACCCAAGACCTCGGCAACAAAGTCTGTTTCGCTTTCGTTGCTCACTCGTGAAGCAATGGTCAAGCTGAGAGGGAAAATGCTGAAGTGATGCGAGGCTTAAGGACCAAGACCTTTGACAGGCTGCACAAGAGCGGAAGGCGCTAGATTGATGAGTTGCCGACGGTTCTTTGGTCGATCAGGACGACACCAAATCGAGCCACCGGCCAGACACCCTTTGCTCTGGTATATGGGGCAGAAGCAGTTATCCCCACTGAACTCATATACGGGTCACCTCGAGTGCTTGCTTATGATGAGCTTGAGCAAGAGCAACTGCGGCAAGATGACGCACTGCTCCTTGAGGAAGATCGTCTTCGGGCGGCTGTGAGAGCAGCACGCTACCAGCAAGCCTTGCGCCGCTACCATAGCCGCAAGGTTCATGCCCGAAGCCTTGAGGAAGGCGACCTTGTCCTTCGGCGTCTTCAATCGGCCAAGAATTCCAACAAGTTGACGCCAAAGTGGGAAGGCCCTTATCGGTTAATACGAGTCACCAGGCCCGGCGCAGTCCGCCTGGAGACCGAAGATGCCGTTCCGGTGAGTAACTCCTGGAACATTGAGCATCTATGCAAGTTTTACCCGTGAGGCGTGGCTTGTCGGGCCCCCCGGCAAGCCACCTTTTGTACAAGCATTGCCGATGATGCATGTAACCCTTCGTACAAAGCCAGGCGCAGACCCTGAGCATAAATAAATGAAGCGCTGGCGCCCTAAGTTATAGCATGCATGCTAGGTTGAGTCTCGCCCTTGGTTAGGGTTGATAGTGCTTGGCAGCGACTAACCCCTAGCTTAGAGGTCGAGTGTGCGTCTCTTTGCCGTTCTTTTGTCTTCTTTGGTTGGCAGGACTCACAGATATCCTTGCCGGATCACTTGAGGACAAAGAAGAGAAGAGGGGCAGACCAGCATCTAGACCCCGGCAAGCCAGTATTGCCGGGGGCTGCAAGTACAAGGATTCACCCCCGACAAACCAGAGTTGCCGAGGGCTATAGCTTCAGATAAGTTCTTCATCCCTTATTATGCATTTCCTTATGGACTGACGTATTAACGCATCTATATACTTGGTAAAGGGTGGAAGGCTCGGCCTTATGCCTGGTGTTTTGTTCCACTCTTGCTACCCTAGTTTCCGTCATACCGGTGTTATGTTCCTTGATTTTGCGTCCCTAACACGGTGAGGGGTATGGGGCCTCTTGATAGTTCGCTTTGAATAAAACTCTTCCAGAAAGGCCCAACATTGTTATTAACATTTGCCATAATAATATTGAACTAAATAATTAATAAGCATAGGGCATCATGAACCAGAGGATTCTTTTCTACATACAGGGAGGGGCCAGCGCTGATGGTGTTGGTCCCAAACGGGAGTAGCCAGGGCCACCAACGGGTGTGCCAGCCGGAAACTTAGCCAATCCAGACGTGGCCTGAGACGAGGTACGCACAGCTACTATCAGTGTGTCGACATGCGGGAGGTCTTGCTGGATTAGTTTTACCATTGTCGAAATGTCTTGTGCATCGGGATTTCGAGTCTGGCCGAAGGGTCCCGCGATGGAGGATTGTCTCCGCGGATCATGAGCTTGTCATGGGCTATGTTAGGACACCCCTGTGGGGTTTAAACTTTCGGAAGTCGTGCCCGCGGTTATGTGGCAGATGGGAATTTGTTAATATCCGGTTGTAGGGACTCAAAGTAAACTCTATTAAAATACACCAACCGCGTTGCGTAATCGTGAATGTCTCTTTTCGAGGAAGTTCGAGAGGAGAACACGGTTGGGTTATGTTTGAACATAAGTAGTTCAGGATCACTTATTGATCATTACTAGTTTGCGACCGTTTGCGTAGTTTCTCATCTTACTCTTGTACCATAAGTTAGCCACCATACAATGCTTAGTCGCTTGCTGCAACCTCACCACCTATCCTTTCCATACCCATTAAGCTTTACTAGTCTTGATACCCATGGTAATGGGATTGCTGAGTCCTCGTGGCTCACAGATTACTACAACAATAGTTGCAGGTACAGGTAATGCGATGATCATGATGCGAGAGCGATGTTTACTTGTTTTGGTGTTCTTCTTCTCCTTCATCGATCTTGGGTTAGGTTCCTGGTCGGCAGCCTCGGCTAGCAGGGTGGATGTTGTTTGAGCTTCTGTTTGTGTTTAATCCGTAGTCAGATGTTGTTCTCATGTATGATATTTGATGTATTTATGTGGCATTGGTATGCCATTGTATGTATCCCCAACTATTATGTAATGGTACGATGTAATGATATCCACCTTGCAAAAGCGTCTCCAAGATGCGCTTCTATCCTTGGTGGGACCTTCGAGTTCCTTTAGGATAGAGTCGCATATTGGGCGTGACAAGTTGGTATCAGAGCCTCGACCGACCATAGGATCCCCCTTGATTGTTTGTGGTTGGCCGTTGTTGAGTCTAGAAGAAAACTATTTTGAGTCTTAGGATTATATATATCGGGGAGTAGGATTCTATTTACACCTCAGCCCCCTCCGTCGCTCTGGTGAGGACTCCAGACGTAGATGTTTTGACTGTCCTCTCCTCATTTTCACTAATAAAAAATTTAGGATCATGCGTGTATCTTGGGATCGTTCCGATATTGTTGTGACGAGAACATTGTTCTTGGTGCCTCCTGAAATTTAGGGGTTGTGGCAGTGTCCCGGGGAGTTGAGCTCCGAGGTGTTGTCGTCAAAATTTTATCGTTGCAGTTCCGGCATACCTAACCTTGCCGACATCGAAAATCACTTATATGCACTTAGTGGTGAGATAACCTCGACGCCACCCAGTACTTGGGAGGGAGTTCGGGAGTATTGCCACAGCTCGTATATTGGATGCTTTTTGAAGGTCGAGGTACACGATTTCTGGAGTTTTCTTGGTTATGTGTTGACGAATGGATACATTTGGAGCGTAGGGCTTGTTAGTTGTGTGATATATATTGTGCATCCCTATATCCCCGACACTAGATTGCATAACCAGAAAGTTTCAAGAGTTAATATGTGGGAATTCAAGTAGCTCCTAGAATATCTTTCCGACAGATGCATGATATGGGATTGGGTAAATCTCTATCATATGTATTTGTTCCGGCTTATTCTGCAAGCAAAATCTTTGTTTTGTTTTGAGTTGTGGTATTCGAGTTGCTTCAATGTCAAATGTGGATTCCATACCTTTTCTAATCGGTGTTCTCATATTTCTATGGGAGTGCTAATCCTTCTTGTTTGTCGAGATTGTCATGTCAATCCCTTTTCGACAGGTGCACTTCTCTTCAAGTTATTCCATATCGACGTCGTTGAGGAGCCTGATGATTTGTTCGTTTCATCCGTCCCAAGTTGCATTTGTTTTTTCCCACCCTCCCACCCCTTTTTTCTTCTTCAAGGACTCAGATTTCTTAATCAAGTATCCATCTTATGGATGTGAAGTCTCTTTATTTTCAATGTTGTTATCCGGTGATTCTCAGGAAGATGCTCAAGAGCTTCAAGTTTATCATTTTTCATCCCATTTTCTTCTCCGATGGACTTAATTCAAGCTTCTGTCTTAATCATATTCCTTTCTTTTGTTTCACATGTTTTATCATGTTGGATATCTTAACCAAGTCTGCCTTATTTATTCACCTCTCTCTATTCATATCCGGGGTTCTATAGATATCTCAGAAGATTCATGCTTCCATTCTTAATCCGTTCAAGCTATTTGGAGGT
This sequence comes from Aegilops umbellulata, assembly GCA_032464435.1. Classification (NCBI taxonomy): domain Eukaryota; kingdom Viridiplantae; phylum Streptophyta; class Magnoliopsida; order Poales; family Poaceae; genus Aegilops; species Aegilops umbellulata. The sequence continues at coordinate 32,996,179 of CP136059.1, forward strand.
TATTATCTCATTCAAGTCATTTAATTCAACCGGTGCAATCTCTCTTCAAAATCATTTCAACGGTGTTTCGCTTGAGTGGGCCCTAACCCACAGGTCTCTTCCCAGGATCTTATCTGACTCTTCTAATTTTTCCGGAGCTATTCTCTAATTCTTTTTCAAAGTTTGACGTAAGAATGAATTATCAGCAGCCATATTCCTTCTCCAAGATCGCTTTCAGATCATTTTCATTGTTGGCTCAACCTCTTCACTTTTCATTCTCCCGGAGTATCTCAACAATTTTTGTGGTGTTTCTCGTCGTCATTCTCAACATTGGAAGACTGAAGAAGAGTTTTTCTCCTAAATCTTGTCTGTTCAATTGAAGATTCATGGTTCTAGCTTCATGCCATTCTCATGATTGTTTCTTATTGTGAGAATTCTTTTCACCCATCCAGAGCATTTCAGGAGTTGTTTCCATTTCTTGATCATCCAAATGTCATCATTTCAGAAGATTTATTCGTTGTCAACATTCAGCTCTTGTTCACCAATTCTCCTAAATTGTTATTTCTTCATTCATCCCCAATTTCTTTGCGTGCTTCACTCAAGCATTCTTTAGTCATCTCTTGATTTCTTCAACCTCTTGTATCTAAATTCTCTCAAGTATCTTCATGCGTTTTAATGCTTCCTCAAGAGACATTGTCTTTTAATCATTCGTTTCAATTCTTACGGTGGTTCATTCAAGATTTCTATTCCTTCTTTATCGTATCAATTCATTCGTTGTTTCCAAATCGTACCGGTGGTTTGTTGAAGACCTTCCCAAGTTCGTGCTATATCACTCCTTAACCCTTTTCATCGAGAATAAGTGGTGTGCAAAAATCCATTATTAGTCATCAATTTAAGTTGATGAAGGATAAGGATAACATAATTCTTATTCTTGTTCCATCCAAGTGATTAATTCCTTCTTCCAGACTTCATTCATGTTATCAATTCTCCATTTCATGTGTTTCATCTTTTCCTTTTTCGGAGTTCCAGGTTTTCTCAGTTATATCCTCGCGAAGTTCCATCTAAATCATTGCAAGGCTTCTTCTTGCTCTTTTCAACTTTTCATTCATTTCGATCATCTTGTTACTTATCCGGAGTTCTTCAAAAGTTTCTCATGGTGGTTCATCAAAGATTTCTTTCATTCTCGAGATGTTGTCAAGATTCTTGTTGGAGGAGCTCAAAGTATTCTTCATCTTACATTTCGAAGTGCAATACTTTATACCTTATCTTTGAGGTGGTGTTCTGTCACTCTTGACAATTTCCTGATTCACAAGTGGTCAGGAATGAGATATTTAAACCCATCATTTTTTTCTATTCGTTCAAGAGATCTTTTCAACCCATCAATCTCCTTGTTGGAGTTATCTTGGGTTATATTTCACCTAATGTGTTCCCTAAGGAATGTTGCTATTGTGGTACCTATTGATAATCCAAGTTTCCTCCTATTCTCTCGGTAAAAGAAGTTTTCTTCTCTTCGTTTCTCTCAAGCAAGCAATTGATTCCGTTAGTGGCAAAATTTCACCTCAAGTTTTGAGATGTTTTCCATAAGCCCACAATAAGCTTATTCTTTTCGTTGTTGATTTTCCATCAGCTCCGTTCAATCCTTATTTGTAAGGATGCTTTTCAAATTCAATTGTGGTAGAAGATTTCATTTTCTTCTCAATTCTTTTCCTTCCAATGGTCCAACTTCTATTCTTTCCTTACGGAGGCATTGTGAGGTTGCTCTCTTCGTTCCACCACTCGTTCTGCCAAGATCATGTTCTTTTCCATCATTATCCAGTTAACCGGAGTGTTGTGTACTCTTTTCAAGTTTCTTTCATCTTATGATGTCTTGCATCTCTTTTCAACCGGAGTGTTGTTCGAATTCTTTCGTTCTTATTATTTGTCCATCTCGATTAAACCAGAATGGTTTCAAAGCCTATCTTATCCCTTCAGCCTCTTTGTTTTGGTCGTATTCCTTGTTCCTCTTGTCTAACGGAGTGTTTTCAATTTTGTTATCTCCGTCATGTCATTTCTTCAAGTTTCAACCTCTCAAGGTTCTCGTTTTTGCTCATTTGTCAAGGAAGCAACTTTGTTTTACCTCTTGCTCTTCCGCTTCTCTCCGGTGCCATCCCTAGATCTCGGGGCGAGATCTCTTGTAAGTTGAGGAGTCTTGTGACACCCCGAGACTGACGCTCCAGAAGCCTTCCATGTTTTGCGTGTCATATGTGTGTTTATTTCTTTGTTGCATTTCCTCATGACATCATGAGCATTGCATCCGCATGTTTTCATAAAACTTGCATCCGCTCGTAGTTGTCGCGTCTTTCGTGTTTATTGACCTTCTCTTAGATAAACCGGAACGCTCTCTTCTCTCTCTCTCCCGAGCCCATCAAACCCCCTTGTCTCCATGGCCTTTTGTCAAACCCCTCGAGCGCATTCGAAAGTTGTCCCGAGCCTGTCCTTGGCAGTCGTGATAGATGGGTCCGGATCATCCTCAAACATCCCTAAAACATCTTCGGTTATTTGTTGCACCCCCTAAGCTATTTATTCTGAACCGTCCGATTTTGATCGGATGACCAAAAATCTACCTCAAACTAGACTCTTCCTATATATAGACCCCTAACCTAATCTAGACATACCACCTAATTTCTAGGGATCCTACCCTAGCGCCACCACCATCTCCCTCGGGATCCCTCCCGATCCCCTCGATTCACCCAGCCAGCGCCGCCTCCTCCTCAATTTCAGCACCACCCAACCAAATCACGGCCAGCCGAGCGCCTCCTCCTTCCTCTGCTAGCTCAATCTTCCCCATCCCGCGCCCGAGCTCCTTCTCCTCATCGAGCCGAGGCTCCCTGCCCCCGGCAGCAGCAGCAGCAACTCTCACATGCTCGACTCCCGAGCTCCTCGATCATCGCCGGCGCACCCAGCAGATGAGCGTCGTCCCTGCTCCTTTTCCTTCCTCCTCTGCTCCTCTCTCACTCCTAATCTCTCTCCCTCGTTTCTTTCTCTACAGGAGGAAAGCACGACACCACGGCCTCTCTAAGATCTGCTTCACCCCCACCTTGGGTCCATGAGGAGACGCCCATGCCGGCCGCCCTTCCCAATCTCGATCGGATCCAGGACCCCACCGCCTCCAGCCACCTCTCTGCGGTCATGGCTCCGCTGGAGGTTCCCTGCCCCGAGCCTCTACCACGACCAGCACCCGACCAGAAGGTCGCCATTGCACTTGGAGGTTAAAGTACTAGAAGAAGAATTACATAGAATGCTTGTCATAAAATATTTGAATGATGAGCATAATTGCAATGTTGTTAGTATGAATTCTTTGAATACCCATGATGCTAATGATATGCAAAGCCACAAGCTTGGGGATTCTATGTTTGATGAAGATGATATGTTTAGTCCCCCAAGTTTTGACGAGCAAATTTATTATGATGAAAGCATGCCTCCTATTTATGATGATTATATTGATGAAAGTGGGTTTGGAGAGGTCATGACTTTATTTAGTGATGAATCCACCATTTTGGAAGAGGTTCCAATTGATTATGATAACAAAGTTGCTATTTATGATGATTATTGTGATGAAATGTATGCTATTAAGGATAATGATAACCATGAAACTTGTCATCATGATTTTAGTTTTCAATTGGATTATGCTTCACATGATAGTTATTTTGTTGAGTTTGCTCCCACTATTTCGAATGAGAAGAATTTTGCTTATATGGAGAGTAGTAAAATTTATATGCTTGTACATCATGAGAATAATGTTTTATGTGATAGTTATACTGTTGAATTCATTCATGATGCTACTTAAAATTATTATGAGGGAGGAACATATGCTTGTAGGAGTTGCAATAATATCAAGTTTCCTCTCTACATGCATAAAGTTTTGAAGTTATGCTTGTTTTGCCTTCCTATGCTAGTTGATTATTGTTCCCATAAATTGTTTGCTCACAAAATCCCTATGCATAGGAAGTGGGTTAGACTTAAATGTGCTAGTCATATTCTTCATGATGCTCCCTTTATGTTCCAATCTTATCTTTTAGGTGAGCATCATTGAAATCATCATGCCTAGCTAGGGGCGTTAAACGTTAGCGCTTGTTGGGAGACAACCCAATATTTACCCCTACTGTTTTTTTGTGTTCACGTGATTAAGCTACTGTAGTAATCATGTTTTATAGCTTTTGTTTCAATAAAGTGCCAAGTAGAACCTTTGGGAAGACTTGGGTGGAAGTTAATGTGATCTTGCTGTAAAAAACAAAAACTTTGCGCTCACAAGTTTAGTTGTCATTTTTTTACAGAAGAGTGATTTTAGGTTTATTATTTTTGCAGATGATTAATAGACACATTACTCAGGTCCACCAATTTATTTCAGAATTTTTGGAGTTACAGAAGTATTCTAATGATACAGATTACTACAGACTGTTCTGTTTTTGACAGATTCTGTTTTCTATGTGTTGTTTGCTTATTTTGATGAATCTATGAGTAGTATCGGAGGGTATGAGCCATAGATACGTTGGAATACAGTAGATATTACACCAATGTGAATTTAGAATGAGTTCACAACAGTACCTAAGTGGTGATTTATTTTCTTATACTAACGGAGCTTACGAGTTTTCTGTTAAGTTTTGTGTTGTGAGGTTTTCAAGTTTTGGGTAAAGATTCGATGGACTATGGAATAAGGAGTGGCAAGAGCCTAAGCTTGGGGAAGCCCCAGAGGGCATCCCCTCTTTCGTCTTCGTTCATCGGTAACTTCACTTGGAGCTATATTTTTATTCACCACATCATATGTGTTTTGCTTGGAGCGTCATTTTATTTTGTTAGTATTTTCTTGCTATTATTTAGGTTAATGTTTTGCATCTCTATTTTCAATAAAAATGTCAAGGATAGCCTTTACCATGCTTATTTTGCAAGTATACATGTTGCTGTTTCAAAACAGAAAGTTTACCGCTGTTGCAAAAATTCCATAGAAAAGTCAGAATATGATAAAAATGTTGAAACTTTTTGCATACTGAGCAATGATAAATTTTCTACAGTGTGTTAGAATGTCATAATGTTTGGATGTAGGGAGGTATGATGAATCTTGCATTCTTTACAGACTATACTGTTTTGGCAGATTGCTGTTTTGTCTGCATTGTTTGCATATGTTTGCTTGTTTAATGATTCTATTTGAGGATAGGAGTATTAAATATGCAGAGGCATTTAGTATGCAATGATTGAATAATAATTTTAGTGATTTGTTACAGTATAAAATGATAAGGTTTTTGCATTGGTTTATACTAACTTATCTCACGAGTTCTTGTTGAGTTTGGTGTGGATGAAGCTTTCGAGATTTAGGAAACCGTGATATGAGAGGAATTAAGGAGACACAAAAGCTCAAGCTTGGGGATGCCCAAGGCACCCCAAGATAATATTTCAATAAGTCTAAAGCATCTAAGCTTGGGGATGCCCCGGTAGGCATCCCACCTTTCTTCTTCAACAATTATCGGTTAGTATCGGTTGAGCCTAAGTTTTTGCTTCTTCACATGATTAGTGCCATCCTTGAAATGTTGTTTTATTTTGTTTTTCTTGCTGTTTGAATAATATCCCAAGATCTGAAATTCTTAAATGAGAGAGAGTCTTCACATAGCTACATAATTATTTAACTACTCATTTATCTTCACTTATATCTTTTTGGAGTAGTTTGTCATTTACTCGTGTGCTTCACTTATATCCTATGAGTAAATCATTGAATGATTTGAATGTCATGAATCTGAAATTATATATGTTTCATATGCCTTTCCCATGGGGAGTAAGGCCTTCACATATAAGAAGTAGAGGTGGTAATTTTTTTTGAAGGTTAGCAAACATTCTATTGGTCACTTGAACAATTCATGAAAGAATATTGAAGGAAGAGAGATTTCACATATACATATACTATCTTGGACATCTTCTATGATTGTGATCCCCATTAATTATTTTCAAACCTGAGCAAATTATTTGAAGTTGGATAAGGAAGACAACATAATGAGTTATGCTTGGGTATATTTTTATAGAATTTATATTGTTATGGATCCTCTAACATGTGGTGCTTGCTATTTAGAATCCTTTGCTAGCCAAAATATCTGTACTAAGCGGGAATACTGCTTGTGCATCCAAATTCCTTGAACCAAGTTTATTCTATGAGTGTCCACCATATCTACCTATATGCGGTATTTACCTGTCGTTCCAAGTAATTTTGCATGTGCCAAACTCTAAACCTTCAATTAATAATCTGTTTTCTATGCCCGAATCGCTCATGTAGAGACTAGGGGCTGTTTGTATCTTCCATGCTAGGTGGGTTATTCTCACGAGCAGCGGACTCCGCTCATCATTCATGAGAAAATGGCTGATAACTGGGATGCCCAGTCCTATGATCAAAAGATCAAAAAAAAATTTGCAAATAATTTAAACAAACTCCCCCAGGATTGTTGATAGTTGGACGGCATTCGTTGTTTCGGACAAGCCGTGGAGTGTCATTGTTGGTGGAGGGGGAGTAACATCTTTACCTTTATATTTGGGAACTGCCTATAATGTATCTAGTATGGAAGATGTTGGGAACTCTTGGTCGTTATGTTGACAATGAAAGCATACCTCTCAAAATTATTTTCATCTCTGTTTTAGCTTCGAGCTTTGGCACCTCTGCAAATCCCTGCTTCTCTCTGCGAAGGGCCTATCTTTTACTTTTATGCGAGAGTCAGTAGTATTCCTTCAACCTACTTTTTAGTTGGCAAGCATCATGTGGTGGAGAAAGATCTAAGCATATATGGCCATTCAAATATATTTGATCATGAATTATTATTGTTTGCAATTATCTATATGATAAATAAGTTGGGAGGCGAAACATTAAACCCCTATCTTTCTCTGTGTTCGATGGATGCTATTTGTTCTAAAAATATGCTTTGAGTGGTAGCAATCATAGAAGACTATATGATAGTTGAGTATGTGGGATTTGCTAAATCAAAGCTCTTACATAGACCCTTCCTGAAAATAAGATGAATTGCAATTGTTTGATGACTGAGAACTGTTTGTTAGTTTTCAAGACAATTTATGATCTATACTTTAACATGTGAATAGCTTGTTACTTGATCATGAGAAGCTTTATGATATGAGCTACTGTTATGACATATAATGATGCTAGAAAAGGTGATTTAAATTATCGTTGATCAAACTTGTGCACCTGCTAGCATTCACACTTCATAAATTATTTCTTTTATCATTTACGTACTCGAGGACGAGCATGAATTAAGCTTGGGGATGATGATACGTATCCAACGTATCTATAATTTATGAAGCATTCATGCTATTATATTATCCTTCTAGGATGTTTTATATGCATTTATATGCTATTTTATATGATTTTTGGGACTAACCTGTAACGCCCATGATGCGGCTATATCTCTCACGTGTCGAGGCACGACTTAGAGGCATAACCACATTGTAGGTTTTGTCGCAAGAAGGTTCATCTTCACACAATCCCATGTAATGAACAAGAATGGGATAAAGAGAGATGGCTTACAATTGCCACTTCACACTATACTTAAGTAAATCATACATCATTCAATGTACACATATAGACCGACTATGGTCAAAGCCAAAAGAAAAGAAGATGACCCAACTGCTAGATCCCCGATCGTCCCAACTGGGCTCCACTACTGATCAACAAGAAAAGAAACAACACAATGAGCACAATCTTCATCGAGCTCCCACTTGAGCTTGGTTGCGTCACCCGCACTGGTATCATCGGCACCTGCAACTGTTTTGGTAGAATCTGTGAGTCACAAGGACTCAGCAATCTCACACCCGTGAGATCTAGACTATTTAAGCTTATAGGAAGGATGGGGTAATGAGGTGGAGCTTCAACAAGCACTAAGCAAATATGGTGGCTAACATACGCCAATAAGAGCGAGAAGAGGAGCAACGCAACGGTCGAGAAGCTAGAAGTGATCAAGAAATGATCCTGAAACTACTTACGTTCATACATAACCCAAACCGTGTTCACTTCCCGGACTCCCCCGAAAAGATACCATCATGGCTACACACTCGGTTGATGCATTTTAATTAAGTCAAGTGTCAAGATCTCTACAACCGGATATTAACAAATTCCCATCTGCCACATAACCGCGGGCACGGCTCTCGAAAGTTTATACCCTGCAGGGGTGTCCCAACTTAGCCCATCACAAGCTCTCACGGTCAACAAAGGATATTCCTTCTCCCGGGAAGACCCGATCAGGCTCGCAATCCCGGTTACAAGACATTTCTACAATGGTAAAACAAGACCAGCAAGACCGCCCGCTGTGCCGACAAATCCTGATAGGAGCTGCACATATCTCGTTCTCAGGGCACACCGGATAAGCTAAGCGTACATGTACCAACATATCCCAAGTTGCCAAGGGATGGTCCTGCACGGTGCTCCAGTTTGGACCAACACTCGGAGGAGCACTGGCTCGGGGGTTTAAAATAAAGATGACCCTTGAGTCTGCAAAACCCAAGGGAAAAAGGCTTAGGCGGCAAATGTTAAAACCAAGGTTGGGCCTTGCTGGAGGAGTTTTATTCAAGACGAACTGTCAAGGGGTTCCCATAACACCCAACCGCGTAAGGAACGCAAAATCAAGGAACATAACACCGATATGACGGAAACTAGGGCGGCAAGAGTGGAACAAAACACCAGGCATAAGGCCGAGCCTTCCACCCTTTACCATGTATATAGATGCATTAATTTAAATAACAAATATTGTGATATCCCAACATATCCATGTTCCAACATGGAACCAGCTTCAACTTCACCTGCAACTAGCAACGCTATAAAGAGGGGCTGAGCAAAAGCGGTAACATAGCCAAACAACGGTTTGCTAGGAAGGTGGGTTAGAGGCTTGACATGGCAATATGGGAGGCATGATAAACAAGTGGTAGGTAGCGCGACATAGCGATAGAGCGAACAACTAGCAAGCAAAGATAGAAGTGATATCGAGGGTAATGGTCATCTTGCCTGATATCCCGCAAGGAAGAAGAACGAGTCCATGAAGAATACAAACGGACGTAGTCGAACAAATCCTCACAACTCTGGAACGAAACCGAAGCTAACAAGAGAAGCAACGCGGAAAGAAACAAACAACATAGTAAACAAACCACCACATACACATGGCATGATGCACAAACAAGTATGATGCATGTCCGGTTTAATGAGCATGGCCTGGCAAAGTGCCACAAACAACACTATAAATTAAGTGGAGCTCAATATGCAACAAGTTGAATATTGACGAAACACCACATTCCAGTTATTTAGTCCGCTCTCGTTTATGTACCCAACAATGTTAAATGTTATTAACATGGCAAGAGGTGAAGCATAAGTAAACTAACTATTTAGGCAAGTTTAAATGAGGCCGGAATAACAAACAATAATTCCGGAAAATCCTCATGGCCATATTTTAGATTTGGTACTGTTCTGTCCTAAAACCCTATTTTATTGTTGTTAAACAGGAAAATAAAGTGCAGCATGTTAATCTAGGCATTTTCCCACCCCGTTTACATATAAAGTTTATTTAAAATGGAGCTACGGTTATTTAGTTATGAAATAAATCATTGTAACATGGCATATATGCAAAATTAAACAAACAACAAGTCTAAACATTTTAACCATGCATGAAAGTGGCATATTATGAAACTAGATGAAATTCTAAGCATGATGCATATATGATATATTTTATTTGGATGCATGGATATTTAATTGTTCATAATTCAAAATGATGGCATTTCTGTAAATAAGAATGCACTGGAAAATGCTAGAATACACAGACTGAAAAAAACATGCTTGGGCCGGAAGCAGCACGGTGCAGTGGCCTAGCAGCGAAGGAGGCCCAAGTGGCTGTGCTGTGGGCAAAAGAAATAAAAGAAAAGAGCAAAACAAAGGCGTGCCTAGGACTCAAACCGAGGACCTCCTGATGTGTGCGTTGGGCACTGACCACTGCGCTGGTGCTCTGTTTGTGGCTAAACAGGGAGATCAGAACATATGAATAATCCAAAGGCAGGAGCCTTCTTCTTCATGGATCGCAGAAGAACTAGGTGACGACACCGGTGAGAAAGATGGCGATCTCCGCGATCATAGGCCGACGGCAGGGGTGCGGAAAAAGGTGACGGTATAGCTACGGGATGCGCGCGTGCAGCGACTCGAGCTTGAGCCCTCGCTCGACTCGGGCGCGGCACGGCTCGGCCAGTGACGACAGCAGCTTGGCGTGTACGAGGTGAGAAGCAGGGCAAGCAGCGGGCGTGCAGCTGTGTGGGCGGACAGAGGCAGCGACTGGCGAGGTGTGCAACTGCGGCAAGGGCGACAGCAAGGTGTGCGGGTGCGCGGAAAACAAAGCCTCGACTTCAAACGGCCATGGCGATAGCACAACAACAGCGGCTTAGACGCCACATGATCGACGGCTACAGCGACGAAACTCGAACCAAAGTGGGGGCTGGGAGGAGCGGCTGCTCACCGAGGGGATGCTGATAGAGTTGCACGAGGTCGGCGGTGCCTGGGGACGGCGAGAAGATGCACTGGTCGAGGCAGTGGCCTTGGCGGGGGCGGCAGCAGAGGAAGCAGGAGAAGAAGACGTCGAGGAGGAGGTCGATCCGTGCCTCGAATGGGTGCTTGCGAGGCCGAGGGAGATGCGGAAGGAGAAGGCCGGGTCGAGCTGATGAAGTCGAAGAGGAGCTCGGTCTCCTCTTGGCCATGGCGTCGGCGGGCGCGTGGGTGTCAGATATCTCTTGTTGGACTCACACTTTTACCTAGTATGTTTCAGATAAGTTCAACAATGGAGTGGCATGGACTAGAGGATGTGGAACCCCTTCAAGATGCTAAGGACAAAGGATTGGCTCAAGCTTCAAGATCAAGACTCTACATTTTCTATTTTAGTGATCCAAGATCACATTGTCTCTATAGGAAAAGCCAATGCTATCAAGGAGGGATGAGGTGTTGCTTAATGGCTTGCTTGCTCAAAGTGCTTAGTGATATGCTCCAAAACCCTCAACTACCTTCTCACATCCACATATGACCTAAACCAAAAGTCAAACTCGGCCCCACCGATTCTATCTATCCGGCACCACCGAGTTTCAAATGTCATAGCCACTGCCACAAACCCTAGCAAATCGGTTTCACCAATAGGGATCTCGGTCTCACTGAGATGGGATTGTAATCTCTCTGTGTATGTCCATTACCAAAATCGGTCTCACCGAGTTTGAGCAATCGGTACTACCGAGATTACAATGCGAACCCTCTGGTTAGCTTATTACCAAAATCGGTCCCACCGAGTTTGTGTAATCGGTCTCACCGAGTTTGCCTGACAACCTCTCTGGTTAGCTTATTACCAAAATCGGTCCTACCGAGTTTATGTAATCGTTCACACTGAGATTACGTTATGCCCAAACCCTAACCATATCGGTCCTACCGAGTTGCATCTCCGTCCCATCGAAAATCCTAACGGTCACTAGGTTCGCTAAATCGGTCCGACCGAGTTTAACTATTCGGTCCCACCGAGTTTGGCTAATTGTGTGTAACGGTTAGATTTTGTGTGGAGGCTATATATACCCCTCCACCCACTCTTCATTCGTGGAGAGAGCCATCAGAACATACCTACACTTCCAATACACATTTTCTGAGAGAGAACCACCTACACTTGTGTTGAGGTCAAGATATTCCATTCCAACCATATGAATCTTGATCTCTAGTCTTTCCCAAGTTGCTTTACACTCAAATATTATTTCCACCAAATCCAAATCCTGTGAGAGAGAGTTGAGTGTTGTGGAGACTATCATTTGAAGCACAAGAGCAAGGAGTTCATCATCAACACACCATTTATTACTTCTTGGAGAGTGGTGTCTCCTAGATTGGCTAGGTGTCACTTGGGAGCCTCCAACAAGATTGTGGAGTTGAAACAAGGAGTTTGTAAGGGCAAGGAGATCGCCTACTTCGTGAAGATCTACCGCTAGTGAGGCAAGTCCTTCGTGGGCGACGTCCATGATGGAATAGACAAGGTTGCTTCTTCGTGGACCCTTCGTGGGTGGAGCCCTCCATGGACTCGCGCAACCGTTACCCTCCATGGGTTGAAGTCTCCATCAACGTGGATGTACGATAGCACCACCTATCGGAACCACGACAAAATCATCCGTGTCTCCAATTGCATTTGAATACTCCAAACCCTTCTCTTTACATTCTTGCAAGTTGCATGCTTTACTTTCCGCTGCTCATATACTCATTGCATGCTTGCTTGATATGTATTGTGTTTGTTAAACTTGTGCTTAAACTCCACTTAAACTTAAGAATATTAAAAAATGCAACTTTTGGCACTTAGTGTCTATTCACCCCCCCCTCTAGACACCTCTTCTCGATCCTTTCCATTGGTATCAGAGCTTTGGTCTCCATTGCCTTGGTTTAAACACCATTGGAGGAAGATGGATGTGTCTACTTTGGGGAGTCTTAGACATAGAGTGCCTATTCTTGATGGAGAATACTTTCATGAGTGGAAAAATGAAATGCTTGAGATTTTCAATGAATATCATTTGAACAAGTACATTACTAGCCCTTGTGCACCTCATGTTGATCCTTTGCACCCTACCCTAGATGAAGATATTGACATGATTCGCAATCTTAGAACTGTTGAGCTCATCATTAGAGGCTTGCCTAGAAACTTGATTAGATGTTTTCCTACTCTCAAGTGTGCCTACACCATATGGAGATTTCTTGAGGAACGATTTCCAGATTATTCCTTGAAAAATCTAGACGAAATTCTCCATAAGTCTATTGCCTCGAGTAAGATGAACTCTAGTGATCCTAGCTTTGGTTATTGTCTATTTGAGCTTACCAATCTCATGCGTCCTAAAGGAAATGTTGGAATCATTAGCGATATCATATCCGAAGCTATTAGAATTCATAAAGGTAACCATTGTGATGATCATTTATCTAATGAATTACCCTCTCTAGGAATTGATCAATCACAAGATGATGTTGAACATGGATACTATGGTGAAGATGATGATAGTGACTATGATCTTGATGATGCAATGAGGCATTTTGGTCTTATGGCAAATCTTCACGGCTACATGGCTGGAGGAAAGGAATGGGTCCTTGATAGTGGATGTACTGATCATATGACCGGAGATGAAGATATGTTCCGTGAGCTTGCTGAAAACGACGGCCCTTGAAAATATGTCACTTTTGGTGATAATTCAAAGGGTAAGGTGGTTGGCCTTGGTAAGGTGGCCATCTCACACGATAGCTCCATACAAAATGGCATGCTCGTTGAATCCCTTGGATACAATTTACTTTCAGTTTCTAGACTTGCGGATTTCGGTTTCAATGTCTTATTCACTGAAGTAGATTGCCAAGTGTTTCATAGAGACAATCATAAAATGGTCTTTACCGGTATACGTAGAGGAGATCTTTACATTGTTGATTTTACTAAAAAGGCTCAACCTAAAACTTGCTTGATTGCTAAATCTTCTAAAGGCTGGTTGTGGCATAGAAGACTAGGTCATGTTGGTATGCGAAATCTTGATAAGCTTATTGAAGGTGATCATATCCTTGGAATAAAAGATGTCATATTTGACAAGGATAGACTTTGTAGTGCTTGTCAAGCAGGAAAACAAGTTGGAGGAAGTCACCGCGCGAAGAACATCATGACCACAAGAAGACCACTCGAGCTACTTCACATGGATCTCTTTGGTCCAAATGCCTACAAGAGTCTCGGTGGTAATTCATTTGGTCTAGTCATAGTTGATGATTTTTCAAGATTCACGTGGGTGTTCTTTCTTGATGACAAATCGCAGGTCCAAAAGATCTTCAAAAACTTCGCTAGGAAGGCCCAAAATCAGTTGGACGTGAAGATCAAGAAGGTTCGGAGCTGCAACGGAACGGAGTTAAAGAACGCAAATGTGGACACCTTTCTTGATGAAGAAGGGATTTCACACGAGTTCTCGGCTACATACACACCTCAACAAAATGGAGTTGTTGAAAGGAAGAACCGGACTCTTATCGAGATGGCAAGAACGATGCTTGATGAGTACAAAACGCCAAAGCACTTTTGGGCGAAAGCGGTTGAGACAGCTTGTCATGCAACAAATCGCTTGTATCTTCACAAGCTACTCGGCAAGACGGCATATGAGCTCCTCACCGGTAACAAACCCCAAGTTGGATACTTTCGAGTATTCGGCTCAAAGTACTACATTCTTGATAAGCATCGTCGTTCTAAATTTGCTCCTAAATCTCATGAAGGTTTCCTACTTGGTTATGGCTCAAACTCTCACACTTACCGTGTCTACAACAATTTCACCCGAAAGGTTGAAGAGATGGTATATGTGAAGTTTGATGAATCTAACGGCTCGCAAGTAGAGCAATTGTCAATTGATGTAGGAGACAAAGACCCTTCGGAAGCAATTCAAGACTTGTCCATTGGCAAGATTCGTCCAACGGAAGTGAAGGAGAGTACCTCATCCATCCAAGTGGAAGCTTCTACATCGCGACAAGGTGAACCAAGAGTTGATACGGAAGCATCCACAAGTGGGACATGCCAAGATGAAGAAAATGAGGAAGTACACCAAGATGAACATCAACAACCTCCTTCTCCATCACGACAAGAGAATGACAACGCCAAAAATGAAGAAGGCCAAGAAGAAGCACAAGATGAAGAGGATGTTCCACCCCGACCCAAGCAAAAGCTTTCACGAGTTCGAGCAAGAATTGCCAAAGATCATCCCGTCGAGCAAATCTACAATGATATCCAAACCGAGAGAATCACTCGCTCTAAAACTCGTTTAGCTAACTTTTGTGAACATTACTCATTCATCTCTAGTATTGAACCTATGAAGGTTGAAGAAGCATTGGAGGATCCAGACTGGATAAACGCTATGCATGAAGAGCTACACAACTTTGAGAGAAATCAAGTGTGGACATTGGTCGAGAAGCCCGACAACAACCACAACATCATTGGTACCAAATGGGTGTTTCTCAACAAGCAAGATGAAGATGGACAAGTGGTTCGCTACAAAGCACGTCTCGTCGCCCAAGGCTACACACAAGTTGAAGGTATGGACAATGGTGAGACATATGCTCCCGTTGCTAGACTCGAGTCCATTCGCATCTTACTTGCTTATGCTAATCACCATGATATCACCTTGTACCAAATGGACATTAAAAGTGCTTTTCTAAATGGCGAAATTGAGGAGGAAGTTTATGTTAAGCAACCTCCCGGCTTCGTCAATCCTAAGAAACCTAATCATGTTTACAAACTTCAGAAAGCCCTTTATGGTCTTAAACAAGCTCCTAGAGCATGGTATAAATTCTTGACCAAGTTCCTTATTTAAAAAGGCTTTGAAATTGGTAAAATTGATTCTACTCTTTTTACTAAAAGGATTAATGGAGAACTATTTGTGTGCCAAATTTATGTTGATGATATCATATTTGGTTCAACTAACCCTCATTTTAGTGAGAAGTTTGGAAAGCTAATGTCGGAGAAGTTTGAGATGTCTATGATGAGTGAACTCAAATTCTTTCTCGATTTGCAAATCAAGCAAACTAAGGACGGTACCTTTGTTTCTCAAACGAAGTACACCAAGGACTTATTCAAGAAGTTCAATATGCAAGAATGCAAAGGTATGACTACACCCATGCCTACTAGTGGACATCTTGATTTGACCAAAGATGGTGAACCGGTTGATCAAAAGTTTTATCGCTCTATGATTGGTTCATTGTTATATCTATGTGCCTCACGTTCCGATATTATGCTAAGTGTGTGCATGTGTGCACGATATCAAGCTGCTCCTAAAGAATGTCATCTTAAGTATGTGAAAAGGATAGTGAGATACCTAATCCATACACCAAATTTTGGCATTTGGTATCCTAAGAGGTCATCTTTTGATCTTGTTGGCTACTCCGATTCAGAGTATGCCAGAGACAAGGTTGATAGAAAATCCACTTCGGGTGCTTGTCAATTCCTTTGTAGATCTCTTGTGTCTTGGTCTTCCAAGAAACAAAACTCGGTATCCTTATCCACCGCCGAAGCGGAATACATTGCCGCTGGTTCATGTTGTGCTCAATTACTTTGGATGACCCAAACTCTTAAAGATTATGGGATATATGTGAAACATGTTCCATTGCTATGTGACAATGAAAGTGCTATTAAGATTGTTCACAATCCCGTCCAACACTATCGAACTAAGCATATTGAAGTTCGTCATCATTTCATTCGATATCATGTTGCCAAAGGGGACATTAACCTTAAGCATGTTCGCACCGATAAGCAATTGGTGGATATATTCACTAAACCACTTTATGAGAAAGTATTTTGCAGGTTGAGAGGTGAATTGAACATCATTGATGCTTCAAACTTGGAGTAGGAACTCCATTTGATACATGCGGGGCATGAGCCTATGACTAATCCTTGATATTTCTCTTATGATGCTATTCATATGTGTTGGATATATTTGTACCTTGCATGTTATCTAACTCGTGTAGATACTTGGTTGAATCTAAATCTATGAGATTGCGACTCACTCACATCTTGAGCAATTTCTGTATCACCAAGTCTTTACACAATGGTGGTTGAAGACAAGGAAGCACGCAACCATTCAAACATATCCTTTGACAAATTCTATGATTAAATATTAGAATTGTCATTTTGGATACACAAGTGCTCTTCCTTGCAAGAATAACCCATGTAGGTAGATAAAATCAAACTCCAAGTGGTGCTCCCAACTATATATGAACTACATCAACCTTGAGCAACCCACGCAAGTTCAACTACATGATCAAGATCAACACCACCACCCAAGGTATGTTATTCCATCTTAGAGAAGCTTTACTCCAAGTCATGAGCCAAAGCAACTTGACAAGATGTGAATACATCAAGATGCTTAAACGAAAAAGGTTAACCCCATTTTGAGCTTAAACGATGAGTATGACCTATGATCAAGTGCTCTCACTTGACTCCTAAGTCAATATACTCTAACATAGGTGACTTTGTCGCCGACCATCTCTAGATGAAGTTCTCTTGTGTTCTTTTCTGTGTTATTGCATTTGTCTCTTGCATATTTGTTTCCCCTTTCAAACAAAAAACATTTCATCTAGATCTTTTAGTTTCTTTTCTTTGCTTTTTGTTCTGCATTTTTTGCATCCAATTCATTGCAAATCTTTTAGTAAATTCCTTGCATATCCTTGTGAGATCTTACTTGTCTAGTGAGCTGAGGTGACAAGTGGTTTCATTCTGATGAACTCAGTCACATCGGTTTGTTTTCTTCGGCCCAACCGAAATCTTTCGGTGCAACCGAAGCACACAACTCGGAGTCACCGATTCCACCACAGGAAAACCAACTTGCCACTTTATTCCTGATTTCTGTTTACTCTAGCTCCACTCAATGATTCTTGTCCTCTACTAGCATCATATTAGACATGCTGCTTTGCTCTGTGACTTGAGGACCAACCCATTTGTATCACATGTCCAGAAGAGCCCTTCTTGGAAATTGATGTCAAAGGAGGAGAGAGAGATCACATCAAAGCTTAATCCTTCCTATAGGGGGAGAAGGAGAGAATACTCAGGGGAGAGAGTTTCTCGACAAGGAGAAAGTAATATCATCAAAGACCCCAGATGCTTGGTGTTCAAGAGGAGAGATGTCACATGTCTTTAAGAGGGGGAAGACATGTTTGTTTGCTTGCTTTAGCTCAAGCTCTGTTGTTTCTTTCTGTTGCTCTGATTTTCTGTTCCCTATCTTCTCCCAATATCCCATGCAGATTCACGGGGAGCAAGACATCTAAGGGAAGGAAATCTCTGATTTTATTTCATATCTTTACCTTTGGGGACACGTCTATATCCAATGTGCTACTTAGTACTCACTCTACATGTCATCCCAGTCTTGGTTCTCTTGTGGTTTCTCTTGTTTGCTCTGGTCAGTAGGTGTATCTGTGTTATTTAACCTTGTTTGCGCAGGTTCATCCCATCCTAAGCCAACTCAAGACCACAAGGTAAGTATATGCATCACAGTCATGTGAATGAGAAGTTCTTGCTGATGTACATACTGTTTGCAAGAAGGACTCATGAGCATGAAGGTACATTTCTCACATTCACATCATTTGCTCTGATGCATATAGCCAAGATACATGCAACACATTGCTTACTCTGTCATGTTTACGCATTCACATGCTCCTATATTCAATATTCACATGATTACATACATGTAGGGGGAGCCTATGCTTGTTACATGTCTTTCCAAAGCTTTACTTGCCATTCTCTATATCTTTATCTAAAGCTTTGATGTATGTTGTCATCAATTACAAAAAAGGGGGATATTGAAAGCACAAGTGCTCCCTGGGTGGTTTTGGTAATTAATGTAAACATATCCTTTGTTGGACTAACACTTTTACCTAGTATGTTTCAGATAAGTTCAACAATGGAGTGGCATGGACTAGAGGATGTGGAACCCCTTCAAGATGCTAAGGACAAAGGATTGGCTCAAGCTTCAAGATCAAGACTCTACATTTTCTATTTTAGTGATCCAAGATCACATTGTGTCTATAGGAAAAGCCAATACTATGAAGGAGGGATGAGGTGTTGCTTAATGGCTTGCTTGCTCAAAGTGCTTAGTGATATGCTCCAAAACCCTCAACTACCTTCCCACATCCACATATGACCTAAACCAAAAGTCAAACTCGGCCCCACCGATTCTATCTATCCGGCGCCACCGAGTTCAAATGTCATAGCCACTGCCACAAACCCTAGCAAATCGGTTTCACCGATAGGGATCTCGGTCTCACCGAGATGGGATTGTAATCTCTCTATGTATGTCCATTACCAAAGTCGGTCTCACCAAGTTTGAGCAATCGGTACTACCGAGATTACAATGCAAACCCTCTGGTTAGCTTATTACCAAAATCGGTCCCATCGAGTTTGTGTAATCGGTCTCACCGAGTTTGCCTGACCAACTCTCTGGTTAGCTTATTACCAAAATCGGTCCTACCGAGTTTGTGTAATTGGTCACACCGAGATTACGTTACGCCCTAACCCTAACCATATCGGTCCTACCGAGTTGCATCTCAGTCCCACCGAAAATCCTAACGGTCACTAGGTTCGCTAAATCGGTCCGACCGAGTTTAACTATTCGGTCCCACCGAGTTTGGCTAATTGTTTGTAACGGTTAGATTTTGTGTGGAGGCTATATATAACCCTCCACCCACTCTTCATTCGTGGAGAGAGCCATCAGAACATACCTACACTTGCAATACACATTTTCTGAGAGAGAACCACCTACACTTGTGTTGAGGTCAAGATATTCCATTCCAACCATATGAATCTTGATCTCTAGCCTTTCCCAAGTTTCTTTACACTCAAATCTTCTTTCCACCAAATCCAAATCCTGTGAGAGAGAGAGAGTTGAGTGTTGGGGAGACTATCATTTGAAGCACAAGAGCAAGCAGTTCATCATCAACACACCATTTGTTACTTCTTGGAGAGAGGTGTCTCCTAGATTGGCTAGGTGTCACTTGGGAGCCCCCAACAAGATTGTGGAGTTGAACCAAGGAGTTTGTAAGGGCAAGGAGATCGCCTACTTCTTGAAGATCTACCGCTAGTGAGGCAAGTACTTCGTGGGCGACGACCATGATGGAATTGACAAGGTTGCTTCTTCGTGGACCCTTCGTGGGTGGAGCCCTCTGTGGACTCGCGCAACCGTTACCCTCCATGGATTGAAGTCTCCATCAACGTGGATGTACGATAGCACCACCTATCGGAACCACGACAAAAACATCCGTGTCTCCAATTACGTTTGAATACTCCAAACCCTTCTCTTTACATTCTTGCAATTTGCATGCTTTACTTTCCGCTACTCATATACTCATTGCATGTTTGCTTGATATGTATTGTGTTTGTTAAACTTGTGCCTAAACTCCACTTAAACTTAAGAATATTAAAAAATGCAACTTTTGGCACTTAGTGTCTATTCACCCCCCTCTAGACACCTCTTCTCGATCCTTTTAGGAGGTCGACGTGGCGTGCATGGATGTCCTGCCGTACAGGAGGTAGAAGAAGAATAGAAGAGATCAGTTCTGGTGGGCTAGTCGGGCTGAAAGAGGTAAGTGAGGTGGGCTGTGGTGCTACTGCAGTTGGTCGGGGTGGATCCCGAGCTGGGACAAGGTGGCGGCGGGATGGATCTGAGGTGGAGATACTGATGATTGGAGCGATGGGGAAAGCGAGGAGAAGGTAGGTGGGTGCCCTGGCTACGCTGGGATCCCGAGGAAGATCTTGGAGTGGCGGCGGCCGAACGGGGTCGATGGGACATCTACCCTAGAAATTAGGGTTAGACTGCTACTTATAGCATTGGATTTTTGGTTATGGTTATTTGGAACCTCCGATTAAAATCGAACGGTCGAGAATAAATAGCTGAGGAGAGTCCAACGAGAAACCGCTGATGATTCAGGGATGTTTGGGGATGATCCGGATCCAATGGTCATGACTGCTCAAGTCGGGTTCGGGCAAGGTTTCGGACGCGCACGAGGGGGTTTGAGAGAGGTTGACGAAGACAAGAGGGCTTGATGGGCTCAAAGCAGAGAGAGAAGAGAGCGGCAACTGCGAACGGATGCAAGTTTTAAAAACAATGACAACAACGAGTACCGATGCAATGCAAATGATGACATGATGAATGCAACAAACAAATAAATCACACAACAACAATGAAATAACTGGAAGGTGTCTGGAGCATCGGTCTCAGGGCGTTACAACACTCCACAACTACAAGAGGATCTCGTCCCGAGATCTAAGGATGGCACCAGAGAAAAAGCGGAGGAGGAAGAGAAGAGGTAAAGCTAAATTGCTTCTTTGACAAACGAGTGAAACCATGAACCTTGAGAGATTGAACGAACTAAAAGAGAGAATACAAGGGAGATGAACGAGATTGAAAACACTCCTTTATCAAAGAGGAACAAGGAACATTGCACGAACCTTTGTAGGTTGAAGAACATGACACAAGAGCTTAACGGATCAAAAGGAATATGAAAGCACGCCGGTAGAAAAGAGAAACAAGGAACACTATGTGAACCTTGGAGTTTGCAAAGCTATGAATGACGAGAACAATGGATGAGAAGTACATGCAAGCACTCCGGTTGGAACGAGATGTACAAGGAACGATAGGGATCAATTACGATAACACTCCGGTTGGAAAATGGAAGGGATAGAATATGAACTTGGCAAAATGAAAGCACTTGGATGAGACTTTGGTTAAAAGAGGAATGATAGACACAACACTCCAGTTAAATGGATAAGTAAGAAAAGAACACGATCCTCACAATTTGAGATGATGAGCGAAGAGAGCAACATCACCATGCCTCCGGAAGAAAAAATAGAAGATAGATCATTGGAATAAAGGAATGGAGAAGAAAATGCCAACTTCTGCCACAAATGATCTTGGAAAGCACCCTTCCAAGAAGGTTAGAACGGAGTAATTGGAAAAACCAACAACGAAAGAATATGATCCTCACGGGCTTATGGAGACATCTCAAAACTTGAGGTGAAATTCTGCCACTAACGAAAACAATTGCTAGCTTGAGAGCAACGAAGAGATGAAAAGTTCTTCCACCAAGATGATAAAGAGATAACTTGGATCATTGATAAACACCATAATAACAACATTCCTTAGGGAAGGCTTTAGGTGAAACATGACACAAGATAACTCCAACGAAGAGGTTGATTGGTCGAAAAGATCTCTTGAACGAAGAGAAAATGATGGATTTAATTATCTCATTCCTGACAACTTGTGAATCATGAATCCCGAGGAGAAATTGCCAAGGATGACATAACACCATCTCAAAAGATAAGGTAAAAAGAATTGCACCTTGGAATGTAGGAAGAAGAATATTTGGGCTCTTCCAACAAGAATCTTGAGAACACTTCGAGAATGAATTAAATCCTTGATGAACCACCATGAAGAAACTCCATGAAGAACTCCGGTAATAAAAGGATGAGGATGATAGAGAGAAAGAGAAGTTGAAAACACAAGGTGAAGCCTTGCAGTGATAAGATGAAGCTTTGAAATGATATAACCGAGAAAACTTGGAACTCCGGAAAGAAAAATGAACAAATGAAATCAAGAATTTTGATGAACCTCCGGAATAAGGAATTGAATTTACTCGATGAAACAAGAATAAGAATTACATTATGCTCATCCTTCACCAATTAAATTGATGACAAGTAATGGATTTGGCATACTACTTATTTCTCATAGAAAGGATTATGATAGATATGGCGCAAACTTGGGAAGGTCTTCAACGAACCACTGGTAGGATTGAAAGAACGAATAAATCGATATGAGAACATAGG
This sequence comes from Aegilops umbellulata, assembly GCA_032464435.1. Taxonomy (NCBI): domain Eukaryota; kingdom Viridiplantae; phylum Streptophyta; class Magnoliopsida; order Poales; family Poaceae; genus Aegilops; species Aegilops umbellulata. Next base: position 33,018,522 of record CP136059.1, read on the forward strand.
CATAGGAGTCTTGAACAGACCACCGTAAGAATTGAAAACGAATGAGGAAAAGGGAACAAATCGCTTGGAAGAATTACAAATGAACGGAGATACTTGATGGAATTTAGATACATGAGAACGAATAGATCATGAACGGATTAGAGGATATTTGAACGATGCACCGGTAAGATTTGGAGAACGAGATCTAAAAGCTGAGAATGAATATTATTGAGATGATGGCTCCGGAGAATCAAACTAAAAAGACTCCTGCATTGCTCCGGATGGGTGAAAAGAATTCTCACAATCGAAAACAATTATGAGAGGAAGGCATCAAGCTTGAACTACGCATCTTTGGAAGAACGGGTAAGGATTTAAGAGGTATTCCTCTTCGGTCTTCAAAATCCGAGAATGACGACGAGAAACAACACCATGAATTGTTGAAATACTCCGGGATGAAAATTAGAAAGGTTGAACCAACGATGAAAAGAATTTGAAATATCTTGGAGAAAGACATATGACTGATGAAAACCCATTCTTACGTCAAACTTTGAAAAGAATTTTAGAAGCTCCGGGAAAATTAGAAGAGTCAGGTAAGATCCTGGGAAAAGACCTGTGGGTTAGGGCCCACTCAAAATATACACCATTGAATGATAAAAAGAAAGATTGCGCCGGTTGAATTAAATGGCTCAAAAGGGATAAGAACCTCGAGATAGCTTGAACGGATTGGGAATGGAAATGCAAATCTTCTGAGATATCTTCGGCACTCCAGATAACATGAATAGCAAGGATTAAGAGATGAACCGACATGAGAAAGCATTTGAAATGAGGAAAAGAATACGATCAACACTGAAAGCTTGACTTGAATCCACCGGAGAAGAAAAGAACGAAGAATAATAGACTTGAAGCTTCCTTAGCATCTTCATGAGAATCACCAGGTAAGAACATGGAGGAAAAGAATGAAGATACTTCACATAAAAAAAGGATACTTGATTAAGAAATATGAGTCCTTGAGAAAAGGGTGGGAGGGTGGGAAAACAAAGGCAACTTGGGTCGGATGAAACAAACACCGTTGAGAAAAAACTTAGAATTGATCTTGCGAATGTTGGAATGATCGGATTTACTTGGAGAGAAGCACACCGGTTGGAAAGGATTGAAAAGACAACCTTGATGAACAAGAAGGATTAGCATCCACATAGAAATATGAGAACACTGCTTAGAATAAGGTATGGAATCAACACTTGGCATTGAAGCAACTCGAATACCACAAAACAAAAAAAACAAAGGATTTGGCTTGTAGAATAAGCCGGAAACAAACATATGATAGTCCCCATATCGTACCATGTGTCTGTTGGAAAGATATCCTACGAGCTACTTGAATTCCCACCTATAAACTCCTGAAACATTTTGGTTATGCAATCTGGTGTTGGGGATACAGGGGACACAATATATCTCACCCAAACTAACAATTCCTAGATGCAGTTGTATCCATCCGTCAACACATAACCAAGAAAACTCCGGAAATCGTGTACCTCAACCTTCGAAAAGCATCCGTTATACGAGTTATGGCAATACTCCCGAACTCCCACCCCAGTATTGGGTGGCGTCGAGGTGATCTCACCAACAACTGCATAAAAGATATTTTCGATGTCGGCGAAACTCAGGTATTCCAGAACTGCAATGATAAATTGTGACGACAACACCTCGGAGCTCAATTCCCCGGGACACTGCCACAACCCCTAAATGTCAGGAGGCACCAAGAACAATGTTCTTGTCACAAGAATATCAAAACGATCCCAACATACCCACATGATCCTAAAAAAAATTAGTGAAATTTGAGGAGAGGAAAGACAAAACATCTACGTCAGGAGGCCTCACCAGAGCGACGAAGGGGTAGAGGAGTAAAAAGAATCCTACTCTCCGATATATATAATCCTAAGACTCAAAACATTTTTTTGTTCTAGACTCAACAACGTCAGCGATTCGATCAAGCAGGGGGCTCCTAAGTCGCGGATGGCGCTGATTACCAACTTGTAATGCCCACGATGCGGCTATATCTTTCATGTGTCGAGGCACGACTTAGAGGCATAACCACATTGTAGGTTTTGTCGCAAGAAGGGTCATCTTCACACATTCCCATGTAATGAACAAGAATGGGATAAAGAGAGATGGCTTACAATCGCCACTTCACACAATACTTAAGTAAATCATACATCATTCAGAGTACACACATAGACCGACTACGGTCAAAGCCAAAAGAAAAGAAGATAACCCAACTGCTAGATCCCCGATCGTCCCAACCGGGCTCCACTACTGATCAACAGGAAAAGAAACAACACAACGAACACAATATTCATCGAGCTCGCACTTGAGCTCGCTTGCGTCACCCGCACTGGTATCATCGGCACCTGCAACTATTTTGGTAGAATCTGTGAGTCACGAGGACTCAACAATCTCACACCCGCGAGATCAAGACTATTTAAGCTTACAGGAAGGATGGGGTAATGAGGTGGAGCTGCAGCAAGCACTAAGCAAATATGGTGCTAAATACGCCAATAAGAGCGAGAAGAGGAGCAACGCAATGGTCGAGAAGCTAGAAGTGATCAAGAAGTGATCCTGAAACTACTTACGTTCATACATAACCCAAACCGTGTTCACTTCCCGGACTCCCCCGAAAAGAGACCGTCACGGCTACACATGCCGTTGATGCATTTTAATTAAGTCAAGTGTCAAGTTCTCTACAACCGGATATTAACAAATTCCCATCTCCACATAACCGCGGGCACGGCTCTCGAAAGTTTATACCCTGCAAGGGTGTCCCAACTTAGCCCATCACAAGCTCTCACGGTCAACGATGGATATTCCTTCTCCTGGGAAGACCCGATCAGGCTCGCAATCCCGATTACAAGACATTTCGACAATGGTAAAACAAGACCAGCAAGACCTCCCGCTGTGCCGACAAATCCTGATAGGAGCTGCACATATCTCGTTCTCGGGGCACACCGGATAAGCTAAGTGTACAGGTACCAACATAACCCAAGTTGCCAAGGGACGGTCCCGCACGGTGCTCTAGTTTGGACCAACACTCGGAGGAGCACTGGCTCGGGGGTTTAAAATAAAGATGACTCTTGAGTCTGAAGAACCCAAGGGAAAAAGGCTTAGGTGGAAAATGTTGAAACCAAGGTTGGGCCTTGCCGGAGGAGTTTTATTCAAGGCAAACTGTCAAGGGGTTCCCATAACACCCAACCACGTAAGGAACGCAAAATCAAGGAACATAACACCGGTATGACGGAAACTAGGGCGGCAAGAGTGGAACAAAACACCAGGCATAAGGCCGAGCCTTCCACCCTTTACCAAGTATATAGATGCATTAATTTAAATAAGAGATATTGTGATATCCCAACCTGTCCATGTTCCAACATGGAACCAGCTTCAACTTCACCTGAAACTAGCAACGCTATAATGAGGGGTTGAGCAAAAGCAGTAACATAGCCAAAAAACGGTTTGCTAGGAAGGTGGGTTAGAGGCTTGACATGGCAATATGGGAGGCATGATAAACAAGTGGTAGGTAGCGCGACATAGCGATAGAGCGAACAACTAGCAAGCAAAGATAGAAGTGATATCGAGGGTAATGGTCATCTTGCCTGAGATCCCGCAAGGAAGAAGAACTAGTCCATGAAGAATACAAACGGACGTAGTCGAACGAATCCTCACAACTCCGGAAAAAAACCGAAGCTAACGAGAGAAGCAACCCGGAAAGAAACAAACAACATAGTAAACAACCACCACATACACATGGCATGATGCACAAACAAGTATGATGCATGTCCGGTTTAATGAGCATGGCATGGCAAAGTGCAACAAACAACACTACAAATTAAGTGGAGCTCAATATGCAACGAGTTGCATATTGACGAAACACCGCATTCAAGTTATTTAGTTCGCTCCCGTTTATGTACCCAACAATGTTAAATGTTATTAACATGGCAAGAGGTGAAGCATAAGTAAACTAACTATTTAGGCAAGTTTAAATGAGGCCGGAACAAAAACAACAATTCTGGAAAATCCTCATGGCCATATTTTAGATTTGGTACTGTTCTGTCATAAAACCCAATTTTATTGTTGTTAAACAGTAAAATAAAGAGCAACATGTTAATCTAGGCATTTTCCCACCCCATTTACATATAAAGTTTATTTAAAATGGAGCTACAGTTATTTAGTTATGAAATAAATCATTGTAACATGGCATATATGCAAAATTAAACAAACAGCAAGTTTAAACATTTTAACCATGGATGAAAGTGGCATATTATGAAACTAGATGAAATTCTAAGCATGATGCATATATGACATATTTTATTTGGATGCATGGATATTTAATTGTTCACAATTCAAAATGATGGCATTTCTGTAAATAAGAATGCACTGGAAAATGCTGGAATACACAGACTGAAAACTGAGGACCTCCTGATGTGTGCGTTGGGCACTGACCACTGCACTGGTGCTCTATTTGTGGCTAAACAGGGAGATCAGAACATATGAATAATCCAAAGGCAGAAGCCTTCTTCTTCATGGATCGCAGAAGAACTAGGTGATGACACTGGCGAGAAAGATGGCGATCATCGCGATCATAAGCCGACGGCGGGGGTGCGGAAAAAGGTGACAGTATAGCTACGGGATGCGCGCTGCAGCGACTTGAGCTTGAGCCCTCGCTCGACTCGGGCGCGGCACGGCTCGGCGAGCGACGGCAGCAGCTTGGCGTGTACGGGGTGAGAAGCGGGGAAAGCAGCGTGCGTGCGGCTGTGTGGGAGGACAGGGGCAGCGACTGGCGAGGTGTGCAAGTGCAGCAAGGGCGGCAGCAAGGTGTGCGGGTGCGCGGAAAACAAAGCCTCGACTTCAAACGGCCATGGCGATAGCACAGCAACAACAGCTCAGACGCCACATGATCGACGGCTACGGCGACGAAACTCGAACTAAAGTGGGGGCTGGGAGGAGCGGCTTCTCACCGAGGGGATTCTGATAGAGTTGCATGTGGTCGGCGGTGCATCGGGATGGCGAGAAGATGCGCTGGTCGAGGCGGTGGACTTGGCAGGGGCGGCAGCAGAGGAAGCAGGGGAAGAAGACGTCGAGGAGGAGGCCGATCCGTGGCTCGAATGGGTGCTTGCGAGGCCGAGGGAGACGCGGAAGGAGAAGGCCGGGCCGAGCTGATCAAGTCGAAGAGGAGCTCGGTCTCCTCTTGGCCATGGCGTCGGCGGGAGCGTGGGTGTCCTTACCTTGGCGGCGGTGAGGGCAGGAAAGGGGAGAATGGATAGAGGAGGAGGAGGACTAGGGCACCAGAGCATGTTATATAGGGGCCTAGGGGGGCTCTCCGGCCGTCAAATCACTCGGGAGGTCGACATGGTGTGCGTGGATGTCCTGCCATACAGGAGGTAGAAGAAGAACAGAAGAGATCGGTTCTGGTGGGCTAGTCGGGCTGAAAGAGGTAAGTGAGGTGGGCTGTGGTGCTCCTGCAGTTGGTCGGGGGTGGATCCCAAGCTGGGACAAGGTGGCGGCGGGATGGATCTAAGGTGGAGAGGATGATGATTGGAGCGATGGGGAAAGCGAGGAGAAGGCAGGTGGGTGGCTTGGCTGCGCTGGGATCCCGAGGAAGATCTTGGAGTGGCAGTGGCCGAACGGGGTCGATGGGACATCTCCCCTAGAAATTAGGGTTAGATTGCTACTTATAGCATTGGAGTTTTGGTTAGGGTTATTTGGATCCTCCGATTAAAATCGAACGGTCGAGAATAAATAGCTTAGGAGAGTCCAATGAGAAACCGATGATGATTTAGGGATGTTTGCGGATGATCCGGATCCAACGGTCATGACTGCTCGACTCGGGTTCGGGCAAGGTTTCGGACGCGCATGAGGGGGTTTGAGAGAGGTTGACGAAGACAAGAGGGCTTGATGGGCTCAAGGAAGAGAGAGAAGAGAGAGAGAAGAGAGCGGCAACTGTGAATGGATGCAAGTTTTAAAAACAATGACAGCAACGAGTGCCGATGTAATGCAAATGATGACATGATAAATGCAACAAACAAATAAATCACACAACAACAACGAAATAACTGGAAGGCGTCTGGAGCGTCGGTCTCAGGGCGTTACATAACCTATCAACCCAGAGCCCAGTGCCAGTTTATGTTTTGTCCTTGTTTTCGAGTAGCGCAGAAAAGGAAAACCAAATGGAGTCCAATTGACCTGAAACTTGACGGAGCTTATTTTTGGACCAGAAGCAGGCCATGGAGTACAAGAGTTGCGCCAGAAGAGTCCCGGGCTGCCCACAAGGGTGGGAGGCGCGCCCCCTGCCTCGTGGACAGCCCGGAGACCCCCTGACTTGTTCTCAATGCCAAAACCTCTTATATATACAGAAACCTCCATAAAATAACCTAGATCAGGAGTTCCGCCGCCGCAAGCCTATGTAGCCACCGAAAACCAATCTAGACCCGTTCCGGCACCCTGCTGGAGGGGGGAATCCCTCACCGGTGGCCATATTCATCATCCCAGCGCTCTCCATGACGAGGAGGGAGTAGTTCACCCTCGGGGCTGAGGGTATGTACCAGTAGCTATGTGTTTGATCTCACTCTCTCTCATGTTCTTGAGGTGGTACGATCTTGATGTGTCGCGAGCTTTGCTATTATAGTTGGATCTTATGATGTTTCTCCCCCTCTACTCTCTTGTAATGGATTGAGTTTTCCCTTTGAAGTTATCCTATCGGATTGAGTCTTTAAGGATTTGAGAACACTTGATGTATGTCTTGCATGTGCTTATCTGTGGTGACAACGGGATAGTCACGTGATCTACTTGATGTATGTTTTGGTGATCAACTTGCGGGTTCCGTAACATTGTGAACTTATGCATAGGGGCTGGCACGCGTTTTCGTCTTGACTCTTCAATAGAAACTTTGGGGCAATCTTTGAAGTACTTTGTGTTGGTTGAATAGATGAATCTGAGATTGTGTGATGCATATCGTATAATCATACCCACGGATACTTAGGTGACATTGGAGTATCTAGGTGAATTAGGGTTTTGGTTGATATGTGTCTTAAGGTGTTATTCTAGAACAAACTCTTGAATAGATCGATCCGAAAGAATAACTTTGAGGTGGTTTCGTACCCTACAATAATATGTTCATTTGTTCTCCGCTATTAGTGACTTTAGAGTGACTCTTTGTTGTATGTTGAGGGATAGTTATATGATCCAATTATGTTATTATTGTTGAGAGAACTTGCACTAGTGAAAGTATGAACCCTAGGCCTTGTTTCCTAGCATTGCAATACCGTTTACGCTCACTTTTATTAGTTGTTACCTTGTTGTTTTTATACTTTCAGATTACAAAAACCTACATCTACCATCCATATTGCACTTTTATCACCATCTCTTCGCCGAACTAGTGCACCTATACAATTGACCATTATATTGGGTGTGTCGGGGACACAAGAGACTCTTTGTTATTTGGTTGCAGGGTTGCTTGAGAGAGACCATCTTCAACCTACGCCTCCCACGGATTGATAAACCTTAGGTCATCCACTTGAAGGAAATTTGCTACTGTCCTACAAACCTCTGCACTTGGAGGCCCAACAACATCTACAATAAGAAGGTTGCGTAGTAGACATTAGGGATTAGTCCACCCTCGGGGCTGAGGGTATGTACCAGTAGCTATGTGTTTGATCTCTCTCTCTCTCTCTCTCTCTCTCTCTCTCTCTCTCTCGTGTTCTTGATTCGGCACGATCTTGATGTATCACGAGCTTTGCTATTATAGTTGGATCTTATGATGTTTCTCCCCCTCTACTCTCTTGTAGTGGATTGATTTTTCCCTTTCACGTTATCTTATAGGATTGAGTCTTTAAGGATTTGAGAACACTTGATGCATGTCTTGCATGTGCTTATCTGTGGTGACAATGGGATATTCACATAATCTACTTGATGTATGTTTTGGTGATCAACTTGCGGGTTCAGTGACCTTGTGTGGGGACCCTGACTCATAAGTCGAGATCACCGAGTGCACGTGTACAGTGATCCCAGAGATCAATGCTCACTAAACACACATAAGCTGAGTAACAAGAGTCTTACATCCATACATACCATTTTACACAAGTAGGACCATTACGGTCTAGTCATGAGTATATTATTGCAGCGGAAATCTTTGTTGACAACTTGGACCCATGCCATCTGCCTTGTCCCTACATGCATTCTGACTGGGAAGCGTCCTAGCTCGCATGTTCATCGCCAAAGAAATCGTCATCTTACTCCTGTTCTTTCATGCCTGGCCAATAAAATAACAAGTGGCAAGCCAATGAGTACTTTGAATGTACTCGCAAGCAGCCCATGATTGGAACAAGGCACAATAATGCAATGATATAGCACTAAGTAGGTAGTTTGCAGAAAGCTAGTTTTGTGTGCAATGATATGATCTATCAACATGTATAGTATGCATCATCAGAGTGCAGATATCCGTATGAACAAGTTACATATATCAACATAAGCGGAGTTGGACACCAATCCAACTTGATCATCGTGTCAAGCCATCTGACTTAAACCAAATAGTTTTATCAACATACACACACACACACGGTTCGTAAAACTCTGGACGTAGTTTAAGCAGCACCGCCCAACTGTCCTTAACCGTGGACACGGCTATTCGAATAGTTTTACACTCTGCAGAGGTTGCACACTTTACCCACAAGATCCGGGGAACTTTCATGTCATCCACGACCCACGGTACCTCAAGTACCCGGGGTAAGCACCCGATCACTATCTTTCCCTAGAAGACGCTAACATAGAGTCCACTCGATTGGTAGCAACCCCCGTGCCCAACATTTCACATCTGAAAATTGTGGAGCCTCGCTCCCATATTCATCACATACCACAAGCACGGGGTACCAACGGTGTGTTCGGTGCCCTGTGAAAATAGTCATGGTCGCCCTACCTGGCATGACCCCGTCCCGAGAGAGCGCAACAACAACTCTCCCATCACTAGTAATGCAGGCTCCAAGCTAGTATCGGCCTAGGTAATCAATTATGCCCTTTCCCATACAAGGGTAGAGTGGTTGCGCATGTAAGGTTGGGACAGTCGACAAATCTTAAATCTAATCCGTTTTTGAAAACAACACACCCACTTGCCTCGGTACACCACTTCGTCATCAAGTGGTTAGCCATCTCATTATCTCCTTCGGGCATAAGTGGCACCCGACTGGGTTTTCGAAAAGTCTTTTGAAAATACTTTGTCTCCATCACCATGCATATTCCCATCCCTTTTTGCGTAGCAACTACTTTAGCATCCTATCTACTCCCACCGGCATAACCCTCATAAGAAGGTAGGGTCATGCACAATGCAAGTATCAACGAGGAAGTACGGTGGCAAACCACCCCATGTGATCACCTCATCATCATGTCTCTGATGCATGCAATAAAAGTGCTATATGACATGCATAAAAAGGTTTCATAGACATGGTCAAAGGGTTGTTTGCCTGTTTTAATAAAGTCTTCGAGGTCTTCAAATATCTCTGGTCCAACTCCGAGCATTTCGTCTACTTCGTCAACTATCATCGAAAGCAACCATAATAAGCAACACAACAAGGCATAAAAATAAAAGTGCTCTAAAATATTAATTTGAATTTTCTAGGACATCTCTGGTTATATGAAAAATAACCAGAGTGGTTTCATTGGAGTTGGGTCAGTGGATATTTCCAAACATTTTGATATGATGGAATCAAGGGGTTTATGGATTTGCAAGATGTGTACAGAAATATATTATTGAAAAATGAGCAAAGGCACCCATTTAACAAAGGATGATTTTAGAATCATATATGATTTGGTTCCACTAGATTTGGAGTTCAGATGAATATTCTATGGATTTGCAAAGTTGACAAACATGAAGAAATGGCTCATTATTTTGTGGGGTACAGAAAGTATTAAGGAAAATGTTCATAACCTAAGTTATGAACTTAGATGTAGCTGCAAATTTGAATCATGGCATTTGGATCAAATTTGAGCTCTCTGTGATTTTCTAAAGTTCATCACAGAAATGGAAAATGGGGTTTTGATAAATACGTGTGAAGATAAAGTTCCTGGAAAAATGTGCAAGTTGTACCATGAGATAGATCATGATTTTATGAGCTACTATAAATTTGAATAATCAAATTTGGAGTTAATTTGAATTATTTATGGATTTTACAAATTGTATAGAAAAGAAAAAGGGAAAGGTTTTTACCCAAACGGGCTGGGTCTGGGCGGGAACCGCGTGCACTGAGCGCGGAATAGCAATTGGGCCGGCCCAGCGGCTCATCTGTGCGGGCGGAGGAGTTGACGTCGAAGGTGGCTTCAGGGTGGTGCGCCTTTGCGCGGGGACGCGGGAGACAGCGAACCCGCCTCCACTTGCCAGCGTGGCCTGGCGGCTGGGCCACTGACAAGCGGGGCCCACCTGTAGGGCCCTCGTCTTCGTCTTCCTCTCGCGTGCGCTCTGGCCGCGGGGAGGAGCGGCTCTCGACAGCAATAGCTGGGGCTACAGAGCGTCTCCGGAGATGATCTGCCCACCGGCGTTCTCAGGAGGATGAGACGCATCCATCGGTGTATGGCTCGCTCGCCGAGGAGGGCCGTAGTGGTGACGGCCTGGACGACCGCGGAAGTGGCCATCGGCCAACTTCGGCTTCGAGCACACGATGCTCTTGGGGATGAACGGCGGTGAGGGAAGGGCTTATGGTGTTGACAAGAGGGTGCGGGGCTGTCCAGGGGGAAGAAAGAGGGGCCGAGGCCTGCGAATTTGAGCAGCGGTCGGCGTCTCGGCTCTGGCCTAGGAGGAGGATGGAGGGCACAAGAGAGAGAGAGGGTTGGTCCGGGGGGCGTAAGGGAGAGAGATAAAGCAAAGGGGGTCCAGAGGGAGGTCAGAGGCGGCATTATATGGCGAGGCCACGGCTCACCGTGGACGTGGCGCGCGGGTGGCCGCGGCAACGGATCGGGCAGCCAGGAGAGAGGGGGAGGGGTTGTCTGCGGCGTTTGTGGGGGTGGAGTAGGTCTCTGGGAGAGAGAGGAGGACCGGGGCAAGGCTTTGGTGCTCGCGCGTGCGAGGCCATGCATTGGCCGTGCCGGGCGGCTCTGGGCACGCGCCGCGGGAGGTGAGAGAGAGGGAGAGACGAGGGGGCCTGGACGGTGGTGTGTTGCAGACGTCGAGGCACCTCGACTGGCGCGAGGGGGAGGCCCGAGGCAGTCGGGGGACGCGGCGCCAACGGTTGAACGCCCTGCCAGGCGCTCCAGAGCACGCAAACGGCCGGCATCCACGGCTTTTTGCGCCCACTCACGCGTCCACTTGCGTCTGGCGGCTGCAGGGGGTATGGGCAAAAGCTGAGGAGAGCCTTGGATGCTCTCGAATGTCAAGGAGGGAGAGAGAGGCTGAGAGAGAGGGAGAATATTGCTGTCTAGGGAAGAAAAATGGGTCTCTACCCTCCTTAATCATTGCTCCTTGGGCAGCCAAGCATGCAGGAGGTAGAGGAGGAGCAGGTGAGGCCGTGGGAAAAAGTTCAGCTCATGGAGATTAGTGGAAGGGGCCTAAACAGGGATTTTGAGTTTTTGCCAAAAGGTGTTTGATGGTGGTTTGGGCAAGAAATTTAATTTCACTTGACACGAAACTTAACAGGATGAAATGTCACATAGAATTAGGGTGTTCCACCAAGTTTGAGATCATTTTGGCAAAGTAGCCAATTTAACTTTGGTAAACCCTATAAATGGGCAAAAACAGATTTGCCTAGATTTGACCATGCTATCTTATTCTCCTTGATGCACCGCTTTGTGTAGTTTCATTATTTGAGGATTTGAACATTTCCATAAAAATTCAGATCAAAAGGACACACTTGGCAATGTAGAGTTGTTCAAATTTGGTTCTGGACAGAAAGGGTTTTGGGGCACTTTTGTGAACCACTCTTGTTTTGATTGATATGAAACTTTGCAAGATTATCACATTATGCATATGTGACTTTCTAGAATTTTCCTGGATTTATTTGAAAATATTTCTTATAGAAATATTTCAAATATTTGAAATGAGCTGAAATGGTTCTGAGGGTTTTGTCCAATATTTTGATCATGACCATATGTTGAAACTCATATATATGGAAAATATATGTCCATTGAGTCTCCCTAATTTTTCTCAAACATTTTTAAAGCTTTAAAATAATTTTAACCTATTAAAGACCATTTCTATCCTTAAGAAAAAGCCTTTAAATAAAATAGGAAAATAACTTCTAAAATTATATTTTTGTGGTTTCTGGGTATCCTATATATAATAGGAGTCAAACATATTTTTGGAAAGATTTTTACTGCCCTGGATTAAGTACTTGCAGTACAAACCTCAATTCAGGGGTTTTTGGAAAACTAATTTTTGAAAATACTATTTGGCCAAATTATTTTTGTAAGAAATTATTTTTACTAGTCGTCTACCCGTGCGTTTGCACGGGCTAGTACATTTATTGTGGGGTTAAACATAAACTTTCATGGAGGCAATTCATGGTTATTTATGGTCTCAATGACATACTCTTGAATATAAAGATTGCTAAACTTTTTCTTTTGAGAAGATACAATGTATTTTATAAATTTGTTCCTTGAGATTTAATTTGAAATTAGGATATTTCTTAACCTTAGTACTTTGCTCGATAGCGATCAATTCTAGGTCTTCTTCAAAAACTTGTTTGGTGAATTGTGTGCTACACAATTAGATTTTGCTATGATTTCTGTTTTTTGCTATGTTTTACTGTTGGATATAAATATGGGTGATAAGTATGTTATTTTGAGAAACCACAATTTTTTGAATATTTTTTTCTTGAGATTAAAATTGAAAATATTATCATATATCCCTAAACTTACTATTTTGGACAATCAATTTTGTAACTCCTCCAAAAACTCCTTGGGTAAATTGTATACTCAACAATTAGATTTTGCTATCATCTGTATTTTCTTTTTATGAGTTTCATTTTGTGTAATATACTCCCTGTTTCTGAAATTACTTGACGTAGAACTGGATGTATTTAGACCGTAGTTTATTTGTAGGGAGTTGTGATGTCCATTTAGAATAGAATAGCCAGGAAGATAGAAGTAATTATCGCGATTTTCGTTACTCTTTTTTGTTAGTTACTACTAAAATTGGTCCCATATAGTCAACTGAAATAGAAATTGTACTTTCTGTAGTGAGTTACACTGTGGCTAATGTCCATTTAGATGTGCGCATTTTTATTAGTTATAGATTTTTGGTAGCATGAGCAGCGGGTTTCGGCGGCCGCGGTCGGCGCTGCCGTCGTGTCTAGTGCGCGCCTCTGACCGGCGCCATGAGAGCGGTTTCGCCGGTGGATCTCATGGACAATGCGTGCATCATTAACCTTCTATAGTCCTCCGCGGCGAATCACATCACATCGCCGGCCGGAGCGCCGACCATCTGGCTGTTCCCCTTTGCGGTGTGGTACACCGTCTCTACCGAAGCTGCAATCTTCTTCGGCGCCAGCGTTGCTGAGCGGAGTTTCCTCATGCAGCAGCAGCGCCGGCAACTCCTATCCATCTACCAAAGAAAGTGGCATTATCTTACGAAAATGTTAACGCCCACACGCCTCCATCACCACTCATTTTGCCACGTATGAATAGATGACATCAGCAGAATTTTGTTTGGTTTTCAGCTTAAAAATGTTATATCTCCTAAACAAAAAAGCGAACTAAAAATCCGTTTTCACCATTAAATCCGTCTCGACGAGATCTTCAAAACAATACCCCATGTTGATATGTTTCGACGATTTTTTTTGCCAGAAGTTGCCATGATGTTTACACTGCAGTTGCCATAGGGCTTAAACTAAAGTTGCCATGTGGCAATTGTAGTTTGTAGATCATGGCAATTTTAGTATTTTGATGATGGCAACTCCAGTACTTTGACCATGAAAATCATTTTTTGTATGAACCATGGCAATTTTACGTGCATGTATCATGGCAATTTTAGTTTATGGTTCATGGCAAGTCTAGTTTCTTAATTCCCCGTTTTATAAATGTCAAAATTTACTTTTAAATGTAGAAGAAAATAGCTGAAACATATCATGGCAACTTCAGTGTAAACATCATGGCAATTCATATGAAATAGACATGGCAACTTTTAATCCAAAAAAATTTCATCAAAACATATCAACATTGGATCTAGTTTTGAAGATCTCATCGCGAGGGATTTAATGGTGAAAACGGATTTTCAATTGGATTTTTCGTTTAAGAGATAAAACATTTTAAAAACTGAAAATCCAAAAAGATTCCTACATGCATGCATGCGATGACGTGGCAATCTGTTTACATTAGATACGTGTGGTGCATCTCCCTTCCTGCCACACGTGTGGCAGTTAGCGTGACCCTTATCTTATCCATTCAGTATGCATCTTTTCCTCTTTACTGTGCGTTTGCACGAACAGGTGCATATCTCCCTTTGCCTTACCATTTCCTCTTTGTATTAAATAAATTTGAGCAGCGTATGTTTGAGAAATTGCTGTAAAGTGTACTTGACAGACGATAGTAGAGGAGCCATCAAGGAAATTGCTGGCAGATGCAGCTACGAAATTACTTGTTCCAGTATTTTCTATTATTTGTGAAATTGGATATGACTGGTAGCCTATGCAAGAAAGAAATTTTATAGTAATTGAGAAAATGATCTTGGTTCTTCAATGGCTCTGTAACTTTAGAGCCACGTCCCTAATGCATACATATATAACTGGTATTGATCTTGTCAAATCAGTTGTTAGCCCTTGCTCGCATATTTTTGTTTACCTATAAATGCAGAGGGAAGTAGCTTGCTGACAAATATAATATTTCAGAGAGAACCATTTAAAACAATTTTAAAAACCAATTTAAAATAGATAAGGCTGCTATGTCTTTCTAGAAAAAAAAGGCTGCTATGTCTGCAACACATTATATTTGGTCATTTAAGAATGTTTGTATTTGTTCTTAACTTCTGATTCTAATTATTAAAAAAATCTATAATATATCCTTGTAAACAGTGTTTTTTGCAACCTTGTCGGATGGACGCTCTTCATCTAATATAAGTATCCGCAATCCATTTCTGCTGGTAACCCTTGACATTGCAACATAGAGTTGGCCATGTGTGAACACTTGCCTTTCTAAGTAGAGACCAACCTTTTTGAGAGATAGCCCCTGACTTTTGTTTATTGTCATAGCAAAGCACACTGATATTGGGTATTGTCTCCTTTTCAGGATGAAAGGCCATTTTGAATCACTTGGTGACATAATAATTCGTGGGATGTAAACTTTGTCACCAATGTTAGTGCATGTTATGACCTGGCCTTCGATGAAACGCTTTCCTAGCTGTGTTATTGTTAGTCTTGTCCCATTGCAAAGTCCTGCACTTTGATTGATGTTCCTCATAAGCATTACTGGTAATCCTATTTTCAGCCTCAGTTTATGATCTGGTATTCCAGAAAATGTTAGACTATTTAGAAATACAGTTGGGTACAACATATCTTCGTCTTCCACTGTAGACATTGCCTTGCATGTTGTATCTGAACTGAGATAGGTTACCTCTTCTCTAGGAATTTGACTCATGATGTAGGTATTAATCTGGTCAACAGTCTCGTTCCTTGGGCACATGATCGCTCTTTCCTCTAGGTATGTTCTATCAGTGTACTTGTTGTGTAATTCAAGGTATGTGTTATTAACTATAGATGCTTTTGGGTCATCTCCTTTATTTAAAATAAGGTCTTCTGGGATGCTAACCCAGTCTTCATCATCTATTGTTGCTGTTGTGCCATCGCCGATGTTTAGTATCCAGTTTGCAAATTCAGCTGTCTTTGCTTTCTCTTCTGGACTACCTTCGGATGAATTCAGACGTATATTTTCTGTGAGTCGGTACTCCTCAAAGTTCTTCCATAGGTAGGATCTCTTTATAGATGCCGAAATGATATGTTCCCTTTTCCCCTATGGTATAACTGGTAGGATTTGTCTAAAGTCACCTCCCAAGACTACTGTCATTCCTCCAAACGGTCTATGCTCGGCATCCTCATTTGTGAATCGAAGTATGTCTCTCAAACTCTTGTCTAATGCCTCAAAACAGTGCTTGTGTGTCATAGGTGCTTCATACCATATTATCAGTGAAGTTTTCTTTATTAGTTCCGCGAGAAATGTTCCTTGCCTGATGTTGCATGTCGACTCTTTTGTGATTTTGAGCGGAATGTGAAATCTTGAATGAGCTATTCTTCCACCCTGTAAAAGAAGTGCTGCTATACCACTTGAAGCTACTGCTAGAACTATTTTTCCTTCAGATCTTAATTTTGTCGTGACTGCTTTCCACAGAAATGTCTTTCCAGTTCCACCATATCCGTCAACGAAAATCAGTTTTCCACAACTGCTGCTAACTGATTCTATTATAACATCAAAAGTCATCCTCTGATCTTGATTTAGCTTTTGTAGTAACTCTGTGTGCTCTATTCTTAAAGAATCTTTATCGTAGTTTAGTTCCTCATTTACTAATCTATTATTTATATCTTGAAGAATCGAACTATCTGGTAGTGGCATTCCTGGAAAATCTTTGAGGGACTTACCACCTTTAGCCAATAGGTGTTCGATCTCTGCCAAGAGGAGGATCTTTATTTGCAATGAGTTGAGTTCTAGGGCCTGAAAATTGAGTATTCTTCTTTGCCGACGTTGGATGTCCTCAGATAGTAACTCCCAGTTTGTTTGCCACAACTTTGCAGCATCAGTCACCTCGCAAAATAAAAGTATTGTGCAGAAAAGTTGGCGCATTTGAGGAGCAGAGGCCCAATGGGATGCTTCCTTGATGCAGTCATCCCACTCCTTGTCGTCATTAAGTAGCCCAAGAGCATAACATGTAGATTTGTATGTTGGATGTACAACCCCATCAACTGTTCGGATTTCTTCATAGGATCTGCATCCTTTCACGGTATTTAGAAGCATTCTCAAATAGTATTTTCACCGCTTGTTGGTTGTGCATAGTAAATCCTGCCTATGGTTTTTTTACCACCACGTCTTTTCCTCCATTCTTTCTCTTTTTCATGCCAAGTCCATTTGGTTGGAAACTGTGCATACGTCAAACTGCGAGCTTCCTGCAATTGGTTGGCTGTCATCCATTCTATGAACATTGTCTTTTCTATGTTAGGCTGAGATATGATTTTATCTAAATCCATCGAGTCTGGGAATACCACAACATGTTCATTTTCTAGGTGAAATTGTAACCTTTCAACCGCAGGCTCTCTATACTAAAGAGGAAACTGAAATATGCGCCATGCGGCTTCACATCCAGATATGTACCGAGCATCAAGGTATCTCTTGATTTCGTCGTCCCTGTTTGTTAATTTGACACCTCTTGTTTCTCTTTGTTGCTCTTCTGTTTCTATTAATACAGTTGTTCAATCTTATCCTTTGTGGATGTATTTGAATAAATACTTTATAGACCTTGATCTGTTGCACCATTCAACATTTATGTGGGATTGATACTTGACCAGTATGTTTCTATTGTATGGCACAAAAAATCTATTGTCTAGCTTCACTCCGTTTTTGTCCACAGTATTGCCATCATCTCGTCTTCTATATACTGGATAGTTATCTTCATCTATTGTAGTTTCAGTGCAAAAACTCTTGGGGAAATGTTTGGCACAACTTTTATCGACCATGCATGGTGATTTTGGGTGTGCTTGACCATAGGGACCATGTATCATGTAATTTTGCACTGCTTCATACCCATCTGGATCACTATTCTTGTCAGGAATTTCGGCTGATATGATTTTGTCGATCTGGGAAGGACTGGGATCTTTATCATCTGGATGTAGAAACACCAGTATATGTGCATGAGGGAGGCCTCTTTTTTGGAACTCTATTGTGTAGACAACTGCATGCAAGTAAACAAATTTGAGAAGAAATGATTTAGGACAATCATCTAGGCAATAGAAAATCTGTAGTTGGTTGCTAAACTTACTCGCAATTGTTTGTCCAAAATACTTCTCGTTCTTTATGTCATTCATAAGTTCCTTCAGTTTTAACATGAATACTCTGGCAACAATGTCTGGACGATCTTCAGGTTTCTGGCCTGGAATCAGATCCAGCATATCCTGTATTTCTGGCCATTTCGGATTGCATGTAAAAGTGATGAAGAGATGAGGATAGCCAGCCCAACGACAAATCACCATGGCATCTTGGTAGTTTTGCTGCTTATTTCTAGGGCTACCATTATATGTTGAGGGTAGTATGATTCTTTGGCCAACTTGTTCAGTTCGTGTATCTCCATTTTCTATTGCATCATGCAGTCCTCTGTATAGTTCTATCCTCAGCTTACCTTGGTTTGTCATGTACCAATTTAGTCTCCATTGTTCAATGCACGTTGCTGCATCAACTAAGAACTGTAGGAACAAACGTCCACTCATTTGCAAGGTTGTTGCTTGGTTAAGACGTAGTTGGATGTGATATGCATAAAACTCAAGCATTGTTACATACTTTCTCTTACCTTTGTCACCTCTCTTTTTTTGATACTCTATTTCTGGTCTGAACCCATCTTCTCCATATGGAAAAAGCAAGGGGTATTGCATTGACATATAGCTTGGGTGCAACTCTGAAATCCTCTGTAACATTCTGTCTTTGGTCTCAATTATTATATCAAATTCATTATTTTCTCCATCTTGTTCCCCGATAATTAGTGCTGCAACTTCTGAGGCAGATGGGAGGTTGTGTTGTCGTCCATCTTTCGACCTTTTGTTGATCAATCTTAGTCTTACATCTTTAATATCTCGGTTTTCAAACCTGTCCCTTGCCATACGAAACGATTTGACTAAAACATTGTGCTCATCTAGCATCTCTAGTAGACCTTTGACAATGTTTTCATCTGGCTTTGCCTTACTCTCCATTGAAGTTGATGCAGTAATCCTGTTACGCACTTCATTTTCTGTGTCATGTATGTACAATTGGGCAAATTTTGGCTTTAGGAAGTAAAGTGCCAATCTGATTGTAGTTTTGGCCATTCAAACGGAAAACATATGGTCCAGGTGTCTGCTTATTAATTTCATAGTCAACCTTTCCTCCCATTGAAGTGAACGCGAACATGGAGTTGTACAACCTGATGTTCTGGCGAAAATCGGATGACTCTCCTCTTTCATTGTAACGTAGTAGCTGTCGGAGATACAACGGAGCTTGCTTCAGTGGTGGTAATTTAATTTTCCCTTCCTTGCAGCAGAGACCAAATTTTGGAACTTTGATGTTATGTGTGTTTGTGCTTCTCTCTCCATGCCACATAATGGCATTGCAAAATTCACAAACGCAATTTGGTTTTCCCAAATTTGAAACTTGAGTGACATCCTTTGCTATATTTAATTCTTCACAGCCATTATTGCCCTTTTCTGTCCTTATTCGTTTCCTTTCCCTTTTTAGCTGGAGTATCTCTTTCCTTCTTTGTCTAGCTTCCTTCCTTGCTACTCTGATAATATCTGATTGACTATCATTAGATTCTACTGTCGCAAGCTATGAGGTTCCTTGCTCAGGTATTTGTATTGTTTGATCACCTAATATATTTCTGCATTATATTTTGGTATCATTTGAATAATCCTGGTAAATTAATGTCTATATAATTATTTTTTGGTATTGGGCTAATGAATACCTTCTATTGTTTTGATTTGATCCACCGTTACTTCGACGCAAGTTGAGTGCAGCTAGTGAATCCTGAAATGAGGGAAAAATTGTAACGCTTTGTTTGGGAGCAACAACATGCAGATAGAATTAAGTATATGGAAGTTAGCAGTATTTGCTTTCTGGAGCCAAAGATATGGCATGTACCCCATGTGATATTTCTGACTGAATATTTAACCTTGACTGTAGAAATTAAAATCTATTCCTCATTGGGAACATCACAAAAAAATTAAGTACATGCTAGTGAGGACATCTTATAAGCACCTGATTCCTTTTCTGCTGAAGTATTTCTTTCCTTTTCCGTGCAGCATCCTTCATTGCTGCTCTAATGATGTCTGGTTGATTATCATTAGATTATAGAGTGGCAAGTTTGGAGGTTGCTTTGTCAGGTCTTTCATTGTTGCATTAGATTTTGGTGCCACTTTAATAATCTAGATAAATTAATGGGTATAAAATTGTTTTTATACTGTTGTAACGAATACCTATTGTTGTTTTTGTCTAGTCCATTGCTAGTTCGAAGCATGGGGACTGCAGGTAGTTAATCCTGAAAAATATGAGGGAAAAATGTAAGGATTTTGTCCAAGAACAACAACATGCAAAGAGTATCAAGTATTTTGATAGTTGACCCGTGCACTTGGATGGGCTATTATCATATTGATAGTCAAAATCTAATCATATTTAACTTTCTTAGAATTTTATTCCTCATCGGGGTTATCACAAAGTATGTAAGCAGTACATGATAGTGAGGACATCTTGTAAGCACCTTATTTTACTTGTCCGGAAATTCTGAGTTGCTGACGTTAAGTTTACGGAAATGTTAACGCCCACACGTGTGGGCGTTTGCACATCGCCCACACGCCTCCATCACCACTCATTTTGCCACGTATGAATAGATGACATCAGCAGATTTTTTTTTGATTTTCGGCTTAAAAATGTTGTATCTCCTAAATAAAAAGCGAACTAAAAATCCGTTTTCACCATTAAATCCATCTCGACAAGATCTTCAAAACTAGACCCCATGTTGATATGTTTCGACGAATTTTTTTTGGCCAAAAGTTGCCATGATGTTTACACTGCAGTTGCCATAGGGCTTAAACTAAAGTTGCCATGTGGCAATTTTAGTTTGTAGATCATGGCAATTTTAGTATTTTGATGATGGCAACTCCAGTACTTTGACCATGAATTTTTTTTGTATGAACCATGGCAATTTTACGTGCATGTTTCATGGCAATTTTAGTTTATGGTTCATGGCAAGTCTAGTTTCTTAATTCCCCATTTTATAAATGTCAAAATTTACTTTTAAATGTAGAAGAAAATAGGTGAAACATATCATGGCAACTTCAGTGCAAACATCATGGCAATTCATATGCAATAGACGTGGCAACTTTTAATCCAAAAAAATTTCATCAAAACATATCAACATGGGATCTAGTTTCGAAGATCTCATCGCGAGGGATTTAATGGTGAAAACGGATTTTCAACCAGATTTTTCGTTTAAGAGATAAAACATTTTAAAAACTGAAAATCCAAAAAGATTCCTACATGCATGCAAGCGATGACGTGGCAATCTGTTTACATTAGAGACGTGTGGTGCGTCTCCCTTCCTGCCACACGTGTGGCAGTTAGCGTGACCCTAAGTTTAATGTATACATGTCAGGTACCTCATTGTTTTGAAGGATGTTGTGTGGATCAATCAGTTTCCTGGAAATATTCTTGTTCTCCTATTGATAGTATGCCAACAAAGAATTGTAGATCATGTACGTGTGTTATTACCTTTTAAGCAGAGGACATACTATATGGTTTGTAATTGGCAAACTAATTTTGATGTTTGTTCATCAATTTATCTGTAGTTGCAATTAACAAAGCATATGTGATGAGATTACGGAGTTGATGCATATAGTAGTGGAAGTTGGTAATGAATACCTACAAGTACTGGCACACAACCTATCCGCTCCTTACTGCTTGCCATGTAAGGATTAATTATCGCCTGTAAGTGATGTAGGATGAGATCAGAGGTGATATCTTGCCGCGATGAAGGATGTGATCGGCGGCGATGTCAACGAATTGACTTGATACTATATTTTACCAAAAAAATTACCAAAAGAGTGATAAGAGGATTTTGTTATGTAGAATTTGTCACGCGTACATTTAGATCTGAGCAGTTAGTCTTAGCGCTGTATGTCTTATATATGCACGTCTCCATTCCATACACGTATAGTATGTATTTCATTCAAATTTCTATCCGTGTGTTTAACCATCCAGAACTCGTGCTTATCTACATGTCTTCATGGAAAAACCAATATTTAATTCCAGTCTAAACTTGAGTCATGGTCGGCCATGCATGATAGGGCTAGATGGCAAGACAGAATGCAGTGCGGACTGGAGCATGTATGTCAGAGCTAGGCGACAGGTAGAATGGGTTATGCCCCAGGCTTAGTGTATGAGAAATCTCTATGTACACTAGGGTGACAGGTAGAATTGGTTATGCCCCAGGCTTAGTGTATGTGAAATCTCTATGTACGCAACACATGTCAAGCTGAAAACTGACTTCAGGAAATCACTGAATTTGCACTCAGGACCTTCTTTGTAAACTTGTGTGCCCAACCAAGCTAGCAAAGCAAACAAATTGATTGATTCTGTAGGGAGGTTAGTCGTACCAAAAAGCTATCTGATCCATGTAAAAAAGGGTGGTTGATCAATTCCTCCACCGGCTAGCTTGGGGAGGCTAGCACATATGAAGAGAGCACCCTAATCAATTCCTACCAGAGTTGGCACCTGGTACAAATTTGGCGAACAGGATGGATAAACTCTACTGCTGTTTCTAATTAAAAGGGATGCACTTACGGAGAGAAATCAGTTGTTTCTAATTAAAAGGGATGCACTTATGGAGAGAAATCAGTTCCTGATGCTGGCGATCAAATGCTACAATAGAATCAAATATGGACTCAACCATGAACCGCAGAATTGTTCTTTTAGCTGTCATGCTTTCTTCATATAGCAAGCAACTAAGGTAACTAAGATTGAATTGTTTTAGACTATTCAGAATTACACCAAACATTTACTTCTGAATAATAGAGAGAATAATAACTTACTAACACAAAGGTATGCCTTTACGTTTATTACAAATATCTTAAACAATGACGAAGTTCATATAAAGTACAAATGTGATGCTCCCATCTATTGTACTACATCCTAAATTAATAGATCTCCACTAATTAGCGACTTGTCTTTCGAGTCCTTAATACACCAGACTTCTGAATGCCTTTGCTCAGTGATTTTTTATCAACACAACTAAGCCTTGTCCTAGGCCTTGAATCATTGTGCTCCTGATGAACACCGGCGCATTTGCGTACAACACGCTTCCTCTTGGGGCTTGATTCCATAGATTTGGATTTGTTTATTTCCTGACTACCTTTAGCTTTTGATTCATCGTCAAGATGTGCTGCACGACCTGTGCTCCGTCTCCTACCCCTTTTAGTCTGGTCAATAGTGAGTTCATCATCCTCTGATTCTTGCTTTATAGTTTTTGAAAGTGATAATTTGTTCACTTGCTCCTCGAACATTTATACCAGTTAGAGAGGTGTACAACAACTCTGAAAGAACATGAAAATGCACCAAGAAACTTACATGGTTATCATTCTGAATTCCTTTCTTCTTAGATCCCTTATCAACACCAGTAAGCCTTATGCTGGTCTTTGAATAATTCCCAGTTCCATCTTTTTCGGAATCTTCGTCTTCAGTAATGCTTATTGTACGCTTTCTTTTGGGGCTAGATTCCTTGAATTTGCATTCATCTTTCTCCTGGCTATCTCTTCTGATTCTTCATCAGAATGTACAACGCGACATGTGATCCTAGTCCTAGACTTTTTAGTGCCCTTCGTAGTGTTCTACAAAAACATGACAAATTGAGTTAGTTTCCATAAACATTCATCGTAAAATATGGCATGCACATATACAAAATGTTATGGAGCATCATAGTACAAATAGACGATACATGTTCAACATTAACGTGTTGTACCGATGAATCTTCTTCAGAGTCCATAAAAAATATTCTATGAACAATGTAATCTTGGTAACCGTACTTGAAATTATAGTCATTTAGTCTGAACTGAAAAATCAATCTCTGCCCACATATTTTCTGAAATTTTTCTGCCTGCTCATGGATATCACAGTCATCCCTATCTATCAAGAATCTTGCAGATTGCTTAATCAGTTTTTTTGCTTCTATCTCAAACATGGTGCAAGTTGTTGTTGCAGTATGATCACATATCTCTAGCTTAAGTTTGTACCTAGTAACAAAATGACACATCTGGTAAGTGGAGTATAAATTACTACCTAAAACATGAGATATTATCAAATTTACCTTGGACATGTCTTCTCAGGTTCTTTCTCAGATTTTGGACAGTAGAAGTGATTCCCTTCTTTTTGTAGTTTTTTGTTACATTTGCCGCATCCTATGTAGTACCACTCATCTGATATATTAATTGACTTAATGGTTGGTTATGCAGTATAGAACTTTTCCTGTCCATTGTAGGTTAAATTAGCACATAAAACATATGAAAAAAGAATTTAAAAGTTAATCATAAATACTTGTTTTTCAGATTCATATGCAATTTCAGTTATTTCTCTTAGTGGCTTTCTGTTATAGAGCAATTGTTCTTGAATTATTCCTTGCAAGTGGGCTTCCGTCCCTATTTCCTCTATGATATCATCTTCCAAGCAATACCTATTTTCGCATGAGGTACGTATCCATGTACATGACTAAATAGGATTTCTTCATATTATTGCGGAAAAACGGTTGCACCTCGTGTGGAGCTCAACTGTTTCAGGGATATCCAAATCGATATATACTTTGGTCGCACCTATAGATGACAGCGAGTACTCTTCAAGCAATTGATATTAAATTTCGAATACAAAAAAGACATGCATAAAACTACTTACCCTTGATTGATATAAATACAAACTTTTCAACTTTTTGACCATTGTTGATGTTACTATGACATCACATCCCATAGAATCTTCATCAATTTGGTCGACCTTATTGCCCCAGAGTCTAATATTAACTTTTTGATCCCTGTATATTCCAACAGACATGACTATGAGCAGCCATGATATTTTATTCATACAATTTTATTTAAGTGTACTTACTCAATTCGAAGTACAATATCTCGAATCTTGGAAATCCCATGAGTTGTCTCTGTCTCTTCAATATTCCCTATATAACTTTCTACCCCAATGACATCTGCTAAGTAAGATGGTATTAATATGTGGTGAAGATTCAAGTTAATAATTTAAACAAATACAATCATACTGGATAAGTACATCCTCTGGCCATCTCTTGTGGAAAGAACTTCAACACTACAAAACATGAAACTTTGTTCTGCTATTCTGATATTTTTAAGTCCCTTAATCTCTTAAATTTTTGTTGTGTGCAAGAAGTTAATAATCTTGTCACCTTCAACTGGACGGAAATTCATGGCAGATGTAACCTTGAAGTTTGCTATCATGTAGACTAAACCTTCTTGGATCAATGGCCTGAACTTGTTAACCATATGTTTTATTACCTTGGCATGTATCATAGTGCCCTGAAACATTATAATGCAGTGAGAAGATGCATTGGTATTTAAATCATAGTGACCTATTTATGTTGGAAAAAATCCTTTTACCAATAAACTGACCGGTTCATCAAGCAGTATCATGTCAAGGCTAATTAGTTCATTGTTATTGAGGTTAATAGCGTCCCATAGCCTAATTACTCTGACCTTCACTTTTCAGGAATCCTTCCCATTGTTCATCGCATCGAGCATATCGTATGCCATTGTTTCAATTGAAAACAAAAGAATTTGACCTGTAAGCGAACACAATTTTGAAGATTAGAACTTGTTATAGTCTTAGCCAAATCAAAGACTTTATAATCGGAAAGAAAGATTAGTTTGTATGACATAGTAAGTGCAAAGCCTAACAATGTGATTGAACCAACAGAAAAAATAATCATCTAAAAATTGGGTGAAAAGCAACTGAGCAGAGGCAACTATCGCACCTAATAGGAGAATCTGACCAATGACGATGCTGACAACGAACAGAGCCTCCTTGATTTGAGATGGTCTATGTTAGGCTGCAGGCTTAATTTATAAGCTAGCCTTATGGGCTTAGTTCTGCCCCGAGCCGATCTCTGTGACGCATCCAAAGAGCATACGTGAGAATAATAGATTTGAAATTGAATCCTTAGATTTTTTTTGAATCCATCTAGCAAAAAAATGAATGTGAGAAGGGGAACCTGATCCACATGAGGAAAATAATTTTATTGCGACAACCTCGTTGAGCACAGGAGATCCACGCCCCAACGTCCTTGCTGCAATTTGAGGTGAGGATAGAAGAGTCCTTGACGCAATTTGAAGTGAGGATAAAATAGTCCTTGCTGCAATTTGAGGTGAGGAGAGAAGAGACCTGAGAGTTTGAGAGAAAGAGAGAGACGTGATTGAGAGAGGGATCCATGCGCAAATTCCTTGCTCCAATTTGAGAGACATGGATCTGGTCATCATGGGGAGATGTGGAGAGACCTGGGAGTGAGAGAGAGAGAGAGAGATGAGATTGAGAAAGAGATTACGATTGGTTCAGGTCTCTTTTTTGTGAACGGGGGTCTCTTTTTTATTAGGTAATGGAAGAGACAGTGGAGAGCGCTACGGGCCTTTTCATGACTCACAGCGCTATGGGCCTTTTCTTCTGACTCAGCCGTCGAATGATTTTGGGCTTTGTGAATCAGTCTATTTAATAAGCCTCAAATTGTATGGGTTAATCTAGACCGTAATAACTCGGTCCCATCATTAGATGTACAGCTCCTATTTTCTAATCAACGTGGAAATTATTAGGGAGTCGCTAATTAGTATAGGTATAGGTATAGATGTCCTATACACATGGCATGATCATTGGTAGAGTTTGGAGCAAGAAGATGAAGTATAGGAGTTGGAGGATTTATTTGATTTTTAGAGCACTTGCAAACAACAGACAAAATCCAATCAAGGCAAGGTCCAGAACACTCAAAAGTTTTTGTCAAACCACATTTTATAATGATTTATTAACTCAAGTGTAGTGGCATGAAAATCAGGGTGTGACACCTTGTGAACTTATGCATAGGGGTTGGCACATGTTTTCATCTTGACTCTCCTGTAGAAACTTTGGGGCACTCTTTGAAGTTTTTTGTGTTGGTTGAATAGATGAATCTATGATTGTGTGATGCATATCGTATAATCATACCCACAGATACTTGAGGTGACATTGGAGTATCTAGGTGACATTAGGGTTTTGGTTGATTTGTGTCTTAAGGTGTTATTCTAGTACGAACTCTATGATTGATCGAATGGAAAGAATAGCTTCGTGTTATTTTACTACGGACTCTTGAATAGATCGATCAGAAAGGATAACTTTGAGGTGGTTTCGTACCCTACAATAATCTCTTCATTTGTTCTCCGCTATTAGTGACTTTGGAGTGACTCTTTGTTGCATGTTGAGGGATATTTATATGATCCAATTATGTTATTATTGTTGAGAGAACTTGCACTAGTGAAAGTATGAACCTTAGGCATTGTTTCCTAGCATTGCAATACCGTTTACACTCACTTTTATTACTTGTTACCTTGCTGTTTTTATATTTTCAGATTACAAATACCTATATCTACCATCCATATTGCACTTGTATCACCATCTCTTCGCCGAACTAGTGCAGCTATACAATTTACCATTGTATTGGGTGAGTTGGGGACACAAGAGACTCTTTGTTATTTGGTTGCAGGGTTGCTTGAGAGAGACCATCTTCATCCTACGCCTCCCATAGATTGATAAACCTTACGTCATCCAGTTGAGGGAAATTTGCTACTGTCCTACAAACCACTGCGCTTGGAGGCCCAATAACGTCTACAAGAAGAAGGTTGTGTAGTAGACATCAAGCCAATTTCTGGCGCCGTTGTCGGGGAGGTGAGTGCTTGAAGGTATATCTTTAGATCTTGCAATCGGATCTTTTTGTTTCTTGTTTTATCACTAGTTTATTCTATAAAAGAAAACTACAAAAAAATGGAATTAAGGTTGCCTCATATGCTTCATCTTTTTAATGCCTTTCGTGAAAATGATGGGAAGGAAAATTGTGCTCAAGTACTAGAAGAAGAATTACATAGAATGCTTGGCATAAAATATGTGAATGATGAGCATTATTACAATGTTGTTAGTACGAACTCCTTGAATATCCATATTACTAATGATGATTGCACTAGTCATGATGAAAATGTCTCTTATAAGCATGCCAATTTTTTGTGGAGTGCATAGAGTTTGCAAGTACACACCAAATAGGGAAGATAGATTTTGCAAGAGGCATAAGTATTAAGAAACCAAATGGTTGCAATAAAGGCTAGATGTTTGTGTTGAAATTTAAATTTTCTTAGTCATCCTTGTGAACTTTGCAATGAACGTGATCATTTAAATACCAAATGCAAATTGTTTCATGATCGTATCGTGTCCCAAAATTGTGTTGACTTGATTTCCCCTACACATCATAAGGAACTTAGTTTGCTTGTGGGTTATGAAGAAATTAAATGTATAACTAAGGATATGCCAGAATTTGTCCTTGATAAAGTTCTTGATTTTGATCTAGAGGAATTTTACATGTACTTGTGGTGAATTGCATTGAAAATCCTTATATTGCCAATTATATAAATACAAGAAAACAAATAGAAGATGAAGAGAATACTAATGAAAGGGAAGAGATTCCCCAATATCCTCCTATTCTTTCTTATGATGAATCAGGTAACGAGGAGGAGCTTTCTATTCAACCAATCTCATTAATAAGGAGCTCAAAAAAGAGGGTTAAACCCACACATGATGTGAAGAAGAAAAACAAAATACGGAGAAGCAAAGGTAGAAAGGTATCCCACCTAAATGATGTTGCTCCTATTACTCATTGTGATGATGATAATTGCTACACTATTGGTGCTATCCATACTATTAATGATGAGAGTGATTATGCTTATGATATGAAAAGGCCCAAGCTTCAGGATGCTATGTTTGATGAGAATAACATGTTTGAGAATATATTTGCTGCAATTAATGTTTGTCCCAAG
Source organism: Aegilops umbellulata (assembly GCA_032464435.1). Classification (NCBI taxonomy): domain Eukaryota; kingdom Viridiplantae; phylum Streptophyta; class Magnoliopsida; order Poales; family Poaceae; genus Aegilops; species Aegilops umbellulata. Next base: position 33,047,282 of record CP136059.1, read on the forward strand.
CTTGGGGATGCTATATTTAATGAAGATGATATTTTTAGCCTCCCAAGTTTTGATGAGCAAATTTATTATGATGATAGCATGCCTCCTATTTATGATGATTATTGTGATGACACTTATACTATAAAAAGTAGTGATGATTATATTTATAAAACTTATCATGATTATTATTACCCTTTTTCTGAACATTACTCTTTTAATGTGGAAACAATTTATAGTATTCGAGTTTCTTATGATACTGTCACTATTCTGAATGAGAAGAAATTTGCTTATGTGGAGAGTAATAAAAATTATATGCTTGTAGATCATGAAAAGAATGCTTTATGTGATGGTTATATTATTGAATTCATTCATGATGCTACTGAAAATTATTATGAGGGAGGAACATATGCTTGTTGGAATTGTAATAATATCAAGTTTCCTCTCTATGTGCTTAAAGTCTTGAAGTTATGCTTGTTTTGCCTTCCTATGCTAGTTGATTATTGTTCCCATAAGTTGTTTGCTCACAAAATCGCTATGCATAGGAAGTGGGTTAGACTTAAATGTGTTGGTCATATTCTTCATGTTGCTCTCTTTATGTTTCAATTCTTATCTTTTATGTGAGCATCATTGAAATCACCATGCCTAGCTAGGGGCGATAAACGTTAGCGCTTGTTGGGAGGCAACCCAATTGTACTTTTTTCCTTTACTTTTGCTACTGTTTAGTAATAAATAATTCATCTAGCCTCTGTTTAGATGTGGATTCATGTTTTAATTAATTTTGTGCCAAGTAGAACCTTTGGGAAGACTTGGGTGGAAGTTAATGTGATCTTGGTGTAAAAAACAGAAACTTTGCGCTCACGAGTTTAGCTGTCATTTTTTTTTACAGAAGAGTGCTTTTAGGTTGATTATTTTTTCAGATGATTTATAGACAAATTACTCACGTCCACCAATTTATTTCAGAATTTTTGGAGTTCCATAAGCATTTGGTTAAGTCAGATTACTACAGACTGTTCTGTCTTTGACAGTTTCTGTTTTCATTGTGTTGTTTGCTTATTTTGATGAATCTATGAGTAGTATCGGAGGGCATGAACCATAGAGAAGTTGGAATGAAGTAGAAATTACACCAATATGAATTTATAATGAGTTCACAACAGTACCTAAGTGGTGATTTATTTTCTTATACTAATGGAGCTTACGAGTTTTCGGTTAAGTTTTGTGTTGTGAAGTTTTCAAGTTTTGGGTAAGGATTCGATGGACTATGGAATAAGGAGTGGCAAGAGCCTAAGCTTGGCGATTCCCAAGGCACCCAAAGGTAATATTCAAAGACAACCAAGAGCCTAAGCTTGGGGATGCCCCGGATGGCATCCCCTCTTTCGTCTTCGTTCATCGGTAACTTTACTTGGAGCTATATTTTTATTCACCACATGATATGTGTTTTGCTTGGAGCGTCATTTTATTTTATTTAGTTTTGCTTGCTGTTTGAATAAGATACCAAGATGTGAAATTCTTAAATATTAGAGAGTCTTCACATAGTTTCATGATTATTCAACTACTCATTGATCTTCACTTATATCTTTTGGAGTAGTTTGTCATTGGCTCAAGTGCTTCACTTACATCTTCTTAGATCACGACATTGCTTCACTTATATTATTTTGAGAGTCTTAAACAGCATGGTAATTTGCTTTGGTTGTGAATTTAGTCCTAATATGATGGGCATCCAAGATGGGTATAATAAAAACTTTCATATAGAGTGCATTGATACTATGAGAAGTTTGATCAGATTGCTTTGAGATATGAAGATGGTGATATTAGAGACATGCTAATTGAGTAGTTGTGAATTTGAGAGATACTTGTGTTAAAGTTGGTGATTCCCGTAGCATGCACGTATGGTGAACCGTTATGTGATGAAGTTAGAGCATGATTTATTTATTGATTGTCTTCCTTATGAGTGGCGGTCGGGGACGAGCGATGGTCTTTTCCTACCAATATAACCCCCTAGGAGCATGCGTATAGTACTTCGTTTTGATAACTAAGAGATTTTTGCAATAAGTATGCGAGTTTTTTATGACTAATGTTGAGTCGATGGATTATACGCACTCTCACCCTTCCACCATTGCTACCCTCTCTAATATTGCGCACCTTCCGCCGGTATCATACACCCACCATATACCTTCCTCAAAACTGCCACCATACCTACCTATCATGGCATTTCCATAGCCATTCCGAGATATATTGCCATGCAACTTTCCACCATTCCGTTTATTATGACACGCTCCATCATTGTCATATTGCTTTGCATGATCATGTAGTTGACATCGTATTTGTGGCAAAGCCACCGTTCATGATTTTCATACATGTCACTCTTGATTCATTGCACATCCTGGTACACCGCCGAAGGCATTCACATAGAGTCATATTTTTGTTCTAAGTACTGAGTTTTAATTCTTGAGTTGTAAGTAAATAAAAGTGTGATGATCATCATTATTAGAGCATTGTCCCAGTGAGGAAAGGATGATGGAGACTATGATTCCCCCACAAGTCAGGATGAGACTCCGGACGAAAAAAATAAATAAAAGAGGCCAAAGAAGCCCAAATAAAAAAAAGAAAAAGAGGCCATAAAAAAAGAGAAGGCCCAAAAAATGATGAGAGAAAAAGAGAGAAGCGGAAATGCTACTATCCTTTTACCACACTTGTGCTTCAAAGTAGCACCATGATCTTCATGATAGAGAGTCTCCTGTGTTGTCACTTCCATATACTAGTGGGAATCTTTCATTATAGAACTTGGCTTGCATATTCCAATGATGGGCTTCCTCAAATTGCCCTAGGTCTTCGTGAGAAAGTGAGTTGGATGCACACCCACTTAGTTTCTTTTGTTGAGCTTTCATACGCTTATAGCTCTAGTGCATCCGTTGCATGGCAATCCCTACTCCTCGCATTGACATCAATTGATGGGCATCTCCCTACCTCGTTGATTAGCCGCGTCAATGTGAGACTTTCTCCTTTTTTGTCTTCTCCACAATACCCTCATCATTATACTCTATTCCACCCATAGTGTTATGTCCATGGCTCACGCTCATGTATTGCGTGAAGTTGAAAAAAGTTTGAGATTACTAAAGTATGAAACAATTGCTTGGCTTGTCATCGGGGTTGTGCATGATGAGAGCATTTTCGTGTGATGAAAATGAAGCATAGCCAAACAATCCCTACTCACTCACATTGATATCTATTGATGGGCATCTCCATAGCCCGTTGATACGCCTAGTTGATGTGAGACTATCTTCCCCACAACCACCATTCTATTCCACCTATAGTGCTATGTCCATGGCTCACGCTCATGTATTGCGTGAAAGTTGAAAAAGTTTGAGAACTTCAAAAGTATGAAACAATTGCTTGGCTTGTCATCGGGGTTGTGCATGATTTAAATATTTTGTGTGATGAAGGTAGAGCATAGCCAGACTATATGATTTTGTAGGGATAGCTTGCTTTGGCCATGTTATTTTGAGAAGACATGATTGCTTTGTTAGTATGCTTGAAGTATTATTGTTTTCATGTCAATATTAAACTTCTGTTTTTAATCTTATGGATCTGAATATTCTTGCCACAATAACAAAGATTACATTGATAAATTTGTTAGGTAGCATTCCACATCAAAAAATCTGTTTTTTTATCATTTACCTACACGAGGACGAGCAGGAATTAAGCTTGGGGATACTTGATACGTGTCCAATGTATCTATAATTTTTTATAGTTCCATGCTATTACATTATCCATCTAGGATGTTTTATATGCATTTATATGCTATTTTATATGTTTTTTGGGACTAACATATTAACCTAGAGCCCAGTGCCAGTTTTTTTCCTTGTTTTGAGTTTTACAGAAAAGGAATACCAAACGGAGTCTAATTGACATGCCAATTTTTGACATTTTTTATGGACCAAAAGAAGCCCCTGGAGTAAAAAACTTTGGCCAGAAGAGTCCTGGGCCGTCCACGAGGGTGGGGGCGCGCCCTGCCCCCCTGGGTGCCCCCCTATCCCGTGGACGACTCGGAGACCCCACCGATGTGAGACCTACGCCAAAAATTCCTATACATACAGAAAACTCCAGAAAATAACCTAGATCGGGAGTTCCACCGCCACAAGCCTCTATAGCCACCAAAAACCAATCGAGACCCTGTTCCGGCACCCTGCCGGAAGGGGGATCCCTCACCGGTGGCCATCTTCATCATCCCGGTGCTCTCCATGACGAGGAGGGAGTAGTTCACCCTCGGGGTTGAGGGTATGTACCAGTAGCTATGTGTTTGATCTCTCTCTCTCTCTCTCGTGTTCTTGATTCAACACGATCTTGATGTATCGCGAGCTTTGCTATTATAGTTGGATATTATGATGTTTCTCCCCCTCTAATCCCTTGTAATGGATTGAGTTTTCCCTTTAACGTTATCATCGGTGGGAACGATACCTATGGGATCACTGGAATCCATTCTATGGTCGGCGGGCGCGGGGTTGTGAGAAGAGCAGGTCCAAGAGCCACCACAAGGATCGTTTACCCAGGTTCGGGCCGCGAGGATGCGTAAAACCCTAGTCCTGCTTTGGTGGATGTATTGAGTGTTCTTGAGCTTCTGAACTAGCTACGGTGGCTGCGTAGTTCCAAAAAGCCGAATCCCTCTCCTGGCCGCCTCGGGCCTCCTTTTATAGGGAAAAGGGGTTGCCACAGTGGCACACAGGAGGTGGAAAGGTCTACAGTGCGCGAGCTTATCACACGGCATTACGAGACAAAGTGCATTATATGCGCTACTTAGGTGTCCATTAGCTTTATCGAGGACGGGAACGAGGCCCGTCCCATCCGTCGCCGCTCCTCCTTGCTTCAACACGCACCCAGGCCAGCGATGCATGCAGTGCCATGTAGGCAGGCAGGCTACTGAGGTGGCGCGGTGGCAGGGCCTTCACGAATATCTGCATGCCACCACGCAGGTGCTTGCTGAGTTGGTCTGGAAGCCGCGTGTTGCCACACAGGTGCCTGCCTAGCTGGTTGGGCTGGTAGCTGCATGTGAATGGTGGTGGATCCTTGGCTAGTGCGGGCCTGGCAGTGGCTCCGCTGACCCCCTCGACAAGGGTCTTGCCGGGGGCCCGCAAGGATCTTGCCGTGGCATCGCAGTCGTCCCGGCAAGGAGCTTGCCGTGGGTCTTGTGGATCTTCTCGGCTAGGATCCCGCCGAGGGTCGCCATCTTCTGGTCCTCATCTGATCTTGTGTGTTCATGATCTTGACGAAGATCTGCATGCCACCACAGAGGCGCCTTCCAAGCCCTGGTTCCAATGTAGTTGGTTGGCTGGTGTTGGAACCCACGGGCTCAAGGGTGGCCTGCTCTGCTGGCATCGAGCAAGTTGCCCCGGCAAGGCTCTTGCCGGGGCCGCGGAGGTCGCCCCGGAGTTGGTCTTGCCGGGGGAGTCCACCTCGCCCTTTTGCTTTCCTGTATTTCTAGTCTTGGCATGGCCTTGGTTGTCTTGCACTTTGGCTTCTTCCCGGTTTCCCTCCTCTGCCCTGCTTAGTGTGGCCGCGGGCGCGGCTCTGACTATCCGTGCACAAGTAAAGGGGTACAAAGGAGTGCCCCTATTTTAGTACACCGACAGTTATCTTATCAGATTGAGTCTTTAAGGATTTGAGGACACTTGATGTATGTCTTGCATGTGCTTATCTGTGGTGACAATGGGATATCCACGTGATCTACTTGATGTATGTTTTGGTGATCAACTTGCGGGTTCAGTGACCTTGTGAAATTATGCATAGGGGTTGGCACACGTTTTCGTCTTGACTCTCCGGTAGAAACTTTGGGGCACTCTTTGAAGTTCTTTGTGTTGGTTGAATAGATGAATCTGAGATTGTGTGATGCATATCGTATAATCATACCCACGAATACTTGAGGTGACATTGGAGTATCTAGGTGACATTAGGGTTTTGGTTGATTTGTGTCTTAAGGAGTTATTCTAGTACGAACTCTATGATAGATCGAGCGGAAAGAATAGCTTCATGTTATTTTACTACAGACTCTTGAATAGATCGATAAAAAAGGATAAGTTTGAGGTGGTTTCGTACCCTACAATAATCTCTTCTTTTGTTCTCCGTTATTAGTGACTTTGGAGTGACTCTTTGTTGCATGTTGAGGGATATTTATATGATCCAATTATGTTATTATTGTTTAGAGAACTTGCACTAGTGAAAGTATGAACCCTAGGCCTTGTTTACTAGCATTGCAATACCGTTTACACTCACTTTTATTACTTGTTACCTTGCTGTTTTTATATTTTCATATTACAAATACCTATATCTACCATCCATATTGCACTTGTATCACCATCTCTTCGCCGAACTAGTGCACCTGTACAACTTACCATTATATTGGCTGTGTTGGGGACACAAGAGACTCTTTTTATTTGGTTGCAGGGTTGATTGAGAGAGGCCATCTTCATCCTACGCCTCCTACGGATTGATAAACCTTAGGTCATACACTTGATGGAAATTTGCTACTGTCCTACAAACCTATGCACTTGGAGGCCTAACAACGTCTACAAGAAGAAGGTTGTGTAGTAGACATCAGCCGACAAGGCCTGCCGGGCTTATCTTGCCAGCTTCACATCTGTCCTCTTGACACGTCGCTGCACGGGTGTCATTTGTGGGCATCTTCTATAGGAGATGGTCGCCATGTGGCAAATGCTGCCACTCAATCACCTTGCGGCTTGACACCGCACTGATTGACGACGTGAGTCGTACTTGTGCGTTTGGCGGGGGTGGTTCAGTCCCCGCGAGCCCCGCCAGGCACTGCCGGGGAGTCTCAATTGCTTGCTTCTGGTGGTGGCCTGGCCCCTTGCCGGGCTCGCCTGCCCAGCGAGTGAGGCCCTTCTCTTGCCAATATTCTGTCCCTTTGGCTCGGTCTTGATCTCTCTGAGCTGCATGTTGGTTCACTAAGTCTCTTGGTCCCTTGACTCCTGACCTAAGCTGGTGCTCCAACCTTGATCTTGTGCCTGTGCACAGTTGGGCAACATACACGGGGTCTATTGCACCGACACACCATCATCCCAAACCCTAGTTCATCTCTTGTGTTCAATCTTCTTACCGGAACTATAGATTGGTGCTTGTGGGTGACTAGTAGTGTTGATTACATCTTGTAGTTGATTACCGTATGGTTTATTCGGTGCAAGATTATATGTTCAGATCCAGTATGCTATTTAATACCCCTCCGATCTTGAACATGATAATTATTTGTGAGTAGTTACTTTTGTTCTTGAGGTAATGGGAGAAATCATGTTGCAAGTAATCATGTGAACTTGATATGTGTTTGATATTTTGATAGTATGTATGTTGTGATACCCTTAGTGGTGTCATGTGAACGTCGACTACATGACACTTCAGCATATTTTGGCCTAAGGGAATGCATAGTGGCATAGCAATTAGATGATGGGTTGCGAGAGTGACAGAATCTTAAACCACAGTTTATGCGCTATTCCGTAAGGGACCGATTGGATCCAAAAGTTCAATGTTATGGTTAGAATTTATTCTTAATACTTTTCTCATAGTTGCGGATGCTTGCAAGAGGGTTAATCATATTTAGGAGGTTTGTTTAATTAAGAACAGTACCTAAGCACCGGTCAACCCACATATCAAATTATCAAAGTAGCGAACACAAATCGAACCAACATGATGGAAGTGACTAGATGAAATCCCCGTGTACCCTCGAGCTCAAAAGGATCTTTGCCTCAAAAGGATTGGGCTACCTTGCTGCACTTTTGTTACTATTATCATTACTTGCTCGTTAAAAATTATCTTGCTGTCAAATTACTCTACTACTTACAATTTCAGCACTTGCAGACATCACCTTGCTGAAAACCACTTGTCATTTCCTTCTGCTCCTCGTTGGGTTCGACACTCTTACTTATCGAAAGGAGCTACAACTGATACCCTATACTTGTGGGTCATCAAGGCTATTTTCTGGTACCATTACCGGGTGAGGGAGTCCTGGACTAAGGGGTCCTTGGGCGTTTGGTCTGTTATTCATTGGGTCAGACTGATGGGCTGTGAAGACATGAAGGCCGAAGACTGTATCCGTGTCCGGGTTGGACTCTACTTGGCATGGAGGGCAAGTTTGCCGACCGACTATGAAGATTACTTCTCATGTAACTGGCTCCATGTAACCCTAGATTCCCCCCCTATCTGCTGGTCATGGTGGACAAATTCACTAAGTGGATAGAGGCTAAACCGGTCAAAACGGCTGAGTCCGTCCCGGTGATAGACTTCATATCCGGTGTTGTGCACCGTTATGGTGTCCCACACAGCATCATCACTGACAACGGCTCTAATTTCACAGCCGGCGAGGTAAAAACCTAGTGTACTAATCTAGGTATTAAACTCGATTACGCCTCCATCTACCATCCACAAACCAACGGTCAAGTCGAACGAGCCAACGGTCTTATTATGAGCGGCATCAAGCCCAGACTAGTGTTGTCTTTGAAAGAATCAGACAAGCACTGGGTTGAGGAGCTCGACTCCATACTCTGGGGGCTGCGGACCACGCCTAGCCATACTACCGGATCCACACCTTTCTTCATGGTGTATGGCGCAGAGGCCGTATTGCCCTGCGATATTATTCACGACTCACCTCGAGTGCGTATGTACGAAGAGAGAGAAGCCAAGCTTGATCGGCAGGACAGCCTAGATGCCCTGGAGGAGGAACGCGATGTCGCAAAAGCCCGTTCAGCATTTTACCAACAACAGGCTCGAAGATATCAAAGCAGAGAAGTACGGGCCAAGACTTATAACGTTGGCGAACTCGTTCTACACCTGACGGAGAATAAAAAGGACAAACTCAAGCCCAAATGGGAGGGTCCCTTCATAATTGATGAAGTTCTCATTGGAGGAGCGTACCGTCTTCGCGATGCATCAGACAATCGCCTCGAGCCGAACCCCTGGAACGCGGCCAGACTCCAAAGATTCTATGCCTAGTGCCAAACCCCTCGTTCGTCTCCTCCTCCCCTATAGTTTCCATTATTTTTTCTCTCTTTTCCGATTACTTTCTTCTTTCTCGCTTTAAAGCTTTGGTACGGCTAGACCGCACACCATTTACACATACATCTTTAAATATGTACGTCACTCGTACCTGGGGGCTTCTTCGACAGAGGTTCTTGTCATTCTGTGAGCATCAAGCTCCTCACGTATGAGTTTTTCCATATGTACCTTTTCTTTGCCACTATATGCATCGATATGACTTAAGTTTTGGCCAAGCTGGGTTGCCTGGATCCCGTGCTTATGCCCTATGTTCCCGTTAGTTCGGCTAGGGCATAAAGGGAGCACCTCTGCGATTGTTACTGCCGGGTCATATGGATGTGTACCTCAGACTGGGTGAAGCCGAAACTAGCGTTCTTAAGGGAATATTTGGTCGGTGAATTAAAGATGTTTTTTAACTCACTCCATTGTGCACCCCCAGAAGTTATACAAACTGTGGTGCTCACATCACAATTCGGACATGTACATTAAATGCATGCACACCCAGGAAAAGGAACCCTTAACGGAACTATTCTCTCTTGAAGATGTTTCTTACGATATCAATGTAATATAACATAGCTAGCCGGATACAACTTGTCTGTTCAAGCAACTATGACCCCTACGCCTAGTTTTCCAGGCATAACTCGGCCTATTCGGCCGCGACGGTATTCAGAAACACTCCGCACCTTCAGGTCCGTAGGTTGAAGCGAAAAGGTCTGCCATGACAAATGATGTACAATTCAGCTAGAGTTCCACATAATGAGGAAAGTACACAGTCACTTGGACTCGAACACCTCCTCCTCTACACCTTCCAACAGACAGTCTAACTTACAATCCTGTTGGAAATATTTGGCGGCCACCTCTACTTGGTCATATACTAGACTAACGGGAATTTCTTCCCCATTTGACCCTAACGGTCCAACCCGGGCCATGTGATTTGGATCCAGCTTGGTATATCGCGTTTTCACCATGGCCCGGGCCTCTCGCGCGCCCTCTCGGCAGACCGATATCTTCCATAGTTGGATACGCCGCCGCGCTCCCTTGAACAACTCTACAAGATCCTCCATACTTCCTGGAGGGGAGGAGGATGGCCATAAGGCCTTGGCAACGCTGCGCATGGCCAACAAGGCATGCTCGTGCACTTGCGGCAGTCTTTGCAGCAGATCACTCGATGATCCGGACACCTCCTCTTCAGGACGGCCTGTCAATATACCTGCAAACATGACTATATTAGTCCCATTTATCTCTGAACTACTTTAAATATAGTTCGGAAACATACTGAATATGGCGCCCCGCAGCCTCTTGTTATCCTTCACGGAATCGGCTAGCTGGGCTCGAACATATTTCAATTCTTCACCCAATGTAGTGTTGGAATCTTGTAGGTTGTTTTTCTCATCTCTGACGCGGGTCAGCACACGCTGGCCTACGGCGTGTTGCCTTTTCACCTATCTTTCTCCCTCTTGGGCGATCTACAACTTCTCTTCAAGTTGATCAGACGACCCTATTATGCGATCAGCAGTAGAATTAGCAGAGTTGGTATACAATTATTGTTCCTCGATGGAGGGGAACATTACCAGAAGATGACTTTTTGACATTTTCCAGTTTGGCAGTAGCAGCATTTAGCTGCGTCCGACACTGCTCCAGCTCCTGGGCTAGCAAGCAATTCTTCTCTGTAAGGACCTGGTCGTACAACGATCCTTAAGTCAGTTGTGCCAACTGCTTTCAGTCTCGGGGGCTACGGGCATATGGTTATCCTTTTTTGACAAAGAAAACTTACCTGCACATCTGTCAGATATTGCTTCGTGGCTCTTCTAAGCCCATCTCGAACAGCTTGGATGTATGCGTCGCCCGAGCTGAAGGCATTAAAAGCCTCTTCCGAGAACTTGGGGTCTCGCAAGACAGCCCTGCAGCACCGATGGTTCATGGCACTCTCTACCTCCGAGTTGGTGACGGACATATTTTCGGAACCCTCGGCCGAAGGGCAGTCCAGCGCTGTTCCTGCACCGGCCCCAGTCTCCCCGACTGGATCTAAATCCCGGTTGTTGGGAACACCACCGACCGGGTCCCCGGACACAGTTCGGCGAACCCTCTTCCTGTAACCAAACAAACATACGAGTCACAGTCGGATGCGGCCGCTGAAAAGCATGTTTATCCGTACCTCCTCGATGAAGGTCTGGCTGTGTCTTTACCCGCCTTCCTCTTTGAAGGCTTGCCCGAAGCGGAAGCCGATCTCTTCGAAATCGCCGAACGTCTCCCCTGTGAAGCATGATACAGTGCGGTGGGTGAGGCAGAATAAGAACACTCTTTTAGAGAGGGTGTTTCTTAATTGTTTACATGTGAAGCAGGAAGAAGGCCAGGGTATTCGGCGGTGATGGCAACTTCTGTGCCGTCATAGCTTGTCTGGTAAAACACTCCCTCCGCAAGCACCACGAATATATCCGGATCCTCTTCAAACTCATGATCTAGCTCCCGGTTGTGGGGCAGGACTATGAAGTCTTTCAGTGACCTTCCGCCAGTGCTGTCATAACAAACTGACTTGAGATTTATCATAATGCGGAAGTGGAATGAGTGGAATAGAGGGGTTGAGGCCTACCCAACGGGGAGGATCATACATAGAATACCCGTCTCTGCGCTTAATGCGAAGAAACTCCTCTTCCTCCCCTTTAAATAGCTCAACAAATATTTTGGCCAGAGCGGCGGGGGTATCCTGACCCTTCCAGCCATAGTGGGAGGCGTCATCCTCTCCATTGTAGTGCCACATGGGCAGCCCTCTGTATTGTAGGGGCTGAAACCCTCGCACTATGGAGGCTGCCATTACCTTGATTATTGTGAGTCCGGACTGAGCGAGCATCTTTATCTGCTCATAAGCTGGCAAACTTCTACGCTGTCATCCTCTTCAAGATTCTGGGGACGCCAACTGTGGCGTTTCTTCAGCGGAATGCTCGCAAATTCAGGAAGACCCTTTCGAGCTGGGTCAGGAAGCACGACGTCCTCAATATAGAACCATTCGGAAGGCCATTCTTCAGGTGCCTTCCTTGGTGTGCTGGACAGATATCCAGTATTGATGATACGCCATACTTCGGCTTCGCCCACTTCAAATATTGACCCCTCATGATTACGTGGGACAAGACAGAATAACTTCCTCCACAGTTCGAAATGAGCCTTGATACCCAGGAATAATTCGCATAAAGTGATGTAACCCGCGATGTGCAGAATGGAGGAGCTGGAGGCCATAGTATTCCAGAAGCCCTCAGAGGAACGGATGAATGGGAAATCCAACGCCCCTTAGCAGGTAGGGGACGAAACATACTCACTCTCCCCCGGATGGATTGGGAAAGTGCTCTGCCTGAATCTCACCATTGAAGGAATCTAGCCCCGCTCAAACAGGAACTAGATCTGTGGGGGGGGGGGATCCCTGCGTCTGCAACTTTGTCAATTGACTGTGGGACACTGAACACCTCCCCACTCGCCTTTGTCGGGGCCAGAACGGGTGGAGGAGCTGGGGGCGCTAGCCATGCTGGAATGGTTTCTCCTCAGCAGTTTCCGGGGATTTCCTCTTCGTGGTGCCGAATGGATCTAGGGTCCAATCTCTTTAATAGGCGCTCTTCCTTGCATGGACGGGGTGTTATCTACAAAAATACCCTGACCTTCCACCTTCGCTCGACACATGGAAGGCGAAGTTACATAATGCGTCGAAGCCGAGGGGAGCAACATTGAACCGATGGCCGAATACATCACTTGGAGATCATTAAAGGAGGAACCCGCCTTGCAATGCCAAAGAAAATTTGTGTGCCGAACACCTCGCTATTGAAGACTGGTTCGGGGGCTACTGAGCGAGTCCTGGACTAAGGGGTCCTTGGGCGTCCTGTCTATTATTCATTCGGCCGGAATGATGGGTTGTGAAGACTTGAAGGCCGAAGACTGTACCCGTGTCCGGATTGGACTCTACTTGGCGTGGAGGGCAAGCTTGGCAACCGACTATGAAGATTCCTTCTCATGTAACCAACTCCATGTAACCCTAGATCCCCCCCGGTGTCTATATAAACCGGAGGGGTTAGTCCGGAAAGGATATACTCATTACCATAGTCATACAAGCTAGACTTTTAGGGTTTAGCCATTACGATCTCGTGGTAGATCAACTCTTGTAATACTCATATTCATCAAGATCAATCAAGCAGGAAGTAGGGTATTGCCTCCATAGAGAGGGCCCGAACCTGGGTAAACATCGTGTCCCCCGTCTCTTGTTCCCATCGATCCTAGACGCACAGTTCGGGACCCCCTACCCGAGATCCGCCGGTTTTGACACCGACACCGCAGAGTGAAGCGCCTTCGGTAAGTGGAATTTGGTAAGGAAACATTTATATAGTGTGTTGAAATTTATTGTCACTTGTTACTATGGAAAACAATCCTTTGAGAGGTTAGTTCGGGGTACCTTCACCTCGACCGGAACCACAATTATCTACCCCTCAACCTATTACAACTACTGAAAGTATTGAATATGAAATTCCTTCGGTATGACAGAACAACTGCTAGCTAATCCTTATGTAGGAGATGGAACCGAACATCCTGATATGCACTTGATATATGTAGAACAAATTTGTGGATTGTTTAAGCTTGCAGGTTTACCCAGGGATGAAGTTATGAAAAAGGTTTTCCCTTTATCTTTGAAAGGAAAAGAATTGGCATGGTATAGGCTATGCGATGATATTGGATCTTGGAATTGGAATCGATTGAAATTGGAGTTCCACCGAAAATTTTATCCTATGCATCTAGTTCATCGTGATCGGAATTATATATATAATTTCTGGCCTCGTGAAGAAGAAACTATCACTCTAGCTTTGGGGAGGTTTAAGTCAATGTTATATTCATGCCCCAATCATGAGCTCTCAAGAGAAATTATTATCCAGAACTTTTATGCTCGGCTTTCTCGTAATGATCAAACCATGCTTGATACTCCTTGTACTGGATATTTTATGAAGAAGACTATTGAATTCCATTGGGATCTTCTGGAAATAATTAAATGCAACTCTGAAGATTGGGAACTCGAAGAAGGTAAAGAGTCAGGTATTAAGCTTAAGTATGATTGTGTTAAATGTTTTATGAATACTGATGCTTTTCAAAAGTTTAGCACTAAATATGGACTTGACTCTGAGATAGTATTCTCCTTTTGTGAATCATTTGCTACTCTTGTTGATCTCTGTAAGGTGAAGTGGTTTAAATATCACCCACCTATTAAAGAAGAAATCAAAGAACCGGTACCAGTTAAAGAAGAAACTATACTTTATAATGTTGATCCAGTTGTTCCTTCTTCTTATATTAAGAAACCACCTTTCCCTATTAGGATAAAGGAGCATGCTAAAGTTTCAACTGTGGTTAACAAAAGCTATATTAGAACACCTAAACCTGATGAATAAATCAAATTAGAACCTAGTATTGCTATGGTTAAAGATCTCTTGGAAGAAGATATGGATGGGCATGTTATTTACTTCTGTGAAGAAGCTGCTAGAATTGCCAAACCTGATAAAAGGATAAACATAGACCTGTTGTTGGCATGCCCGTCATCTCAGTTAAAATAGGATGTCACGTTTATCATGGTTTATGTGACATAAGTGCTAGTGTGGGTGCTATACCTTACACCTTATATCAAGAAATTATGAATGACATAGCACCCGCAGAGATAGAAGACACATATGTTACTATTAAACTTGCTAATAGAGACACTATATCACCAATTGGGATTGTTAGAGATGTTGAAGTATTGTGTGGGAAAATGAAATACCCTAGTGATTTTCTTGTTCTTGGTTCCCCACAAGATGACTTTTGTCCCATTATCTTTGGTAGACCTTTCGTTAACACCGTTAATGCTAAAACAGATTGTGGGAAACAAACTATCGGTGCTAGTTTTGGTGATGAATCTCATGAGTTTAATTTATCCAAGTTTAGTAGAAAACTTCATGAAAAAGAATTGCCTGGTAAAGATGAATTAATTGGTCTTGCTTCTATTGTTGTGCCTCCTACTGATCCACTAGAACAATATTTGCTAGACCATGAAAATGATTTACATATGCATAAAAGAAATGAAATAGATATGATTTTGTTTGAACAACGTCCTCTGCTTAAACACAATTTGCCTATTGAAACTCTGGGAGCTCCTCCTCCACCTAAAGGTGATCCTGTGTTTGAATTAAAACAATTGCCAGACACTTTGAAATATGCTTATCCTGATGAAAAGAAGATATATCATGTTATTACCAGTGCTAACCTTTCAGAACATGGAGAAGAAAGATTACTGAAAGTTCTAAGGAAGCACTGAGCTGCTATTGGATATACTCTTGATGATTTAAAGGGCATTATTCCCACTCTATGTTAGCACAAAATTAATATGGAACCTGATGCTAAACCCGTTGTTGATCACCAATGTCGGTTAAATCCAAAAATGAAAGAAGTGGTAAGAACGGAAATACTAAAACTTCTGGAAGCAGGTATAATATATCCTATAGCTGATAGTAGATGGGTAAGTCATGTTCATTGTGTCCCTAAGAAAGGAGGTATAACTGTTGTTCCTAATGATAAGAATGAACTTATTCCACAAACAATTGTTGCATGCTATAGAATGGTAATGGATTTTAGAAAATTAAACAACGCAACTAGAAAAATCATTACCCTCTACCTTTTATTGATCAAATGCTTGAAAGATTATCTAAGCACACACATTTTTGCTTCCTTGATGGATATTCTGGTTTTTCACAAATACCTGTTTCTCAACCTTATCAAGAAAAGACCACTTTACTTGTCCCTTTGGAACTTATGCTTAAGACATATGCCTTTTGGTTTATGTAATGCACCTGCTACCTCTCAAAGATGTATGACTGCCATATTCTCTGATTTTGTGAAAAGATTGTTGAGGTTTTCATGGACAACTTCTCTGTTTATGGGAAGTCTTTTGATGATTGTTTATGCAATCTTGATCGAGTTTTACAGAGATGTGAACAAACAATTCTTGTCTTGAATTGGGAGAAGTGTCACTTTATGGTTAAAGAAGGCATTGTCTTGGGTCCTAAATTTTCTGAAAGAGGTATTGAAGTGGACAAATCTAAGCTTGATGCAATTTTGAAAATGCCATGTCAAATATATCAAAGGTATTCATAGTTTCCTAGGTCATGCTGGTTTCTATAGGAGATTTATCAAAGACTTCTCTAAAATTTCTAGGCCTCTTACGAGTCTCTTGCAAAAGGATATCTCGTTTGTTTTCGATGATGATTGTTTAGAAGCCTTTGAAACACTAAAGAAAGCCTTAATTTCTGCACCTATTGTTCGACCACCTGATTGGAACTTGCCTTTTGAAATTATGTGTGATGCTAGTGATTATGTTGTTGGTGCTGTTCTAGGACAAAGAGTTGATAAGAAACTGAATGTTATTCATTATGCTAGTGAAACTCTAGACAGTGCTCAAAGAAATTATGCTACTACTGAAAAAGAATTCTTAGAAGTGGTGTTTGCTTGTGATAAATTTGGACCTTATATTCTTGATTCCAAAGTAACTGTTCACATAGACCATGCTGCTATTAAATATCTTATGGAAAAGAAAGATGCTAAACCTAGACATATTCGATGGGTTCTCTTGTTACAAGAATTCGATTTACATATCACTGATAGGAAAGGAGCTAAGAACCCCGTAGCTGATAATTTATCTAGGCTTGAAAATGTGCCTGATGACCCACTACCTATTGATGATAGTTTTCCTGATGAGCAGTTAGCTGCAATAAATGTTGCTCATAGTACTCCTTGGTATGCTAATTATGATAATTACATTGTTGCTAAATATTTACCACCTAGTGATGTCGCTTGAAGCTACGTCGCTATTTCCCAAAAGAGGAAGGGATGATGCAGCACAGCGTCGGTAGGTATTTCCCTTTGATATGAAACCAAGGTTATCGAACCAGTACGAGAACCAAGCAACACAACGTAAACAGCCCCTGCACACAGATAACAAATCCTCGCCACCCGACATGTCAAAGGGGTTGTCAATCCCTTCCGTGTACGGTGCCTCAAGATAGGCAAACGGACGTGAGATAAAACTGTAGTAGATTGATAGATCGAATGCCAAATAAAGTAAATAAGAATAAATTGCAGCAAAGTATTTTTGTATTTTTGGTTTAATAGATCTGAAAATAAATGCAAAATAAAAGTAGATAGCAAAGGCAAATATATGAGAAAGAGACCCGGGGGCCGTAGGTTTCACTAGTGGCTTCTCTCGAGAAAAATAGCAAATGGTGGGTGAACATATTACTGTTGATAAATTGATAGAACTTCAAATACTCATGACGATATCCAGGCAATGATCATTATATAGGCATCACGTCCAAGATTAGTAGACGGACTCCTGCCTGCATCTACTAATATTACTCCACACATCGACCGCTATCCAGCATGCATCTAGTATATTAAGTTCATGGAAAAATGGAGTAATGCAATAAGAATGATGACATGATGTAGACAAGATCTATCTATGTAGAGATAGACCCCATAGTTTTATCCTTAGTAGCAACCATACATACATGTCGGTTCCCCTTCTGTCACTGGGATCAAGCACCGTAAGATCGAACCCACTACAAAGCACCTCTTCCCATTGCAAGATAAATAGATCAAGTTGGCCAAAAAAAACCAAATATCAGAGAAGAAATACGAGGCTATAAGCAATCATGCATATAAGAGATCAAAGAAACTCAAATAACTTTCATGGATATAAAAGATAGATCTGATCATAAACTCAAACTTCATCGATCCCAACAAACACACCGCAAAAGAGTTACATCATAGGGATCTCCAAGAGACCATTGTGTTGAGATTTCAGAGAGAGAGAGAGAGACGAAGCCATCTAGCTACTAACTACGGGCCCAAAGGTCTACAAAGAACCACTCACGCATCATCGGAGAGGCACCAATGGAGGTGGTGAACCCTGTCCGAGATGGTGTCCAGATTGGATCTAGTGGTTGTACACTCTGCAGTCGCTGGATGAATATTTCGTCGACTCCCCTAGGGTTTTGGGAATATTGGGGTATTAATAGAGCAAAGAGGCGGTGCGGGGGGCACCCAAGGTGGGCACAACCCACCAGGGCGCGTTTGGGCCTCCTGGCGCGCCCTGGTGGGTTGTGCTCTCCTCGGAGCACCCCCAGGTGCAGCCCGCGCCATTATGTTCCTTCTGGTCCAAAAAATCTCCGTGGAGTTTTGTTGCATTTGGAATCCATTTGATATTGATTTCCTGCGATGTAAAAACCATGCAGAAAAGAGCAACTAGCACTTGGCACTATGTCAATAGGTTAGTACCAAAAAATGATGTAAAATGATTATAAAACATCCAAGATTGATAATATAACAACATGGAACAATCAAAAATTATAGATACGTTGGAGATGTGTCAGCATCCCCAAGCTTAACCCCTACTCGTCCTCGAGTAGGTAAGTGATAAAAACAGAATTTTTTATGTGGAATGCTGCCTAACATGTCATATCATATTCCTTTCTTTATAACATGGACATTTGGACTTTTATGTGATTGAAATTGCAACTATCCCTAGGTGGTTTTGGTAATTCATAACAACATATAGCTCATTGAGCTAATGCTATTCCAAGATGATTATTTCAAGAAAGCTCAATGATTGGCATGGCATGGATGGTGAAAGTGGAACCCTCAAAATGCTAAGGACAAAGGATTGGCTCAAGCTCAAAAGCTCAAGACTCTTCATTTTACATTTTAGTGATCCAAGATCACATTGAGTCCATAGGAAAAGCCAATACTATCAAGGAGGGATGATGTGTTGCTTAATGAGCCCTTTGCTTCATGTGCTTAATGATATGCTCCAAAATCCTCAGCTACTTTCTCATATCCACACTTGACCTAAACCCAAAGCCAAACTCGGTCCTACCGATTCTTCCTATCCGGCTCCACCGAGTTTCACATGTCATAAGCCACTGCCAGACCCTAGCAAATCGGTTCTACCGATAGGGATCTCGGTCTCACCGAGATAGGATTGCAATTTCTCCGTTTCCTTTTCGTAACTTTTCGGTCTCACCGAAAGAGCGGATCGGTCCCACCGAGATTGCAATGTAAACTCTCTGTTTCCTTTTTGTAACGTTTCGGTCTCACCGAAAGAGCAAATCGGTCTCATCGAGTTTGCCTGACCAACTCTCTGGTTAGCTTATTACCAAATCGGTCTCACCGAGTTTGTGTAATCGGTCTCACCGAGATTACGTTATGCCCTAACCTAACCATATCGGTCCTACCGAGTTGCATATCAGTCCCACCGAAAATCTCTAACGGTCACTAAGTTTACTATTTCGGACCGACCAAGTTTGTTGATTCGGTCCCACTGAGATTGGTAAATTGTGTGTAACGGTTGGATTTTGTGTGGAGGCTATATATACCCCTCCACCTCCTCTTCACTCGTGGAGAGAGCCATCAGAACACATCTACACTTCCAACTCATATGTTCTGAGAGAGAACCACCTACCCTTGTGTTGAGGCCAAGATATTCCATTCCTACCAGATGAATCTTGATCTCTAGCCTCCCCCAAGTTGCTTTCCACTCAAATCTTCTTTCCACCAAATCCAAATCCTGTGAGAGAGAGTTGAGTGTTGGGGAGATTATCATTTGAAGCACAAGAGCAAGGAGTTCATCATCAACACACCATTTGTTACTTCTTAGAGAGTGGTGTCTCCTAGATTGGCTAGGTGTCACTTGGGAGCCTCCGACAAGATTGTGGAGTTGAACCAAGGAGTTTTTAAGGGCAAGGAGATTGCCTACTTCGTGAAGATCTACCGCTAGTGAGGCAAGTCCTTCGTGGGCGATGGCCATGACGGGATAGACAAGGTTGCTTCTTCGTGGACCCTTCGTGGGTGGAGC
The DNA here is from genome assembly GCA_032464435.1 of Aegilops umbellulata. NCBI lineage: Eukaryota > Viridiplantae > Streptophyta > Magnoliopsida > Poales > Poaceae > Aegilops > Aegilops umbellulata. The sequence continues at coordinate 33,067,191 of CP136059.1, forward strand.
CCCTCGTGGACTCGCGCAACCGTTACCCTCCGTGGGTTGAAGTCTCCATTAACGTGGATGTAGGATAGCACCACCTGTCCGAACCACGACAAAAACATCCTTGTCTCCAATTGCGTTTGAATTCTCCAAACCCTTCCCTTTACATTCTTGCAAGTTGCATGCTTTACTTTCCGCTGCCTATATACTATTTGCATGCTTGCTTGAATTGTGTGATGATTGCTTGACTTGTCCTAAAGTAGCTAAAATCTGCCAAGTACTAAAATTGGGAAAAGGTTAAATTTTTATTTGGTTAAGTAGTCTAATCACCCCCCCTCTAGACATACTTTCAATCCTACAAGTGGTATCAGAGCTTTGGTCTCCATTTGCTTTGATTTCCATAGCTTTTGGTGGTCATAGACTTGGTTTCACAACCTAGGAGAGTGTGGCGTCTAGCGAGGGAAATTATCACCGTAGAGGTCCTTACTTTGATGGTACTAATTTTGCTAGTTGGAAGCATAAAATGAAAATGCATATTCTCGGACATAACCCCGCCGTTTGGGCTATTGTGTGTGTTGGTTTGCAAGGTGACTTCTTCGATGGGAAAGAACCAAACCGTGAAGCTACCGCGGATGAGTTGAAGATGCTGCAATACAATGCTCAAGCTTGTGATATTCTCTTCAACGGATTGTGCCCCGAAGAATTCAACAAAATCAGCCGTCTTGAGAATGCAAAGAAAATTTGGGATACTTTGATTGATATGCACGAAGGTACTGACTCCGTCAAGGAATCCAAATTGGATGTGCTCCAAAGTCAACTTGACAAGTTCGAAATGAAGGATGGTGAAGGTGTCGCTGAAATGTACTATAGGCTTGCTCCCATCACAAACAAGATTGCTGGCTTAGGTGGTGAAGAGATGACCGATAGATTCATCATCAAGAAGATCCTAAGAGCCTTGGATGGAAAATATGATACCGTGTGCACATTGATCCAAATGATGCCAAATTACAAAGATCTCAAGCCAACGGAGGTCATTGGAAGAACTGTTGCTCATGAGATGTCACTCAAGGATAAAGAGGAACTTCACAACAAATCAAGTGGTGCCTACAAAGCTTCATGTGAAGCCCCCACATCATCAAGTGAGAAACAAACCTTCAATGAAGAATTGAGCTTAATGGTGAAGAACTTCAACAAGTTCTACAAGAATAGAAGCAAAGATAGAAGCTCCAAGACAAGGTCCTACAATGACAAAAGATCTTCTAGTCGAGAGCGAAACTGCTACAATTGTGGAAGACCCGGACACTATTCCAATGAGTGTACGGCTCCCTACAAAAGAAGAGAAGATTCTCCAAAAAGAAGAAGCAAAAGAGAAGAATCACCTCCAAGAGAGAGAGAAGGAGTAGAGATGATCGTTATGAACGAAGATACTCACGGAGAAACAAGGATTCGGAAAGAAAGGAAAAATCATCAAGGAGCTACACAAAACGAAGACATCAAGCTCATGTTGGTGAATGGGTATCCGACTCCGACTCCGACAACCACTCCGAGAGAAGTTATCACTCCGATTCCGAATATACTCAAGATGAAGGTGTTGCCGGTCTAGCACTTGTGTCAACCAACTCCTACGACATATTTGACTCACCAAATGAAGGAATTGGAAGATGCTTCATGGCCAAAGGTCCTAAGGTAACACACCCCAAGTATGTTGATTTTTATAGTGATGAAGATGACTTGTTAGGTGATGATGATTTACTTGTTGACAACTCTAGTGATGAATACTATGATGAAACATCAATAAATCATGCTAATCAAGATAAAACGAATGATAAGGAGAAAATTGAGGCTCTAACTAAAGAACTAAACACTCTTAAGTTAGCTCACGAAACTATCTTCGAAGACCATCGAGAACTTTTAAGAGCTCATGAGAAGTTACGCTTTGAAAAGCTCAATCTTGAGCAAGAGCATGAGTTTTTAAAGGCAATCAATAATGATCTCCGCAAGAAAAGTTCTTCTTACATTGCCAAGCGTTTACTCTTATCCACTTACATGCCTCAAGTCAAGTCTAGTAACAAGAACACGAAAGATTCTTCCTCTAGTAGTAACAATGATCATGTTAAATCCAATATTGTTGCTTCTAGTAGTTCTCTTGATTCCACTAATGATTCTCTTAGCCAAGTTACACTTGAGCAAGAAAATAGCCTATTGAAGGGAATTATAGAGAAAGGAGTGTACAAAATCCTTGCCGAAAGTAAGCAATTCGAGGAAATTGTACGCAAGCAAGGAAGGCACCGGAAGAATCAAGGTGTTGGTTTTGAATGAAAGTTCAATGGCAATGGAGTTGAGTGGGAAGAAGATCAATACCCCAAGACAAAGTTTGTTCCACAACAAGAGAAGTATGATCCTACCTCTTTCAATGGGACACAAGCTCACGATGATCTTCCACCACAAGACTACAAGCAAAAAGGCAAGGACAAGCTTCAAGAGGAAATTGATGCATTTGAAGAAGCTCCTAAGACCTTAGTCAAGTGGATTCCCAAGACTACTTCAAGTTCCACTTCATCAAGTACGACTACAACTCCAAGGATTCCCATCAAGATGGTGTGGATCCAAAAGAAGAAGAACTAGAAAGTTCTTGAGGGTGACTCCGCCAACATACTTCACTCTTATCATTTTGGCAAGAACAAGTGCAATCAACTTCCACATCTTGCACTAGTTCAAGGAGTCACAAACCCTCTTGTTGGTAAGTCAAGGGACAAGGTAACCTAAAAGCTTTCATAGACATCATCTTGTGTGTGCATCATTCTATGTCTATGGATATCCTTGTTTGTTCCTTGTGGGACTAACCCATGTAGGTATTGAAAGTGCAATTCACTCAAATGGATAGCTCCAAGTGATCTACATCAACATTGAGCATCCACATCTTCAACATCTACATGAAGTCATCATCGACAAAACCCAAGGTTAGTTCATCCCTCTTAGGGGGGATATCACATCTAGGGGGAGCTTTACTCAAGACTTGAGCTAAAGCAACTCTAATGATGTGAACACAACAATGCTTTATGTAAAAGTGGTAACCCCACTTGAGCTTAAACGATGAGTATGACCTATGATCAAGTGTTCTCATTTAACTCCTAAGTTAATATACTCATATATAGATGACCTAGTCATCGCCAATTGCTTGATATATGCTAGAATTGGTTGTGCATGCCATGTCACATATTCCAATTGCCATTTTATTGTGTGAGCATGTTGGTTGCATATTTTACTCATTCGAGGACATCCACTTGTTGTTTTGATTGTTTGGTTTTGTCTTCTCTTGCCAAGTGGATGGACAAGAATGCCTAAGAACCTTCTCTAGCTATCTATGCTTTTCTCGTCTCAAACTCTATTCATGCTACATCACAAAATTTGATCAAGTAAGATTCGAACCACTCTGTGTGAGGAGCACTCGGAGTCCCCGATTCGTCATAAACTTAAACTTCCAAAACTTCTTTGTGATTCTCGGTCTGACCGATACCCTACTTTCGGTCCTACCGAGATCATTAAGTCGATCTATGTTTTCGATCTCGGTGCAACCGATTTGAACCATTCGGTCACACCGAGTTGCAATAACTGTATACAGTTTTGCATCTCGGTGCGACTGAGTTGTTCCACTTGGTCACACTGACAGGGTCGGGCTATATATAGACACAGGCAAATTTTGGAAATTTCTCCGAACACTTTCGCCCGCTCGATAGCTCGCTCTGCCAACGTGGTCTCCGGATCGTCTCCTCGCCGCCAGCCGCCTCCAGTCGCTGGTCTCCGTCGCCGTCAATGGGATTCAACCCCGCCATTGCCTCCGTAGCGAGTCTCCGCCGAACTAGGGTATGGACTCGATCTTTGTGCTATTCCCAATCTGATTCTTAGCACATTGTGATCATATTGATTCTAGCCACGTTTGAAACACTCCTATCCAATCAATGCATTCGTAGAATAGGTTTGATTTGAAAATTTTAGGGTTAGGTTTCTGCCGAAACCATCTCGGACCCATCGAGTTGAAAAACTCGGTCCCACGGATTTGGCTCATGCCATTGCACAAGTGAGACTCGGTCTGACCGAGAATTACTAATCGGTGTGACCGATTTTGGAACTTTGTGAAACCCTAGCAGTCTCGGTGCCACCGATCTGTGACTCGGTCCGACCGAGTTCACTAGTTTAGGTTCCAAAAACTGCTTCGGTATCACCGAGTTTAAAAATCGGTAGATCCGAAATGATTTCTGTGGGAAACTAAAACTAAGATTTTGAATCATTCTTTTGAAAAATCTCTGCATTTTGTGATGCTCATCCACTCTACCTCATCTATAAACTATTCACAGGATCAGCAGTCAGCTTGTTCATCATGTCAGATCAGAGTGACAGCCAGAATGTGTCAGAATAGCAAGTGCACATGAGTGAGGGCACTAGTCCCTCTAGTTCTTCAGATGAAGGCAGTAGGAGCACCCCTAGTAACTTGCCAAAAGCTGCCACCAGACACAGGAAGAAAAGAACCTCAGAATCAGAGGATGAGGACTATGTGGCAGAAGAGGAAGCCACTTCCAAGAAAGTTGTGCTTAAGAAGGAGTATGGCTCAACTGTAGCCATCAAGCCAGGGATGAAAATCAAAAGGTCAGCAGGTAGGCAGCCTATGCTAAAGGCCAGAGCCTCAACTCAGATTCCTGATAAGCCTGCACCCAAAGGGCCAGTTGTTGCTGAAGGAAAGAAGGAAAGAGAAAGGGGCAGATGGTGCAAGAAAGTTGATCCCATGGCTGAGTTTGAACAACATTCTTCTGAAGAAGAGGAAGAAGAGGTTGCTGCACCAGCACCTAAGATGCCAAAGCTGATGGGTGATGCTATCAAATCAGGGGCAACCGCATCCAAGCCCAAGGAAGCACCCAAGGCTGCATCAAAGGCCAAGACAGCTCCCAAGAGGAACACAAGGAGCATACCAGCTGCTGAGAAGAACAAGGCCCCAGTGCCTGACACTGCAGAAGAGGAAGAAGGACAAGTACTCAGAAAGTTGAAGCCCAAGATCCCAGATCACAATGATGCTCATCCTGTGGCTGAGGACATGAAGATCAGAAGAGACTCAGGGCTGAGAAAGTGGAGAGCAAAAGACCCATATGCTACCAGAAGAAGAACTGCTGTTGACTACAGGTTCCACACAAAGGAAAAGCAGGACTTCTATGAGACTGTGTTGCTTGATAAGAAGCCCATTGTTTGTGACATGAGATGGGTTGACTGGGAATACATGAAGGACAATGAAGAGCACTATCCTGGAGTGCAAGACAGCTTCAAGGCTTGTGGAGTAGCTGACTTTGTGGGGCAGAAGCTCACAAAGTGGAATGAAGAGCTGATCATGCAGTTCTACTCCACATCACACTTCTATCCAGATGGAAGGATTGTGTGGATGTCAGAAGGAATGAGGTATGAGTCAACAGTTGCTGAGTGGGCACAACTCATCAATGCCCCAGAGGAGCATGAGGATGACCTAGATATATGTGCCAAGAAGAAGATGGACCATAACTCTATGTCAAACATGTACAAGGAGATCCCAAACAAGGCACTTGATACTTTCAAGTTTGGATCAGTACATTATCTTCTATCAGGGTTGCCAACCATCAATTGGATTCTGAGGCACACTCTGTTGCCCAAGTCAGGTGATCACAAGATGATCAGAGGCCATGCAATCAACTTGCTTCATATCTTTGATGTGCCACAAAAATTCAAAGTCATGAGCCTCATAGTAGAAACAATCAAGAGGACTCCAGTAGATCAGAAGAGGAGTTGTGGATATGCCCCTCAGATCCAAGAGCTGATCAACTCCAAGATGGGCACAGGCATATACCTATTGGACAAGGAACATTTGCCTATTCATCCAGACTTTGAGGATAATCAAGTTGTGATGAACAAGGATGAACCATCTTCAACTCATGCTCAAGCACAAAAGGAGAAGGCAAGGAAGGAGAAAGCTGCCAAGATGCCAACTCAAGAGGAGGCATGTGAGTATTTCTTGAAAACCAATCAAGAGTAGCTTAGTTAGTTGATTGCATCCACACTGAGGATTGAGAAAGGACTGGCCACCCTCACTCAGAATCAGGAGAGCTTAGAGAGGATCGTAGAACAAAAGTTCTATGACTTGGATGTCAAAGTAACAGAGATTCAGTCTGCAGTGGAGCAACTTCAAGATGACATGCATGAGAGGAAAGGGAAGACTACCACTGATGCATTTGCCAGAGTGCCACGAGCTCATAGGTCGTTTGTAGTGCCAGTTCCTGACACCAGAGCCACCACCTCAGCTCCAGCCACCACACCAGCCCAACCAGCTCCAGCATCTACCTCAGCTCCAGCTCCAACCACGTCTACAGAAACCTTCATCCTTGGAGTGATCCAGATTCCACCACCACCAGAAGATCAAGCCTGAGTGTCGATCTAGCACTATGCATTTTCTAGGAACTTTTTGGTAACTTGTTGCCAAAGGGGAGAAAAATATATAGATCATAGGCTTCGAGAGAGAGTGTTGCTTTTATTCTCTCTTGCTTTATTTGGTGGTTTTTCAAACTTTGTTTGCTTTTGGTTGAGATACTATGATATGCTTGTGAGACATTGATGATCATGTGTTTGATCATAAGCTACACTTATGCATGCTTGATATATCTTATCTTATCTATCTTATGTGATCATTCACTTTTCTTGGTGATGAGTGCATGTATTTCATTCTTATCATTTTGAGCGCTCCACCAAGATGTATGTGACATGGAAGAGTAACCCATGATTCTAACTCTTTGTGCATTTGCAGTCCAAAGCAAATTTTAAATATGCACAAATTTAGGGGGAGCTCTTACTTATCACATACTTCTCAAAGCGACGATATATATCATTCTTATTATCATTTGTCGAAGCTTTGATATATATGTTGTCATCAATTACCAAAAAGGGGGAGATTGAAAGTGCAACTATCCCTAGGTGGTTTTGGTAATTCATAACAACATATAGCTCATTGAGCTAATGCTATTCCAAGATGATTATTTCAGGAAAGCTCAATGATTGGCATGGCATGGATGGTGAAAGTGGAACCCTCAAAATGCTAAGGAAAAAGGATTGGCTCAAGCTCAAAAGCTCAAGACTCTTCATTTTACATTTTAGTGATGCAAGATCACATTGAGTCCATAGGAAAAGCCAATACTATCAAGGAGGGATGAGGTGTTGCTTAATGAGCCCTTTGCTTCATGTGCTTAATGATATGCTCCAAAATCCTCAGCTACTTTCTCATATCCACTCTTGACCTAAACCCAAAGTCAAACTCGGTCCTACCGATTCTTCCTATCCGGCGCCACCGAGTTTCACATGTCATAAGCCACTGCCAAACCCTAGCAAATCGGTTCTACTAATAGGGATCTCGGTCTCACCGAGATAGGATTGCAATTTCTCCGTTTCCTTTTCGTAACTTTTCGGTCTCACCGAAAGAGCGGATCGGTCCCACCGAGATTGCAATGTAAACTCTCTGTTTCCTTTTTGTAACGTTTCGGTCTCACCGAAAGAGCAAATCGGTCTCATCGAGTTTGCCTGACCAACTCTCTGGTTAGCTTATTACCAAATCGGTCTCACCGAGTTTGTGTAATCGGTCTCACCGAGATTACGTTATGCCCTAACCTAACCATATCGGTCCTACCGAGTTGCATATCAGTCCCACCAAAAATCTCTAACGGTCACTAAGTTTACTATTTCGGACCGACCAAGTTTGTTGATTCGGTCCCACCGAGATTGGTAAATTGTGTGTAACGGTTGGATTTTGTGTGGAGGCTATATATACCCCTCCACCTCCTCTTCACTCGTGGAGAGAGCCATCAGAACACATCTACACTTCCAACTCATATGTTCTGAGAGAGAACCACCTACCCTTGTGTTGAGGCCAAGATATTCCATTCCTACCAGATGAATCTTGATCTCTAGCCTCCCCCAAGTTGCTTTCCACTCAAATCTTCTTTCCACCAAATCCAAATCCTGTGAGAGAGAGTTGAGTGTTGGGGAGATTATCATTTGAAGCACAAGAGCAAGGAGTTCATCATCAACACACCATTTGTTACTTCTTAGAGAGCGGTGTCTCCTAGATTGGCTAGGTGTCACTTGGGAGCCTCCGACAAGATTGTGGAGTTGAACCAAGGAGTTTGTAAGGGCAAGGAGATTGCCTACTTCGTGAAGATCTACCGCTAGTGAGGCAAGTCCTTCGTGGGCGATGGCCATGACGGGATAGACAAGGTTGCTTCTTCGTGGACCCTTCGTGGGTGGAGCCCCTCGTGGACTCGCGCAACCGTTACCCTCTGTGGGTTGAAGTCTCCATTAACGTGGATGTAGGATAGCACCACCTGTCCGAACCACGACAAAAACATCCTTGTCTCCAATTGCGTTTGAATTCTCCAAACCCTTCCCATTACATTCTTGCAAGTTGCATGCTTTACTTTCCGCTGCCTATATATTGTTTGCATGCTTGCTTGAATTGTGTGATGATTTCTTGACTTGTCATAAAGTAGCTACAATCTGCCAAGAACTAAAATTGGGAAAAGGTTAAGTTTTTATTTGGTCAAGTAGTCTAATCACCCCCCCTCTAGACATACTTTCGATCCTACAGTGATTCAAAGCAATAGTCTATTTTTGACATGATAATTTAAATATTCAAGCATATCAACAAGCAACCATGTCTTTCAAAATATCAATGCTAAAATAAGTTATACCTAGCCCATCATGCTCAACCATTGATCCATTCATGAAACACACTCGCATATTAGTTACTCCCAATACTTAAGTACGATCATATTGCCTCCTAGTTGGTGCTTTTGTAAGAGAAGATGGAGACTCAAATTTAATATAAAAATTGAATAAAGTAAAAGAAAGGCCCTTCGCAGAGGGAAGTAGGGATTTGTAGAGGTGCCAGAGCTCAAAGCGAAAAACTTAGAGATAAAAATATTTTGGGAGGTGTATCCATCCCACCAACGAATACGACTTAGAGTTCCCAACACTTTCCATGCTAGACATATCATAGGCGGTTCCCAAACAGAAAATAAAATTTGTTCCTTTTTCCACCATACTTTCACTTTCCATGGCTAACCGTATCCACGGGTGCCTTCCATACCAACACTTTCCAAGGAATTTAGTAATTGACAACATAAAGTAAATTCATTTTTCATTTCGGGACTGGGCATCACTAATACCTTTGCCTTACTCTCGTGCAATGACAAGTGAATAAACACTCATCGTGAGAATAACACATCTAACATGGAAAATATTAGCCACCCCTCACCGCTCCGCGAGCGAAACGAACACACAAAAGAGACGTTTATTTTGAAAATTAGAGATGGCACATGCAAATTCGCTTAGAATGGCCAAAGAATACCGCATATAGGTAGATATAGTGGACTCATGTGGCAAAACTGGTTTAAAGGTTTTTGGATGCACAAGTAGATATCATACTTGGTGCAAAACGGAGGCTAGCAAATGATTGAGAAGCGACCAACCAAGAAACGGATAATCTCATAAGCAAGCATTAAGCATAAATAACACCGAATAATGCACCACAAGTAGGATATAATTTCGGTGGATGACTATTGACTTTCGTGCTTGCATAGGGAATCACAAACCTTAACACCAATATTCTTACTAAAGCATAATTACTCATCAACATAACTCACATATCACATCATCATATCTCAAAACTATTACTAAGAATCAAGTTTATTTTGTCCAATGATCTTCATGAAAGTTTTTATTATATCCTTCTTGGATATCTATCACTTTGGGACTAATTTTCATGTGTTTCTTTTCATAAGCTCAAACAAATATAAGTGAAGATCATGAGCTTAATTTTTCTTTCTTTCTCTCAAAATAATTTAAGTGAAGAAAGAGAGAATTTCTTGAAATTTTTACTAACTCTCAAATAGATCTAAGTGAAGAAAGAGATTATTTCTTCAAAAATAATACTAACACACTGTGCTCAAAAAGATATAAGTGAAGCACTAGAGCAAGTCCATATCTCATAAAAATTTAAGTGAAGCATAGAGAGCAATTCTAACAAATCATGACATAATTTTGGCTCTCCCAAATAAGTGTGTCCAGCAAGGGATCAGCACTTAAAACAAAATATAAAACAAGCAAAGACTCATATCATACAAGACGCTCCAAGCAAAACACATAGTATGTAACTATAAAAAATATAGCTTCGAGTAAAATACCGATGGTCGTTAGAAGAAAGAGGGGATGCCACTCGGGGGCATCCCCAAGCTTAGTTGATTGCTCATTTTTGGATAATAGCTTGGGATGATAGGGCATCCCCAAGATTAGGCTCTTCTACTCCTTATTCTTTCATCCATCATAAGATAACCCAAAGCTTGAAAACTTCAATCATACAAAACTCAACAAAACTTTCGTGAGGTCCGTTAGTGTAAGAAAAATAAATCACTACTATAAGTAATGTACCAAACCAATTCATATTTTTTTGCATTATATCTAATGTATTCCAAAATTTTCTATGGCAAAAACTCATCAAAGAAAACCATAGAGCCATTAAAATAAGCACACAACGCAAAGAAAATAGAATTTTTCAAAATAGAACAGTCTGTAGCAATCTGATTTGTTCGAATACTTCTGGAACACCAAAAATTCTGTAAAAACTAGGAAGACCTGTGTAACTTGTATATTAATCTTCTGCAAAAAGAATTGTCATTTTATCACGCTTTGATAAAAAAATAAGAATTTTTTTCGTGAGGGCAAAAGTTTATGTTTTTTCAGCAAGATCAAACAACTATCACCCAAGAAGATCCTGCCGGTTCTACTTGGAAAAAACACTAATTAAAACACAAAAAACACAATCGTAATAGTAGCATAATTGTGCTATCACTCAAGAACAGTAAGCAAAAATAAATTTTATTCATTGGGTTGCCTCCCAACAAGCGCTATAGTTTTACGCCCTTAGCTAGGCATAAAGCAAGGATCTAAGTTTTGTCATCTTTGGTTCGAGATCCATAAGATGCCCTCATGATTAATTCATATGGTGGCCTAATTCTTGTTCTAGGAAAGTTTTCCATACCCTTCCTCAAAGGAATTTGGAACTTAATATTGCCATCTTTCATATCAATCACGGCACCGATAGTGCATAGAAACGGTCTACCAAGAATAATTGGACAAGACGGATTGCAATCAATATCAAGAACAATAAAGTCTATGGGCACATAATTCCTATTTTCAAGAATAAGAACATCATTAATTCTTCCCATAGGCTTTTTAATAGTAGAATCTGCCAAGTGCAAATTTAAAGAACATTCTACAAGATCGGTAAGACCAAGCACATCACATAAAGATTTCGGAATTGTAGAAACACTAGCACCCAAGTCACACAAAGAAAAACAATCATAATTTCTAATCTTATCTTTGATAGCGGGTTCCCACTCATCATGAAATTTTCTAGGAATTGATACTTCTAATTCCAATTTTGAATCAAAAGCTTTCATCATAGCATCAATAATATGTTTAGTAAAAGCTTTATTTTGTTCATAAGCATGGGGTGAATTTATCGAGGATTGCAACAAACAAATGCAATCAATCAAAGAGCAACTATCATAATTAAAGTATGAGTAATCCAAAATAGTGGGCACATCACTAGTTAAAGTTTTGACCTCTCCAAACCCACTTTCATCAATTTTCTCAACAAGATTTTCACCCTCCGAAATATTGGGACGCCTTCTACCTAAAGTTGAATCTTCTCCAATCCCTTTTTCATCAATCTTAACTTTACTAAAAAAGGAATCAATAGAAGAAACACCAATCATTTTAAGGTCTTCATCACTTTTGCGAAAGAAATCACTAGAAAATGCTTTTTCTAAAAATTCTCTTTTAGGTCTAAGCATAGTGGTTCTTTTCTTACTTTCGTCCATAGAAACATAAAGAGCTTTAATTGATTGATCCACTTTAGGCACAAAAATTTTCATCTTGAGATTTTCCACATCATGAGCAATTCTATCAACACTTCTAGACAAATCATCAATCTCACTCAACTTTTCTTCTATGGAAGTGTTGAAAGCTTTTTGCGTGTTGAAAAATTCTTTAATATTGTTGTCAAGATCAGAGGTGTTACTATTATTATTATAAGATTGATTTCCATAGGAATTACCATAATTATTAGAGGAATTACTAGGAAAAGGCCTAGGATTAAAATTACCTCTATAAGCATTCTTGTTGAAATTATTTCGAGAGGTAAAATTCACATCTATGGCATCACTATTTTTCTCAATCAAAGTATACAAAGGAATATCATTAAAATCAAGGGGAACACTTTTACCAGCAACCAATTTCATAAGAGCATCAACTTTTTCACTCAAAGAAGAAATTTCTTCAACTGAATTAACTTTTTTACTAGTAGGAGCCCTTTCGGTATGCCATTCTGAATAATTTGCCATGATATTATCAAGCAATTTGGTGGCTTCACCCAAAGTCATTTCCATAAAAGTACCACCCACGGTGGAGTCTAAAAGATTATGAGAAACAAAACTCAATCCCGCATAAAAAATTTGTATGATCATCCAAAGATTTAACCCATGAGTTGGGCAATTCCTTTGCGTCATTTTCATCCTTTCCCATGATTATGCAACATGCTCATGTTCAAGTTGCTTGAAATTCATGATCTAGGTTCTAAGGGAAATAATTTTTGTGGGAGGAAAATACTTAGTGATAAAAGCATCTTTGCACTTATTCCAAGAGTCGATACTATTGCGAGGAAAAGAAGAGAACCAAATTTTTGCAGAATCATGTAAAGAAAACAGAAAAAAATTTCATCTTCATCACATCATTGTCCACACCTTTTTTATTTTGCATATCGCTTAATTCCACAAAGGTATTAAGATGGGACGCGGCATCCTCATTAGGAGTACCGGAAAATTGATCTTTCATAACAAGATTCAGCAAAGCAATATTAATATCACATGACTCCGCACTAGTGGCGGGAGGAGCAATCGGAGTGCCGATAATATCATTGTTGTTGGTTTTTGAGAAATCACATAACTTGATGTTCTCTTGAGTCATGATGACCTTCAAGCGGAATCCTGGCGAGGGAGTCGGCCACGACCTGACTAACCACACAAGTCTCTAGTCCAGGTTTATCGCCTATACGGGTTCCATCCGCAAGGAGATCCGGTTGGGGTGTCGCTCACGGCCCCAAACGATGTGAGCAGGGTTCCCAAGCCCACCATACGGGTGCCACTTGGTACACCGTGCCACTGTGCCTAGTCTGTCCCAAGCCCACCTGTACCGGGTGCCACTTGGTAGACTACTAACACTACCTACAAACACCAGAAACTAGTTGCAACTCCTGGACAGAGATCGAGTTGGTTAATAAGCCGAGAGGGGCCAAGTTACTGGAACCCAATGTGTGGTAGTAATTGTTCATGGATCACTAACACAGAACTCAGTTCCTGAGGACGGTTTCAATGAGACAACCGACCATGTACTCCTACATGGCCTCTCACCGCTACCTTTACCAAATTGTGTTCACACACTTAGCTCTCAAAAGTAGGACATGTTCACCACATTCCAATTCATCCCCGATGAACCAGACCTGACTCGACTCTAAGCAGTAGCAGGCATGACAACAAGCATGAATGAGTAGGCACATCAGGGCTCAAACAACTCCTACTCATACTAGTGGGTTTCATCTATTTACTGTGGCAATGACAGGTCATGCAGGGGAAAGGGGTCCAGCTACTGCGGCATGTAACACTTGAAACGTTGTTGTCCTAATGCAGTAAAAGGGAGCAGGAGCGAGAGAGTGGGATTGTATCGGAATTAACAAGGGGGTTTTGCTTGCCTGGCACTTCTGAAGATGATATAACTCTTCATCGGTGTCATCAAACTCATCGTCGGAACATTGTCTACCGAGGGGGAACAACCACCGACAAACAAAGAAGAAGCACAATCAATGCCATGCAACAAAATGATGCATGAATGTGACATGGCAATATGTTGTTGATTGGCCTAATGCAACTAGCAACAAGTTAAATGGAGTTGGTTTGAACACTAGGTTCAAATTCAAACTCCATATGTGCTTTCTTAATTGCCATTTAATTGAATTGTCCTAAACAGCAACTTTAAGTTGTTCCAGCAAGCATGAAAATGGTACAGATGGATAGATTGGATTTTTCTGATCATTTTTCATATATAATTTCTTTGATTTGGAGCTACGGTTGATTTTCTATGATTTTTAGAAGTTTGTACTATTTTCTGGAATTTCCTGTATAAGAATAATTCTAGTAATATAATTAATGCATCAGGGTGACGTCAGCGGTCAACGGGGCCGGTCCAGGTCAAACCTGGCCAGTGGGTCCCGCGTGTCAGTGTCATTAGTTTTAACTAATTATAATTAGTACTAACCCTAGATAAATTAGCCGGCTGGGCCCCACCTCTCATTGACCCAGGGGGGTCAAACTGGGTCAAACTGGGTCAAATTCGCCGGAGTTGACCCGGGGCTCGTCGCTGGCAGGGCTAGAGATGGCGGAGGGGCTCGGGGTTCCTCCTCTGGCGACCAAATGGCCATCAGAGGGCATCTACGTGACGCGGGCACTCGTCTGCATCGGTTAGTGGCAGTGGTTGGGCCTGTGGTGGCCGGAGTCGTCGCCGGCGTCGACCTTGGCGGTCGCCGGAGCTCGGCTGAGCTCGGGGTCGATGCTACCGCGGTCGAGGCACCTCGTGTGGGGCACCTACGTGCTCTAGGCAGCGCGGTGAGCAAGATGGACGTGACGGCTGAGCCATTGCGTGGCCGGAGTCACGCTGGCGGTGAGCACAGGTGACGGCGGGGTGCGGTGAGCTCGGTGTGGTGCATACGGTGCACGAGAGAGGGAACGAAGAGGGGGAGGACGGGCAGCAGCTCACAGTGGTCTCGACGAGCGGGTCAGAGAGGTCGGGGAAGAGCTGGAGTGGTCACGGCGGCGAGGGGGATCCCCGGCGATGGCGGATCGGTACGGCTCGATGCAGCGTCTCCGGGGCAAGAGAGCGCTCTGGGCTCAATCGAGGCAAAGCAGCGGACGACGGTGAAGCTTCTGGGCACAGAGAGGCGACGAGTGGACGGCAGTGGCTGCGGCTTTACGACGACGCGGGCGCGGCTGCGTCGGCCATGGCGTCCAGGGAGCGAGGGAGAGAGCAATGGGGAAGAATGGGGTGTTGGCGGGGTCGGGGTGGCGCCGAGGAGTGGCTTCGAGGCGTCGCCGCGCTGTCCAAGCGAGGCAGGCGGCCACGGAGCTGCGTGGCGAGCTCGGGCACGCCGGTGCTCACCTCTTTTCCTGCCTGGCGAGAGGAAGCAGCTGACTGGCCATTGGCCAGCACAGTGCTGGGCCACCAGGTAAGCCGAGGTGATGTTTCTCTCCTCTCCGCCTTTCCTGTTTTTGTTTTTATTTGTTTTTGTTCTATGTTTTGAAATAGTAGAAATACTATTCCATTTAGGAAAAACCTGAAAATATTCAGAGGCACATTTGAAAATATTCTCAACAGCCTAAAAATACCTTCAAGATTATTTGGGCATTTTAAAATATTTATAGGGGTTAAATTGCCCAAATGCAAATACTTATGGCTTGGTGCAAAAATCTAGAATAGCCTCCAAAAATATGAAACCATTTTTGGCAGAGGGTTTAGCCAGGACCAAAGATGGTGAACATTTATGAAGGGCATTTTCGGTTCGTTGAAACGTTTTAAGTTTGAACCTAGTTGAATTCATTTGGTGCTAGGGTTTCAACATCCCCATTTCAAGTTTCTTAGGAATTTAATCATGATGACATGATGAGCAAGCAAGGTCAAGCAAGGGCTGATATGGGGCTGTGACAATATGACACTTCTATGACGATAATTGTGACAAAACCCGGTATCATCATAGATGTGGTGGGCTCCTACTTCTATGACAAAAAATCATGACAGAAAATGGGCTTTTCGTCCTTGGCGGGCCGAAGACGCAGCCGCATGACATTCTTTGGGCCGTCCATGACGGAAAAAACCGTGGTAGAAACGAGGGGGAGGAAAATTTTGGGGTGTTCCCGGTTACGGTGGGAGGTCGGGGGTCGAGCGATGTGTGTTTCTCTCGCACACGTACGCGCGTGTGTGCGAGGTGTTGGCTCTAACTGAACCTGAGCGAGGCGTTGGGCTCTAACTGAACCCGAGCGATTGCACTGCAGCCTACGCGTTACTGAACCCGAGCGATTGATCGATGGCTGTTAACTGAACCTGATCGAGCGATTCCTTCGCTACTGCTGCTAACTGAAGCCAATCGATGGGATGAACAGTGAGCGTTGCGGGGGGGGGGGGGGGGGTTGGATGAACAGTGAGCGGTGGCGTTGCGTCTGGATGAACAGGACCCCGTGGTGTGGTGGAGGGCTGGATGAACAGTAGATGGTGGAGGGGTGCCCGTGGAGGGGTAGTTGAACAGGACCCCGTGGTGTGGAGGGCTTGATGAACAGTAGACGATGGAGGGGTGC
The DNA here is from genome assembly GCA_032464435.1 of Aegilops umbellulata. NCBI lineage: Eukaryota > Viridiplantae > Streptophyta > Magnoliopsida > Poales > Poaceae > Aegilops > Aegilops umbellulata. Next base: position 33,083,681 of record CP136059.1, read on the forward strand.
CCGTGGAGGGGTGGTTGAACAGGACCCCGTGGTGTGGAGGGCTCGATGAACAGTAGACGGTGGAGGGGTGGTTGAACAGTAGCCAGTGGAGTAGCGCGCGGTGGAGGCTGGATGAACAGGAGCCCGTGGATGCTGGAGGAGGTCGACGGTGGAGATGAACAGTATCCCGTGGAGTCCCGTTTTGCGGTACGCCACACCCCTCCCGATGAATAGGACCCCCGTTTCGGCCGTAGCGCTCCAACACAAGTCCGTTTCATCCGTTTTGCGGTACGCCACACCCCTCCCGATCAACAGGACCCCCGTTTCAACCGTAGGAGGTCCGTTTCATCCGTTTTGTGGTACGCCACACCCCTCCGGATCAACAAGACCCCCGTTTCGACCGTAGGAGGTCCGTTTCCTCCGCTTTGCGGTACACCACACCCCTCCCGATCAACAGGACACCGTTCCGAATGTAGGAGGTCCGTTTCCTCCGTTTTGCGGTACGCCAGGCCTCGTTTCCATCGCATGTTCCGTACAAGCCCTCCCGATGAACACGACCATGGCTCCCACGCGTTCTGTTGCCTCTCGATGAACACGACGCATTCCGTTGCTTCCCCATGAACACGACGCATTCCGTTGCCTCCCCATGAACACGACGCATTTCGTTTCCTCCCCATGAACACGACGACGGCGTTTTTTCTCCGTTCCGACCCAGCCATGTACACGAGCCTTGGCCATACGTATGCGCGAGTAGGCGTTCGAGACCCTGCCCGTATGTACGTATGTGGCCGTATTTTCTTTCTTGCACCCTGGCCGCTGTACGTATGTGTACATGCTACGTGCGTGCCTCTACTACGACACATACGCGCCTCTACTATGACACGTGCGCGCCTCTACGTCGACCAGTATATATGTACGTACACGTTCACGACCACAATGACAACGCTACGTATGCTTCGACCAGGTGGGTCCCGACTGTCAGGCACCGCCTTGCCTGCGAAGATGTAGCTGGTGGGTTCCAGCAGTCGGGGGGCGAATCGTTTTGTTTTTTTCCCGAACGCACTTCCTTGCGTACGAAGGTGTAGCTGCTGGGTCCCAGCAGTCAGGGGAGCGAATCGTTTTTTATGCCAGGACGCACTTCCTTGCGTGCGAAGGTGTAGCTGGTGGGTACCAGCAGTCGGGGGCCGAATCGTTTTTTTTCGGACGCACTTCCTTGCGTGCGAAGATGTAGCTGGTGGGTCCTGATGAAGCTACATACCTAGGGTAGGGTCATGGACCTGTCCAAGATACCCTCCCCAAGGACATCTCTAAAAGAACCAGAAACATTGGAAGAAGAATCATCGTCCACTCGACCATGAAGCTATGTTCTACTCAATAGTCTTGAAGACACTCGACCGCGTAGACAATCACTCGACTACCGGGAGGTCTAAAGCCACTCTGCTCTACAACGGTCGGGAATTAAGTCATAGCTTTAATGGTCATTATGTATCTTTATTACTGGCGTTACCAGTAACGCCCCCCTCTTAATGTACACTGAACCCTGTGTAACGGAGGGGAGCTGGGGTCCTGGCGGACTCTATATAAGCCAACCCTCCTCTAGGACAGGGGTTCGCACACCCTATAACTCACACGCTCATAATCCAGTCAACCGCCTTCGGGCTCCGAGACGTAGGGCTATTACTTCCTCCGAGAAGGGCCTGAACTCGTAAAACTTGCGTGTACAACTCCTCCATAGCTAGGATCTTGCCTCTACATTCCTACCCCCATTCTACTGTCATACTTAGAACCACGACAGTTGGCGCCCACCATGGGGCAGGTGTCTTAGCGACTTGTTGGAGAAGTTGCAATTTTTCCGATCCCCTTCATCATGGTTTCAGGCGGAGGTTTGGCTGAGGGCCGCGAGATCCGTCTCGGCGCGCTCGTGTTCATCGCCGACGACTCCGATTGGCTTCAGGAGGCTCCACTCGACGTTGACGCACTGCCCGTCCGCGGGGCAACGCACTTTCGCGCGTGCGTCCACGGTGTCCTCCTGCGGCAGCCGTCGACCCAGTATCGGTCAGCTCCTGTGGCGTCCTCCCTCCCTGTAGCTCGCCGGCGCAAGCGTTCCAGTCGATCAAGGCTTCAGTGGTGGGTGAGGCATGCAGTGGCTCGCCAGTTGGCCACCCCTCAAGTCGCGGCGATCGAGCCCGATGAAACTCTCTACGGCTTGTTCGACCTGTCGACTGGCTCCGCAGAGACTGCATCCGAGTGCGACATCAGTGATCCCGCGGCGGAGGTCCTGATGGTCGATGGACCTCGCAGTACTCCCGGCTTCCCCTGCGCCAACGGTGGCAACGGCGTAGGTGATCCGTCGCATGCCCATGAGGAGTATCTCCCCGAGCCTCTCTCTTCACAGCAAAGGGAAGAACTTCGCCACCGGAACATGGATGCACTTCACACTCCTATCGTTGGAGAAACCCCCGAGGCCCGGGCCTTGGAGGACGCGCGCTTGGCCAACCTGGCTGAGCGCACTCGATTGGAGAACCTCCAGCGCGTACTTGACGAGCGTGCGTGTCAGCGGGTTCCAGAATCTAGTCGACGTCAACTATTTCCACCTCCGACTCAGGTATATCAAACTCCGGTCCATAATCTTACAGCTGCGGCTCGAATAGCAGAGTCGATCCAGCCCTCCCAGTCAGAAGCTGGCAGAGGTCTAATGTAGATCAGAGCTTTGATCTGGGCAGCAGGAGAACAGAATACAGCTGTGTCACAGTCGCGGAATAGGATCTATAGCAGGTCCGTTATTGCAGATACAGTCCAGTCGGCTCACAGCCCAAGATCGCCCCCGAGGCGTGAGGGACGTGGAGACCGGCATGATCAGTACAGAAACCGTGAGCAGTATGATCACCGACTCGATCATGACGATCGTCATCGAGTGCCAACACCTCCCCCAAGGAGTGGGTCGTACATGCCTCGACAGCATGATGAGAGACGCCCTAACAGTGTTGGGCGAAGGATTCCAGTCGACCCCAGGGAACCAGGCTTTGATGCGAGATCTATCTTTATTCAGGGTTTGGTCGACAGAAATAGATATCATCGAGAAGGTCATGATAGAGATTTACCAGCCAGCAGTAGAGTGCATGTCTCAGGTCCAGAGTGCTTCAGCAGAGCCATCAGGGCTGCGGTGATTCCTCCCAACTTCAGGTTGGCGACTGGAGTCAGTAAGTTCACTAGTGAGTCCAAGCCTGACACTTGGCTTGAGGACTACCGAGTGGCTGTCCAGATTGGCGGTGACAATGATGAAGTGGCCATGAAACACCTTCCTCTGATGTTGGAGGGCTCGGCCAGAGCATCGCTGCATCAGTTATCACCTAGCAGCATTTACTGTTGGGAAGATCTTGCCCGAGTGTTTGTCAGAACATTTGAAGGGACATGCAAACGGTGAGCAGGGTTGACAGAGCTACAATCTTGTGTGCAGAAGATGAATGAAACGTTAAGGGATTATACCCAGAGATGGATCACATTGCACCACACGGTGGAGAATGTGTCTGATCACCAAGCAGTTTGTGCGTTCAAGGAAGGCGTCAAGTATAGAGAGTTGAATCTGAAGTTCGGTCGGACCGGAGACATGTCACCAAGTATGCTAATGGTGAAGAGGAGGATCGGCTCCGGAGTGGCAAGCACAAAACAGTCGCCCATAAAACCGGAGGAGGAAACTCCAGTTGGAAGCAGAAGCGCAAAGCCGAGCCAGCTGCTCCTGGGAAACCCTTAGCTGTGACTCAGGGATAATCCAAAGGGAAGCCCAAAGGGCCATGGAACCCTAAGAAAATAAAAGACCTAGATGGAAATGATGTGCTGGATTTGCCATGCCACATCCACACAAAGAAAGATGAAGAGGGTAAAATCATTTACCCGAAGCATACCACTCGACAGTGTCGGCTCCTAATCCAGCAGTTCCGAGAGAAACCGCCCAAAGAGAAGGAAAATGAGTCAGACAAAGTTGAGGACAAGGAGGAAAGTGATGATGGTTACCCTCACGTCAATTCCACTCTGATGATTTTTGCTGATGTTGAGAGCAAGAGTCGACTGAAAGTCATTGAGGGAGTCCTGGATTAGGGGGTGTCCGGATAGCCGGACTATACCTCTGGCCGGACTCCTGGACTATGAAGATACAAGATTGAAGACTTCGTCCCGTGTCCGGATAGGACTTTTCTTGGTTCGGAAGGCAAGCTTGGCGATACGGATATGTAGATCTCCTACCATTGTAACCGACTCTGTGTAACCCTAGCCCTCTCCGGTGTCTATATAAACCCGAGGGTTTTAGTCCGTAGGGAGAACAACAATCATACCATAGGCTAGCTTCTAGAGTTTAGCCTCTCTGATCTCGTGGTAGATCTACTCTTGTACTACCCATATCATCAATATTAATCAAGCAGGAGTAGGGTTTAACCTCCATCGAGAGGGCCCGAACCTGGGTAAAAACATCGTGTCCCTTGTCTCCTGTTACCATCCGCCTAGACGCACAGTTCGGGACCCCCTACCCGAGATTCGCCGGTTTTGTCACCGACATTGGTGTTTCATTGAGAGTTCCTCTATGTCGTTGCTTTTAGGCCCGATGGCTCCTCCGATCATCAACAGCAATGCAGTCCAGGGTGAGACTTTTCTCCCCGGACAGATCTTCGTATTCGGCGGCTTTGCACTGCGGGCCAATTTGCTTGGCCATCTGGAGCAGATCGAAAGCTATGCCCCTGGCCATCAGGTCAGATTTGGAAGCTTGAACTACAGGGCTGATATCTGCGGAAACTTGATCTTCGACGGATTCGAGCCACAGCCGGGCACTGCACTGTCGCGAAGGGCATGATCTAGCTCTGCTGCCAGACAGTGCCTTGGAGGCCGCACCCATGTCCACTCCGACCCTTAGCTCGGGGCCGACTGCGCCAATCGAGGACGGGTGGTTGGACACCGCCTCGGGGGCTGCAATCTCTACGGCGATCGAGCCGAACACCATCCCTATTCTCTGCGAGGCCCGTGGCTCCAAGGTGCCGGACTCCGAACCCTCCGCACCCCTGCCAGTCGAATCCGATTGGGCGCCAATCATGGAGTTCACTGCCTCGGACATCTTTCAGCACTCGCCCTTTGGCGACATTCTGAACTCACTAAAGTCTCTCTCTTTATTAGGAGAGCCCTGGCCGGAGTATGGTCAGCAAGGTTGGGATGCGGATGACGAAGAAATTCAAAGCCCACCCACCACCCACTTCGTAGCCATTGTCGATGATTTAACCGACATGCTCGACTTCGACTCCGAAGACATCGACGGTATGGACGACGATGTAGGAGACGAACAGGAACCAGCGCCTATAGGGCACTAGAAAGTCACCTTGTCATATGACATATACATGGTGGACACCCCAAAAGAAGGCCATGGCGATGGAACAGCGGAGGATGACCCCTCCAAGAAGCAGCCTAAACGCCAGCATCAGCGGCGCCGCTCTAAATCCCACCAAAGAAAAAACAGTGATTCCGGCACGGGAGATAATAACACCCCGGACAGTGCCAAAGACAACCCCCTCCAGCAGGATTCTGCACAGGAGGACGGAGAAGCCAGGCGTCACTAGAGAGCGGCAGACAAAGAGATGGAGGACGATAATTACATGCCTCCCTCCAAAGACGCGGCAAGCCTCGACGACGACGAATTTGTCGTGCTAGAGGATCCCGTCGAACAAGAGAGTTTCAAATGCAGGCTTATGGCCACAGCGAGTAGCCTCAAGAAAAAACAGCAACAGCTTAGAGTTGATCAAGACTTGCTAGCCGACAGATGGACTGAAGTCCTGGCGGCCGAATTGTATGAACTCGAACGCCCCTCCAAGAGTTAACCCAGAGCGCAGGCTGCTACCCCGATTAGAGGAGGAAGCACCTAAACCTACATCACCAACGCATGATGTGGACGATCGGCCACCTCGTGGCCATGACAGAGAGGCCTCACGGCCCTTTGTTCAAGCCGCACCCCGGCGATGCTCAAAAAATACCAAGGCACGGGGAAATGCGCCAGACCTGCAAGATATATTGGAGGACAAGGCAAGGCAAACAAGATCGATCTACGGATCGCGTGGGCGCCCCACAGCACGAGACAGTAATCGTCACGCCGGATACAGTAAATCTGGTCGGGCCGAACACAGTAGACAAAGCTCGTTTGAGCTGCGTCGTGATATAGCCCAATACAGAGGCGCCGCACACCCACTATGCTTCACAGATGAAGTAATGGATCATCAAATCCCCGAGTGTTTCAATCCCGTGAACATCGAATCATACGATGGCACAACAGATCCTGTGGTATGGATCGAGGACTATCTCCTTCATATCCACATGGCCCGTGGTGATGACCTACACGCCATCAAATACCTCCCACTCTAGTTTGTGGTGGGTGGATTGCCTCTTGGGCTGATGAGGAAGAACAGTACAAGGAAGAACGACCTCGCGAGGGTCTGTTCTTGGTTAGGGGATGAACTGCTAGGGGGAGTTCGATCGCTCTTCTCTCTCTCTAGATGCTGGATTCCACCTCTACCCTATGGGTGGCTAGTCCTATTTATAGGCAAAGGCCCTGGGCCTCTTCCCAAATATTGAGTGGGAAGGGCGCCAACAATTGGCCAATTTGAAGGGGAACATCTGGTACACTTATCCTGACTAAAGTTGGTCTTCGCCTGCCAGACGCCTTGTGGTGACGCCGTCCTGTGCTCCATGGTGAGCTCCTTCCCACCGTTGGACTGGTCTTGGTCTCGTTGCACCGAAATGGGTGCCTTTGCTTGATCCTCTCACCTGCACTTGCCCCCTTTGCACCAAAGAGGAAAGGGGGACGCTGCGCAGGCTGGCGCCCGCCTGGCACCCTCGATCGTCATGGCTTGCGTCATGGGCACCTCGTGAGGTACCCCGCCTTGATCTCTCCGTCTCCTCGAGAGCCAGCCTAAGGAGGCCGTGCTTGAGGAAGCGCCGTGTCGTCCGCCTCGCGAGGCTTGGCCCCTCGCGAGGGTCTTGAGCCTTGTGTTGATGCAGATGGGCCACGCTGGGCCTCCATTCGAGCCACGCCGCAGGCCGCAGGCAGGCAAGTCTGGGGACCCCCGTTCCCAGAACGCCGACAGTAGCCCCCGGGCCCGAGGCGCGCATGGACTTGGCCGTGCCGAGAGGCGAAAGGGCAAGGGTGAAGCGCCGCGGGCCCTAACAGCCTGCGGCCTCGGGCACCGCGTGGCGGTTAATTGGACGTGGGCAGCACTGCTTACCCACGCTCCCTTATTCTGCGCCGCGCTAGGTTGCCCCACAGTTGTACACAACCGCCCTTTTCCCTGTTGCTTGACCGTCTCCTGCTCTTCCTCCCTCCGAACTCTGACCCTTGCTTCCAATCCCATCTCGCATCTCCTCTCTTCCGCCCGCTGCCATGGCTCCAAAGAAAGGGAAGGGGAAGAAGCCTGCGGCTCCATCTCGCCCGCTGCTGCCGGTGGCGCCTGCAGTCGGCCGCTCAATCATACTCAACCTGGAATGCCTGGGCAAGCTCAGTCTGGCTCTGGCCACCGCCTTCAACGAGTGTGGGAGGACGACGGCGTGGCCTACGTGTCACCTCCCCACTGATAGGATAATCACCGAGGTCCATTACTTTGCCGACGCCTTGTGGGCGGGTTTGGTGCCTCCCTTCTCCGATTTTATCAATGCCATCCTCGATCATTATCAGATCCACATGATGCATCTAGGTCCTGAGTCCATTGCTCTCCTTTCAGTCTTCGCTTTTGTTTGTGAGGCGATGGTGGGCATCCCTCCTTCTGTTGCCCTACTGCGCCACTTCTTCTCCTTGCATCTTGCCGACCCCACGCAATGCTCGGCATGCATGAGCTTCGTAGCTTCGCCCGAGACCGCAGCCTCTGGTATCGACTTCAACCTCCCTCTGCCTTCAGCGGGGTTCCGCGAGCGGTGGTTGTTCATTGATGTCGGCGTACCCAGCCCCCGGCTCGCGAAGCCGACATCGCCTGTCGTGCCTAATTCGGGCTGGGGCCAGGAGGCACTTGTAAGTCCCCGGCTCGCCTTCGTCTGGCACCGTTTCATGTCCCTGAAGAAGCTTGGCGTAACGGCGCCCAAAGTGGTGAAGGAGTTCCTATTGCGCCGCATTGCCCCTCTCCAACGCCATTCTCGTCGAATGTGGGCCTTCAGCGGGCATGGTGACCGCATGAGGCTTCAGGGAGAAGACCTGACGCCCGAGGTGCTGAGGAAGGTGCTCTTGGTCCTGACAGGCGATCCCAACCCCGGGGGTGTCCGGCAGGGGGGAGCCTTGTTGTACCTCTGCCACAACAGGGATGACTTCGTGAGGCAGATGCCCCCTTCGACGAGTGGGGGCTACGCCCTGTCGGCCTCCAGGGGCCTCGCGAGAACCCTGTGGTGGTGATTTCCCTTCCGGTCGGCCTGGGTGAATCCTCCTCGAGTGGTGGCGCAGGGAGGCAGGAGACAACAGGGGTCGAGGGAGACGCGGACGATGTGACCACATCTGGCGATGCTCTTGATGGGGCAGCTCATGAGGTCCGTGCTGCCGAGGCTGCGGGTGAGGCGCTGCCGCTTCCGACGCTTGAGGCCGAGGCTCCTGAGCCCCCGGCCGTGATCTCTGGCGAGGAAGCTGCCCGTGTGCATCAGGCATGTGTCCTCGACGCAAGTGGCCTTGGTACTCCGTCCTCTTCGCAGGCTGATTCCTGTGCATCTCTCCTAGGCCATTTCCGTGTGGACTTTGAGGCCCTCCGGAGAAAAAGGGAGGCCTTGGGCGACGACTCCCCCTGCCGCTTGCTGAAGCGCCGGAAGTACTTTGCTGTTGACGAGTAAGTCTTCTCCTTTTATGTTCCTTATCCTGCTTGCCGCATCCGCTGATCCCTGCTCTGCAGGCCTCTGCCTACTGAGCTCGGTGAAGTCGTTGGGTCGACGGCTTCCTTGACTCCGTCTCCTCCGCCACCCCTGGGTGTCTCGAGCAGCACTGCCCTTGTGGTTTGGGCAGGTGACGGCGCGGACCGCCGCGTAGCACGCGGCGACTCTCCCGTTCCCGCGATCTCCTTCCGCGGGCCTTCCCTCGACATAGGCAGCCTGCCATGGGCTTCCCGTCTGGTCGTGGGCTGCGACCGGCTGAGGCACCTCCGGGGCCCTTCTCCTGAGGTCAGGTTGGACTCAGGTCGGGCTTCTGATGTGGTGCGGCCGGCCGTCGTGAAGGCGCCAGCCCCCAGCCCCCTGCCCGGGGCCGGAGCGATGATCCGAGGTCCTCGACGCCCGCTTGGGGCGGATGATGGCGCGACAAACGTGCTTGAGCGTGCTCGGGAGCGTCGTGCCCGTCGCCATGAATTCCTTCGGAGGGCGAGTGGCGTTGTAGACCTGCTTGGGCAGGAGCTCGATGAAGAAGACGCGCGCCTGGAAGCCGAGGGCCTGCGCCTGGCCGCAGAGCGGCGCGAGCTGGAGGCAGCCGCTGCCCTCGCGCGTCGTCAGTGCGTCCTTGATGACGAAGAGGCGAAGGCGTCGCTGGAGGCTTCTCTGGCGGCTCGGTCTCAGGCCGTTGAGGAGGCCCGAGGAGCAGACCGATGGCGAGGAGCAGCAGAAGAACATGCTCGGGAGCTCTTGGCCTGGTGTCGCTCGTTGGAGGAGCAAGCAGAGCTGCGCGAGGCAGCCCTTGCATCGATGGAGGTGGCTTCTGGCGACCCGGCTGAGCTTCGGAAGCGCGAGGAAGCGTTGGTGCTGGAGGCCGCCGAACGCGCCCGCGAACACGAGCAACCGGAGACGAGGGAGCGCCTGGTGACGCAGGCGGAAAACGATGTCGCCGCGCGAGAAAAGCGTGTCCTGGAGGAGGTTTGCCGTCGGGTGGCGACAGCGCGCCAAGGCCTCGAGCGTGAGTTCGAGGGGAAGCTGGGGATGATCCGAGTCGAAGCTAAGGGTAGAACCGCCGCCTTGAGGGCCCAACGGGATGAGGCGACGCGACGAGCGGACGCCTCCCGGGTCGCCCTTGAGGCAGCGCAGAAGGAGCTAGCCACCTCCCAGGCCGAGGTGCTCCGCCTTCGCCAACGTGTGGAAGAGGCCATGGCCGTCGAGCGTCAGAATGCTGACGAGATACGCCAGCGGCAAGTCCTGGAGCATGAGCACGGCCCCATGCTCACCAAGCTCAGGGAGAGGGCTAACATTGCCCTGGGAAACATCTGTGAGGCTACCGTGGGCGAGCCGCACACGATTAACTACGCCGGCAACCTGCAGTTCTTCACCACCGTGGTGACACAGCTGGAGGCACGGTCGGTCAAAGCCGAGAGGTTGGTGGAGGACAGGAGCCGCGCCCTGCTCGGGCGCGCCTTTTCCCGCGTCTTCAGCCATCTTCGGAACGTGGATCCCCACTTCGACTTCGACGCTGCCCTCGCCCCAGTCCCCCAGGCCGTTCGAGGTGACCTGGCTGAATGGGTGGAGAGCAACGTAGATGCTCTCGTCCGGGCCTTCACTTCTGATGATGACGATGTGGTGGTGGGCACCGACGAAGGTGTCATGGTGGAGGACCCCAATGCCGCTGATGGGGGCGCGGACAACGAAGGTGAGTTCAGCGACGCCAGCGACAGCTCGGGAGGCGCCTCCGGGGATGCATTGGGGGATTTGTCAGATTGATCATGTAATATCCCTGTCTTTCTACCCTGCATGGATAGAACTCAGGCGTTTGGCCTGACGGTCGTGAGAGCGTTTTGGGAGGGGAAGCCCCTCATGTATGAACTCGTATCTAATGTATCTGCAGTGATTAAATCGTACGCGTGTCCAACGGTAGGCTGGTTCGCCCTTGTTCCTTGCTGGCTCCGGAGCTTCCTTCTGGAGGGCGTAACGTCCCGGGTGCTGGGTAGTTGAAACCTCGGGAGGCGTGGTCGTTGCTGACAGGGGACCCCACAGGCATGGGCCGTCTTCGCAGGCTCCGGGCCTTTTCTCGAGCGAGACGTCTTCACAGGCATTCGCCCTCTTCACAGGCTCCGAGCCTTTTCCTCGAGCGAGATGTCTTCACAGGCGTTTGCCTTCTTCACAGGCTCCGGGCCTTTTCCTCGAGCGAGATGTCTTCACAGGCGTTTGCCTTCTTCACAGGCTCAGGGCCTTCTCCCCAGTGGGATGGCTTCACAAGCATTCGCCTTCTTCACAGGCTCAGGGCCTTCTCCCGAGCGGGATGGCTTCACAGGCATTCACCTTCTTCACAGGCTCAGGGCCTTCTCCCGAGCAGGATGGCTTCACAGGCTCAGGGCCTTCTCCCGAGCGGGATGGCTTCATAGGCATTCGCCTTCTTCACAGGCTCAGGGCCTTCTCCCGAGCGGGATGGATTCACAGGCATTCGCCTTCTTCATAGGCTCAGGGCCTTCTCCCGAGCGGGATGGCTTCACAGGCATTCGCCTTCTTCACAGGCTCAGGGCCTTCTCCCGAGCGGGATGGCTTCACAGGCATTCGCCTTCTTCATAGGCTCAGGGCCTTCTCCCGAGCGGGATGGCTTCACAGGCATTCGCCTTCTTCACAGGCTCAGGGCCTTCTCCCGAGAAACCGATCTCCGCAAGTACCAAAGGTTACCTCGCGAGGGAGCGACAACGGCAGTCTGAGCCATGCTCAAGCTAGGCCTGGCCCGACTCACGAGGGGCTCACGAGGGGAGGTAGCTGTGGTGAGATGGTGACCAGAACGCGGGAAACGATTCAAACAAGACCAAGCATCCCTTCCGCAAACGCACGCAAAGCTCAAATTCGAATTCAACTTAAATCCAGCGGGGGAAAAAGGTTACAACCAAAGGAAGAAGGCAACGAAAGCAAACAAAAAGGCCGCGTCCGGCACCTAATCTAGTCTTCGACGTCTTCTCACCAGCGTGGAGCTAAGTGCTGTCCACTGGGCGTGGGAGGGAGCCCCAGGGCCTGAGGCCGGCACCCCTGAGACTCCGGGGCGTGTACAGCCCCACTCATTATTACGTGAGAGTGTCACGGGGCGGCGAGCTTCACAGGCACCGGGCCTTCTTCACAGGAACCGGCCTTGCGCCACACTCTAGTGCCACCAACGACGACCGGAAACCAGGACACCGCCGGTGGGGTAGAGCGGTCGCCAGCGGTTCCCCCGACGACCACGGGTCCTCCGCCAGGGGCAGGCCCTCGGGCGCCTCCCCAGCGGAGGGCCTATCTTCTAAGAATGCCTTGCACCGAACACCGCGGTGGTGATGTAGGGTCTCTGCCCCTTTCTTGCAGCCCCCTGTGTCCTCCTCCCGAGGGGTAGGAGACCGCAGGAGCGGGGCAGCTTCTTGGTGCGGCGACCTGCATCTCCTGTGACCCATGATTAGCGTATGCCTGCTCTTGAGGAATTAACAGTACCTGATAGTCGTTGCCTCCAGTGTGCCCGACGGAGCCGTCCTGGGGTTCCTGGAAGGGCTCGGCCTCTGGCGTCTCGTCCTCCCAGCTGGGGATGAAGAGTGAGCCCTGTTCGCCCCCGTGAGCGTGCCCTTGGTCCATCATGTGGGGCACGTATTCCTCTGGCGCCGCCACCCCGGATGCTGTGTTGTAGTGCTCCATGCGCCATGCGGCGTTGCTTGTCGTGCCCACCGCGGGGTGGTAGCGCGGTTGGCCGCTGGCGCCGTGGGCCGCACTTAGCCCCTCTCCTTCGCGCGCCGGGGGCGGGGGTAGCGCCACCGCCAGTCGGGTGCCGGCGGATTCGCCGGTGCTGGGGTAGTCTTGAGGCCCGCGCGGGTGCGCGGGGCCCCCTCGTGCACCGCCCTGAGCTTGAGGCGGAAGCTGGACACAGAAGGGGTGAGCCCCCGAGGCGGCGAAGCCCAGGAGCACGGCGACCCGCTCCAGCAGCACGTCGCGGCCGCCCTCCAATAGCCTGCACTGCAGCAGCTCCCGCGCTACTGTGAGTGCGGCCCTCGAGTTCGCCTGTTCCCGGTGGGTGTACGGTGTCGTAGTTGCGGCGTGATTGGATGCCCTCGTTGCCGACCGCGCCTGTCACGGTGTGAGGGTTGCAGAAGCTTGCCCACGTCGCCCGCGGCCCGCAGCGCCCTGCAGACCGCGAGCTGCCTGCGGCGCGGGGTCGCCCGGAGCGGGAGGCTCCGCGTAGATGGGCCATGCCGCCCATGGGCCTTGGTTGCCCTCCTGGTCCCCGGACATGGTGACGATGATGCAACGGGAGATGGAGCGATGGGAAGGCAGATTCCGGCGCACCCCTACCTGGCGCGCCAAATGTCAGATTCTGGGGTTCCGGCAGACCCTTAAGGTTTGAACTCTGGGGTGCGCACGGAGATCGTGCCCTCTACCTCTCCGTCTCGCAAAGATCTAACTACTGCAAGAACAACACAAGAGACACAAGGTTTATACTAGTTCGGGCCACCATTGTGGTGTAATACCCTACTCTAGTTTGTGGTGGTAGATTGCCTCTTGGGCTGATGAGGAAGAACAGTACAAGGAAGAACGACCTCGGGAGGGTCTGTTCTTGGTTAGGGGATGAACTGCTAGGGGGAGTTCGATCGCCCTTCTCTCTCTCTCTAGATGCTGGATTCCACCTCTACCCTGTGGGTGGCTAGTCCTATTTATAGGCAAAGGCCCTGGGCCTCTTCCCAAATATTGAGCGGGAAGGGCGCCAACAATTGGCCAATTTGAAGGGGAACATCTGGTACACTTATCCTGAATAAAGTTGGTCTTCGCCTGCCAAAGGCCCTATGGTGACGCCGTCCTGGGCTCCATGGTGACCTCCTTCCCACCGTTGGACTGGTCTTAGTCTTGTTGCACCGAAATTGGTGCCTTTGCTTGATCCTCTCGCCTGCGCTTGCCCCCTTTGCACCAAAGAGGAAAGGGGGATGCTGCGCGGGCTGGCGCCCGCCTGGCACCCTCGATCGTCATGGCTTGCGTCATGGGCACCTCGCGAGGTACCCTGCCTTGATCTCTCCGCCTCCTCGCGAGCCAGCCTAAGGAGGCCGTGCTTGAGGAAGCGCCGTGTCGTCCGCTTCGCGAGGCTTGGCCCCTCGCGAGGGTCTTGAGCCTTGTGTTGATGCAGATGGGCCACACTGGGCCTCCATTCGAGCCACGCCGCAGGCCACAGGCAGGCAAGTCTGGGGACCCCCGTTCCCAGAACACCGACACTTATGACCCGCTTTTGCGCGGGAGAAGACAGCTGGCTAGCTCGCAGCAATAACATGACCAAGAGCCCTGGTAATTCGGATACCAAGGACAACAGTGGCAGGTCGCGTCGCAACAAGAAAAAGCGCCACATTAACATCGACAATGCTGAGGATACAGCAGTTAATGTCGGATTCAAAGGCTCTAAACCCGGTCAGCGGAAAAAGCCACTCAAAAAAAATACTCCGGGCCCGTCCAGTTTGGACCGAATACTCGACCTCTCATGCCAGATACATGGCACCCCCGAAAAGCCAGCCAATCACACCAACAGGGATTGTTGGGTGTTCAAGCAGGCAGGCAAGCTACATGCCGAAAACAGAGACAAGGGGATGCATAGCGATGACAAGGATGAGCCCCAGCCGCCGAACAATAATGGACAGAAGGGTTTCCCCCCCACAAGTGCGGACGGTGAACATGATATACGCAACCCACATTCCCAAGCAGGAGCGGAAGCGTGCACTCAGGGACGTATATGCGTTAGAGCCAGTCGCCCCAAAGTTCAACCCATGGTCCTCCTGCCCAATCACTTTTGATCGAAGGGACCACCCCACTAGCATCCGTCATGGCGGATTTGCCGCATTGGTTCTTGACCCAATTATTGACGGATTTCACCTCACTAGAGTCCTTATGGATGGCGACAGCAGCCTGAACCTGCTTTACCAGGATACAGTGCGAAAAATGGGCATCGATCCCTCGAGGATTAAACCCACTAAAACGACCTTTAAAGGCGTCATACCAGGTGTAGAGGCCAACTGTACAGGCTCAGTTACACTTGAAGTGGTCTTTGGATCTCCGGATAAGTTCCGAAGCGAGGAGTTAATCTTCGACGTAGTCCCTTTCCGCAGTGGCTATCACGCACTGCTCGGGCGAACCACGTTCGCAAAGTTCAATGCGGTGCCACGCTAAGCATACCTCAAGCTCAAGATGCCAGTCCCTCGAGGAGTCATTACAGTCAATGGAAACACCGAACGCTCTCTCCGAATGGAGGAGCATACGACGGCTCTCGCAGCGGAAGTACAAAGCAGCCTCTCAAGGAAATTCTCCAGTCCGGCCATTAAACGTCCGGACATCGTCAAGCGCGCCCGGAGTAACCTACAACAAGACCGCCTGGCATGTTCCGAGCAAGCGTAGCAATGCGGCCCCAACCCCAGCCCTCGCAAACTTGCGAAACCAGTGTTGCGCGTACATAACTACGCCCTGGAAATACCATGGGCAAAGGGGGAGGGGCACCATCACGGCACGCCCGAAACACGGCTTAAACCGCACTAGGGGCTGTCGACTTCTTCATTTTTTTCTTACTTTCAGGACTCCATTCTTCGGAACGTCTGTCCGGCAGTACAATTGCCGCACAAACGATGCAACAACCAAGGAGGCAGGAAGCTATGCCGAATTCTTAGGTGGTGTCTATAACGAGCAACATACTTGTCTTACATATCATCTCGCAGCTCGCCCCTAGAGGGGGACATGTCAAATAGTCCCATCCCTTGCTTACCGCACTATTTGTATCGTTCTACTTTTGCAGCAGCACTTCAAAATAAACAATGCTTAGCTTCAGCTTATTACTGCATTCTCTATTCATTTCTTTTTTAATATATATGTTCAGTTATGAAATTTAGCACCCGTACACTTTGGTACGGCCAATACGCCAGGGGCTCAAGCACCCCATAACACGGCGTGAAAAGTCCGAACACTTTCACAAGTGCGGCCCTCCGATCTTATAGCATTATATGCATCAGCTCCAAATCATGTCTTTGGTCAATAGTTGGGTTTGCCCGGCTCCCATGCTTTGGTACCTTACGTTCCGGTATATCGGCTAAGGTAGTGCTGGGAGAACTACTGCGATTGTGCTCAAGTTGAGCTGGGCCTAAGCACCTCAGTAGAGAAAGCTAAAACTGATTGTCATGATAGGGCGAGAGCTGGTCGCTGTTCGGGAAGGTTTCGAGTCCTTAAAGACTTATGCCTCTTAGAGCGAGGAGCCGGCTTTGTCCGGCCTAGGCGTGTATCGCGCCCCGAACTCGGTCTTCCGAATACTAGGGGCTTCGTCGAAATTTAAAATTATAGAATTCTATGGCTAAGTGAGAGTGATAACGCATTATAGTCCGAGTGCCTTGTTCGTTGTGCTGAGCGCCTCCCTCGAAGGACCCAAGAATGGGAAAAAGAGTGCTCAGGTTTATCCCGAACACCCCAGCACTCGTGGCATGGGGGCAGAAGCCGACGACTCGCCATCTCTCAAATTTGATAAACGACCACATAGAAGGTAATATTTTAAATTAAACAAGCGTTGCATAGCGCATATGAACAAGTTTTCAGCACACAGGACAAAACGAGCGAGTT
Source organism: Aegilops umbellulata (assembly GCA_032464435.1). Classification (NCBI taxonomy): domain Eukaryota; kingdom Viridiplantae; phylum Streptophyta; class Magnoliopsida; order Poales; family Poaceae; genus Aegilops; species Aegilops umbellulata. Next base: position 33,100,124 of record CP136059.1, read on the forward strand.
TCACTCAATAATTACATCTTTTGAACATTCGTCCGCCATAAGGCGAGCGCCCTTCAAGACGCCCTCATAATACATCTCGGGGTGGCGATGCTCCTTGCCCGGCGGCGGCCCGTCCTTCACAAGCTTCTCTGCATCCAGCTTGCCCTAGTGCACCTTAGCACGGGCAAGCACCCTACGGGCACCTTCGACGCAGACGGAGCGCTTGATGACTTCGAGCCTTGGACAGGCCTTCACCAGCCGCCTTACCAGCCCGAAGTAGCTCCCAGGCAGAGCCTCTCTAGGCCACAGCCGAACTATGAGGCCCTTCATGGCCTGTTCGGCCACCTTGTGGAGCTCGACCAGTTGCTTCAACTGGTCGCTCAAGGGCACAGGGTGTCCGGCCTCAGCATATTGAGACCAGAATACCTTCTCCGTCGAGCTTCCCTCCTCGGCTCGGTAGAAGGCGGCAGCATCTGACACGCTGCAGGGCAAATCTGCGAATGCTCCTAGAGAGCTCCGGATTCGGGTAAGTAACAAGTAACTCACTTTCACGTGCTTTCTTTGCATAAACAATGCCTTACCCGCCGCTATCTTCTTCATCGCCTCCACCTCCTGGAGGGCCTTCCGGGCTTCGGCCTTGGCAGACTTGGCATTTTCAATGGCCGCCGCGAGCTCGGACTCTCGCGTCTTCGAGTCAGGCTCCAAACTCTCAGGATTTTTCATGAGAGCCTGGAGCTCTCGCCGCACCTCGCCAACCTGCGCCTCATGCTTCTCCCGCTCGGTGCGCTCCATGGCCGCCTTCTTTTCGGCCTCGGACAGCGCCTGCTTAAGGGTTGCCACCTCAGTTGTGGCCCCTACAATAGCCACATTAATCCTGTCATTTTCTTGCAATTGCACCTTATATATATATTTTAAAAAGGTATCTCTTTCCTTCTTTGTCCTCGAGCTACTTCTTGGCAAGTCCGAGCTCTTGCTCGGACCGCTCGAGGTTCTACTTCAGTGTGTCCACCTCTGCAGGCAATGCGGCAGACGCCAACAGTGAAGCCTACATACGCATATTGACTTACTTTTGTTAGACTCCTGCGAATGTTATTAGATCCTCTATTCGGCTTTTCTTTCCGAACGCCAAACAGAGCATCAGGGGCTACTGTCTATGCGGTAATATTTTTACATATCTTTTACATACCTCAAAGCCTGTCAACAGGCTGGCACAGGCTTCGGCCATCCCGCTATTTGCGGACTAAACCTTCTGAATCACCGCACTCATAATAGTGCGGTGCTCCTCGTCGATGGAGGCGCTGTTAAGCACCTCCAACAAGTTATCCGGTGCCTCCGGTTGGGCGGAGGTCACCGGCGTCGTAGGCTTGCCCTTCTGATTAGGGGGACGCCTGCCAGACTATGAAACCTTTGAAGGTTCCGGAGCGGTGTCCGGCCTAGGGCCGGACTCGGAGCCCTTGGGGGTTTTGTCCCCTGGGCGCCAGGAGTCCGGGAGGTCGCCTTGTGGCGCCTCTAGGGCCAACTCCTCCTGGCCAGGAGCCTCCTGGGACAACACCTCAGCGTTATCCGTAGGGTGAGGGGAGGAGGCGGCCGGAAGTGAAGTACTGTTCACATCCGACGAATCCAGGGAACCACTCGACGACGTGTCTAGCCCGTCTTTGGGCGGACTGCATAAATATATTCGGCGTTAGGAGAAGCTATGCAATAGAGGAACGCCATGAGTCATTCTGGTATCCGAACACTTACGATTTCGCCAGGGGCTTGGCCCTGTGCGGCCAATCCTCTTCGCCGTCGTCGGCGTTGGTGGAGTAGTCCGAAAGAAGGGTTTTCCCCTTCTTGGACCCTCCGGCCTCCCCAGTTGGGGCGACCTTTCTTTTCTTTCGTCCCCCCACTGGTGGGGGAGAGGCCTCTTCTTCCTCCTCCTCGTCTTGACGGGAGGAGTGCGTCTTGGAGTCGTCGGACGATGAATCCGGCACCACTGAACGCCGGGCACTCTTTCGAGTCCCTGTGGCCTTCTTCTTGGCCCTCTTCTCCGGCACCATGTAGGGTGCCGGAACCAGCAACCCTGTCAAACGGGCGTCCGCTGGGTCTTCGGGCAAAGGAGCCGGACAACTGATCTGTTCAGACATCTCCTACCAATCCTATCAAATGTAAGGGAGTTTAGATCCCGCATAGAGTCAGACTATGAAAGACAAAAAACCTGTAAAAGGTAAAAGCAGCTTACCGCGCCGGCTTGATGCTGCACGCTGAATCTGCGATCCTCGGAAGTGGATGTGGGAGCCTCGGCGCCCTTGAATAGCACCTTCCAGGCATCTTCGTACGTAGTGTCGAAGAGCCTGCTCAGTGTTCGGTGCTGTGTCGGATTGAACTCCCACAAGCTGAAAGCCCGTTGTTGGCACGGGAGTATCCGGCGGATGAGCATGACCTGGACTACATTGACAAGCTTGAGCTTCTTGTTCACCAGGGTTTGGATGCATGTTTGGACTCCGGTCAGCTCTCCTTTTTTCCCCCACGGCAAGCCCTTCCCTTTCCAGGAGGTGAGCCGCGTGGGGATTCCAGATCGGAACACGGGAGCTGCGACCCATGTAGGGTCGCGCGGCTCAGTGATGTAGAACCATCTCGATTGCCACCCCTTTATGGTCTCCACGAAGGAGCCCTCGAGCCATAGGACGTTGGGCATCTTGCCCACCATGGCACCTCCGCACTCCGCTTGGCGGCCGCCCACTACCTTTGGCTTGACATTGAAGGTCGTCAGCCATAAGCCGAAGTGGGGCTGGATGCAGAGGAAGGCCTCGCACACGACGATGAACGCCGAGATGTTGAGGACGAAATTCGGGGTCAGATCGTGGAAATCTAGGCCGTAGTAGAACATGAGACCCTGGACAAATGGGTGGAGAGGAAAACCTAGTCCGTGAAGGAAGTGGGTGAGGAACACCACCCTCTCATGGGGCCTTGGGGTGGAGATGAGCTTCCTGTCGGGGGGAATCGGCTTCCTCGAACACCTATGGGGACCGAGCCCCTTTCTTGGTTCGGCGGGGGGCGGAGGTCGCGCGAAGAGCGGATCGAGGCGATGCACACAAGGGATTTTACCCAGCTTCGGGCCGCAAGGATGCGTAAAACCCTACTGCTGCTTTGTGGATTGTATTGTGTTCTTGCTCGGGAGCGCGTGGTGCTACAGTACCCACGAGCCGCTGGCGAGACCGAGCGTAGCGATGGATGTCCTCCTCCCCCCTACGTGCGCATGGGGCCTCCTTTTATATGCTCAAGGGGTTACCCACAGGTGGCAGCGCAGGTGGGGGCAAAAATGGGAGAATGCTGTAGTGGGTACAGCTGCCTGCACAATGCTATCATACCTAACTCTGACGGCAGGGGACAAGGGCATTAAATGCCCGTCCGCATCGCCCAGACGGTGCAGGAAAGGGGACCGTCAGGAGCGCCACCGTTTGCCACGATGGCTACTCTGTCAGCGTCGCTTCGCCACCGCATGCCCCTGGCTGCGCAGCCTCTCGCCACGTACGCCCGGAACGGCCCCAGAGCGATGCGTGGGTGGATGAGCTGGAGCGCAGGCGCGGGGTGGTGACTTGCCGCGGTGAGCGCCTTGCCGCGGCTGATGTCTTGTCGTGCCCGGTAGCTTATCGCTCACCGGTCCTTGCTGGGACGCGGAGCGCGTCGCAGCAAGTATCTTGTCATGCCTCGGTCGGCCTTCCCGGCAAGCTCCTCCTGTCGGGGTCTTGTGCTTCGAGCGGTCGTCCCGGCAAGCTCCTCTTGCCGAGGCCTTGCTCTCTTCGGGCGGCCTTCCCGGCAGGCTCCTCCTGCCGGGGCCTTGGCTCAAATACTTTATTCTTGGATGGCCCAAAAAGGGACCACAGAGAGTCTTGGCGATCGCCTGGCAAGCCTTGCCGCGGGGTGCTACGACTGCCCGTGCACAAGTTCAGGGTACTAAGGTACCCCTATTTTAGTACACCGACAGGAGCCCCCGGGGCTGGGCCATACACGGTGCCGAGCGCTGTTGGGCTAGGCCCAAAACAGTGCACGGGCACGCGCGGCCTGGGTCACGCTGCATCTGCTTCTGCGTCCACCACGTCCTCCTCAAACGACACGCGTCGAACGCGGCATCGTGGGGAGAGGCGTGCGTGACGTGGGCGGCGTGCGCGGGGCCGAACCCCACAGGCATGCGTCACGTCGCAATAAAGGGGGACGGTTCGCGCTATCTCCATAAGTGGAGGGAGGCATGGAGGCGTGGCTCGTTCGCTGGACGGGGCCGAGGCACTCAGGGAAGAGGCGGGCGGGGCGACGCGCCGGCCTCGCCTCCACCAGTGGCTCCTCTTCCGACGGCGGTCCACCTCGGGGACGATCCTTGCGAGTTCTTCGTCAGGCTGCGCCGGGCGCCTCGCCGCCGCCTCCGCCTCCCGGCTCCCTTCGCAAGCGTGATGGAGTTGGAGCAACCCGAGACGCTAAGGCTGCGCATGAAGGGCTGCGGGATTAGCGGCACACGGGTCCACGTCGAGTCCCCAGCCCCCGGCGTGGTGTATCTTGGCCGAGGGTGGAAGACATTCGCCCGTATCCACAGCTTGATGGAGGGGGTCACCCTCCATTTTAAGTTGATGGAGGGCGATCTCCTCTCCGTCAAGGCCTTTGGGGACTTCGGGACCCGGGCCCGGTGCTGCGTGGATAGCTCCTCTGACAGTGAAGGCTCCTCCTCGAGCGAGAGTGACGAGGAGGGGAGCGATAGCGACGACGAGGGTAGCGGTCGTCGGGATGACGGGTCCGACTAGGCACCGGTTGCGGCTCCGCGTGGCACTGGCGACCCCATCATCCGCGTCGCTGGCTCCTTGAACTCCCCGGAGTCATCTCCTTGGCGGCTGGTGTGGCGAGGCTGCGGAAGAGGAAGAGGGCTGGCGGCAAGGCCGTCAACTCGGAGTACGAGGGCACGGCGCCCTCGACAGCGTGCTGACGCCCTGCCGCCTTGTCGAGCCCTTCTTCCGGCGCCGTCATCACCGTCCAGCTTTCAGCCGGCCCCTGGGGCGTTCTGTTGGTGTCTTCTGCGATCCGTAGCTCGCCTAGGCGCCCCTTTTGCCCTTTTCGCCTCCTTGTCCTACCTCCTGAGGAGAGAGACAAGAAAGGATTACGGGCATCTTATCTTTTTTCAATCTGTAAGCCCTCGGGCCTTAGTTGTGTTTAAAACTTGTAATCCCATCTTTCATGTTTTTCATTCTCTCTGAACTGTACCTGAGTGGAATGTTTTTAATGAAAAGGGGATGTTTGCCGGGCCATTTCTCCCGTGGGTAAAACCCACGCCAAGGAGCGAATCCTTTATATCGTTAAGATAGACACTTCTTTGCCCGGCAACAGGCCCTGCCGTCATCCCGCGGCACTCGACCTCTCTCACGCCTTTGGTGGAGGAAGGGATGAAGCGGGTTCGGGCCCCTCGTTCCGCCCCTTTGCCGCCGCGACTACTACCAAAACGGGCCCCAGGAACGCGCTCTGGGGCCTGTCGTTAAGGGAGCACGGTAGCTTTTAGGAGGAAACAAGGTTTTCGTATTCCACAGTTCATAAGAGAATGCATGACAAGGGATGCAAAAACTTATCTTGGATTGCAGCCCTCGGCAACTTCGGCTTGCCGCGGGCGAATCTTCGTGCTTGCAGCCCCCGGCAACACTGGCTTGCCGGGGACCAGATGCTGGCCCACCCTTCTTCTCTTCTTCGTCCTTAAGCGGTCTGGCCAGGATATGCAAAACCCTGCGAACCAAAAGAAACGAAAGAACAGGAAAAAGGACACAGACTCGACCTCTAAGCTAGGGGTTAGCAGCTGTTAGGCACTATCAACCCTAACTAAGGACGAGACTCGACTTAGCATGCATGCTAAAACTTAGGGCGCCAGCTCTTCATTTAATGCTGCTCAGGGTCTGCGCCTGGCTTTGTACAAAGGATTACATGCAACTGAGGCAAGACTTGTACAAAAGGTTGGTTGTCGGGCGGGGCCCAACAACCGCGCCTTACGGGTAAAACTTACGAAGATGCTCAATATTCCAGGAGTTGCTCACCGGAGTGCCATCTTCGGTCTCGAGGCGGACAGCGCCGGGCCTCGTGACTCGTCTCACCCGGTAAGGGCCTTCCCACTTTGGTGTCAACTTGTTATGATTCTTGGCGGACGGGGCGCGCCGAAGAACAAGGTCGCCTTCCTCGAAGCTTCTGGCTTTAACTTTGCGGCTATGGTAGCGACGCAAAGCTTGCTGGTAGCGAGAGGCTCGCACAGCAGCCTGAAGACGATCTTCCTCAAGGAGCAGTGCGTCATCTTCACGCAGCCGCTCTTGCTCAAGCTCATCATAAGCGAGCACTCGAGGTGACCCGTATACGAGTTTCGTGGGGGTAACTGCTTCTGCTCCATAGACTAGAGCAAATGTTGTCTGGCCAGTGGCTCGATTTGGCGTCGTTCTGATCGACCAAAGAGCCACCGGCAGCTCCTCGATCCAGTTTCTTCCGCACTTGTGCAGCCTGTCGAAAGTTCTGGTCTTGAGCCCGCGCAGTACTTCGGCATTGGCCCTTTCAGCTTGACCGTTGCTCCTGGGATGAGAAACAGAAGCGAAGCAGACCTTGGCGCTGAGATCTTGGACATATTGCATGAAGGCGCGGCTCGTGAATTGTGTACCATTGTCGGTGATGATCCTGTTGGGGATCCCGAAGCGGCAGACAATCGACCTGAAGAACTTGATGGCTGACTGTGCTGTCACCTTCCTCACTGGTTCCACTTCCGGCCACTTTGTGAACTTGTCGATTGCGACGTACAAGTGCTCAAAGCCCCCGACAGCTCGGGGGAAGGGGCCGAGGATGTCGAGCCCCCAGACCGAAAATGGCCAGGATAAAGGGATCGTCTGGAGAGCTTGAGCCGGCTGGTGTATCTGCTTGGAATGGAACTGGCACGCTTACTTGTGCAGTTGCATCCTGGAGGGTTGTCGGCCAGAAGAAACCTTGCCGGAACGCTTTGCCGGCAAGTGCTCTTGCGCCAATGTGGTGACCACATATGCCTCCATGTATCTCTGCCAACAGCTTCTGTCCGTCTTCCCGAGAAATACACTTCAATTTCACACCGTTGCGCCCTCTTCTGTACAGTGTGTTGTCGACAAACTGGTACATACTCGAGCGCCGGGCTACTCTTTCCGCTTCTTCTTGTTCTTCGGGAAGTTCTCCGTTTTGGAGGAAATGGACAGTCTGCTGCGCCCATGCTGGAGCCTGTGGCTCGACAACAAGGACTGAAGGCACATCTGCTGCTGCGGGAACGTCCGCTTCTACGGCGAGGATATGGGGCTCAGCCGGAGCTTGACGTTCCCCGGCAAGCTTGCCGGAGCAAAACTTGTCGGGAGCGCCTGCTTCTACGGAACAAACCCTGGGGTTTTCCGGAGCAGACGGCTCCTCAGCGCTCTTGGCGTCGATCTCGGGGACCTTCTTGGCGGCGGCTCCGGGGAGCTCTGCCGTAAGATAGTCGCCGGAGACCAACCTCCTCTTCTTGCTCTGTCTGGTTGATGGCGTTACGGATGGCTGAGTCAGCTTGAGCACAAAGGTTCCTGGTTCCACATGTAACTTAAATGCTGCGCACTTTGACAGGCCATCAGCGATGTCGTTCTCAGCTCTTGGAATGTGTTCCATTTGCAGGCCGTCAAAGCGCTCTTCTAGCTTCCTCACTTCATCAACGTACGCTTCCATCAACGGACTCTGGTAATCCTTGTTCACTTGGCGGACGACAAGCTGCGAGTCACCCCTGACATTGAGCTTCTTGATCCCAAGTTCTGCCGCGATCCTGAGACCGGCAAGCAAACCTTCATACTCTGCACTATTGTTGGTCGCTTGCTCCTTGGGGAAGTGCATCCGGACTACGTACTTGAGGTGCTCTCTGGTGGGCGCGACAAGTAACGCGCCAGCACCGGCGCCTTGCAGCGAGAAAGCACCATCAAAGTACATCAGCCACTCTTTGCTTGCTTCTTTGGCGGGGATGCTCGTCTCTGGGATATCTTCGTCTGGTGTCGGTGTCCACTCTGCTAAGAACTCCGCCAATGCCCTGCTCTGGATAGTCGAGGTGCTCTCGAACTGGAGACCGAAGCTCGACAGTTCTAGTGCCCACTCGACAATCCTGCCTGTTGCCTCTGGATTCTGTAGTATCCTCTTCAGCGGAAAGCGGGTGACAACTGTAATCTCGTGTGCTTGGAAGTAATGGCGCAGCTTTCTCGAGGCCATAAGGAGGCCGAAAAGCAATTTCTGCACACCAGAGTACCTTGACCTAGCCCCCCCTGCAAAAGGGAGCTGACAAAGTAAACTAGGCGCTGCACCATTTTCTTCTTCTGCACCTCCACTTGCTCCTGCGCAGATTCATCCTTGTCGGGGCCAGAGCTTGTTGGGGAAGCCCCCTGCTTGTCGTTGGACGTGCTTGCCACGGTTGCTGGCTCATCATCTGCCTCCCTCTCCGCTACTAACGCAGCACTAACCACTTGATTGGTTGCCGCCAGGTATAGCAGCAACTTCTCTTGTGGTTTAGGCGCGACAAGTATTGGAGCGGAGGACAGGTATTTCTTCAAGTCCTGCAGCGCAGCCTCCGCTTCCGGAGTCCATTTTACTGGACCCACCTTTTTCAAAATTTTGAAAAACGGCAGGGCGCGTTCTGCAGACTTGGAAATAAACCTGCTGAGAGCCGCGACGCAGCCGGCAAGCCTTCATACGTCCTTGACACGCACTGGTGCTTCAATCTGCTCGATGGCCTTGATCTTGTCTGGGTTGGCTTCGATTCCTCGCTGAGACACGAAGAACCCGAGAAGCTTGCCGGAAGGGACTCCGAACATGCACTTCTCGGGGTTGAGCTTGAGGCTGATCCTGCGCAGGTTCGCAAAGGTCTCTTCTAAGTCTTGAATCAGGGTTGCCCTGTCTCTGCTCTTGACGACTATGTCATCCATGTAGGCCTCCACATTTCTGTGGATTTGTGGCTCAAAAGCGGTGTGGACAACCCTTGCAAACGTTGAACCGGCGTTCTTCAGTCCGAAAGGCATTCGTACGAAACAGTACGTGTCACATGGAGTGATGAACGCGGTTTTTTCTTCATCTTCTTTAGCCATGGAGATCTGATGGTATCCTGAGTAGGCGTCAAGAAATGAAAGCAGGTCACATCCGGCCGTGGAGTCAACAATCTGGTCAATGCGCGGCAAGGGAAAGGGATCTTTGGGACAAGCTTTGTTAACATCAGTGAAGTCAATGCAAAGCCTCCATTTCCCATTTGCTTTGCGCACGACAACAGGATTGGCCAACCATGTCGGATGGAGCACACCTCTGACGAGGCCTGCCGCTTCCAACTTCTTGATCTCTTCTGCGATGAACTCTTGGCGCTCCACCGCTTGCTTCCTGACTCTCTGCTTGACGGGCCGCGCATGAGGACAGACGGCGAGGTGGTGCTCAATCACTTTCCTGGGAACGCCGGGGATGTCAGATGGTTGCCAGGCAAACACATCGACATTCGCCCGCAGGAAAGCAACGAGCGCACTTTCCTATTTGGGGTCGAGCGTGGCACTGATGGTGAAGGTACCACCAGTGCCGTCCTCCTTGGCGGACACCTTCTTGGTCGTTGGCGGAGCTGCCATTGCCTTCTTACTCTTGCCGGTGGAGCTCGATGGCGCGTCCTCGACGGTAGCGCAGCACTCCGAAGAGGTGCTCTTGCCGGAGTGGACGCCAGAGCACTTGCCGGGCTTGGTCCTCTTCTTCCCTCCGGGAGCTTCAGCGGCAAGCGGCTTGTGATCCGCTGCGACTGCTGCTTCCCGGTTGATCTTGTCGGCACAGATAAGGGCATCCTTCTTGTCGCCGGGACAGAGATGATGCTTATCGGGCCTGGCATCTTGAGCATGTTGTATGCGTAGTGAGAGGCCACCATGAACTTGGCGAGCGCTGAACGGCCGAGAATTCCATTGTATGGCAATGGAAAATCGGCGACGTCAAAAGTGATCCTCTCTGTCTTGAAGTTCAGCTCGCTGCCAAATGTCACTGGCAACGTTATCTTCCCCTTCGGCTTGCTCCTTCCCGGGTTGATTCCTTGGAACGTGCCGGTCTCTTCAAGCTCGCTGTTGGGGACTTGGAGTTTCCGGAGCACAGCGGAGGAGATCAGGTTCAAGCCGGCCCCGCCGTCGACTAGCATCTTAGTGACCTTGAGGTTGCGGACTGTTGGTGAGACCAACATCTGCAAACACCCGATCGCAGTTGTGCGATCAGGGTGGTCCTCAATATCAAAGATGATAGGCGTGCTGGACCATTTCAGAGGCTTGCGCGACTCGACGGGTGGTTCCGCTGCATTGACTTCCCGTGCCCACTGCTTGAGCTGGCGGTGAGAAGTATGCAGGGAAGCACCACCGTCTACGCACAAGACCTCTGTGGCTTTCTGAAACTCCTGCTCACTGGTCTCGACGTCTTCCATGTCTTCGTCTTCGTCGTCGTCTTCGTTCTTGTCGCGGCCACGGGGAGGTCTGTCCGCTTGCCGCTGCTTGTCCTTGTCGCGGCGTCCTCCCTGGCCGGGGCGCTTTGTGCCTGATCCTCCGCCACCTCCCCGGGCTCTCTCCTTGTCGCGCCGCTCGTACTCAGCCTTTTGCAGCTCGACGAGCCACTCGACCTGCTTGCAGCTCTGGAGGTCATGGCCCTTGGTGCGGTGGATCTTGCAGTACTGTTTGTTGGTGCCGTCCCGCTTGTCGGCGACCGCCACAGCCTGGCAGTTGGCGCATCCGACAACCTCCTTGCCGGAGCTACCAGCCTGGGCCTTCTTGGCGGCGCCTTCGTCGCCAGACTGCTCAACAACTAGTACCTCTTGGCTCTTCTTCTTCCTGTTGCTCCGCCGCCGGCTCTTCCTTGCCGGGGCGGTATCCTCACTGTCATATTCTCCTGCTCTAGTGTTCTCTCCGGGGAGTTTCCTCCCCTCCTCAGCAAGGGCACACTTGTCGGCCAGGGCATATAGCTCGCTGACGTCTTTGATCTTGCACATCTCCATCTCCTCCCGCATCCTGCGGTTACGCACGTTCTGATGGAACGCGCTGATGACCGCGGCGGGGTGGACGTCTGGGATGTTGTAGTGTACACGGCTGAATCTCTGGGTGAACTTGCGCAAGGGTTCACCTTCCTTCTGGACGAGCAGATGAAGGTCGCTCACTTGGCCATGGGGTTTGTGGCCGCCCGTAAAGGCGCCAACAAACTGATGGCACAAGTCTGTCCAGGAGGTTATGGAGTTGTCTGGCAAGTGCATGAGCCAGGATCTGACGTTGGATTTGAGTACCAGTGGGAAGTAGTTGGCAAGGATCTTGTCGTCTCGCCCTCCAGCAGCCTGCTCCGCGATGGTGTAGATGCTGAGGAACTCCGACGGATGCGACTCGCCATCGTACTTCTCTGGTACGTCTGGCTTGAAATTCTTCGTGCTGGGCTACTGGACTTGCCGCAGCTCACGGGTGAACGCAAGGCAGCCCACCGCGTACGGCAGGTCGCCTGGTTCCCCCGGTGCATGCATGTCGACAGAGGGCCCAGCGCGCTGGTATGATTGGCGTCGCGCTTCTCTCCGACGCTCGATGCGAGTACGAGCGTCCTCTTGCTCTCGCTCGTGAAGAACTTGGCGTTGATCGCGACGAGTTCGCGGATTCGACGACGCGGTGGAGTCGTTGTCGTGATGGTTCCGGCGAGTCAGCGATCTTGGCCTCTGGGCGGGGAGTGCACGGTGGTCGTGCCCCCACCGGTCTTGGCGCCATCGGTTCTCGCTTGGCCGTCCCGCCGCGGCTGCGACGCGCTGTGCTGCTGCGGGGTGTTGCCGTTAGCGAAACCGATGAGGCTCTATATCGTGGCCCTCCAGTCGTCGAGCTTGTCTGCCGTTGGAGGGTAGTCTAGGAGCAGTTGAGCTCGTGCCAGAGCTTCTGCTAGAGTAGCGGGCAGCGGTGGCGAACGGCGCATGGAGCAGGATGTGCTCGAACTTCTAACTACGTTAGAAGGAGCAACACCCGGACCAGGCAGCCGCGCCACGCTCGCGCCAGCACGTTGGTGTGAGTGCTGGCCTTGAGCGCCCTGGGATCCGCCGGCTCGGTCTGGGTCCAGCGAGCGTATGGTACCGTGGGCGCCAAGACGCTGCTGGTCCCGCGCCTCCTAAGAGGGGCGCGGTGCATGTTCGGACGCCGTGGCGCCATGAGCTGGCTCGACGACGCCCGTTCCGCCGCCGGTGCCGTCCCCACCACCCGTTTGCTCCAAGGGCGGTGGGTTCGACGCGGACGGACCGGCCACCTCCGGAGCTTTCTTCTTCGGTGTCATGTCGACGAAGATGATGGAGATCAAGCCCGTGCAGACGCCGGATCAGGTTCGCACAACTTCGACGCCCCCTACCTGGCGCGCCAAAGATGTCGGGGGGAATCGGCTTCCTCGAACACCTATGGGGACCGAGCCCCTTTCTTGGTTCGGCGGGGGGCGGAGGTCGCGCGAAGAGCGGATCGAGGTGATGCACAGAAGGGATTTTACCCAGCTTCGGGTCGCAAGGATGCGTAAAACCCTACTGCTGCTTTGTGGATTGTATTGTGTTCTTGCTCGGGAGCGCGTGGTGCTACAGTACCCACGAGCCGCTGGCGAGACTGAGCGTAGCGATGGATGTCCTCCTCCCCCCTACGTGCGCATGGGGCCTCCTTTTATATGCTCAAGGGGTTACCCACAGGTGGCAGCGCAGGTGGGGGCAAAAATGGGAGAATGCTGTAGTGGGTATAGCTGCCTGCACAGTGGCTGTACAGTGCTATCATACCTAACTCTGACGGCAGGGGACAAGGGCATTAAATGCCCGTCCGCATCGCCCAGACGGTGCAGGAAAGGGGACCGTCAGGAGCGCCACCGTTTGCCACAATGGCTACTCTGTCAACGTCGCTTCGCCACCGCATGCCCCTGGTTGCGCAGCCTCTCGCCATGTACGCCCGGAACGGCCCCAGAGCGACGCGTGGGTGGATGAGCTGGAGCGCAGGCGTGGGGTGGTGACTTGCCGCGGCGAGCGCCTTGCCGCGGCTGATGTCTTGTCGCGCCCGGGAGCTTATCGCTCACCGGTCCTTGCCGGGACGCGGAGCGCGTCGCAGCAAGTATCTTGTCGTGCCTGGGTCGGCCTTCCCGGCAAGCTCCTCCTGCCGGGGTCTTGTGCTTCGAGCGGTCGTCCCAGCAAGCTCCTCTTGCCGGGGCCTTGCTCTCTTCGGGTGGCCTTCCCGGCAGGCTCCTCCTGCCGGGGCCTTGGCTCAAATACTTTGTTCTTGGATGGCCCAAAAAGGGACCACGGAGAGTCTTGGCGATCGCCTGGCAAGCCTTGCCGCGGGGTGCTACGACTGCCCGTGCACAAGTTCGGGGTACTAAGGTACCCCTATTTTAGTACACCGACACTGCCCCTCTTCGGGAAGCCGGTGCGCGATGTCGTCAGACAAGTATCCGGCCTTCGTTAGCTTTTTGATGTGTCCCTCCGTGACGGAGGAGACCATCCACTTGCCTCTTGCTCCGGACATGGCTGGAGAAGGTTGAGGTGGGGAGTGCGAACTTGGGCGCTGGAGCTCGAGTGCGCGAAAATGGATGAGCAAAGGAGGAAGAAGGCATAGGTGAGAAGGTGGATCCTTATCCCCTTATATGGGCGGACGAAACTGCATGTCCCCACCCGCCTAGTAAAACTCGCTTATCTCCCAAGCGCTGTAATCAATGGCGCGGTTGGGTTACCCACGCCCGTATTGATGAGAATCCAGGAATAAGGGGACACGGTCTCTGCTTTGACAAGACGTGCCAAGGAAACCGCCTCGCTAAACACGCCGAGGTGGGATAGTAAAATGATTCGAATAAAGACTTGGCCGTGGTGTGATGTCGCACTGCGGAGTACGTCAGCAGATTAGATTTGTGTAAATATTATTCTCTCTATGGCAATATGTTGAACTTATTTTGCAGAGCCGGACACTATCCTTGTGTTCAATATCTTCTACGAAGTACTTGGAGGAGGAACCCGCCTTGCAATGTCGAAGACAATATGCGCGCCGGACTCGTCATCATTGAAGCCTGGTTCAGGGGCTACTGAGGGAGTCCTGTATTAGGGGGTGTCCGGATAGCCGGACTATACCTCTGGCTGGACTCCTGGACTATGAAGATACAAGATTGAAGACTTCGTCCCGTGTCCGGATAGGACTTTTCTTGGTTAGGAAGGCAAGCTTGGCGATACGGATATGTAGATCTCCTACCATTCTAACTGACTCTGTGTAACCCTAGCCCTCTCTGGTGTCTATATAAACCTTAGGTTTTTAGTCCGTAGGGAGAACAACAATCATACCATAGGCTAGCTTCTAGGGTTTAGCCTCTCTGATCTCGTGGTAGATCTACTCTTGTACTACCCATATCATCAATATTAATCAAGCAGGAGTAGGGTTTTACCTCCATCGAGAGGGCCCGAACCTGGGTAAAAACATTGTGTCACTTGTCTCCTGTTACCATCCACCTAGACACACAGTTCGTGACCCCCTACCCGAGATCCGCCGGTTTTGACACCGACAGTCATCAACAGAGAAGTGAACATGGTCGCTCCGGCGACACCCAGTTATTTGAATTGGTCTTAGACTGCTATCACATTCGACCAGTCCGATCACCCAACGCACATAGCCACCCCTGGGAGGCAAGCATTGGTGGTCGATCCAGTTGTCGAAGGCACTCGACTGACAAAAGTTCTGATGGATGGTGGTAGTGGCCTGAATGTTCTGTATGCAGAGACGCTGAAAGAGATGGGCATTCCACTGTCTAGACTCAGTGAAAGCAATATGAGTTTCCATGGAGTCATTCCAGGCAAGAAGGCCGAACCACTCGGCCAGATTGCTCTTGACATGGTTTTTAGCGATTCCACGAATTACCGCAAAGAAAAGTTTACATTTGAAGTTGTGGATTTCCAGAGTGCTTATCATGCTATTCTGGTTAGGCCAGCTTATGCACGTTTTATGGCTCGACCATGCTATGTGTACCTCAAATTGAAGATGCCTGGTCCTAAGGGTGTGATCACTATCACTGGCAATAGAAAGAAGGCAGAAGAGTGCTTCCAGAAGGGCTCGAAGATCGCCGATGCGCAGATGGTAGTCGTGGAATTGCAGGAGTATCAGAAAATTGCAGATCCGAGTGATTTGCATCGAGCTAAGAAGCCTGCCACAGATTCAGCATTTCAGTCGTCCAGTGAAACGAAATCAATTCATATTCACCTGACTGATCCCAATGCTGCTCCGACTCACATTTCAACAACACTCGACTCCAAATAGGAAGAAGCGCTCACCCAGTTCCTCCGTGAGAACTGGGACATCTTTGCATGGAAACCCTCTGACATGCCAGGTGTTCCCAGGGGACTGGCTGAGCATCGTTTGTGAGTCGACCCAAAAGTGAAACCGGTCAAAAAACATCTTCAACGGTCCGCCGTACAGAAGAGAAAAGCAATCGGTGAAGAAGTGGCTCGGCTCCTGGCAGCTGAGTTTATTCGAGAGATTTACCACTCCGAGTGGTTAGCTAATGTTGTCATGGTCCCTAAGACGGACGACTCACTTCGCATGTGCATCGACTTCAAGCATATCAATCGGGCCTGCCTGAAGGATCACTTTCCTCTCCCTCGCATCGATCAAATAGTAGATTCGACTACGGGGTGTGAGCGTTTGTCCTTTTGGACGCTTATTCCGGGTATCATCAGATCCGTCTGTATGGACCCAATGAGATTAAAACAGCTTTCATCACCCCATTCGGGTGCTTCTATTATGTCACTATGCCGTTCGGCCTAAAGAATGCTGGAGCCACATCCATGCGGATAATTCAGAAGTGTTTACTCACTCAAATCAGTCGGAATGTGGAAGCGTACATGGATGACATTGTGGTCAAGTCACGTAAATGTTCCGACCTACTGGCTGACCATGCTGAAACCATTGTCAACCTCGGAAGGTATGATATCATGCTTAATCCATCGAAGTGCACGCTCGGGGTTCCAGGTGGAAAATTACTCGGTTTTCTCGTTTCCAAACGAGGGATCGATGCTAACCCCGAGAAAGTCGGTACCATACTCCGGATGAAACGCCCTGTGCGTATGCATGATGTTCATAAGCTTACTGGTTGTTTGGTTGCCCTAAGTCGATCCATTTCTCGACTCGGTGAGAAGGCACTGCCTCTCTACCGACTGATGAAAAAGTCAGATAAGTTCGAGTGGACTCCTGAAGCTGATGCAACATTTGCAGAGCTAAAAGCCCTGCTTTCCACCCAGCCGGTGCTTGCTGCCCCAATCAGCAAAGAGCCTTTACTACTCTATATAGCAGCCACTGGACATGTCGTCGGTACAGTACTTACAGTCGAGCGGGAAGAAGTGGGAAAAGCCTGTAAAGTTCAGCGCCTGGTTTATTATGTTTCTGAAGTTTTGACTCTGTCAAAGCAGAGATATCCACACTATCAGAAGCTTGTTTATGGGATTTACATGACCACGAAGAAGGTTGCACACTATTTCTCTGATCACTATATTACAGTCGTCAGCGACGCTCCAGTGTCGGAGATTCTGCACAACAGAGATGCAACTGGTCGAGTGGCAAAATGGGCGATTGAACTCCTTCCCTTGGATATCAAGTTTGAGGTAAAGAAAGCTATCAAGTCCCAAGCAATAGCATATTTCCTTGTCGAGTGGATCGAACAGCAACTGCCGACTCAAGTTCACTCGGAGCACTGGACCATGTTCTTTGATGGTTCCAAGATGCTGAATGGTTCTGGTGCTCGGGTGGTGCTAGTATCACCCCGAGGAGACAAGCTCAGATACGTCCTCCAGATTCACTTTGATTCCTCCAATAACGAAGAAGAACATGAAGCACTCTTATATGGGTCACGTATGGCCATTTCACTCGGCGTCCGTCGCCTCATGGTCTACGGTGATTCAGATTTGGTGGTCAATCAAGTGATGAAAGAATGGGACGTTAGAAGCCCAGCTATGACTGGTTACTGCAATGCGGTGAGGAAGTTGGAACAGAAGTTTGAGGGGTTAGAATTCCATCATATACCCCGACTGAAAAATCAAGCAGCCGATGATTTGGCAATGATAGGTTCCAAGAGAGAAGCCATTCCCAGCAATGTGTTTTTGGAACACATTCACACACCGTCAGTTCAGGAAGATCCTTTCACTGAAGAGCCCCCGCAGCCTAAGAGCACCACAGATCCGACTGCAGTCGAGGTTCCAGCCGTGGTCAACCTAATCATGGAGGTTCTAGTCATCACTCCCGAGTGGACAGTGACATACATTGTGTACATCCTTAGGAAGGAACTCCCATAGGATGAAGAAGAGGCTCGACAGCCTTTACTGTGATAAGAGGACAACTGTTCAGAGAAAGCGTGACTGGAGTCAGTCAGAAATGCATAACGCCAGAAGAAGGTCGAATGATCCTCAACGACATCCACTCGGGGACCTGTGGTCACCATGCGTCCTCTCGGGCCATTGTGGCTAAAGCATACCGAGCCGGATTTTATTGGCCACGAGCAAATGAAATGGCGAAAGATATAGTTGACAGATGTGAAGGCTGCCAGTTTTACTCTGATATGTCTCAGAAACCAGCGTCAGCCCTGAAGACCATTCCCCTCATCTGGCCCTTTGCTGTTTGGGGATTGGATATGGTTGGACCACTGAGAACTGGTAGGAGCGGCTTCACTCATGTGCTTGTAGCAGTCGACAAGTTTAGCAAATGGATTGAAGCTAAACATATCAAGAATCTTGAAGCCAGCACCGCTGTCAGTTTCATCAGAGAATTGACATTCAGATATGGAGTTCCACACAACATCATCACTGACAACAGGTCTGTAACACCCACGATGCTGCTATATCTCCTACGTGTCGAGGCACGACTTAGAGGCATAACCGCATGGTGGTTTTCTCGCAAGAAGGGTCATCTTCACACAATCCAATGTAATGAACAAGAAACGAATAAAGAGTTGGCTTACAATCGCCACTTCACACAATACATAACTTAAACAATCATCATACAGAGTACAATCAAGGTCCGACTACGGAACCAAAATAAAAGAAGACAACCCCAAATGCTAGATCCCCAATCGTCCCAACTGTGCTCCACTACTGATCATCCCGAAAAGGAACATAGTAACGACCACGTTCCTCGTCGAACTCCCACTTGAGCTCAGTTGCGTCATCTGCACTGGTATCGTCGGCACCTGCAACTATTTTGGTAGGATCTGTGAGTCACGAGGACTCAGCAATCTCACACCCATGTGATCAAGACTATTTAAGCTTATAGGAAGGATGGAGTAATGAGGTGGAGCTGCAGCAAGCACTAAGCATATATGGTGGCTAACATACGCAAATGAGAGCGGGAAGAGAAGCAAAGCACGGTTGTGAAGTTAGAAGTGATCAAGAAGTGATCCTGAAACTACTTACGGTCATGCATAACTCAAACTGTGTTCACTCCCTCGACTCCGCCGAGAAGAGACCATCACGGCTACACACGCGGTTGATGTATTTTAATTAAGTCAAGTGTCAAGTTCTCTACAACCGGACATTAACAAATTCCCATCTGCCTCATAACCGCGGGCATGGCTTTCGAAAGATAATACCCAGCAGGGGTGTCCCAACTTAGCCCATCATAAGCTCTCACGGTCAACGAAGCATATTCCTTCTCCCGGGAAGACCCGATCAGTCTCGGAATCCCGGCCACAAGACATTTTGACAATGGTAAAACAAGACCAGCAAAGCCGCCCGATGTGCCGACAAATCCCGATAGGAGTCGCACGTGTCTCGTTCTCAGGGCACACCGGATTGTCCAAACTTCCGGTAGGCGAGCCCAGAGTTGCCCCTGGTGGCCATCGGCGGCTGATAGGTTGGACCAACACTCGTAGGAGCACTGGCCCGGGGGTTAAAATAAAGATGACCCTTGAGTCCGCGGAACCCAAGGGAAAAAGGCTTAGGTTGGCAAATGGTAAAACCAAGGTTGGGCCTTGCTGGAGGAGTTTTATTCAAGGCGAACTGTCATGGGGGTCCCATAAATCACCCAACCGTGTAAGGAACGCAAAATCAAGGAACATAACACCGGTATGACGGAAACTAGGGCGGCAAGAGTGGAACAAAACACCAGGCATAAGGCCGATCCTTCAACCATTTACCAAATATATAGATGCATTAATTAAATAAGAGATATTGTGATATCCCAACATATCCATGTTTCAACATGGAACAAACTTCAATTTCACCTGCAACTAGCAACGCTATAAGAGGGGCTGAGCAAAAGCGGTAACATAGCCAAACAACGGTTTGCTAGGAAAGGGTGGTTAGAGGCTTGACATGGGAACATGGTAGGCATGATATAGCAAGTGGTAGGTATCGCGACATAGCAAAAGAGCGAGAAACTAGCAAGCAAAGATAGAAGTGATTTCGAGGGTATGGTCATCTTGCCTGCAAAGTTCTCAGTGTTGTCGAAAGCTTGATCCTCGTAAGCGTTCTCAACAGGTTCCTTGGTCATGTACTCGTCTCCCGGCTCTACCCAAAGCAAGAACACAAGCAAAGGAACATCTATCAACCATGATGCAATGCACAAGCAAGATGATGCAAAACATGGCATGATATGCGAGATGTGGTATGCAATGCATATGTGTGCTCCGTAAGGGAAAAGATGAACAAGGCATCAACTTAGCAAACCAAGTATGCCGCTGGAAAGATGAGATGATTTCGGTTGAAATCGATATAAAGATCACCGGAATCGGATGCACGGCTTGCAAATGACTAACAAAACAAGGATGGCATAATTCTGCGCTTAACAGCACGATGCCACTTAGCATACAACAAGGAACTAAGCTACTGCACTCAAACATAACATCAAAGCATATAGGAGTGATGTACTCAAGATTCTGGACAAAAGATGAACAACGAGCTACGGCTAAATCGCAACAGAGCAGGTTCAAACAAGCATGACAAAAGAGCAAAAGATATCAGCTTCACAGACTCGTGAAAATAACATGCCAGGAATTAACATCAGGTAGCCATGTTTAGAGCAAGCAAGCAACATGCTACAGGAACATAACATAGCAAAGCAAGGCATGGAATAAATACACTCAAAGCATATAACAAAAGTCATTTACTGACCATGAGCCAAAAAGTATCAGAAGAAATTATGGCACCCATGTAAACATAGCAAGTATCATCACAGATTTCAGACTTGGCAGAAAAACAGAGCATGCCATAAACAACATCATGAAGGCATCTTCGCGAGCTCGATTCACTCGCCAAAATACATTTCATGATAAAAAAAGCATACTACCAGCAATAAGACATGTTCATGAAACTAACCAAAGCAAGAACAACCTCATAGTATGCATGGAGCAACTAGAACAACCTTGGCAAAATTGATTAACACGTAAACAATCTGCCAGGAACATTTTATAGCAAAAGTAGAGCAAAATTGAGTCATGCTAGGGTACTCCATAATTGGCAAAAAGGCCATTTATGGATAGAGCACATCCATACGTCCAAAAAAAACCTTAGTGAACATACTCAAAAGAAGCATGGATCTCTCTGTAGCAACATGGGTACATGGCATAAAAATAACAACAGGGAAATAACTTGGTGAAATTCTAAGTCCCTGAAATCAGCAACATCACGAAGCCTAGTTTGCATGCTTGTGCTAGTCACCACATAGATCAAAAAATACATGGCATACAGCCCTGTAAATATAGCATGTCATAGTCCAAAACACATGTACGGCTCAAGTTCATAGGAGGCACACATTAAACATGGCAAAAATGACAAATGTCCATAATCTGTTAAGAAACAGAAAATAACATTACATAGCACTCTTGCAACATCATTTAGGGCATCAACATGAGCTCAAATGAACATGGTGCAATGGAATAAAATGAAGAGCACATCCGGATGAACATTTGTATATATCGTACGTGCAAAACGGATCTACGGATGAGGAGATATGAGGCAATGAACATGGCCTGAAATACTGCAGAAAAAGACTTGGAGAGAAAATCGGGGTCAACCCTAGAAACTGGATCTGGATCTGGCCGGCGCGGTTCCCGAGGTTCATCGAAGCGAGCTCACCAGAGATGGGCGTGGAGGAGGCCGGGGATGAACGACGTGGAGGGTCCGGGGCGGCGGCTGGCGGCGCGGTTTCTGGCGCCGGCGGAGACGGCGGCCGGCCGGGGGGGGGGGGGGGCGTGCGGGCGCTGGCTGCGGCATACGGAGGAGGAGGCGGGGTGCGTGGAGGAAGGAGGCGGAGGTCGGGCGCGGCGGCGCGGGGCCCGGCGAGGCCCGGTTCGACCCGGGGCCGACCAGATCTGGGCCCTGGGCGACCGGCGGCGATGTGGACGCGAGACTGCTATATGGCGCCACACGACTAGCTGCGGGCGGCGGCGGACGTGTCCGGCGCCGGGCAGACGTGTCCGGCGGCGGAGAGGGAGCGGGACTAGGGTTTCATCCGGGATTTTGGACGAGGAGTACCTATTTATAGTTAGGAGGAGTTCGGAGAGTCCAAATGGAGTGTAGTTTTCGGCCACGCGATCGTGATCGAACGACCGAGAGGATGGAGGGGGTTAGGATGGGTTATTGGGCTGTTTTGGAGGGTGTTGGGCTGCAACACAAAAGAGGCCTTCGTGGTTACTCGGTTAACCGTTGGAGTATCAAACTGACTGTAAATGGCACGAAACTTGACAGGCGGTCTACCGGTGGTGTACCAAGGCCGCTTGGCAAATCTCAGTCCATTCCGAGAAAGTTTGACACGCACTCACGAAAATAGGTAAAAGGGGGCGCCGGAGGGCGTAGGAGTGCCGGATTGCAAAACGGACAACGGGGGAAAATGCTCGAATGCATGAGACGAACACGTATGCAAATGCGATGCACATGATGACATGATATGAAATGCATGACATGGACAAAATGCAAAACGACGACGAACCCAACCACGAGAGAATATCATAACACAGTGCCAAAAATGGCAAGAGTTGGAATACAAATATGGCACGTTACATCCAGGGTGTTACAACACTCCACCACTACGAGAGGATCTCGTCTCGAGATCTAGGACTGAAAGAACTCCGGATATTCGGAACGGAGGTGGTCCTCGCGCTCCCAGGTGGCTTCTCAGTCGGAATGGTGAGACCACTTCACTTTCAGAAATTTGATGGACTTGTTGCGAGTCTTGCGCTCAGTTTCTTCAACAATAGCAACGGGATGCTCATGATAAGACAGATCTTCTTGGAGATCAATCTCTTCGAAGTTGATGGTGCGCTCAGGAGTCTTGAAGCACTTGCGAAGCTGTGACACGTGAAACACATCGTGCACATTTGCGAAGTTGGAGGGAAGCTCAAGTTGACAGGCGAGATCGCCTCTTTTGCCAATGATCTTGAAAGTACCCATGTATCTAGGGGCAAGCTTCCCTTTGATACCGAAGCGACGAGTGCCTTTCATTGGAGAGACGCGGAGGTAGACATGGTCTCCGATCTTGAAAGCCAAATCACGGTGCTTGCTATCATAGTAACTCTTCTGGCGCGATTGCGCGGCTTTGAGGTTTTCACGAATGACTTTACACATTTCTTCAGCTTCAGTGATCAAGTCGTTGCCAAGAAGTTGTTATTCACCCGTCTCTGACCAATTGAGAGGAGTACGACACTTTTTGCCATAGAGAATCTCGAATGGGGCCTTGCCCGAACTCGCTTGGAAGTTGTTGTTGTAGGAGAACTCGGCATATGGAAGACAATCTTCCCACTTCATACCGAAAGAGATAACACAAGCCTTGAGCATATCTTTGAGAATTTGGTTAACTCCCTCGACTTGGCCACTAGTTTGAGGATGGAAAGCTGTGCTGAAGCGAATGTTGGTGCCCATGGCCTTCTGGAAGGAGTCCCAAAACTTAGACGTGAAGATGCTTCCACGATCCGAAGACATCAATTGTGGAATACCGTGAAAAGAGACAATCCTGGAGGTGTATACCTCTGCCAGCTGAGCTGCTGTGATGGATTCTTTGATAGGAAGAAAATGAGCCACTTTAGTAAGATTATCGATGACGACAAAGATAGCATCATTTCCACGCTTGGACTTAGAAAATCCAGCCATTCTGGAATAGCAAGATATTGGAGGAGACCAGCTGGTCGTTGGTGTTCTGCTTTCACCCTTCATCAGACATCACATATGTTCACGTATTGAGCAATTTCTCGCTTGATTCGAGTTCACCAATACGACTGCTTGAGGTCATGGTACATCTTCGTACTTCCAGGATGAATGGAAAGAAGAGAATTGTGTGCCTCGTTCATTATGACCTTCCTTAGATCACCTTTGGGAACCATAATCCGGTCCTCGACGAATAAAGTGTCTCTGTCATCAATGCGATAGCACTTGTATTTGGAAATGCCCTTGTCAATACCACGTTTCACCTTCTTCACCATGGTATCCAGGAGTTGTGCCTCACGAATTTGATCTTCCAAAGTAGGACAGACTAGGAGGTTGGCAAGAAAGCCTTGAGGAACAACGTGAAGATTCAACTTGCGGAAAGCTTCACAAAGATCCGGTTGGAAGGGCTTGAGAATTAAGCTGTTGCAATAAGCCTTCCTTCTAAAAGCATCTGCAATCACATTGGCCTTGCCTGGAGTATATTCAATACTCGGATTATACTCTTGAATCATTTCGACCCATCGAGTTTGCCTGAGGTTGAGGTTGGGCTGAGTGAAGATGTACTTGAGACTGTTGTGATCGGTGAATATGTCCACTTTCCTTCCCAACAAGAGATGTTATTAGTGCATGGACAACTGCCGCCAACTCAAGATCGTGAGTGGGGTAGTTCGTTTCGTTGGGCTTCAACTGACGAGAGGTATAAGCCACAACTTTCTTCTCTTGCATTAACACAGCACCGAGACCTTGAAGAGAAGCATCACAGAAAACTTCGAATGGCTTGGATTCGTCAGGAGGAGTTAAGACAGGAGATGTGAAGAGTTTCTCTTTGAGAGTGTTGAAAGCAACATCACACTCAGGAGTCCATACATACTTCACATGCTTCTGGAGGAGGATGGAAAGAGGCTTTGCAATCTTTGAGAAATTATCAACGAATCTTCGGCAATAGCTTGCAAGTCCGAGAAAACTGCGGAGCTGCTTGACATTCTGAGGAGGTTCCCAATTCACAACTGCAGACACCTTCTCGGGATTAACAGCGATGCCCTTGTCAGAGATGATATGCCCAAGGTAAAGAACTTCATCAAGCCAAAACTCACATTTGGAAAACTTCGCATAGAATTGATACTCCCTGAGCTTGTCGAGCACGAATCGCAAATGTTTGGCATGATCCTTCTTATTCTTGGAGAAGACCAATATATCATCGAGATACACCAAGACGAATTCATTGGTGTAGGGGTTGAAGATGAAGTTCATCATTCGAGAGAATGTTGGAGGAGCATTGACAAGGCCGAAAGACATGACAATATATTCATAAGAACCAAAGCTTGTTCTGAATGTTGTCTTGGGAATATCTTCTTCACGAATTCGAATATGATGATAACCCATCCGAAGGTCAAGCTTGGAGAATACTTTAGCACCTTTAAGTTGCTCGAATAGCTCATTTATGTTGGGAAGTGGATACTTGTTCTTGATAGTCTTCTTGTTCAATGGACGGTAATCGACGCAAAGTCGGTCCGTGCCATCCTTCTTCTGGACAAAAAGAACACCACAACCCCAAGGAGATGAACTCGGTCTGATCAGACCTAGACGCTCTTGTTCATCGAGCTGTTTCTTCAATTCCTTCAACTCTTTTGGTCCAAGCTTGTATGGACGCTTGCAAAAGGGTTTCGTGCCAGGCTCAAGATCAATAACGAATTCAACTGGACGGTGAGGAGGCATACCCGGAAGCTCTTCTGGAAAGACGTCTTGGTACACACAAGCGACCGGAATCTGAGAAAGAGCATCCAACTCGCCCTTCTCATTGAGTGAGAATAACCGAATGGTTTCGTCACGAGCAGCATAGATGATTACATCCTCAGAAGAGTGTGTCAATTGAATCTCCCCGGAAGCACAATCAAGTTGAGCCTTGTGCTTAGAAAGCCAGTCCATCCCGAGAATTAGATCAATATCCGAGTCACCAAGGACAATTGGAGAAGACAGAAATTTATAGTTGTCCATCTTGATGGAAACATCCGGAGCCATAAAGCTTGCGTTCATGCATTTACCCGAAGAGACAAATGCTAACGGTCTAGGCAAACCTTGGAAAGACAACTCATGCTTCGATGCAAAAGGTCTTGATATGAAAGAATGCGATGCACCAGTATCAAATAAGACTTTTGCGGGAAAATAATTAACTAAGAGATTACCCATTATCACATCGGAAGATTCCTCCACTTCAGTTGCATTCATCACGTTCACCTTTGCAAACTTGGGATTATGCTTGACCACTGCATTGCTGGAAGATCTCACAGGAGGAGGAGGAGGCGGAAGGCGCCTTTGGTTGAAGCACTTGTTCGCATAGTGACCCTTTTGCTGACACTTGTTGCAAGTCAACTCTGAGAGCGGATGATGATAAGGAGCATTAGACCTTGGAGCTTGATTCTGAGACTTGTTCTGATAGCCAGGGTTGGGTGGGTGGGAAGATCCATGACCACCTTTGTTCTTCTGTTGATAAGGCTGAAGGAACGGAGGAGGAGGAGGCAACCAGAACGTCTGTTGCTTTCCAGCCACTAGTGAGGAAGAAGAAGACTGAACTGCGTCCCTGACTCTCTTCTTAGAAGCGTCACACTTGAGCTGGGCAGCTTCTTGTTTCAGTGCCATGTTGTAGAATTGATCAAACTTAGTCGGCTCAACAAGAATGAGAGCTAACTGCAGATCTTCTCTAAGACCACCTCTGAACTGATAGATCATACTCATTTCATCAGGAACGTTTTGTTTAGTGAAGCGAGCAAGTTTCTGAAACTGGATGTGTATTGGTACACGGACATGCTGCCTTGCTTGAGATTGCGGAATTCCTCACGCTTGCTCTCAACAACACTTTGTGGAATGTGGTGAGCTTTGAAGTCTCGGCAGAAATCATCCCAGGTAATCACATGACCTCCTCTGGAATCTTTGTATTGTTGATACCAATCAGTAGCTTGGTCCTTGAGTTGAAAAGAGGCAAACTTGACAAAGTCCTCAGGTCTGACATTGCTACATTCAAAATGCTTGTTGATGTCCACGAGCCAAACATCGACATCAGTGGCCTCGGCACCATAGCTGAAAGACTTCGGCTGATTTGCAAGGAATTAATTGAGGGTAGCGAAGTGAGGCTGATTGTTGAACTGCCCTTGACCTTGATTGCCTTGCCCTTGGTTGCGTTCTTGCACGAGCTGAATCAGTATCAGAGCGTTGGCGTTAGTGGCTGTCATCAAGGCTTGCCATGCCTCCGGAGGCGGAGGTGGTGGCGGAGGGTTCGCCTGACTCCCATCATTGTGTTCCGGATTCGGACGCGTTGGCGGAGCCATCCTGAAGAGGGTGATATCCGTTAGCATCTTGAAATACATATATTCAAGCTGAATCAAAGGATCGAAATTGCAACATATAGCCTTAACATTCGAACAAGAATGAACGAATGAATTCCAAAGTAAATCATCACACTTCCATAAGTTGAGAAGCCACTTAGATAAATGTAGAAGAATAAAATCAACAAGGTACGGATATGAACAAATACTTGGTAAGGATTACCCAATCACAAACAAAATATCTGCTGGAAGAAATACTAGAGCTACATGAATTCCCACCTATGGAACTCCCGAAACTTTCTGGTTATGCAATCAGGTGTTGGGGATACAAGGGAAGCAAAAAATCTCACCCAAACTAACAATCCCTACATCCAGCTGTATCCATCCTTCAACACATAACCAAGAAACCTTCGGAAATCGTTTACCTCAACCTTCGAAAAGCATCCGTTATGCGAGTTATGGAAATACTACCGAACTCCACTCCAGTACTGGGTGTTATCGAGGTTATCTCACCAACAACTACATAAAAGAGATTTTCGATGTCGGAGAAACTCAGGTATTCCAGAACTACAACGATAAAATTGTGACGACAACACTTCGGAGCTCAACTCCCCGGGACACTGCCACAACCCCTAAACGACAGGAGGCACCAAGAACCATTAGAACGATTCCAAGATACCCGCGTGATCCTAAATTTTTTAGTGAAATTTGAGGAGCGTAGAGTCGAAACTTCTACGTCAGGGGGCCTCACCAGAGCGACGAAGGGACTGAGGAGTAAAAAGAATCCTACTCTCTGATATATATAATCCTAAGACTCAAAACATTTTTTCAAGACTCAACAACGCCAGCGATTCGATCAAGCAGGGGGCTCCTAAGTCGGGGATGGCTCTGATTACCAACTTGTAACGCCCATGATGCGCCTATATCTCCCACGTGTCGAGGCACGACTTAGAGGCATAACCGCATGGTGGTTTTATCGCAAGAAGGGTCATCTTCACACAATCCCATGTAATGAACAAGAAAGGGATAAAGAGTTGGCTTACAATCGCCACTTCACAGAATACATAACTTAAACAATCATCATACAGAGTACAATCAAGGTCCGACTACGGAACCAAAATAAAAGAAGACAACCCCAAATGCTAGATCCCCGATCGTCCCAATTGGGCTCCACTACTGATCATCCAGAAAAGAAACATAGTAACGACCACGTTCCTCATCGAACTCCCACTTGAGCTCGGTTGCGTCAGCTGCACTGGTATCGTCGGCACCTGCAACTGTTTTGGTAGAATCTGTGAGTCTCGAGGACTCAGCAATCTCACACCCGCAAGATCAAGACTATTTAAGCTTATAGGAAGGATGGAGTAATGAGGTGGAGCTGCAGCAAGCACTAAGCATATATGGTGGCTAACATACGCAAATGAGAGCGGGAAGAGAAGCAAAGCACGGTCGTGAAGTTAGAAGTGATCAAGAAGTGATCCTGAAACTACTTACGTTCATGCATAACTCAAACTGTGTTCACTCCCTCGACTCCGCCGAGAAGATACCATCACGACTACACACACGGTTTGTTTGGGATATAACTATTTGTGTAAGCCACCTAGGAGGGGCCGGGTTACGCAAGATGATTCACCATATGAAGCCCAAGATCAAGCGTGAAGATGGTGGGTCAACAAAGGGCCTAAAGCCCGCAAGCGGCTTGAGGCCCGTAGTGATAAACCGTCGTAATGGCATGACTTGTATTGTAAGGCAGGATTAAGTAGTCACCGAGCCGGACACTGTCTATGAGCCGGCCGGGACTCTGTAGGCCGCAGGGCGTCAACCCGTGTATATAAGGGGACGACCCGCTAGCGGCTTAGGGCAAGAAAACAACCCATCGAGAGCCAGGCATAGCGTATCTTGCTCCCTGGTCATTGAAACATCAAGCAATACCAAACCAACTAGACGTAGGCCTTACCTTCACCGTAAGGGGCCGAACTAGTATAAACCTCTCGTGTCCTTTGTCCCGATTAACTCCTTTAAGCTTCCTAGTTGCGATGGATCCACGACTAAGTCCTTCCAAGAGGACATCTGCCATGACAATTCCACGACAGTTGGCGCCCGCCGTGGGGCCAGCGCACGGTGGATTTGAGTTCTTGAAGGGCAGCTTCGAAGGGCTCAAGGGATACACAGTTGGCCGGATGACCAAGAGTCGTCGCGGCAAGATCTGCATCAACGACGAAGGCTGGGGCCCGATGCCGGCTCAATTCTGTACGGGTACCGGGTCCCCTTTGGCGGAATTCACGTCTTCATCGGCCAGATTGATGAGCCGGGCCCTGAGCCGGACAACTACACCGATCTCGTCGAGACGGCTCAGCGTGCGAGACCCGCCCGAGCTCAACCCGTCATGAAGCGTGCCTTTGTGGGTTGCATCCACGAAGGTGAACTTTCTGAAGGATCTGAAGATGATGGTGAGCTGACCGTCCTCTCTGACGGTGATTCGTCCGCCGGCTCGACAGATTCGCTGTATCAAGTTCAAGATGGTGTGCTTGGGGGCTGTTCCAATGGCAGCACTATTTCGGACCCCTCAGAGTCGCCAAAATGTGCAGGAGTCTTCATGGCTGGCACTCAACCCGGCCAAAATTCTACGGCCTCAGCGGCGATAATGTCCGGGTCAGGAGCAGCCGGGGCAGGAGGCCCTGTGCGCTCATCGGCTCAGGTGCTGATGGATCTCATGGATAAACTTACGGCCCTGTTAACTGCTACAGTCATCCCTGCGAACCAGTCAGAGCATGAGGGAGAGGTGGCACAGGTTCGTGAGGAGATCTCCTAGGCCAAAGAAACCTTAGCAGCTGAAGATACTAGATTAGCCACAGAGCGGGCGGCTTCGGACGTACGGGCGCAGCAACTTAAGGCAGAGGCTTTTCAGCTCACGATGAGCCTGAGCGCATCTAATGAGGTAATGAGGAGGAGACATCAGAAAACTCAGTCTTGTTTACCTCAGATTTATGATCCTCGGAATCTCTTTGCTACACCCGGAGCCGGCCCAAGTAACCCGCCAGGTGCAAATCAGTTTATGACATCCGGAGCAGTGGCCCCGGTTCAGCCTCAGGTGACGGTGCCTCTTCACGGCAATATGGCACCGCCCCGTTACGTACCGATACCACCGGGTCACTTCTCCAACCCCATGGAGAATTTAATCGCAGCATCAACACGTTTGGCGGCTCTCCCAGTGGATGGTGATGATCCGACAGCAGTGGAGACCCGGAGGATCAGAGAACTTGTCCAGACGGCTCTGGCCCAGCAAGAGACTTATTCTTACAGCCGGGACAGGATTCATTCAACTCCTCCACCCTGGTTAGCTCCGCCTCGTCAAAACCGGAGCCCGAGTTACAGCAGACACATGGAGTCAGAGGCCCTGTCAAGCAACGTCAGCGACGGAACCAGCCCGGTGGATATAACCCGGTGCAGGATCGGATATGTTAGGAGGACAAACGGGCGGCTCAGCTAGCAGATCAGCAGGACTTACCGGCTTATCCGACGACTTCTGTGGAGGCGGGAGTTGCTACTAGAACCGGAGGAGTTCCTTGTCTGGTACCGGCTCTACGTAATGTACGTCTGCCCAAGGATTTCAAGGGTCCTCGAAAGGTGCCGAATTATACGGCCGATTTATAGCCTAGGGCGTGGATTGAAAGTTACGAGATGGCCATGGAGCTGCTAGAGGTTAGTGATGAAGCGATGGCTAAATACTTCACCATGATGTTGGACGGAACGGCCCGTTCTTGGTTAAAGGGTTTGCCACCCAATTCCATTAGTTCATGGGTAGAGCTAAAGGCCCGTTTCATCCAGAACTTCAAGGACACTTGCAAGTAGTCTATGTCGATTGTGGACTTGAAAAATTGTAAGCAGGAGGAAGGTGAATCTACGACTCATTGGGTACGCCGGGTTAAACATATAATACATTCGTCTGACAAGATGGATGCCAGCTCAGCAGTTCTCATGTTGGAGAAGAATTGCCGCTTCGAGCCTCTGAGACAGAAACTGGGGCGCCTTAAGCGTGATTGCAACGATATGGGGACGCTGATGGCGGCTTTAGTCAAGTATGCCGATTCTGATAATACCAAGGATCCCGCGTCTGATGAGGAAAAGACAGGGAAAGGAAAGAAGAACGGTAATGGAAAGGGTCAGCAGCATAACCCGACGAATCAAGGAGGCAATAAGCGTAAGGCGGACGACAACCCGGAATTTGTGGCTAATGCACAGGGTAACAATCAGAAGCGCAAGGGAAAACCACCTCGGTTTGGCGGGTTAGGTCCATCTCTTGAACAGTTACTCAATGAGCCTTGTCCAAAACACGACACTCGGGAACGGCCAGTGACTCACTTATGGAAGGATTGCACAATCATGAAGGCGTTCAAGAATTCTAATACATTTAATGGCAATCAAGGCCCAGGCGGCGGCTCATGAGGTGGCGGCTTTCATGGCCCGGGCGGCGGTTCAGGGTCCGGTTTTCAGGGAAACCAGGGTGGTCATAAGCCGCAGCAGTCCGGTCAAGGAGGTCAACAGCAGCAGCAGTCGGGTTATCAGAGCCATCCAAAGCAGCTAAATAGTGAGCAGTATCACATGTTCACCACCAGTTTGTGTAAGCGTGATCAGAAAATTCACAGGAGGGCTGTGAACTCTGTTGAGCCGGCAGTCCCTCGTTATTTAAGGTGGTCGGAACAGCCCATTATCTGGAGTAGGGAGGATCACCCTCCCCGGGTTGATAATTCGGGTCAGTTGGCACTGGTGGCGGCACCGGAGGTCGGTGGTTACAAATTCACTAAGGTGCTGATGGATGGAGGTAGCAGCATCAACATCCTCTATTACGAGACCTTTCGGCGCATGGGCTTAACTGACAAGAATTTAAAGACATCCAACACCGTCTTCCATGGAGTTGTGCCTGGTAAGTCGGCGTATCCTGTGGGTAAGATTGAGCTAGAGGTGGCCTTTGGAGACGAGCATGATTCCAGAGCTGAAAATTTTCTTTTGAGGTGGTCAAAATCAAGAGTCCATATCACGCTTTGTTCGGGCGGCCGGCTTATGCCAAGTTCATGGCGCGGCCATGTTATGTTTATTTACAGCTCAAGATGCCGGGTTACAAGGGCACCATCACTGTGCATGGAAGCCGAAAGGTGGCCCTGGAGTGTGAAGCAGGCGATGCGGCTTATGCCGAGTATGTCTGTGCAGCATAGGAGCTCAAATTTTATCAAGATAACGTTGATCCGGCGGAGATGACCTCCCTCAAGAAGCCGACAATGGAACATGACCCGGCCATGAAGTTTAAATCGGCTGCAGAAACTAAGCTCGTTGATTTTACTCCAGGCGATTCATCTAAGCAATTCAGCATCAGTGCCAACTTGGATCCTAAATAGGAAAGCGCGCTCATCGAGTTCATCCGTGAGAACCGGGACATCTTTGCATGGAAGCATTCTGACATGCCAGGTGTACGGAGAGGACTCGCTGAGCACACTCTTAATATTGATCCGAAGTATAAGCCGGTCAGGCAATTTCTGCGGCGATTCAATGAGGAACGACGAAAAGGTATAGGAGAGGAGGTCGCCCGGCTCTTGGCGGCTGGGTTCATTGTCGAAGTCTTTCACCCAGAGTGGTTGGCTAACCCGGTGCTCGTGCTCAAGAAAAACGGCACCTGGCGGATGTGTGTGGATTACACGGACTTAAATAAGGCTTGTCCGGCTGATCCTTTCGCTCTCCCCCGTATTGTTCAAATCATTGATGCAACGGCGGGTTGTGCACGTTTGAGCTTTTTGGATGCTTACTCTGGTTATCATCAGATCAAGATGGCAGTTAAGGACCAGGAGAAGACGGCTTTCATCACTCCGTTTGGAGCCTTCTGCTATGTGTCTATGCCTTTTGGGCTCAAGAGTGCCCAGGCGACTTATCAACGGTGTGTACAGAATTGTCTCCACAATCTGATCGGGCGCAATGTTCATGCTTATGTGGATGGCACAGTGGTGAAATCCAGAGAGACGGAAACCTTGATACCTGATCTCAGAGAAACCTTTGACAATCTCTGGGTTTACAAAATGATGCTTAACCCGGAGAAGTGTGTATTTGTTGTGCCTGCAGGCAAGCTTTTGGGATTCTTGGTCTCAAACAGGGGCATCGAGGCTAATCCAGAGAAGATTAAGGCAATCACTTCTTTGGCTAAACCGGCATGTATCAATGATGTTCAGCGACTGGCGGGTCGTGTTGCTGCTTTAAGCCGGTTCATAAGCTCGTTAGGTGAGAAGGCCCTACCGCTGTACCAACTGATGAAGAAGGCAGACACCTTTGTCTGGAGTGATGCTGCTAAAGCTGCTTTTGAGGATTTGAAGAGGCAGTTAGCTGAGCCACCGGTTCTTGAAGCTCCCATTGACAAAGAGCCTTTGCTGTTATGTGTGGCTGCTAATTCACGAGCCGTCAGTGTGGCAATTGTGGTAGAGCGCAAGGAGGCTGGTAAGGAACATCCGGTTCAACAGCCGATTTATTATGTCAGTGAGGTACTCATCGAGTCAAAACAAAGATACCCTCATTGGCAGAAACTTGTTTACAGGGTGTTCATGGCAAGCTGGAAGCTGAAGCAATACTTCCAAGGTCACCCTATCACTGTGGTAAGTTCTGCCCCCTTGGGAGACATTATTCAGAACAGAGAGGCTACAGGACGAGTCGCCAAGTGGGCCATCGAGCTCGGGCCTCATGGTCTGAAGTACGTACCACGCACTGCCAATAAGTCTCAAGCTTTGGTGGATTTCATCAATGACTGGACAGAGCTACAGGCACCTGAGGAGAAGCCCGATAACACATATTGGACTATTCACTTTGATGGGTCCAGGCAGTTGGAAGGCTCGGGGGCTGGAGTCGTTTTAACTTCCCCTTGAGGTGACAAATTTTGTTATGTGCTCCGGCTTATGTTTCCTTGTACTAACAATGCAGCTAAGTACGAGGCCTTACTCCATGGTCTCCGGATGGCCAAAGAGATGAACTTGAGCCGGGTGAGATGTCTGGGAGACTCGGACCTGGTGGCTCAACAGGTGTCAGGCAAGTGGGACTCTAAAGATCCCCTTATGGCGGCTTACCGTCGTGAAGTTGATGCTGTGGCTGGACATTTCAAGGGTTATGTGGTGGAACACATTGAACGAAGGAAGAATGAGGCGGCTGATGCCTTAAGCCGGCTGGGGTCTCAACGTAAGCCGGTGCCGCCTAACACCTTTCTTGGTGTTTTGCATAATCCTTCTATTAAGTTACCTACAGAGGAAGATCTGGCAATACCAGACCCGGAGGCACAGCTGGTGGCGGCTCTCCACGTTATCCCGGATTGGACAGTGCCTTATTTGGCTTACATGACCCGGGGAGAGTTGCCTGAAGATGAGACATTGGCAAGGCAAATTGTCCAGCGGTCCAAGTCCATGACAATTGATAATGGCGAGTTACATCACTGTAGCGTCACTGGAGCGTTTCAACATTGCGTGTCACCTGCGGAGGGTCAGGAGATATTCGTGAGATTCATGAAGGCGATTGTGGTCATCATGCCGGCTCAAAATCTCTTGTGGCCAAAGCTTTCCGTCATGGGTTTTATTGGCTGATGGCTCATGCTGATGCAGAAGATCTGGTCAGTAAATGTGACGGATGTCAGAAGTTCTCACGACGAGCCCATGTGCCGGCCCAAGAATTGAGGATGATTCCAATTACTTGGCCTTTTGCAGTCTGGGGGCTTGATATGGTCGGACCTTTCAGAAGGTCTAAGGACAAGAAGACGCACCTATTGGTGGCGGTTGACAAGTTTACAAAGTGGGTTGAGGCGGAGCCAGTCAGTAAGTGTGATGCAGCCACGACAGTACAGTTTATGAAAAAGGTGATCTTTCCCTTTGGTTTTCCACACGGCATCATAACTGATAATGGCACTAACCTCTCCAAAGGGGCTATGGAAGAGTTCTGTCAACGAGAGCATATCCGTCTTGACGTTTCGTCTGTTGCTCATCCTTAGTCTAATGGTCAAGCAGAACGAGCTAATCAAGAAATCTTGAAGGGTATCAAGCCCCGGCTCTTGGTCCCCTTACAGCGGACGCCGGGTTGTTGGGTGGAGGAGTTACCTTCTGTACTTTGGAGCATCAATACCACACCTCACAGATCTATGGGTTGCACGCCTTTCTTTATGGTGTATGGAGCAGAGGCGGTCCTGCCAAGTGACATCCATCATGATTCGCCCCGTGTGGTGGCTTATGTTGAGGCGGACAACGAAGAAGCTCGGAAAGATGCACTGGACCTATTGGATGAAGAGCGAGACTTGGCAATAGCCCGCTCGGCGATTTACCAGCAAGACCTGCGCCGTCGGGTTAGGTATAGAACCTTTCAGGAAGGTGACTTAGTGCTCCGACTCATCCAGGATCAATCTGACATGCACAAGCTATCCCCTCCTTGCGAAGGACCTTTTGTGGTCAGTAAGAATCTGAACAACGGGTCATACTACCTTATCGATGTTCGAGAGCACAAAGACTCACGTAAGTCGGAGGAGGAGACCCGCCGGCCGTGGAGTATCGCTCATCTTCGACCTTACTATACCTGAGCCATCGGCTCTAATGTGTATATATTTGTACAATGTATATATTATATAAAGCAATAAAGCAGGGCCTCTGTCCTTTTTTCCACCCCAAAAAAGGGTTATGTGTTTTGTTTGTCAGGTGGTGGAGATAACCAAGAGGGAGCGGGTCATATCTGAATCCGGCTTTTCCTTTGGTCCGGCTTATGATCATGTCTGAATCTAGCCATGATCACTTGGGGACTTCCTGTTCAAAGATAGGTCGTATTCGAACCAAAGAGAACATAGCTTTCGATACCCACTTGATCGGCATACTGCCAAACCCACTTGGGGGCTTCTTGATCATATTTGAACCATAGCTTAACCCCTTTGGGTCTGACGTGGATCGTATTCGAATCAGCGTCATTAAACAACTCTTATAGTCACTTGGGGGCTTCCTGTTCAAACATAGGTCGTATTCGAACAAAAGAGAACATAGCTGTCGATACCCACTTGATTGGCATCGCCACAACCACTGGGGGCTATATGATCGCATCCGAATCTTAGCTTAACCCCTTTGGAACGGTTCATTGATCGTATTCGAATGAGAAGCCTTTGAAATTTGTTTATTATTCATCATATTTTATAAGTATCAATATTTGGTTATATTGAGATCCTCTTCAAAATACCATAGAGTGGATCACAACCCTCCGGGTGAACATTGGTTACTCTGGGTTACTGAATACCAGGTGAACCTTTATATATCAATCATCAGGAGTTAAAATTACTCTCAGAAGTAACCATAAGCATCACAGGTATATCATTATGATTACATCTACTAAGTTTAAATCATAAGTTGGTTTTCCTGTAACATTCCGGGTAATCAGAAGCTTATGTAACTCTCAATGCGATAAGTCGCCAAGGGATTTTGTTTGTCTTTTGTGCAGGTCAATGCAAGACATTTCTGCAAGGACATAACAGATTCATATAAACTATGAAATGCATAATAACGGCAGCTTATGTAAGTCTTAAGGGCCATAAGCATGCGAGAAGGCATGGCAAACTCAAAGTATTTTCAACTATATTACAAGACTCCCCGAGTCTGAATGGTGAGGCATTGTTTTTTCTACAAGACATATGCAGGTGACGCTTTGCAATTTACTCTTGGGGTTGACCTGAAGTTTCCGGATTATCCTTCTCTGCCTCTCCGCCAGTTGCCTTGTCCTAGAAGGATGATGATGCCCAGTCAATGCCACTCAAGGCTTCAAACTCAGCTTCGTCATCTATTAAACCGCTTGGGTCTACTTCAGGGGCAAAGGTGTGCTTACGAATTGGAGGGATCAGGCTGACATCATCATAATGCGGCGTGGGGATTCTCAGATTATCCTTATCATAACCCGGCTGATACTTGGAGAGGTCAGTATTGTTCCCAATTTGAGTGGCCACAGGGCGTATGTCCCTCACGCAGCTGGTGAAGTCTTTTTGGTCAAATGGAATGCCATCCTCCTTTAAACTTGGATACCCAAGAGCGATGTCGGCCAGGTCTAGCTCTGGTAACCAGGCTTTGGCCCGGCTCAAGGCGGCTATTGCTCCGGCTCTTGCTTGGGCCCGTCTCAACTCTTGAATCTGTTGGGGGAGTACAACAAGCCATCATAACATATCTTGCAAGAGGTGGGGCACATCATTTGATAAGGCCACAACAGCCAAAGCACGTTGTGACCCGGTGTACAATTGTTCCACCAGAGTATAGACGACTTTCAGTTTGACTACCATCTCCTGCTTGAGGGTTGTGCTCCTAGGGCCTGGGTTGTTAAACAAAGGGTAAGCCGGAAGCAATAATTAGCTTAGTCATCAAAGGAAGGATGACAGTATTTGAGGTTCATACAAAGAAACATACCGAAGATTGCTGAGACCATTCGAGATATCTGACGTTTCAAGCCGGACAGCTCGGTGTTTGCCTTTGCAAGGGATGTTTCGGCTGTCTCGGCCCGGGTCACCAGAGAGGCCTTCTCATCAGCCCAGGTTTTCTTCTCCGACTCAAAGTCCTTCTTCAACTTCTCTTGTTCAAAGATGCTGAGTTCAAACTTGGAGTTGGCCTTTTGTATTTCAAGTTCCTGGGCTGCCAGGCGGCTCCTCAGGTCCGCAATTTCCGACTCAAATTGACTTATGGTGGCCTGCATTGCACCGGATAAAAGTCAAGATTATGGTAAATAATGTTAAGTCCCAAGCACTTTGCAAGCAAAGATACTTGGCACTTGGGGGCTAATGTATACCGAAGCTCTCTAGATTATTAAGCTGGTCCTGGATATTAAGTCCCAAATACTTTGCAAGCAAAGATACTTGGCACTTGGGGACTAATGTGTATCGCAAGTTAAAGGTATTGTGTTACATCGGGTTTAAGTATTTTTTCTTTAAGCCGGACAAGCAGCTCTAATAGTTTTTCTAAGTCAATAGCATATTTCCTAATAAGCAATAGACTTGGGGGCTAGTATAGTAAGTATGATTGAAAGTAAGGAAGCGTAAGTCATACCTCAGATTTTTGTTCTATTTGCTTCACCATGTCAATTTCCAGGTCACGGCTATTATGCACCTGGTTGATACAACCCGAGACGATCTCTCCAATACTCAAAGGAGTATAGTCAGTGATGTCCGTTTTGGCTTTACGGCGTTCCAATAACTCCTCTTTTGCAGAACAACTGGCAAGAACTGTGGGCCGGGCCGGCTCAACAAACTGAGTCTTGAGTATTTCCACTTATGGGTCAATCGTCTCGGCCGGGCTAGGTGCTTCCGGGTTAACAGAACCAACCAGAATATCTTCAGTAGGTGGATCAGAAGTTGGTACCGCAATATCCTGAGCCGGTTCAGGCGGTGGCTGATGTGTGGGAGAGCCGGGAGCAGCTGTGCCCAGTTTCGGTTCAGTTACCATAGGGTCTTGGGTCGGATGGTCTTTCTTCGTTTTCTTCCTGGGCTTCACTTGCATGTTGTGGGTAAAGCAGAGAAATGAGTAAAGGAACATGAAGAAGAAAAAACATAAGGTAAATAAATTGGTATTACCCAGGAGCAGTCTTAAAAGCCGGCATGTTTGACTGCATGGACTCGCCAGATGAAGGAGAGGTATCCTGGTAATTGGAGTCAAATGAATTGAGAGGTTTACGGATTAGACCCGCCAAAGGTAAGAAAGGGTACAATTCGGAGATAACCTCAGTCCGACGCTTCCGGGTTGTGTCAGGCAAGCCGGAGGAGAGCTCTGCATCCTTGCTGGTCCGGGTCTGCCTCTGGCTTTCAAACTGTTGTTGCTTCAAAAGAAAGTCAGGATCTTGGTAATCCAAAGGGTGTGAAAATCTTACTTTCCGGGTTACTCTTCAAATTTTCTGATGCGGCCAAAGCTCGGAGTCGGAGGAGATTATAGTTACCTATTCCTGGAGGGGTTAGCTGTTCCCCGTGTCTTCCTGAAAAGGAGAATAATGTTAGTAAGGTAATAATAAAAAGTAAGGGAAGTTCAAAGCTTATCTCTTCTTCGTTATCATCAGAGTCATCAAACTGGAACATCTTCGAAGCACTTGGCTTTCTTTTCTTTGAAGTAGAAGGCCTGGTGGTTCTTTTTTCGGCCCTCTTTGCCGCCCGGGCTTGTTTGGCCGCCTCATGATCATACTGGACTTTCTAGAACTTGTCATTTGCCTATAAAGACTGAAGGAAATATGCCCTAGAGGCAATAATAAAGTTATTATTTATTTCCTTAATTCATGATAAATGTTTATTATTCATGCTAGAATTGTATTAACAGGAAACATAATACATGTGTGAATACATAGACAAACAGAGTGTCACTAGTATGCCTCTACTTGACTAGCTCATTAATCAAAGATGGTTATGTTTCCTAACCATGAACAAGGAGTTGTTATTTGATTAATGAGGTCACATCATTAGTTGAATGATCTGATTGACATGACCCATTCCATTAGCTTAGCACCCGATCGTTTAGTATGTTGCTATTGCTTTTATCCATGACTTATACATGTTCCTTTAACTATGAGATTATGCAACTCCCGTTTACCGTAGGAACACTTTGTGTGCTACCAAACGTCACAACGTAACTGGGTGATTATAAAGGTGCTCTACAGGTGTCTCCGAAGGTACATGTTGGGTTGGCGTATTTCGAGATTAGGATTTGTCACTCCGATTGTCGGAGAGGTATCTCTGGGCCCTCTCGGTAATGCACATCACATAAGCCTTGCAAGCATTGCAACTAATGTGTTAGTTGTGAGATGATGTATTACGGAACGAGTAAAGAGACTTGCCGGTAATGAGATTGAACTAGGTATTGGATACCGACGATTGAATCTCGGGCAAGTAACATACCGATGACAAAGGGAACTACGTATGTTGTTATGCGGTCTGACCGATAAAGATCTTCATAGAATATGTAGGAGCCAATATGGGCATCCAGGTCCCGCTATTGGTTATTGACCGGAGACGTGTCTCGGTCATGTCTACATTGTTCTCGAACCGTAGGGTCCGCACGCTTAAGGTTTCGATGATAGTTATATTATGAGTTTATGAGTTTTGATGTACCGAAGGAGTTCGGAGTCCCGGATGAGATCGGGGACATGACGAGGAGTCTCGAAATGGTCGAGACGTAAAGATCGATATATTGGACGACTATATTCGGACATCGGAAGGGTTCTGAGTGGTTCGGGTATTTTCGGAGGTATCGGGGAGTTACGGGATTACGGGAGAAGTAATGGGCCTTGATGGGCTTTAGTGGGAAGAGGAAAAAGGCTGCTGCGCCCCCCTCCCCTCTAGTCCGAATTGGACTAGGGAAAAGGGGGGCGGCCACCTCTCCTTCTCCTCCTATTCCTTCTCCTTTCCTCCCCTTTTGGTGGACTCCTACTAGGACTTGGAGTCCTAGTAGGAATCCATATCCTGGCCGCACCATTGCTTTGGCCGGCCTCCTCCTCCTCCATCCTTTATATACAGGGGCAGGGGGCACCCCATAGACACACAAGTTGATCTATGGATCGTTCCTTAGCCGTGTGCGGTGTCCCCTTCCACCAAATTCCACCTCGGTTATATCGTTGCAGTGCTTAGGCGAAGCCCTGCGCCGGTAATACATCAAGATCGTCACCACGCCGTCGTGCTGACGGAACTCTTCCCCGAAGCTTTGCTGGATCGGAGTCCGGGGAACGTCATCGAGCTGAACGTGTGCCAAGAACTCGGAGGTGCCGGAGTAACGGTGCTGTGATCGGTTGGATCGCGAGGAGAACGTACGACTACTTCCTCTACGTTGCGTCAACGCTTCCGCTTCGGTCTACGAGGGTACGTAGACAACACTCTCCCCTCTCGTTGCTATGCATCACCATGATCTTGCGTGTGCGTAGGAAATTTTTTGAAATTACTACGTTCCCCAACAAAGACTTGTAAGGGGGTATGAGTAAAAATAAGGTAAACATGATAAAAGGTGATCATTGAGGCTGATGACTTACTGCGGGGGGGGGGGGGGGGGGGTTGTTCTTACAGAAGGGGAGTAAGATGAAGGTATTATTCACCACAGTCCCCTCTTTCAACAGCGAATGGATCATAGGTTCGACCGTGTCATCTGGTAAATCATCAGGGCTGTGACACAGCGGGTCATCCTTTTCCACTGAGTAAGTACACATTAAGTCGGGTCGGCGGCTTAACGGAATCACCCGCCAGGTAATCCAGGTCCGGACCAAATCAATGCCATCCAAACCATTGCCAAAAGAGCCTTAATCTTCTTTATGGTGG
Source organism: Aegilops umbellulata (assembly GCA_032464435.1). Lineage (NCBI taxonomy): Eukaryota > Viridiplantae > Streptophyta > Magnoliopsida > Poales > Poaceae > Aegilops > Aegilops umbellulata. The sequence goes on from CP136059.1 coordinate 33,140,871, forward strand.
GGGCAAGTGGAATACGTTCAGCGGGAGATAATTTGTCAGCCAATGGGTGGTTGGACTCCAAGCGCAGAGCACGAAAACAGGGTAGCGAATTCTCACCAGCCGGAGAGGTATCTTGGCAGTAGAACCATGTCTGATTCCACTTCGGATGGCTTGGCAGCTCTGCATAAGGAAAAAGGCAGTCTCTTCGCCGCTAGATCGAGATGCCACCGAGTTCCAGACAAGGCCCATTGGCACGTTCATTTTGCCGGTTCAAATAAAACAACTCTCTGAACAAGGTCAAATTTGGCTCTTCTCCAAGGTACACCTCGCAAAACACTTGGAAGTTGCAGAGATGCGACACGGAGTTGGGCCCGATGTCTTGAGGTCTGAGGTCAAACAAATGCAAAACATATCTAAAGTACTTTGACCCAGGTGGAGCAAAGCCCCGGTTCATATGATCCGTAAAGACAATTACCTCCCCTTCCTTGGGTTGAGGTTTCTCCTCTGATGGGTTAGGAGCACGATAGGACATAATTTCCTTTTGGGGCAGGTGACCGGATTTCACAAACCCAGCTAAAGACCTCTCTGTAATGGTGGATTTGACCCAGTTGCAGGTCACCGGGGGTTTAACAGCTTTGCGTGCCATTGTGTAAATTGAAGCCTACAACAAGATAAAGGAAATTTTCCGGTTTATTATAACCCGGAGAATAAGCATTATTGGGTCATTTAAGATGGCGGCTTAAGAAGGGGTCTAATGATATACAGGTAACTATGTGATAATGTTTAACAGCTGCAGGTATTAAAGATGATTAAGATTTTCTTAAGTCGCCAGAAGCAAGCAGTGCTGACAGCCGGTATTATCTTAAACCGGATTACACGAACTACTATGGCTGAAACAGAGTCAACAAATGCAATTTTTGGCTAAGTGTGGAGCAAACAGGTTTCATAGATTGCAATTATTATTTTGGATCAAATGATGCTCTGGAAATGAAAAATTTCTAGACCTAAAATAGTACATGGAAGTTCATATACTCAAGGGGGGTTTCCAAAACAAGGAAATGAGATATGTTTTCGTACAGAATAAACACGAAACATCCTCCGCAGCAGTTCTATGTGGTTTTTACGATCTGAGCAAGGTATTAGAGGTAGGAACTAATAGAGGTTATGTCGGGCGTCGCTGAACGTCGACGAACTCGTGGCAGCACTAATGCAGATCTGATAAATGGGGAAAGAGAACTCACCGATGCGGAAGAACTGCGGAGGGACTGCCGTCGTTTTCTGGTCAAGAAACAGGTTGATGCAGCGGCCTGAGTCGATGAAGATGAGGGTTCCGACGGTGGCGGCGGCGGAGCTCGAGCGGCAGAGAAGGGAGTGCGAGGAGGAAGACGACCGGAGGAAATGAAAAAGACCTAGGTCGCGTCTATTTATAAGGAGGGGCCGACTGAGACGACGCGAGAAACGAGGAGACCAAGACATCATTTATCCAGCGGCCCCGACGCCTCGATTTTCAGGAGGGTCAGAAAAGGCAGAGACCCGTTGAAGATATGACGAATTAAAATATAAGTTTTATTGAAGATGACGTCACGATGATTTAACCCGGATCCAGATGATGACGTCACGGCGGGTTACAAACCTTTGCACAGACAGAAGACAAAAGGCTCTCTTAAGGCATTCAAGATTGACATGAGCCGGCTCAAATCAATCTGGGGCCTAATGTTGGGGATATAACTATTTGTGTAAGCCGCCCAGGAGGGGCTGGGTTACGCAAGATGATTCATCATATGAAGCCCAAGATCAAGCATGAAGATGGCGGGTCAACAAAGGGCCTAAAGCCCGCAGGCGGCTTAAGGCCCATAGTGATAAACCGCCGTAATGGCATGACTTGTATTGTAAGGCAGGATTAACTAGTCACCGAGCCTGACACTGTCTATGAGCCGGTCGTGTGACGCCCCCGATTCAATCGTACACTAATCATGCACGCAAATGTGTACGATCAAGATCAGGGACTCACGGGAAGATATCACAACACAACTCTACAAATAAAATAAGTCATACAAGCATCATAATACAAGCCAGGGGCCTCGAGGGCTCGAATACAAGTGCTCGATCATAGACGAGTCAGCGGAAGCAACAATATCTGAGTACAGACATAAGTTAAACAAGTTTGCCTTAAGAAGGCTAGCACAAACTGGGATGCAGATCGAACGAGGCGCAGGCCTCCTGCCTGGGATCCTCCTAACTACTCATGGTCGTCATCAGCGGGCTACACGTAGTAGTAGGCACCTCCAGAGTAGTAGGAGTCGTCGTCGACGCTGGCGTCTGGATCCTGGGCTCCATCGTCTGGTTGCGGCAACCGGGTAGAAGGGAAAGGGGGAAAAGGGGGAGAAAAGCAACCGTGAGTACTCATCCAAAGTACTCGCAAGCAAGGAGCTACACTACATATGCATGGATATATGTGTAAGGGGCCATATTAGTGGACTGAACTACAGAATGCCAGAATAAGAGGGGGATATCTAATCCTATCGAAGACTACGCTTCTGGCAGCCTCCTTTTTGCAGCATATAGAAGAGAGTAGACTGAAGTCCTCCAAGTAGCATCGTATAGCATAATCCTACCCGGCGATCCCCTCCTCGATGCCCTGTTGGAGAGCCATCACCGGGTTGTATCTGGCACTTGGAAGGGTGTGTTTTATTAAGTATCCGGTTCTAGTTGTCATAAGGTCAAGGTACAACTCTGGGTCGTCCTTTTACCGAGGGACATGGCTATTCGAATAGATAAACTTCCCTGCAGGGGTGCACCACATAGCCCAACACGCTTGATCCCATTTGGCCGGACACACTTTTCTGGGTCATGCCCGGCCTCGGAAGATCAACACGTCGCAGCCCCACCTAGGCACAACAGAGCGGTCAGCACGCCGGTCTAAACCTAAGCGCGCAGGGGTCTGGGCCCATCGCCCTGAGCACACCTGCACGTTGCGAACGCGGCCGGAAGCAGACCTAGCCTAGTGGCGTTCCAGTCCAATCCGGCGCGCGCCACTCAGTCGCTGACGTCAAGAAGTGCTTCGACTGATACCACGAGTTCGGGATACCCATAACTACTCCCGCGTAGGTGGTTAGTGCGTATAGACCAAATGGCCAGACTCAGATCAAATACCCAGATCTCGTTAAGCGTGTTAAGTATCGCGAACGCCGACTAGGGCCAGGCCCACCTCTCTCCTAGGTGGTCTGAACCTGCCCTGTCGCTCCGCCACAAAGTAACAGTCGGGGGCCGTCGGGAACCCAGGCCCATCTCTACCGGGATGGAGCCAGCTGCCCCTTCAGCCCCCATCTCCGAACAGCATCACATGTAATGTAACAGTGTTAAGTATATAGTATATGTCCGCGATCACTTCCCGAAGTGATCACGGCCCAGTAGTATAGAATGGCAGACGGACAAGAGTGTAGGGCCACTGATGGAACACTAGCATCCTATACTAAGCAAGTAGGATGGAAGGTAAAGGTATCAACAGCAGTATCAAAGACAGGCTATGCAACAGGATAGGAATAACGAAAGCAGTAACATGCTACACTACTCTAATGCAAGCAGTATAGAGGAGAGTAGGCGATATCTGGTGATCAAGGGGGGGCTTGCCTGGTTGCTCTGGCAAGAGAGAGAGGGGTCGTCAACTCCGTAGCCGAACGGGGCAGCAGCAGCGTCGGTCTCGGTGTCTAGCGAGAGAAGAGGGGGAAGAAACAATAAATATTTAAGCAAGCAGATGCATAGTGATGCATGACATGACAAGAAACGGCGTTAGAGGTGCCCTAACGCGGTATGTGGTGATACCGGTGAAGGGGGGAAACAACCGGGAAAATATCCCCGGTGTTTCGCGTTTTCGGGCAAAGGAGGCGGAGGGGGGAAAGTTGCGAGTTGGATGTGTTAGGGATGCGTGGCGGACGAACGGGCTTCGTATCCGGATTCGTCTCATCGTTCTGAGCAACTTTCATGTATAAAGTTTTTCGATCCGAGCTACGGTTTATTTAATATGATTTTTTAAAGTTTTAAAACATTTTTAGAATTTAATTATTTATTTCAACATTATCCAGAATAGTAAATGATGACGTCAGCATGACATCATGCTGACATCAGCAGTCAACTGTGCAGTTGTCTGGGTCAACTACGTGTGGGTCCCGCATGTCATACACTGTTTAGATTAAGTAGGGTTAGCTAATTAATTACTGATTAATTAAATTAATTAATTAATTAGGTTAATTTAAACAGGATTAATTAACTTAATTAATTTACTAATTAATTAATTAACTAATTAATAATTTTATTAATTACATTTTCTTTTTCAATTTTTGTTTTAGGGGGGTGTGGGGCCCCTACGTCAGTGGCCCAGGGGCATCGGGCCCCACCCGGCAGTGGCCCAGGAGGCAACCGGGCAAAATTGGGTGCGGGCGCCCGCCCGCATGGCCTCGGGCGTGAGGGTGCTGGAGCCGGGCGGGGTGGACCCAGGCGACGACGTGGCCACCGCGGGGCTCGCCGGTCGGCCGCTACAGGCGGAGGCGGGCGCAGGGGCAGCCGCGGTGTGGGGCAGCAGGCGGCGGAGGCCGAGCGGCGGCAGCGGCAAGTCTACACGGGCGGCGGCGCTGGCGGAGCAGATCCGCGGGGCGGGGCTCGGACGCGCGAGCAGGGGAGGTCCGGCACGGCTGCAGGCAGCGCCCGGTCGCGGCGGCGGCGGTGATGTCCGCGAGCGGGCGAAGCAGGGGAAGCGAGCCATCGGTGCGGGCGGTGCAATGGGTGCGCAGCCAGGGCACGACGATGGCGTTTGGTCGACTCGGAACGAGAAGGAAAGAAGGGCTCACCCCCGATGCAGAGTAGGGGGGTCGGCGAGGCTCGACGGAGCCGATGAGGGCGAGATGGGGGGGGCGAGCGACGTGGACGAGGAAGTCCGGCGACGGCGGTGCTCCGCACGGCGACGTCGGCCTCGGGGCGCCGCGGGTGTCGGGGGAGAGACGGGGCAGCGCCGGGAACGGGCGCCGGCGTCGTGGAGGAGGGCGCGGGGCGCGGTCGCCGGCGTGGTGGGGGGGGGCGCGGGGCGCGGTCGCCGGGGCGGCGTCAGGGGCAGTGGCCCCGGGCGCTGGGTGGGGTGGGGTTCGATCCCGCCCCCAGATCGGATCGGGAGAGCGGGAGAGGAGTGGGGCGACGGGGGAGAGTGGCGTGAAGGGGTTAGGGTTTCGGGGGCGTGGGGGGTTAAGGCGACGGGGTGGGCCTTGGCCCAGTTGGGCAGGCCAGCTGGGCCGGAGCCCAGTGGGGGTGTTGTTTCTTTTTTTTAGTTTTGGTTTTCTATTTTTGCAATCTCTTTTCTTTTATTACTTTTCCTTTTTTTTCTTTTATTTTAATTTCGTAAAAATATAATTTCAACTCCTAAATTTAGCATTGCCACTAAACCCACTGTCATAAAAAGATTTACCCTAAACAGAACAGTTTAGTATTTTACCTAATACAAAAGGCATTTAATTTAATTGTTTTATGTACACTTTTATTCATCTTATAGTTTTATAAACATTTTATAAAAGTGTGGTTTCTCCACCATAATTACCTACACATTATTTGGTACAACCCGAACATTTTAGTTTTATTGGTTGAAAACTTTTGTTGTTTGCCTATATTTTAAATTTGAAATTGAATCTGTTCCGAACTAACTCGAGATTAGCAACTATAATCGAGGTGACATGGCATCATTAGTAGAGGATCACTGTAGCTTAATTACCCGGGCGTCACAATTCTCCTCCACTACAAGAAATCTCGTCCCGAGATTTAAGAGGTAGTGAAAGGGGGAAAGGTTTGGTAACGAATCTAGCGGATCTTCTCATTCTGGCTTGCTCTTCTCGAAGAGACCTCTCCAATACATTGATGTCTTCATTCCTCCGCTTCGGGTCATCATGAGGAAGTCGGCATCCTTTCTTCGGGATCTTCATCGTATTTACGAATAGGTCAGGGGCAGCTTTACAACAATTGAATGTTATAAGGGAAAATCATCTTGGGGGGTATCCCAAGAATGATCATAAGAGTATCTCTCGAGTTGGACAAATGAAACACAACGTGAGCAAGGTAAGAAGGTACCATAAGAAGTTTGAAGTGGATAGACAACCGTCGTTGCCTGAAACATCGCGTGAAAGGGGTTCAAGGCAACGCGAATAGTTATTGTGTTTAATACCATAATTGATGGTCTCACGGAAGGTGGTTGGTGATCTTCATACGAAGCCATTTGTGAGGAATAACTTCGGAGATATGGGTGTACCGGAGAGTCAGGTTTTGATCCTGTGGAACTGTGGGTTATGGGCCCACCATGTGGGTTAAGAGAAGGAGAGGCATTGACATCTTGCACGGTCATGATAGCAAGGCACGTCAGAGAATAACCGGCCAGTTATGTTGGCAACATCATTGGTACCAAGGGCGAGGGACGAAGAGAACCATTTTCCTGCTCGTTGAAACGAGGCGGACCAATAGGTAAAGTTCTCGTCCATCGGTGGTTACTGAAATGTCATCAGCAATAGCAACAGGGTCTTACTGACAGAGTGGCATAACGAGGTGTCTACATAAGCAGGGAAATATTACTGCTTATAGATCACAAGGAGGTTTAAATAGACCAATGAAAAGGAAAAGTGATTACCAGGTTTAGACAGAACAATGGAAAGGAAAATGTGTATACACACATATTTCAAGGGTATATCCTTCCCAAGGACAAGCAGAGCATAATATCCAAGACATGATATAATGTAGAAAACTCATTAGGTAAGGGGAAGAAATTTCATGACATTACCCATACAACCGTGTTTGGATAATAGAGCAGGAAACATTTAGCATTGGGCTTCAAATGTTCTTATTGAAAATCGGAGTACCACAGACATGCTTCGAGATAGCATTGACAAGGTCTTTAAGCAAAGATCGGACTTTGGATACACGAAGGATTCATCAGGGACAACTTGTAGAATAAGTCTTACCATTTCTCATGGAAGAATAGATAACCTTGCTAAAAAGGAAAACTATAACATTAGGGCCTCCGACCAGGTGTGCTAGGCACGACATCACTTTACCGGGTCATATCAAGACCAATGTGATAACTCTTGGAAATATGTTCCAACCATCATATCTGACCGAGATTCAGATCTGATTGGCGTCAGGATAACTCGGACTCAGGATGCCTGAGAAGAAAGGTGCAACACAAATTGTCGAGATGACATTGTAAGATTCTCGGGAAATTAACTACGGAAGCGAGTTCCGAAAGAAAAGCTCATCATTAAAACAATGAAGGGGGAAGGAGGTAGCTGATGAATTCAACGACAATTCATCGAGTCTTCCAAAAGATGGGTTCCCACAAGTATGTGAACAAGGAGATATCATTAGTCAGATGAAATGATATAAGGGGATATGCTCGAGGAAAACATACCCAGTTTAAGCATTGGTTGATAGGTGCACCCGAAATATGGGTTGGGTTGCACGACCAACGTCGGAATGGTGATTCAATAATCAATAGTCTAAGAATGACGGCCGACCATTAACTTCAAAGCAATAGGATTGCTAGAAGGGCAGAATCCAAACAGCACCGCTCACTTGTTGGTACCCCGGTTGGAATCAACACGAGGACCAAGAAAGAATGGTGATGGTGAAGTATCACTTATATCAAGAATTCTCAAGAGGTGGTGAAATCCTCACAACATCCTTGACATCAAAGATGGTAATACTCCAAGGTAAAGAAGAATAATGACTGGATAGCACGGATCTCCAGGTATAACACAAAACACGAACAAGTTTTTGTTGGAGGGAAAGCAATAATGTTGTCGGTGATAACACAAATCATCGAGGGGCAAGGGTGGTAATTCTTATCATGAATTTGATTGTTATTCTGGAATAGCTCAGAAAGTTGATAATGATCACGACACATTTGTCGAGAGATTACCTGAAGATGTAATCGATCCGCGATCACATCAAGTCAAAATAATGGTGAAGCAAGAGGTTATTGGAACCATGGGTACGACACAAACTCGAAACCAAGCTTGTTATCTGAGGTGGAATGACAAGACAAGGAAATCAACGTAAGCTTAGCTCAGCATCGAAAATTGTGTTCCTGGAAGAAGGACCAAGTAGCACAGTTAATGATATAGCCGATCAGGCTAGGAATGACATGATCGAGTATAAACTCGGACTTTAAGAAGATTATCAAGAGTTGTTGAACCGTAGGGCAGACTCGGTTCAGTTATCGGTGTCTTTGAGTGTTTAATATCTCAGAGCCCATGAAAACTGTAATCAGTGAGAATGAAGTACTTGATGAATACTCATAAGAAGTTATGCAGTTCCAAGATAATCTCGAGATACCAGGGGGTAATACTCGACGACAGATCAAAGTAGAGGTTGGACTGGGGTATTGCTCTATAGAAGACAAGTGCTTTAACTTGTCCGCGAAATGGGATCAAAGAAGAACAATCATGGTCAGAACCACGAATGCAAAGGATCAGTTCAAAGATACCAGATGATATTATATCAATGAAATAGTTGTTATTACAAGAAGCTCCTATGGTAGGATCTACATCGTGTCCATGGGCATGAACAAAAAGTTCAAGGTCGACTCCCACTTCTCCAATGTATACCTTCCATTCACTTCTCATTTTCGAAGAGGTCGTAATGTTGAAATTTTATCTAGCAAAATACCAGAAGAGTATGACTCATGAAAGCTTTCGAGTTCACACATATTAAGGAAGGCATAGGTTCAACCCATCGGGGCATCGTGGAAACATATACCACAAACTTTTAGGAGTAACTAACACAAGCTCGAAAGTAGAGCATGGTTGTCAAAGAAGGGGATACAATTTACCAAAGGCATTATGTATCAGGGAAAGAACTTCTCAAGGTTTTTGTATACGAAGGACGATGTCGGATGATACTTCAACAAATGATCTGACGGTCCATAGTGGAGCTGATGTGAGCATCGGCACACAACCAGTTGAAGAAAGCAGATTATAAAACATCTGAATGATTCGATGCTTAGATATCAAAGGAATTATGATTTCCAAATCGAAGGATCATAAGAAGACGCTCTGATCAAGGATGGATCAATTGAATATACCAGAGGCACAATCGACGACAGATAGTTTGGTCGAGAACCAACTCATGTCCAAAATGACGTCTGAGCCGAAAAGATAATCCTAGGATTCGACTGATGATTGTGAACATTCACAACGTATTGAATCAATGGACTCAAAAATGATGGTGACAAAGGATGCCAATAAGATTACTATACTTATGGGATTAATCATAATGAAAGCAATCAAAAATTCCAGAGCAATAGGTTGCTGAGGATTTTCGGAAGATCGAATGGTATTTCGAAGACTTTTGTGTAACCCATGAACAACTAGGGGATGAGCGGATACTCGATAAGTGCGAGAATTATCCGTAGGGGTATTCAAGTGACAAAGAACAGCAAGGCAGTAAGCTCAAAGGATTATCGAACAACGACGAGTTTTCGGGGTATCTTGTAATAACAAGACCAACTGGGGATGAATGTAAGAATAACAACTGTAAGCAGTTATCCTTAAGGGTGTACGGTGGAAGGGGAATTGCAAATGCAATGAACACAAGTTCTCGGGTTAACAGCAGAGAGTATCTCCAGGGTCTTCTGGTGCAGCAGACGATCATCAATAATAAGGGGCTCTCCGGGTGAAAGTGATAACGAGATCCTAATGTTAGATTTAGCAAAATTCATTTAACCTGAATAGAGGAGAGATCAGAGTCCCAGAGTAAAGGTCAAGGAATAAAAGATCCTACTACCATCCAATGGCGGCGTGTGCCCGTAAGGCACACAGCCATGTCAGTAAAAGTTTTGCAACGTCTAGACTCGACTTCGGCCAAGAGTGTGTAAGGGGGATTCCTACAGGCAGTCGGCTCTGATACCAACTTGTGACGCCCCCGATTCAATCGTACACTAATCATGCACGCAAATGTGTACGATCAAGATCAGGGACTCACGGGAAGATATCACAACACAACTCTACAAATAAAATAAGTCATACAAGCATCATAATACAAGCCAGGGGCCTCGAGGGCTCGAATACAAGTGCTCGATCATAGACGAGTCAGCGGAAGCAACAATATCTGAGTACAGACATAAGTTAAACAAGTTTGCCTTAAGAAGGCTAGCACAAACTGGGATACAGATCGAACGAGGCGCAGGCCTCCTGCCTGGGATCCTCCTAACTACTCATGGTCGTCATCAGCAGGCTACACGTAGTAGTAGGCACCTCCAGAGTAGTAGGAGTCGTCGTCGACGGTGGCGTCTGGATCCTGAGCTCCATCGTCTGGTTGCGGCAACCGGGCAGAAGGGAAAGGGGGAAAAGGGGGAGAAAAGCAACCGTGAGTACTCATCCAAAGTACTCGCAAGCAAGGAGCTACACTACATATGCATGGATATATGTGTAAGGGGCCATATTAGTGGACTGAACTGCAGAATGCCAGAATAAGAGGGGGATATCTAATCCTATCGAAGACTACGCTTCTGGCAGCCTCCTTTTTGCAGCATATAGAAGAGAGTAGACTGAAGTCCTCCAAGTAGCATCGTATAGCATAATCCTACCCGGCGATCCCCTCCTCGATGCCCTGTTGGAGAGCCATCACCGGGTTGTATCTGACACTTGGAAGGGTGTGTTTTATTAAGTATCCGGTTCTAGTTGTCATAAGGTCAAGGTACAACTCCGGGTCGTCCTTTTACCGAGGGACACGGCTATTCGAATAGATAAACTTCCCTGCAGGGGTGCACCACATAGCCCAACACGCTTGATCCCATTTGGCCGGACACTTTTCTGGGTCATGCCCGGCCTCGGAAGATCAACACGTCGCAGCCCCACCTAGGCACAACAGAGCGGTCAGCACGCCGGTCTAAACCTAAGCGCGCAGGGGTCTGGGCCCATCGCCCTGAGCACACCTGCACGTTGCGAACGCGGCCGGAAGCAGACCTAGCCTAGTGGCGTTCCAGTCCAATCCGGCGCGCGCCACTCAGTCGCTGACGTCAAGAAGTGCTTCGGCTGATACCACGACGTCGGGATACCCATAACTACTCCCGCGTAGGTGGTTAGTGCGTATAGACCAAATGGCCAGACTCAGATCAAATACCCAGATCTCGTTAAGCGTGTTAAGTATCGCGAACGCCGACTAGGGCCAGGCCCACCTCTCTCCTAGGTGGTCTGAACCTGCCCTGTCGCTCCGCCACAAAGTAACAGTCGGGGGCCGTCGGGAACCCAGGCCCATTTCTACCGGGATGGAGCCAGCTGCCCCTTCAGCCCCCATCTCCGAACAGCATCACATGTAATGTAATAGTGTAAAGTATATAGTATATGTCCGCGATCACTTCCCGAAGTGATCACGGCCCAGTAGTATAGCATGGCAGACGGACAAGAGTGTAGGGCCACTGATGGGACACTAGCATCCTATACTAAGCAAGTAGGATGGAAGGTAAAGGTATCAACAGCAGTATCAAAGACAGGCTATGCAACAGGATAGGAATAACGAAAGCAGTAACATGCTACACTACTCTAATGCAAGCAGTATAGAGGAGAGTAGGCGATATCTGGTGATCAAGGGGGGGCTTGCCTGGTTGCTCTGGCAAGAGAGAGAGGGGTCGTCAACTCCGTAGCTGAACGGGGCAGCAGCAGCGTCGGTATGGGTGTCTAGCGAGAGAAGAGGGGGAAGAAACAAAAAATATTTAAGCAATCAGATGCATAGTGATGCATGACATAACAAGAAACGGCGTTAGAGGTGCCCTAACGCGGTATGTGGTGATACCGGTGAAGGGGGGAAACAACCGGGAAAATATCCCCGGTGTTTCGCGTTTTCGGGCAAAGGAGGCGGAGGGGTGAAAGTTGCGAGTTGGATATGTTAGGGATGCGTGGCGGACGAACGGGCTGCGTATCGGATTCGTCTCGTCGTTCTGAGCAACTTTCATGTATAAAGTTTTTCGATTCGAGCTACGGTTTATTTAATATGATTTTTTTAAAGTTTTAAAACATTTTTAGAATTTAATTATTAATTTCAACATTATCCAGAATAGTAAATGATGACGTCAGCATGACATCATGCTGACATCAGCAGTCAACTGTGCAGTTGTCTGGGTCAACTACGTGTGGGTCCCGCATGTCATACATTGTTTAGATTAAGTAGGGTTAGCTAATTAATTACTGATTAATTAAATTAATTAATTAATTAGGTTAATTTAAACAGGAATAATTAACTTAATTAATTTACTAATTAATTAATTAACTAATTAATAATTTTATTAATTACATTTTCTTTTTCAATTTTTGTTTTAGGGGGGTGTGGGGCCCCTACGTCAGTGGCCCAGGGGCATCGGGCCCCACCCGGCAGTGGCCCAGGAGGCAACCGGGCGAAATTGGGTGCGGGCGCCCGCCCGCATGGCCTCGGGCGTGAGGGTGCTGGAGCCGGGCGGGGTGGACCCAGGCGACGACGTGGCCACCGCGGGGCTCGCCGGTCGGCCGCTACAGGCGGAGGCGGGCGCAGGGGCAGCCGCGGTGTGGGGCAGCAGGCGGCGGAGGCCGAGCGGTGGCAGCGGCAAGTCTGCATGGGCGGCGGCGCTGGCGGAGCAGATCCGTGGGGCGGGGCTCGGACGCGCGAGCAGGGGAGGTCCGGCACGGCTGCAGGGAGCGCACGGTCGCGGCGGCGGCGGTGATGGCCGCGAGCGGGCGAAGCAGGGCAGGCGAGCCATCGGCGCGGGCGGTGCAATGGGTGCGCAGCCAGGGCACGACGATGGCGTTTGCTCGACTCGGAACGAGAAGGAAAGAAGGGCTCACCCCCGATGCAGAGTAGGGGGGGTCGGCGAGGCTCGACGGAGCCGATGAGGGCGAGATGGGGGGGGGGGGGCGAGCGACGTGGACGAGGAAGTCCGGCGACGGCGGGGCTCCACGCGGCGACGTCGGCCTCGGGGCGCCGCGGGTGTCGGGGGCGAGACGGGACAGCGCCGAGAACGGGCGCCGGCGTCGTGGAGGAGGGCGCGGGGCGCGGTCGCCGGCGTGGTGGGGGGGGCGCGGGGCGCGGTCGCCGGGGCGGCGTCAGGGGCAGCGGCCCCGGGCGCTGGGGGGGTAGGGTTCGATCCCGCCCCCAGATCGGATCGGGAGAGGGGGAGAGGAGTGGGGCGACCGGGGGGGGGGGGGGGGAGTGGCATGTAGGGGTTAGGGTTTCGGGGGCGTGGGGGGTTAAGGCGACGGGGTGGGCCTTGGGCCAATTGGGCAGGCCAGCTGGGCCGGAGCCCAGTGGGGGTGTTGTTTCTTTTTTTTTAGTTTTGGTTTTCTATTTTTGCAATCTCTTTTCTTTTATTTATCTTCCTTTTTTTCTTTTATTTTAATTTTGTAAAAATATAATTTCAACTCCTAAATTTAGCATTGCCACTAAACCCACTGTCATAAAAAGATTTACCCTAAACAGAACAGTTTAGTATTTTACCTAATACAAAAGGCATTTAATTTAATTGTTTTATCTACACTTTTATTCATCTTATAGTTTTATAAACATTTTATAAAAGTGTGGTTTCTCCACCATAATTACCTACACATTATTTGGTACAACCCAAACATTTTAGTTTTATTGTTTGAAAACTTTTGTTGTTTGCCTATATTTTAAATTTGAAATTGAATCTGTTCTGAACTAACTCGAGATTAGCAACTATAATCGAGGTGACATGGCATCATTAGTAGAGGATCACTGTAGCTTAATTACCCGGGCGTCACAGGCCGGGACTCTGTAGGCCGCAGGGCGTCAACCCGTGTATATAAGGGGACGACCCGCTAGCGGCTTAGGGCAAGAAAACAACCCATCGAGAGCCAGGCATAGCGTATCTTGCTCCCTGGTCATCGAACATCAAGCAATACAAAACCAACTAGACGTAGGCCTTACCTTCACCGTAAGGGTCCGAACTAGTATAAACCTCTCGTGTCCTTTGTCCCGAGTAACCCCTTTAAGCTTCCTAGTTGCGATGGCTCCATGACTAAGTCCTTCCAAGAGGACATCTGCCGTGACAATTCCACGACACGGTTGATGTATTTTAATTAAGTCAAGTGTCAAGTTCTCTACAACCGGACATTAACAAATTCCCATCTTCCTCATAACCGCGGGCATGACTTTCGAAAGATAATACCCTGCAGGGGTGTCCCAACTTAGCCCATCATTAGCTCTCACGGTCAACGAAGGATATTCCTTCTCCCGAGAAGACCCGATCAGTCTCGGAATCCCGGTTACAAGAAATTTCGACAATGGTAAAACAAGACCAGCAAAGCCGCCGGATGTGCCGAAAAATCCCGATAGGAGTCGCACGTATCTCGTTCTCAGGGCACACCGGATTGTCCAAACTTCCGGTAGGCGAGCCTAGAGTTGCCCCTGGTGGCCACCGGCGGCTGACATGTTGGACCAACACTCGGAGGAGTATTGGCCCGGGGGTTAAAATAAAGATGACCGTTGAGTCCACGGAACCCAAGGGAAAAAGTCTTACGTAGGCAAATGGTAAAACCAAGGTAGGGCCTTGCTGGAGGAGTTTTATTCAAGGCGAACTGTCAAGGGGGTCCCATAAATCACCCAACCGTGTAAGGAACGCAAAATCAAGGAACATAACACCGGTATGACGGAAACTAGGGCGGCAAGAGTGGAACAAAACACCAGGCATAAGGCCGAGCCTTCCACCCATTACCAAATATATAGATGCATTAATTAAATAAGAGATATTGTGATATCCCAACATATCCATGTTCCAACATGGAACAAACTTCAACTTCACCTGCAACTTGCAACGCTATAAGAGGGGCTGAGCAAAAGCGGTAACATAGCCAAACAACAGTTTTGCTAGGAAAGGGTGGTTAGAGGCTTGACATGGCAACATGGGAGGCATGATATAGCAAGTGGTAGGTAACGCGGCATAGCAAAAGAACGAGCAACTAGCAAGCAAAGATAGAAGTGATTTCGAGGGTATGGTCATCTTGCCTGCAAAGTTCTCAGTGTTGTCGAAAGCTTGATCCTCGTAAGTGTTCTCAACAGGTTCCTCGGTCACGTACTCGTCTCCCGGCTTTACCCAAAGCAAGAACACAAGCAAAGGAACATCTATCAACCATGATGCAATGCACAAGCAAGATGATGCAAAACATGGCATGATATGCGAGATGTGGTATGCAATGCATATGTGTGCTCCGGAAGGGAAAATATGAAAAGGGCATCAACTTGGCAAACCAAGTATGCCGCTGGAAAGATGAGATGATTTCGGTTGAAATCGATATGAAGATCACCGGAATCGGATGCACGACTTGCAAATGACTAACAAAACAAGGATGGCATAATTCTGCGCTTAACAGCACGATGCCACTTAGCATGCAACAAGGAACTAAGCTACTGCACTCAAACATAACATCAAAGCATATGGAAGCTATGTACTCAAAATGCTTGACAAAAGATGTACAATGAGCTACGGCAAATTCACAACAGAGCAGGTTCAAACAAGCATGGCAAAAGAGCAAAAGATATCAGCTTCACAGACTTGGTGAAAATAACATGCCAGGAATTAACATCAGGTAGCCAGGTTTAGAGCAACCAAACACCATGCTACAAGAACATAACATAGCACAGGAAGGCATGGAACGAATGCACTAAAAGCATAGAACAAAAGTCCTTTACTAACCATGAGCCAATAAGTAACAGAAGAAATGATGACACCCATCTAAACGTAGCAAGTATCGTTACAAATTTCAGACTTGGCAGAAAAACAGAGCATGACATAAACAGCATCATGAAGGCATCTTCGAGAGCTCGATTCACTCACCACAAGGCATTGCATTATAAACAGAGCATACTAAAAGGAATAAGACATGTTCATGAAACTAAGAAAAGCAAGAACAACCTCATACCATCCATGGATCAACTACAACAACCTTGGCAAAATTGATTAACACATAAACAATCTGCCAGGAACATTTTATAGCAAAAGTAGAGCAATATTGAGTCATGCTAGGGCACTCAATAATTATGAAAAGGTCCATGGATGGATAGCGCACATCCATATGTCCAAATCATCCTCGGTGGACATACACAAAAGAAGCATGGATCTCTCTGTAGCAACATGGATACATGGCATAAAAATAACAGCAGGGAAATAACATAGTGAAATTCTAAGTCCCTGAAATCAGCAATATCACGAAGCCTATTTTGCATGCTTGTGCTAGTCACCACATAAATCAAACAAATACATGGCATATACCCCTCTAAATATAGCATGGCATAGTACAAAACACATTTAGGGCTCAAGTTCATAGGAGGCACACATTAAACATGGCAAAAATGACAAATGTCCATAATCTGTTAAGAAACAGAAACTAACATTACATAGCACTCTTGCAACAGCATTTAAGGCATCAGTATGAGCTCAAATGAACATGGTGCAATGGAAGAAAATGAAGAGCACATCCAGCTGAACATTTACCTATATCTTATGTGCAAAACGGATCTATGAATAAGGAGATATGATGCAATGAACATGGCCTAAAATACTGCAGAAAAAGGCTTGGAGAGAAAATCGGGGTCAACCCTAGAAAATGGATCTAGATCTGGACGGGGTGGTTCCCGAGGTTCGTCGGAGACAGCTCGCCGGAGATGGGCATGGAGGAGGCTGGGGATGAACGACGCGGATGGTTCGGGGCGGCGCAGGTGGAGGCCGGCTAGCCGCGGCGGCGCTGGGACGCGGACGGGGCGGCGGCTGGCGGCGCGGTTTCTGGCGCCAGCGGTGACTACGGCCGCCGGCGGGGCGCGTGCGGGCGCTGGCGGAGGCGGAGGGGCGCGTGGAAGAAGGAGGCGGAGGTCGGGCGCGGCGGCGCGGGGCCCGGCGAGGCCCGATTCGACCCGGGGCGGGCCGGATCTGGGCCCCGGGCTACCGGCGGCGATGTGGGCGTGGGACTGCCTCGTGGCGCCGCGCGACTGGCTGTGGGCGGCAGCGGACGTGTCCGGCGGCAGAGAGGGAGCGGGGCTAGGGTTTCATCCGGGATTTTGGACGGGGAGGACCTATTTATAGCTAGGAGGAGTTTGGAGAGTCCAAATGGAGTGTAGTATTCGGCCACGCGATCATGATCGAACGGCCGAGAGGATGGAGGGGGTTAGGATGGGTTATTTGGCTGTTTTGGAGGGTGTTGGGCTGCAACACAAAAGAGGCCTCCCTGGTTACCCGCTTAACCGTTGGAGTATCAAACGGACTCCAAATGGCACGAAACTTGACACGCGGTCTACCGGTGGTGTACCGAGGCCGCTTGGCAAATCTCGGTCCATTCCGAGAAAGTTTAACACCCACTCACGAAAATAGGTAAAAGGGGGCGCCGGAGGGCGTAGGAGTGCCGGATTGCAAAACGGACAACGGGGAAAATGCTCGGATGCATGAGACGAACACGTATGCAAATGCGATGCACATGATGACATGATATGAAATGCATGACATGGACAAAATGCAAAACGACGACGAAACCCAACCATGAGAGAATATCATAACACAGTGCTGAAAATAGCAAGAGTTGGAATACAAATATGGCAAGTTACATCCGGGGTGTTACAGGGTCGAACTTCGATTCTGATGAGTTTAGAGCTTTCTGCGCTTCTCAAGGCACACGAGTCAGCTATGCTTCAGTCGCTCACCCGCAATCGAATGGACAAGCAGAAAGAGCAAATGGCTTAATTCTCAAGGGACTGAAACCCCGACTGATGCGTGTTCTCAAACACGCAGCAGGCGCCTGGGTCGATGAACTTCCATCAGTACTTTGGGGTTTGAGGACAACTCCCAATCGGTCGACTGGACGAACTCCTTTCTTTTTGGTCTATGGAGCCGAAGCTGTTCTGCCAAGTGACCTGCTCCACAACGCACCCCGAGTCGAGCTTTTCTCTGTAGAGGAAGCAGAACAGGCCCGACAGGATTCAGTCGATCTCTTAGAGGAGGAAAGAGAGATGGCCTTGATCCGGTCGACCATTTATCAGCAAGACATGCGTCGATTCCACGCCAGAAACATGAGGGGCCGAGCCTTTCAAGAGGGAGACTTGGTTCTTCGAGTGGATCAACAGAAGCCACACAAGCTCGCCCCTTCTTGGGAAGGCCCCTTCATTATCATAAGAGTTCTCCACAATGGAGCATACCATCTTTACAATGTCGAGCACCAGAAAGACGAGCCACGACCTTGGAACGCCGATCTGCTCCGCCCCTTTTGTACTTAAGTACTCACTCGGATGAGATGTAATAAGAAATACCTTTGTAGTTTATTTATCAAAAACAAGAGTTTTATAATCTTCCCAATGATTTTTGTTGCTTTTCTTTACGTTTGAAATCCCCCAGTGGGTGACTTAGCTGCGAATCTGTTTCGCGTAAGTTCAAAAAATCCTACCGAGTGGTGAGCAAGCCTCTCACTTGGGGACTTAGCTGCGAATCCGTTTTGCCTAAGTTTGAAAAAATCCTACCAAGTGGTGATCAAGCCTCTCACTCGGGGACTTAGCTGCGAATCCGTTTCGCCTAAGTTTGAACAAATCCTACCGAGTGGTCAGCAAGCCTCTCACTCGGGGGCTTAGCTGCAGTCCAGTACTCACCTAAGTTTGAAAAAATCCTATCGAATAGTGAGCAAGCCTCTCACTCGGGGGCTTAGCTGCAGTCCAGTACTCACCTAAGTTTGAAAAAATCCCACCGAGTGGTGAGCAAGCCTCTCACTCGGGGGCTTAGCTGCAGTACAGTACTCGCCTAAGTTTGAAAAAATCCCATCGAGTGGTGAGCAAGCCTCTCACTCGGGGACTTAGCTGCAGTCCAGTACTCGCCTAAGTTTAAAAAATCCTACCGAGTGGTGAGCAAGCCTCTCACTCGGGGGCTTAGCTGCAGTCCAGTACTCGCCTAAGTTTGAAAAAATCCTACCGAGTGGTGAGCAAGCCACTCACTCGGGGGCTTAGCGGCAGTCCAGTACTCGCCTAAGTTTGAAAAATCCCACCGAGTGGAGAGAAATCCTCCCATTCGGGGGCTTAGCTGCAGTCCAAGTACTCGCCTAAGTTTGAAAAATCCCACCGAGTGGAGAGCAATCCTCCCACTCGGGGGCTTAGCTGCAGTCCAGTACTCGCGTAAGTTTGAAAAATCCCACCGAGTGGAGAGCAATCCTCCCACTCGGGGGCTTAGCTACAGTCCAGTCTCGCCTAAGTTTGAAAAATCCCACCGAGTGGAGACCAATCCTCCCACTCGTGGGCTTAGCTGTAGTCCAAGTGCTCGCCTAAGTTTGAAAAATCCCACCGAGTGGAGAGCAATCCTCCCACTTGGGGGCTTAGCTGTAGTCCAAATACTCGCCTAAGTTTTGAAAAACCCTACCGAGTGGAGAGCAACCCTCCCACTCGGGGGCTTAGCTGCAGTCCAGTGCTCACCTAAGTTTGAATCACATTCCTATCCGCAAGGACGACAAGGTGCGGGTCGACTGCAACCTTCTCCTTCGAAGCTACGCCACAAGTACAATGTGCGCTCCATCCCTATCCGCGAGGAAGACGAGGTGCAGGTCGACTGCAACCTTCTCCTTCGGAGCTACGCCACAAGTACAATGTGCGCTCCATCACTATCCGCAAGGATGACGAGGTGTAGGTCGACTGCAACCTTCCCCTTCGAAGCTATGCCACAAGTACAATGTGCGCTCCGTCCCGATCCGCAAGGACGATGAAATGCAGGTCGACTGGAGTCACCACCTCAGAGCTGCATCTCAAGCACAAAGATTATTCCGAGTGAAGAATAAAGTCCACTCGAAGGCAAACGCAAGCATATTCGGAAATAAACCAAGTTCGGATAAATCCTAAAGTTCTGGACGGCAGATCAAGGTTCTCGTACATTCAGCCCGAAAGAGTTTAACGGTTACAAAAACCACTCGGCATCCCGAGGCAAATTTAAGGTGGAGCATAAAAAGTTTGTTCACTCCGCAGGAGGAGGGCTGGCAGGCTCGATGAACTCGTCCAGGTCAACGCCATCGGCGATCCGTGTGGTGGCAGCAATGAAAGTCTCCATAAAGGATCGGAAATCATGCTTCTTGGTGTTGGCGGCCTTGATCGCTGCTAGCTTATCTTCTCGCGCTTCTTTGCAATGGACACGAACCAAAGACAGAGCCACATCAGCACCGCACCGGGCAGAAGACTTCATCCACTCCTTCACTCGACCTGGGATCTCGTTAAGTCGAGTCATCAGAGACTCCAGGTCACTCTAGAGCGTTGCCCTTTGCCAAAGTGCTGTGTCGATCCGTGACGTGGCAACCTTCACTCGAGCCAAGTAGTCAACAACGTTGTCGATGCGGGGTTCCAGTCGGAGCAATTTCATAGCAGCTTCATCTTTCACGGGAGAGTTGATGGGGTCCAAGCTTGGTTCAATTCGCCCGGTCTCCTCCTCGAAGTCTCGGCAGAACTCTGCATGCAAAATCCGAGGTTGAGTCAATATTCGTATGCCGAGTCGATGAAGATAAACCAGTCGGAACAAAGTATATACCTTCGAGCTTGATGAACAGCTTCTCGTCAAGGCTCCTTAGATAACTTTCCAGATCATCCCTCCTACGAGCAATGATTTCCATCTTCTCGTTTAGATTGACCTTGTCCTTCTTCAAGTGGGTTACTTCCTTGTTAGCTTCGTCCAGGGCTGATTTTATCTTGGAGTTCTCTTCCTCCAATTTGTCGACTGAAGCCAACTTCTGTTCAGCCAGAGCAGTTTTGTCATCAGCCTTCTTCTATGCAGCAGCCAGATCTTGATCCTTCTTTGCCAGAGCCTGGTTCAGTTTTTCTGAAAAGAAATGATGCTTGGTTCAGAAAGAGCAGAATGAAATCCAGGTCTAAGACAAACCAGTCGACAAATCTGTCTTACCATTGGCATCATCCTTGGCTTTCTGTAGTTCTGTCTTGCCAACTCCAGGTCAAGGTTGAGTTGAATCTGTTGTTTCTCCAAGTCAGCATAGCGAGCTCCAAGATCACAAGATTTCTTCAATCAAGGAACGGGTCAGTCGATTGGACAAAAGATGGGTTATTTCAGAGAGGTAAAAGGACAAAGACAATAAATACTAAGACTACTGTCGAATCAAACATCCAACAATAGTCTCGGGGACTACACCCAGTGGGTGCACTTAGCGTGCCCCCACCGGTTCAGTTTACACTCGACAAGACCTTCCCAGCGCGAGTGCAAAAAAAGAGAGAAAGAGATAGCAACAAACCAGCTCTGCAGACCATAGTCAAATTCCTGCAGTCGACCACGGTCTCGGAGACTACACCCAGTGGGTGCACTTAGCGTGCCCCCACTGGTTCAGTTTACACTCGACATGGGCAGACCAGACTGAGTGAAGGAATTCAAAATTCAAGACTACAGTCGACTGCCCGCAGTCCACCATAGTCTCGGGGACTACACCCAGTGGGTGCACTCAGCGTGCCCCCACTAGTTCAAAGATTCAATAACAAAAAGTTCAGCTCAAAGTATGGATTTGCTCTGTGACCAATCAAAACACCCAATGGGTGTACAGATGCAAAGATCATTGGAAAGAGAGTTTTCAGGTAGCATATCCTAAACAGAACAAGCCAGGAGAGCCAGTCGACATTCTGCTAACCTGAACATTGCTATGGAGAGCCGAGCTGGCATCATAAGCGGCCTGACTGGCATCTCGCACCACCTTCATATTCTCCATCATAATACCTGCTTCGCGTATAACTTCTTTGGCAGCATTCACTTCGTCCTCTGGGACGTGATGGGTGGCAAAAACTGAAGGTGGATCGGCAGGAGCTTGGGCAGTCGACACAGAAGGTAGAGCACTCGACAACGGTATGGCAAAGGAAACAGAAGTCCGATTGGCGTCGTCGGCGTCCTGAACGACTGGTTCCACCACCGGTGTCGACTGTGGCATCTTGCGAGCAGACGTTTTCCTATTCCTCCTGGCAAAGGCCTCTCTGGCTCGTCATCATCATCGTCAGGGAGGTCAATGACGTTGGGAGCTGTTCAAAGATCAGTTGCCAAAATTACATCACCTGATTATATATATTATAGTTCAATCGACCAAACGAAGACAGAATGACGAAGATCGTACCCAGATTGGAGGTGACCGCATCTTCCATTGCCTCATCCTCATCCTTATAAGCTGAAGTCCCAGAGGTAGCAGCACTGCCAATTTTGAGATTAATCTGGTCAAATCAAAGGAAAAACAAACAGCACAGGGCGTCGAGTGAATACGAAAGAAAATACTCACGCAGAAGCGACGGGGATATCAATCTTATTCTTCGGCAACGCCTTCCGAGGCTTCTGCACTACAACCTTGGGCTTCTTTGAGGCTTTCTCAGTCGGTGCCGGAGAGGACGTCCGAGGACGCTTTGAAGACTGGCCAGTTTGAGTAATCGCCTTTTGGCGGGCGCTCGCCCGTTCTTGGTCGAGCTTGGATCGCCTCTCCCTGCGAGGAGGCGAGTCGACTTCTTCTTCGTCACTCAAGTCGTCGCTCTCCTTTTTTCCCTCTCCGTCAGAATTCCACTCACCACTTTCGCCTCCTCTTGCCTACCCCTTCGGATCTTGCTCCTGCTCTCCGTTGGGCATTGAGTACATTTGGATAAGGGCCTGGAGGGAAACAGGCAGAACAAAAGTTAGTCGACGAAGAATAAACAGATGCACGATTAAATCTAGATTATAGTCAGTAGTTCAGAATTGGACCTTGTCTAGTTCGTAGGACTGGTCGAGTGGAGGAATTCTCCTGGCTCCCCTGGGATTATCTTTGTTTCCAGTGATACTCGTCAGCCACCCCTCCAACATGGTCTCGTCGACCTCCTCCGGGTGGATCCGAGTGGTGTCCTCAGTACCCGAATACATCCACATCGAATGGTCTCGAGCTTGAAGCGGTTGGATGCGTTGCCGGAGGAAGACTGTAACGCCCCAAGACCCAGAGCTTCAGATGCCTTCCAGGGTTTCCGGGTTTTTCGTCATGTGAGTTGGTTTGGTCCGTTGCATTTAATCATTGCATCATGTGCATTGCATCATGTCGTCATGCAACCCTTTTAAAAACTCAACTAAATAAATCGTATGGATCTTTGGTCCATTTAAATTGAGGGAATTCACATGGTGAGTTCTCTTTATAATATATCCTCCCGATATTAGTGGAGCTATTATAAAATAATCCATTCTTTGGAATCACCAAAACACACTTGCAAAATCCCAATGCCTTTTATTATTTCAATTCTTGGCCTCTAACTTTGCCATTTATCCTTTCGTCATTTTCCGGAGCTCCACCTAATTTCTCAACATTTTTGGAAACTCCTAGAACCTAGTCCTAGTTCAAACACATTTGAATTAAATTCAAATGAGTTTGAATTTACATCTTCCAATCTTGGTTTTTTTCTATTTTCTCGGAACAAGCGTATTTTTTGTGAGTTTGGGAAAATTATCCGCGTGCCCAAATTCTTTTCCTAACCCTCTCTTTCTTTTTCTTATCTCTAATATTTCTTTCTGTTAAAAGGAAATAGGAGAGAGAGAGGAGAAGCCCAGCCGGCATCTTGGGCCTGTCTAACCAGTCCAGCCCGTCTAACCTCCTAGGCCCATCCGTAGCCCAGCCGCGCCCTTAACCCTAGCCTTCCCTCTCGGTCCCTGACCTCTCCCTCTCTCGTTCCCGTGGCCGCCGCCACCACGCCCTCGACCCCTGCCTCCTATCAGCCACACACACACACCTCGAGCCAGGGGAGGAGCCCCGCGCCTGATTCCCCAGCGCCGCCAGCCTCCAGGAGCTCCCCCCCCCGCGTCCTTGATCCGGCGAGCCCCGCTGCCGGATTGCGCTGCCGCCGGTGTCCGCCACCCCCTCCTCTGCTTCGCCGTCCTCTGCTCCGCCTCCATCACCGGCGACCACGACCAGCGCCCGCCTCTTGCTGCCCGTCCAGGAGCGCCACGCCGGCGGCCTCGCTCCTCCTCGACGACGTCCTCGCCGCCAAGCTCCTCCGTCCTCCGTCCCCTGCAACCTCGCGTTGCCCCGCTGCCTTCTCTTGTCGCGGCCAGGATCCCCTCCTCGCGCCTCTGGTCACCGCGCCGCCCCATCACCCGTCCTGTGCCCGCGTCGGCGCAGCACCATCTCTGCCGCCTCCATGCATCTCTGGTGACCTCCCGAGGCAGGGCCATGACAAGTCCCTCGATGCCCCTCCAGATGTGCCAATGCCTCTGTTTGAACCATGTACAACTACACGGTGATGCGCCAAGTACCCCTCGGATCGTCAAGTTCGACTACATGGAACCGCCAAGTACCACTACGATTGCCGCGTACATCTACGGACGCAAAAACCAGAACAACAAGTACCCCGACGTCACATGTACCACTACCGTCGCCGAGATCACGAGTACCTCTACCGTCGACCCTAGAGCGTGTGAGAATGACTACTTCGACTACCGTCGCGTGAACCACTACTTCCCTCGACGCCCGAGAACGACTACTTCCTCTACTTCCCTCTACGAACGAGAACCGTCTCCTTTGCACGCTCCGAAGGTATAACCCTGAGACGACGTCCGTGAACGAATGCTTGCGATGTTTGAGCTGCTCGTGTTTGCACCATGTCCGAGTTGTTCCTTGCGCGTTCCTCTTTGCCTTGCCGTCGACATGTGGGAACCCGGTTGCCGGGATCACCCCACCATCTTGCCTGACACGCTCACGACATGCTTCCTTTTGCACCGGTATCTCCATGAGCTACCGGAACCGATATGTTGCCGCGGCATCATTTTCGGATTCGTTGTCGTGGCACCCCTTTCTTCCACCACGGCGACAGATGCTTCATAACATGCTCATGTCAACATTTTCATAAAAATTGCTTAAAACTTGCATATGTCATCCGCATCATGATAACAACAATTAAAATGTTTAAAATGATGTTTGTTTAAACTTGCATAAATGCCATGTTAAAATGATTTATTTCATAACTAAATAACCGTAGCTTGGATTTTAATAAACTTTATATGTAAATGGGGTGGAAAAATGCCTAGTTTAACTTGATGCACTTTATTTTGCTGCTTAACAACATTAAAATTATGTTTATGGCGGAACAGTACCAAATCTGAAATATGCATATGAGGATTTTTCGGACTTGTTGTTTGTTGTTCCGGCCTCATTTAAAATTGCCTAAATAGTCAGTTTATTTATGCTTCACCTCTTGCCATGTTAATCAACATTTAATATTGTTGGCTACCTAAACGAGAGAGAACTAAATAATTGTTGTGGTGTTTCGTCAATATGCAACTCGTTACATATTGAGCTCCACTTAATTTGTAGTATTGTTTGTTGCATTTTGCCGTGCCATCCTCATTAAACCGGACATGCATCATTCTTGTTTGTGCATCATGCCATGTGTATGTGGTGGTTGTTTACTATGTTGTTTGTTTGTTTCCGGGTTGCTTCTCTCATTAGCTTCGGTTTCGTTCCGGAGTTTTGAGGATTCGTTCGACTACATCCATTTATCTTCTTCATGGACTCGTTCTTCTTCCTTGAGGGATCTCAGGCAAGGTGACCATACCCTCGAAATCACTTCTATCTTTGCTTGCTAGTTGCTCGCTCTTTTGCTAAGCCTATGCTGCGATACCTACCACTTGCTTGTCATGCCTCCCATATTGTTAAACCAAGCCTCTAACCCACCTTGTCCTAGCAAACCGTTGTTTGGCTATGATACCGCTTTGCTCAGCCCCTCTTATAGCATTGTTAGTTGCAGGTGAAGATGAAGTTTGTTCCTTGTCGGAACATGGAGAGGTTGTTCCTTATTTGGAACATGTTTACTTGTTGGGATATCACAATATATCTTATTTAATTAATGCATCTATATACTTGGTAAAGGGTGGAAGGCTCGGCCTTATGCCTGGTGTTTTGTTCCACTCTTGCCGCCCTAGTTTCCGTCATATCGGTATTATGTTCCCGGATTTTGCATCCCTAACGCGGTCGGGTGATTTATGGGACCCCCTTGATAGTTCGCTTTGAATAAGACTTTTCCAGCAAGGCCCAACATTGGTTTTACCATTTGCCTCACCACCACCTACTTTTCCCTTGGGAGTAATTAACCCAAGGGTCATCTTTATTTAGCCCATGGGCCAATGCTTGTCTAAGTGTTGGTCCAAACTAGAGCACCGTGCGGGACCGTCCCTTGGCATCTTGGGTTATGTTGGTACCTGTACGCTTAGCTTATCCGGTGTTGCCCTGAGAACGAGATATGTGCAGCTCCTATCAGGATGTCGGCACATCGGGCGGCTTTGCTGGACTTGTTTTATTGCTGTCGAAATGTCTTGTAGCCGGGATTCCGAGACTGATCGGGTCTTCCCGGGGAGAAGGAATATCCTTCGTTGACCGCGAGAGCTTATAATGGGATAACTTGGGACACCCCTGCAGGGTTTGAACTTTCGAAAGCCGTGCCCGCGGTTATGGGCAGGTGGGAATTTGTTAATGTTCGATTGTAGAAAACCTGAAGTTGACCTTAATTAAACTACACCAACCGCGTGTGTAACCGTGATGGTCTCTTCTCGGCGGAGTCCGGGAAGTGAACACGGTGTTGGAGTTATGCTTGACGTAAGTAGTTTCAGGATCACTTCTGGATCATAGTTGTTCGACCGTGCTTTTGCCTTCTCTTCTCGCTCTCATTTGCGTATGTTAGTCACCATATATGCTAGTCGCTTGCTGCAGTTCCACCTCATACCTTTTATCCTACCTTTAAGCTTAAATAGTCTTGATCTCGCGGGTGTGAGATTGCTGAGTCCCAGTGACTCACAGATACTTCCAAAACCAGTTTGCAGGTGCCGATGAAACCGTGCAGGTAACGCACCCGAGCTCAAGGAGGAGCTCGATGAAGATATTGTTCATTGTGCTGTTTCTTTTTAGTTGATCAGTAGTGGAGCCCAGTCGGGACGATCGGGGATCTGTGTAGCATTTGGGGTAGTCTTCTTTTATTTGGTTCCGTAGTCGGACCTTGATTGTATCTGTATGATGTAATGCTTTACTCATGTATTGTGTGAAGTGGCGATTGTAAGCCAACTATGTATCTCTTTCCCTTATGTATTACATGGGTTGTGTGAAGATTACCTCACTTGCGACATTGCTTTCAATGCGGTTATGCCTCTAAGTCGTGCTTCGACACGTGGGAGATATAGCCGCATCGAGGGCGTTACAAAGACCTCCAACAAATCCATACCGGTCACCCCATCATGGATAAGCTGAACTACCCATTCGACCAACACCTTAACTTGTGCCTTATCCTCCGGGATCACCTTCAAAGGGGAGGTGTCGGTGTCAAAACCGACGGATCTCGGGTAGGGGGTCCCGAACTATGCGTCTAGGCGGATGGTAACAGGAGACAAGGGACACGAAGTTTTACCCAGGTTCGGGCCCTCTCGATGGAGGTAAAACCCTACGTCCTGCTTGATTAATATTGATGATATGGGTAGTACAAGAGTAGATCTACCATGAGATTAAGGAGGCTAAACCCTAGAAGCTAGCCTATGGTATGATTGTTGTATGTTGTCCTACGGACTAAAGCCCTCCGGTTTATATAGACACCGGAGAGGGTTAGGGTTACACAAAGTCGGTTACAATGGTACAAGATCTAAATATCCGCATCGCCAAGCTTGCCTTCCATGCCAAGGAAAGTCCCTTCCGGACACGGGACGAAGTCTTCAATCTTGTATCTTCATAGTCCAGGAGTCCGGCTGAAGGTATAGTCCGGCTATCCGGACACCACCTAATCCAGGACTCCCTCAGTAGCCCCTGAACCAGGCTTCAATGACGACGAGTCCAGCGCGCAGATTGTCTTCGGCATTGCAAGGCGGGTTCCTCCTCCAAGTAATTCATAGAAGATTTTGAACACAAAAGACAGTGTCCGACTCTGCAAAATAAGTTTCCACATATTGCCATAGAGAGAATAATATTTACACAAATCTAATCTGCTGATGTATTCCGTAGCGTGACATCACACCACGGCCAAGTCTTTATTCGAATCGTTTTTACTCCCCCACCTCAGCGCATTTTGCGAGGCGGTTTCCTTGGCACGTCTTGTCAAAGTAGAGATCGTGTCCCCTTACTTACGGGATTCTCATCAATACGGACGTGGGTAACCCAACCGCGCCATTTATCACGGCGCTTGGGAGATAAGCAAGTTTTACCAAGCTGGTGGGGATGCTTAACCGCATCCGCCCATATAAGGGGATAAGGATCCACCTTTTTACCTACGCCTTCTTCCTCCTTTGCCTATCCATCTTCCGCGCACTCGAGCTCCAACACCCAAGCCCGCACTTCCCACCTCAACCTTCTCCAGCCATGTCCGGAGCGGGAGGCAAGTGGATGGTCTCCTCCGTTACGGAGGGACACGTCAAAAAACTGAGGAAAGTCGGATACTTGTCTAATGACATCGCGCACCGGCTTCCCGAAGAGGGGCAGCTCCTCCCCACCCCAAGGCCCCATGAGAGGGTAGTATTCCTTCCCCATCTCCTCCGCAGACTAGGCTTTCCTCTCCACCCGTTCGTCCGGGGGCTCGTGTTCTACTATGGCCTAGATTTCCACGATCTGGCCCCAAACTTCGTCCTCAACATCTCGGCGTTTATCGTCGTGTGTGAGGCTTTCCTCTGCGTCCGCCTCCATTTCGGCCTATGGCTCAAGACTTTCAACGTCAAGCCCAAGCTGGTGCGTGGCAACCAGGCGGAGTTTGGAGGCGCCATGGCGGGCAAGATAGCCAACGTCCTATGGCTCGAGGGCTCCTTTGTGGAGACCCTGAAGGGGTGGCAATCGGGGTGGTTTTACATCACCGAGCAGCGCGATCCCAAATGGGTCGCATCCCCCGAGTTCCGGTCCGGACCCCCTACACGGCTCACGTCTTGGAAAGAGACGGGCCTGTCGTGGGGCAATAAAGGAGAGGTAACCGGACTGCAAAAATGCATCCAAACCTTGGTGAACAAGCAGCTCAAGCTTGTCAACATAGTCCAGGTTATGCTCGGCCGCCGGATCCTCCCGTGTCAGCAACGGGGCTTCAATTTGTGGGAGTTCGACCCGGCGCAGCACCCAACCCTGAGCAGGCTCTTCGACACAACGTACAAAGACACCTGGAAGGTGCTATTCAAAGGCGCCGAGGCTTCGGTATCCGCTTCCGAGGACCGCGGATTCAGCACGCAGCTTCCCGCCAGTGGGGTAAGCTATTTTTACCTTTTACAGGATGTTGGTTTTTCATAGTTTGACTCTATGCGGGATCTAAACTCCCTTTCCTTTGACAGGATTGGATGGCGAAGTCCGGATAGATCGACTGTCCGACTCCTTTACCCGAAGACCCAGCCGATGCTCGCTTAGCGAAGCTGCTGGCTCCGGAGGGAGCGTTCAGTGTTTCCATTGACCGTGATTACTCCTCGAGGGCCTGGCATCTTGAGCTTAAGGTATCCGTAGTGCGGCACCGCATTGAACTTTGCGAATGCGGTTTGCCCGAGCAGTGCGTGATAGCCACTGCGGAACGGGACTATATCGAAGATTAGCTCCTCGCTTTGGAAATTGTCCGGAGATCCGAAGACCACTTCTAGTGTGACTGAGCCTGTACAGTTGGCCTCTACACCTTGTATGACGCCTTTAAAGGTCGTTTTGGTGGGCTTAATCCTCGAGGGATCTATGGTCATTTTCCGCACTTTATCCTGGTAAAGCAGGTTCAGGCTGCTGCCGCTGTCCATAAGGACTCTTGTGAGATGAAATCTGTCAATAATTGGGTCTAGAACCAATGCGGCGAATCCGCCATGACGGGTGCTAGTGGGGTGGTCCCTTCGATCGAAGGTGATCGGGCAGGAGGACCATGGGTTGAACTTTGGGGCGACTGGCTCCATTGCATACACGTCCCTTAACGCACGCTTCCGCTCCCTCTTGGGGATGTGGGTTGCGTATATCATGTTCACCGTCCGCACTTGTGGGGGGAAAACCCTTCTGTCCACTGTTGTTCGGCGGCTTGGTCTCCTCCTCGTCATCGCTACGCAGCCCCTTGCCTCTATTTTCGGCATTTAGCTTGCCTGCCTGCTTGAACACCCAACAATCTCTGTTGGTGTGATTGGCTAGCTTTTCGGGGGTGCCATGTATTTGGCACAAGCGATCGAGTATTCGGTCCAAACTGGTTGGGCCCTGTGTATTTCATTTGAATGGCTTTTTCCGCTGACCGGATTTATAGCCTCTGAATCCGGTGTTGACTGCCATATCCTCGTTGTTGTCGCTATTAACGCGGCGTTTTTGCTTGTTCTGATGCGACATGCCACTGTTGTCCTTGGTGTCCGAATTACCAAGGCTCTTGGTCAAGTTATTGCTATGATCTAGCCAGCTGTCTTCTCCCGCGCAAAAGCTGGTCATGAGCTTCGTGACTGCTACCATGGATTTCGGCTTTTCCTGTCCAAGGTGCCGGGCAAGCCACTCGTCGCGGATATTCTGCTTGAAGGCTTCTAGGGCCTCAGGGTCCGGACAGTCGAGTATTTGGTTTTTCTTTGTTAGGAACCGTGTCCAGAATTGCCTGGCCGATTCCTCTGGCTGCTGAATTATGTGGCTTAGGTCATCGGCGTCTGGTGGTCGCACATAGGTGCCCTGGAAATTATTGAGGAATGCGGCTTCCAGGTCCTCCCAACACCCGATAGATTCTGCTGGCAAGCTGTTAAGCCAATGCTGAGCTGGTCCCTTGAGTTTGAGTGGGAGGTGTTTGATGGCGTGTAGATCATCGCCGTGGGCCATGTGGATATGAAGGAGATAATCCTCGATCCATACCGCAGGATCTGTTGTGCCATCGTATGATTCGATGTTCATGGGTTTGAAACCCTCAGGGATTTGATGATCCATTACTTCATTTGTGAAGCATAGGGGGTGTGCGGCGCCTCTGTATTGGGCTATATCACGATGTAGCTCAAATGAGCTTTGTCTATTGTGTCCGGCACGGCCAGATTTATTATATCCGGGGTGACGATCACCGTCACATGCCGTGGGGTGTCCGTGCGATCCATAGATCGATCTTGTTTGCTTTGCCTTGTCCTCCAATATGTCTCGCAGGTCTGGCGCATTTTCTCGTGCCTTAAAATGTTTTGAACGGCGCCGGGGTGCGGCTTGAGTGGAGGGCCGAGAGGCCTCTCTGTCGCAGCCACGAGTTGACCGGTCGGCCGTGTCATGCGCTGGTGATGTAGGTTTAGGTGCTTCCTCCTCTAATCGGGGTAGCAGCCTGCGCTTTGGGTAGCTCTTGGAGGGGCGTTCGAGTTCATACTCTTCGGCCGCAAGGACTTCAGTCCATCTGTCGGCTAGCAAATCTTGATCAGTTCTAAGCTGTTGCTGTTTTTTCTTGAGGCCGCTTGCCGTGGCCATAAGCCTGCGTTTGAAACGCTCTTGTTTGACGCGATCCTCTTGCCTCGTCTTCGGAGGGAGGCATATAATTGTCATCCTTGACCTCTCTGTCTGCCGCTCTCTTGTGAGGGCTAACTTCTCCATCCTCCTGCGCTGAATCTTGCTGGAGGGGGTGTTCTTTGGCGCTATCCGGAGTATTATTATCTCCTGTGCCGGAATCACCGTTTTTGCATTGGCAGGATTTAGAGCGGCACCGCTGACGCCGGCGCTTAGGCTGTTTCTTGGAGGGGTCATCCCCCGCTGTTCCATCGCCATCTCCTTCTTTTGGGGTATCCACCATGTATATGTCATACGACGAGGTGGCTTTCCAGTGCCCTATAGGTGCTGGTTCTTAGTCGTCTCCTACATCGGCGTCCATACCGTCGATGTCTTCGGAGTCGAAGTCGAGCATGTCGGTTAAATCATCGACAGTGACTACAAAGTGGGTGGTGGGTGGGCTTTGAATTTCTTCGTCGTCCGTATCCCAACCTTGCTGACCGCAGTTCGGCCAGGGCTCTCCTGGTAAAGAGAGAGACTTTAATGACTTCAGAATATCGCCAAAGGGCGAGTGCTGAAAGATGTCCGCGGCGGTAAACTCCATGATCGGCGCCCAATCGGATTCGATCGGCAAGGGCGCGGGGGGCTTGGAGTCCGGAGAGGAGTCCGGCCCCATGGAGTCACGGGCCTTGCGGAGTGCGGGGCTGGTGTTCGTCTCGATCACCATTGGGATCGCAGCCCCCGAGGCGGCGTCCAACCACTCGTCCTCGATCGGCGCAGTTGGTTCCGAATCCAGGGTCAGAACCGATGCGTGCGCGGCCTCCAGGGCACTGTTCGGCGGCAGAGCTAGATCATGCCCATTGCGACTGTGCGGCGCGCTCGGCTGTGGCTCGAATCTGTCGAAGATCAAGTCCCCGCGGACGTCAGCCGTGTAGTTTAAACTTCCAAATCTGACCTGATGGCCAGTGGCGTAGCTTTCGATCTGCTCTAGATGGCCAAGCGAATTGGCCCGCAGTGCGAAGCCGCCGAAGACGAAGATCTGTCCGGGGAGAAAAGTCTCACCCTGGACTGCATCATTATTGATGAGCGGAGGAGCCATCGGGCCTAAAAGCAACGACACAGAGGAACTCTCAATGAAAGCACCAATGTCGGTGTCAAAACCAGGGGATCTCGGGTAGGGGGTCCCGAACTATGCGTCTAGGCGTATGGTAACAGGAGACAAGGGACACAAAGTTTTACCCAGGTTCGGGCCCTCTCGATGGAGGTAAAACCCTACGATGGAGGTAAAATCATTGGCAAAACAATTGCTCATTCCAGCCATAGCAATAAATTAAGATGCAAAACTATATCATTACTTGTGTCATCACAGTTCCAGTGCTTCAACCGGGAGTTGATTTTTGTTTTTCTTCCGCTTATTCTTCCCCTTCATCACTTGGTTCAATAACAGACAAGCTTCGCCTTCAATGTAAGATTTGGCATGTCAATTAGGGAGCACAAGTATAGTACTAAACTTAATTTTCTGATGAAAGTGGCAAAATACAGGCCAACAGTTGTGAAATATCCTTATCTTACCTCAATGGGATATTACGGTGCACATACAGATTGGAAGTCTTGTCTCCATTTGTGCAGTTCACTAAAATCAAGCAACATTATCGTAGAAGTACCACAACATATGAAAGCACACTGCAGAATCATGTGAAAGAAGGCTAGTACTGACCTCTCATGATGCGGAATTCAAACAACTCACAAGAAGAAGATCTGAACCAAATTCGTCTTAACGGATAGGAAGTAAGATCTCCTCTTGTGCAGTTCCACTAAGATCAAGCAATCAAGCAACATTGTCGGTGTGAAATTTTGGTTGAACTGCACAAAACACTCTTAAAACAAAAGTGTTTTGTGCAGTGCAACAAAAGGTCACAATGGCAACGAGGTGAAGTAGATAACCCTGTTTAGACAGAGGTGCAAAGGAAACAATTAGTGGTCAATAACGGTGGATGACACAGAAGCCAACAAAAAGAAGCATCTACCTTATCTAAATGGGAAAGAAAGCAAGACAGTAGCATTTCTCAAACGGTGGCATTGATTAATATGAACATAGAGATTATATTAACAATAAAATTCGTTAAACATGTAATTTGCTTTTAACTGTGGCATTGCATCAATTTTCCAGCGGCATTATTAGAGGGTGTTTGTTTACAGGAACATTTTGGTGTAGGGACTAAAAAAACTTCGTGCAAGTCCCATCTAAACCAAACAGGAGGGACTTTTAAGGACTAAAAGTGGGCATTTGGGACTAAAGAAAGAAGACCTCGAGGGAGTCTTTTTGGGACTTTTTGCAACAGTTGCCCCTGCCATGCAGCGCACCTTGTCTCTATTAGTTCATTACTAGGGGTAACATGGTCTTTTAGCATGTCATTTAATAACCTCTAGTCCATGTTTAGTCCCTGGAACCAATCAGGTAGGGACTAGGGAGTTTTTAACCAAACAGGGCCTTAGATTAACAACAGCTAATGAGTTGCACGGGACAGTGGACGCACCAGCACCATGTGCATCTACCGATGTACTGTGGTCATGCACAGTCTATTGCAACAAAGAACAAACAACCAAGGAGCATATTTGTGTTGGTCCCAGTTTTGTTATCTTTAGACACCTTTCCCTATGTGAGCGCAACAAATCTAGTCCTACTCAAACTCTACAGCCTTGTCCCTTCCTTTCCTTTTTGAACTAGTACTTTCGCCCCTTCCTTTCCTGTTTGAACCACGTCCTAGATTTATGCGATACAACTTTCCCCACTACTTTCCCCCATTCCTTTCCTCTTTGAACCACGCCCTAGATTCATGCTATACAACTTTCCCCCTTCATTTCTTCTTTGAACCACGTCCTAGATTCATGCTATATACAACTTTTCCCACTACTTTCCCCCATTCCTTTCCTCTTTGAACCATGTCCTGGATTCATGGTATACATGCAGCTAGAGCAATGCATGTGGAGTAAGTAAATTATACCTTAAGATTCTTGGGGCGTGGTTTGGTGGGCGACGGGACGGCGGCGAAGAAGAAGGGGTTGGAGGCCCTCCCGCGCCGCCGCTGGGTGGAAAGTGAACAGCTGAGCTGGTAGTCCCTCGCCGACGGCGACAGTGTTAAGCCTCCTTCCCTTCCCGGCGGACGGATCCTGCCGGCTCTTTGAGGCGCTGAGTCTCCAGCGGGAGAGGGCGAGAGAGTGTGAAGAGAGCAACTACAAATGTTGAGGCTCCAATGTGTATATATACTGGAGAGAGAGAGTGAAGCGTGCAAACCCTAGAAAACATTTTGACCAGTCAAAGAATCCTCCTGGCACAAATTATGCTCAAGTGTAGGTATCGAACCCGAGACCTCAAGTTTGATGAGCGAACAGGCTAACCAGCTACACAACCCTCTCGTTAAGTTCAACGAGAGGGAAATAACCTTTTATACATTCCTGCATTCGTGTGACAAGCATGCCATGTTTTTTTTGTGTGGGGGGGAGTCATTGGGATTTCAATCATAATCGTGTCATGTGGCTTTGGTGGTAAGACTATCCACAGTGGTGCAGAAATAATGCAGCCTTAGTCGTCTTACCTCTCTCCATGTAGTATGTTGGGTCCCACCAGTCAGAGGGTGAAACAAACAAATTAATAAGAAAAATTAAAAGCGTCAGCGGTTTATCTTACCTCACACATCTTTCTACTACTCGGGAACACTGTCCAATTGATCCCTCTGTTCGCTCACGTACTTTTTTAAGTGAATCCTTATTATAACATGCACACAAATTTTGGACACTTGTATTCGACTTAAGTCAGTGTGCCACCGTATCTCGTATACTTACTACTCCCTCCGTCTAGGTGTAATAAGTCACGTTAGAAGGTGCAACGGGACCAAGGTGCGTGCGTGTGTGTGTGTGTGTGCGTGCGTGCGTGCGTGCGTGTGTGTGTGTGTGTGTGTGTGTGTGTGTGTTTAACATCATGTGTGTGTTAGAGAGAGCGACAGATCGACCTACTCCTACAGAGAGATGTTGTGTAGTGTACGATTTTAGCCGCGAGAGTCGGTGCATCCTCTCGTTTCCGGGCGTGTCCAGTAGGGACATGCGGACAGCTGCCATGCCCGCTCCTGACTAGCCTGGCCCACCCAAAGCCCCTCCATCACCCGCGCGCTTCCCGCCCGAAACGGTCAGCACCGCTCCAAAGAATCGACGCCGCATTCATGCTCGGGCAGGAGCGGACGCGACCTCTCACTGGCGCAAGAGTGATGGTTGCTTCGTCCGTCCAACTTACTGTTGGGTCTATGTGATTTGACGGCTCATTGGTCTTTATTACTGAGGTGGTAGGACTGCTGGATGTCCCACGCTTTCGGCGAAAGGAGGTACTACTACTAGATTACAATTTTATCCATTCTTACAGCAGAGGCGTGAAAGAGCAGTGAAAACACACAGGCTCAGTGATTACGTGGCCCACCTCACACTATCACCGTGCGACACCTAACTCTTTACATAGTACTCCCTCCGTTTCTAAATATTACTAGATGAGTCCTCGCGCGTTGCCGTGGAACAGCGGTATATCTCTCTGCGCAAAATTATCGATTTCCTAGAACTAAAAAAAAATCTATAACCACATGACAAATGTGGTAGCCAAACTAAATAAACTCCCATCATCATTTAGATCATCCCACGTAAGTAAAAAAGATCAGCCAACTCCTACTGCATAATGGGATCATATTTTTGTTTTTGACATGTTAATGGGACTTAAAAGCTCACTTACATGCATGCTACCGGTGCATGCTTGCATGCAGACATGTTGATGTGATTTAAAACCCACTCACATGCATGTGCCACGATATTTCTGCATGCTTGCTTGTGGCTTAGTGCGGAGCCTCTCGACGTCTAGATCAGATGGCCATTATGGACAGATTTACTTCATCTAACGGCTTATCAAATTTGATGATGTGGCTCAAGGAGAGGATAGAGAATTCCTATTATTGGGGGCTAGCTATTACTAGTAGATAAGTCTTTGTAGAGATTCCACTACATACAGAACAAAATGAATGAATCTACACTTAAAATGCATCTATATACATCCGCATGTGGTTCATGGTGAAATCTCTACAAATACTTATATTTAGGAACGGAGGAAGTACTAGTATATTACGTACTGTAATTTATCAGCGAGATAAATTTGTACAATGCTATGAAGCTTCCAGCTTCTGTTACAGGTATCTTGCGTCCAAGGTTGCCCGTTGCAACATTTCATCAAATACAAAGGAGACTAACATGCATGCTATTGCATCTCAATGGTTGACAGATCATAGAAAATATGTACTCCCTCTGTTCCAAAATAAGTGTCTCAACTTTGTGCAAACTTTAGTACAAAGTTGTACTACTACTAAAGTTGACACTTATTTTGGAAAAGAGACAGCTAAAGAAAAAACAATCCATGCAGTCCCTAGCCCTTGAACTGTAAACCCTAACCAGGCTTTAATTTGCTGGCAACGTGGCGCTTCCTAAGAAATGAAGTCTGCAACCTTTTGACCATCGGATCATTTTGTGCAGTTTCACCAAAATCGAGATGAGCATCCCTGTGGCAAAGAAATTGAAGAAGCGTGATTAGAATAATATTACTAGGACTAGTTGATGAGTCATAAACTCATCACAAATACAGTACGTAGAAGCCAGTAGAGGTATGTGCGGGGCAAAGAAGTAGAGAAATATCCATAGGGAGTGATGTGGGCAGCTGGAGTAGTGGTGCAAGCCGACTGTAAAGGGAGTTGTACCTGAGGGACGCAGCTCAACCTTGAGGAGGGAGGCGGTAACTGCCCACGTCGCGACAATGAGCAAGGGACGAAGGCAACCTCACCGGCTTTGTGAGAGAGAACGGCGGGGACCCCTGATCGGGACGTGCCGACAGTGGGTTTTCGCCTTCGGGGACGGCCACCGCATCTACACTTAGCATCCACCCCTTCCCCAAGCGGACATGATCCGCCAGGATGTTAGAGATGTGGCCACAGTCGTTTTGTGCGAGAGAGTGTGAAGAGAGCAACCCCAGCAAGCAACCGTGTATGCTGGCCCGTCCTGACTATGTATATAGTGGAGCGGTTTCCGAGCGGTTTCCTTTTCTCTCCATATGAACCTATCATATTGCGTACGTGCCACTGAAGAAAAAAAACTTTATTTATAAATGACGCGGCACCTACTACTCGTTCTCCAATAACCTTGCGCTCGGCATCTCCAAAATACTATTAACCTTGTGATTGGCTCTTCACCTCTTCGGGAAGTCGAGCAATAATGGTACTACAGTATATATCGTTTTGGCTATATGAGACCGAATGAATTGCTGAACGTCCACCACGTGGGCGAGGGTCAAGGGGCGAGGGAGACTGCTACATACGGAGCAAAATGAGTGAATCTACACTCTAAAATACGTCTATATACATCAGTGTTTGGAGTATGTACTAGTAGTTCATATTGAAATCTACTAAAGGACATATATATTCCAAACAAT
This sequence comes from Aegilops umbellulata, assembly GCA_032464435.1. Taxonomy (NCBI): domain Eukaryota; kingdom Viridiplantae; phylum Streptophyta; class Magnoliopsida; order Poales; family Poaceae; genus Aegilops; species Aegilops umbellulata. The sequence goes on from CP136059.1 coordinate 33,178,737, forward strand.
ATGATATAATCTCTATAACCAAGGTAGTAGGGACGAGGAGTAAACAGAGGGAGTAGTAAATTTTTCTCCTCGTCCTGCGAGCCGCCGCGCGCATGGGCGAGGGAGCAGGCGTAAGGCGGAGCAAGCTTCACCTCATCCTACGAGCCACTGCGCCCGTGGGCTGGGGAGACGGAGCACTAAGCAAGCTTCTCCTCGTTCTACGAGTTGACGGGACACATCAAAAGTACTCTAGTGTATAGAGCATTGCCTCTAAGGTAGGCCCCACATGGTTTGCCTCTTTTTTTAACATAACACGTCAAGTCGCAATTTGTTTGTTCACCCGTGGTAGACGATCCTCCCTCCACCAAGTGGACAACCAGTACACGTGCCAAATTACAATGTGGGCTGCCTTTTTCGTACAGAAATGAGCTCCACCGTGTACCCACGCGGGTGTGGTTGGGAAAGAGACGGGAGTACATGCGCCGTGCATGGACCTGTTCTCTTCGTGCACGTCCCCCACCTACGTGGGTGTGTGTGAGAGATACAAACCGCGTTCGTGAGGGTTTTTTGTTTTGGGGTGGGGGTGGGGTGGGGGGGTTGATTTCGTGAATTGTTTGTGGGAATATGTGTCGATGACATCTCAAAAAAAATTGCATGCAATGTGTGTGAAATGGAGGCCTATCCATATCATACATAGAGGGTAGGGCAATCCACGAGAAGAGAGGGAGGGGTCATAGCTATCGATAGAGTCGAAGAGAGGATCAAGTGGGTGGGTGCGAGATCGATGAAGAGAGCCATCGAAATTGTGTGTGTGTGTGTGTGTGTGCAAGTCAAAGATATAGGGCGACTGGCCTACCGGAACGTTAGAGGGCACATGTCAAGTTTGTGTGAGGCACGGAGACATGACTAGAGCACTCGATGTATCGATGTGTGTGCGGGGGAGGGGGTGGGGGAGGGGTAGGCAGAGGCCTAACTATAGAGGTAGAACGACTCGTATATGTGTTGAGAAGGAGAGACCCAACAATGTCTTGAGGTAGATCGGTCGACATCCATACATAACTGAAGGACGGGAAATATGATGGGACAGAGAGAGAGGAGAGAGAGAGAGAGAGAGAGGGAGGGAGAGGTGTGGAGTGCTGGATGGGTGATGGAGTTGCTTCTCGAAGATGGTGGGAGAGGCCTACTAGACAAACTGAGGGTGGAACTGCAATGTTATCAATAAGAGTGGGGATGTGTTTTTGTGTGTGCTTGTGCGTGATAAATCTGTCGGGACGCATCCATGGATGATGAAGGGGAACCATGTGTTTGGTAAGCAAATCTAACTAGATCGGTAGATCAATTGTTGTTTGTCGGAGGAAGGGAGAGACACAACTAATGAGGTACATCGATTGACGTGTGGGTAAAAACGAGTTATAAGGACCTAGCTAGCTATATGTATAGCGAGAGATCGGTCGGTGTACGTCCATTTGTTAGAGGCAAATAAGACCCAGCGAGATGTATAGACAGAGAGAATGGAGCTAGGAGGTGGTGCGAGAGGCCCAACTACTAGCTAGATAGGGGGAGGAGTGTGCGGTTGTGAGATCGATGAAAAGAGGGGCGAGAGTTTACACGTGTGTCTGACCGTATGAGAGACACGAGGCAAGGACACATAAAGGAGGTGATTGAAGGTGTGTGTGTACGTTGTAGGCAGGCATCACTGGAGAGGTTTATCGATCGGTGTGTGTCGGAAAGGAGTTGTGGAGACTCTGGGAGAACGGCCTAAAGAAAAAAATGAATGTGCCTGGTGGATAGAATGCCGAGGGAGGGGGAGGGCGAGGAGGGCGTGTGCATGCACGAGAGAAAGTTAGTGGTAGCTACAAAGGTTAGAGGATTGTGTGGGTGTAAGAGACTAACAAAGATCATAATTTGATATGAAATTTCAACCTGCGCCTTGTTAGCTCGAAATATTTAAGATATATCTTTGTCTCGTTGTGCTCCGACAACTCCCTCCATCTCAACCCGAGCCTTGCTATTCCAAAATTACAACGCGCGCGAAAACTCCCACCTCCTGTGAAATCCTGACACGCGAAATGCCCGTGCTACCCCTGAACCGAAAGAACCGCCTCAAATCGGTGGGGGTACTTTCGTAACTTACCCCACATTTCGGACAAGCGCGTCTCTAAGCCATGGTTCCCCACTGCCATCCCATCCGCCCACTCATTTGTACACCGAGGCCGCGAAAACCCACGACGAAACCCCACACCCTGCTCCGTCCGCCACCCAGCCGGAGCCTCTTCCCCGATGACGTCATCCACAACAACACCCCGACGTCCCTCATCCACCATACCGGATGAGGATCCATCGTCGATCTCATCGTCCCGCCGGTTCAGCCACCCCGTCCTCCACCTCCAAGGAGTTGCCCCGATGTTCCCCTCGTCTTTTGCGCCACCTCCATTCCCACATCGTCGTCTTGACCTGCACCACCGGAAGAGCATCATCATCACCATTTCCTCGGATGAAGCTGCGGCCTAATAAGCGCCACCAAAGAGGTTGTACACTAATCGCCACATTTTCTTCTTGATTCGATCTCACGGTGTTGTCGGCGCTTGGTCCTGAGCCGACACGGCGCGGCTCCATCCACGGCGGCGTCGTCGGCCACTTCCTCCACAGCGTCGCTCCCTCGGCGGCGACGCCCACATCAGTAGGAGCTGCTGCTACTTTAGCTCTTGCTCGCGCTGCTGCTCTGCTCTTGCTCTCGGTCCCCTGCCTGGTCTGCTCTTGCTATTGCTCTTGCTCACACTGCTTCTCTCGCTCTTGCTCTTGCTTGCGATTCTGCTCCGATTTAGCTACACTTCAGTCGACTGAATCGACTTTTGGGTCAATCGATTTTCAGGGGGGGCCTCGCCGGGGTGAAGGAAGAACCAGCCGCAGCGGGGAGAGGGGCTCACCGTAGAGGTACCCCACTATCTATCTTAGGGTTCAGGATGGGGGCGGTGGTCGCCGGCGGTGGAGGGGCGTTGGCGGGGCGGTGACGTGGAGATCGCCGGAGAAAAAGCTCGGCACGGGGGGGCCTAGAGGGATGGCCGGGGCGGCGGCACACTGGCGGTGGGGAGTGTTTTCAGGGCAGGCGGGGCGGTGCACCGCCAGCCGCGGGCGGCGGGGGGCTGCTGTTTGGCCGGTGGTGGCTGGCGGCTTAGGGGGTGGAGGTTGAAGATGAACCGCAGACCCTTTATTTCGTATCCAACGGCTGCAAAATTGGTTGACCAGAGATGAAAAAATCAGTCGACCGACGTGTAGCCTCACCTTGCTAGTGCGTTCAGTTTCGACAGCAAAATTCAGTTTCGACAGTTAAGTTCAGTTTCGACAGTTAAGTTCAGAGATGAGCGGCTGATGTATTTTACATCTAGCACTTTGTGGTTATGTATTTTACGTCATGTATTGGAGACGCTATTAGAATTCCACTCAGGTTAACGTTGTTCCTTGTCTCTCTTCTCTTGCTTCAGCCTCGGCGTCGTCCAACTCACAGGAGCTGCTCCAACAACGAAACTCTCCATCACAGCGCAGCAGTACCTCGGGCTCCATCTCCAGACGCCTAAGATCTTCTTCCCCTCCTTCGGCAGCAAAGTCAGCCGGAGCATCCTCACCGGCCAACCCAATCACGCTGAGATCGACATGGCTTCGCCAAAGAGGTTGTACACTTGTTGCATCTCTTTTTTACTCTACATGTTATATATTGTCCACTGAGCACACGGATTTGTTCCTTTAGTGTCTCCTTGAAAAAAAACGTAGGAATTTTAATTTTCACTTGTCCTCCTTTTCAAATTCCTATTCATGAAGCACAAGACTAAGAGATAGTAGCATAATAGCATTATAACCGTACATTTTCTTGTGGTTTGACTTAATCTCACACTGCTTCTTTGCATCCTCTGATCTTCCAATTGTTGTGAATCAAACACCCAGATTGGCAGAAATCATGTGTTTTTAAATTCTCTGTTTTGTATGTGCATTCCTATCCTATTCCTGTCTATTTCCTATCCTTGCATTGTTGGAATCCTCTAATTCAAACGAGCCCTTACAGAATTACTTCTCTTACTGATAGTTGTCAAAGAAAACCTTGCATGGTTTTTCCCGCTCCTGCTGCACCGTCGTCCACCCCAGCTCAGCTGTTTCAATGACAGAAGGGTCCAGCACAGCAGGGATCCGGCCTCCAGACTGTCTTTCGCCGCCTCATATCTTCTTCCCCACCGCTGGCAGCCATGAAAACTGCATTACCATCATCAACCGAGCAGATGACCTCGAGAACTACACGGGTCTGCAAGAGAGGTCGCACTCTTTCGTGTCTTCTTACGTTATGCATCGCTTAATATTACATGCTACTTTATCGTCCTGTTCACCGATTAGACTCTGAGTCAGCTCCAAACTAATGTTCAAACTTAAGTTTTTAAATGGTTGTGGGGTACATATCGGGGCCGCTATCAATAGTATCTATCTACTATCTGGTTAATCTCCGATGTCTACTATGAGTTTCATGTTGGGTGGGAAACAAACAGTAAAGAAGCCATTATTTGTATTTTTAACTGAAGCCATTATCTGCCTGCTATTATTGGTTTTGGGTCTATCCACAGGTTGCTACCATCACTCTAGATTTCTGCATGCACTCCTTACATAATCTCACTATGTTTTATTCCTATGCATGACAGTTATTGTAAACAATGGAACTGAACATGTAGAGCAAAAGAGACGAGCCTTGCGTGGCAACAAAATTTCATCCATACGTCGCTCCATGGTAGGCGCAAAGCAGCCGCCCTCCATGCATTTCAGATTGTAATCGAGAGGAAGATATCTGTTCTGAGGGGGATTCAGAAGGAGAAGACAACTCCTATTTACCCCCTGAGGTCTTCGCTCTAACTTGGCATGCTGATGTTGGTTATATCATGCATATGGTGTCTTGCATTGCTTACTTTATACATCAAATATGTCATCTGCTTAGTTTAGACATCCTTTGTGTGAATGCCATCTGTTTAGTTTATTCATCGTTTATGTGAATTATGCAACGCCATCTTGTTTAGCCCGGCATCATATATGTGAATTTTGGAATGCCATCCTGCTTAGCCAGTCATCTTAGATGTAAATTATATCAGGCCATCCTTTTTTTGTTACATATTACATTTGTCAACAATGTTAGTACATTCAACTGCTCTTCGTGTGCATCAGCCATTTGACACGGTGATGGCAAATTCTGGAGTGAAAACCAGGTCTTCAGAGCAGACTATGCTATCTGACGAAGCGCATATCTCGCTGGTTATGAATAGCTCCTCAGAGGAGGATTTAGAGACAGATGACCAGTCCTATTCCCCCCCCCCCCGAGGTGTATGCTCTAACTTGGCAGGGTTATGTTGCTCATATCATGCGTATGGTGCGGTGTACTAAAGTAGGGGTACCTTAGTACCCCGAACTTGTACACGGGCAGTCGTAGCACCCCGCGGCAGGGCTTGCCAGGCGATCGCCAAGACTCTCCATGGTCCCTTTTTGGGCCATCCAAGAACAAAGTATTTGAGCCAAGGCCCCGGCAGGAGGAGCCTGCCGGGAAGGCCACCCGAAGAGAGCAAGGCCCCGGCAAGAGGAGCTTGCCGGGACGACCGCTCGAAGCACAAGGCCCCGGCAAGAGGAGCTTGCCGAGAACGCCGACCGAGGCACGACAAGAGACTTGCTGCGACGCGCTCCGCGTCCCGGCAAGGACCGGTGAGTTTCAAGCTCCCGGGCGCGACAAGACATCAGCCGCGGCAAGGCGCTTGCCGCGGCAAGTCACCACCCCGCGCCTGCGCTCCAGCTCATCCACCCACGCGTCGCTCTGGGGCCGTTCCAGGCGTACGTGGCGAGAGGCTGCACAGCCAGGGGCATGCGGCGGCGAAGCAACGCTGACAGAGTAGACATCGTGGCAAACGGTGGCGCTCCTGACGGTCCCCTTTCCTGCACCGTCTGGGCGATGCGGATGGGCATTTAATGCCCTTGTCCCCTGCCGTCAGAGTTAGGTATGTTAGCACTGTGCAAACAGCTGTACCCAACACAGCGTTTTTCAGTTTTGCCCCCGCCTACGTTGCCACCTGTGGGTAACCCCTTGCACATATAAAAGGAGGCCCCATGCGCAACGGGGGGGAGGGAGGGAGGCCACTCACGCTCGGTCTCACCAGCAGCTCGCGTGTACTGTAGCACCACACGCTCCCGAGCAAGAACACAATACCAAACCACAAAGCAGCAGTAGGGTTTTACGCATCCTTGCGGCCCGAAGCTTGGTAAATCTCTTGTGTGCATCGCCTCGATCCGCTCTTTGCGCGACCTCCGCCCCCCGCCGAACCAAGAAAGGGGCTCGGCCCCCATAGGTGTTCGTGGAGGCAGATTTCCCCCGACATCTTTGGCGCGCCAGGTAGGGGGCGTCGAAGTTGTGTGAACCTGATCCGGCGTCTGCACAGGATAGATCTCCATCATCTTCTTCGACATGCCACCGAAGAAGAAAGCTCCAGAGGTGGCCGGTCCGTCCGCGTCGAACCCACCGCCCTTGGAGCAAACGGGTGGTGGGGACGGCACCGGCGGCGGGACGGGCGTCGTCGAGCCAGTTCATGGCGCCACGGCGTCCGAACATGCACCGCGCCCCTCTCAGGAGGCACGGGACCAGCAGCGTCTTGGCGCCCATGGTACCATACGCTCGCTGGACCCAGATCGAGCCGGCGGATCTCAGGGCGCTCAAGGCCAGCACTCACACCAACGTGCTGGCGCGAGCGTGGCGCGGCTGCCTGGTCCGGGTGTTGCTCCTTCTAACGTAGTTAGAAGTTCGAGCACATCCCGCTCCACGCGCCATTCGCCACCGCTGCCCGCCACTCCAGCAGAAGCTCTGGCGCGAGCTCAACTGCTCCTAGACTACCCTCCAACGGCGAACAAGCTCGACGACAGGAGGGCCACGATACAGAGCCTCATCGATTTCGCTAACGGCGACACCCCGCGGCAGCACAGCGCGTCGCAGCCGCGGCGGGACGGCCAGGCGAGAACCGATGGCGCCAAGACCGGCGGGGGTGCGACCACCGTGCACTCCCCGCCCCAAAGGCCAAGATCGCTGACTCACCGGAACCATCACGACAACGACTCCACCGCGTCGTCGAATCCGCGAACTCGTCGCGATCAACGCCAAGTTCTTCACGAGCGAGAGAAAGAGGACGCTCGTACTCGCATCGAGCGCCGGAGAGAAGCGCGACGTCAATCAGACCAGCGCGCTGGGCCCTCTGTCGACATGCATGCACCGGGGGAACCAGGCGACCTGCCGTACGCGGTGGGCTGCCCGGCGTTCACCCGTGAGCTGCGGCAAGTCCAGTGGCCCAGCACGAAGAATTTCAAGCCAGACGTACCAGAGAAGTACGACGGCAAGTCGCATCCGTCGGACTTCCTCAGCATCTACACCATCGCGGTGCAGGCTGCCGGAGGGCGAGACGACAAGATCCTTGCCAACTACTTCCCGCTGGTACTCAAATCCAACGTCAGATCCTGGCTCATGCACGTGCCGGACAACTCCATAACCTCCTGGACAGACTTGTGCCATCAGTTTGTTGGCGCCTTTACGGGCGGCCACAAACCCCATGGCCAAGCGAGCGACCTTCATCTGCTCGTCCAGAAGGAAGGGGAACCCTTGCGCAAGTTCATCCAGAGATTCAGCCGTGTACACTACAACATCCCAGACGTCCACCCCCGCCGTGGTCATCAGCGCGTTCCATCAGAACGTGCGTTACCGCAGGATGCGGGAGGAGATGGCGATGTGCAAGATCAAAGTCGTCAGCGAGCTATATGCCCTGGCCGACAAGTGTGCCCGTGCGGAGGAAGGGAGAAAACTCCCCAGAGAGAACACTGGAGCAGGAGAATCTGACAGTGAGGATACAGCCCCGGCAAGGAAGAGCCGGCGGCGGAGCAGCAGGAAGAAGAAGAGCCAAGAAGTACTGGTTGTTGAGCAGTCCGGTGATGAAGGCGCCGCAAAGAAGGCCCAGGCTGGTAGCTCCGGCAAGGAGGTTGCCGGATGCGCCAACTGCCAGGCTGTGGCGGTCGCCGACAAGCGGGACGGCACCAACAAACAGTACTGCAAGATCCACCGCACCAAGGGCCATGACTTCCAGAGCTGCAAGCAGGTCGAGCGGCTCGTCGAGCTGCAAAAGGCCGAGTACGAGTGGCGCGACAAGGAGAGAGCCCGGGGAGGTGGCGGAGGATCAGGCATGAAGCGCCCCGGCCAGGGAGGACGCCGTGACAAGGGAAAGCAGCGGCAAGCGGACCGACCTCCCCGTGGCCGCGACAAGAATGAAGATGACGACGAAGACGAAGACATGGATGACGTCGAGACCAGTGAGCAGGAGTTTCAGAAAGCCACAAAGGTCTTGTGCGTAGACGGCGGTGCTTCCCTGCATACTTCTCACCGCCAGCTCAAGCCTATCATCTTTGATATTGAGGACCACCCTGATCGCACAACTGCGATCGGGTGCTTGCCGATGTTGGTCTCGCCAACAATCCGCAACCTCAAGGTCACTAAGATGCTAGTTGACGGCGGGGCCAGCTTGAACCTGATCTCCTCCGCTGTGCTCCGGAAACCCCAAGTCCCCGACAGCGAGCTCGAAGAGACTGGCACGTTCCAAGGAATCAACCCGGGAAGGAGTAAGCCAAAGGGGAAGATAACGTTGCCAGTGACATTTGGCAGCGAGCTGAACTTCAGGACAGAGAGGATCACTTTTGACGTTGCCGATTTTCCATTGCCCTACAATGGAATTCTCGGCCGTCCAGCGCTCGCCAAGTTCATGGCGGCCTCTCACTACGCATACAACATGCTCAAGATGCCAGGCCCGATAAGCGTCATCTCTGTCCCCGGCGACAAGAAGGATGCCCTTACCTGTGCCGACAAGATCTACCGAGAAGCAGCAGCCGCAGTGGATCACAAGCCGCTTGCCGCTGAAGCTCCCGGAGGGAAGAAGAGGACCATGCCCGGCGAGCGCTCTGGCGTCCACTCCGGCAAGCGCACCTCTTCGGAGTGCTACGCTACCGTCGAGGACGCGCCATCGAGCTCCACCGGCAAGAGTAAGAAGACAATGGCAGCTCCGCCAACGACCAAGAAGGTGTCCGCCAGGGAGGACGGCACTGGTGGTACCTTCACCATCAGTGCCACGCTCGACCCCAAATAGGAAAGCGCGCTCATTGCTTTCCTGCGGGCGAATGTCGATGTGTTTGCCTGGCAACCATCTGACATCCCCGGCGTTCCCAGGAAAGTAATTGAGCACCACCTCGCCGTCTGTCCTCATGCGCGGCCCGTCAAGCAGAGAGTCAGGAAGCAAGCGGTGGAGCGCCAAGAGTTCATCGCAGAAGAGATCAAGAAGTTGAAAGCAGCAGGCCTCGTCAGAGGTGTGCTCCATCCGACGTGGTTGGCCAATCCTGTTGTCGTGCGCAAAGCAAATGGGAAATGGAGGCTTTGCATCGACTTCATTGATGTTAACAAAGCTTGTCCCAAAGATCCCTTTCCCTTCCCGCGCATTGACCAGATTGTTGACTCCACGGCCGGATGTGACCTGCTTTCATTTCTTGATGCCTACTCAGGATATCATCAGATCTTCATGGCTGAAGAAGATGAAGAGAAGACCGCGTTCATCACTCCATGTGGCACGTACTGCTTCGTGCGGATGCCTTTCGGACTAAAGAATGCTGGTTCAACGTTTGCAAGGGTTGTCCACACCGCTTTTGAGCCACAAATCCACAGAAATGTGGAGGCCTACATGGATGACATAGTGGTCAAGAGCAGAGACCGGGCAACCCTGATTCAAGACTTAGAAGAGACCTTTGCGAACCTGCGCAGGATCAGCCTCAAGCTCAACCCCGAGAAGTGCGTGTTCGGAGTCCCTTCCGGCAAGCTTCTCGGGTTCTTCGTGTCTCAGCGAGGAATCGAAGCCAACCCAGACAAGATCAAGGCCATCGAGCAGATTGAAGCACCAACACGTGTCAGGGACGTACGAAAGCTTGCCGGCTGCGTCGCGGCTCTCAGCAGGTTTATTTCCAAGTCTGCAGAACGCACCTTGCCGTTTTTCAAAATTTTGAAAAAGGCGGGTCCAGTAAAATGGACTCCGGAAGCGGAGGCTGCGCTGCAGGACTTGAAGAAATACCTATCCTCCGCTCCAATACTTGTCGCGCCTAAACCACAAGAGAAGTTGCTGCTATACCTGGCGGCAACCAATCAAGTGGTTAGTGCTGTGTTAGTAGCGGAGAGGGAGGCAGATGATGAGCCGGCAGCCACGGCAAGCACGTCCAACGACAAGCAGGGGGCTTCCCCGACAAGCTCTGGCCCCGACAAGGATGAATCTGCGCAGGAGCAAGTGGAGGTGCGGAAGAAGAAAATGGTGCAGCGCCCAGTTTACTTTGTCAGCTCCCTTTTGCAGGGGGCTAGGTCAAGGTACTCTGGTGTGCAGAAATTGCTTTTCGGCCTTCTCATGGCCTCGAGAAAGCTGCGCCATTACTTCCAAGCACATGAGATTACAGTTGTCACCCGCTTTCCGCTGAAGAGGATACTGCAGAATCCAGAAGCAACAGGCAGGATTGTCGAGTGGGCACTAGATCTGTCGAGGTTCGGTCTCCAGTTCGAGAGCACCTCGACTATCCAAAGCAGAGCATTGGCGGAGTTCATAGCAGAGTGGACACCGACACCAGACGAAGATATCCCAGAGACGAGCATCCCCGCCAAAGAAGCAAGCAAAGAGTGGCTGATGTACTTTGATGGTGCTTTCTCGCTGCATGGCGCCGATGCTGGCGCGTTACTTATCGCGCCCACCGGAGAACACCTCAAGTACGTAGTCCAGATGCACTTCCCCAAGGAGCAAGCAACCAACAATACTGCAGAGTATGAAGGTTTGCTCGCCGGTCTCAGGATCGCGGCAGAACTTGGGATCAAGAAGCTCATTGTTAGGGGTGACTCGCAGCTTGTCGTCCGCCAAGTGAACAAAGATTACCAGAGTCCGTTGATGGAAGCATACGTTGATGAAGTGAGGAAGCTAGAAGAGCACTTTGATGGCCTGCAAATGGAACACATTCCAAGAGCTGAGAACGACATCGCTGATGGCCTATCAAAGTGCGCAGCATTTAAGTTACCCGTGGAACCAGGAACCTTTCTGCTCAAGCTGACTCAGCCATCCGTAACACCATCAACCAGACAGAGCAAGAAGAGGAAGTTGGTCTCCGGCGACTATCTTTCGGCAGAGCTCCCCGGAGCCGCCGCCAAGAAGGTCCCCAAGATCGACGCCAAGAGCGCTGAGGAGCCGTCTGCTCCAGAAAACCCCAGGGTTTGTTCCGTAGAAGCAGGCGCTCCCGACAAGTTTTGCTCCGGCAAGCTTCCCGGGGAACGTCAAGCTCTGGCTGAGACCCAGATCCTCGCCGTAGAAGCGGACGTTCCCACAGCAGCAAATGTGCCTTCAGTCCTTGTTGTCGAGCCACAGGCTCCAGCATGGGCGCAGCAGACTGTCCATTTCCTCCAAAACGGAGAACTTCCCGAAGAGCAAGAAGAAGCGGAAAGAGTAGCCCGGCGCTCAAGTATGTACCAGTTCGTCGACAACACATTGTACAGAAGAGGGCGCAACGGTGTGAAACTGAAGTGTATTTCCCGGGAAGACGGGCAGAAGCTGTTGGCAGAGATACATGGAGGCATATGTGGTCACCACATTGGCGCAAGAGCACTTGCCGGCAAAGCGTTCCGGCAAGGTTTCTTCTGGCCGACAGCCCTCCAGGATGCAACTGCACAAGTAACCAAATTTGAAGCATGCCAGTTCCATTCCAAGCAGATAGACCAGCCAGCTCAAGCTCTCCAGACGATCCCTTTATCCTGGCCATTTTTGGTCTGGGGGCTCGACATCCTCGGCCCCTTCCCCCGAGCTGTCGGGGGCTTTGAGTACTTGTACGTCGCAATCGACAAGTTCACAAAGTGGCCGGAAGTGGAACCAATGAGGAAGGTGACAGCACAGTCAGCCATCAAGTTCTTCAGGTCGATTGTCTGCCGCTTCGGGATCCCCAACAGGATCATCACCGACAACGGTACACAATTCACGAGCCGCTCCTTCATGCAATACGTCCAAGATCTCGGCGCCAAGGTCTGCTTCGCTTCTGTTGCTCATCCCAGGAGCAACGGTCAAGCTGAAAGGGCCAATGCCGAAGTACTGCGCGTCCTCAAGACCAGAACTTTCGACAGGCTGCACAAGTGCGGAAGAAACTGGATCGAGGAGCTGCCGGTGGCTCTTTGGTCGATCAGAACGACGCCAAATCGAGCCACTGGCCAGACACCATTTGCTCTAGTCTATGGAGAAGAAGCAGTTACCCCCACGGAACTCGTATACGGGTCATCTCGAGTGCTCGCTTATGATGAGCTTGAGCAAGAGCGGCTGCGTGAAGATGACGCGCTGCTCCTTGAGGAAGATCGTCTTCACGATGTTGTGCGAGCCTCTCGCTACTAGCAAGCTTTGCGTCGCTACCATAGCCGCAAAGTTAAAGCCAGAAGCTTCGAGGAAGGCGGCCTTGTTCTTTGGCGCGCCCCGTCCGCCAAGAATCATAACAAGTTGACGCCGAAGTGGGAAGGCCCTTACCGGGTGAGACGAGTCATGAGGCCCGGCGCTGTCCGCCTCGAGACCGAAGATGGCACTCCGGTGAGCAACTCCTGGAACATTGAGCATCTTCGTAAGTTTTACCCGTAAGGCGCGGTTGTCGTGACCCGCCCGGCAACCAACCTTTTGTATAAGTCTTGCCGCAGTTGCATGTAATCCTTTGTACAAAGCCTGGCGCAGACCCTGAGCAGCAGTAAACGAAGCACTGGCGCCCTAAGTTTTAGCATGCATGCTGAGTCGAGTCTCGTCCTTGGTTAGGGTTGATAGTGCCTAACAGCTGCTAACCCCTAGCTTAGAGGTCGAGTCTGCGTCCTTTTTCCTGTTCCTTCGTTTCCTTTGGTTCGCAGGGTTTTGCATATCCTGGCCAGACCGCTTAAGGACGAAGAAGAGAAGAAGGGCGGGCCAGCATCTGGTCCCCGGCAAGCCAGTGTTGCCGGGGGCTGCAAGTACGAAGATTCGCCCGCGGCAAGCCAAAGTTGCCGGGGGCTGCAATCCCAGATAAGTTTTTGCATCCCTTGTCATCCATTCTCTTATGAACTGTGGAATACGAAAACCTTGTTTCCTCCTAAAAGCTACCGTGCTCCCTTAACGACAGGCCCCAGAGCGCGTTCCTGGGGCCCGTTTTGGTAGTAGTCGCGGCGGCAAAAGGGCGGAACGAGGGGCCCAAACCCGCTTCATCCCTTCCTCCGCCAAAGGCGTGAGAGAGGTCGAGTGGCGCGGGAAGACGGCAGGGCCTGTTGCCGGGCAAAGAAGTGTCTATCTTAACGATATAAAGGATTCGCTCCTTGGCGTGGGTTCCACCCACGGGACAAATGGCCCGGCAAACATCCCCTTTTCATTAAAAACATTCCGCTCAGGTACAGTTCAGAGAGAATGAAAAACATGAAAGATGGGATTACAAGTTTTAAACACAGCTAAGGCCCGATGGCTTACAGATTGAAAAAAGATAAGATGCCCGTAATCCCTTTCTTGTCTCTCTCCTCAGGAGGTAGGACAAGGAGGCGAAAAGGGCAAAAGGGGCGCCTAGGCGAGCTACGGGTGGTAGAAGACACCAACAGAACGCCCGGAGGGCCGTCCGGTGGCTCCGGAGGATGGATGGTGACGGCGGCGCCGGAAGTGGAGCTCGAAGATGAGGCCGCGGGACGTCAACACGCTTTCGAGGGCATCTAGCCCTCGTACTCCGAGTTGACGGCCCTGCCGCCCGCCCTCTTCCTCTTCCGCAGCCTCCCTACGCCAGCCGCCAAGGAGACGACCCCGGGAAGCTCAAGGAGCCGGCGACACGGATGATGGGGTCGCCGGTGCCACGTGGAGCTGCGACCGGCGCCTAGTCGGACCCGTCATCCCAACGACCGCTGCCCTCATCGTCGCTGTCGCTCCCCTCCTCGTCACTCTCGCTCGAGGAGGGGCCTTCACTGTCAGAGGAGCTATGCACGCAGCACCGGGCCCGGGTCCCGAAGTCTCCAAAGGCCTTGACGGAGAGGATATCGCCCTCCATCAACTTAAAATGGAGGGTGAACCCCTCCATCAAGCTGTGGATACGGGCGAATGTCTTCAACCCTCGGCCAAGATACACCACACCGGGGGCTGGGGACTTGACGTGGACCCGCGTGCCGCTGATCCCGCAGCCCTTCGTGTGCAGCCTTAGCGTCTCGGGTTGCTCCATCTCCATCACGCTTGCGAAGGGAGCCGGGAGGCGGAGGCGGCAGCGAGGCGCCCGGCGCAGCGTGACGAAGAACTCGCAAGGATCATCCCCGAGGTGGACCGCCGTGGGAAGAGGAGCCGCTGGCGGAGGCGAGGCCGGCGCGTCGCCCCGCCCGCCTCTTCCCTGAGCGCCTCGGCCTCATCCACGCCCTCGTCCACGACCTCGCCCCCTCCCCCTTCCCCTTACGGCTGGCTCCGCCACCGCGGGTGCAAGGGGAGGAGGGGCGCGTTGCCTAGACGAAGGAGTGCGGATTTTCATCGCCCCCCTCTTGCTCTTTATAAAGAAGCAGGGTGGGGGCTCGGCCGCCCCGCTCAACCAATCAGGACGCAGGAAGGCCAGGCGACTGGGGCCGACCTCCTGCCCCGACCCACGACGGCACGGTTTCCTGCCTCCACCGTCCGCAACCCCGGGTGCATGGAAGCCGCGTGGCTGGCGTGCAGGGCCGAGGCGACGGATGAGGTGACCTCTCCCCACCCCGTGATCGTGGGGAGCGGGCGCCTCAGAAATCGTGCCTCGGCACCGTCCAGCGAACGAGCCACGCCTTCACACCTCCCTCCACTTATGGAGCTAGCGCGAACCGTCCCCCTTTATTGCGATGTGACGCATGCCTGCAGGGTTCGGCCCCGCGCACGCCGCCCACGTCACGCATGCCTCTCCCCACGATGCCGCGTTCGACGCGTGCCGTTCGGGGAGGACGTGGTGGATGCAGAAGCAGATGCAGTGTGACCCAGGCCGCGCGTGCCCGTGCACTGCTTTGGGCCTGGTCCAACGGCGCTCGGCACCGTGTATGGCCCAGGCCCGGGGGCTCCTGTCGGTGTACTAAAGTAGGGGTACCTTAGTACCCCGAACTTGTACACGGGCAGTCGTAGCACCCCGCGGCAGGGCTTGCCAGGCGATCGCCAAGACTCTCCATGGTCCCTTTTTGGGCCATCCAAGAACAAAGTATTTGAGCCAAGGCCCCGGCAGGAGGAGCCTGCCGGGAAGGCCACCCGAAGAGAGCAAGGCCCCGGCAAGAGGAGCTTGCCGGGACGACCGCTCGAAGCACAAGGCCCCGGCAGGAGGAGCTTGCCGGGAAGGCCGACCGAGGCACGACAAGAGACTTGCTGCGACGCGCTCCGCGTCCCGGCAAGGACCGGTGAGCGACAAGCTCCCGGGCGCGACAAGACATCAGCCGCGGCAAGGCGCTTGCCGCGGCAAGTCACCACCCCGCGCCTGCGCTCCAGCTCATCCACCCACGCGTCGCTCTAGGGCCGTTCCAGGCGTACGTGGCGAGAGGCTGCGCAGCCAGGGGCATGCGGTGGCGAAGCGACGCTGACAGAGTAGCCATCGTGGCAAACGGTGGCGCTCCTGACGGTCCCCTTTCCTGCACCGTCTGGGCGATGCGTACGGGCATTTAATGCCCTTGTCCCCTGCCGTCAGAGTTATGTATGTTAACACTGTGCAAACAGCTGTACCCAACACAGCGTTTTCCAGTTTTGCCCCCGCCTACATTGCCACCTGTGGGTAACCCCTTGCACATATAAAAGGAGGCCCCATGCGCAACGGGGGGGAGGGAGGGAGGCCACTCACGCTCGGTCTCACCAGCAGCTCGCGTGTACTGTAGCACCACACGCTCCCGAGCAAGAACACAATACCAAACCACAAAGCAGCAGTAGGGTTTTGCGAAGCTGGGTAAATCCCTTGTGTGCATCGCCTCGATCCGCTCTTCGCGCGACCTCTGCCCCCCGCCGAACCAAGAAAGGGGCTCGGTCCCCATAGGTGTTCGTGGAGGCAGATTTCCCCCGACATATGGTGTCTCGCATTGCTATGTTATTTGATTAGTTTAGACATGCTATGTGTGAATGCCACCTGTTCAGTGTCTAATTACCATATATGTGAATTATGCATTGCCATCTTGTTGCAAGACATTATATATGTGAATTATACAATGCTATCTTGTTGCAAGACATTATATATGTGAATTATGCAACGCCATTCTGATTAGCCAATCATCATGTATGTGAATTATATCATGCTATCATTTTTTTGTATTACGTGTTCCATTTGTTGACAACATTTGTATATTCAACTACTCTTCCTGTGCATCAGCCATTTGAAGCTGTGATGGAAGTATCTGGAGTGAAAACAAGGTATTCAGAGCAGACAATGCTACCTGCTGAACCAGACATCTTGCTGGTTACAGAGAGCTCCTCAGAGGAGGATTCAGAGACTGATGACCAGTCCTATTTCCCCCCTAAGGTCTATGCTCAAACTTGGCAGGATTATATTACCCATGTCATGCATGTTGTCTTGCATTGCTTAGTTTTTACATCATATATGGATTGCCATCTGCTTACTTGCTTACTATATAAATCATATATCTGAATTATATCATGCCATCATGTTTACCTAGTACATACACATCATCTATCTGAATTATGGCATGTCAACCCATTTAATAAAGACATCATATAGTTATATCATCTCATCCTGTTTAGTATTTACGGTCATCATATTTTGAATTATGGCATTCTATCCGTGAATGTATGTGAATTATGGCATGCCAACCTATTTAATAAACACATTATATAGTTATGTCATGTCATCCTATTTACATAGTCTCATATTTTGAACTATGTCTTTCCATATTTTTTAGTTAGCCATCATAATGTGAAATTGTGTCATGCTATCCTGTTTAGTTAGCCATCATATATGTGAAATTGTCTCATGCTATCCTGTTTGGTTAGACAACATAAATATGAATTATTTCATGCCTAAGGATGGCAATTTTATCCATGTACATGGATATCCATGGATATCCGACCCGAATGGATAGGGTTTGGATATGTTTTTGTGTCCATGGGCGGCGCCCAAACCCGACCCAATTGTTCGTGGGTAGGGCATGGATATAATCTTGTACCCATGGATATACCCAAACCCGACCCGATAGTATGACTTAATGGGAAAAAATATGCTTTCACTGGCCCACGTTCACATATCCCATGACAATTTTACACTTTTTTATCTAAAACATGCATAAGAAATTACACAATCCCCATCGTAACTTTTATAAGTTGACAGTCAATCCCCTCCGTAACATACTCCAACACCCTTTCCCTTATTTTTATCTCCTTTTTAAATGACTCATCATTCTCATCCGTTAGAAAAATACTAAATGATCTTTGGTTGTTACTGGATGTTGATTTACCATAAGTGAAGCCTAGCCTGCCGCGAGGTGAAGAATGGAAGAGTTTATGTTAATATTGTGTCAAGTCTTATTTATATGTCTCGAGAGGACCCAATGGATATCCAGTGCATATGGATATCCATTGGATTTGGATATGGACACAATTTTTCACCCATGGATTTTTTCATGGGCGGGCAAAGACTGTCTTCATGGATATGGATATGGATTTGGTATTGTTCAACCCGATCCAAACCCGACCCATTGCCATCCTTATTCATGCCCTCTTTTATTCCCCACTGTCCATTGCACCTGTCTATCAAACAATGTCTATGCTTTCAATTACTTTTCTTGTTTATCAGCCATTTGAATTGGAGAGCGTGATGGCAGTATCTAAGGGAGTAACAACACGGTCTTCGGAAAATATAGTGCTACCAGTTGATGTAGATAGAACCACGATTGTATTTGCCCAAGGACCAGATCCACCACACATAACCCAGACTCTCGCAGATTGTACCCCTACCCAATTGGACAGAGAACCAGCTACACCCCTTCTAACCCCAACCCCGGCAGATAGTAACCCAGTTCCACTTGACACAGCACCGTCTCCACCATAGAGCACCCAAACACGAGCAGTTAGTAAGGGAACTACAGTGCCCAAAGCATGAGGACCACCACTCCGAATCCCAACTCAACGCTTAAAGGAGAAGAAGATTTGTTCTCAGGTCAGGTTCTGTAGCTATGGTTCATACTCCTTTGCTCTTGCATTACTGTATTTACTCATACCAACTATTTTTTAATTTGAAGGATGGAATTGAAACTCCAATGGCGCAACAGGTATGTTTTAAACCTGTTTCTTTAACTGGTTTGCTGTTGTAACCTGCTCTGTGTTGATTTTAGTTTCAATTGAATAAATAGTTATGTTCTCATGTCATGCACATTACAAGTATTGTTATTGCTCTATAGTTACCCACACTTATATTCTGTCTATTCTGCTTTGTCTTGAACAAATATTATTTGAACTGTGTCTCTATCTTGATTTGGCAACAAAAACTAGAATGATATAAGACCATAAAGTGACCATGGTGCATAGATATATGTTTGTTTCATGTTGTTATCCTGTCCACTTTACTATTGAACTCATTTACCAAAATGAGTTTCATATACAACATGGTAAACATGTGATGTGTCTGCTTGTTTCTCTTTTAGAATGCGGACAAAATATTGGAGAACAGTACCACGTTATCCAATGGTAAAGTCAGTAATGCAGATAAGGTTCAAGATAGTGAGACATCCCTGTTGGTCTCCAAGAAAGCTTATAAAAACTATCTTGATGACAGTGGGGGAACCCAAAAGTCCTGTCTTGATGTAGTGTTCGAGTTACAGGCCACTACTGCTGGCACAAGCTCTTCGAACTCGTTGCCTGAATCAATTCGTCTTCTTGAGTCTCAACTTCAAGTTGAAAGACATCGATCAGATGTGCCGCGACAGGAAGCTGAAGGACTGAGGAAGTCCCTGCATAATTCAGATGCATATTTCCTGGTGCAACAGCAAGCGCTAGAGGATTTAAGCACCAAACAAGAGAAAGTTAATAAGCTTGCTAAGCATCTTGCCAGCATTATGGGTACCCAGGATATTGTTTCTTGAGATCTTCTGATGTGGTTTCAGTTCTGGATTTGTTTTGCTGCGACGTTTCTTTGCGCTGGTCGCCAACTTTGACAACCAGTGTATATGATATGCTGCTTTGTTCCCTATATTTGCACTGGTGGCGAACTTTGATGCCCAGTGGATGTAATATGTGTAATAGCCATGATAGCCTAGCGTTAGTTGCTTGCTTATTTATTTCCTTGTTGTCTTGTTTATTTGTTTGCTTGTAGTCATTGTAGTTCTTTTTCCGCGGTTAGCTAGTGGCTGCAATAACCTATTTTTTTAAACTAGGCCACAATAACCATGGGATAATATTTACTATAGTGACATTGGGCCTCCTACGGGCCGTAGAAACAGTGGGCGTTCAATGGGCCGTAGAAACAATGGGCCTTCTACGGGACATAGAAACGATGGGCCTTCTGCAGGCCGTATCATCAATGGGCCTTATACGGGCCGAATGATCGATTGGCCAAACATGGGCCAGACAGACCGTATTATGGCCGTAAACGAGCTAGAGTTGGAATTGTCCGTTCATGGGCCGACCATGACGGGCCATCATTAATAGGCTGTATTTGATGACGCTATGAAAACGGCCCAATGTATTAACGGACCTCAAACGGGCCGACTGTAACCGCGGGCTAAATTTGGCCCACAAGCAGAAAATGACAGTAATGGGCTGTAAGTAAACGAATGCTGGAAATGAGCCCAAGATTAAATGGGCTCTGAGAAGGACGAAAGATAACATGGGCTGGAAACGGCCCAATTGAACAACGGGCCGTTAATGGGTATAAAGTGATACATTGTTCATTACGGGCCAGTTTCACCACGGGCCGTTAATGGGTGTAAAGTGATACACTATTCATTACGGGCCAGTTTCACCACGAGCCATTAATAGGCCAAGAGTTACATAGGGCCTCATATGGGCCGAAACACGTCAAGGGCCATACATGGGCCAGAAGTGAAAACGGGCTGGAATCATATTGGATGGCCCAGATGACGCTACTGAGCCTAATTCGGATAGGGCATAACGGGCCTTGGGTTAGCGGGCTGTAAATGGGCTATATGCGAACAGGCCGTTAACAAGCTTTCCATGGGCCGACCCGCCACCTTTTGACCAAGTCAAACAGGCTGGCCTTTTCATAGGAATGGGCCTCTGTTGGGCCGTGCCACGTGTCGACGTATCATAGGCGCCTTCCGTCCAATGAGTGGATGACATCTGTCCCAACGATGAGCCGACACGTGTTTCCTCCAGCCAATCATGATTTTACATGTGGAAAGACCCCATTGGTCGGGGCTGTTAATGGGTTATCGGATCCAAAACCTGACCCGATAGCTTAACGGCGTTCCGTTATGGTGGATGCCACGTGTCGGTCACCCTTGATTTATCGTCATGGAAGTGGACACTTCCGTGATGATAATTTTGGTAATGTCATGGAACACTTCTACGACAACACAATTATGACTATCTTGATTCTGTCATAAATTTGTCATGGATGTACATGCATGACAAAAAACGACCTACTGTGACAAACACGTATCATCACGAAAGTGTATTTTTTTGTAGTGTAAGACATTACTTTTGGGATGACCCACATCTTTATAAAGATGGAGTGGATGGTATTATTAGACGTTTTGTACCTGAGCATGAACAGGGACAAATCGTACGGAAATGTCACTCCAAACTTATGGAGGGCATCATGCTGGAGATAGAATTGCTCACAAGGTATTGTATTCTGGATTTTATTGGCCTACTCTCTTCAAGGATGCCCGTAAGTTCGTCTTATCTTGTGATGAATGTCAAAGAATAGGTAATATCACTAAGCGTCAAGAAATGTCTATGAATTATTCAATTGTTGTTGAACCATTTGATGTTTGGGATTTGATTACATGGGATCTTTTGGTCGATGTTGATTATGTTACTAAATGGGTAGAAGCTATTCCAACCAGTAGTGCTGATCACAACACCTCTATTAAAATGCTTAAGGAAGTTATTTTCCCAAGGTTTGGAGTCCCTAGATATTTAATGACCGATGGTGGTTCACACTTTATTCATGGTGCTTTCCGTAAAATGCTTGCCAAGTATGATGTTAACCATAGAATTGCATCACCTTATCATCCTCGGTCTAGTGGTCAAGTTAACTTAGCAACAGAGAAATAAAATTAATTTTCCAAAAGATTGTCAATAGGTCCAAGAAGAATTGGTCTAAGAAATTAGATGATGCACTTTGGGCTTATAGAATAGCATATAAAAATCCTATGGGTATGTCTCCTTATAAACTGGATTATGGAAAAGCTTGTCATTTGCCTCTAGAGTTAGAACATAAAGCATATTGGGCCATCAAAGAGCTCAACTATGATTTCAAACTTGCTGGTGAAAAGAGGTTATTTGATATTAGCTCATTAGATGAATGGAGAACGCAAGCTTATGAAAATGCAAAATTATTCAAAGAAAAAGTTAAAAGATGGCATGACAAAAGAATCCAAAAGCCTAAGATTAACGTCAGAGAATATGTTCTTTAGTACAACTCTCATTTTAGATTCTTTGCAGGAAAAATCCTCTCAAAATGGGAAGGCACATATGTCATCAAGGAGGTTTATTGGTCTGGAGCCATCAGAATAAATAATGCCGAAGGTACTAACCCGAAGGTTGTCAATGGACAACGAGTAAAACATTATATCTCAGGTACACCCATTAATGTTGAAAGTAATATTATCCAAACTTTGACCCCGGAAGAACACATAAAAGAGTCCTTCTGGAACACTCCAGAATCGTGAAAATAAGGAGGTACGTGATACGGTAAGTAAACGTACTCCGAAAAATCCGCAAAAATATTTTTTGTCAGTTTCGGAATATTTAGAAAATATGGAAAATAAGAAACTTCCAGGAAGCGTACCCTGGTGGGCACAAGACACCAGGGCGCGCCTAGGTGCATTGTGCCCACCTGGGACACCTTCCGAACTCTGTTTTTCTACCATATGCTTGTCCTCCAAGATGAAAAAAATCTATATATACTTGTCGAACCTGTTAATCACCGTATCGCAGAGGAATCCTCTGTTTTCTTTTCCTTGCTGTTTTCTGATAGATTCAACTAGACCAACGTCATGTCTTCCTCACCCTTCAACAATGGAGAAGGAGACATAAGGTTGGTTCAGGAACATCTAGGAGGGATGAAGCTGAAGAGCTCAATATGGAGGAAGAAGAGGAAAGTCCCTTTGGGACTCACTCTCCGGCCCCCGAGAGGGGTACAGTAGCTCGCATCTCTACTCACCCTAATCCTCATCAAGCCATGGGATCATCAAACAAACAAGCGAGCCTAGAAGAGAAAGAAGAGCTCCCACTGAGGAGGCCCTTACACAGGTTACATCGTAACAATTTTCGCAATTTGAGTCACAATATGGGTTCAAGATCACTCTTCGTAGGCACATACCGTTGAACTGGGACATATCCCGACCAAGAGAAATTAGTGCAGGAACAAAACCGTGGGGCCCTTTGGGAGATTCAAGGTTTGAAGGATCTACTCATGGTTATATTGGAGAACACTACCTCATCACCACCATCATCTTCTTCACCACCAAAGTAGAATTGAGTATCGGGTATGGGCACACCCCTTGGCTTCCGCCAAGCTTGGGGGAGGTGCCCCGGTATCGTATCATCCCACTATCATTTTACCTTTACTTATTTTATTTCGATCTTTTGCTTTAGAAGAATAAAAGTTTAGTTTGATCCATTCTTCTTTGAGAGTTTTCTTAGTGATCTATCCTTGTAATCTTGTGCAAGTTATATAATAAAGTTTAGTTTGAGTTTTAGCTTTCTTTACTTTCATGTTGCAAATAAAGAAAAGAAATAAGGAAGAGAAAATAGAGAAAGGAAATAAATAAAAGAAACACTACTGGAATCTGGCAATTTGCCATCTGCCATGGCAGATGGCAAAGGCATGGTCGGCGGATGGCAAAGGCTTTGCCATCAGCCAGCAGATGGCAAACAGTTTGTCTAAGATCCTATCAGCAAAGGCTTCTTTGCCATCTGCTGGCTGATGGCAAAGAGCCTGTGGCTTTGCCATCAGCTGGCAGATGGCAAAGCCTCTTAACGGGGTTAGCCCCGTTAGAAGGCTAACGGCATACTTTGCCATCAGCCAGCAGATGGCGAAGGCTGCAGGCTCTTTGCCGTCTGCCAGAAGATGGCAAAGGCTGCATGCTTTGCCGTCTGCTGGCAGATGGCAAAGAGCTTTGCCATCTGCGGGCAGATGGCAAAGAGCCCAAATAGGCCAGTCCAAATTTTACATGTAGATGACACGTGGCCTCTTTGCCATCTGCCAGCTGATGGCAAAGTGACTATATTGCCCCATTTAATTTTGTTTTTCTTATATCAGTTCATTTTCACAGAAAATCAAACACAAATATATTTATATGACCAATATAGCATATTCAACACATATTACCAATAGTCATGAACACATAATATCCAACACATGTTACCAATAGTAGCAAGTTTCATCCGTACATATACATAGTTTCATCAATATTACACAGTTTCATCCATAGGTAGCAGGTTGGCATAGTTCATGAACCATGTACATCATGACAAATACAATATCATCCAATGCTCGACTATGAACAAAATTGAACAATTACACCTCACAAAGGCGGGTGAACAAAAACCTTACATGTACCTAGCGACACATCGGTCTTGCCACTTCTTCCATTCGTCGATGGTGGTCATGTATATTCCACCTAATCACGGCAAACACTTCTCCCGTTCGTCGATGGTGGTCATAATTTCCACCTAATCACGGTAAAAATGATCAATTCCAAGGCGATAAGATTGGCCATTACACTATAGCATGCTGCATTCACGTGCCCCTTTTTCACAGACTTGTAATTCGAGGGATGACAATGTCCCCTTTAATGTATACATGAGTACGATTAAAATGTAATATTGTAAGATACACAATTTTACTATTGTTTACTTACATATTAATTCTGCACTGTGGCTTTAGTATATTACAATCAAATATAAAATAGATTAGAATCTCTCCTAGAATGGCAAATGCCAGCAACAAAAGATCCAATTTTTTCCTAAGAACATCAATAGTCATGTTCGAAATTTAATCTGCCAATCTTAAATACTATATGATGAATCTGACAACTTAAAATCAAATAATAGGCTGGGTCCTTCATTAAGAATAAGAGACAGGTAGATGCTTGAAACCATATAGTTATTATAGGGAAAGATTTTTGTTTTTGCCTTTTTCTTTTATTTATATTACTTTTTCTGTTTCAGTTTTGTTTCCTATTAATTTTAGTTTTAGTAAAATATAAACGTAGCATCTAAATTAGTATTTCAATTTAGTCCATGACAAAAAGTCTAGTCCTCAAATAAAACACTACCTTCTATTTCTAACCATAGAACACTGAGGTACCTTTGGAAAGCTAGCAACGGCCTCTAAAACTTTCAAGAACCGTATAGGGAAGTGCTTAGTACTTTAACTAAAAAAAGGATCAAAGTTGAACATGAACTGAGAAACATTCTCAAAGTTCAGACTGGGCAGGCTAGTCTGCTGCTGTTGAAAACTGCCAGTATAACCGTATATATCGCCGCAGACAGAGCCGGGGGACAGAAAAAATAACTAAAACAGGGGATTCCATCTAGTGATTAGCTTTCGAGGGGATAAATACCTCTGGTGTAGCCGCTGCAGGCGACGTTGGACGGCTCGACCGATGTTCTTGTTCCTCCAGCGAATTCAGTGCTTCTTCCTCCGGCGGACTTGGTGGCAACATTGGACGCTTCGTGCAATTTTCAAAGGAACTTGATGCAGATCTGTTGCAACTGCAGCACTTCATACTTGTATCTCAGTTAATTATGTACCCATCTACTACATATGTATACCTGTCAATGCAAATTGTATTCAGATTAGCAGTGCTACTTATCGATGTAATAGGCGTACTTGAGAAATTAAGGTTGATGTTTCAACTTCTTACCAGGCTATATTTCTTATTTCTGATTAAATTAGAAGATGGGAGAAGAGCACCATGGTCAGACCTTTAGATCGTACTAGTGGCTGGGGCGCCACCGGGTGGCGCCTCTTGAGGCGGGATTATGCGCACTAATCAAGTTATCGTGTATGTTAACGTGCATGTATGACAATAGACAAGATTGTTCGCTCTGATCTTATCTACAACAAGGCAGCTAGTTGGTTTCCTAATCTAGGCTTGGTTATGCATGTTTGGGTTCTTCAAACTTCCCAATATCCGATGCTTAGATTAGGGTGGCTGATTGGGTCCTAATCTTTAGAAACGACCAGTAGTCGTTGATTTCAGATTAACAAGGCAGGAATAAGTCACAACATGAATTTAGAAATGACATGTGACATTCATATAACAGACCTTCATTGCAGTCACAATGTGAAGCCGAAAGATAGTTACAAAAAGGATTTTTAGTGCCAATCATAACAAGCAAAATGAGTTGAGACTCTTGCTCCTACATACCTAAGAAGCATACATAAATAGAAATCATGGGCCATCTCACCGACCAAAGAAGAGCGACAACCCTACAACTGCCGATACTGCAACGAGATAGATGACAGTGAAGTTTAACACATTCCTGTATTCTGCATTTTTTAGGTTTCCAAAATAAACTTGTCCACACAAATTAAAAACTCAATAGATGTATTAGATGTATTTCAAACCGCAAGAGCAGATAAAAATTAAAACATATAAATCTGCATGTGAATTATTATCTCTCATGGATAAAGTGATTTAAGTTTACTCTGAAGTTAAGGTTTCGCCATCCGAGTTGAAACTCTAACTGTTAACCCGATCATCTGGAAGACCGAGCATTTCTCTTCAAAAGTTATGTTTGAAGGACATTCACATTCTCTGTAGCGAACTTCATATAAATTTTGAATAACCTAAAACAGAATCAAACATCAAATTCCCAGTCAAGAAAGGGTCCTGATATATACAGGGTGGTGCAAATGATTGTGAATTTGTAACACATCAAATCTGTGTGAAAGAGGGAAGATCTTAATTGCAGTTTTGAACTAAAATATTCTAGTGTGGATGTCATGGTACAGACAATCACATGACCAAAAAAAGCAGTAGGTCAAGGAAATTATTTTACAGTCAGGAGCCCATCAAAACCGGTTGGTAATATGCTAATCATTTGGCTCATATCCACTCTAAAAGAAACAAGTTTTGTTCACATCCAAGCCTCTGTCTCTCGCCTTCCAGATCAACCCCACCTTGCCATACCACATAATGCATATGCTTCTTTCTTTTGAAACAAAATGGAGTTATTTTTTGGTAAACGAGTACTCTCTCTGTAAACTAATATAAGAGCTTTTAGATCACTATTTTATAGTGATCTAAAAGGCCTTATATTAGTTTATATTGATAGTACTAAGAAAATGAATATGTCGTTAATTGCTTATAATCCAGAATAGGTAGACAAGGAAGACAATAGCCATCTAACTAAAAATGATTAGCAGTTCATTTAGTAACATATATGGTGGCAACACATGATGAATATGAAACTGTAACCGAGCTGAAAGGAGCAAAATTGGGTGATCCTACACGGTGAGTTATTCCTAAGCAGTACAGGCAACAATCCAATGATTGCAGAATAATGAGCTAGAGTGGATAGGATGATGGATAACCTTGATACGGACATATTTGTGCTTACCCTGTATAGGTTAAATTAAATACACAAAATGACAACGATGGAACTAAAAAGACAGATTATGAATGTATTAATATTATCAACTATATCATGTGGTAAATTCTCTGATAAAAAATGAGCAGTTACCTCTCCATGAAACATGCACAAAAAGAGATGGCACCCATCACATAAGGGGTGAAGAAAACTAGACAAGTGGCGGCATTGACCTGAGCATAGGGAAGGTGGCGGAGGAAGGAGAGAGCGGGCAGCTGTGCGCGGATCTGGAGCTGCCTCTCCATCTGCACCACCCCGCATCTCTGCATCTCGCCGCCTCGACCAAGGGCCCCCATCGGCACCTCGATCCCATCCCTTCCTCCCCCTCATCTGCAACCACCATGGCGGTTGGGTAGAACAGCACGCCTTGATGCCAAGATGAGAAGGTTTGGACGAGGCGCCGCCGTGGCCATGGATCCGAACCTGCTGCTCGATCCGGGGCGAGGGTGAGGCGACAAGGTCGTCGGTGACGGCGACGGCGAGTGGAGAGGTCGCCGCGGGGGACCGCACGCACGCTCCCTCCCCGACGGACGGCGACGGCGAGTGGAGAGGTCGCCGTGGGGGACCGCACGCATGCTAGGGAAAGGGGTGCCTCCGCGGGCGGCGGGGTGGCGGGGTGGTGGGGCGGTGGCGGGGTAGTGTGGCGGCGGGGCGGCGGGGTGGTGGGGCGGCGGCTGGTGAGATGCGTGCAGATGCGTGGGAGAGGAGGGGAGAGAGGGAGAGGAGGGGAGAGAGGGAAGGGATAACCCCAAAGTTTTTTTATCTGGAAAAAAGTAAACCCATCTCTTTGCCATCTGCCAGCAGATGGCAAAGAATCTTTGCCGTCTGCTGGCAGATGGCAAAGAGGTGGGGCTGGTACACCATTACACTATTGACGCCCACATGATTTTCCAACCTCTTTGCCATCTGCTGGCAGATGGCAAAGATTGTTTGCCATCTGCTGGCAGATGGCAAAGAATTGGCTGATGGCAACCATGTTCTTTGTCGTCTGTCAGTTCTTTGCCATCTGTTTTTTATAAGCAGATGGCAAAGACGTTCTTTGCCATCTGCTGGCAGATGGCAAATAACTAACTGATGGCAAATTCTCTATTTCCAGTAGTGAAAGGAAATAAATCAAGAAGATCATATACTAATCTTATGGAGGTGATGACACCACATAAGGAAAAGTATAAGTAGAAATTTTAATTAGAGATTGAAAAACATAGCATTAGTCAATGATGCAACTCATGAAAGAATTAATAAGAGAAGAGAAGATTCGCATAGAAATATATTATCTTAGAAATATTTTGTGATTGTGAGCCCTCATCAAAATATTATATGCCAAAATTATTGACATTGGACAAGGAAGACAACTTAATGGTTTATGTTTGTTTATATTCACATAGAAGTCATATTGTCATGGATCCTTCAACATGTGGTGCTTTCCCCTATCTTTGCTAGCCAAGAATTCCGCACTAAGTAGAGATACTACTTGTGCGTCCAAAAACCCTTAAACCCAAGTCTTATTTTCAAGTGTCCACCATACCTACCTAGGGATTGAGCAAGATCCCTCAAGTAAGTTGTCATCGGTGCAAAAAGGCAATAAAAATTGCTTCTAAATGTGTGAGATCATTTAGTGTAAGAGAAAATTGAGCGTTGCATGAACTTGTGATGGTGAAGAATAAAAGCGACATACTACATAATAAAGGTCGCTATCACAAGGGGCAATGCAACATGACGTTCTTTTGGACTAAGGGGTTGAGCATACAAACAAATAAGCGCATGGCAACCTCTGCTTCCCTCTGCGAAGGGCCTATCTTTTAGTTTCATGTACTTACTTTTATACAAAGAGTCAAAGTTTTCCCTCTATTCCTTTTTATTTTTCTCCTTTGGCAAGCATCATGTGGTGAGGAAAGATCTAGGCACATATGTCTAGTTGAATATAGATAGCATGAATTATTATTGTTGACATCCCCCTTGAGGTGAATACGTTGGGAGGTGAAACTATAAGCCCTCTCTTTCTATGTGTCCGGTTGAAACATTTTGCTCATGTGTACGAGGTGAGTGTTAGCAATCATAGAAGATTATATGATGGTTGAGTATGTGGACTTGCCTAAATGCTCCAATACGTGACCCTTCCTAAAAACATGATGAATTGTAGTTGCAAAGTGACTGAGAACATTATTTGTCGGTTTTTAATAGAGTTTTTGCTTTATACTTCGATTGTGTGATGAATTGTTACTTATTCATGAGAAGTCTATGATAAAAGTTCTATGATAAAAGTCTTATGTTTAAATTTGTTTCTGTTATAATAATGAACATGATGCTTCTATGTCCGTATTTTGTTTCTATCGACACCTCTCTCTCAAAGCATGTGGACATGTTTTTCAATTTCGGTTTTCGCTTGAGGACTAGCGAGGTCTAAGCTTGGGGGAGTTCATACGTCAATTTTGCATCATGTTTTCTTACTGTTATTTATGATGTTTTAATCCATAATAATGCTTTTTGTAGTAATTCTAATGCCTTTTCTCTCATAATATGCAAGGTATACACAAGGAGGGAGAATTCCAGCTGTTGGAAATCTGGACCTGGAAAAGCTACGTCAGTCTACCTATTCTGCACAACTCCAAATGAGTTGAAACTTCACGAGGATTTTTTATGGAATATTTGAGCATTATTGGAGAAAATAACTACCAGAGGGGCCCCACCAGGAGGGTACAACACACCTGGGCGCGCCAGGCAGCCCAGGCTCGCCCTGGTGGGTTGTGCTCACCCAGGCCCACCTCCGGTGCCCATCTTCTGGTATACAGGTCATTTTGACCTAGAAAAAATAAGGAGAGGATTTTCGGGACGGAGCGCCGCCGTCTCGAGCTGGAACTTGGGCAGGAGCACTTTTGCCCTCCGGCGGAGCGATTCCGCCGGGGGAACTTCCCTCCCGGAGGGGGAAATCATTGTCATCATCATCACCAACAACTCTCCCATCTTGGGGAGGGAAATCTCCGTCAACATCTTCAATAGCACTATCTCATCTCAAACCCTAATTCATCTCTTGTGTTCAATCTTGTTACGGGAACCATAGATTGGTGCTTGTGGGTGACTAGTAGTATTGATTAGATCTTGTAGTTGATTACTATATGGTTTATTCGGTGGAAGATTATATGTTCAGATCCAATATGCTATTCAATACCCCTCTGATCTTCAGCATGATTATTATTTGTGAGTAGTTACTTTTGTTCTTGAGGTCACGGGAGAAATCATGTTGCAAGTAATCATGTGAACTTGATATGTGTTTGATATTTTGATAGTATGTATGTTGTGATTCCCTTAGTGGTGTCATGCGAATGTCGGCTACATGACACTTCACCATATTTGGGCCTAAGTGAATGCATTGTGGCGTAGCAATTAGATGATGGGTTGCGAGAGTGAAAGAATCTTAAACCCCAGTTTATGCGCTGTTCCGTAAGGGACCGATTGGATCCAAAAGTTTATTGCTATGGTTAGAATTTATTCTTAATACTTTTCTCGTAGTTGCGGATGCTTGCGGGAGGGTTAATAATAAGTAGGAGGTTTGTTCAAGTAAGAATAGCACCTAAGCACCGGTCCACCCACATATCAAATTATCAAAGTAGCGAATGATGAAGCCATGTACCTAGGGTAGGATCATGGACCTGTCCTAACTGCCCTACCCAAGGACAACCCTAGAAGAAATCACCTTTCAATCGACTTGGAGGTGTTCACTCGACGGACTCGAAGACACTCGACCACGAAGCAATCACTCGACCAAGATCCAACCACTCAACGACTAGGAGACCAAAAGCCACTCCGCACGCTAATGGTCGGTCATTGAGTAGCTTTTATGGTCATTATAGCACTTTATTAGAGGCGTTACCAGTAACGCCTAACCTTAATGTACTTTAAACCCTGCATAACTGAGGGCCGGAGGGGCTGGCGAACTCTATATAAGCCACCCCCCTCCTCAGTGTAAAGGGTTCGCACCCCTGTAATTCACACACTCATAATCCAGTCGACCGCCTCCGGGCTCCGAGACGTAGGGCTATTACTTCTTCTGAGAAGGGCCTGAACTCGTAAACCTCGTGTGCTTACAACTACTCCATAGCTAAGATCTTGCCTCTCCATACCTACCCTCTACATTACTGTCAGACTTAGAACCACGACAGTTGGCGCCCACCGTGGGGCAGGTGTCTTAGCAACTTGTTGGAGAAGTTGCGATTTTTTCCGATCCAAATCATCATGGTTTCTGGCGGAGTTTTGGTGGAGGGCCACGAGATCCGTCTTGGCGTGCTCACGTTCATCGCCGACGACTCCGCTTGGCTTCAGGAGGCTCCGCTAGACGTCGACGCGCTTCCTGTCCGCGGGGCAACGCACTTTCGCGCATGCGTCCGCAGTGTCCTCTTGTGGCAGCCGTCGACCCATTATCGATCGGCCCCTGTATTGTCCTCCCTCCCTGTTTCCTGCCGGCGCAAGCGCTCCGGTCGGTCGAGACTTCAGCGGTGGGTGAGACACGCGGTGGTACGCCAGTCGGCCACCCTTCAAGTCGCGGTGATCGAGCCCGACAAATCCCTCTACGGCCTGTTCGACTGGCTCCGCAGAGACCGCATCCGAGTGCGACAGCAGTGATCCGGTGGCGGAGTTCTGATGGTCGATGGACCGCGCGGCCCTGCCGGCTTTTCCCGCGCCGACGGAGGCGCTGGGGGAGGCGACCCGTCACATTCCCATGAGGAATATCTCCCCGAGCCTCTCACGTCACTGCAGCGAGAAGAGCTTCATCGCCGGAACATGGATGCACTGCACACTCCTATCGTTGGAGAAACCCCCGAGGCCCGTGCCTTGGAGGACGCGCGCCTGGCCAACTTGGCTGAGCGCACTCGACTGGAGAACCTCCAGCGAGCACTCAACGAGCGTGCACGACAACGGGTTCCAGAATCCAGTCGCCGTCAGCTCTTTCTACCCCCGCAGGTATATCGAACTCCGATTCAGAATTTAGCAGCTGCAGCCTGTATAGCATAGTCGATTCAGCCTTCCAAGTCAGAGGATGGCAGAGGCTTGCTGCAGATCAGAGTGTTACTCCGGGCAGCAGGAGACAAGAATTCCGCTGTTTCTCAGTCGCGGAACAAAATCCACAGCAGATCCATTGCTACAGACACAGTCCAGTCGGCTCACAGCCCAAGATCGACCTCGAGGCGTGAGGGACGTGAAGACCAGCGTGATCAGTACAGGAACCGTGAGCAGTATGGTCACCGATTCAATCGTGACGATCGACATCGAGTGCCCACCCCTCCCCCGAGGAGTGGATCGTACGTGCCTCGAAAGCAGGATGACAGGCGCCCTCATAGTGTTGGGCGAAGGATTCCAGTCAACCCCAGGGAACCAGGCTTTGATGCGAGATCCATTATCGTTCAAGGTTTGGTCGACAGAAACAGAGCTCACCGAGAAGGTCACGACAGAGATGCACCTACCAGCAGCAGAGTGCACGTTTCAGGGCCAGAGTGCTTTGGTAGAGCCATCAGGGCCACAGCGATTCCTCCCAACTTCAGGTTGGCGACTGGAGTCAGTAAGTTCACTGGTGAGTCCAAGCCCGATACTTGGCTTGAGGACTACCTAGTGGCTGTCTAGATTGGCAGTGGCAATGATGAAGTGGACATGAAGCACCTGCCTCTCATGTTGGAGGGCTCGGCCAGAGCATGGCTGAATCAGTTAGCACCTAGCAGCATTTACACTTGGGAAGATCTCGCCCGAGTGTTTGTCACAACATTTGAAGGAACATGCAAGCGACCGGCAGGGCTGACGGAACTGCTGTCTTGTGTGCAGAGGTCGAATGAAACTTTGAGGGATTACATCCAGAGGTGGATCACATTGCATCACACGGTAGAAAATGTGCCTGATCACCAAGCAGTCTGTGCCTTCAAGGAAGGCGTCAAGAACAGAGAACTGAATCTGAAATTCGGTCGAACCGGAGACATGTCTCTGAATCGGATGATGGATATTGCCACCAAGTACTTTAATGGTGAAGATGAAGATCGACTCCGGAGTGGCAAGCTCAAGTCAGTCGCCCAAGAAACCGGAGGAGGAAATTCCAATAGGAAACAGAAGCGGAAAGCCGAGCCAGCTGCTCCTGGGGAAACCTTGGCTATAACTCAAGGAAAGTTTAAAGGGAAACCCAAAGGGCCTTGGAACCCCAAGAAAGTTAAAGACCAAGACAGAAATGATGTGTTGGATTTGCCATGTCACATCCACACAAAGAAAGATGAAGAGGGTAAACTCATTTACCCGAAACATACCACTCGATAGTGCCGGCTCTTGATCCAGTAGTTCCAGGGCAAACAGCCCAAAGATAAGGAAAAGGAGTCGGACAAAGTTGAGGACAAGGAAGATAGTGATGATGGATACCCCCAGGTCAATTCCACCATGATGATTTTTGCTGATGTTGAAAGCAAAAGTCGACTGAAATTTATCAACCGTGAGGTGAATATGGTAGCTCCGGCGACACCCAGTTATTTGAAGTGGTCTCAGACTGCCATCACATTCGACCAGTACGATCACCCAACGCACATTGCCACCCCTGGGAGGCAAGCTTTGGTGGTCGACCCAGTTGTCGAAGGCACTCGACTGACCAAAGTCTTGATGGATGGTGGCAGTGGTTTGAACATACTATATGCAGAGACGTTGAAAGGGATGGGCATTCCGATGTCCAGACTTAGTACCAGCAACATGAGTTTCCATGGATTCATTCCTGGGAAGAAGGCTGAGTCACTCGGCCAAATTGCTCTCGATGTGGTTTTCGGTGATTCCAAGAATTACCGCAAAGAAAAGTTGACGTTCGAGGTTGTGGACTTCCAGAGTGCTTATCACTCTATTTTGGGCAGGCCAGCTTATGCACGCTTCATGGCTCGACCATGTTATGTGTATCTCAAATTGAAGATGCCTGGTCCCAAAGGTGTGATCACTGTTACGGGCAATCAGAAGAAGGAAGAAGAATGTTTTCAGAAAGGCTCAAAGATCGTTGATGCCCAGATGGCAGTGGTAGAGCTGCAGGAGTACCAGAAGACTGCGGGTCCGAGTGATTTGTTGCGAGCCAAAAAGCCCACTACGGAATCAGCTTTTTAGTCGTCTGGCAAAACGAAGCCGGTTCACATTCACCCGACCGATCCCAATGCTGCTCCGACTCATATCTCAACAACACTCGACTCCAAATAGGAAGAAGCGCTCATCCAGTTCCTCCGTGAGAACTGGGACATTTTTGCATGGAAGCCTTCTGACATGCCGGGTGTTCCCAGGGGGCTGGTTGAGCACCGCCTACGAGTCGACCCAAAAATGAAACCTGTCAAAGAACATCTCCGACGGTCCGCCGTCTAGAAGACAAAGGCTATTGGTGAGGAGGTGGCTCGGTTCTTAGCAGCGGAGTTCATCCGAGAGATTTACCACTACGAGTGGCTCGCCAACGTTGTCATGGTCCCAAGAAGGACAAGTCACTTGGCATGTGCATTGAATTTAAACATATCAATTGGGCCTACCCGAAAGATCATTTTCCTCTCCCCCGCATCGACCAGATAGTCGACTCGACTGCGGGATGTGAGCGACTGTCTTTTTTAGACGCCTATTTCGGGTACCATCAGATTCGTCTGTATGGACCCGACGAGATCAAAACAGCTTTCATCACTCCATTCGGGTGCTTCTGTTATGTTACCATGCCATTCGGCCTCCAGAATGTCGGAGCCACGTTCATGAGGATGATTCAGAAGTGTTTGCTCACTCAAATCAGTCGGAATGTGGAAGCATACATGGATGATATTGTGGTCAAGTCACGGAAGGGTTCCGACCTGCTGACTGACCTTGCTGAAACCTTTGCCAACCTCAGAAGGTATGATATCAAGCTTAATCCATCAAAGTGCACATTCGGAGTCCCCGGCGGAAAGTTACTCGGTTTTCTCGTTTCCGAACGAGGAGTCGACGCCAATCCAGAAAAAGTTGGTACTATACTCTAGTTGAAACGTCCTGTGCGTGTGCACGACGTCCAGAAGCTTACTGGTTGCTTGGCCGCTTTAAGTCAATTCATCTCTCGTCTCGGTGAAAAGGCATTGCCTCTTTACCGATTGATGAAGAAGTCAGACAAGTTCGAGTGGACTCCGGAAGCTGATTCAGCGTTTGCAGAGCTCAAAGCTCTGCTCTCCACCCAGCCGGTGCTTGCTGCCCCAATCAGCAAAGAGCCTTTGCTGCTTTACATTGCAGCCACGGGACAAGTCGTTAGTACGGTACTTACGATCGAGCGGGAAGAAGAAGGAAAAGCCTTTAAAGTTCAGCGCCTAGTATATTATGTTTCTGAAGTTTTGACTCCATCAAAGCAAAGATATCCTCATTACCAGAAGCATGTATATGGGATTTATATGACCACGAAGAAGGTTGCACATTACTTCTCTGACCATTCCATTACAGTCGTCAGTGCCGCTCCATTGTCACAGATTCCGCACAATGGAGATGCAACTGGTCGAGTGGCAAAATGGGCGATTGAACTCCTTCCGCTAGATATCAAGTTTGAGGCAAAGAAGGCTATCAAGTCCCAAGCAATAGCATATTTTGTCGCCGAGTGGATTGAACAGCAACTACCGACTCAAGTTCACTCGGAGCACTGGACCATGTTCTTCGACGGGTCTAAGATGCTGAATGGTTTCGGTGCTGGGGTAGTATTGGTTTCCCCCTGAGGAGATAAGCTCAGATATGTTCTCCAGATTCACTTTGATCCTCCAATAACGAAGCAGAATATGAAGCACTTTTGTATGGGTTGCGCATGGCCATTTCACTCGGCATTCGTCGCCTCATGGTCTATGGCGACTCAGATTTGGTGGTTAATCGGGTGAAGAAGGAGTGGGACGTCAGAAGTCCAGCCATGACTGGTTATTGCAATGCAGTGAGAAAGCTAGAGAAGAAATTCGAGGGGTTAGAGCTTCATCACATACCCCGACTGAAAAATCAAGCAGCTAATGATTTGGCAAAAATAGGTTCCAAGAGAGAAGCCATTCCCAGCAATGTGTTTTTGGAACACATCCACACGCCATCAGTTCAAGAGGATCCTTTCACTGAAGAAGCCCCGCAGCCAAAAAGTGCCACGGATCCGACTGAAGTTGAAGTTCCAGAAGTGGTCGAACTGATCATGGAAGTCTTGGTCATCACTCCCGACTGGACGGTGCCATACATCGCGTACATCCTAAGGAAAGAACTTCCAGAGGACGAAGAAGAGGCTTGACAGATCGTCCACCGATCCAAGGCCTTTACAGTCATAAAGGGACAGTTGTATAAATAAAGCGCGACTGGAGTCAGTCAGAAGTGTATAACACCAGAAGAAGGTCAGATAATCCTTGATGATATCCACTCGGGGACCTGTGGTCATCATGCGTCCTCTCGGACCATTGTGGCTAAAGCATACCGAGCGGGATTTTACTGGCCAAGAGCAAATGAAATGGCGAAAGAGATAGTCGACAAATGCGAAGGATGTCAGTTCTACTC
Source organism: Aegilops umbellulata (assembly GCA_032464435.1). Classification (NCBI taxonomy): domain Eukaryota; kingdom Viridiplantae; phylum Streptophyta; class Magnoliopsida; order Poales; family Poaceae; genus Aegilops; species Aegilops umbellulata. The sequence continues at coordinate 33,215,066 of CP136059.1, forward strand.
CAACATGTCCCACAAACCCGCGTCAGCCCTGAAGACCATTCCACTCGTCTGGCCCTTCGCTGTTCGGGGATTGGATATGGTTGGACCACTGAGAACAGGCAGGAGCGGACTCACTCATTTGTTAGTGGCAGTCGACAAGTTTACCAAATGGATTGAAGCTAAGCCTATCAAGAATCTCGATGCCTGCACTGCTATCAGTTTCATCAGAGAGTTGATATTCAGATATGGAGTTCCACATAGCATCATCACTGATAATGGGTCAAACTTTGATTCAGACAAGTTTAGAGCTTTTTGCGCCTCTCAAGGCACACGAGTCGACTACGCTTCAGTCGCTCACCCCCAGTCGAATGGACAAGCGGAAAGGGCAAACGGTCTGATTCTCAAAGGACGGAAACCTCGACTGATGCGCGATCTCAAGCACGCAGCAGGCGGATGGGTCGACGAGCTTCCATCAGTTCTTTGGGGATTGAGGACCACCCCGAACCAGTCGACTGGAAGAACCCCATTCTTTCTGGTCTACGAAGCTGAGGCAGTTTTGCCGAGTGACCTGCTTCACAATGCACCCCGAGTCGAGCTCTACTCTGAAAATGAAGCAGAACAAGCCTGGCAGGACGCAATCGACCTCCTGGAAGAAGAAAGAGAAATGGCCATGATCCGATCGACCATCTATCAGCAAGACTTGCGTCGATTCCATGCCAGAAATGTGAAGAGTCGAGCCTTCCAAAAAGGAGACTTGGTCCTCCGAGTGGATCAACACAAACCACACAAGCTCGCTCCTACTTGGGAAGGTCCCTTCATCGCCACCAGAGTCCTCCACAATGGAGCGTACCTTCTTTACAATGTCGATCGCCAGACTGACGAGCCACGAGCTTGGAATGCGGAGCTACTCCGCCCCTTTTACACTTGAATTCTCACTCGGATGAGATGTAATAAGAAAAACTTATGTAGTTTATTTATCAAAGACAAGAGTGTTATAATTTTCCCAGTGATTGTTGTTGCTTCTGTTTGCGTGAAAAATCCCCCAGTGGGTGGCTTAGCTGCGAATCCGTTTCGCCTAAGTTTGTAAATAAAATCATACCGAGTGGTGAGCAAGTCTCTCACTCGGAGACTTAGCTGCGAACCCGTTTCGCCTAAGTGTTTGAAAATCCTACCGAGTGGTGAGCAAGTCTCTCACTCGGAGGCTTAGCTACGAACCCGTTTCGCCTAAGTGTTTGAAAATCCTACCGAGTGGTGAGCCAGCCTCCTACTCGGGGGCTTAGCTGCAGTCCAATACTCGCCTAAGTGCTTGAAAATCCTACCGAGTGGAGAGCGGCCCTCCCACTCGGGGGCTTAGCTGCAGTCCAGTACTCTCCTAAGTGTTTGAAAATCCTACGGAGTGGAGAGCAGCCCTCCCACTCGGGGGCTTAGCTAAAGTCCAATACTCGCCTAAGTGTTTGAAAATCCTACTGAGTGGAGAGCGGCCCTCCCACTCGGGGGCTTAGTTGTAGTCCAGTACTCGCCTAAGTGCTTGAAATTCCTACCGAGTGGTGAGCCAGCCTCCCACTCGGGGGCTTAGCTGCAGTCGAGTACTCGCCTAAGTGTTTGAAAATCCTACCGAGTGGTGAGCCAGCCTCCCACTCGGGGGCTTAGCTGCAGTCCAGTACTCGCCTAAGTTTGAAAAAATCCTACCGAGTGGTGAGCCAGCCTCCCACTCGGGGGCTTAGCTGCAGTCCAGTACTCGCCTAAGTTTGAAAAATCCTACCGAGTGGAGAGCGACCCTCCCACTCGGGGGCTTAGCTGCAGTCCAGTACTCGCCTAAGTTTGAAAAATCCTACTGAGTGGAGAGCGACCCTCCCACTTAGGGGCTTAGCTGCAGTCCAGTACTCGCCTAAGTTTGAAAAAATCCTACCGAGTGGAGAGCGACCCTCCCACTCGGAGGCTTAGCTGTAGTCCAGTACTCGCCTAAGTTTGAAAAAAATCCTACCGAGTGGAAAGCGACCCTCCCACTCGGAGGCTTAGCTGTAGTCCAGTACTCGCCTAAGTTTAAAAAATCCTACCGAGTGGAGAGCGACCCTCCCACTCGAGGGCTTAGCTGCAGTACAGTACTCGCCTAAGTTTAAAAAATCCTACCGAGTGGAGAGCGACCCTCCCAATCGGGAACTTAGCTGCAGTCTAGTACTCGCCAATCCGCAAGGACGATGAGGTGTAGGTCGACTGCTACCTTCTTCTTCGGAGCTGCGCCACAAATACAAAAGTTGTCTCGAGTGAAGAACAATTTCCACTCGAATGAGAATTCATGAAGATATTCAACGATAAACCAAGTTCAGATAAATCCTAAAGGTCCCAGACCGCAGATCAAAGTACTCGAGCATTCAGCCCGAAAGAGTTTAACGGTTACAAAATCCACTCGGCATTCCGAGGCAAATTTAAGATTAAGCATAGAAGTTTTTACTCCTCACGCAGAGGACTGGAGGGTGCGACCAACTGGTCCAAGTCAATCCCATCAGCAATCCGAGTGGCAGCAGCGATGAAGATCTCCATGAAAGACTGAAAGTTGTGCTTCCTGGTGTTGGCAACTTGGATAGCAGCCAGCTTTTCCTCTCGCGCCTCCTTGAAGTGAACACGGACCAAGGACAAAGCAATGTCAGCACCGCACCTAGCAGAAGATTTCTTCCATTCCTGCACTCGACCTGGAACTTCATTCAGTCGAGTCATCAGAGACTGGAGGTCATTTTGAAGCGTCGTTCCAGGCCAGAGCGCTGTGTCGATCCGCGACCCCGCAACCTTGAGTCGAGTAAGGTAGTCAACCACAACAGCAACACGAGACTCCAGTCGGAGCACGTTCATAGCAGCCTCATCCTTCACCGGAGAATTAATGGGGTCCAAACTTGTCTCCACTTAACTAGTTTCCTCCTTGAAGTTCTGGTAGAATTCTGTAAACACAATTCAAAGATAAGTCAGTGGCTCTACATTGGATTGATGACAACGAGTCAGTCGGGTAGGAGTGATTACCCTCAAGCATGACGAATAACTTCTTGGTGAGCCCTCCAAGATAAGCCTCCAGATCATTCCTCCTCCCTACCAGTTCACTTGCCTTGTCACCCAGAGCTATCTTATCATTCTTCGGACGGCTGACCTCTTGGTTGGCCGCGTTGATAGCAGCTTTCAGTGTGGAGTTCTCCTCTTCAAGTTTTCCGACTGAAGCCAGTTTTTCTTCAGCAAGCTTCGTTTTGTCCAAAGCCGCCTTCTGCGCTTCAGCAAGGTCATGGTCCTTCTTCTTCAGAGCCTCCTCCATTTTATCTGCGAAATGACTGTGAGATCAACATCAAGAATGGGCAGAAAAGAAAGGACAGTCATCAGATTCTCACCAGCCATACCTTTTGCTTCGTCTCTCGCCTTCTGCAAGTTTTCTTGGGTAATCTTCAATTCAAGATTGAGCTGGATCTGTTTGTTTTCCAATTCAGTATAGCGACCCACAAGCTCACGGGATTTCTGCGAAGAATCAGTCGACAGATGTCAAAGGTAGGTTGCTTCCGAGCAACTAAGAGAAAATCGTGACGTTTCTAAGACTACAGCCAAATAAAAAATATTCGACAGTAGTCTCGGGGACTACACCTAGTGGGTGCACTCAGCGTGCCCCCACTGGTTCGACCAAAAAAAAGTCGACTGCCCGCAGTCAACCACGTCCAGTGGGTGCTCTTAGCGTGCCCCCACTAGTTCCAAGATTCCATTCGACATGGCCTGACCAGACCGAGTGAAGAAGTTCAAGTAAAGCAACACAATATAAAGACTACAGTCCACTGTCAGCAGTCCACCGTAGTCTCGGGGACTACACCCAGTGGGTGCACTCAGCGTGCCCCCACTAGTCCAAAAAATTCAGTCGACACACCCAGTGGGTGTACAGATACAAAGATCTTCAGAAAAGAGAGTCTTCAGATAGCATATCCTAACAGAACAAGCGATGATCGACTAACCTAGACATTGCTTTGAAGGGCTGAACTAGCATCATAGGCTGCTTGGCTGGCTTCCCGGACCACCTTCACCTGCTCCATCATGATCCCCGCCTGGCGTATAGCCTCCTTAGCAGCACCCACTTGATCCTCGGGGACGTGGTGTGTGACAAAAAGGGAGGGCGGATCAGTAGTCGACGACGAAGGCTGAACACTCGTCAGAGGCATAGCGAAGGACACAGAAGCCCGAGTGGTATTACCACCCTCCTGAACTACTGCCTCAGGCGCTGATGCGGTTTGTGGGGTCTTGTCAGCTGACGCCTTCCTTTTCTACCTCACTCTCAGCAGCACTTCGTCATCATCATCAGGGAGATCAATGACATGAGGAGGAGCTATAAGAAAAATCCAAAGTTAAAGATGAAAATCCAATCGATCGGAAGAGACCGTCAGTCGACTAAGAGCGGAACATCAGAAATTATACCAAGGTTGGAGGTAACAACATCTTCCATTTCCTGGTCATCGTTCTTGGCAGAGATCTCAGAGGTAGCAGCACTGCAAATTTCAAAACCCAGTCAGTTTATTCAATGAGTCGACCAAGAGTCCGTCCATGTTCAACAAAACAAAGCAAGTTCTATTGTTACCCGGAAATGGTGGGAACGGTCATCTTCATCTTGGGCAGGGCCTTCGGCAGTTTTGACAACCTCGCTCGTGGATGCTTTGGAGCTTTTTCAGTCGGCGCTGGGGAAGATGTCCGAGGGCGTTTTGACGACTGGCCAACAGGCACATTCGCCTTACCACGTTCGCGCACAGGATCGTGTGTGAGCTTGGATCACCTTTCCGTGCGGGGAGGATCGACTTCTTCCTCCTCCTCTTCACTGTAGTCGTCGTCATCATCCCCTCCCCTTCATCGTCAGATTGCCACTCCTCTCCACTTTTGCCTCCGCTCGCCTCCCCCTCCTCGGCCTGCTCTTGCGCTCCGTTGGGCATCGAGTACATATCAGTAATGCCCTGGAAGACAACAAACAGGACAAAAGTCAATCGACTGATGCTAAGAGAACAAAATGGAGAAAGCAAGGTTACAGTCGGAGATGCATAATTGGACCTGGTCTACTTTGTATGTTTGGTCGCGTGGAGGAATCCTCCTGGCTCCTCGGGGGTTGTCCTTGTTGCCTGTGATACTTGACAGCCACCCTTCCAACGTCTTGCCGTCGACCTCCTCCAGATGAATCCGAGTGGTGTCATCGAGGCCCGATTACATCCACATCGGACGGTCACGAGCTTGGAGCGGCTGGATGCGCCTCCGGAGGAAGACCTCTAATAAATCCACGCCAGTCACCCCATCGCGGACAAGCTGAACCACTCGACAGACCAACACTTTGACTTGCGCCTTTTCTTCTGGCGTCACTTTCAGAGAGGAAGGTTTTTCTGCTTGGTTCAGGGAGAAAGGGGGAAGCCCAGTCGTCTGTCCTGGAGTCACCTGGTCTTTGCAGTAGAACCAGGTCGACTGCCACCCTCGGACCGACTCGGGAAAAGTCATAGCTGGAAAAGAACTTTTACCTCTCATTTGGATCCCAAGACCCCGGCACATCTGAATCACTTGCGTCTTTTCGTCACTCGACTTGGCTTTCTTAACCGACTGAGAACGACAAGTGAAAATGTGCTTGAAGAGGCCCCAATGGGGGCGACAACCCAAGAAATTCTCGCACAAAGATAGAAAGGCGGCAAGGTACACAATGGAATTTGGAGTAAAGTGATGGAGCTGCGCTCTAAAAAAGTTCAAGAAACTCCGGAAGAAAGAATGAGGAGGCAGAGAAAATCCGTGATCGACATGGGTGGTGAGGAGGACGCACTCACCCTCGCGAGGCTGGGGTTCGATCTCGTTCCCCGGGAGACATGTAGATCCATGGGGAATGAATCCCCGTCAATCAGATCATCGATGTCATCTTGCCGAATCGCCGAGGGCATCCAATCGCCCTGGATCCAGTTCTTGGGCAGAGCGGACCTCGAAGAAGATCCGCCACGACCGGACTTCCTTGCCTTCGCCTGCGCCGTCGCTTTCTTCACACGCTCCAGGGCCGCCATCTTCTCCTTCACCATCGTCGCGGACGAAGCTCGAACAGGCCAGCAGCACTCAGACGAGAACAAAGATGGCGGAAGAATTCGAGAGGGAAGAGGAAAAGTGAAGGCGTACTGTTCAAGATCCCTGGGCTGGCAGCTTATATGGAGTCGCTTCTGAGTGACTAACATATAGGCCCAGGCGATCCTGTCAAATCCTGCAACAGTCGCGCACGCGATACATGGCGAAAAACGTGGCAGGGGGATCGAGGAGGCTCCGTTCTATCCCATCCGATTACTGCAGCGTCCCCCGTCCCGCGCACTTCCCGAAATTCGAATCCCGCGAAATCCGCGGGCAGCAAAACAACTCGTCAGATGGAGGATCTCCTCCACGCAACCACTCGGAAATCTACAAGTAAAGAGATTCACTCGACTAAAGAAAACTAAGAATGGATCAAGGCGACTGAAAAAGAAGTTGGTGACGTCACCCATGTTCATTGATCTGAAACAAGATGTACTCATGGCATGAAGAACGGGTCGGAAGAATTCTCAACTCCTTCCCCACTCAAACCTCGATCCATTCGGGGGCTAATGATGAAGCCATGTACCTAGGGTAGGATCATGGACCTGTCCTAACTGCCCTACCCAAGGACATCCCTAGAAGAAATCACCTTTCAATCGACTTGGAGGTGTTCCACTCGATGGACTCGAAGACACTCGACCACGAAGCAATCACTCGACCAAGATCCAACCACTCGACGGCCGGAGACCTAAAGCCACTCCGCACGCTAACGGTCGGTCATTGAGTAGCTTTTATGGTCATCATAGCACTTTATTAGAGGCGTTACCAGTAACGCCTAACCTTAATGTACTTTAAACCTTGCATAACTGAGGGCCGGAGGGGTCTGGCAAACTCTATATAAGCCACCCCCCCTCCTCAGTGTAAAGGGTTCGCACCCCTGTAATTCACACACTCATAATCCAGTCGACCGCCTCCGGGCTCCGAGACGTAGGGCTATTACTTCTTCTGAATAGGGCCTGAACTCGTAAACCTCGTGTGCTTACAACTACTCCATAGCTAAGATCTTGCCTCTCCATACCTAGCCCCCTACATTACCGTCAGACTTAGAACCACAACAGCGAACACAAATCAAACCAACATGATGAAAGTGACTAGATGAAATTCCCGTGTACCCTCAAGAACGCTTTGCTTATCATAAGAGGCCGTTTTGGCATGTCCTTTGCCTCAAAAAGATTGGGCTACCTTGCTGCACTTTTGTTACTACTATCGTTACTTGCTCATTACAAATTATCTTGCTATCAAACTACTCCGCTACTTACAATTTCAGTACTTGCGGACATTACCTTGCTGAAAACCACTTGTCATTTCCTACTTCTCGTTGTTGGGTTCAACAGTCTTACTTATCGAAAAAGAGCTACAATTAGTCCCCTATACATGTGGGTCATCAAAGACCACCACCGGTCCTAATAAGAAGCGTTGGGCACCATCACCAAGCTTCTCGGCCTCTGATCCGGTTGATGAGTACTATGTTGGGGAGGAAGAGGAAGGCATTGCCCCTAGGAGCTCCGTTGGACAGTCAAAACTGGGCACCCGGCGGGCGCCCGTGCCTCAGGTCCGGGGCTCTGCTATGCCTATTGTTCATGGTCGCCACATCTCCATGGAGATCCCTTTCAGCGGGGATCGCCCCATTCACGATTTCACGACCATGGGGGCTGGTCCATATCTTGAGTTTCGATGGGATATCAACCAGTATGACATGGTGGCTGATGCTGAGGATCCTCAGTGCCGCACTCGCATGCAGCAGGATCTCTACTCTAGCTTCATCCGCGGGCGTGGACTTGCTCCTCACAAATACCTAGATCTTCAATTCTTGCATGATCATCGTGCCATGTTCCCTGACAACACGGTCAAGATCATTGATGATATGACTCTCGGTCTAGCAATAAACTTTAGGTGTGATTGGAATGAAGCTGCCATCCTTCAGTTCAATGCGACCTGCTTCTTTGGCCGAAACAACACTCTCACCTCGATGACCGACGATACTATGCTGAGCATCACCTATGAGCGTTTTGTTCAGATTTTGGGCCTCTCCGGTGTTGGACAGAAAATCCACACTTTGGATCCACTGCATAGGCCCAAAGGGATTGATGATTGCATGTCTCTTGTTAATCCCAATACTATGCTGAGCATCACCTATCAGCGTTTTGTTCAAATTTTGGGCCTCTCCGGTGTTGGACATAAAATCCACAGTCTGGATCCACTTCATAGGCCCAAAGGGATTGATGATTGCATGCCTCTTATTAAGCCCATCACTCAACTCACTGAGGAGGAACGTGGGTATCCACCCAATGAGGTATCCATCTTCAACTCTCCTTACTACATTCTCTATCAGTGTGTGCTTCACACTCTCTATCCTAAGAAGGGAGATCTCTGAAGGGCTTGCAACTACTCCATTGACTTGATGGTTCGTATGCATAACAAGCCTACCGAGCCTCTTGACACAGCCTATCACATTTGGCATGAGATTCGTGTCTCCAGCTTTCTTTAGATGTGCCTATTCCCTCATGCTCCATACATTCAGGCGCGGATTGATCACACTGATGAGTACGCCGAGTTCTTCGAGGGCATCACTGATGATGATGACATCTGCCAGGAGTGATTTCTATGAAGTTCTTCGCCCCTTTTTGCATGTTGCTGTCAAAGGGGGAGAAGTAGTATCTTAGTTGGGTCTTACTTTATGTTGGGGTCATGATATATGTTGCTATTTGTGTTAGCTATTATCCAAACTCTTTATGTATGCTACATATAGTACTTAATCGTATGAGACTATGTTGTTATCCTTGTTTCTGTGAGTTCTTGGTGCTATGGGTTGTTGTTATGTTTGTTTCATGTATGCTTGCCCTACTTTCCTATCTTTTGAGCTACATATGCTACGATGTAAATTTGTGCAGTACATTCTAACATCTTATGCACACAATGAGAGGGAGCTAAATCAAATAGGAACATCTATTGTATTATGCTCTCATGAATTACAATGCTAAATCCATTTATTTCATCTATGATACTACATGTATGATTGTCATTAACAAACAAAAAGGGGGAGTTTGAAAGTGCAATCATGCCCTTACATCAAGTTTTGATGTTGATGAAAATATACATGTAGGGGCCTAACTATGTTATCAAGTGAATCTCAAGTGTTAGTCCCCGATTCATCAAAAGTGTGCGGATCATGAACATACGAAGTTGATTTTACTCAAGGAAGAAGTATTAAAAAGATTGCATATTTGTTTTCTTGAGTATAGGATCCCGCACTATTAAGAGGGGATCGGTAGGGTTAGTAAAAGACTTGCTCATGCCACTAAATCCCTTCCTCAAATATTTTGGATCTATCAAAATATTCCAATGCTTGTGTTCTGCCTCTGGGCTTGCTGCATGTTCGGGCTGCCTGCCGGATGTTCGAGCCGCTTGCCGGATATCCGGACCCTGCTATCCAGAGAGCACTTTGTGCTTGGTCTTACTTACGCATGTCCGGTCCTCCATGCCGGATGTCCGGGCTCTCCATGCTCCCCAGATTTCCGGGCCCAAGACGGATGTCCGGCTTGTGCTATCCAGGGAGCAGTTCGGCTCTGTGAACTCGCCGGATGTCCGGGCTTTGCCCCGGATGTCTGGCCCCTCTGTTTTGTCCTCTCTCTTCTGCTTCACGTCACTAGTGCTATGCTAGGCCGGATGTCCGGCCCTTGTCCTGGATGTCCAACCCACCCTATCACTTACACTACAATGGCCATATTTGCACCCACACTATATATAGCCCTCTTCCCCCACGGGAGAGGGTTGACCATTCACTCTGAGCAAACCCTAGAACACATTTTACTCTCTCTCTCTCTCTCACTCCTCTACACCAAATCTTAGATCCCTAAGGGATTTGAGAACATTTGAGAGAAGTTGTCCATCCAAGTGATAGATCCACTCCTTCTCCTTCTTTGCACCAAAGGAATTCATGATTTGAGAAAGTCCTGAGCTTTTCCCCATCGTTCTTGTTACTCTTGGAGGTCAGAGACTCCTAGGTGGTAGGAGTCTTTCAGAGAGGAATCGGCTATTGTGATTACCCTCGAAAAGTTTGTGAGGGTTTGAAGACCATCCCAAGGTGTTGAGAAACGCCTTCGTGGTGTTGTCTCAAAGGGTGAATAGGGGGAGCCCACGTGGCGTTAGTGTGCCTTCATGGTAACATCCACCTCTCTAACGGTGATGTACCTTCCCTCCAAGGAAGTGAACATCGGCATACATCCTCGTCTCTCGAAGTTGCGGTTATCCCTAACCCTAACTTCCTACTTGTGGTTACTTGTCTCTTAGGCCTTACTTATATCATATTGTGCTTGCTTACTCACAGATTTCTGTTACTTGTTTACCTTGCTTAGCTCTTAGCATCATACTTGCAATTGTTAGGCTCACTTTTATATTCAGCATTATTGGCTAAAATTGCTAATTAATAATTAAAATTTGTAATTGTACCTATTCACCCCCCCCCCCTTTAGGTCCATCTCGATCCTTTCATTACCATTGATATCAAAAGTGACCTTGCTTTATTGCAATCGATAACAGCCCCTGCAGTATTCAAGAAGGGTCTACCAAGGATAATCGACATGTTGTCGTCCTCGGGCATCTCAAGTATAACAAAGTCAGTCAAAATAGTAACATTAGCAACAACAACAGGCACATCCTCAAAAATACCGATAGGTATGGCAGTTGATTTGTCAGCCATTTGCAAAGATATTTTAGTAGGTGTGAGTTTATTCAAATAAAGTCTTTTATATAAAGAGAAAGGCATAACACTAACACCAGCTCCCAAATCACATAAAGCAGTTTCACATAGTTTCTTTTGATTGAGCAAGGTATAGTTGTTATTCCCGGATCTCCAAGTTTTTTAGGTACTCCATCTTTAAAAGTATAATTAGCAAGCATAGTGGAGATTTCAGCTTCCGAATTTTTTCTCCTATTGGTGATGATGTCTTTCATGTACTTTGCATAAGGAGGCATTTTCAAGATAGCAGTCAAGCGAGTACGCAAAAAGACTGGCCTCAGCATTTCAGCAAAGCGTTCAAATTCTTCATCATCTTTCTTTTAGTTGACTTAGGTGGAAAGGGCATAGGTTTTTGAACCCATGGTTCTCTTTCTTTACCGTGTTTTCTAGCAACAAAATCTCTTTTATCATATATTTTATTCTTAGGTTGTGGGTTATCAAGATCAACTGCTGGTTCTATCTCAACATCATTGTCTGGTTCTTTATTATTTGTTTGAGTATCTCCATGAACCTCGTCATTATATTTTTCATTATCAGAAAAGGTGAGTGTTCGTTACCATATTGATTTTCAGCATTAGAGGTAGAAACTTTGTTATCATTATCACGAGGTTTTTCTACTTCAGGTTCACTAGAGGCATGCAAGGTCTTGTCATTTTTCTTCTTCTTTTTCTTTTTAGAAGGACTACATCCATCAGTGTTAACTCTTTGAGAGTCTTTGTTCAATTCTTTTTGGGTGTCCCTCAGGATAAAGTGGTTCCTGAGTCATCCTACCTCCTCTAGTCATTACTCCAACAGCATGATCATTGATATTTTTATTCATTTCATCAAGCAACTCTCTTTGAGATTTAGCAACTTTTTCTAACTGAGTTTAAACCATAGAAGCATGCTTCCCCACACCTCTAACGTCATTTGAGATTCTAAATAACAAGTCACTCAAGCGAGCAATCATATCAGAATTGTATTTCAATTGTTTCATAACATTTGCATTGAAGTGACCTTGCTTTCTAATATAATTCTCAAAATCATAAAGGCATTGGCTAGGGTGCATATTGTGAGGATTATCATTATCATTGAATTTCATTAGAGAATTTACCCCTACCACCTTAGGTCGTGGTGGTGTATTAAGCGCATGTATTTCTTCAATAGGAGGTAAATTTTTAACATCCTCAGCTTTAATACCTTTTCCTTCATAGATTTCTTTGCATCTTGCATATCTTCAGGACTGAGATATAGAATACCCATCTTCTTCGGAGTGGGTTTAAACGGTGGTTCGGGAAGAGTCCAATCATCATAATTTTTCAATATGTTATATAATAATTCTTCAGCTTGCCCAATAGTTCGTTTCCTAAAAGCACAACCAGCACAACTATCTAGGAAATCCCTAGAAGCATCGGTTAGTGCATTATAGAAGATATCAAGTATATCATTTTTCTTAAGAGGATGATCAGGCAAAGCATTAAGCAATTGGATAAGCCTCCCCCAAGCTTGTGGGAGACTCTCTTCTTCAGTTTGCACAAAGTTAAATATTTCCTGTAAGGCAGCTTGTTTCTTATGAGCAGGAAAATATTTTCCAGAGAGGTAATAAATCATATCCTGGGGACTACGCACCCAGCCAGGAGCAAGAGTATTGTACCAAGCTTTAGCACCACCCTTTAAGGAGAATGGAAATAATTTGATAATATAGTAGTAGCGAATTTTCTCATCATGAGCAAAGAGGGTGGCTATGTCATTCTAGTTAGTAAGATGTGCCACAACAGTTTCAGTTTCATAACCATGGAAAGGATCAGATTCCACCAAAGTAATTAACTCTTGGTCGACAGAGAATTCATAATCCTTATCATCAATAAAGATAGGTAAAGTAGCAAACTTAGGATCATATTTCATTTTAGAATTCAGAGATTTTTCTTTATACTTGCATAATAATTTCTCTAGATCATCTCTATCATGACAAGCAAGAATATCTCTAGTTTCCTCCTCACGCATAACATAACCTTCCGGTACCTTTGGCAATTCATATCTAGGAGGGTTAGTTCTAGTAGGTGTTTCAAAATTTTCAGTCTCAAGCTCATCATCAGTTTCAACAATATCATGTTATCTTACTCTATCAATTTGTTCATCAAGAAATTCACCTAGTGGCACATTATCATCAAGCAAGGTACTAGCATCATCATAATCATCATTCATAGCAGAAGTAGCATCATCAATAAATTGCGACCTATCAGGATTAATAGCATGTGGTGGTGTTGCAAGTTTACTTATAACAGAAGGTGAATCTAAAGCGGAGCTGGATGGCAGTTCCTTACCTCCCCTCGTCTTAGAGGAAAAAATCTTAGTCTTAGCATCACTACTGGAATCAGGATCTTTGCCGTCAGGCAGATCTTTGTCGTCAGCTAGCTGACGGCAAAGGAGGTCTTTGCAATCAACATATAGTAAGCTGACGGCAAAGAAAGAGCGGACGACAAAGATGTTGTTTGTCGTCGGCCAGTTCTTTGCCATCCGCTAGCAGACGACACAGAAGATTTGTCGTCCGCTAGCGGACGACAAAGAGGGATGGTTGCGTACTAGCGAGGGCCTCCTAACGACCACTTTCTTTGCCGCCAGCTAGCGGACCACAAAGAATCATTGCCATCGGCTAGTGGACGGCAAAGAAAGTGGCCAACTAACGTCTGTAAGCTAGGCTCTTTGTCGACCGCTAGCAGACGACAAAGAGCTGTGACCTAAACTAAAAAGCCGCCAGCCCCACGTCCCTCTCTCTCCCCTCTCTCCCTCCCTCATAACACCGGCGCCGCCGCCCCGCCCCCCGCCCCGGCCGCCCCGGTGATACGTGTCCAACGTATTTATAATTTTAGATTGTTCCATGTTGTTATATTACCAATCTTGGATGTTTTATAATCATTTTATAGTCATTTTATATCATTTTTGGTACTAACCTATTAACATAGTGCCAAGTGCCAGTTGCTGTTTTCTACATGTTTTTACATCGCATGAAATTAATATCAGACGGAGTCCAAACGCAACGAAACTCCACGGAGATTCTTTTGGACCAGAAGGAACATAATGGGCGCTGGCTGTGCCTAGGGGGTGCTCCGAGGAGAGCACAACCCACCAGGGTGCGCCAGGAGGCCCAAGCGCGCCCTAGTGGGTTGTGCCCACCTCGGGTGCCCCCCGGACCGCCTCTTTGCTCTAGAAATACCCCAATATTCCCAAAACCCTAGGGGAGTCGACGAAATATTGATCCAGCCGCTGCAGAGTCCAGAACCACCAGAACCAATCTAGAAACCATCTCGGATGAGTTTCACCACCTCCATTGGTGCCTCACCAATGATGCGTGGGTAGTTCTTTGTATACCTTCGGGTCCATAGTTAGTAGCTAGATGGCTTCATCTCTCTCTCTCTCTCTCTCTGAATTCTCAATACAATGATCTCTTGGAGATCCATATGATGTAACTCTTTTGCGGTGTGGTTGTTGGGATCGATGAACTTTGTTTATGATCAGATCTATCTTTTTATATCTGTGAAAGTTATTTGAGTTTCTTTGATCTCTTATATGCATGATTGCTTATAGCCTCGTATTTCTTCTCCGATATTTGGGTTTTGTTTGGCCAACTTGATCTATTTATCTTGCAATGGGAAGAGGTGCTTTGTAATGGGTTTGATCTTACGTTGCTTGATCCCAGTGACAGAAGGGGAACCGACACATATGTATCGTTGCTACTAAGGATAAAACGATGGGGTCTATCTCTACATAGATAGATCTTGTCTACATCACGTCATCGTTCTTATTACATTACTCTGTTTTTCCATGAACTTAATACACTAGATGCATGCTGGATAGCGGTCGATGTGTGGAGTAATAGTAGTAGATGCAGGCAGGAGTCGGTCTACTAATCTTGGACGCGATGCCTATATAATGATCATTGCCTGGATATCGTCATGAGTATTTGAAGTTCTATCAATTGCCCAAGAGTAATTTTTCACCCAGCGCTTGCTATCTTTCTCGAGAGAAGCCACTAGTGAAACCTATGGCCCCCGGTTTTCTTTCTCATATATTTGCCTTTGCGATCTACTCTTCTTTTGCATTTATTTTCAGATCTATTAAACTAAAAAATTCAAAAATACCTTGCTGCAATTTATTCTTATTTATTTTATTTGGCGTTTGATCTATCAATCTACTACAATGTTATCTCACGTCTGTTTGCCTATCTTCAGGCGCCGTACTCGGAAGGGATTGACAACCGCTTTAACACGTCGGGTTGCAAGGATTTGTTATCTGTGAGCAGGGGTTGTTCGCGTTGTGTTGCTTGGTTCTCCTACGGGTTCGATAACCTTGGTTTCATATCTGAGGGATATACATACCATCGTTGGGCTGCATCATCCCTTCCTCTTTGGGAAATACCGACGTAGCTTCAAGCGACATCAAAAGGAATTTCTGGCGCCGTTGTCGGGGAGGATCTTCAACATATACCAGGTTCCTTATCACAAATCTCATCTCCTCGCAATTTACATTATTTGCCATTTGCCTCTCGTTTTCCTCTCCCCCACTTCACAAAAATTTGCCGCTTTATTTTCCCTCTTTTTCATTTGCCTTTTTCTCGTCAGATCTCATATTTGTTTGTGTTGCCATGTGCCTTCTATATGCTTGCATCTTCGCTTGCTAAAAATCAATTGATATGGATCCTCATACACTTGCTTGTCTTTTCAAGAGATCCAATTACGATGAACCCATTGCTAGTGAATTGAGTCCACTAGATTATCTTTATGAAGTTTAGCTTGAGATTCATGAATCTGAAAATTGTGATGAAGTATTAAAAGAAGAAATTTATGAAGTGATTGATGATAGCTCCTTGAATGAAAAGCATGATTGCAATGTTTTTACTATAGTTTCTATTAATGTCAATCGTGCAATACTATGCAAAACCCCAAGCTTGGGGATGCTAATTTTGTTATGTCCACTACTTGTTGCAATGATCATGATTGGGGTGATGATTCTTATGATCTTGAAAATTTATTTAAGCCTCAAGATGAATATGTTATTGATAATAGTGTTTTGCAATAATATTGAAAGTCGGTTCGGAAGAGTGTCAACTTTAGGTAAAAATAATCCCACATACTTGTAGAGTGTTCAATCTTATGAATTTTTTGATGAATTTGGAGACGTCATGACTTTAGTTCATGTTAATCCCACTATCTTGGAAGATCATAAAACTTTCATGCATGTGGATCGTGAAGAGAAAATTTTATATGATAGCTATATTATTGAATTCGATTATGATCCTACATATAATTATTATGATAGAGGAAAATATGGTTGTAGAAATTTTCATGTTATTAAATTTCCTCTCGTTATGTTGAGATTGTCAATGTTTTATTCCTCTCCTTTGCGTATGCTAGATATTTCTTGTCTTGAAAATTTGTTTTCCTATAAAATTCCTATGCATAGGAAGTATGTTAGACTTAAATGTGTTTGTCACATGTTTCATTATGCTCTATTTGTGCTTCAATTCTTGTCTTTTGTGTGAGCATTATTGAAATCTTATGCCTAGCTAAGGGCGTACAACTATAGCTCTTGTAGGGAGGCAACCCAGTGAATAAAATTTAATTTGCCTTTTTTCTTTCTATTCTTGTGTGTTTGAACAATTGTGCTACTGTTATGATTGTGTGTTTTGTGTTTTAATTAGTGTTTGTGTCAAGTAAAGCCTTTAGGATCTTCTTGGGTGATAGCTGTTTAATCTTGCTGAAAACAGAAACTTTTGCGCTCACGAAAACAATTCTTATTTTTTACCAGACAGTGATAAAATGTCAATTCTTTTGGCAGAAGATTAATATACAAATTACCCAGGCCTTCCTAGTTTTTCAGAATTTTTTGGAGTTCCAGAAGTATTTGAACAAATCAGATTGCTACAGATTGTTCTTTTTTGACAGATTCTGTTTTCTTTGCGTTGTGTGCTTATTTTGATGGCTCTATGGTTTTCTTTGATGAGTTTCTGCCATAGAAAAGTTGGAATACAATATATATAATTCAAAAACAAAATATGAATTGGTTTGGTACACTAATGGATCTTGTTGGGGATATTACTACTGGGCGTAAACCGGCCTACCTGGACCAGGTTAACTTCATCAGTAGTCCAAAGGTGTTAAAGCCCAGAAGCTAGATAAAGGCCCAAGGCCATAGTCGGTTCAGCACGTGTAGACGTAAACCGATGTGTATATGAACTTGTATTGTAAGTTAGGAATAGGAAGAGACCAACTCGGATACGAGTATGAACCGGAGATTGGGACTCTGTGAACCGACGGGCGTCACCCGTGTATATAAGGGGACGACTCGATAGCGGTTCAAGGACAGACAACCACAACTCGAGACCTAGGCGAAGCTTGTTTGCTCCCTAGTCATCGAAACCCCATCAATTCCATCACAAACTAGACGTAGGCTTTTACCTTCATCAAAGGGGCCGAACTAGTATAAACCCTATGTGTCCCTGTGTCCGCTTTAACCCCTTCGAGTTAACCCATTGCGATGGCTCCACTACTAAGTCCTTTCGCTAGGATATCTGCCGTGACAAACCCATGACAGTTGGCGCCCACCATGGGGCTATCGCACGATGGTTTCAAGTTCTTGGAGGGCCGCTTTGAAGGACTCGAGGGATACGCCATGGGCCGGATGGCCAAGAGTCGTCGCGGCAAGATCTACATCGACGATGCAGGCTGGGGCCCCAAGGCCGGCTCAATTGAGTACGGGTATCGGGTCCCCTTTGGTGGCATACACGTCTTCATCGGCAAGATCGGTGAACCGGGCCCTGTGCTGGACACCTGCACCGACCTCGTTGAGACAGCTCAGCGTGCGCGACCTAGCCGGGCTAAACCGGCCGTGAAACGTGCCTTCGTGGGAGCCATCCATGGAGGAAGCTATGAGGACGGATCAGGATCTGGTGGTGAAATCGTCGTTTACTCTGGCGACGAGTCATCGACCGGAGAAACTGAGTCATTGTATCAGCTACAAGATGGCCGGATTGGGGGCTGTTCCGATGGCGACAGTATTCCGGACCCCTCCGATTTGCCCAACCGGGTTGGAATATTCATGGCCGGTACACAAGCAGCACCTCACTCATCGACTGCCGTGGCAATGATTTCCGGTTCAGCAGCGGCAACGGCTGCCGGAGCAGGAGGCTCTATGCGCCCGCCGGCTCAAGTGATATCCGATCTATTCGACGCATTGGCTGCACTCATGGCGGAGGCTAATCCGGTGGATCAGGATGCTCATAACGCAGAGATCGCAAAGGTGAGAGAGCAGATTACCCAGGCCAAAGCGGATCTAGCAGCTGAAGAGGTCAGGATGACTGCGGAGCGGGCCGCTTTGGACGCGCAAGCCTATAAACTCATGCTGGACCAGAACGCCTCACAGGAAGTCATGAGGAGGAAGTACCGATCTCGTTTGCCCTCAGTTTTTGAAGGAAGGGACCTTTTCAACACCCCTGGAGCAGGGACCAGTAATCAACCAGTGGTAAACCGGGCGGAGGCGCCCGGGACGGGTGCGCCGGTTCAGCCCCGTGTAATAGATTTACCCCGTCATAACACGGGAGTACCGCAGGTTATGCCCACACCTCCGGATCACTATTCCAATCCGCTGGATAACCTTGTTGCAGCGGCGGCACGGTTGGAGGCCATTCCGGTCGAGGGGGATTCATTGCAGGCGATAGAGACACGCCGGGTCAAGGAGCTCCTCAGGACGGCGTTGGTCCAACAGGAAGCGTATTCGTATAGCCGTGAGCGGATTCATTCTACCCCACGTCCAAGCCGGAGTTATAGCAGACATGTGGAGGAGCCAGCGGAGTCAAGTAATGCACGGCGTGGAGCGCCCCGTGGCAACAATCCGGCTCCCGATGCCCAGGAGGTGGTAGACCGGGCCCGAGCACGCAGGGAAGCCGAGTTAGCAGCACAGCATCAGACTCGTCAGCTTACGCCGGTTCGTCCCACCACTTCAGTTGAACCGGGACTCACTTCTAGCGCTTTGGGAGTGCCTTGCCTTGTCCCCGCTTTACGCAATGTGTGCCTGCCTAAGGATTTTAAGGGCCCGCGCAAGGTGCCGAACTATACGGCGGATCAACCCCCGGAGACATGGGTGGAGAGTTATGAGATGGCCATGGAGATGTTTGATGTGGATGAGGCGGCATGTGCAAAATATTTCACCATGATGCTTCAAGGGACAGCCCGTACTTGGTTAAAGAGCCTGCCGCCCAACTCTATCGGTTCATGGGCCCAGTTGCGAGCCCGGTTCATCAATAATTTCAAAGACACGTGTAAGCAGCCCTTGTCGATAGTGGATTTAGCTGCTTGTGTCCAAGAGGAAGGAGAATCAACGACTCATTGGGTGCGCAGGGTCTCACGAGTTCTGCATTCATCAAACCGCATCAATGCGGACACCGCAGTTATAACCTTGGAAGGCAATTGCCGGTTTGGACCCTTGAAGCTGAAGTTAGGACGGATGAAGTGCCATTGTACTGACATGGGAACTCTCATGGCCGCTTTGGTAAAGTACGCTGATTCTGATAGTACCAAGGATCCCGAGTCTGACGATGAAAAGACAGGGAAGGGAAGGAAGAACAGCAACTCCAAAGGTCAGCAGCATCACTCAGCAGGAAACGGTGGTGGAGGCAAGCGTAAAGCGGATGGCAACATGGATTTTGTGGCAAATACTAACGTGTAGGACAGGGGCCAGCGACGTAAGGGAAAAAACTGCAGCGGTGCGCCTAGTCCTAATCCGGAACGCTTAAATTATCTATTGAACCAGCCCTGTCCAAAGCATGGGACAAGGGAGGCACCAGCAAACCACCTTTGGAAGGATTGTTATATTATGCAAGAGTTCAAGAGCTCCAATGCTTTCCGGTATGACCCCAGTTCTGGTGGTGGTTCTAGATCTGGGCCGGGTCACGGTGGAGGAAATTCCGGTTCAGGATTTAACGGTAATCCGGGCGGACATAACGATCAGCATAATCAGAATAACCAGGGTGGTTACAATCAACAACAGCAGCAGTCGGGTTACCAGAGCAATCCAAAGCAACTAAATAGTGGGCAATATCATGTATTCACCACTAGCTTGGACAAGCGGGACCGGAAGGTCCAGAAGCGGGCAGTTAATTCTGTTGAACCGGCCGTGCCCCGGTATCTGCGCTGGTCAGAGCAGCCAATCATATGGAGTAGAGAGGATCACCCTCCCCGAGTTGACAATCCGGGTCAGCTGTCTTTAGTGGTGGCGCCTCAGGTGGGAGGTTATAAATTCACCAAGGTACTCATGGATGGAGGTAGCAGCATTAACATCTTATACTATGAGACTTTCCGTCGAATGGGGCTAACAGATAAAGATCTCCGACCTTCGAATACGGTTTTTCATGGTGTGGTACTTGGCAAGTCAGCATACCCCGTTGGGACAATAGCGTTGGAAGTGGCCTTTGGAGATGATCACGATTCCCGATCAGAGACACTGACGTTCGAGGTGGTGAAAATCCAAAGCCCCTATCACGCCCTGTTCGGTCGACCGGCCTATGCCAAGTTCATGGCACGGCCCTGCTATGTGTATCTGCAGCTCAAGATGCCAGGTCATAAGGGGACCATCACGGTTCACGGAAGCCGCAAGGTCGCTTTGGAATGTGAAGAAGGAGATGCGGCTTACGCAGAATCGGTTTGTGCCACCGAGGAACTCAAGTATTATAAGGACAATGTTGATCCGACGGTTATGAATCCTTTAAAGAAGCCAACTACGGAGCATGATCCGGTCCTGAAGTTTACATCAGCCGCGGAGACTAAGTTTGTTGACTTCATACCTGGCGATTCGTCCAAGCAGTTCAGCATCAGTACCAATCTGGATCCGAAATAGGAAAGCGCGCTCATCGAGTTCATCCGTGAGAATCGGGACATCTTTGCATGGAAGCCTTCTGACATGCCAGGTGTACCGAGGCAACTCGCTGAGCACACTCTTAATGTGGATCCTAAATACAAACCGGTGAAACAGTTCCTCCGCCGGTTCAATGAAGAAAGGCGAAAAGCTATTGGAGAAGAGGTGGCCAGGCTCTTAGCAGCTGGCTTCATTGTTGAAGTTTTCCACCCTGAGTGGCTTGCTAATCCGGTGCTGGTCCTTAAGAAAAACGACACCTGGCGCATGTGTGTGGATTATACTGATCTTAATAAGGCCTGTCCTGCGGATCCTTTTGCCCTCCCCCGTATTGATCAAATTATTGATGCTACGGCAGGTTGCGAGCGTTTATGTTTCCTGGATGCGTATTCCGGCTATCATCAGATCAAAATGGCAGTTAAGGACCAGGAGAAGACAGTGTGCATAACTCCCTTTGGAGCCTTCTGCTACGTATCTATGCCTTTTGGGCTCAAAAGTGCCCAGGCAACTTATCAACGATGTGTGCAAAATTGTCTCCACAAACAAATTGGCCGTAATGTGCATGCTTATGTGGATGATATTGTGGTTAAGTCAAGAAAGAAGGAGACTTTGGTCGATGATTTCAAGGAAACCTTTGATAACCTAAGGGCGTACAAGATGATGCTCAATCCGGCCAAATGTGTTTTTGGTGTACCGGCTGGCAAGTTATTGGGTTTTCTAGTGTCCAACAGGGGAATTGAGGCTAATCCGGAGAAGATCACGACTATCACTTCTCTGGCTAAACCGAATTGTATTAATGATGTTTAACATTTGGCCGGCCGGATTGCCGCGTTGAGCCGGTTTATCAGCCGCCTTGGTGAGAAAGCGATCCCGTTGTATCAGATGTTGAAGAAGACGGATCAGTTCGTCTAGAGTTCTGCCGCTGATCAGGCGTTGGAGGACTTAAAGCGGTAATTGGCCAATCCGCCCGTGCTCGCCGCTCCCATTGACAAGGAACCATTGTTGCTGTATGTTGCTGCTAATGCTCGCGCGGTCAGTGTAGCTATTGTGGTGGAGCGGAAGGAAGCGGGCAAAGAGTACCTGGTTCAACGTCCGGTTTATTATATCAGCGAGGTGCTTATTGAATCCAAACAAAGGTATCCACATTGGCAGAAGATGGTGTATGGAGTTTTTATGGCAAGCCGGAAGCTGAAACAGTATTTCCAAGGGCATCCCATCACAGTGGTCAGCTCTGCCCCCTTGGGTGATA
This sequence comes from Aegilops umbellulata, assembly GCA_032464435.1. NCBI lineage: Eukaryota > Viridiplantae > Streptophyta > Magnoliopsida > Poales > Poaceae > Aegilops > Aegilops umbellulata. Next base: position 33,237,001 of record CP136059.1, read on the forward strand.
TCATCCAGAACGGGAAGCAACGGGCCGGATTGCCAAGTGGGCTATAGAGCTTGGGCCGCATGGTTTGGAATACGTGCCTCGGATGGCGGTGAAATCCCAAGCGCTTGTCGATTTCATCAATGACTGGACGGAGCTGCAGGCCCCTGAAGAGAAGCCGGATCACACATATTGGACCATCCATTTCGACGGATCAAGGCAATTGGAGGGCTCGGGGGCTGGAGTCGTATTAACTTCCCCACGAGGTGACAAGTTTTGTTATGTTCTCCGCTTAATGTTCCCTTGTACTAATAATGCAGCTGAGTATGAAGCCTTGCTCCATGGTCTCCAGATGGCTAAAGAGATGAACTTAAGTCGGGTTAAGTGCTTCGGTGACTCGGACCTGGTGGCTCAACAGGTGTCTGGTACTTGGGATTCTAAAGACCCACTCATGGCTGCATATCGTCGTGAGGTTGATACTGTTGCAGGTCACTTCAAGGGTTATCAGGTGGACCACGTGGACCGTCGGAAGAACGAAGCGGCGGACACTTTAAGCCGGCTAGGCTCCAGCGTAAACCGGTTCCGCCCAATGTTTTTCTCGATATACTGCACAACCCATCGGTTCAACTACCTGGGGAGGCAGATTTGGCTGTTCCTGATCCGGAGGCTCAGTTGGTAGCAGCACTCCACGTCATTCCGGATTGGACACTTCCCTACCTGACGTACATGAACCGGAGCGAGTTACCGGAGGATGAGACTCTGGCCAGACAAATAGTACGGCGGTCCAAGTCCATGACAATCATCAATGGCGAATTGCATCATTGCAGTGTATCAGGAGCATTTCAACGCTGTGTGTCTCCTGAAGAAGGCTGTGAAATTTTGCGTGAGATCCATGAAGGGGATTGTGGTCACCACGCCGGTTCAAAATCTCTGGTGGCTAAAGCGTTCCGCCACGGTTTCTATTGGTTAATTGCACATGCTGATGCGGAAGATCTGGTCCGACAATGTGATGGTTGCCAAGAATTTTCAAGACGTGCTCATGTTCCAGCTCAAGAATTGAGGATGATTCCAATCACTTGGCCATTTGCAACCTGGGGGCTGGATATGGTTGGGCCTTTCAAAAGATCCAAGGACAAGAAGACCCACCTCCTGGTGGCGGTTGATAAATTTACAAAGTGGGTGGAGGCACAACCAGTTAGCAAGTGTGATGCGGCCACCGTGGTTCAGTTCATCAAAAAGGTGATTTTCCGGTTTGGTTTTCCACACAGTATCATCACAGACAATGGTACCAATTTGTCCAAAGGTGCCATGAAAGAGTTCTGCGAACGAGAGCACATCCGCCTTGACGTGTCATCAGTGGCGCACCCACAGTCCAATGGTCAAGCAGATAGAGCTAATCAGGAGATCTTGAGAGGCATCAAGCCCCGGCTTATGGTTCCTTTGTAGAGAACGCCGGGTTGTTGGGTTGAAGAGTTACCATCCGTGTTATGGAGTATTAATACTACACCCAACAGATCGACAGGATACACGCCGTTCTTCATGGTTTATGGAGCAGAGGCGGTTCTCCCTAGTGATATCCTTCACGATTCACCTCGTGTTGCGGCTTATGTTGAAGCGGGCAACGAGACGGCTCGACAAGACGCTTTGGACCGGTTGGATGAAGAGCGAGACATAGCAGCTGCCCGCTCGGCGATTTACCAACAAGATCTTCGTCGTTATCACAGTCATCGGGTCAGGACCAGAACCTTTCGAGAAGGAGATTTGGTGCTTCGACTCATTCAAGATCAAACCGATATACATAAGTTATCTCCGCCTTGGGAGGGACCTTTCGTGGTCAGCAAAAATCTGCACAACGGGTCATACTATCTGATTGATATTCGAGAGCATAAGGACTCACGTAAGTCAGAGGAGGAGACCAACAGGCCGTGGAACATAGCTCATCTTCGGCCTTACTATACTTGAGCCATTGGCTCTGCTTATGTACATATTATAACAATGTATATATTATAAATACAATAAACCGGATCCTCAGCTAAAGCGGGGTATCTGTTTCATTTATATCATGTGTGGTTACATGGAGTTGTTCTGTTTTAAAGCGACCTCCGGTTTACCCCTTGCAAAAATTAAAAATATCACCTGGGGGCTCGGTCATGTCTGAACCGATGCAATACCTTTTGATAGGCGAAAGCCACCAGATCACATGGGGGCTCGGTCGTGTCCGAACTAATGCAACAACTTTTGATCGGCGAAATCCACCATATCACTTGGGGACACGGTCAAGTCTGAACCAGTCACGCCTCTTGATCGGCCTAAAGGCCTTAGAGTCACTTGGGGGCTTGGTCGAACCCGAACCATTGCCATGCCACTTGATCGGCGTAATGCCACGGTTTCATTTGGGGACCTGGCTGACTTGAACCACAGCTACGCCTATTGGGAGCTTGGTCGTGTCCGACCACGGTAACACCATCTGATCGGCTCAGTAAAGCCTCTTTTTTGCAAGCGGTTCTATCATTGCCTTTTGCTTCACATATCTTCTCTTGATAAAATTGCTGTTTTGCTTTGGTTGCGTTCTTAAACCGACAGCGTTTTACACCGGTTCAAGCAGCCAAATTTGCGGAACACGGTCCATTTTTACACCGGAGATTATTTACCCGGTTTGGTTTTTTCTGTTAACATCCTTTTTTGGAGTAACAAAATGTTTTAAAGCACGGTTTACACAGTAAACCGGCGTTATATATACAGGAGCTGCTTTCTCCCATGACGGTTTAGGGTTATTAAACCTCCGTTTCAAGATTGGCTAAACGCCTACTTCATGCCCAATAATGGCAGGTATTTCGTATCACAAATTTTGATCATATCTGCGAGTCTCCTTGCGTATATATATAAAGATTCATAAACCGGCTGGCGGTACAACCGCCCCGGTAGTTTAAGATTTTATGATTGTAGGAGATATAAATTGGCAATGTCAATCTTCCAAATAAAAGTATCAGCACAGATGCACGAAGGCATCTCAAGAAGCAAAAGTATTATCTATCCTATTACAAGGCAGCATGGTACTCGAATAAGATCATTGTTCTCTTGGCGGAATATAATAAGGCAGCTAGTTAATCATGCTTCCAGTTCACGCTTGCTCGCCGCCCCGGTTCGACTGTTGTGGGTCATCCTGCGCCGCTTCAGCTTCCTCATCTCTACCTAGTGGCTGGAAGTCAACAGTGGTCCAGTTGATTCCCATTAATGCTTGAAAGACAGCCTCCTCATGAATCAGTGAAGACGGTTCAATATCAGGAGCGTAAGTATGCTTACGGATTGGAGGAATCAGGTTCTCCGCTTCGGGGATTGGTGCAGCCACTCGTTTGTTCTGATCATTATACTGAGCTTGATAATGCGACAAATCAGCTTCTTCTGCCAATTGGCAGGCCAGAGGGCGCACTGCCCGGTTTATCGCTCTTAAATCCTCTTCTTGAATTCTGAGCCATCTTCTTTCAAGCTGGGATAGCCTTGAGCTGCCTCAACAGGATCAAAATCAGGCACCCGTGCTTTGGCCCGGATTAAGGCATTGATGGCTCCGGTTCGAGCAGCAGACTTTTCTAGCTCCTCAATCCGAGCAGGAAGCATTGACAATCTCTTCAGCGTATCTTGAATCAAGGAGGGTGCTGTATTATTATGTGACGCAGTTGAGATAATCCGCTGCGCTCCAGTGTATAGCTGCTCGGTTAAGGTGTAGGCAGCTTTCAGCTTCATTCGCACATCCGACCCCAAGTGGCTAATGCGGGTGCCTGCAACATGATAGAGCGGTTCACAATACCGGACCTGTTATAAGAGGATCAAGATTATCATAGAAGTCACAGGATGTTTACCAAAAATGGCGGCAGTCATTGCATGCACTTGTCACTTCACGCTGGTCAATTCATCTGTTACCGGTTTAAGGGCAGCCTCAGCGTCTTCAATTTTCTTGGTTAAAGTGGCCTTTTCTATGGCCCAATCAGCCCGTTCCTTCTTGAAACCCTCCTTCAGCTGTTCCATGGTACTTAAAGCGCTGGTTAACTCCTCCTTTGCCTTGGAGGTTTCAGCTTGTTGAGATTTCAAGTTCTCCTGAAGATCGGCGACTTGGTTTTCTTTGGCCTTTAGGTCAGCCTGCATTCAGACAGTTATGCGGTTCAACAAATGATGCAGAAAATGAAGTACCAACCACATAACAAGTTATGCACTTTGTACTTGGGGGCTAATGCCTATTTGATCTACAGCTGTCACCTGGCTGCAAAGTCCCAAGCTCAATACAAATATTCAACTTGGCACTTGGGGGCTAATGGCTATTTGTTCAATATTATTTCTGATGATATTGTATGAAGATTGAAAGTCTCGATTCAACTATAATAAGTTGAACCGACCCTTGGGGGCTACATCAGTGAACTTTGGAGCATTGAAGTTTTACGTCAAGACCCGATTCAACTATAATAAGTTGAACCGGCCCTTGGGGGCTATATTGGCAATATACTGGAACAAGCACATGGAAATTACCTCAAGTTTTTCCTTCATCATCTTTACCAGACCAGCCTCATAATCACGGCTAGTATATAACTGGTTCAAATAACCAGAGTGAAGGTCTTGGGCGTTCAGAGCAGCGTACGTCGCCAGATCAACATCCCATTTGCCTTTTCTCATGGCAGAAAATTCTTCTTTGGCAATATGCTTGGCTAAAGCGACGGGATTCCCTGGCTCGGAACGACCAATGCCGGTGATTATGACTTCATCATCCTTAGACTCGCCGGTTTGCACGGGCGCAGTCGATTTATAGGCAGGACTGGTGGATTTCTCAATCCGGATGGGGCTGGCAGGCTGGTCAGCAGGACCGTAGGCGTAAACAAAACCTTCTTCAGCAGTAGCAACTTCATCCTGCACTAACGGATCATTGGCCACATCTTCCTGGATGGCCGCTTCAACATTTGGGGTGGCACTCGGTTCAGGAGCAGTTTCTTCTCCGGCCGCTTTATCCAGGCGGGCTTTTTTGCTCGGCCTCGGTTTAGCCCTGAAAGGACATGCAAAGTTAAAAACGGTCTATGTTGCAAGATAAAATACCAGGAACATTATGATAAGTGCAAATTTACCCAAGCACGGTTTTTAGTGGAGGCAGCTGGGTGCCAGTTGACTCGCCAGAGGATGAGTGGGAGGTGACCTGATAATCGGAGTCAGATGGGTTAAGCGGTTGACGAAAACAGCCCGCTGTAGGACGAATACTGACAAGCAAAGTAGAGACCTCTGAACGACGTCTCCGAACCGGATTGTTCGGTAAACCGGCGGAGGTAACTACCTGGCCGCTGTGTCGGGTTGTGTGGTGCACCTCATGCTGTTGGGTCTTCATAAGAAAGTTGGGATCCAAGTAAGCAAGAGGATGAGAAATTTTAACTTTTTGGTTTGCCTGACGAATTTTGTGTGAGGGCGGAAGGCTTGAATCAGAAGAAAGAGTAATTACCTCTGCATCATCAGCATGGCTAGCTTTGGCATCATCCTAACAAATATCATCATCAATAAGGTGTATAAAAAGTAAACCGAGGGAATCAAGTTCTGCCTCAAGGTCCGGATTACCCACATCGTCATCATCGGGCGGATCAGAAGATGCGGTGGTCTTCCTTTTGTGGGCAGATTTCTTAATGACCTTTGTCTTAGGTCGGGTTGGTCTTTTCTGCCTTATCTTGTGAGAGCTTCTTACTCCAAAATGGGTCATTACCCTGCGTCGGCAGATATTGGTATCAATAAAAAACAAGTACAATAGCATCAGAGCTAGTGAAAAGAAAAAATGTAAACTTACGGCTGGTGGTTTGTTGGTAGCACAGAAAGGAAGCAGGCCGGTACGGGCGCAGACGTGCTCCGGTTCGTTCAAAATTTTCTTCACAGCTTCTGTGACTTCTTCATCAGTAAGCTGGATGTTTACATGCCACAGCGGATCGTCAACACTTCCCGTATATTCACACATCAAACCGGGGCATTGGCTGAGCGGCAGTATACTCCAGGATATCTAGCAACGGGCAAGATCAACTCCTGTTAAACCGTTGGCCATAAAGGCTCTAAGCTTGGATAGTTGGGGAGCGTACTTCATCCTCTCTTTGCCAGTTAACCTCTGGGGAAAGGGGTGCGTGTTGCTAAGGCGCTCCGGACGAAAACCAGGCAAGGGATTTTCGTTATCAAGGGAGGTGTCTTGGCAATAGAACCATGTATTATTCCATTCCTGGGGATGACTTTGCAGTTTCGCATGAGGATAAGTGACCTCTTTCCTTTTTTGAATCGCCACGCCGCCCAGCTCCATATTGGAACAGTCCGGAAATTCTGTATGGCGGTTTAGATGGAAACAATCTCGGAACAGCTCCACTGTAGGTTCCTCTTGAAAGAACACCTCCCAGAGCACTTGGAAATGGCATATATTGGTGACAGAATTGGGGCCAGTATCTTGTGGATGAAGCTGGAAGTTGGCTAAGACATCCCGGTAGAATTTTGAACCGGGCGGATTAAAACCTCGAGCTAGGTGATCCGCAAAGACTACAACTTCTCCTTCTCGAGGTGTGGGAGGACACTCTTTGCCTAGGACCCTCCAGTGGATGGTGTTTCTACTGCTTAAAGCGCCGGTCAAGACCAAGTTGTTCAGCTGCGTTTCTGTAACCCGAGAAGGAGCCCAGTTGCACTCGTACACTTGTTTAGCCATGATGGAGTCTACAGAACAAAGCGATTCCGGTTCAAGGTTGTGTTGAGTACAGGTTATATGCTGATATGATCAATGTTAAACCGGAGGAAGCTAATCATGAATCGGAGTTTGCAAAGCGGCATAATTGGTTAAGGAATTCTGGCGGTTCAACAAGGGGACTAATGGTGTATACCAGTTTGGTATTTCTATTCTACAAAGTTAAACCGCTGGATCTAAATGATGAAACAGTTGGGATTGCGGATGAACAAGTATGCGGAAACAGATTTCACAAAATTCTATTATAGCATTGGATCTGGCGCGTGCTCGTAAAAGGGATAAATATTCAAGACCTAGAAGCAGTTGTGCAGTCATGGATCAGATCTACGGTCCAAAAATATTACGGTAAAGGCGGATGCTAAAAACTACCGCTGTATGGAGCAAAGGTTCATAGATTCATCTGAAGATCTATCTCGTTTGAGCTCGAAGCAGACGAAGAACACTAGAAGAACATGGAAACCCTAAGAACAGATCTGAGCTGAAAATAGCAGAAGACTTACCGGAGCTATGGGAATGCGGAGAATCGCCGCGGTGCTCTGGTACGTTCAGGATGACGCAGCGGCCTAGGTCGATGCAGAAGTTGACGACGGTGGCGGAGCTCCGGAGCAGGATGGCTTGAGGAAGACGAAGCAGAAGGGCACACAAGGGAAAAAGGAAATGACCCCTCGGTCCTATTTATAAGGAAAAGGGACATGTGTCAGGCGCGAGAATCAAGGAGCCACGAAGCGGAGCTGACACCTCGATTGTTGTGGATCTATTAAATAAGAAAGTATCACTTCATAATGGCAGATGACGTCATTCCGGTTCACAGCGACCAGAGAAGATGATGACACGACGGTTCAAAAATTACGAGAAGATGTTGAAAGTGAAGATTTCTGCTAAGGATTGACATGAACCCATTGAAATCAATCTGGGGCCTAATGTTGGGGATATTACTACTGGGCGTAAACCGGCCTACCTGGGCCGGGTTAACTTCATCAGTAGTCCAAAGGTGTTAAAGCCCAGAAGCTAGATAAAGGCCCAAGGCCATAGTCGGTTCAGCACGTGTAGCCATAAACCGATGTGTATATGAACTTGTATTGTAAGTTAGGAATAGGAAGAGACCAACCCGGATACGAGTATGAACCGGAGATTGGGACTCTGTGAATCGACGGGCGTCACCCGTGTATATAAGGGGACGACCCGATAGCGGTTCAAGGACAGACAACCACAACTCGAGACCTAGGCGAAGCTTGTTTGCTCCCTAGTCATCGAAACCCCATCAATTCCATCACAAACTAGACGTAGGCTTTTACCTTCATCGAAGGGGCCGAACTAGTATAAACCCTTTGTGTCCCTGTGTCCGCTTTAACCCCTTTGAGTTAACCCGTTGCGATGGCTCCACAACTAAGTCCTTTCGCTAGGACATCTGCCGTGACAAACCCACGACAGATCTCACGAAGGTTTTGTTGAGTTTTGTGTGATTGAAGTTTTCAAGTTTTGGGTTATCTTACGATGGATGAAGGAATAAGGAGTAGAAGAGCCTAAGATTGGGGATGCCCCGACATCCCACGCTATTATCCATAAATGAGCAACCAAATAATCTTGGGGATGCCCCCGAGTAGCATCCCCTCTTTCTTCTAACGACCATCGGTATTTTACTCAAAGCTATATTTTTATTCGTCACATACTATGTGTTTTGCTTGGAGCGTCTTGTATGATATGAGTCTTTTTTTTTCATTTTGTGTTTTAAATCTTGACCCCTTGCTGTACATACCTATTCGGGAGAGCTAAAATTATGTCATGATTTGTTAGAATTTCTCTCTATGCTTCACTTAAATTTTTATGAGCTATGGACTTGCTCTAGTGCTTCACTTATATCTTTTTGAGCACGGTGTGCTTAGTATTTTTTGAAGAAATGCTCTCTTTATTCACTTAGATTTATTTGAGAGTTAGTAAAATTTTCAAGAAATTCTCTCTTGCTTCACTTAAATTATTTTGAGAGAAAGAAAGAAAAATTAAGCTCATGATCTTCACTTATATTTGTTTGAGCTTATGAAAAGCAACACATGAAAATTAGTCCCAAAGTGATAGATATCCACGAAGGATATAATAAAAACTTTCATGAAGATCATTGAACAAAATAAACTTGATTCCTAGTAATAGTTTTGCGCCTTCGCTCTCGCGCCTTTAACCGGCGATGCTACCGATTCTGCGGCTCCGGCTGGTGGTGCAGGCGAGGGCGATGCCACCAAGGAAGGAACACCCCTTGCGAGCGTCGGCGGTGCATAGAGATGATTCACTTGCGGCTGCTTTCCTGTTTTACTCCTGCAACATGCATCATGCCTCGTGGAAGCGTTTAAACTTGTGTTTGATATTTGGGAGAACAATATGTCTTGTAATATTTGCTTTGAGATTTTGCGATTTTCTTCCTATTCTATTTATGTTCTACGTCGGCAGAGCCCAGCCCCGCGCAAACCTCAGCCTCCGTTGGATCATTCGGAGACCAGGATGAGACCAAGGTGTGAGGGGCTACTTGACCAATTAGGCTCCTGAGTCGCGATGCTCAGGACTCCCCCTTGACGCGCAAACAACTTATAGGAAGGGGACGCAGGACTTGGTTTAGTGTTTTACGTCGGCAGGGCCCAGCCCTGCGCATACCTTAATCGCCATTGGGCCGACCGGAGACCAGGACGGAACCAAGGAGTGAGGGGCTACGTGAGAGGATCGAGAAGAGGTGTCTAGAGGGGGGGTGATTAGACACTAAGTACCAAAATTTGCAGTTTTTAATATTCTTCAGTTTAGGTGGAGTTTAAGCACAACTTTAATGAATACAATACATATCAAGCAAGCATGCAATGAGTATATGAGCAGCGGAAAGTAAAGCATGCAACTTGCAAGAATGTAAAGAGAAGGGTTTGGAGTATTCAAACGCAATTTGATACACGGATGTTTTTGGCGTGGTTCCGATAGGTGGTGCTATCGTACATCCACGTTGATGGAGACTTCAACCCACGGAGGGTAACGGTTGCGCGAGTCCACAGAGGGATCCACCCATGAAGGGTCCACGAAGAAGCAACCTTGTCTATTCCATCATGGCCGTCGCCCACGAAGGACTTGCCTCACTAGTGGTAGCTCTTCACAAAGTAGGTGACCTCCTTGCCCTTACAAACTCCTTTGTTCAACTCCACAATCTTCTCGGAGGCTCCCAAGTGACACCTAGCCAATCTAGGAGACACCACTCTCCAAGAAGTAACAAATGGTGTGTTGATGATGAACTCCTTGCTCTTGTTCTTTAAATCATAGTCTCCCCAACACTCAACTCTCTCTCATAGGATTTGGATTTGGTGGAAAGAAGATTTGAGTGGAAAACAACTTGGGAAGGCTAGAGATCAAGATTCATATGGTAGGAATGGAATATCTTGAGCTCAACACAAGTGTAGGTAGTTCTCTCTCAGAAAATGTGTATTGGAAATGAAGATCTGTTCTGATGGCTTTCTCCACGAATGAAGAATGGGTGGAGGGGTATATATAGCCTCCACACAAAATCTAACCGTTACACACAATCTGCTAAACTCGGTGGGATCTAATCATTAAACTCGGTCGGACCGATTCAGCAAACCTAGTGACCGTTAGGATTTTTGGTGGGACTGAGATGCAACTCGGTAGGACCGATAAGGTTAGGGTTAGGGCATAACGTAATCTCGGTGTGACCGATTACACAAACTCGGTGAGACCGATTTTGGTAACAAGCTAACCAGAGAATTTGTCAGGCAAACTCGATGAGACCGATTACACAAACTCGGTGGGACCGATTTGGTAATAAGCTAACCAGAGGATTTGCATTGTAATCTCGGTAGTACCGATTGCGCAAACTCGGTGAGACCAATTTTGGCAATGGACATACACAGTGAGATTGCAATCCCATCTCGGTGAGACTGAGATCCCTATCGGTGGAACCGATTTGCTAGGGTTTGTAGAAGTGGCTATGACATGTGAAACTCGGTGGCTCCAGATAGAAAGAATCGGCGAGGCCGAGTTTGACTTTAGGTTTGGGTCATATGTGGATATGGAAAGGTAGTTGAGGATTTTGGAGCATATCACTAAGCACATGAAGCAAGAGGCTCATTAAGCAACACCTCATCCCCTCTTGATAGTATTGGATTTTCCCATAGACTCAATGTGATCTTGGAGCACTAAAATAGAAAATGTAGAGTCTTGATCTTGAAGCTTGAGCCAATCCTTTGTCCTTAGCTTCTTGAAGGGGTTCCACATCGTTTAGTCCATGCCACTCCATTGTTGAACTTATCTGAAACATACTAGGTAAGAGTGTTAGTCCAACAAGAGATATGTTGACATTAATTACCAAAACCACCCAGGGAGCACTTGTGCTTTCAATCTCCCCCTTTTTGGTAATTGATGACAACATACATCAAAGCTTTAGATAAAAATATAGAGAATAGAAAGTAAAGCTTTGGAAAGACATGTAACATGCATAGGCTCCCCCTACATGTATGCAATGATGTGAATATGGAATATAGAGGCATGTGACTGCATAAACATGACAGAGTAAGCAATGTGTTACATGTATCTTGGCTATATCCATCAGAGCAAATGATGTGACTGTGAGAAAAATACCTTCATGCTCATGAGTCTTTCTTGCAAACAGTATGTACATCAGCAAGAATTTCTCATTCTCATGACAATGATGCATATACTTACCTTGTGGTCCTGGGTTGGCTTAGGATGGAATGAACCTGCGCAAACAAGGTTAGATAACACAGATACATCTACTGACCAGAGCAAACAAGAGAAACCACAAGAGAACCAAGACTGGGATGACATGTAGAGTGAGTACTAAGTACTGCATTGGATATAGACATGTCCCCAAAGGTAAAGATATGCAATAGAATCATAGATTTCCTTCCCTTAGATGTCTTGCTCCCCCTGAATCTAATCATGAGATATTGGGAGAAGATAGGGAACAGAAAATCAGAGCAATAGAAAATAATCAACAGAGCTTGAGCTAAAGCAAGCAACCAAACAAACAAACAAACAAACATGTCTTTCCCCTTTTAAAGACATGTGACATCTCTCCTCTTGAACACCAAGCAAATGGGGCATTGATGATATTACTTTCTCTCCCACTGAGTATTCTCTCTTTCTCCCCCTATAGGAAGGATTAAGCTTTGATGTGATCTCTCTCTCCCCCTTTGACATCAATTTCCAAGAAGGGTCTTCTGAATATGTGATACAAATGGGTTGGTCCTTGAGTCACAGAGCAAAGCAGCATGTGTAACATGATGCTGGTAGAGGACAAGAATCATTGAGTGGAGCTGAAGCAAATAGAAATCAGGAATAAGTGGCAAGTTGGTTTTCCTGTGATTAAATCAGTGACTACGAGTTGTGTGCTTCGGTTGCACCGAAAGATTTCGGTTAGGCCGAAGAAAACAAACCGGTGTGACTGAGTTCATTAGAGTGAAACTACTTGTCACCTCAGCTCACTAGACAAGTAAGAATCTCACAAAGATTTGCAAGGAATTAACTGAAAGATTTGCAATGAATTGGATGCAGAAAATGCAGAACAAAGAGAAAAGAAAAGAAACTAAAAGATCTAGATGAACTTTTTTTTGAAAGGGGAAGCAAATATGCAAGAGACAAATGCAATAACACAGAAAAGAACACAAGAGAACTTCATCTAGAGTTGGGCGGTGACAAAGTCACCTTTGTTAGAGTATATTGACTTAGGAGTCAAGTGAGAGCACTTGATCATAGGTCATACTCATTGTTTAAGCTCAAAATGGGGTTACCATTTTTCGTTTAAGCATCTTGATGTATTCACATCTTGTTGAGTTGCTTTGACTCATGATTTGGAGTAAAGCTTCTCTAAGATGGAATGACATACCTTGGGTGGTGGTGTGGGTCTTGCTCATGTAGTTGAACTTGTGTGGGTTGCTCAGGGTTGATGTAGTTCATCAATAGTTGGGAGCACCACTTGGAGTTTGAGTTCATCTACCTACATGGGTTAGTCTTGCAAGGAAAAGCACTTGTGTATCCAAAATGACAATTATAGGATTTAACATAGAATTCGTCGAAGGATATGTTTGAGTGGCTTCGTGCTTCCTTGTCTTCAACTACCATTGTGTAGAGACTTGGTGATGTAGAGATTACTCAAGATGTGAGTGTGTTGCAATCTCATAGAATCAGATTCAACCAAGTACCTACAGGGGTTAGATAACATGCAAGGTGCAAATATATCCAAGACATATGAATGGCTTCATAAGAGATATATCAAGGATTAATCATAGGCTCATGCTTGCATGTATCAAATGCAGTTCCTACTCCAAGTTTGAAGCATCAATGATGTTCAATTCACCTCTTAACCCGCAAAACACTTTCTCATCAAGTGGTTTAGTGAATATATCCGCCAATTGCTTATCGGTGCGAACATGCTTAAGGTTAATGTCCCCTTTGGTAACATGATCTCGAATGAAATGATGACGAACTTCATTATGCTTAGTTCGAGAATGTTGCGTGGGATTGTGAGCAATCTTAATAGCACTTTCATTGTCACATAGCAATGGAACATGTTGCACATATATCCCATAATCTTTAAGAGTTTGGGTCATCCAAAGTAATTGAGCACTGCATTTGATTAGACACAAGAGATATACCAATTGAGAGGATCGAGAAGAGGTGTCTAGAGGGGGGGGGGTGATTAGACACTAAGTACCAAAAGTTGCAGTTTTTAATATTCTTCAGTTTAGGTGGAGTTTAAGCACAACTTTAATGAATACAATACATATCAAGCAAGCATGCAATGAGTATATGAGCAGCGGAAAGTAAAGCATGAAACATGCAAGAATGTAAAGAGAAGGGTTTGGAGTATTCAAACGCAATTTGAGACACGGATGTTTTTGGCGTGGTTCCGATAGGTGGTGCTATCGTACATGCACGTTGATGGAGACTTCAACCCACGGAGGGTAACGATTGCGCGAGTCCACGGAGGTCTCCACCCATGAAGGGTCCACGAAGAAGCAACCTTGTCTATTCCATCATGGCCGTCGCCCACGAAGGACTTGCCTCACTAGCGGTAGCTCTTCACAAAGTAGGCGATCTCCTTGCCCTTACAAACTCCTTTGTTCAACTCCACAATCTTGTCGGAGGCTCCCAAGTGACACCTAGCCAATCTAGGAGACACCACTCTCCAAGAAGTAACAAATGGTGTGTTGATGATGAACTCCTTGCTCTTGTGCTTCAAATCATAGTCTCCCAACACTCAACTCTCTCTCATAGGATTTGGATTTGGTGGACAGAAGATTTGAGTGGAAAGCAACTTGGGAAGGCTAGAGATCAAGATTCATATGGTAGGAATGGAATATCTTGAGCTCAACACAAGTGTAGGTAGTTCTCTCTCAGAGAATGTGTATTGGAAATGAAGATCTGTTCTGATGGCTTTCTCCACGAATGAAGAATGGGTGGAGGGGTATATATAGCCTCCACACAAAATCTAACCGTTACACACAATCTGCTAAACTCGGTGGGACCGAATTATTAAACTCGGTTGGACCGATTCAGCAAACATAGTGTCCGTTAGGATTTTCGGTGGGACTGAGATGCAACTCGGTAGGACCGATATGGTTAGGTTTAGGGCATAACGTAATCTCAGTGTGACCGATTACACAAACTCGGTGAGACCGATTTTGGTAACAAGCTAACCAGAGAGTTGGTCAGGCAAACTCGGTGAGACCGATTACACAAACTCGATGGGACCGATTTGGTAATAAGCTAACCAGAGGATTTGCATTGTAATCTCGGTAGTACCGATTGTGCAAACTCGGTGAGACCGATTTTGGCAATGGACATACACAGTGAGATTGCAATCCCATCTCGGTGAGACCGAGATCCCTATCGGTGGAACCGATTTGCTAGGGTTTGTAGCATTGGCTATGACATGTGAAACTCGGTGGCTCCGGATAGAAAGAATCGGTGGGGCCGAGTTTGACTTTAGGTTTGGGTCATATGTGGATATGGAAAGGTAGTTGAGGATTTTGGAGCATATCACTAAGCACATGAAGCAAGAGGCTCATTAAGCAACACCTCATCCCCTCTTGATAGTATTGGCTTTTCCTATAGACTCAATGTGATCTTGGATCACTAAAATAGAAAATGTAGAGTCTTGATCTTGAAGCTTGAGCCAATCCTTTGTCCTTAGCTTCTTGAAGGGGTTCCACATCCTTTAGTCCATGCCACTCCATTGTTGAAATTATCTGAAACATAGTAGGTAAGAGTGTTAGTCCAACAAGACATATGTTGACATTAATTACCAAAACCACCCAGGGAGCACTTGTGCTTTCACTATGTGACCAGTTAGGCTCCTGAGTCGCGATGCTCAGGAGTCCCCCTTGACGTGCAAACAACCTTCATATCTTTTCCCTCACCGACGCTCGGCTCGGGAGGGGCGCGCGACGACCAGGTCCGGGGAACCTGGTTGGGTAGCATACACTTGGGCGTGACCCGAGCGCAGCCCCCGTGCCCAGCCCCGTCGCATGACTGTCCCAAAGGGAGGTGCTGCGGTGAGGCCGGACACTAAGCTCAAGGGCTCCCTGAAGTTGATACTTCCGTGGGGCCTCCCTCAGTTGTTTATCACCAGCGCGGAGCATAGCGCTTCCGCACTTGCACGGGCATGGACGCTCCTCGGCAGTGTCGACGACCAGCGCGGACCATGGTGCTTCCACTGGTACGTGGGAGGGGACTCCCTACCGCGGAGAGCCCCCGGGGCGTGTACAGCCCCACCCTGACACGTGGCTTGCACGGCATGGCTAGATGAGGTGTGTTTGGGCACTCGTGAGCCAGCGTGGGACTCACGAGGCCCTACCTCAAGGTGGGTTGTGCCTGGTCTTGATTCTTGCTTGCTATGGTGGTCCTGCGAGGTGGTTAGACAACCTGCGCCGAACAAATCTCCTGAGGTTATCGCGTGAGAAGGCCAAGCACCAACGGCCCTAGGAGGTGACGTGAACGGGACCAGCCCGCCATACAGAGCTCAGCCGTTGGATTTATCGACACTGCAGGGACGGGCCCGAGCACAGACGTCGTGCCTAACCTTTCTCACACGACGGGTCCTGAAAAAAGACGATCGGCGTGCAGCTCCCGTGGTAAGTGACAATCAAGCAGGTGATAGTCATAGATAGATTAAGCATGGAAAGCAAACTAGCTCAAGTAAACGCATGGGAGATACATGCCACTAGGTCAGACCCGAGCGGCTTGGGGATGATGCAGCCCATGGGGCGCCCCCTGCAAGGTAAGCTAAAGATGTAAAGGGATACATGCCACAGGGACGGACCCACGCGGCCTGGGAATGATGCAGCCCGAGGGGCGCTCCCAGCTAAAAGAATTTGAAAGATGTCACCTGGTTCCGTCACGGAAGGGGTGTTGAGGCAGCTGAAGATGTGTGGTGCAGGGGTTGCTCCTCACGAGCCACCAGGGCCTTGAGCCTCAGGAGGCCCTGGGGGTCCAGGTGGTTCCTTGAGGACCGTCTCCATCTCCGCCAGGACTGCGTGGTGCCTGGCCTCCTGAGCCGCCAAGATGCTCTGCAGGCCGCGCTGGAAGGCGGATGCCACACTCGGCAGGCCAAAGGGCATGCGAACGTAGCTGTGAGGTGGGCCCTCGCAGCGTCACACGCGCGAAGGCCAGAAGGGCTCTTGAGACGCAGCCCTGTTGATCCGTGGGACGTCGATGCAAACGCGTAGCCCGACATCGTCGCTTGGATGGGGAGCTGCGCCCGGTGAGCGGCGGTCGCCGCTCATGGCTCTTGCATCCTGCAGTCCTCGAGTGGTCTGGGCAATGAATTCCTAAGCGTCGAGCGCTCCTCATCCTGTGTCCTCCTGAGGGAAACATGCGGCAAAGCACGCCTCCATGTGGTGCCCGAGCGCCTCCCTCGTGACGTTGGCAAGGTCTGAGGCCCTCCAAAAGAGAGCCCCCGAGCCCTGCCCGAGGAGGGCGCCGGGCGCGCCTTCCTATGCGAGGGAGGGAGGCGCCCCAGGCGTGGGCGCTGATCCTGACAAGGTACCACTTGCGGCGCCGCTCTCCTGAGGCCCTGTGTGGAGCAGCTGCTTCTTCTTATTGGGGATGGCCTCAGGAGGGTACTGAGGTCCATTGTTGTCGGGGTCTTCGATTAACGCTGCTTGGAAGGCGCGCTCGAGGGAGCATACTGCATCTCTTTCCTCGCAGGGGACTATGATGATCCCACTGCTTCCTTGCATCTTGAGGACGTTGTAGCCGTGGTGCGTCACTGCCATGAACTTAGCCAGGGCCGGGTAGCCGAGGATGGCATTGTATGGCAGAGAGATGTGAGCAACGTCGAAGTTGATGAGCTCAGTGCGGTACTTGTTGCATTCTTCGAAGGTGACGGGAAGGCGGACCTGCCCTAATGGCGTGGTGGAGCCGTTAGTCACTCCTGAGAAGGGCTTGGTAGGCTGAAGCTGATCATATGGCACTTGAAGGCTGTCGAACGTCTCGACGGACAGGACGTTGAGCCCTGCGCCGCCGTCGATGAGGGTCTTGGTGACTTGTACGTTGTTGATGATGGGTGAACAAAGCATCGGGAGAGCGCCAGCGGTTGCCCCGCACTTGAGCTGACCTGCCGAACTGAAGGTGATGGCGCACTTGGACCACCTGAGCGGGCGCGTGGCCTCGAGCCTGGGGAGTACTTCATTCACCTCGCGAGCAAACTGCTTGAAGATGCGTTGAGAGGCTGGGCCTTGAGCTCCGCCCAAGATGCAGGCGATCATGCGCGGCTCTTGGAAGCCCCCAGCCCCCTCGTCCTGATGGTGGTCGTCGTTCCTTCTTGGTGGTGGAGGCAGCGGAGGAAGACCGGCGTTGCCCTGAGGGCGGTCCTCGCGAGGCTGATCCCTCCAGGCGCCCTTGCAAGGTTGATCCTGCCAACGGTCCTCAAGAGGCCGGTTGTGCCACTCCTGATGTGGGCCACGGTCGTCCCAGCGTCCTCCGCCGCGTCCTCCTCCTTGGTCGTAGCCCCGGCCGCTGCGCTCGAGGCGTCGACCAAAGCGTCCATCGCGAATGGCCCTAAGCTCTTGACAGTCGTTGGTGTTGTGGCTGTGCACATTGTGGAAGGCGTAGAACGGTCGGCTGATCTTGGATGAACCAGGGTAGTCCCTGCCGCGCTTCGTGTCCGGCTCTACAACGAGCACGGCGATTCCGTTGCGCTTCACGTCCTTGGCCTTGGCTTTCTTCTCCTCCGTGTCAGCAGCCGGGAGCTCGAGGAGGGAAAGGCATCCCTCCTTAGGTCTTGCGCACTTGGTCGCCAGGTTGAACAGCTCCAGGGATGTGCACAGCTCCTCGTGGATGGCGAGCTCCTCGTTCATCTTGATGTTGTGGACGCCATCAGAAAACGCCAAGCCGATGACCTCGTCTGTCACCTTAGGTATCTTGGGGCGAACGTTGTTGAAGCGCTGGATGTACTTCGGGAGGATCTCTCCTGGTTGCTGCTTGATGCGACGTAGGTCACCCGTGGTCGGGGGGCGGTTGCGAGTGCCCTGGAAGTTGGCGATGAAGCGGTCGCGCATCTCGTTCCAGGAGGAGATGGAGCCGGGAGGCAGGTTTAGGAGCCTCGAGCGCGTGCCATCCTTGAGCACCATGGGGAACCAGTTCGCCATGACTTTCTCGTCTCTGTTAGCCGCCTCGATGCTCAGCTCGTAGAGCTGCAGGAACTCTACGGGGTCGGGGGTGCCGTCGTAGCGAGGAGGCAGATCCGGCTTGAACTTGCCAGGCCAGGCGACGCTACGAAGCTCGACGGTGAAGGCGCGACAGCCAGCCGTGGTCACCGGGGCCCGCCGTGGAGGTGGAGCTTGATCTTGGTGCTTGTGCGCCGCCACGGCGAGTGGTGCAAGGCCATGCCGCGGCAAGCGATCCTGACGTGGCGGTGCAGGGAGCGGTGGAGCGTTCTCTTGCAGCCGAGGGACTTCTTGACAGCTTCTTTCTTCACGCGCGGGTGCCTGGTGCAGCGGGTCGGGTCGTGGGGCCGCACGCCTTGGCTCCGGGGCGCCGTCTTGGTGCTGAGGTGGTGGAGGAGCTCCATGAGCCATGTCACCTTTAGCTGGTGGAGGGCGAGGTAGCGAGAGAGACGGCACAGGGGATCCCCCTACGGCGCAGACAAGCTTGGCTATGCGGTCGAGCCTGTCCTCGTAGGGGTCGTTGACGGGGCGGTAGCGCAGGAGCTCGCGTGCCATGAGCAGCGTGGCCTACGCATCCATGGGAGCGCGACGAGCATCGGACGATGAACCGGCCGGGGTCAGCGACAGAGTGGTGGTGCGACCTTCCCGCCGCACCGAGGGGTGCCGCGGGGATGCTTGCTGCTCGTTCCTCGCCGGGCCGGTGACAGCAGGCGATGGAGAACGACGGGGAGGCACGCCGACGGGAGCCGTCTGAATGGCGCGGGCGGCGAGGGTGGCCCGGCACTCAGCACAGGCGTGACGAGTGTCCGACATGGTTGTGGTGGAGCGGTGAAGCACGGATCGACGAGAGGAAGGCTTCAGCGCACCCCTACCTAGCGAGCCAAATGTCGGATTTAGGGTTCCGGCAAAACCCTTGAGGTTCGAACACTGGGGTGCGCACGAAGATCTCTCCTCTCCCACGCTCTCACACTCCACGATCTTACGGACTAACTCGTTGAACCCGAAGAACACGAGGACGCAAGATTTATACTGGTTCGGGCCACCGTTGTGGTGCCCTACTCCAGTGTGGTGGTGGTGGATTGCCTCTTGGGCTGAGGATGAACGGTACAAGGGAAGAACAACCTCCTGAGGAGAGGTGTTCTTGTGCTTGGTGAGCTGGTGTGTGGGTGAGGATCGCTCAAGATGAGTTCAGGTGGGTGAGGATCCGATCCCCACCTACTGTGGTGACTAGTCCTATTTATAGAGGCCCTGGTCCTCTTCCCATATATTGAGCGGGAAGGGATGCCACAATAGCCAATTTGAAAGGGGACAGCTAGTACAAGCTATCCTGACAAAAGTAGTCTTCGCCTGCCAAAGGCTCTGGTGGTGACGCCGTCTTGGGATCCATGATGACCTCCGTCTCGCCGTCCTGCTGGTCTTGGTCTCATTGCACCGATATGGAAACATTTGCTTGACGCCTCGATACTCTTCGCCTGTGCTTTCCTCCTTAGAACCAAAGAGGAAACAAGGACACTGTGCGCGTTGGCGCCCGCCTGGCCTTGATCGTCATGGCTCATGTCATGAGAACCTCGTGAGGTTTGCCTTGCCTTGATCTCTCCGCCCCTCGCGAGCCAGCTTGGTGAGGCCGCTCCCGAGGAGGTCTTGTGTCGTCCGCCTCACGAGGCTTGGCCCCTCGCGAGGGTCTTGAGTGCTTGCCGGTGAGGATGGGTCGTACGGGCCCGCTTGTGGAGCCACGTCGTGGGCCGCAGGCAAGCAAGTCTGGGGACCCCCATTCCCAGAACGGTGACAGAGTGTGTTTCATGAATAGATCAATGGTTGAGCATGATGGGCTAGGGATAACTTATTTTAGAGGTGATATTTTGAAAGACATGGTTGCTTGTTGATATGCTTCAGTATTTAAATTATCATGTCAAAACTAGACTATTGCTTTGAATCACATAAAAGTCCAAATGTCCATGCCATAAAGAAAAGAATATGATATGACATGTTAGGCACCATTCCACATCAAAAATTCTGTTTTTATCACTTACCTACTTGAGCACGAGTAGGAGTTAAGCTTGGGGATGCTGATACGTCTCCAACGTATCTATAATTTTTTATTATTCCATGCTGTTATATTATCAACCTTGGATATTTGATAATCATTTTATAGTTATTTTATATCATATTTTGGTACTAACCTATTGACATAGTGCCAAGTGCCAGTTGTTGTTTTCTGCATGTTTTTACATCGCAGGAAAGCAATATCAGACGGAGTCCAAACACAACGAAACTCCACGAAGATTTTTTTGGACCAGAAGGAACATAATGGGCCTAGGCTACGCCTGGGGGTGCTCCGAGGAGAGCACAACCCACCAGGGCATGCCAGGAGGCCTAGGCGCACCCTAGTGGGTTGTGCCCACCTCGGGTGCCCCCCGGACCGCCTCTTTGCTCTATAAATACCCCAATATTCCCAAAACCCTAGGGGAGTTGACAAAATATTGATCCAGCCGCCGCAGCGTCCAGAACCACCGGATCCAATCTAGACACCATCTCGGATGGGGTTCACCACCTCCATTGGTGCCTCTCCGATGATGCGTGAGTAGTTCTTTGTAGACCTTTGGGTTCGTAGTTAGTATCTAGGTGGATTCGTCTCTCTCTCTCTCTTTGAATTCTAAATACAATGGTCTCTTGGAGATCCATATGATGTAACTCTTTTGCGGTGTGTTTGTTGGGATCGATGAACTTTGTTTATGATCAGATCTATCTTTTTATATCCATGCACGTTATTTGAGTTTCTTTGATCTCTTATATGCATGATTTCTTATAGCCTCGTATTTCTTCTCCATAATTTGGGTTTACTTTGACCAACTTGATCTATTTATCTTGCAATGGGAGGAGGTGCTTTGTAGTGGGTTCGATCTTACGGTGCTTTATCGAAGTGACAAAAGGGGAACCGACACGTATGTACTGTTGCTACTAAGGATAAAATGATGCGGTCTATCTCTACATAGATAGATCTTGTCTACATCATGTCGTCGTTCTTATTGCATTACTCCGTTTTTCCATGAACTCAATACACTAGATGCATGCTAGATAGCAGTCGATGTGTGGAGTAATAGTAGTAGATGCAGGTAGGAGTCGGTCTACTAATCTTGGACGTGATGTCTATTAATGATCATTGCCTAGATATCGTCATCAGTATTTGAAGTTCTATCAATTTCCCAACAGTAATTTTTTCACCCACCATTTGCTATCTTTCCCGAGAGAAGCCACTGGTGAAACCTACGGCCCCCGGGTCTCTTTCTCATATATTTGCCTTCGCGATCTACTTTTCTTTTGCATTTATTTTCAGATATATTAAACTAAAAATACAAAAATTCCTTGCTGCAACTTATTCTTATTTACTTATTTGGCTTTCGATCTATCAATCTACTACAACTTTATCTCACGTCCGTTTGCCTATCCTGAGGCGCCGTACCCGAAAGGGATTGACAACCCCTTTAACACGTCGGGTTGCGAGGATTTGTTATATGTGTGTAGGGGCTGTTTATGTTGTGTTGCTTGGTTCTCCTACTCATTCGATAGCCTTGGTTTGATATCTGAGGGAAATACCTACCGCCGATGTGTTGCATCATCCCTTCCTCTTTGGGGAAATACCAACGTAGCTTCAAGCGACATCACCCGGTGCCCCGCCCCGCCGCCCCGAGCCGCCCAGGCTCCCCGCCCCGCTGCCCCGAGGCACCCCCGCCGACTCGGCGGCCCGCCGCTGTCACGACCGGTTTTCCAATAAAAATATTTATTGAAAAAAACAAATATGTTGAATCCAGTATGAGGAAAATCCACCATACTGGCAGACAAAATTCTTGATACAATGAGCCAGTAGCATAAAATATATTACAAGTCGAGCTAAGGCTGCTCAACAAATTATTACAAGCACGCCAGTAATTATACATAATGGCGGATATGACATAGTGGTGTGGTGGCATACTACTGACTCGAGAATGAGGTGGTGGTGGAAAATCACAGTGGGGAGTGAAATACACGACTCTAAAACCGGCATCTCATCGAGCGTCGAGGTGAGGCTCGATGAATTTATTCGGGTAGCGGAAGCGAATATAACACAGTGACCAAATCCAGGGTCGCACGAGACTGACTGGGACTCCTCTAGGCGTCGGACTCGCTATCGAATTCTTCATCCATGAGATCGCCTTCGTCAGCATCTGGCCAAATCAACAAGCCAGATGAGTACTTTGAAAGTACTCGCAAGACAGTTCAGACGTAAGATATAACAAATGCATGCATGAATGCGTTATGATTAATTCACCAATGCACATTCAAAATTTAGCAAAACAAGGTAAGTAAAAAGGGAATCGGCGGTAGTCCGCCTGAAAACCCAACAAAGAGTAATTGAAAACCGATCGGGTGTCTGAAGCGACGCCTCGAAGGGTGAACAAATAAATAAAGATCATGCCACAGTCGGGCATCTGAGCGACACCACGTAAAGGGCTTAAACAGAAAACAAAAGACATGCGTGCCACAGTCGAACGTCGGGGCAACATCACAGAAAGGGCCTATATTGAAAGTAAATAACTATGCTGCCGCAGTCGGACGTCTGAGCGACATCACAGAAAGGTCTTTTATTGAAAGTAAATAATAATAATGCCACAGTCGGACGTCTGAGCGACATCGCAGAAAGGGCTTTCTTCACAAGGATATAATACTCATAATAAATATTCAACTCATGATAATAAACGGGTTTGTCCATCCACAGGAATAAACATTTAACCGGACTTAGCACTCATGTGATTCACCGGAGTTTCTGTCACCAAAACTGACACTTGTCAGGATGAGATAATACTGAACTTGGACATGGAATAGATGATTCAAAGGAATATATGACTCTGCAGAGTTTGTAAAAAAAATTCCCACAACCAACGGATTTCCGTAGTCACGAAGGACTAGTTCCGTTTATGGTATTTCGGAAGAAAACACAGCTAACCAGTACACACCCATCCTACCTCTCGATACCAGGAATCACCCTAGACATCGTCCAAGAAAAACTTTTGAGACGGGGAGATCACAATCTCGAATAGCATGGGATCAAATTTATATACGCGCGCTCTAAGGGGTGCCCCCCTCTCGGTCCCAACCGGAAACACCCATGCCCCCTGACCGGATGACTGGCTTTAATCCAGGGCCATGGAACCATCATCACGGCCTCTCCTTTTGGTGTGTACCAGGAAAGCGGTTTGCAACTTACTAAGCCATATTCCTTGCGGAAAACGTGTGGTAGTACAGGGAAGAAAAACGGATGGAACTGGACCGATACGGGTTTACACAGAAGTCAAATCGTCTGGCATAAGACTGGCATGCTACAACACTGCCATCTTACCCATTCTCATGCCAACACATGGCCCTGCATACCCACTTCCATCCACTTATGGATTTTCGAAACTCACTTGCCTCAACGTTGCATGTAACATGACATTCATTGGTATGCTCATAAACATGCCATGAAACTACTTATTGCAAACCTGCCAAAACACTCATCATATCAAAAGTTCAGACATGCTTGCCTGGTTCAGAGTAGTCGGAGCCTAGCTCGGTGATGTTCGCGGTCCCGTCACCTCCTTCGGTATCTACAGTATAAAGAAACACACGCGCTAATGTAAATACCGTGAGGTGCATGAAAATTAATCCAAATATTTTTCAAATAAATCTGATAAAAAAACTAGACAGTATTTTAAAGAGGACAAAAAAAGAATCAATCAAAAATACCTTTTTGTTTAAAAGTTATAAAGGTTTTAGTCCAGGGACTCATCTGTAATGAAACAGAAAGTTCTCAGGGGCTAACTTATAAAAACAGAAAACGCTTCGATTGAGAATACGCCGGCCCAGAGGGAAGACGCATTTTGGCAGAAGACGCTTTCAGAAAACGGTTCGTTTAAAAAGAACAGAGAGGCTGACAGGCGGGTCCCACCCGTCAGGTTTAAAAATTTAAAAGAGGCGGCAGAGCTCGACGGTGCCCGAGAGCCGCGGTGGTCGCCGGCAGCTATCCACGGCGAGGCAGGGGGATTGGAGGTTACCAACGCGTTCACCGTGTCCTTCCGCGTCGGTGGGTGGTGGTGGTCGCTGGCGAGCACCACGTCGACGGCGGCCCTTGCTCCGGCGGACGGTGGTTCGGGCGTTGATGGATCTCGCCGAGGAGGGCTGCAAGGATCTAATTGAAGTGGGGGTTAGCTCTCTGGGTGCTCGAGGAGGTTACTGACGAGGTTTGGGTGCCAGGGATGGCCTCACCGGAGTGGATCAAGTCGGAGGCCGAGGCGGAACGAGGCGGCCGGAGTCGAGGAAGAAGGGCCCCTCGAGGCTCTTCCAGTTGCTGGGCGGGGTCTAGTGAGGTGGTGGAGGTGTGCGGGGGCGAGAGCGAGCTTGGAGACGCTATATATAGCCGGCCCGAGGCGGTTGCCGTGAACGGGATAAGTCCGGTGAGTGATTACGGCGGCGCTGTGGTTGGGCAGTTGGTTTAGGGGCTTGAGCATCGACTAGATGGAGTAACGAGTCCATCTCGGTGCCTAACTCAGCAAGGAGGAGGTGGTTACAGCCTGTCCCCAACAGAACGGCCGTGCGACACGTCAGCGGCAGGGAGCGCGCCTTGTGCGTGCCAGGCCACGACGACGGTGCTGCATGTGTGCGCTGGCAAGGGAGACGGCCACACGGAGCTCCCAGGTGGCTTGGGCGGTGCCGAACGGCATTGTGCCGAAGGGTGCCTTCTGTCGGCCGCCACGGGAGGTCCCGACGCGGCAGAAAACACCGGCGAGGGCGGGCCAGAGTGCCACCGACGCTAGGAACCGGCCAAGCGTGCGTGCGGCGCTCTGGACAGGGAGGAGGGGCTGTGCGCAACGCGCCAGGTGCACTGTCGACGTGTGACTGAACTCTGACGAAGGAAAAACGACACTGAAACTCTGAATCTCTGAACATTTCTGAAAATGCAAGGAAACAGTGCCGGCCAGGTGTTCGACAGAATGATTCTGGTATGTAGGGGTTTCTCCTTGAGCTGAAACTTGGTGGGGTGGCCCCTCATTGCACCAGGAGGCTGCCTGAATTTTGGTAGAATTTTTGGAGAAGAGGAGATATGAATTTCACCAAATTTGGCAAATCTGGTCCAAACTTGCAGAGGCTGAACTATGAAAATTTTGAAAAGAGGAAGAGTGGATCAAGATGGTTCTAGGTTGTGGATGCTAAGGACAATCCAGAGGAGTTGGTTTGAGATCAAAACTCAAAGGCAATAAGGTACTTGCTTTGAAAATTACTTAGGCTCCTAATAAAAGACAGAATTGTTTTGGGAGATAAAATAAATGAAATAAAAATCAAAATGGCTTGGACTTGTTGGAACAGAAAACTTAGGTTGCTCCAAGGAGGAAGAAGGGGTCTTGAGAGGTTTTACCACATGAGGCAAGATAAAAAAATCATGGGTGGTTAAAAAAATGAGAGAAGTCCCAAAACTCCTAGGGTTTTCTTTTTAAATGAAAATAATCAAATTCAAAAAATATATTTGAGAGGGAAACAATCAGAAGATAAGTTTCCATAATTCAAACACCACATTTGAAAAGGATGTAAATAAAAATCCTTGCCAAGGGTGAAAGTTTTTAAGAGAGAGGTTTTCTGGAAAAAATTTAAATGGCCTCTTTTCAAAACCAACAAAGTTTTTGCTGAAAACCAAAAGAAAATTTTTGGAGTGTCACAGCCGCCCCGCCCCCCACCCTCTTCCATCCGGTACCCCTTCCACGCCTGAAGGTGAGACGTACCTCTTTTTTTCTTTTTCTAGATTTAGTTTAATTAGGTTTAGTTTAATTTTAGGCTTGGTTTAGTTTAGGTTTTGTTTCTATTTTGTAGGTTTAGATTTAGTTTACTTTAGTTTATGTTAAGTTTATTGGGTTTAGTGTAGGTTAAGAAGAAATAAGAAGGATGAAAAAAAAGAGGAAGAAGAAGAAGAAGAGGAAGAGGAAGAAAAGGAGGAAGAAGAAGAGAAGGAGGAGGAAGAAGAAGAGAAGGAGGAGGAAGAAGAAGATTAGGGGTGCATCACCGACGAAACCGAGTCGAGCGGGTTAGGGGGTTCCTCGGTGTTGATGGAATCCTAAATAGCTAGTATCGACGGTGCGAGATACATGTGGCCGTCGGTGTCGAACACTACATCCACATCCCACAAGTGACGCCCGCGTCCAGCGTCCCACAGCAATAGTTCTCCGCATCGATGGCGGTCGAACACCATTGAGAATTTGTCTGGCAGCCTCTGCAATGACGATAAAAGGCAAGTGTTGAAACTTGAAACACCCAAACTAACTCAAGTCGGTTTGGCTGCCAGAAAAATTCGCCAAGGTGTTCAACCGTCCACCAGAACTACTGTTGCGGGATGCCGAGCACCGGCTTCACTTGTGGGATGTGGGTCTAGTGTTCAACGCCGAGCGCCACATGTATCTTGCACCGATGATACTTGATATTTAGGGCTCCATCGACGCCAATGATCCCCCTAACCCGCTCGTCCTATTGTAAATATTTAGTTAGGCCGAGGAAAAAACAAAAATGCTATGTTACTCATCTTTCGATTTAAATGTGCAGTTTTTTCGTCGCTGCGAGGGTCTAGTTTTCGATGAGCTATGCCCATGTGTTCATGGGTGAGCACAAATGACATCTCCTCTACCCCCCTTCATTTGCTCTGTTCCGGTCTTCGTGCCGATGAAACTTGCTAGCTATAGGTGTCTTCAATCATCAGTATGCATGACCACTATGTGTCTCCCGTTCGAAAGGGTTACGTCTATAAATATGCATGCATTTGCATATTATTACCGTCATTCTTTAGAATTGTCCAACGTTATCCATGGACAGCCCGAGTATGTGTAGATTGGGTTCGTTTTCCCATATGCTCTGCTCCAGATCCGATGCAGAATTTCGCCAATGCCTCCTTGTTGTTCTCCGGGTACACATCCTCTTTGCTTATTGCCGATACGTGTATCAGGAGAACAGCGGGGAGGTGCTACCGAAATTTTGCGTTGGATCCGGAGCAGAGCATGGGAAAACGAACCCAATCTACACATACTCAGTTGGGATTAGGACCTATCTTTACCTGTTAGCATCAAGGTTGCATGGACGTAATAAAAGTGACAAACTCCATTAACTAATGAATATATACATGCTGATATATATATATATATATATATATATATATCTTATGTGTCCAGTAGCTAAGCAAGATGACTGATTGTGCGTGGATGTACACAGGTCAGACTAGTCAGAAAGACATGACCATTGAATGGTTAACAAAAACCAAGGGGTTTCTGAGAGCCGCATTTGCAAATGGCCAGAGGACAACATGGTGCCCCTGTGCCAGGTGCAACAATTGTCACAAGAGGACAGAGGATGAAATGGGCAAACACCTGAAGAAGTGGGGTTTTACGCCAGATTATACGGTGTGGACATTTCATGGCGAGTCTGCCCAACGTCCCAAAGCTGAGGTGCTTCATCATCGCACCGACGTGCATGGTACCGAGATGCAAGACATGGTGCAAGACTTTGATGATGCTCGGGACTCGGGCGATGAGATGGAGGAATCTGCAAGGGCCGTCAATGAAATGTTGGAGTCTTCAAAACATCCTCTCCATGAGCACACTGAGCTTTGTGAGCTGGATGCCATCTCACTAATAATGGCTCTGAAGTCTCAGTTCAACTTGGGCAGAGAATGCTACGGCGCAATGATGACATTATTTGGACATTTTCTACCCAAAGGCCATGTACTACCTGCAAACCTGTACCAGTCAGACAAAATCCTTCATGCTCTTAAGATGCCCATGGGAAGATACATGCCTGTGAGAAAGGATGTGCCTTATTTAGGCTTCAGTATGCGGACTTGAACTATTGTCTCATTTGCAAGTCATCCAGGTATGTTATGGTAAAGAACGGTATGGGTGAGAAGACGCAGACCAAAATCCCCATTAATGTTCTTTGGTATATGCCATCGTACCAAGAATTCAACGTATTTTCATGGTCGAAGAGACGGCCAGACAGATGACATGGCACAAAACGGGCAAAAGAACCCAACTAGATGTAGATGGGAAGCTGATGAAGGTGCACACATCGGACAGTGAAGCATGGAAGAGCTTCGATGCATTACATGATGACAAAGCGGCAGATCCGAGCCATCCTCGAGTCGGCATCAACATGGATGGGTTTAGTGTGTTTGGTCTGACGGCAGCCCAATACAATTGTTCGCCCGTATTTGTCTTTCCACTCAATCCCCCCCCTCGGACAGATTATGCCAAGAAAGAACATTTTCCTGACGTTGATAATTCCAGGGCCCAACTACCTAGGGAAGAATATGAATGTGTACATGCAGCCGCTGAAGGACAAATTGCAAGAAGCCTAGGATAATGGGTTCCAGACATATGACGCCTTTAGCAAACAAAACTTCATAATGTGTGTCTGGTACATGTACTCGACGCATGACTTGCTGGCATATGCGCTATTCGTTGGCTGGTGTGTGCATGGAAGGATCCCGTGCCCCACATGCAAGGGAGCTCTTGAGTTTCATTGGCTTCAGGCCGGTCGCAAGTTTTCTTGCTTTGACATGCATAGATAGTTCTTGGATCCTCGCCATAAGTTCAAGAAATACAAGAAGAACTTCATCAGAGGTAGAGTTGTCAAAAACTCTGCACCACCTGCATTGACAGGCCAATAGACCCTGGATCAGTTAGATGCTCTCGAGCCAGATCCAGAGCATCGATGGTATTTCAAAGGGTATAATTAGAAACACGCCTGGACTCACAAGACATGCTTGTGGGACCTGCCTTACTTCAAAGACCTCCTTTGCCCACACAACATCGATGTGATGCACACTGAGAAGAATATCGCCGAGGCACTTTTTGGTACATTGTTCGGCATAGATGGGAAGTCAAAGGATAATACTAAGGCTAGAGTTGATCTGGAGGCGCTATGTGATAGGCCATTACAAAACATGAAAGAACCGATAGGAGAGAAGAACTGGACGAAGCCAAAGGCATGGTTCAATCTTGGAAGGCCAGCTATGAAGGAAATTATCTTGTGGGTGCAACAGTAGTTGATGTTCCCCGATGGGTATGCAGTGAATCTAAAGAGGGGAGCGAGTCTTGATAAATTGAAGATATTTGGTCTCAAGAGTCATGATTGGCACATATGGATTGAGCGGGTAATGTCGGTGATGTTGTGTGGCTTCATCCCTGAGGATGAAAGGCTATAGCAGAGTTGAGCTATTTCTTCCATGTTCTTTGTGTAAAAGAACTATCGCCTAGCCTACTAGAAGAAATGGAAGAGTTGGCGCTGGAGTTGATCTGCAAGTTAGAGAAGATCTTTCCACCGGGCTTCTTCAATCAAATGCAGCACTTGATTTTGCATCTCCTAACCGAGGAAAGATTGGGGGCGTGCAAATCATTGGTGTTATGCCACTCAGAGGATGCACAAGACGCTACAAACAAAATGTAAAAATAAACATAGAATTGAAGCATCGATGGCTGAGGCATTCATTATTGAGGAGGCTGCAAACTTCGTGACAGCACACTATGAAGCCAAAAATCGTCATTTAAATAATCCGAAGCCTCGGTACAATGCTGACGACCCTAAAATGGATGGATACAACCTCAGCCTATTCAAAGGGGATCTTGCACCAGCCGGTGCTTCTAATTCCTTAACATTGGATTTTGAAGAATGGTAGATCATCTCGTTGTATATCTTCACCAACCTAACAGAAGTGCGGCCGTACATGTAGTAAGTTATTGGTACATTGTTTCACAACTTCGAATTCCTTTGAACTGCTCTTATTCCTGGATAAAATTGATACAGTCGATACATCGCCAAATTCTCGTATGGAGCGGTGATCCGAATGGATTCCTTCGAAGAGTATGAGTTTCCGGCAAAGCATGGAGGCGACTATCCCGGTTTAATCTCTTGGTTCAAACAAACGGTAATTTCCATTAGACCATTTCATTTCTTTGTCTAATTTGTGGCTAATGCAACAATCCCTTTCGTATTAAACTTGTAGGCTAATTCAGAGTTAATGGACGCCGAATTGAGACAAGTCTCTAATGGTTTAGTCTTTAAGGTCTATTCATTTGACAAGTACGACATCAACGGGTATCGCTTTCATACCTATGGCAAAGAGCTATCTATGGCAGACCGAAAGTCTACAAATTGTTGTGTCTCTACTATCGGCGAAGGAGATACCGAGTATTATGGAAAAGTTGAAGCAATTTATGAACTTTAATTCTATGGTGCAAACCCACCAAACGTCATAGTCTTCAAATGTTATTGGTTCCAGCCGAAGGATACTAGAATGAGTCATGAACACTCAGGGCTAGTGGAAATCAAATAAAACACCCATTTGGATGTTCCCGATGTCTATATTATGGCTCAACAGGCAACCCAAGTTTTCTATCTACCGTGGGCCTGTCAAAGTGATCCAAATCTCAATGGTTGGGATGTCGTTTATGAAGTGCCGCCACGTGTTAGACCACCTCCCCCCAATGAAGAGTATTATGGACCTCACATTAACCCAGACACATATGAAGGAGAATTCTTCCATGAAACACGTCTTTCCAAAAAATGTTTCAAGAACTGCTGTACTTCACCCCAGAACATTGAAGTAGACAGCGATAGTGAACCCAACTTCTCCCCTGAGCTGGAACAAGAAGAGCCTAAACTAGAAGAGGTTACTGTTGTGGATAACCTGTCAATGCTTGACTGATTACGTAAAGGTGGCCTTCCACATGATGATGCATTTATTAATGATGATGAGGATGACGAGAACGTCATTACCGATAGTGATGATGATGATGCATTTATTGATCCCGGAGCATTTATTGAACCCGACGATCCAGATTATTATTAGGTATTCAATTTTTTATGTTGTACTTGATTTATATAGTTACTTGTATGATTGTATGATTTATATAGTTGGTATGTATAATTTTCTTACTTTGTATGATTGTTTCTTATTATACATAGTGCCATGGTCTTGATGTCCGTCCCCGTCGGCCCTCGCCCGCTTTATGATTCGGATGTGGCAAATTCTCTTTCATAACTATTTGTTGCATTTTGCATTTATGACAATTATGGCCATAAAGTTGACATAGAGATATTTTAATCTAGGAGGTATGTGAACCGGAATTTGAAACCGACCCTCTTGTCGAGAAGTTAAATTTAGTTGAAAAGAAAATGAGTATTTGAAAGAAAAAATAAAAGAATAGAAGAAGAGAAGATGACATTGGAGTTGTATGTTGCCGATGTCGTCGGTGATCATAAGATGAAGATGAATGCAATGGGCTTAAAGATGGATGCAATGCACCTAAAGCTTAAGCAGATTAGAAAATATGCCATTGATAATGAGGCTTGGTATCATTATGCCGTTGGATCAATTGTTACCTTAGTTGCGATCTTCATCACATTTGTTGTGATGAGGGTAAGTTTTGTATAGTGTTTTGCTTTACAAATGGATACTTAGCTTATTTTCCTCCTAAATGGCATAATTACCTAAGTTCGATAAAAATGAGCTATACTTAGCTTCTTCAGTTCATTTATGACATACTTAGCATACTTAGGTCCAAATTGGCATGATAATCTTTCTTACCTCCAAAATGATATAAACTTAGCTTATTTTCCTCGAAAATGACATAATAACCTTACTAAGCTCCGAAATGACCTATTTACCTAGCTTAGCTCTAAAATGACCTACACTTAAATTTTTTACCTAGCTTAGCAATAAAATGGCATTTTTACCTACCTTAGTTAGAAGAACAAGAAGAAGATAAAGAAGATGATAGGAGAAAAAGAAAGAGAAGAAAAAAATCTGCTTCTTCTTCTTCTAACTTTCTTCTTTCCTAATATGCAGATTTGCTTTAGATGAGGAAGCTTGCGTTGATGGAGTCTAGTCTTCACTTTATGCTTCCTTTTTGTTTTGATTTGGTAGGATGAACAATGTGAAACTTGCTACCTATATATGTATGTATGGATGAAACCATTGTATGCTTGTTGTTGGATATGTTGGCTAGCTATATATGTTGCATATGGACTTTTGATTTGCTACGTATATGTGTTGGATGATCATATCCATATGGCAGGGATATGATTTGGTATGTATATGTGTTGGTATGCTTGTCGAAAGTATTTTCATATGTGTGTGTATATATATATCCGTGAAATTGAATGAATTTAAGAAAAAATAGAAAAAGAAAGGGCTATACAGGATCTTTGCCATCAGTTGGCGGATGGAAAAGAGCTTTGCAATCAGCAAGCAGACGGAACATATGCCACATGTCAGCTACCTATGCAACTTGGGGTAGTAGGCTGTAACGCCCCAGATGTAACTTGCCATATTTGTAATCCAACTCTTGCCATTTCCGGCTATGTGTTATGATATTCCCTCCGTGGTTGGGTTCTCTCTGTTTTGCATTTTGGTAATGTCATGCATTTCATATCATGTCATCATGTGCATCGCATTCGCATACGTGTTCGTCTCATAAATCCGAGCATCTTTCCCGTTGTCCGTTTTGCGATCCGGCGCTCCTATGTCTCCCGGCGTCCCCTTTTACATTTCTTCGTGAGCGGGTATTAAACATTCTCGGAATGGACCGAGGTTTGACATGTGGCCTTGGTATAGCACTGGTAGACCGCCTGTCAAGTTTCGGGTCAATCGGAGTTCGTTTGGTACTCCGACGGTTAACCGGGTAACCGTGAAGGCCTCGTGTGTGTTGCAGCCCAACACCCCCTCATAACGGCCCAATAACCCATCTAAGTCACCCCCATGTCCTCCACCGTTCGATCACGATCGCGTGGGCGAAAACCGCACTCCGTTTGGAGCCTCCTAGCTCCTCCTATCTATAAAAAGGCCTTCCCCGTCCAAATCTGAGAGACTCACCCCGAAACCCTAGCCTCGCCTTGGAATCCGCGCCGACAGCGACGCCGCCGCCGGCCACCTCATCGCCGCCACTTGGCACCCCCTGATTGGCCAGCCGCCGCCACGCGGGCGCCCCAGGCCAACCGGAGGGCGCCACGTCGCCTCCGCCCGAGCCCCACTTCGCCGCGTCGCCGCGGGCCCGCGCGGCCCAGATCCGGCCCGCGGGGCCTGTCCCTCCGCCGCCGCCCCCGCGCTCCTCCCGCACCCGAGCTCCGCCGCTCCTTCTCCGGCGAGCCGCCGCCGCCGCCCGTCCGACCTCCGCCACCGCGCCCGCGGGCCTCCTCCGCCGGCGTCCGCCCCGCGCCGTGGGACCCCGCGCCGGCAAGCTCGAGCCGCGCCCCGCGGACCTCCGCCGCCTTGCCTCCGCCCGGATCTCGCCGCCTCGCCGCCGTCTTCTCCCGCCTCGACCTCGCCGTCCGGTCCGGTGAACAGTGCCGCGCGAGGTTGACTTTTGACCCCCCCTCGAATTGCTGTCTGAGAATTCTATCATCATCATGCCATGTTCGACATGCGATATCTTTGCATCCACGGCTCCGATTCATGCGTATAATATGTCGATTTGTTCGCCTCGAAGAGTACATCACTTCGTCCCATTGCATCATTTTAATTTGAGGTCATCTTGGTGCCCGAATTGCTGTTAGAAGAGGGCTAGTTGATGTTAGTTTCTGATTTTTATCTGAACATGCACTTTTGTCATTTTTGCCATGATTGATGTGTACCTCCTATGAAGTTGAGTCCTACATGAGTTTTGTAATATGCCATGTTACCTATCCAGAGGATTTTGCCATGTATTTTTATGATCTATGTGGTGACTAGCACAAGCATGCAAACTAGGTGTCTTGATGTTGCTGATTTCAGAGACTTAGTGATTTCACTAAGTCCCTGACTGCTGTTATTTTTATGCCATGTGTTCATATTGTTTCCGAGAGATCTATGCATAATTTGAGCATGATCAGTAAGGGAGTTTTGAACTTGAGCATTTTCTATATCCATCCATGCCTTTGTTTGCAATTATGGATTGCCATATCTTGAGCCAATCAAGCTCTACTTTTGCTTCAAAATGTTGCTGGCAGATTGTTTACATGTTGTTCGATTTTGCCAAGCTTGGTGTAGTTGATCCTTGCATGATATGATGTTATTCTTGCCATGTCTTGTTACTATGCCATGTCTTCTTGATGTATGTATGCTTAGTTTATCATGAATTGCTCTGTAGTGAGTGCATCGAGCTCACGAACATGCCTAGTCGTTATCAGTTTTCTGCCATGTCCAGTTTTCTGCTAAGTCTGAAACCTGTAACGAAACTTGCTTAATTGACATGCGTCTAATCATATTTTCTGATCCTTTTTGGCTTATGGTCAGTAAGGGATTTTTGTCAAGTGCTTTGAGTAGATTCTTGCCATGCCTTACTTTGCTATGTTATGAACCTGTAGCATGTTGTTCCATTGCTCTGAACATGTCATCCTGATGTTAGTTTCTGCTACTTTGATAATTTCACCAAGTCTGTGAACCTGTTATCGTTTGCACTTTTGCCATGCTTGTTTGGACCTGTTTTGATGTGATTGAGCCGTAGCTCAGTGTTCATCTTTTGTCGTGCATCTTGTGTAGATTACTGTCATATGCCTTGTTGCCATGTTTGGGTGCAGTAGCTTAATTATTTGTTGCTTGTTAAGTAGCATCATGCTGTTTATGGCAGATTCGTGTCATTCTTGTATTGCTTGCCATTTGCAAACCGTGCATCCGATTCCGGTGATCTTTATATCGATTTCAACCGAAATCACCTCATCTATCCAGTGGCATGCTTGGTTTGCCAAGATTATGCCCTGTTCATCCTTGTCCTTCCGGAGCATGCATACGCATTGCATATCACCTCTCGCATATCATGCCATGTTTTGCATCATGTTGCTTGCGCATTGCATCGTGGTTGATATTGGTTCCTTTGCTTGTTTTCTTGTCTTGGGTAGAGCCGGGAGACGAGTACGTGAACGAGGAACCTGTTGAGAACGCTTACGAGGACCAAGCTTTCGACAACTCTGAGAACCTTGCAGGCAAGATGACCATACCCTCGAAATCACTTCTATCTTTGCTTGCTAGATTGCTCGCTCTTTTGCTATGCCTATGCTGCGATACCTACCACTTGCTATATCATGCCTCCTATATTGCCATGTCAGCCCCTAACCATCCATGTCCTAGCAAACCGTTGTTTGGCTATGTTACTGCTTTGCTCAGCCCCTCTTATAGCGTTGCTAGTTGCAGGTGAAGATGAAGTTTGTTCCTTGTTGGAACATGATCTTGTTGTTCCTTGTTGGAACATGTTTACTTGTTGGGATATCACAATACCTCTTATTTAATTAATGCATCTATATACTTGGTAAAGGGTGGAAGGCTCGGCCTTATGCCTGGTGTTTTGTTCCACTCTTGCCACCCTAGTTTCCGTCATACCGGTGTTATGTTCCCGAAGTTTGCGTTCCTTACACGGTTGGGTGATTTATGGGACCCCCTTGACAGTTCGCTTTGAATGAGACTTTTCCAGCAAGGCCCAACATTGGTTTTACCATTTGCCACCACCTACCCTTTTTCCCCCGGGTTTTCGCGAGCCCGAGGGTCATCTTTATTTTAGCCCCCCCGGGCCAGTGCTTCTCTAAGTGCTGGTTCGAACCGAGCAGCCTGCGGGGCCACCTCGTGGCAACTCGAGGGCTGGTTTTACTCGTAGCTTGACTTATCCGGATGTGCCCTGAGACCGAGATATGTGCAGCTCCTATCAGGATTTGTCGGCACAATCGGGCGGCTTTGCTGGACTTGTTTTGTTGCTGCCGAAATGTCTTGTAGTCCGGGATTCCGAGATTGATCGGGTCTTCCCGGTAGAAGGAATATCCTTCGTTGACCGTGAGAGCTTATCATGGGCTAAGTTGGGACACCCCTGCAGGGTATTATCTTTCGAAAGCCGTGCCCGCGGTTATGAGGCAGATGGGAATTTGTTTATGTCCGGTTGTAGAAAACCCGAAGTTGACCTTATTTAAAACACATCAACCGCGTGTGTAACCGTGATGGTCTCTTCTCGGCGGGGTCCGGGAAGTGAACACGGTTGTTGGAGTTATGTCTGACGTAGGTTGTTTCAGGATCACTTCTTGATCACTTCTAGCTTCACGACGGTGCTTTGCCTTCTCTTCTCGCTCTCTTTTGCGCTGTAGTCACCATATGCTAGTCGCTTGCTGCAGCTCCACCTCATAAACCCCTTTCCCACCTTTAAGCTTAAATAGTCTTGATCTCGCGGGTGTGAGATTGCTGAGTCCCCGTGACTCACAGATATTATCACCACAGTTGCAGGTACCAACGATGCCAGTGTAGATGACGCGACCGAGCTCACTTTGGAGTTCGACGAGGAACGTGGCCGTTACTATGTTTCTTTTCCAGATGATCAGTAGTGGAGCCCAGTTGGGTGATCCGGGGATCTGTTTAGCATTTGGGGTAGTCTTCTTTCATTTTGGTGCCGTAGTCGGACCTTGAGTGTAATCTGTTTGATGGATGTTATTTATGTACTTGTGTGAAGTGGCGATTGTAAGCCAACTATGTATCTTTCCCCTTTATTTATTACATGGATTGTGTGAAGATTACCTCACTTGCGACATTGCCTTCAATGCGGTTATGCCTCTAAGTCGTGCCTCGACACGTGGGAGATATAGCCGCATTGAGGGCGTTACAAGTTGGTAATCAGAGCCTTTCCCGACCTTAGGAGCCCCCACAGTTTGATCATCTTTAGTGGCTGAGTTGTGTCTAGAAAAATGTTTTTGAGTCTTTTAGGAATTATATATCGGAGAGTTTAGGAATTCTTTTTACTCCCCAGTCCCTTCGACCTTCTGGCAAGGCTTCCTGACATAGAGTTTTGACTCTTCTCTTCTCAAATTTCACTAAAAAAAATTTTAGGATCACGCGGGTATATTACAATCGTTCCGATGGTTTTATGATGACAACATTGTCTTGGTTGCCTCCTGACATTTAGGGGTTGTGGCAGTGTACCGGGGAGTTGAGCTCCGAGGTGTTGTCGTCATAATCTTATCGTTGCGGTTTTGGAATACCTGAGTTTAGTACGACCGACATCGAAAATCTCTTTTGTACAGTTGTTGGTGAGATAACCCTGATAGCCCAGTACTGTGGCGAGTGCAGGGGTATTGCCATGACTTGTATAACGGATGTGTTTTCGAAGGTTGAGGTAGACGATTTCCGAAGGTTTCTTGGTTATGTGTTGAAGGATGGATACAGCTGGTTGTAGGATTTGCTAGTTTGGGTGAGATATTATGCTTCCCCTGTATCCCCAACACCTGATTGCATAACCAGAAAGTTTCGGGAGTTTATAAGTGGGAATTCTTGTAGCTCTAGTATTTCTTCCGCAGATATTTGGTTTGTGATTGGGTAATCCTTACCAAGTATGTGTTCACATCCGTACCTTGTTGATTTTATTCCTTACCATGTTCTAAGTGGCTTCTCAGCTTTGGAAGTGTGATGATTTACATTGGAATTCATTCGTTCATTTTTGTTCGAATGTTAATTGCGAAGACTATATGTTGCAATTTCATTCCTTTGATTCAGCTTCAATATACCTCTGTCAAGATGCTAATGGATGTCACCCTCTTCAGGATGGCTCCACCAACGCGTCAGAATCCGGAACGCAATGACGGGAATCAGGCTAACCCTCCGCCACCACCTCCGCCTCCGGAAGCTTGGCAGGCCCTGATGACTGCTACAAATGCCAATGCTCAGATTCTAATTCAGCTCTTGCAAGATCGCAACCAAGGGCAAGCTAATCAAGAGAATCAAGGCCAAGGGAACAATCAGCCGCATTTCGCTTCACTGAACCAGTTCCTTGCTAATCAGCCAAAGATCTTCAGCTACTGTGTCGAGGCCACAGACGCAGATGATTGGCTCATGGACATCAGCAAGCATTTCGAGTGCAGCAATGTGAGACCTGAGGACTTTGTCAAGTTTGCCTCTTTTCAACTCAAAGATCAAGCTGCTGAGTGGTTCCAGCAATACAAAGATTCCAGAGGAGGTCGTGTGATCACTTGGGATGATTTCCGTCGTGACTTCAAAGCGCACCACATTCCAGAAAGTGTTGTTGAGCTTAAGCATGAGGAATTCCGCAATCTCAAGCAAGGCAACATGACTGTCTATCAATACAACACTCAGTTCTAGAAACTCTCTCGTTTTGCAAGGCAAGACATTCCTGATGAGAAGAGTATGATCTACCAATTCAGGCGTGGTCTCAGAGAAGATCTGCAACTTGCTCTCGTGCTTTTCGAGCCATTAAAGTATGATGAATTCTACAACATGGCACTGAAACAAGAAACTGCTCAGCTCAAGTGTGAGGCATCTAAGAAGAGAGTCAGAGACGCAGTTCAGTCTTCTTCTTCTTCACTTGTGGCAGCTAAGCAACAGAAGTTCTGGTTGCCTCCTCCTCCTCCGTTCC
The DNA here is from genome assembly GCA_032464435.1 of Aegilops umbellulata. Taxonomy (NCBI): domain Eukaryota; kingdom Viridiplantae; phylum Streptophyta; class Magnoliopsida; order Poales; family Poaceae; genus Aegilops; species Aegilops umbellulata. The sequence continues at coordinate 33,275,793 of CP136059.1, forward strand.
GTCAGCCTTATCAACAGAAGAACTCAAGTGGTCGTGGATCTTCCCACCCACCCAACCCTGGCTATCAGAACAAGTCTCAGAACCAAGCTCCAAGGCCAAGTGCTCCTTACCATCGTTCGCTCTCAGAAGTGACTTGTAACAAATGCCAGCAGAAGGGTCACTTTGCGAACAAGTGCTTCAACCAGAGGCGCCTTCCGCCTCCTCCTCCTCTGAAATCTTCCAGCAATGCAGTGGTCAAGCATAATCCTAAGCATGTCAAGGTGAACATGTTGAATGTAGCTCAAGCAAAGGAGTCTTCTGAAGTGATCATGGGTAATCTTCCTGTTAATGATATTCCTGCAAAAGTCTTATTTGATATTGGTGCATCGCATTGTTTCATGTCAAGACCATTCTTTGCCAAGCATGAGTTCTCTTCTTCAAATTTGGGTAAACCCATGGATATCGTTTCTCCGGGCAAGCGTTTGAGCTCTAGTTTGGTGGTTCCGAATGTTTCCATCAAGATGGGTGATTACAAATTTCTATCTTCTCCAATGGTGCTTGGTGATTCTGATATTGATCTTATTCTCAGGATGGACTGGCTTTCTAAGCACAAGGCTCAGCTTGAGTGTGCTGCCAGGGAAATCAAATTGACTCACACTTCGAACGATGTGATCATCTATGCTTCTCGTGATGATACCATTCGGTTGTTTTCTCTCAATGAGATGGGTGAAATGGAGGCTATCTCTCAGATTCCAGTCGTTTGTGAGTACCAAGATGTTTTTCCAGAAGAGCTTCCGGGTATGCCTCCCCGTCGGCCAGTTGAATTCGTTATTGAGCTTGAGCCTGGCACGGAACCCGTTTGCAAGCGTCCTTACAAGCTTGGACCAGATGAGCTCAAGGAATTGAAGATTCAACTCATAAACAAGAACGTCTGGGTCTGATCAGACTGAGTTCTTCTCCTTGGGGTTGTGGTGTTCTTTTTGTCAAGAAGAAGGATGGCACGGACCGACTTTGCGTCAATTACCGTCCATTGAACAAGAAGACTATCAAGAACAAGTACCCACTTCCCAACATCAATGAGCTATTTGAGCAACTTAAAGGTGCTAAGTTGTTCTCCAAGCTTGACCTTTGTATGGGTTATCATCAGATTCGCATTCGTGAAGAAGATATTCCCAAGACAGCATTCAGAACAAGCTTTGGTTCTTATGAATACACTGTCATGTCATTCGGACTCGTCAATGTTCCTCCGTATTTCACTCGCTTGATGAATTTCATCTTCAACCCCTACATCAACGAATTTGTCTTGGTCTATCTCGATGATATTTTGGTCTTCTCCAAGAATAAGAAGGATCATGCCGAACATTTGCGTTTGGTACTCGACAAGCTCAGAGAGTATCAATTATATGCGAAGTTCTCCAAATGTGAATTCTGGCTTGATGAAGTTCTTTATCTTGGCCATATCATCTCTGCCAAGGGCATCGCTGTTAATCCAGAGAGGGTGTCTGCAGTTTTGACTTGGAATCCTCCTCAGAATATCAAGCAGCTTCGCAGTTTTCTCGGACTTGCAAGCTATTGCAGAAGATTCGTTGAGAATTTCTCCAAGATTGCCAAGCCTCTTTCCAACCTCCTACAGAAGCATGTGAAATATGTCTGGTCTCCTGAGTGTGATGTTGCTTTCAACACTCTCAAAGAGAAACTTGTCACTGCTCCAGTTCTGACTCCTCCTGATGAATCAAAGCCTTATGAAGTATTCTTTGATGCTTCTCTCCAGGGCCTCGGTGCCGTCTTAATGCAAGAGAAGAAGGTTGTTGCCTATACCTCTCGCCAGTTGAAGCCCAATGAAAGGAACTACCCCACTCACGATCTTGAGTTGGCGGCAGTTGTCCACGCACTAATAACATGGAGACATCTCCTGTTGGGAAGGAAAGTGGACATTTTCACAGATCACAAGAGTCTCAAGTATATCTTCACTCAGCCTCATCTCAATCTCAGGCAAACTCGATGGGTCGAAATTTTTCAAGAGTATAATCCGAGTATTGAATACACTCCAGGCAAGGCTAATGTGGTTGCAGACGCTTTGAGCAGAAAGGCTTATTGCAACAGCTTAATCCTCAAGCCTTTTCAAACAGATCTCTGTGAAGCGTTCCGCAAGTTGAATCTCCAAGTTGTTCCTCAAGGTGTTCTTGCCAACCTCATCGTCTCTCCTACCTTGGAAGATCAAATTCGTGAGGCACAATTGTTGGATACCATGGTGAAGAAGGTGAAACGTGGTATTGACAAGGGCATTTCCAAATACAAGTGCTATCGAGTTGATGACAGAGATACTCTTTTCTTCGAGGACCGGATCGTGGTTCCAAAGGGTGATCTTCGCAAAGTCATTATGAACGAAGCGCACAATTCTCTTCTGTCCATTCATCCTGGAAGTTCGAAGATGTATCATGACCTCAAGCAGTCGTATTGGTGGACTCGAATGAAGCGTGAGATCGCTCAATTCGTGAATGAGTGTGATGTCTGCAGAAGGGTGAAAGCAGAACACGAACGACCAGCTGGACTTCTCCAACCTCTTGCTATTCCTGAATGGAAGTTCGATCATATCGAAATGGACTTCGTGACTGGTTTTCCCAAGTCCAAGCGTGGAAATGATGCTATCTTCGTCGTCATCGACAAGCTCACCAAAGTGGCTCATTTTCTTCCTATCAAAGAGTCTATCACAGCAGCGCAGCTGGCAGAGCTCTACACCTCCAGAATTGTCTCCTTGCATGGCATTCCACAGTTGATCTCTTCAGACCGTGGCAGCATCTTTACCTCCAAGTTTTGGGATTCTTTTCAGAAGGCCATGGGCACCAACATTTGCTTCAGCACAGCTTTCCACCCTCAGACTAGTGGACAAGTCGAGCGTGTCAATCAAATTCTTGAAGATATGCTCAGAGCCTGTGTTATCTCTTTCGGCATGAAGTGGGAGGATTGTCTTCCTTATGCTGAGTTCTCTTACAACAACAGTTTTCAAGCCAGCTCGGGCAAAGCCCCATTCGAGATTCTCTATGGCAGAAAGTGCCGTACTCCTCTCAACTGGTCTGAAACCGGTGAACGTCAATTGCTCGGCAATGATTTGATCTCAGAGGCTGAGGCCATGTGCAAGGTGATTCGTGGGAACCTCAAAGCAGCGCAATCGCGCCAGAAGAGCTATTACGATAGCAAACACCGTGATGTGGCATTCGAGATCGGAGACCATGTTTACCTCCGCGTCTCTCCAATGAAAGGAACTCGTCGCTTCGGTATCAAGGGGAAACTTGCCCCCAGATACGTCGGCCCTTTCAAGATCATCGGCAAACGAGGCGATCTAGCCTATCAACTTGAGCTTCCCTCCAACTTTGCAAATGTGCACGATGTCTTCCACGTGTCACAGCTTCGCAAGTGCTTCAAGACGCCTGAGCGCACCATCAACTTCGAAGAGATTGATCTTCAAGAAGATTTGTCCTATCATGAGCATCCAGTTGCTATTCTTGAGACAACTGAGCGCAAGACTCGCAACAAGTCAATCAAATTCCTCAAAGTGAAATGGTCACATCATTCAGATCGAGAGGCCACCTGGGAGCGTGAAGACCACCTACGTTCCGAGTATCCGGAGTTCTTTCAGTCCTAGATCTCGGGACGAGATCCTCTCGTAGTGGTGGTGTGTTGTAACGCCCCAGATGTAACTTGCCATATTTGTAATCCAACTCTTGCCATTTCCGGCTATGTGTTATGATATTCCCTCCGTGGTTGGGTTCTCTTCATTTTGCATTTTGGTAATGTCATGCATTTCATATCATGTCATCATGTGCATCGCATTCGCATACGTGTTCGTCTCATAAATCCGAGCATCTTTCCCGTTGTCCGTTTTGCGATCCGGCGCTCCTATGTCTCCCGGCGTCCCCTTTTACATTTCTTCGTGAGCGGGTATTAAACATTCTCGGAATGGACCGAGGTTTGACATGTGGCCTTGGTATAGCACCGCTAGACCGTCTGTCAAGTTTCGGGTCAATCGGAGTTCGTTTGGTACTCCAACGGTTAACCGGGTAACCGTGAAGGCCTCGTGTGTGTTGCAGACCAACACCCCCTCATAACGGCCCAATAACCCATCTAAGTCACCCCCATGTCCTCCGCCGTTCGATCACGATCGCGTGGGCGAAAACCGCACTCCGTTTGGAGCCTCCTAGCTCCTCCTATCTATAAAAAGGCCTTCCCCGTCCAAATCTGAGAGACTCACCCCGAAACCCCAGCCTCGCCTTGGAATCCGCGCCGACAGCGACGCCGCCGCCGGCCACCTCATCGCCGCCACTTGGCACCCCCTGATTGGCCAGCCACCGCCACGCGGGCGCCCCGGGCCAACCAGAGGGCGCCACGTCGCCTCCGCCCGAGCCCCACTTCGCCGCGTCGCCGCGGGCCCGCGCGGCCCAGATCCGGCCCGTGGGGCCCGTCCCTCCGCCGCCGCCCCCGCGCGCCTCCCGCGCCCGAGCTCCGCCGCTCCTTCTCCAGCAAGCCGCCGCCGCCGCCCGTCCGACCTCCGCCACCGCGCCCGCGGGCCTCCTCCGCCGGCGTCCGCCCCGCGCCGTGGGACCCCGCGCCGGCAAGCTCGGGCCGCGCCCCGCGGACCTCCGCCGCCTCGCCTCCGCCCGGATCTCGCCGCCTCGCCGCCGTCTTCTCCCGCCTCGACGTCGCCGTCCGGTCCGGTGAACAGTGTCGCGCGAGGTTGACTTTTGACCCCCCCTCGAATTGCTGTCTGAGAATTCTATCATCATCATGCCATGTTTGACATGCGATATCTTTGCATCCAGGGCTCCGATTCATGAGTATAATATGTCGATTTGTTCGCCTCGAAGGGTACATCATTTTGTTCCATTGCATCATTTTCATTTGAGGTCATATTGATGCCCGAAATGCTGTTAGAATAGGGCTAGTTGATGTTAGTTTCTGATTTTTATCTGAACATGCACTTTTGTCATTTTTGCCATGATTGATGTGTACCTCCTATGAAGTTGAGTCCTACATGAGTTTCGTAATATGCCATGTTACCTATCCATAGGATTTTGCCATGTATTTTTATGATCTATGTGGTGACTAGCACAAGCATGCAAACTAGGTGTCTTGATGTTGCTGATTTCAGAGACTTAGTGATTTCACTAAGTCCCTGACTGCTGTTATTTTTATGCCATGTGTTCATATTGTTTCCGAGAGATCTATGCATAATTTGAGCATGATCAGTAAGGGAGTTTTGAACTTGAGCATTTCCTATATCCATCCATGCCTTTTTTTGTAATTATGGAGTGCCATAGCTTGAGTCAATCGAGCTCTACTTTTGCTTCAAAATGTTGCTGGCAGATTGTTTACATGTTATTCGATTTTGCCAGGCTTGGTGTAGTTGATCCTTGCATGATATGATGTTATTATTGCTATTTCTTCTTAGTATGCCATGTCTTCTTGATGTATGTATGCTTAGTTTATCATGAATTGCTCTGTAGTGAGTGCATCGAGCTCACGAACATGCCTAGTCGTTATCAGTTTTCTGCCATGTCCAGTTTTCTGCTAAGTCTGAAACCTGTAACGAAACTTGCTTAATTGACATGGGTGTAATCATATTTTCTGATCCTTTTTGGCTTATGGTCAGTAAGGGATTTTTGTCAAGTGCTTTGAGTAGATTCATGCCATGCCTTACTTTGCTATGTTATGAACCTGTAGCATGTTGTTCCATTGCTCTGAACATGTCATCCTGATGTTAGTTTCTGCTACTTTGATAATTTCACCAAGTCTGTGAACCTGTTATCGTTTGCACTTTTGCCATGCTTGTTTGGACCTGTTTTGATGTGATTGAGCCGTAGCTCAGTGTTCATCTTTTGTCGTGCATCTTGTGTAGATTACTTTCATATGCCTTGTTGCCATGTTTGCGTGCAGTAGCTTAATTATTTGTTGCTTGTTAAGTAGCATCATGCTGTTTATGGCAGATTCGTGTCATTCTTGTATTGCTTGCCATTTGCAAACCGTACATCCGATTCCGGTGATCTTTATATCGATTTCAACCGAAATCACCTCATCTATCCAGTGGCATGCTTGGTTTGCCAAGATTATGCCCTGCTCATCCTTGTCCTTCCGGAGCATGCATACGCATTGCATATCACCTCTCGCATATCATGCCATGTTTTGCATCATGTTGCTTGCGCATTGCATCGTGGTTGATATTGGTTCCTTTGCTTGTTTTCTTGTCTTGGGTAGAGCCGGGAGACGAGTACGTGAACGAAGAACCTGTTGAGAACGCTTACGAGGACCAAGCTTTCGACAACTCTGAGAACCTTGCAGGCAAGATGACCATACCCTCGAAATCACTTCTATCTTTGCTTGCTAGATTGCTCGCTCTTTTGCTATGCCTATGCTGCGATACCTACCACTTGCTATATCATGCCTCCTATATTGCCATGTCAGCCCCTAACCATCCATGTCCTAGCAAACCGTTGTTTGGCTATGTTACTGCTTTGCTCAGCCCCTCTTATAGCGTTGCTAGTTGCAGGTGAAGATGAAGTTTGTTCCTTGTTGGAACATGATCTTGTTGTTCCTTGTTGGAACATGTTTACTTGTTGGGATATCACAATACCTCTTATTTAATTAATGCATCTATATACTTGGTAAAGGGTGGAAGGCTCGGCCTTATGCCTGGTGTTTTGTTCCACTCTTGCCACCCTAGTTTCCGTCATACCGGTGTTATGTTCCCGAAGTTTGCGTTCCTTACACGGTTGGGTGATTTATGGGACCCCCTTGACAGTTCGCTTTGAATGAGACTTTTCCAGCAAGGCCCAACATTGGTTTTACCATTTGCCACCACCTACCCTTTTTCCCCCGGGTTTTCGCGAGCCCGAGGGTCATCTTTATTTTAGCCCCCCCCCCCCCGGGCCAGTGCTTCTCTAAGTGCTGGTTCAAACCGAGCAGCCTGCGGGGCCACCTCGTGGCAACTCGAGGGCTGGTTTTACTCGTAGCTTGACTTATCCGGATGTGCCCTGAGACCGAGATATGTGCAGCTCCTATCAGGATTTGTCGGCACAATCGGGCGGCTTTGCTGGACTTGTTTTGTTGCTGCCGAAATGTCTTGTAGTCCGGGATTCCGAGATTGATCGGGTCTTCCCGGTAGAAGGAATATCCTTCGTTGACCGTGAGAGCTTATCATGGGCTAAGTTGGGACACCCCTGCAGGGTATTATCTTTCAAAAGCCGTGCCCGCGGTTATGAGGCAGATGGGAATTTGTTGATATCCGGTTGTAGAAAACCCGAAGTTGACCTTATTTAAAACACATCAACCGCGTGTGTAACCGTGATGGTCTCTTCTCGGCGGGGTCCGGGAAGTGAACACGGTTGTTGGAGTTATGTCTGACGTAGGTTGTTTCAGGATCACTTCTTGATCACTTCTAGCTTCACGACGGTGCTTTGCCTTCTCTTCTCGCTCTCTTTTGCGCTGTAGTCACCATATGCTAGTCGCTTGCTGCAGCTCCACCTCATAAACCCCTTTCCCACCTTTAAGCTTAAATAGTCTTGATCTCGCGGGTGTGAGATTGCTGAGTCCCCGTGACTCACAGATATTATCACCACAGTTGCAGGTACCAACGATGCCAGTGCAGATGACGCGACCGAGCTCACTTGGGAGTTCGACGAGGAACGTGGCCGTTACTATGTTTCTTTTCCAGATGATCAGTAGTGGAGCCCAGTTGGGTGATCCGGGGATCTGTTTAGCATTTGGGGTAGTCTTCTTTCATTTTGGTGCCGTAGTCGGACCTTGAGTTTAATCTGTTTGATGGATGTTATTTATGTACTTGTGTGAAGTGGCGATTGTAAGCCAACTATGTATCTTTCCCCTTTATTTATTACATGGATTGTGTGAAGATTACCTCACTTGCGACATTGCCTTCAATGCGGTTATGCCTCTAAGTCATGCCTCGACACGTGGGAGATATAGCCGCATCGAGGGCGTTACATAGGCTGGCTATTTGGATGCTTTGACGTCTGCTGGCAGCCAGCGGGCAGCAAAGAAATCAAATAGGCGAGCCCCTAGGTGCTTCCACGTGGACCGCTATGCCGTCCGCTGGCAGACGGCAAATTTGCAAAGGTCTTTGCCATCAGCCAGCAGACGGCAAACATTCAAAGGTCTTTGTCGTCTGCCAGTAGACGGCAAAGCATGCCGTTAACCCACTAACGGCCTGTAGCTGACACGTCTGCCATCCATGTCCTTTGTCGTCTGTTGGCAGACGGCAAAGACCATTTCATCTTTGTCATTCATGAGCAGAAGGCAAAGATGCCGTTGCCGTAGCTCATTCAGCCGGACCTATTGTCGTCTGCTGGCAGACGGTGAAGGCCTTTGCCGTCTGCCAGGCATGCCTTTGCCGTCCGCCATGGCAGACGGCAAAGTCCCTGATTCCTGTAGTGCATCCTTCAGGTTCTTAATAGTGATAAATTGATAATAATCCCAAGTGACTCAACAAATATAGCTATGCTCCCCGGCAACGGCGCCAGAAAAAGGTCTTGATAACCCACAAGTGTAGGGGATCACAACAGTATTCGAGGCTAGAGTATCAACCCAAATTTATAGATTCGACAGAAGGGAGCCAAAGAATATTTGTAAGTATCAGCAGCTGAGTTGCCAATTCAACCACACCAGGAGATTAAATATCTACAGCAAAGTGATCCGCAACAAAGTAGTAATAGTAGTAGAAGCAACAGTAACGGTAACAGCGATAGCACTGATTTGTAGCAAGTGCAACAGTAACAATAGTAGTAGTAACTTAGCAGAAACAATATAAGATAAATTCGTAGGCATTGGATCGGTGATTTGTTGGATGATATTCATCATGTGACAGTTATAACCTAGGGTGATACGGCACTAGCTCTAGTTCATAAATATAATGTAGGCATGTATTCCGTAAATAGTCATACGTGCTTATGGAAAGAACTTGCATGACATATTTTGTCCTACCCTCCCGTAGCAGGGGGGCGTCCTATTGGAAACTAAGGGATATTAAGGCCTCCTTTTAATAGAGAACCGGAACAAAGCATTAACACAGGTTGAATACATGAGCTCCTGAAACTACGATCATCACCGGGAGAGGTCCCGAATATTGTCACTCCGGGGTTGCCGGATCATAACACGTAGTAGGTGATTATAATCGGCAAGATCGGATCTAGAACATGGATATAATGGTGATAACATAAATGGTTCAGATCTGAAATCATGGCACCCGGGTTCAAAGTGACAAGCATTAAGCATGGCAAAGTCATACCAGCATCAACCTCAGAAGATAGTGGATACTAGGGATCAAGCCCTAACAAAAATAACTAGATTACATGATGAATATCATCCAGCTCCTCACCGACCAGTGAGCCTACGAAGGAATTACTCACTCCCTGAGGGGAGCATCATGGAATTGGCAATGGAGAAGGGTTGGTGATGACGAAGATCGAAGATCCCCCTCTCCGGAGCCCCAAGCGGACTCCAGATATGGCCTACCGATGAAGAACAGGAGGTGACGGCGGCTCCGTCTCGTGGAACGCGATAATTATTTCTCCCTGATTTTTTCTGGAAATATGTGATTTTATAGCGTCGGTTTTAGGGTCTGCGGGGCCACCAAGTAGGGACAACCCACCTGGGCGCGCCTGGAGGGGGCGCCCTGGTGGGTTGTGCCCCCCTCCGGTGGTTCTTGGCTCCAGAAATTCTCTTTATTGTATAAAAAATACTCGTAAAGTTTTGTTCCATTCTAGGAACTTTTATTTCTGCACAAAAAACAACACCATGGTAGTTCTACTGAAAAAGTGTCAGTCCGGGGTTAGTTTAATTCAAATCATGCAAATTAGAGTCCAAAACAAGAGGAAAAGCATTAGGAAAAGTAGATATGTTGGAGACGTATCAATAACCATGGGCCACATTGTAACGCCCAAGATGCAGTTCTATCTCAATCACGTGATGAATTCATGATTGGGGCACAATTGCATTTCAGACACGTACCAAGGTGATACACGAACTCATACAACCTGAGTGAACAGAAATAGTATGATAATCTAGGCATCACTTGCCCCAAATAGCATAAATAAGGATCAACATACAGTCATACATATATAAGTAGTGTCCGACTATGGACTAGGTAGAAAAGGAAAACCACCCTGCTACTAGGCCCATGGATACTCCGACTAGGTCCTCTACTGATCGGCCAGATAAGTCACATAGTAATGACCATGATCTGCATCAAACTCCCACATGATCTCAATGTCATCACATGCGTCAGTCTCATCGGTACCTGCAACTATGTTTGTAGTAATCCGTGAGCCACGAGAACTCAACAATCTCAACACCCTCGGTAGCAAGACTATCAAAGCTTAGAGGTAAGGTATGGTCATATGGTGGAGTTGCAGCAAGCAATAAGCATTTGTATGATGGCTAACTTACGAATACAAGAACAAGGTGAGAAGCTACACAAACAGTCGCAATCTAGTAATGATCAGGAAGTGATCCTGAACTACTTACGTTCAAACATAATTCCACCGTGTTCTCTTCCCGAACCTCGTCGAAAAGAGACCATCACGGTTACGCACGTGGTTGGTGTGTTTTAATGAGATTAGCTTCAACTTCACTACAACTGGATATTAAAAACTCCCATCTGCCACATAACCGAGGGTGCGGCTCTCGAAAGTTTAAACCCTGCAGGGGTGTCCCAACTTAGCCCATGACAAGCTCTCACGATCAACGGAGGAAAGTCCTCCTCCCGGGGCAACCCGATCAAGCTCGGAATCCAGGTTCACAAGACATTTTGAGAATAGTAAAACAAAACCAGCAAGACCTCCCGACATGCTGACACCCTGATAGTAGTCGCGCGTATCTCGTCTTAGGCCACGACCGGATGACCTAAGCTTACGGTCGCTGAGACCCAAGTTGCCCAGGGGGGGCGCAAGGTGCTCTAGTTTGGACCAACACTCATGAGGAGCATTGGCCCGGGGGTTGATTAAGTATCCTCAGGATAATTACTCCCTATGAAAATTTTAGTTGTTATTAGGCAAAAGGAAAACCAATGTTGGGTCTTGCTGGAAGAGTTTTATTCAAACCGAACTGTCAAGGGGGCCCCGTAAACCCCAACCATGTAAGGAACGCAAATTCAAGGAACATAACACTGGTATGAAGGAAACTAGGGCGGCAAGAGTGGAACAAAAGACCAAGCAAAAGGCCAAGCCTTCCACCCTTTGCCAAATACATAGATGTATTAATAAAATATAATAGATATTGTGATATCCCAAGACATCCATGTCCCAACATGGAACAACCTGCATTGCACCTGCAACTAGCAACGCTATAAGAGGGGTTGAGCAACATCGGTAACATAGCCAAACAACAGTTTGCTGGGAAGGTGGGTTAGAGGCTTGATATGGCAATATGAGAGGATATATGACAAGTGGTAGGTAGTGAGACATAGCGATAGAATGAAAAACTAACAAGCAAAGATAGAAGTGATATCGGGGGTGATGATCATCTTGCCTGCAATGTTTTTAGTGGTATCGAATCCTTGCTCCTCGAAAAACGTACTCGATAGGGTCCTCGTTCACGAACTCATCTCCCAGCTCTACCCAAATAAAAAAAACAAACAGTGGAACAACAATTAGTCATGGTGCAATGTACAAGCAACATGATGCAAGACATGTCATGGAATGCAAGATATGGTGTGCATATGCGGATGAGGTGTTTTCGGAAAGGGCGCATTCGAGACGGAAGGAGAAATAATGAACATGGCATAATCTTGGTAACCTAAGCAAGCCACTGGATAGATCGGAAGATTTCGGTTGAAATCGATATAGAGATCACCGGAAACGGATGCAGGGTTTGAAAATGGCAAGCAAAACAAGATGCAATGCAATCTGTTGAAAACAGCAACATGATGACTTAGATGCAAAGTTTAAATATGCTATAGCAAATACACATGAAAAAGAATGGCATAGAATTGAATAATGTGCCAATCACTACAAAACATGATTACTGAGCTACTGCTAAAACTCACTAGAACATGTTTAAAACAGCATGGCAAAATACAAATGATAACAGTTTTACAGATATTGCAGAAATTCACTGATCATGGCAAAACAGATTCAGATAGCAATGTTTAGGACTAGTAAACTAAATGCTACAGGAAAATATTATAGCACACAAGAGTATGGCATGCTAGTACTAAATGGACTTAAACAAACTCCCTCACTGGACATGTTCCAGACACTCATAGATTTGATTCTAGCTTCAATGCAAAATGGCAAGTGATATAAACATATTTCAGACTTGGTACAATTTCATGGCATGGCAGGAACAGGTTCATGATAGCGCATTTGCAAGCATGTTTAACTCAAAACAAGGCATATCATGGCATGTGAATAAAATTAGCAGAAAGTAGACATGATGAAGAACATGTTCATGTGCAAAACTACCACATAACATGTTTGAATTTAATCACACAAAAAAGACAAAACAACAATGGAATGTAAAAATGACATGTGTGCAAACTTGCTCCAATGCATAAACTAAAGCTACCACTGGATTCATTGGATTTTTCTACCCCAAAAACATATATAATATGTCGTGGTCACTTTAGAAAAATCAACACAAATGCTTATAAAGAATTACTGCCTAAAATGGAAAAGATAGAAATGGCAATTTCCTTATTTGGAACATCTAGAATTGGACTTGCCTGAACCGGAATAAGGCATATTTCCATAAATGTAAAGCGCTGGATTATAGAAATAAAAAGATATAAGAGGAGGGGTGAGGATGACATGTGGGGTCATCATGGAATACTCGCACTTATGCAAAACAAATTGGGGACGTTTAAACAGCGCCCGCGGGGATCGAGACCGGGTCTCCCCGGTGCGGGTGTGCGTGGTCAACCGCTGGGCTACGGCGAGGAGGATGACAGGAGGGGGCTCGGTTCATTACGAGATGGCCCAGGGTCGAGCTCCTCTTATCAGACAAAGAAGACGACGGCGGTGCATGCAGGAAATGGTGGCGCTCACTCGAGCAGTGGTGCACTGGTGGGGGCGTGGAGCGGCTATGCGAGCGCGGGAGCAAGCTGGGGCACATGTGTGTGCGTGCGGCAGCTCGAGCACGAGCTCATGCCCGTCTCGGGTGTGGCACGGCACGACGAGCGAGCGAGCGGCGCGAGCAGGCAGGGTACATGCGCGGGTGTATATGATTGCGGGGCTATGGCGAGCGAGCGCGAGAGAGAGAATCCAGAGCGGGAGCGAAGTGCGAGCAACGATGGCAACTACGGCATCTACACGGAATTCAAAGCTCGCTGGAGCGACAAGAGCAATACGCAGACACGATCGGAGTGGCGACTTCGGAAGGCTATCGGCGAGAGGGGGATGTCAGAGGTGAATCTCGGCTCACCAAGCGTCCACACAATGTGTAGATCTAGTCGGGGCGTCGACTAAGGGACGACGGCGAGCTGACGAATGGGGCTACGAGCTCTGTACTGAGAAGTAGAGAAGAAGGTGACGAGGACGAGGTATCCAAACTTGGAGTCTCCTGCATTGGATCTCAATTGGAAGAAGACGAATACGGTCACCCGGAGCGCCTGGAGGAAAGCGGGGCACTGCTGGCAGATACTACGCCGGCGACGAGCTCTTGCTCGTTTCGTCCATGGTGCAGGCGACGGCTATGGGGGCACGGCGAGGATCTACTATTGGCAGCGGTGATAGATGGGAAAGGGAAACCCTAGGAGAGCTCTGGCGCTGCTTATAAAGGGGGGTGGGTGTTGCTGGCCTCGATGTCCATGAGCTCACGGCGCGATGGCGCGAGCTCCCTGTCTCTGAAGCGAGGGAGACGGAGGGGAACGGAGCAGGTGGCCGTGAGGGGGATGGGTCGCTGGCAGGTGGGCCCGGCGAGAGAGAGAGGGAAAGAGCTGGTGCTGGCGGGCTACGGGCGAGGGAAAAAACTGGGCCGAGCTGGTGGCCGAGGCCCAGGGGACTGCTGCTGCTGCTGGGCTGCGCTGCTGCTCTCTTCTCTTCTCCTTTCTTTTAAACATTTTCTTCAAACAGAAAAGTAAGAAAAGGCCAAAGAGCTAGACAATGAAGTAGGATGAGATAGAAATATATCTGAGACCCTGGAATTATGTAGTATTTGAATAAATTGCTCTGGACATTTTTAGAAGTAGAAAAGTAAAACAAATTTGAATTATAATCAAACCTGGACCATTTTTGAACCTAACCAAAACAACTCCAAATGTAATGAAATTTGGAAGAGAGGTTTAGGACATGGTGCAAGATTTATTGGGGGGTTTTGAACATTAATGGAGTAGGGCAATATGGTACTTGCAATTAAGGGAAGAAGTAGAACGAAGGAGATGTGATGGTGCACGGATCACACATAGAACATGTTCTGGAAACTTATAGATTTGATTCTAGCTTCAATGCAAAATGGCAAGTGATATAAACAGATTTCAGACAGTAGAATTTCATGGCATGGCAGGAACAGATTCATGGTAGCATGTTTGCAAGCATGTTTTACTCAAAACAAGGCATATCAGGGCATGTGAATAAAATTAGCAGAAAGTAGACATGATGAAAAAAATGTTCATGTGCAAAACTACCACATAGCATGTCTGAATTTATCACACAAAAATGACAAAACAACAATTTAATGTAAAAACGGCATGTGTGCAAACTTGCTCAAATGCATAAACTAAAGGAACCACTGGATTCATTGGATTTTCCTACCCAAAAACATATATAATATGTTGGGGTCACTTTAGAAAATTCAACACAAATGCTTATAAAGAATTACTGCCTAAAATGGAAAAGACAGAAATGGCAATTTCCTTATTTGGAATGTCTAGAATTGGACTTGCGTGAATCGGAATAAGGCATCTTTCCAGAAATGGAAATCGCTGGAATAAAAGAAATAACAATAAATAAGAGGAGGGGTGAGGATGACATGTGGGGTCACCCTGTAATACTCACACTTATGCAAAAGAAATTGGGGAGGTTTAAACAGCGCCCGCGGGGATCGAACCCGGGTCTCCCCGGTGCGGGTGTGTGTGGTCAACTGCTAGGCTACAGGGAGGATGATTATAGGTGGGGGCTCGGTTCAGTACGAGATGGCCCAGGGTCGAGCGCTTCTGATCAAACAGAGAAGACGATGACGGCGTCGGCAGGCAACGACGGCGATCACTCGAGCAGTGGGGCACTAGCGGGGGCGAGGAGCAGCTCTGCGAGCGCGGGACCGAGCTGGGGCGTGTTTGTGTGCGTGCGGTAGCTCGAGCACGAGCTCATGCCCGTCTCAGGTGTGGCAGGCACGGCGAGTGAGCGAGCGAGCAGTGCAAGCAGGCAGGGTGCACGCGCGGGTGTATATGAGTGCGGGGCTACGACGAGCGAGCGCGCGGGAGAGGATCCAGAGCGGGAGCGAAGCGCGAGCAACGATGAGCAACGACGACAACTACGACATCTACACGGAATTTAGAGCTCGCTGGAGCAACGAGCGCAACGCAGACATGATCGAAGCGGCGACTAAGGAAGGCTATCAGCGAGAGGGGGATGTCGGAGGTGAATCTCGGCTCACCTAGCATCCACGGGACGTGTAGATGTGGCTGGGGCATCGACGGAGGGACGACAGTGAACTAACGAACGGGGCGATGAGCTCTGTCCCGAGAAGTAGAGAAGAAGACGACGACAAGGAGGTAGCCGAACTTGGCGTCTCCTGCCTTGGATCGCAGCGGGAAAAATATGAAGATGGTCACCCGGTGCAGCTGGAGGAAGGCGGGGTGCTACTGGCGGATGCTACGCAGGCGACAAGCTCCTGCTCGTTTGGGCCATGGTTCGGGTGACGGCTATGGGGCCGCGGAGAGGACCTACTGCTGCCGGCAGCGAGAGAGGGGAAAGGGAAACCCTAAGAGGGCACGGGCGCTGCTTATAAAGGGGCGCGAGCGTCGCTGGCCTCGACGTCCCTGAGCTCACGACGTGACGGCGTGAGCTCCCTGTCTCTGAAGTGAGGGAGACGGAGGGGAACGGAGCAGGTGGCTGTGAGGGTGATGGGTTGCTGGCACGCAGGCCCGACGAGAGAGAGAGGGAAAAAGCCGTCGCTGGCGGGCTGCAGGCGAGGGGAAAAACTTGGTCAAGCTAGTGCCCGAATCCCAGGTGACTGCTGCTGCAGCTGGGCTGTGTTGCTGCTCTCTTCTCTTCTCTTTTCTTTTAAACATTTTCTTCAAACAGAAAACTAATAAAAGGCCAGAGAGCTAGGCAATGAAGTAGGATGAGATAGAAATATATCTGAGACCCTGGAATTATGTAGTATTTGAATAAATTGCTATGGACATTTTTAGAGGTAGAAAAATAAAACAAGTTTGAATTATAATCAAACTTGGACCATTTTTGAACCTAACCAAAACAACTCCAAATGTAATGAAATTTGGCAGAGAGGTTTAGGACATGGTACAAGATTTATTGGGGGGATTTGAATATTAATGGAGTAGGGCAATATGGTACTTGCAATTAAGGGAAGAAGTAGAAGGAAGGAGATGTGATGTTGCATGGCTCACACATAGAACATGCCACAAAGAACTTGCCACAAGAACATGAATACATATCATGGAAATGCAAGTGACATAAGCTGAACACAACTTGATATGCTCATGATGCAACAAATGATGGCCAAAAATGGATATGACAAGAATAGCAAGGCAAAGCAAAAACCAAGAAAAACCCAAAATGAAAGCAATCAAGGAGGAAACCACTTGGAATTGGTCATGAAAAGTTGGATACATTGCCAAAATATGAAAGTTTTACATATGGGGTGTTACAACTCTCGTCCACTACAAAAGGATGTCGTCCCAAGATCTAGGACTGAAAGAACTCCAGATATTCGGAACGAGGTGATCCTGGCGCTGCGCAGTAGCTTCCCGGTCAGAATGGTGAGACCACTTAACTTTCAGGAACTTGATCGACTTTTTGCGAGTTTTTGGCTCGATTTCCTCAATATGGCAACGGGATGCTCATGATAAGACAAGTCCTCTTGGAGATCATTCTCTTCGAAGTTGATGGTGCGCTCGGGCGTCTTAAATCACTTGCAAAGTTGTGACACGTGAAACACATCGTGCACATTTGAGAAGTTGGAAGGGAGCTCAAGTTGATAGGCGAGGTCGCCTCTTTTTCCCACAATCTTGAAAGGACCCACATATCTTGGGGCAAGCTTCCCTTTGATACTGAATTGTTGAGTGCCTTTCATTGGAGAGACTCGGAGATAGACACGGTCTCCAATCTCGAAAGGAAAGTCACAGTGCTTGCTATCATAGTAACTCTTCTGGCGCGATTGCGCGGCTTTGAGATTTTCATGGATGACTTTACACATATCTTCAGCTTCTGTGATCAAGTCGTTGCCAAGAAGTTGGCGTTCACTAGTCTCGGACCAGTTGAGAGGAGTACGACACTTTCTTCCATATAGAATTTCGAAAGGGGCCTTGCCCGAACTTGCTTGGAAGCTGTTGTTGTATGAGAACTCAGCAAACGGGAGGCAATCTTCCCACTTCATGCCGAAATAAATACACAAGCTCTTAGCATGTCTTCAAGGATTTGATTGACTCTTTCAACTTGGCACTTGTTTGAGGATGAAAGGCCATGTTGAAGCGAATGTTGGTGCCCATGGCCTTCTGGAAGGAGTCCCAAAACTTGGAAGTGAAGATGCTTCCACGATCTAAGGAGATCAGTTGAGGAATTCTGTGCAACGAGACAATTCTGGAGGTGTATAGCTCTGCCAACTGAGCTGATGTGATAGATTCTTTGACTGGAAGGAAATGTGCCACTTTTGTAAGCGTGCCAGTGACAACGAAGATAGCATCATTCCCTCGCTTGGACTTGGGAAAGCCGGTGACAAAGTCCACCTCAATATGATAAAACTTCCATTCAGGAATATCAAGAGGTTGGAGGAGACCAGCTGGTCGCTCATGTTCTGCTTTCACCCTTCGACAGACATCACATTCATTCACGAATTGAGCAATCTCTCGCTTCATTCGTGTCCACCAGAAAGTCTGCTTGAGGTCATGATACATCTTGGAACTGCCTGCATGAATGGAAAGAAGAGAGTTGTGCGCTTCATTCATTAGAACCTTCCTGAGGTCACCCTTAGGAACCACTAGTCGGTCCTCAAAGAATAAGGTGTCTTTGTCATCAATGCAATAGTACTTGTATTTGGATAAGAACTTGGCAACACCATGTTTGACCTTCTTTACCATGCTATCAAGGAGTTGTGCCTCATGAATTTGGTATTCCAAAGTTGGAGTGACTTTAAGGTTTGCAAGAAAACCTTGAGGAACAACTTGGAGGTTGAGCTTGCGGAAAGCTTCACAAAGATTAGGGTGAAATGGCTTGAGAATTAAGCTGTTGCAATAGGCCTTTCTGCTCAAAGCATCTGCAATCACATTTGCCTTGCCTAGAGTATATTCAATGCTTGGATTGTACTCTTGGATCATTTCGACCCAATGAGTTTGCCTGAGGTTGAGGTTGGGTTGAGTGAAGATATATTTGAGGCTCTTGTGATCAGTGAAAATGTCCACTTGCCTGCCCAACAAAAGATGTCTCCATGTGATTAATGCATGGACAACTGCCGCCAACTCAAGATCGTGAGTGGATTAGTTCTTTTCGTTTGGCTTCAACTGACGAGAAGTGTAAGCCACAACTTTATGCTCTTGCATTAATACTCCACCGAGACCTTGCAATGAAGCATCACAAAAAACATGATAGGGCTTGGACTCATCAGGAGGAGTAAGCACCGGAGCTCTGACGAGTTTCTCTTTGAGAGTAATTAAGGCCATGTCACACTCAGGAGTACTTGACATTCTTCTGGAGGTGGTTGGAAAGAGGCTTACAGATTTTTGAGAAGTTCTCAACAAATCTACGGCAATAACTTGCAAGCCCGCGGAAATTGCGAAGCTGCTTGAAGTTCTAAGGAGGCTCGTAGTTCACAATTGCAGAAACCTTTTTCCGGATTGACAGTGATGCCCTTGGCATAGATGATGTGACCAAGATAAAGAACTTCATCATGCCAAAATTCGCATTGGAGAACTTTGCATAGAATTGATACTCTCAGAGCTTGTCGAGCACCAATCACACATGCTTGGCATGATCCTTTTTATTCATGGAGAACACCAGGATATCATCGAGATACACCAGGACGAATTCATTGGTGTAGGGGTTGAAGATGAAGTTCATCATCCTTGAGAAGGTTGGAGGGGCATTGTCGGTGTCGGTGTACTAGAGTAGGGGTACCCTAGTATCCCGAACTTGTGCACGGGCAGTCGTAGCGTCCCGCGGCAAGGCTTGCCGGGCGGCCGCCAAGGCCCTCTATGACCCCTTTTTGAGCCATTCAAGAACAAAGTATTTAAGCCAAGGAGACAAGTCCCCGGCAAGAGGAGCTTGCCGGGAAGGCCACTCAGGGCACAAGACCCCGGCAAGAGGAGCTTGCCGGGAAGGCCAACCAAGGCATCTCAATGAACTTGCCGCGACGTGCCACGCGTCCCGGCAAGACCCGGCAAGCGACAAGATTCCGGGCGCGACAAGACAACGACCGCGGCAAGCAACCACTCTGTACCTGCGCTCCAGCACACCCACCTACGTGTAGCTCTGGGACCCTTCCAGGTGTACGTGGCGGGAGGCTGTGCAACCAGGGGTACACTGTGGCATGCGGCGCTGACAAGATCGCCATCGTGGCAAGCGGTGGTGCCCCTGACGGTCCCTTTTCTGCACTGTCTGGGCGACGTAGATAGGCATTTAATGCCTTTGTCCCCTGCCGCCAGGGTTAGGTATGATACACTGTGTAGGTAGCTGTACCTACCGCAACACCGTTTCCATTTTTGCCCTTGCCTACATTGCCACCTGTTGGAGGCCCCTTGAGCATATAAAAGGAGGCCCATGCACAACGTAGAGGGGAGAGGACGAACAGTAGAACACTCACGCTCGGTCTCGTTAGCTGCTGGTGTGTACTGTTGCACTCAGCGCTCCCGAGCAAGAACTCAATACAATCCACAAAGCAGCAGTAGGAGTATTATCTCTCCGGAGAGCTCCGAAGCTGGGTAAAACCCCCCGTGTGCCTTGCCTCGATCCGCTCTTCGTGCAGCCTCCGCCCCCCGCCGAACCGAAAAGGGGCTCCGTCCCCATAGGTGCTTGAGGAGTCAGATTTCCCCGGCATCTTTGGCGCGCCACGTAGGGGGCGTCGAGGTTGTGTGAACCTGATCCAGCATTCACACGAGCTAGATCTTCATCGACTTCATCGACATGCCACCGAAGAAGAAGGCTTCGGAGGCGGCTGCTCCGTCCGCGTCGAACCCACCGCCGCCGGAGCAAATGGCTAGTGGGGAAGACGCCGGTGGAAGAACGAGCGCCGACGAGGGAGACCACGGTGCCGCCAAGTCCAAGGACAAGGTTGCGTTGCCCGTCGGCAGCGTAGCAGGCTCCCACGACGACCGGGCGTCCGTGGATGCTCCGCGCCCATCTCAGGAAGCGCGGGACCGGCAGCGTCTTGGTACTCACGGTACCATACGCTCGCTGGACCCAAATCGAGCTGGCGGATCTCGGGATGCTCAAGGCCAGCATGCACGCCAACGTGCAGGCGCGAGCGAGGCACGGTCGCCTGGACGGAATACTGCTCCTTCTAATGTCGTTGGAAGTCCGAGCATATCCCGGTCCTCGCACCGTTCGCCACCGCTACCCGCCACTCCAGCAGAAGCTTTGGCGCGAGCTCAACTGCTCCTAGACTTCCCTGCAACGCCAAACAAGATCGACGACTGGAGGGCCACCATTCAGAGCCTCATCGGCTTCGCCAACGGCGACACTCCGCGGCAGCCGACCACATCACAGCCGCAGCAAGCCAGCCAGGTGCGAGCCGATGGCGACAAGACCGGTGGGGGTGAAACCACGGTGCACTCTCCGCCCCGAAAGCCAAGATCGCTGACTCGCCGGGTCCACCGCGACAGAGACTCCACCGCTTCATCAGATCCGCGAACTCGCCGCGATCAGTGCCAAGTTCTTCATGAATGATAGCAAGAAGACGCTCGTACTCGCATCGAGCGCCAAAGAGAAATGCGGCGTCAATCAGACCGGCGCGCTGGGCCCACTGTCGACATGCATGCGCTAGGGGAACCAGGTGACTTGCCGTATGCGGTAGGTTACCCTGCATTTACTCGTGAGCTGCGGCAAGTCCAGTGGCCCAGCACGAAGGATTTCAAGCCAGACGTACCAGAGAAGTACGACGGCAGGTTGCACCCGTCGGAGTTCCTCAGCATCTACACCATCGCGGTGCAGGCTGCCGGGGGGCGAGACGACAAGATCCTTGCCAACTACTTCCCGCTGGTGCTCAAACCCAACGTCAAGCTCTCCAGACGATCCCTTTATCCTGGCCATTTTCGGTCTGGGGGCTCGACATCCTCGTCCCCTTCCCCCGAGCAGTCGGGGGCTTTGAGTACTTGTACGTTGACAAGTTCACAAAGTGGCCAGAAGTGGAACCAGTGAGGAAGGTGGCAGCACAGTCAGCAGTCAAGTTCTTCAGGTCGATTGTTTGCCGCTTTGGATTCCCTAACAGGATCATCACCGACAACGGTACGCAATTCATGAGTCGCACCTTCATGTAGTACGTCCAAGATCTTGGCGCCAAGGTATGCTTCGCTTCTGTTGCTCACGCCAGGAGCAACAGTCAAGCGGAGAGGGCAAATGCTGAAGTGTTGCGTGGACTCAAGACCAGGACTTTTGACAGGCTGCACAGATGCGGAAGAAACTGGATCGAGGAGCTGCCGGTGGTTCTTTGGTCGATCAGGACGACGCCAAATCGAGCCACTGGCCAGACACCTTTCGCTCTAGTCTATGGAGCAGAGGCAGTTATCCCCACGGAACTCGTATACGGGTCACCTCGAGTGCTCGCTTATGATGAGCTTGAGCAAGAGCAGCTGCGACAAGATGATGCGCTGCTCCTTGAGGAAGATCGTCTTCAGGCCGCTGTGCGAGCTGCTCGCTACCAGCAAGCTTTGCGCCGCTACCATAGCCGCAAAGTTAATGCCAGAAGTCTCGAGGAAGGCGACCTTGTTCTTCGGCGCATTCATTCCGCCAAGAATTCCAACAAGTTGACGCCGAAGTGGGAAGGCCCTTACTGGGTGAAACGAGTCACTAGGCCTGGCGCTGTCCGCCTTGAGACCGAAGATGGCTTTCCGGTGAGCAACTCCTGGAACATCGAGCATCTTCGTAAGTTTTACCCGTAAGGCGCGGTTGTCGGACCCTGTCCGGCAACCACCTTTTTGTACAAGTCTTGCCGCTGTTGCATGTAATCCTTTGTACAAAGCCAGGCGCAGACCCTGTGCATAAATAAAGCTCACATGCTCCGCACACCTTGTCAATTTCATGCTTTTTTTGCATGAATTATCTGACACATTGTGCAGCGAACACCCCCGGTAAGCAATAACGAGCCATAAGGCTCCATATCATTATTTTCTCTACTTCCTTTTTTGTCAAGGGAATGAAGGCTCCTTCGCCCACAAGTTTGCCAGGGGGGAGGGGAAGATAATGGCATGGACCAGGCGTCGTTCAAGAAAGTTTCGCCTTGCCGGGAAGCAAATGACCGAAAAGCTAAGTTGCCAAAGTTTGAGCAATCAGATGTCTTTAAATTTTTTAAGTTATCTTCCTTGAACGACCATGATTTGTATGGAAAACCTGTGCGCGAAGGAACCGACTCATGGCTAGTTGCGCCCTTACTTTGTTTCGAGTTCACTCAACAGTTTAAGTGTGCTGCGACTAGAGTCGCGCCCTTACTTTGTTTCGAGTTCACTCAACAACTTAAGCGAGCTGCGGCTAGTTACGACAAGGTTTCTTGTCGGCAACGGCACTGCCAGCAGGCTGCTGACGTCACGCACTCAGCGCTCGCGGCAAGAGTGCCTATGCCGGCAAGTTCCCTAAAAGCATAGGGCAAAAACATACAAAGGAAGGAATCAAGTAAAGGAAATAACATTGCAATTGCTACCCAAAATAAAGTTACATATTACAAGATAGCTTGTCGCGGCTCTAATAGACTGTTTTCATAACATGATTAGCAGCGACAAGAAAAGAAGAAAATGGGCGGCCTAGTCCACACGATCGCCCTCAACCCTCTTGATCCCGTTCACCTTGTCCACAATGGGTCCGACAAGGTCCTTGAGCGCCTCCAGATCAGCTTCCGCCGGCAGGGATCTGAGGACATTGGTGAGGTTGAGGCCCGGGTTGCGGAAGGCTACCTTCACCAACACCTTCTAAAGAGCTCCCGCGCAGATCTTGCACGACTCGTTGGCCACCTGCTTTGGGATCCTCTCCCGGAGTCGCTGGAGGGCTGTCGCCACGCCTTTGAAGAATAGAGTGAGCTTGGCGCTGGATGGGAGGGTCTCATCGGAGGGATACCCGAGATCCCCCATCCCCAGCTGCACCAGCTCCTTGTCGATGTCTGCGGCAGCATTCACAAGACCCTCCGTCCACCGCTCCATAGTCTCTCTAAAATCATTCTGGGTGGCGGCAATGCTCTCCAGCAGCGCCTTGTCGGCCTTGATCTCCTTCTTCAGGGACGCCTCCTGCTCCCTGGCGCCGTCCAGCGTCTTGGTCAAAGCAGCCAGCTTCAGCTCAAGATCGACGTTGGAATCCTTGGCGGCGCTAAGCTCCTTGATCTTCTCGGCGAGACGACCCTGCAGCTCGCCAAAGGTGTAGGCGTCCTTCTCGCGCTCATGCTTGAGCGCGGAAAGGGCTTCACCGCTTGCCTTGAGGTCAGTCTCCAACTGCGCCACCTTCGTCTCCAGCTCCTTCTTGACGGCCTCGGTAGCTGCGGCCGCATCCTGTGTTTCCTTGAGAGCTCCGCTGAGTGCTTGCTCGCGCGCGGCAAGCTCCTCTTCGTGGCTGTCCAGGCTGGCCTTCAGCTGCACCAATTCGCCCTCCCGTGCAGATAGCTCCTCGGCGGCAAGCCGCTATTGCTCTGCAACTTCTGCCTTCTCGAGGATGAAGGCCTTCTGTGCCTCATTGAGCTGCACACGCTCTGCCGCCAGCGACCGGAGGGCTGCCTGGTTGAGACCTCGGAGCTCCTCCGCGCGCTTCTCCATGTCCAGTCCCGCCTTCGCGACAAGCGCTTCGCGGGACTCCAGTTTGGCTTGTCGAGCGCGGTAGAGCGACACTAGCTTCCGCAGCAGTCGCTCCTCCTCAGGCTCGTCGCTGCTACTGCCTGGCGCGTCGACCAGCGTCAGCCCAGCGGAGGCGAGCACCTCCACGTCAAATCTTTCTCCTTCGACCGGCGCTCTGGACGTTGACGCCCAGGGAGATTGATGAAGACGCCATCGCCGGCCTTCAAGTAGACGCCTGGCTGGGGCTCTTCGGAGCCTGGCGCTGCGGCAGCGGCGGGAGGATCGGCGGTCGGTGTAGCGCCTGTCACTCCTGCGGCCTCAGGGTTGTCAGTGCGATCGCCGGACCCCTCGTCGGCTGCTGCGGCGGCCGCCTTGGCGGCCTCTTGTCCGGCGGGATCATCAGCACCGGCCGCTTCTTCGGTGGCGGCGGCATCATCAACAGCAACCTCGGTCTCCATCGGCTCCACAGTAGATGGATCTGACGGCTGGAAAAGGAAGAAAAGTCAAACAAATATCTAAAAAGAAGAACCCAAGGGAAGTTTAGAAGCAAGAAGTACCTATACCAGGCTCAGTAGTTGGGATCTCCGCTGCCGGGGGGTCGCTGGTGCTCTCCCTTGTCGGAGACTTCTCCCTTGCCGGGGAGCTCTCCCTTGTCGGAGGATTCTCCTTTGCCGGAGAACTCTCCCTTGGCGGCGTAGTCGAAGCAGATGGCATGTCAGGGGCGGCGTCCGGACGCTCCTGGTGGGGCTGCTCTGCTCCTACACAAGCCAACAGTCAGATATCAGCAAACAAAGAGTACCTATGTGCGCCTAACAGCGGGAAGCAAACCATATACTTACGCTGGGGGCTGCACTGGGGGTTGCTCTGAAGAACAGCTGTCGGGTCCGGCAAGTTTGTCTCGGGCGCACCCCCTGCTGGCACGGTGGGATCATCCTCGATGACAATCACCGGGACCTTGGTTCTCTTTGCCGCTCTCTGGGCCAGAGTCCTAAAAAGGAATAAGTTCAGAGTGAAGCAAATGAGATACAAGACAAGGCAGCAAGTATTGAAGACATACAAGTACAACAAAAATCTTACTCTTCTTCTTCCTCGTCGGAGCTGAGTGCGGAGAAGTCGAAGCCTGGCCCACCTCCGGCGTGAGGAGGAGGGGGAGTAGGATCTCTTGGCAGCTTGGCGGGAGCTGGAGCAGCGGACCGGGAGGACCCCGCTCTCGTTGTCGCTGCAGCATGAGGTGCTTCCGTGGCAACAGAACTTGCCGCGGTGGAGCGTGTCGTGCGGCGCGGCGGGGGTTGACTCGTCCGCCGCTCCGCTACGTCCCCGGCCTTGCGAAGACGCCTTCTTGGTGGAGCCGGGGGCTATGCTTGCGGCAAGCTGTCCGAAGACGAAGAGGAAGAGGAGCCGATCTCCAACGAGCCGCTCGTATCCTCGGCGGGCCCGCTCGGCCCGACGTCATGCCCGGCGGACCTCTTCTCGCCGGCAAGCTCCTCTCGCTCGGCAAGGCTTGCCGCCTCTACTGCCTCTGCCTCCTCCACGGTGAACCCAAAATCGCCCGCAGCTGCGGCTGCCGCCGCCTCTTCCAGCCTGGTGGCGATGCGCTTGAGCTCCTCGTCGGTGGTGTCCCGGGTGAGGCCCCTCTGCTCATCGGTGTCGACCGGCACTTCTATCAAGTTGTCGAAGAATGCCCGCACGACATCATCTGCAGGCTCTATCCAGGCTGGATCAATTCCATGCGAGTCACACAGCGGCATCATTGCACGGATGCGGTCGAGCACAGAGTTGTTGCACAGCGGAACGACGCCCCTCGGCAACCTGAACACTTCGGGATGCTGTGGGTCGTACTTGAACAGCTCCTGGAGCATCGCGTTGAGCTCCAGGACAGTGAAGTTGAAGTTGAGGCCCGGCTGCAACCTCATGATATCCGCCGCATTCTGGAACTCCCAGGCGGGTCTCCTCCTCTCCTGCAGGGGGGCGATGCGGCGGCGGAGGAAATCTGCGCCAACCGCTCCTACAGTAAGCCCGGCAAGCCTGAGGCGTAGGATCCGGGCGACGGCAATCTTCAGTCTGTCGTCTTCCGGGGCCAGGCTACTCCAATCACTGCCGCGCACTACTGGAGTTTCGCGCAGAGCAGTAAACGGCTGCGGGTTCTCCTCAACAATTAGGCACCAGTCCGCCCTCCACTCCTCCCACTTGCTGCGAAACTCTCCATCCAGATAAGCATCCTTCTTGCCGGCTTTCGAGATCCAGGCGATTCCGCCGGATAAAGGCTCTCCTTTCTCAACTCGAGGCGAAAAGAAGTGGCGAAAAAGGGCTACGTTTGGATGGATTCCAACAAAGTTTTCGCAGAGATGTGCGAAAACTGCCATGGTCAGGACAACATTGGGGGTGAAGTCAAGGAGGTGGAGCCCGTAGGTGTTCATAATGTCACAGAAGAATTCAGAAAAGGGCGGGCAGAGCCCGCAGTAGAAGAACAAGACGAAGAAAGGGTACCCAGTGGGATTCTTATCCCAAGCAGCGGCTGGGAGTACCTTCGTGCGTGGATGCGCTCGCGTCCCCGTCGACCAGAAGAGGTAGAAGTCCTCCTTCAGCTCTTCCGCGTCAAGCCTCGGAGGGAAGATTGCCCGCTCCTTTCGCAGCGCCGCGAGCCGCTGCGCCTCGGCCGACTTCGCCTTCTCGGCTTTCGGAGCCATGGCGGGAATGGTGAGGAAGGACGAGGGCGTTGGTGGTGCTGGCGGCGATAGGGGCGGAGCGCTGCTCTCCTTCGGCTTTGGGAAGAAGGGGAGTGGCGGAGATTCTCGAGGAAGGAATAGCAACGGGCAGATGGGCGAACTGCCCCTGTTTCCCCTGCTTATAAGGAGGGAGGGGGCGGACGGTCCGCCTTTTCGAATAAAGAACCACCCACGATCTCTCCCACGACACCGCAATCGACGCGTGCCGTTCGGGGAGGGCGCGCTAGGTGCAGAGTAAGATACAGCGTGATCCAGGCCACGCGTGCCCGTGCCCTATTTTGGGCCTGGGCCAACAGCGCTCGGCACCTGTATAGCCCAGGCCCGGGGGCTCCTGTCGGTGTACTAGAGTAGGGGTACCCTAGTATCCCGAACTTGTGCACGGGCAGTCGCAGCGTCCCGCGGCAAGGCTTGCCGGGCGGCTGCCAAGGCCCTCTATGACCCCTTTTTGAGCCATTCAAGAACAAAGTATTTAAGCGAAGGAGACAAGTCCCCGGCAAGAGGAGCTTGCCGGGAAGGCCACTCAGGGCACAAGACCCCGGCAAGAGGAGCTTGCCGGGAAGGCCAACCAAGGCATCTCAAGGAACTTGCCGCGACGCGCCATGCGTCCCGGCAAGACCCGGCAAGCGACAAGCTTCCGGGCGCGACAAGACAACGACCGCGGCAAGGCGCTTGCCGCGGCAAGCAACCACTCTGTACCTGTGCTCCAGCACACCCACCTACGCGTAGCTCTGGGACCCTTCCAGGCGTACGTGGCGGGAGGCTGTGCAGCCAGGGGTACACTATGGCATGCGGCGCTGACAAGATCGCCATCGTGGCAAGCAGTGGCGCCCCTGACAGTCCCTTTTCTGCACTATCTGGGCGACGTAGATAGGCATTTAATGCCTTTGTCCCCTGCCGTCAGGGTTAGGTATGATACACTGTGTAGGTAGCTGTACCTACCGCAGCACCCTTTCCATTTTTGCCCTTGCCTACGTTGCCACCTGTTGGAGACCCCTTGAGCATATAAAAGGACGCCCATGCACAACGTAGAGGGGAGAGGACAAACAGTAGAACACTCACGCTCGGTCTCGTTAGCTGATGGTGTGTACTGTAGCACTCAGCGCTCCCGAGCAAGAACTCAATACAATCCACAAAGCAGCAGTAGGAGTATTATCTCTCCGGAGAGCTCCGAAGTTGGGTAAAACCCCTCGTGTGCCTCGCCTCGATCCGCTCTTCGCGCGGCCTCCGCCCCCCGCCGAACTGAAAAGGGGCTCCGTCCCCATAGGTGCTCGAGGAGTCAGATTTCCCCGGCATCTGTCGGCGTTCTGAGAATGGGGGTCCCTAGACTTGCCTGCCTGCGGCCCACGGCGTGGCTCCTCCAGCGGTCTGGTACAGCCCATCTTCACCAGCAAACACCCAAGACCCTTGCGAGGGGCCAAGCCTCGCGAAGCGGATGACACAAGACCTTCTCAGGGGCAGCCTTGCTAGGCTGGCTCGTGAGGAGCGGAGAGATCAAGGCAAGGGGCACCTCACGAGGTTCCCGACGTGAGCCATGATGACCGAGGCCAAGCGGGCGCCAGCTGGCGCAGAGTACTGGTTTCCTCTTTGGTGCTAAAGGAGCAGGCGCAGGCGAGGAGTCCCGAGACCTTAGGCAAAGGTTTCCATATTGGTGCAACGAGACGAAGACCAGCAGGATGGCAGGACGGAGGTCATCACCGAGCCCACGACGGTGTCACCACCAGAGCCTTTGGCAGGCGAAGACCACCTTTTGTCAGGATAGCTTGTACTAGTTGTCCCCCTTCAAATTGGGTGTTGTGGAATCCCTTCCCACCTAATATTTTGGAAGAGGACCAGGGCCTCTATAAATAGGACTAGCCACCGGCATAGGAAGCAACTCATCTTAGATCAGAGCCATTCCATCCATAGCCACCACACAAGCTCACCGAGCTCAAGAACACCTCTCCTCAGGAGGCTGTTCTTCCCTTGTACTTGTTCATCCTTAGCCTACAAGGCAATCCACCACACCACACTCGAGTGGGGTATTACACCACATCGGTGGCCCGAACCAGTGTAAACTCTTGTGTCCCTTGTTCTTCGAGTTCGACGAGCTGAGCTTTGAGATCATGGTGAGGGAGTGAGCTAGGGCGAGGGAGAGATCTTCGTGCGCACCCCAGAGTTTGAACCTTAAGGGTTTTGCCGGAACCCGAGATCCGAAATTTGGCGCGCTTGGTAGGGGTGCGTCGAAGCTTTCCTTTCATCGATCCATGCTCCACCGCGTTCATGGAAGACGCGCGCCGGGCTCGCGCCGAGCGCCGGGCCGCCCTGGCCGCCTGCGTCGCTCAAACAGCCCTTGTCAGCGGGCCTCCCCACTGTTCTCCATCAACCGCCGCCAATGCCGCCACCGGCCCGGCGGGAAACGAGCACCAAGCATCTTCACTGCACCCCTCAGTGCGGCGGGACGGCCGCACCGCTACCCCGTCGCTGACTCCGGCCGGCTCATCGTCCCATGCTCGCCGCGCGCCCACGGACGTGCAAGCCGCGCTGCTCATGGAATGCGAGCTCCTACGCTACCGCCCGGTCGACGACCTCTATGAGGACTTGGTGGACCGCATCGCCGAGCTCGTCAGCGCTGCTGGGGGCTCACCTGTCCCGTCTCTCTCGCTACCTCTCGACACGACCCACCGTGCTGAGCGCCCGCACACGAAAAAGGAAGCTGCCAAGAAGTTCCCCGGCCACAAGAAAACGCTCCAGCGCTCCCGACGCCGCCACGACAAGACCGCGTGCCGCCGACGATGGCGGTGGACGGGCATCAAGAGCAGGCTCCGCCCCTGCAAAGGGCCCCGGTGGCCACAGTAGGCTGTCGCGCCTGCACTCCGGAGCTGCGTAGCGTCGTCTGGCTAGGCAAGTTCAAGCCAAACCTGCCCCCTTGCTACGACGGCACCCCCGACCCTGCGGAGTTCATGCAGCTCTACGAGCTGAGCATCGAGGCAGCCAACGGCGACGAGAAAGTCATGGCAAACTGGTTCCCCATGGATCTCAAGGATGGTGCTCGCTCGTGGCTCCTGAACTTGCCCCCGGATTCGATCTCTTCCTGGGGTGAGATGCGCGACCGCTTTGTCGCCAACTTCCAGGGCACTCGCGACCGCCCCCCGGCCGCGGGTGACTTGTGCCGCAGCAAGCAGCAACCAGGAGAGACCCTGCAGAAGTACATCCAGCGCTTCAACAGCGTTCGCCTCAAGATCCCCAAGGTGACGGACGAGGCCATCATCTCAGTGTTTTCCGATGACATCCATGATGTCAAGATGAAGGAGGAGCTGGCCATCCACGAGGAGCTATGTACAGCTCTAGAGCTGTTCAACATGGCGACAAAGTGCGCAAGAGCTGAGGAAGGGCACCTTTCCCTCCTCGAGCTCCCTGATGCCGACCTGGAGGAGAAAAAAGCCAAGGCCAAGAATGTGAAGCGCAAGGGGGTGGCCGTGCTCGCGGCGGAGCCGGACACGAAGCGCCGATGGGACCACCCGAGTCGTCCAAGAGCAGCTGTCCGTTCGGCGCCTTCCACAATGTACACAGCCACAACACAAACGATTGCCAAGAGCTCAGGGCCATCCGAGATGGACGCTTCGGTCGACGCCCCGAGCGCAACGACCGTGGCTACGGCCGAGGAGGAGGACGAGGTGGGGGATGCTAGGACGACCGCGACCCCCGCCAGGAGTGGCGCGACCGGCCTCGCGAGGACCGTTAGCAGGACCAGCCTCGGGAGGGCGCCTGGAGGGACCAACCGCGTGAGGACCGTCCTCAGGGCAACGCTGGTCTCCCTCCACTGCCGCCACCACAAAGAAGGAATGACTACCACCATCAGGATGAGGGGGCTGGGGCCTTCCAAGAACCGCGTGCTATTGCTTGCATCTTGGGCGGAGCCCATGCCCCAACAACCCAGCGCATCTTCAAGCAGTTTGCTCGCGAGGTGAACGCGGCCCTCCCCAGGCTCGAGGCCACACGCCCGCTCAGGTGGTCCAAGTGCACCATCACCTTCAGTTCGGTGGACCAGCTCAAGTGCGCGGCAACTGCTGGCGCCCTCCCGATGCTTTGCTCGCCCGTCATCAGCAACGTCCAAGTCACCAAGACCCTCATCGACGGGGGTGCAGGGCTCAATGTCCTGCCCGTCGAGACATTCTATAGCCTCCAAGTGCCATACGATTAGTTGCACCCTACCAAGCCCTTCTCAGGAGTGACTGACGGCTCTACCACCCTGATAGGGCAGGTCCGTCTCCCTGTCACCTTCGGCCAGCGCGACAACTACCGCACCGAGCTCATCGACTTTGACGTCGCCCACATCCGTCTGCCGTACAACACCATTCCTGGGTATCCAGCATTGGCCAAGTTCGTGGCGGTGACCCACCATGGTTAAAACGTCCTCAAGATGCCGGGAAACGGCGGAATCATCATAGTCCCCTGCGAAGAAAGAGATGCAGTGTGCTCCCTGGAGTGCACCTTCCAAGCCGCAGCAATCGAAGACCCTGGTAGAGAGGGCACCCTGTACCCTCCTGAGGCCATCCCCAAGAAGAAGAAGAAACTACTCCGCACAGGGCCTCAGGAGAGTGGCGTCTCCAGCGACGCCGCCTCAGGATCAGCGCCCGCACATGGGGCGCCTCCCTCCCTCGCATAGGAAGGTGCGCCCGGTGCCCTCCTCGGGCAAGGCTTGGGGGCTCTCTTTTGGAGGTCCTCAGACCCAGCCAACATCGCGAGGGAGGCGCTCGGGCACCACATGGAGGCATGCTTTGTTGCATGTTTCCCTCAAGAGGGCACTGGGCAAGGAGTGCCCGGTGCTCAGGAGTTCATCACCAAGGCCACCCAGGAGCTTCAAGAAGCAAGGACCATGCGCAGCGACCACCGCCCACCATCTGGCGTAGCCCCCCATCCTGGTGTGGACGGCGTGCTGCGCGTCTGCATCGACATTACAGGGCTCAACAGGGCCGCATCTCAGGAGCGCTTTTGGCCTTCGTGCGTTGGGCGATGCGAGGGTCCACCTCACAGCTATGTCTGCATGCCATTTGGCCTGCCGAATGTGGCAGCCGCCTTCCAGCGCCACCTGCTGAGCATCCTGGCGGCTTAGGAGGCCAGACATCACGCAGTCCTAGCAGAGATGGTGATGGCCCTCAAGGAACCACCCGAGCGCCCAAAGCCTCCCGAGGCTCAGGGTCCTAGTGGCTCATGGGGAGCGACTCCTTCAACGCGCGCCTTCGGCTACCTCAACCCTCCTTCGACAATGGTACCCGGTGACATTTTCCAAGTTTACTCGGCTGGGAGCGCCCCTTGGGCTGCACGATTCCCAGGTCGCACGGGCCTGTCCCTATGGCATGTATCCTTTTTGCATCTTTAGCTTACTCCGTCGGGGGCGCCCCTTGGGCTGCATCATCCCCGGGCCGCTCGGGTCCATGCAAGTGGCATGTATCGTTTTTGCGTCTATCTAAGCTAGCTTGTTCCCTCGCATGAGTTACTTATGATCACCACCTGTCTGTCCGGCACTCCGATGCCATAAACGCTGCACGCCCTAGCAAGCCCACCCACGACCGCCTCATGATGAAAGACTGGCATGGCGTCTGTGCTTGTGTCCATCCCTGCAGCATCGCCAAATCCAAGAGGCTGAGCTCTGGCTCGCGGGCCCGCTCCCATGTACGTCACCTCCCGTGGCCCTTAGTGCCTTGTTCTCGCATGCGCTAGTCATGGGTGGACAGGCTAGGGCGCGCGGCCCGGTGCCTCGCCACCGCGGAACCGCGTGCCGGGCATATTTCTTTAGGATTCTTTGCATGAGAAGACTAGGCACGGTGTCCGTGCTCGGGTCCGTCCCTGCAGCATTGATAAACCCAATGACTGAGCTCTGTCTGGCGGGCCGTCCCCGCTCACGTAACCTCCTGGGGTTGTTGGTGTTTGGCCTTCTCATGTGATCGCCTTAGGAGATTCGCCCAACGCAGGTTGCATAACCATCTCGCAGGACCACTACAACCATCAAGAATCAAGACCAGGCACAACCTGCCTTGAGGTAGGGCCTCGTGAGTCCCGCGCTGGCTTATGAGTGCCTAGACACACCTCATCTAGCCCTGCCGTGCAAGCCACATGTCAGGGCGGGGCTATACACGCCCCGTGGGCTCCACTCAAAGGGAGCCCTCACCCACGCACCAGTGGAAGCACCATGCTCCGCGCTGGCAGTCGACACGGTCGAGGAGGGGCTATGCCCGTGCAAGTGCGGAAGCGCTCCGCTCCGCACTGGTGATAAACAACTGAGGGCGGCCCCATGGCCGTACCAACTTCAGTGAGCCACCCGGCTCAATGTCTAGCCTCACCGCAATGCTTTCCCCTCCGGAGAGCCGCACGAGGGGGCTAGGCACGGGGTCTGCGCTCGGGTCACCCAAGCGTATGACGCCCTGCCAGGTCCCTCGCACCTGGTCGTCACGCGCCCTCCCGAGCGGAGCCAAGGTATGAAGGTCGTTTGGGTGTCAAGGGGGACTCCTAAGCATCGTGACTCAGGAGCCTAACTGGCCACGTAGCCCCTCACCCCTTTATCTCATCCTGGCGATCCAGACGACCCAATGGCAGCTAAGGTATGCGCGGGGTCGGGCCCTGCCGACGTAGAACACTAGGCCTACTCCCGCATCTCCTCTCCGTAAGCTATTTGCGCGTCAAGGGGGACTCCTGAGCATCGCGCCTCAGGATCCTAACTGGCCACGTAGCCCCTCACTCCTTGGTATCGTCTTGGCGATCCGGACGATCCAATGGTGGCTAAGGTATGCGCGGGGTCGGGCCCTGCCGACACAGAACACCAAGCGAACGGGAAGGAAATCGCGGAATCTCAAACAAATAGTACAAGACATATTGTTCTCCGAATACCAAACACAAGTTTAAACTCCTCCACGAGGCATGATGCATGTTGCAGAAGCAAAGCAGGGAAAGGAGCCACCAGCAAGCCATCTCGTCATCCCTGGACGCCACCATCACTTGCAAGGGGTGCCCCCTCCACGGCGACGTTGCCCTCACCTGCGCCGCCCGCCGGAGTTACAAGATCAGCAGCGATGCTAGTTGAGTGCACAGGGTCGAAGGCCCATAACTTCTTCAGCAAGGCCTCCACCTGGCTCTTCACGGCTTCAATAGCGGCTGCACAGCGCTCGTCGTCCACGGGCTCGAGTAGCTCGTCAAGGTCGACGTCAGGATCGCGAAGATGGAGGTGGCTGAGGACTCGCGTCAGTGCAGCAGAGGAGAGCGCACGGGCTTCCTCCTCCACCAAGGGGCCGATCCCGTCAACGATGTCCTGGAGAGCCAAGACAAGATGAGGGAGCAGTTGGGTGGGGCCCTCATCGTCTGCCGCCAGCGGATCCTCCAAGCCCTTCTCGTAAAGTGCCCGCAGCGCCGCACGGGACCTCTCCTCAAGGGACTTGAAGGCTACGTGATCCTCAGCCAGGACCTTCGCTTTGGCTTCCAACTCAGCCTTCTCTGCCCTCATCTCCTGCTCCAGCTTCTCCAGCCGACTGTACTCTGTGGCCTGTGCCCTCGCCAACTGCTCCATCTCGGTGTCGTGACCTCTGACAGCGTCCTCTCGGGCCTTCATCTTCTCCGCCTCTGCCTGGTGGTCTCAATCCTCGGCCGCGCGCTCGTTGCGCATGACCCCCAGCTCAGCCTCCAGCGTCTGACAGCAATCCTGGGCGGCCTCAGCGTCCATCAGCGCCACCTCGCGGGCAGCGGCGGCTTGCCTAGCGGCCTTCTTGTCCTTCTCGGAAGCCACCACGGCCTGGCTCAGCGCCTCCCGGATGGATAATCAGGGTGCAACCAGCCAGAGATCAGCTCCAGGCGCCCGGCCACTTGGCGACGGTTGGTGCCTTGAAGATCACCCCGCAGCCGGGTCAGCGTGAAAAGGGCTCGCTCCAGGGTGTCAGGCAAGGCAGAAGGATCACGGACTGACAGTGGGGTGGAAGAAAGAGGCAGTGTCATCGCCAAAACCTGCAGGTTGATGGTGGTGGAGGAAGAGGCCAGGAGCTCCGGAGCCTGCGGGGCCTCGGCCGGCGAGCTGGGGACGAGCGCCTCAGGAGCTGACGAGGCCTTGGGGGTCACCCTCTCCTAGAGACGCTTGTCGGTGTTCTGGGAACCAGGGTCCCCAGATTTGCCTGCCTACAGCCCAAGGCGTGGCTTTGCTAGAAGGACTGTACGGCCCATCTTCATCAACAAGGCATTCAAGACCCTCGCGAGGGGGACGACGCAACACCTCCTCAAGAGCGGCCTCACCAGGCAGGCTCGTGAGGGGCGGAGAGATCAAGGCAAGGAAAACCTCGCGAGGTTCTTGTGATGTGAGCCATGACGATCGAGACCAGGCGGGCACCGGGCGGGCACCAGCTTGCGCAACGTCCTTGTTTCCTACTTGGTGCAAAGGAGGCAAGCACAGGCGCGGAGTACCGAGGCATCAAACAAAGGTTTGCATATCAGTGCAATGAGACCCAGACCAGCAGGACGGCAAGATGGAGGTCATCGTGGAGCCCAAGGCAGCATCACCACCAGAGCCTTTTGCAGGCGAAGACCGCTTTTGTCAGGATAAGCTATACTAGTTGTCCCCTTTGAAATTGGCCGTTGTTGGCTCCCTTACCGCTCAATATTTGGGGAGAGGACCAGGGCTTATATAAGTAGGACTAGCCGCCACAGTAGGAGAGGACGGAGAGACACAACTGACCCTCAGGCATCTGATCTTTAGTCACACACCAAGCACAAGAACACGTCATCCTCAGGAGGCTGTTCTTCCCCTTGTACTGTTCATCATCAGCCCAAGAGGCAATCCACCACCACCACACTGGAGTAGGGTATTACACCACAACGGTGGCCCGAACCAGTATAAATCTTGTGTCCCCTGTGTTGTGAGTTAGTTGAGTTCGTTCTTGAGATCTTAGTAAGCTAGGACGTGGATCGGTAGGGGGAATTTTCGTGCGCACACCATTGTTCGAACCTTGAGGGTTTTGCCGGAACCCTTGATCTGACATTTGGTGCGCCAGGTAGGGGTGCGCCAAAGCTTGCCTTCCATCGCTCCGCGTCACGTCGATTCATCGTCTCCATGGCGGACGCATGCCACGCCCGCTCCAAGCGTCGGGCTGCCCTCGGCACCCGTGTTGCTTAGCTAGCCCCTGTCGGCGGGCCACCCCATCGCCCTCCATCGCCTGCCGCCAACGCCGCCACCAGCCCGGTGGGGAACGAGCAGCAAGCGTCCTCGTTGCACCCCTCAGTACGACAGGACGGCCGCACTGCCACTCCATCGCTGACTCCCGCTGGTTCATCGTCTCACGCTCATCGCGTTCCCACGGATGCACGGGCCGCGCTCCTCATGGCGCACGAGCTCCTGCGCTACCGCCCAATCGACGACCTTTACAAGGACTGGCTCGACCACATCGCCGAGCTTGCCCGCGCCGCAGGGGGCTCCCGTCCGCTGTCCCTCTCTCTACCTCGCCCTTCGCCAGCCACGGGCGACGTAGCTCACGGAGCACCTCCACCACCTTTGCACCAAGACGGCGCCCTGGCGCCAAGGCGCGCAGCTCCACGGCGCGACCCACCATGTCTGGCACCCGTGCATGAAGAAAGAAGCTGTCAGGAAGTCCCTCGACTACAAGAGAACGCTTCGCCACTCCTCGCACCGCTACGCCAGGATCGTTTGCTGTGGCAAGGCCCCGCGCCGCCATCCATAGCGGCACGCGGGCGCCAAGACCAAGCTCCACCTCCAAGGCAGGCCCCGGTGACCACGGCCGGCTGCCGCGCCTTCACCCCCGAGCTGCGTAGGGTCGCCTAGCCGGGCAAGTTCAAGCCAGATCTGCCTCCTCGCTACGACAGCACCCCCGACCCCGCGGAGTTCCTGTAGCTCTACAAGCTGAGCATCGAGGCGGCCAACGGCGACGAGAAAGTCATGGCGAACTGGTTTCCCATGGCTCTCAAGGATGGCGCCTGCTCCTGGCTCCTGAACCTACCTCCAGGCTCGATCTCCTCCTAGGACGAGATGTGAAACCGCTTCATCGCCAATTTCCAGGGCACTCACGACCGCCCCCCAGCCGCGGGTGACCTGCGTCGCGTCAAGCAACAACCAAGAGAGACCCTCCAGAAGTACATCCAGCGCTTCAACAACGTTCGTCTCAAAATCCCCAAGGTGACGGACGAGGCCATCATCTCCGCGGCGTCCATGATGTCAAGATGAAAGAAGAGCTCATCATCCACGAGGAGCTATGCACGTCACTGGAGTTGTTCAACCTGGCGACCAAGTGCGCCAGAGCTGAGGAGGGGCACCTCCCCCTCCCAAGCTCCCGGTTGCGGACCTGGAGGAGAAGAAAGCCAAGGCCAAGGACGTGAAGCGCAAGGGAGCAGCCGTGCTCGCGACGGAACCGGACACCAAGCATGGCAGAGACCAGCCCGAGTCATCCAAGAGCAGACGACCATTCTGCGCCTTCCATAACCTGCATAACCACAACACCAGCGACTGTCAAGAGCTCAGAGCCATTCTAGAAGGACACTTCGGTCGACTTCCCGAGCGCAGCAACCGGGGCTATTGCCGAGGAGGAGGACGTGGTGGTGGATGCTCGGATGACCGTGGCCCGCTCCAGGAGTCGAGCAACCGGCCTCGTGAGAACCACTGGCAAGATCAGCCTCACGAGGGCGCCTGGAGGGACCAGCCTTGTGAGGATTGTCCTCAAGGCAACGCTGACCTTCCTCCACTACAACCACCACCCAAAAGGAATGGCGACCACCACCAAGACAAGGGGGCTGGGGGCTTCCAGGAGCCGCGTGCTATCGCCTGTATCTTGGGCGGAGCTCAAGCCCCAGCCTCGCAGCGTGTCTTCAAACAGTTTGCTCGTGAAGTGAGTGCAATCCTCCCCAAGCTTGAGGCCACATGTCCGCTCAGGTGGTCCAAGTGCGCCATCACCTTAAGTTCGGCAGATCAACTCAGGTGCGCGGCTACCGCAGGCGCCCTCCCGATGCTTTGCTCCCCAGTCATCAGCAACGTGCAAGTCACTGATGTCTACTACGCAACCTTCTTCTTGTAGACGTTGTTGGGCCTCCAAGTGCAGAGGTTTGTAGGACAGTAGCAAATGTCCCTCAAGTGGATGACCTAAGGTTTATCAATCCGTGCGAGGCGTAGGATGAAGATGGTCCCTCTCAAGCAACCCTGCAACCAAATAACAAAGAGTCTCTGTGTCCCTAACACACCCAGTACAATGGTAAATTGTATAGGTGCACTAGTTCGGCGAAGAGATGGTGATACAAGTGCAATATGGAAGGTAGATATAGGTTTTTGTAATCTGAAAATATAAAAACAGCAAGGTAACAAGCGGTAAAAGTGAGCGTGAACGGTATTGCAATGCTAGGAAACAAGGCCTAGGGTTCATACTTTCACTAGTGCAAGTTCTCTCAACAATAATAACATAATTGTATCATATAACTATCCCTCAACATGCAACAAAGAGTCACTCCAAAGCCACTAATAGCGGAGAACAAACGAAGAGATTATGGTAGGGTATGAAACCACCTCAAAGTTATTCTTTCCAATCAATCCGTTGGGCTATTCCTATAAGTGTCACAAACAGCCCTAGAGTTCGTACTAGAATAACACCTTAAGACACAAATCAACCAAAACCCAAATGTCACCTAGATACTCCAATGTCACCTCAAGTATCCGTGGATATGATTATACGATATGCATCACACAATCTCAGATTCATCTATTCAATCCAACACAAAGTACTTCAAAGAGTGCCCAAAGTTTCTACCGGAGAATCATGACGAAAACGAGCGCCAACCCCTATGCATAGGTTCATGGGCGGAACCCGCAAGTTGGTCACCAAAACATACATCAAGTGGCACGTGATTTCCCATTGTCACCACAGATACGCACGGCAAGACATACATCAAGTGTTCTCAAATCATTAAAGACTCAATCCGATAAGATTACTTCAAATGGAAAACTCAATCCATTACAAGGGAGAATAGGGGGAGAAGAAACATAAGATCCAACTATAATAGCAAAGCCCGCAATACATCAAGGTCGTGCCAAATCAAGAACACGAGAGAGAGAGAACAAACACATAGCTACTGGTACATACCCTCAGCCCCGAGGGTGAACTACTCCCTCCTCATCATGGAGAGCGTCGGGATGATGAAGATGGCCACCGGTGAGGGTTCCCCCCTCCGGCAGGGTGCCGGAACAGGGTCCCGAGAGGCTTTTGGTAGCTATAGGGGCTTGCGGCGGCGTAACTCCCGATCTAATCTCTGTTCTGGAAGTTTTAGGGTACGTAGGTATATATGGGTGCAGGAAGTACGTCGGTGGCGCTTCGGGGGCCCCACGAGGCAGGGGGCGCGCCCTAGGGGGGTGGGCACGCCCCCCACACTCGTGGCCAGCTCCCTTAGCTCCTGACGTGGGGTCCAGGTCCATCCGGTAGCTTTCCTTCCAAAAATAAATTCTCCAGTTGATTTCGTTCCGTTTCGACTCCGTTTGATATTCCTTTTCTTCGAAACACTGAAATAGGCAAAAACAGCAAATCTGGGTTGGGCCTCCGGTTAATAGGTTAGTCCCAAAAATAATATAAAAGTGGATAATAAAGCCCAATATTTCCCAAAACAGTAGATAATATAGCATGGACCAATCAAAAATTATAGATACGTTGGAGACGTATCAAGCATCCCCAAGCTTAATTCCTGCTCGTCCTCGAGTAGGTAAATGATAAAAAAAGAATTTTTAATGCGGAGTGCTACTTGGCATAATTCAATGTAATTCTTCTTAATTGTGGTATGAATATTCAGATTCGAAAGATTCAAGACAAAAGTTCATATTGACATAAAAATAATAATACTTCAAGCATACTAACAAAGCAATTATGTCTTCCCAAAATAACATGGCCAAAGAAAGCTATCCCTACAAAATCATATAGTCTGGCTATGCTCTATCTTCATCACACAAAGTATTTAAATCATGCACAACCCCGATGACAAGCCAAGCAATTGTTTCATACTTTTGACATTTTCAAAACTTTTTCGATCTTCACGCAATACATGAGCGTGAGCCATGGATATAGCAATATATATGGAATAGAATGGCGGTTGTGAAGAAGACAAAAAGAGGGGAAGATAGTCTCACATCAACTAGGTGTATCAATGTGAGTGAGTAGGGATTGCCACGCAACGGATGCACTAGAGCTATAAGTATATGAAAGCTCAACAAAAGAAACTAAGTGGGTGTGCATCCAACTCGCTTGCTCACGAAGAGCTAGGGCATTTTGAGGAAGCCCATCATTGGAATATACAAGCCGAGTTCTATGATGTAAAATTCCCACTAGTATATGAAAGTGACAACATAGGAGACTCTCTATCATGAAGATCATGGTGCTACTTTGGAGCACAAGTGTGGTAGAAGGATAGTAGCATTGCCCCTTCTCTCTTTTTCTCTCATTTTTTTGTTTGGGCCTTTTCTCTTTTTTTATGGCCTCTTTTTTTTCTTTTTTTTCTTTTTCGTCCGGAGTCTCATCCCAACTTGTGGGGGAATCATAGTCTCCATCATCCTTTCCTCACTGGGACAATGCTCTACTAATGATGATCATCACACTTTTATTTACTTACAACTCAAGAATTACAACTCGATACTTAGAACAAAGTATGACTCTATATGAATGCCTCCGGTGGTGTACCGGGATGTGCAATGACTCATGAGTGACATGTATGAAAGAATTATGAACGGTGGCTTTGCCACCAATACGATGTCAACTACATGATCATGCAAAGAAATATGACAATGATGGAGTGTGTCATAATAAACGGAACAGTGGTAAGTTGCATGGCAATATATCTCGGAATGGCTATGGAAATGCCATGATAGGTAGGTATGGTGGCTGTTTTGAGGAAGGTATATGGTGGGTGTATGATACCGGCGAAAGGTGCACAGTATTAGAGAGGCTAACAATGGTGGACGGATGGGAAAAGTGCGTATAATCCATGGACTCAACGTTAGTCATAAAGAACTCATATACTTATTGCAAAAATCTAGAAGTTATCAAAGAAAAGTATTATGTGCATGCTCCTAGGGGGATAGATTGCTAGGAAAAGACCATCGCTCATCCCCGACCGCCACTCATAAGGAAGACAATCAATAAATAAATCATGATCCGACTTCATCACATAATGGTTCACCATATGTGCATGCTACGGTAATCACAAACTTTAACGCAAGTATTCTTTAAATTCACAACTACTCAACTAGCATGACTCTAATATCACCATCTTCATATCTCAAAACAATTATCAAGCTTCAATCTTCTCTTAGTATTCAACGCACTCAAAAGAATTCTTACAAATCTTTTATGCTTAGCATATTAGGATTTTAAGCAAATTACCATGCTATTTAAGACTCTCAAAATAATATAAGTGAAGCATGAGAGTAAACAACAAACTACTCCGAAATATATAAGTGAAGATCGATGAGTAGTCGAATAATTATGTAACTATGTGAAGACTCTCTAACATTTAAGAATTTCATATCTTGGTATTTTATTCAAACAGCAAGCAAAGCTAAAGAAAACAAAATGACGCTCCAAGCAAAACACATATCATGTGGTGAATAAAAATATAGCTCCAAGTAAAGTTACCAATGAACGAAGACGAAAGAGGGGATGCCTTCCGGGGTATCCCCAAGCTTAGACGCTTGGTTATCCTTTAATATTACCTTGGGGTGTCTTGGGCATCCCCAAGCTTAGGCTCTTGCCACTCCTTATTCCATAGTCCATCGAATCTTTACCCAAAACTTGAAAACTTCACAACACAAAACTTAACTGAAAACTCGTAAGCTCCGTTAGCTAAAGAAAACAAAACACCACTTAAAGGTACTGTAATTATCTCATTCTTTATTTATATTGGTGTTAAACCTACTGTATTCCAACTTATCTATGGTTTATAAACTATTTTACTAGCCATAGAGTCATCAAAATAAGCAAATAACACACGAAAAACAGAATCTGTCAAAAACAGAACAGTCTTTAGTAATCTATAACTAACGCAAACTTCTGGAACTCTAAAAATTATAAAATAAATTGATGGACCTGAGGAATTTGTCTAGTAATCATCTTCAAAAATAATCAACTAAATATCACTCTCCAGTAAAGAGTTCTAGCTAATCTCGTGAGTGCTAAAGTTTCTATTTTTTACAGCATGATCATAAAGACTTCACCCAAGTCTTCCCAAAGGTTCTACTTGGCACAAACACTAATTAAAACACAAAACACATCTAAACATAAGCTATATGGATTATTTATTCCTAAACATAACCAAAAATCAAGAAACTAAAATAAAATTGGGTTGCCTCCCAACAAGCGCTGTCGTTTAACGCCCCTAGCTAGGCATGATGATTTCAATGATGCTCACATAAAAGATAAGAATTGAAACATAAAGAGAGCATCATGAAGAATATGACTAGAACATTTAAGTCTAAACCACTTCATATGCATAGGGATTTTGTGATCAAATAACTCATGTGAACAATAATCAACTCGTATAGGAAGGCAAAACAAGCATAACTTCAAAACTTTAAGCACATAGAGAGGAAACTTGATATTATTGCAATTCCTACAAGCGTATGTTCCTCCCTCATAATAGTTTTCACTAGAATCATGAATGAATTTGTTAGGACCCCGATTCTAAGCCACATCGATCCAGCATGTAACACATCATATCACTTTGCGGCCTCACGCACGGTACTCCCACGGGTGCCACCTTACCTGACCCGGGACCGTTTGCGTCTTTTGGCTCACGTATATGATAGTGTCGCTAGCATCCATATGGCAGAGAACCCGGGCCGACATGGCTAGTCGTTAACCCAAGGCGGCACTAACCTATGAGGACAGGCATACATGAATCACATCGAGCATGTCGGTCATCAACCTGTGAATCCGGGCTGTAGCACTGGGCTAACAGGACTCCGGTAACCCGGGCTGTAGCAGGCTAGGCAGGACTCCGGATGTCACCGCGTGACATTTCCTCGAAGGGACAGACACAGGAACGAAGTGAATCACATGCCGGCCAGTCAAGTGTTCCGAGCAGTAGTGCTGGGCTAGCAGGACTCCGATGAACCGGGCTGTAGCGGACTACTATCGCTCAGAAGCACTAGACTACATTTCCCCATATGATAGGCTGCCAAGGATAAACAACTAGATAGTCGGATCCCACCCATACCAAGAATTTCAATCATACACACAATATGCCCGATATGAGTAGATACAACATGGCATCACAACATAACTCTATGACTCAAAGTATTTATTCAATAGGCTCCGAGGAGCGAGATATTACAAACATGGGTCTCATGACCTAACATTCAGAGCATACAAGTCAAACACATGCGGAAGCTTAACATGTCTAAGTACAGACATCTACAAATGAAAAAGGCTGAGAAGCCTGACTATCTACCAGATCCTGCCGAGGGCACAAGATCGTAGCTGAGGTATCAAGCTAAACGTCGAAGTCCACACGGAACTACTAGCGAGACTGACGTCTCTCTCTGCAAAACATAAAATAGGCAAACGTGAGTACAAACGTACCCAGCAAGACTTACATCAGAACTAACTACATATGCATCAGTTTCAATAAAGGGGGTGGTGGAGTTTAACTGCAGCAAGCCAGCTTTGACTCGGTGGCTAACC
This sequence comes from Aegilops umbellulata, assembly GCA_032464435.1. NCBI lineage: Eukaryota > Viridiplantae > Streptophyta > Magnoliopsida > Poales > Poaceae > Aegilops > Aegilops umbellulata. The sequence goes on from CP136059.1 coordinate 33,319,304, forward strand.
TGATCTACGACTGCAAGCGACTCTTTTGAGGTGGCGCACACGAGTCCACATATTCACCATCCAATACACCACTATGGATCCACTTCCGTCTCCCTACGAGAAGGCCATCCATAGCACTCACGCTTATCTTGCGTATTTTAGAGTATCCACTTTCACTTGTCTATGAACTGTTATAGGCAACCCAGAAGTCCATTGCCGCGGACACGGCTATTCGAATAGATGATGTTAACCCTACAGGGGTGTACTTCTTCACACACGCTCTCACCACTTACCGCCGTTTACACGACATGTACTCGCCAACCTTCAAGCGGAAGCCTAGCGAGGGTGTCGGCCACGGCCTACCTAAACACTCAAGTCTCTAGTCCAGGTTTATCGCCTATTCGGGTTCCATCCGCAGGGAGTCCGGCCGAGGTTTCCACTAACGGCCCCGAACGATGTGTACAGGGTCCGAGACACCAAACGGGCGCCCGGCTGGCCCGGCCACGTGCCTACCACAACACAGCCCACCCCTACGGTCAGCGCTGCGTGCGGCCCCCAGCATACTACAAACACCAGAAACTACTTTGCAACTCCTGGACAGAGGACAAGGGTGATCAAGAAGCCGAGAGAGTCAATTACGGATCCCAATGTGTGGTAGTAACTGTTTCATGGATCACAAACACAGAACTCAGTTCCTGAGGACAGCTTCAATGAGACAACCCACCATGTACTCCTACATGGCCTCTCACCAATACCTTTACCAAATCGTGTTCACACACTTAGCTCACAAACAGTAGGACATGTTCATCACCATTCCAATTCATTCCCGATGAATCAGACCTGACTCAACTCTAAGCAGTAGCAGGCATGACAAACAAGCATAATGAGTAGACACATCAGGGCTCAAACAACTCCTACTCATGCTAGTGGGTTTCATCTATTTACTGTGGCAATGACAGGTCATGCAGAGGATAAGGGGTTCAGCTACCGCAGCAAGTAACAGATGAATCGTTGTTGTCCTAATGCAGTAAAAGAGAGCAGGAGCGAGAGAGTGGGATTGTATCGGAATGAACAAGGGGGTTTTGCTTGCCTGGCACTTCTGAAGATAATATAGTTCTTCATCAGTGTCATCGATCACGGCGTTGAAGCAACGTCTACTGAGAGGGGACAAATACCGGCAACACAGAGAAAACACAATCAATGCAATGCAACAATTATGATGCATGATCATGACATGGCAATATGTTGTGGTTTGAGCTAATGCAACTAGCAACATGTTAAATGGAGTTGATTTGAACCCTAGGTTCAAATTCAAACTCCACATGTGGTTATTTAAATGCCATTCAATTGGTTTGAACTAAACAGTGAACAAAAGTTGTTCTAACATGCATGAAAATGATGCAGATGGATAGATTGAATTTTTCTGATCATTTTTCATATATAATTTGTTTGATTTGGAGTTACGGTTGAATTACTATGAATTTTTGAAGTTTGCAACATTTTCTGGAATTCCTGAATAAAAATAAATCCAGAAAACGTAATACCGCGTCAGCATGACGTCGGGGTGACGTCAGCAGGTCAAAGGCGCCAGCCTAGGTCAAACCTGACGGCTGGGACCCATCAGTCAGTGACTCATCTAACTAATTCCTATTTATTAGTGTAAATTTAATCCTAACTAACATGTCAGCAAGGGTGGCCCACACGTCAGTGTCTGCGGCTAATTAAGTTTAATTAACATCTAACTAAATTAGCAGGGGCCTGGCCCACTTGTCAGTCTGGCGAGGTCAAAGGGTCAAACCCCCTGGTCAGCGGGGTCAACTCGCCGGCGACTCAACGCTGGCGAGGCCCGAGACGGCGGCGATGCGCGGAATCGCAGCACAGGCCACGGTTCGAGGCGCGGGTGGCACCGTTGGAACCCTGAGCCTCATCCGCGTCCAGTGGTGTAGGTGGTTGGGCCTGAGGTGGCCGAGGTCGTCGCCGGCGTCGACCTTGGCGGCTGCCGGAGCTCGGTTGAGCTCGGGCTCATTGCTAGGAGGCGCGACGAGGCACGTGGAGAAGTGCATTGGGCTCCTGGGGGTGCGGTAGGGTTAGTGGACAAGGTGGCGCGGCCGTTAAGTGGCCGGAGTCTCGTCGGCGACGAGCTCTGCGGCGGCGTGTGCGGGTGAGCTACATGTAGTCACTACGGGGCTCGAGAGGGAGAACGGAGAGGATGGAGAGGTGGCCAGGCTCACGGTGGTTGCAGCGAGCGTCGAGGCGAGCTCGGGGAAGGTCGGAGCTGAGCGGGGCGATGATGGCGATCTCGGCGGCCGGAGTTGGGGAAGACGGGGTCGGGGGCGACTCCAGAGCGGGCGAGCGCTCGGGGCTCGGCCTTCCCAACGTAGTCGATGACGGCGGAGCGAACGGACACGGTGACGTGGCACGGGGACGACGGCGGCCGCGGTTATCACGGTGGCGCGGGCGCGGCAGCGTCGGCCATGGTGCGGGGGAGCGAGGGAGAGGAGCTGTGGAGGAAGAGGCGTGTCTGCGGGCTCGGGGGAGGAGTGGGTGACCGATCCAGGGCAGCAGAACGACAAGGGTAGGAGGCAAGGCGCCGGGCAGCTGCGTGGCGCGCGCTGGTGCCGGCGTCGAGCACCTGCCTGCCTGCCTGGCCGAGCCAAGCAGCTCGCTGGAGCGGTGGCTGGGCTGGGCCGGCAGGTGGGCCTGGTAGGTGGCGCCAGGTAAGCCTCTGCTTTTATTTCTGTTTTATTTTTATTTCTGTAGGTTTGTTGCATTATTTAAAATGCTTAGGCATCTCCAAAATTCACCAAACTGCACATGCCCACTATTTGGAATATATCCAGCATGGAACATTTTAGTTTGGGAATATTTGAGCATTTGAAATATTTTACATAATTTAAATGCCCAAACTCAAATGACTAAAGATTTAATCCAGTGACCTTAGGATGACCTAGAAATTTGTGCATCACTTTTTGCAGTGGTTTAAGACCAAGGCAGAGGTGATGAACATTTTATAAGGGCATTTCAGGTTCATTGAGAATATTTTTATTTTGATCCTATTTGCATTTCATTTGGTGCTAGGGTTTGTCATCCCCATTTCAAATTTCTTTGGAATTTTAAACATGATGCATGGATGCAAACAAAGGTAGGCAAGGCCTAAACTGGGGCTGTGACAGAATTCAACAATATAACCAACACCTAAATCATTCTTCTCATGATCTACTATCATAGAAATTTTATTACTCTCCACATAAGCAAAATTCTTCTCATTCGAAATAGTGAGAGTATCATAAGAGACTTGAATACTATAAATTGTTTCCACATTAAAAGAGTAATGTTCAGAGAAAGGGTACTCATAACCATGACAAGTTTTATAAATATAATCATCACTACTCTTTATAGCATAAGTTTTATCACAATAATCATCATAAGTAGCAACTTTGTTCTCATCATAATCGATTGAAACCTCTTCCGGAATAGTGGATACATCACTAAATAAAGTCATGACCTCTCCAAATCCACTTTCATAAATATTATAAGATTCAACATCCTCCAATATTCTGGGATCACTACTTCCTAATTTTGACACTCTTCCAAACCCACTTTCATAAATATAATCATCATAGGTAAAAGGCATGCTATCATCATAACTACTTTGCATATCAAAACTTGAAAGGCTAAAAATATCATCATTATTAAACATAGCATCCCCAAGCTTGGGACAAACATTAATTGCAGCAAATATATTCTCAAATATGTCATCCTCATAAAACATAGCTTCTCCAAGCTTGGTCCTTTTCATATCATAGGCATAATCACTCTCATCATTAATAGTATAGATAGCACCAATAGTATAGCAATTATCATATTATTCCAAGCAAGTGCCAAAAAGATTTTCAAGATCATAAGTAGTATCATTATCTTCCCAATCATAATCATCACAACAAGCAATGGGCATAACGAGATCATCATCAAGTGCATCATCTTCCACAATTATTTCTGATTCATTTTCATGAGGCACAACAATAATAGGAGCAACATTATTTGGAAGGGATACCTTTTTACCTCTCTTCCTTTTTCTTTTCTTCTTCTTCACCTCATGTGTGGGTTCAATCCTATTTTTGGAGCTCCTTATTAATGAGATTGGTTGAATAGAAGGCTCCTCCTCGTTACCTGATTCATCATAAGAAATAATAGGAGGATATTGGGAAGTCTCTTCCCTTTCATTAGTATTCTCTTCATCCTCTATTTGTTTTCTTTTCTTTATGTAATTGGCAATATAAGGATTTTCAATGCAATTCACCGCAAAATACATATAAATCTTCTCTAGATCAAAATCAAGAATTTTATCAAGATTAAATTTTGGAATACCCTCAATTATACGTTTCATTTCTTCATAACCCAAAAGAAGGCTAAGATCTTTATGATGCTCAAGGGTAATCAAATTATCACAATATTTGGACATGACTTGATCATGAAACAAATAGCATTGGAGCTTTAAATGACCATGTTCATTGCAAAGTTCACAAGGAGCGCGAAAAATATTGAATCTTTCAGCGCAATCATCAAGACTTTCTTGGAACAATTTAGTTTCTAAGTACTTATGCCTTTTGCAATATCTATCTTCCCTATTTGGTGTGTACTTGCAAACCCAATCTACTCCACAAAAATTGACATGTTTATAGGAGACTTTTTCATCATAACTAGTGCAATCATCATTAGTACTATGGATATTCAAGGTGTTCATACTAACAACATTGCAATCATGCTCATCATTCAAATATTTAGTGCCAAATTTTTTAATGCATTCTTCTTCTAACACTTCGGCACAATTTTCCTTCCCATCATACCCACGAAAGATATTAAAAAGATGAAGCGTATGAGGCAAGCTCAATTCCAATTTTTTTGTAATTTTCTTTTATAAACTAACTAGTGCTAAAACAAGAAACAAAAATATTCGATTCCAAGACCTCAAGATATACCTTCAAGCACTCACCTCCCCGGCAACGGCGCCAGAAAAGAGCTTGATGTCTACTACGCAAGCTTCTTCTTGTAGACGTTGTTGAGCCTCCAAGTGCAGAGGTTTGTAGGACAGTAGCAAATTTCCCTCAAGTGGATGACCTAAGGTTTATCAATCCGTGGGAGGCGTAGGATGAAGATGGCCTCTCTCAAGCAACCCTGCAACCAAATAACAAAGACTCTCTTGTGTCCCCAACACACCCAATACAATGGTAAATTGTATAGGTGCACTAGTTCGGTGAAGAGATGGTGATACAAGTGCAATATGGATGGTAGATATAGGTTTTTGTAATCTGAAAATATAAAAACAGCAAGGTAACAAGCGGTAAAAGTGATCGTGAACGGTATTGCAATGCTAGGAAACAAGGCCTAGGGTTCATACTTTCACTAGTGCAAGTTCTCCCAACAATAATAACATAATTAGATCATATAACTATCCCTCAACATGCAACAAAGAGTCACTCCAAAGCCACTAATAGCGGAGAACAAACGAAGAGATTATGGTAGGGTACGAAACCACCTCAAAGTTATTCTTTCCAATAAATCTGTTGAGCTATTCCTATAAGTGTCACAAACAGCCCTAGAGTTCATACTAGAATAACACCTTAAGACACAAATCAACCAAAACCCTAATGTCACCTAGATACTCCAATGTCACCTCAAGTATCCGTGGGTATGATAATACGATATGCATCACACAATCTCAGATTCATCTATTCAATCCAACACAAAGTACTTAAAAGAGTGCCCAAAATTTCTATCGGAGAATCATGATGAAAACGTGGGCCAACCCCTATGCATAGGTTCATGGGCGGAACCCGCAAGTTGGTCACCAAAACATACATCAAGTGGCACGTGATATCCCATTGTCACCACAGATACGCATGACAAGACATACATCAAGTGTTCTCAAATCATTAAAGACTCAATCCGATAATATTACTTCAAAGGGAAAACTCAATCCATTACGAGGGAGAAGAGGGGGAGAAGAAACATAAGATCCAACTATAATAGCAAAGCTCGCGATACATCAAGATCGCGCCAAATCAAGAACACGAGAGAGAGAGAGATCAAACACATAGCTACTGGTACATACCCTTAGCCCCGAGGGTGAACTACTCCCTCCTCGTCATGGAGAGCGCCGGGATGATGAAGATGGCCACCGATGAGGGTTCCCCCCTTCGGCAGGGTGCCGGAACAGGGTCCCGAGAGGTTTTTGGTGGCTACAGAGGCTTGCGGCGGCGGAACTCCCGATCTAATCTCTGTTCTGGAAGTTTTAGGGTACGTAGGTATATATGGGTGCAGGAAGTACGTAGGTGGAGCTCCGGGGGCCCCACGAGGCAGGGGGCGCGCCCTAGGGGGTGGGCGCGCCCCCCACCCTCGTGGCCAGCTCCCCTAGCTCCTGACATGGGGTCCAAGTCCATCCGGTAGATTTCCTTCCAAAAAGAACTTTTCCAGTTGATTTCGTTCCGTTTCGACTCCGTTTGATATTCCTTTTCTTCGAAACACTGAGATAGGCAAACAAACAGCAAATCTGGGCACGGCGGATCTGGGCAAAGCTGGGCCTCCGGTTAATAGGTTAGTCCCAAAAATAATATAAAAGTGGATAATAAAGCCCAATATTGCCCAAAATAGTAGATAATATAGCATGGAGCAATCAAAAATTATAGATACGTTGGAGACGTATCAGTTTCCATAATCGGGATAATATCAACATAAGACATCGCAAACCGTTTACACATCCTCATGGGGTACTTCTTGATTCCTTCCAGGGAGCAAAAGACGAGAACCTAGGAGGATCCTATCTACACGCCCCCGCAGCCGACGCCATCATCAACAGTGGGCCACGCGAGGCTGGCGCCAACCCCACCCAGATCAACGACGGTGGCGGCCGGACGCTGCAGCCTTACTCTGGGCACGGCAGGAGCTCGGGGGCAGGTAGCTTTCGTTGCTCGTCTTCGGAGTCTCATAAAGCTCAGGAGAACCACTGGACACCCAAGAGTCGCTACTGCTGGAGGAGCCGCAAGCGGAGCGCGCATCAACCTGGCGCTCCCCTCCGGGGCAGCACTCTAGGCGGCGGCCCTCCGCATTGAAGAACTTGAAGGACATCATGGAAGCGCCGTTATAATCGAAGTTGATAGCGAGGGCACCCTCCGCACGGCAAACCAGCGCCACCTCACCCCAGCCGCGGGTCATGAAGATCTTTCCGGGGGAGACCGCTTCAACCTCTGCTCCGATCGCCGGAGCGTCGCAGTCAGCATGCTACAACCAGAGCTCGAGGGATCCCCTCGGTGGCATCACATCGGAGAAGAACCATGAGAAGCAGATCCAGGAGCTCGGGGGCATTGCCGCCCACAGCAAAAGCTCGCGCGAGGAGTCCGTGGCGTGGATTCCAGGAGCGGCGACGCGTGTTACCGCAGCACGTCGACCTTGGCCACGGCGTGCATGCCGACGCTCGTCGCTCCTTCCTCCTGAGCACCCGGCTTGGGAATACAGGGGTAATGGATACCCACGAGGAGGCCGCTGCACCAAGGCCTTGTCACCACCTGCATCATCGCAGCATCATGGCGGTGAACCAGCCTCTTCTTCAGTGGGAGCGGCACCGGCCCGTCGAGGGGAGTCTTTCCTTTCTCCACAGCAGAAAACCTTTGGATGGGCGCCATCGATGTCGGAGCTGGAGCAAAAGAAGAAGAAGCAAGCGGAACGGCCAGAAATGAGCGACAGGGGCTCTACCCCCCCTCCTCATTTATAGCAGGAGAAGGCCAACCAGCGCCCCCCGCGATCATAGGTTACAATGGTTTTCCTTGCATGTCGCAGGGACTTGTCAAGTCAGGCAGTTGCCGAGGCAGCGTGGGGAAGCGGAGAGGCCCACGTCCAATCAACCGCCATGCGTCGACCAAGGCCGCAGGCTGTTGGGGCCCATGGTGCTCCGTACTTGACCTTTGGCTTCGCCTCGAAGCCAAGCCCGAGCGCGCCTTGGGCCCGGGGGCTACTGTCGGTGTTCTGGGAACTGGGGTCCCCAAACTTTCCTACTTGCAGCCCACGGCATGGCTTTGTTAACAGGCATGTAAGGCCCATCTTCACCAACAAGTCATTCAAGACCCTCGCGAGGGACCAAGCCTCACAAGGCGGACGATGCAAGACCTCCTCAGGAGCGGCCTCGCCAGGCAGGCTCGCGAGGGGCAGAGAGATCAAGGCAAGGGAAACCTCGCAAGGTTCTTGTGATGTGAGCCATGACGATTGAGACCAGGCGGGCGCCAGCGCGCGCAGCGTCCTTGTTTCCTCTTTGGTTCAAAGGAGGCAAGCGCAGGCGCGAAGTACCGAGGCATCAAACAAAGGTTTCCATATTAGTGCAGACCAGCAGGACGGCAAGATGGAGGTCACCATGGAGCCCAAGGCGGCGTCACCCCCAGAGACTTTTGCAGGCGAAGGCCGCTTTTGTCAGGATAAGCTGTACTAGATGTCCCCTTTCAAATTGGCCGTTGTTGGCTCCCTTCCCGCTCAATATTTGGGGAGAGGACAGGGCCTATATAAGTAGGACTAGCCACCACCGTAGGAGAGGACGGAGAGAGACAACTGAGCCTCAGGCATCTGATCTTTCGTCAGACACCAAGCACAAGAGCACCTCATCCTCAGGAGGCTGTTCTTCCCCTTGTACTTTTCATCATCACCCCAAGAGGCAATCCACCACCATGACACTTGAGTAGGGTATTACACCACAACGGTGGCCCGAACCAGTATAAATCTTGTGTCCCCCGTGTTGTGAGTTTGTTGAGGTTGTTCTTGAGATCTTAGTAAGCTAGGACGTGGATCGGTAGGGGGGAAATCTTCGTGCGCACCGCAGTGTTCAAACCTTGAGGTTTTGCCGGAACCCGTGATCCTACAACGCACCTCTGGGCCTCGCGGGGATGACCGAGCCAGATAAGTGTGGGCGCCGCCACCGCCTTTCTGGGCCGGAGGAGGTGCGGCCGTGCCAGGCTGCTGAGTCCCTGAAGATGTGGCCACCCCTCCCTCTTCTTCTTCAAGGATGACGTCAACCTAGCGGCACAAGGAGGAATCATCAGGAAGCCGCAGCAGAAGTACGAGCAAGGACAAGTTCAAGACAGGATACTCACTGGTCTACAGCGGCGTAGTCCCGCCACCTCTTCAGAAGCCCGGAGCCTGGAGGCCTCGCGGCCTGGGGCCCTGGCGCACGGGCCCCAGGAGTCGACGAGGTCGTGGCGGCCCGGGGCGGTGACGCAGCAGGGGCTTTGCCCCGGGAGATCAACGCCGATATGCCCTTCCTCGGGACACTGGACGTCAACTTCCCCGAGGGGGAAACCCCGGACCTCATGGTGACCCCAGCAGGAGGTGGGACTTCCTTCACCGGGTGGTCGTCAACGTCGTCATCATCGGGCAAAGCACGGAGAAAATCGGCCTTGAACGGAGGGGAGGTCTCCCCAGACCCCTCCGGGGTGGCCAGCGAATCCTGCTCTTCCTCCTCGTCAGAGTTGCCAGAGGACACCACCACTAGAGTCGTTGCCACCGGGACATCCGAGGGCGCAGGCGGCACGAGCCCACGCCCATCAAAGACAGGCATGGCAGCGGCAGTCTCTGCCCCATCTAAGAAGCGGTACAAGGGAACGAAGGAGTCTGGCGGGTACCCTTGGTCATCCCCAACCAAAGAGGGGAGGGCTGTGCCCAACTCCTTGTCATACAGGGCCTCCGGACGCAGGTGGAGGTCGTCCCCTTCATCCCCGAGCTTCCACAAGGGGGTGCGCGCGCCTGGAGGGGCGCCACATGCTGCGCCATGAACTCCTTGATGATCATGGCCCCCGTCAGCTTCGCCACCCTCGGGTCATCAGGCTTCAGGTCGGCGGTCATCCTCTCCAGCACCTGCGCTGCCCGAGGATCGGTGAGCCTCGCGCGCGACCACCCGTCATGGGACACGGGCATCTCCATCGGCAGCACCAGTCGGGGGTGGGAGCACTTGGCATCCATCAGGACCCACTTGCTCCTGAAGCCCTCAACCTTCTTCCCGGTCTTCGAGATTGCGTTGGTCTTGTTGGTCGCGACGAAGTTGACGCACCCCGAGCTGTGGCCCTCCTTGACCCGGAGGAAGAAGAAGTGGCACAGCAGTGCCATGGATGGCACCACTTCGACGTACGCCTCGCAATAGAAGTTAAAGATCGATAAGAGGAGGATGGAGTTGGGATGAAGATGGAGGGCCTGAATCTTGTAATGGCTGAGGACGGAATAGAAGAAGTCGGAGAAGGGGAGAACCAACCCCGCGACAATGCTGCTCATGAAGAAGGGGTAGAAGGTGCTACCTGAGGCGTCAGGCTCAGCGGAGCCAACCCGGAGCACAGTCTTCCTCTTCTTATTGCCCTCCGCCGTCATCAGAAGCATGGCCGCAAGGTTCTTCTCCGAGACGCTCGGCGCATTGAGCATAGGCTCATACCAGGATGGTGGAGGAACAGCCCGAGCTTTGTTGGGTGCCATTGGCGGCAGGCTCAGAGGAAGATTTGGGTGGATCTAGAGTCTTTGGAAATGAGGAGAAAGAAAGGGGATCTGGACCAAGACGAAGGGGAGCAATGAAGGCAGCGCGGCCCGCGCCAGCCTTTTGTCAAGTCGGGCAGTTGCCAAGGCAGACTGGGGAAGCGGAGACGCCCACGTGCCATCAGTCGCCACGCGTCAATCAAGGCCGCAGGCAGTTGGGGCCCGCGGCGCTCCGCACTTGCCCCTTGGATTCGCCTCGCAGCCAAGTCCGAGCACGCCTTGGGCCCGAGGGCTACTGTCGGTGTTCTGGGAACGGGGGTCCCGAGACTTGCCTGCCTGCGGCCCACGGCGTGCCTCCTCCAGTGGCCTGGTATGGCCCATCTTCCCCAGCAAACACTCAAGACCCTTGCGAGGGGCCAAGCCTCGCTAGGCGGACGACACAAGACATCCTTAGGGGCAGCCTCCCTACGCTGTCTCGCGAGGAGTAGAGAGATCAAGGCAAGGGGCACCTCGCGAGGTTCCCGTGATGTGAGCCATGACGACCGAGGCCAGGCGGTCGCCAAGGGGCGCAGAGTACTGGTTTCCTCTTTGGTGCTAAAGGAGCAGGCGCGGGCGAGGAGTCCCGGGGCCTCAGGCAAAGGTTTCCATATTGGTGCAACGATACCAAGACCATCAGGATGGCAGGACGGAGGTCATCGCGGAGCTCACGATGGCGTCACCACCAGAGCCTTTGGCATGCAAAGACCACATTTTGTCAGGATAGCTTTTACTAGTTGTCCCCCTTCAAATTGTCCGTTGTGGGTTCCCTTCCCGCCTAATATTTGGGAAGAGGACTAGGGCCTCTATAAATAGGACTAGCCACCACCATAGGAAGCAACGCACCTTGGATCGGAGCCATTCCATCCATAGCCACCACACAAGCTCACCGAGCTCAAGAACACCTCTCCTCAGGAGGCTGTTCTTCCCTTGTACTTGTTCATCCTTAGCCTACAAGGCAATCCACCACACCACACTGGAGTAGCGTATTACACCACATCGGTGGCCCGAACCAGTATAAACTCTTGTGTCCCTTGTGTCGGATTTGGGATTCCGGCAAACCCTTAAGGTTTGAACACTGGGGTGCGCACGAAGTCTTTCCCTCCTACCGATCTACGCTCTAGCTCGCCTAGATCTTGCGGACGAACTCGACGAACACACAACAAAGAAAGACATGGGGTTTATACTAGTTTGGGCCACTGTTGTGGTGTAATACCCTACTCCAGTGTGGTGGTGGTGGATTGCCTCTTGGGCCGATGATGAATAGTTCAAGGGAGAACAGCCTCCTCAGGTTGAGGTGTTCTTGTGTTTGTGTAGCTAAGGAAGATCTGAGCCAGTTGTCGATTCGTCCTCCTACTGTGGTGGCTAGTTCTATTTATAGAGGCCCTGGTCCTCTTCCCAAATATTGAGCAGGAAGGGAGCCAACAACGGCGGGCAAGTTTGAAGGGGGACAGCTAGTACAAGCTATCCTGACAAAAGCGGTCTTCGCCTACGAAAAGCTCTCGGGTGACGCCGTGTTGGGCTCCACGATGACCTCCGCCTTGCCGTCCTCCTGGTCTTGGTCTCTTTGCACCAATATGGCAACCTTTGCCTGATGCCTCGGTACTCTTCATCTGCGCTGGCCTCCTTAGCACCAAAGAGGAAACAAGGACGATGCACGCACTAGCGCCCTCCTGGCGCCTGCCTGGCACCATCGTCATGGCTCACATCACGAGAGCCTCGTGAGGTTTGCCCAGCCTTGATATCTCCGCTCCTCGTCCTAGCCAGGCCACTCTAGAGGAGGTCTTGCGTCGTCCGCCTCGCGAGGCTTGGACCCTCGTGAGGGCCTTGAGTGCCTTCTCGACTAAGATGGGCCGTACGGCCTGCTGCTTAGCCACGCGGTGGGCCGCAGGCAGGCAAGTTTGGGGACCCCCGCTACCAAAACACCTATAGTAGCCCCCGGGCCCAAGGTGCGCTCGGGCTTGGCTTCGCGGCGAAGCCAAGGGTCATGTTCGGAGCACTGTGGGCCCCAAAAGCCTGCAGCCTCGATTGACAAGTCCCTGCGACATGCAAGGAAAACCATCATTACCTGCAATCGTGGGAGACGCCGGTTGGCCTTCTCTCGCTATAAATGGGGAGGGGCGGAGCCCCCGTTGCCCATCTCTTCCTCTCTCGCTCGCTCCTCTGCTCCACTGCTTGCTGTGCTGACAACAATGGCGCCAGTCAGAAGGTTTTCCGCCGAAGAGAAAGGGAAAGCTCCCTGTGATGATCCGGGGCCACTTCCACCGAAGAAGAGGTCGATCCAATGTCACGACGAAGCGGCGGTGCAGGTGGTGACGCGGCCTTGGTGCGAGCGGCCTCCTCCGGGGTACCCGCTACCCTTGTACGCCCGAGCCGAGGGCTCGGGAGGTCGAAAGGACAAGCAGCGCCGCCCGCGCCGCGCCTCGGGCCGCCATGACTCGGCAACGCGCGCCGTCGCCCCTGGGATCCACGCTTAGGATTCCTCGCGCGAGTTGGTGCTGTGGGCGTCGATGCCTCCAAGCTCCTGGATCCGCTTCCCGCGGTTCTTCTCTGACGTGATGCCGCCGAGGGGGCCACTCGAGCTCTGGTTGCAGTGTGCCGACTACAGCGCTCCGGCGACCGGAGCAGAGATCAAAGCGGTCCCCACTGGCAAGATCTTCATGACTCGTGGCTGGGGCCAGATCACGCGGGTCTGCAGCGCGAGGGGAGCCCTCACGATCCACTTTGAGTACGACAGCACCTCCACGCTCTTCTTCAAGGTCTTCGACGCCGAGGGCCGCCGCCTGGTTTGCTGCCCTGGGGAGGTGCACCAAGCCGGAGCGCGCCCTGCTCGCGATCACTTCAGCACTAGCCCTTGGGAGTCCAGCAGCTCTCCTGAGCTTTACGAGACTCCGGAGACGAGTGACGACAGCTACGTGCCCCCGAGCTCCTGCCGTGCTCAGAGTAGGGCTACTGCGTCTGGCCATCGTCGCCGCTGATCTAGATGGAGTTGGCGTTGGCCTCACGTGGCCCACTGTTGATGATGGCATCGGCCACGGGGAGATGTAGATAGGATTCCCCTTAGCGTCAACTTTTGTTTCCTGCGAAGAATCATGAATTACGCCGTGGGGGCATGTAAGGTTTGTAATGTATTTTGTATTCATCCCTCCTGGTCATGGGGATTTGGTGAATGCACATCCCGCTAAGGCTTGGTCCCCCCTTTCTTTCCTCATGATGGCTTGATGCTCTATGCTGACAGGTCCTGATCCCCAGGCAGGCTACAACCATCACTGGTATGTCAGGTCGCGTGCCGTGGTCAAGGCCAGGAGGTGTGCGGCCCATGCTTAGGAGGTCCCCTTTAGCGCTCAAGTAGCCATGGTAAGGCAAGAAAGGAAAGTGACTTAGCCGCAACGGGGCCGCGACATGGCGTGAATGACCATTAGGACCAGATATTTTGCCGATCATGAGGCGAACTTATCTTGCTGACTTCATGGTGATTTCTGACGTTGCACCAGGGCTGCGCACTAACTCGCACGGCATAGCCAGGTCGGCCCATGCGAGCTCTTTTCCCCTCATGCTCTCCTTAATGCTCTACGTCCTCAGGTCCCGGCCCTCGAGCGAGCTCAGCCGCCGCTGGTATGCCAGGTCGCGATGTCGTGGTCAAGGCCAGGGGGTGAGGGCTGGTGAGCCAGTAAGAGGTCCTAAGTCGTGATGCTCAGGAGCCCCCCTTTTAACGTGCAAGCGGATTGCAGGAGAGTAAAAGAGACTAGTGGTACCACCTGCTATCTTCTCCTCGGGATCCCTGTGAGCAGGCACAAGAGGAAACATGGTTCACCGTTATAGCTGTTAGCCTCCCGCTGGTTGCTCTGGGCAAGGTGAAGGCACTGAGGACTTGGTGAGGTGACGTGCGCAGCGCGTGCCGTGATCCAGAGCTCGGCCGCTCAGATTTGTCGCCGTGGCAGGGACAGACCCATGCACCAGCGCCATGCCTGTGTGAGTGCCCCGGGGGAGGCAACGATCGAGCGGGCGATAGCCTTTGGCAAGTTAAGCATGCAGAGCAAATCAACTCGGATAAAAGCAGGAAGATACATGCCACCAGGTCTGGCCCGAGTGGCTTGGGGATGATGCAGCCCGAGGGGCGCCCCCAGCAAGGAAATCTAAATACATAAGCAAAAGGGATACATGCCACAGGGACGGACCCATGTGGCCTGGGAATAAAGCAGCCCGAGGGGCGCTCCCAGCTTAAACGAGCTTGGAAGTGTCACTGGTTCTATAGACGAAGTAGAGTTGGTGCAGCTGAAGACGTGCATTGAAGAGATGACTCCTCATGAGCCGCCAGAACCCTGAGCCTCGGGAGGCTCTGGCTGAAGACCGTCTCCATCTCCTCCAGAATGGTGTGGTACCTGGCTTCCTGAGCCGCCAGGACACGCCGCAGGTCGCGTTGATAGGCCGACGCCACGCTCGGCAAGCCGGAGGGCATGCGAATGTAGATGTGCGGTGGGCCCTCGCAGCGTCCCACATGCGATGGCCAGAAGATCTCCTGAGATGCGGCCCAGTTGAGCCCTGGGACGTCGACGCAGACACGTAGCCCGGCATCCTCGCCTAGATGGGGAGCTGCGCCTTGTGAGCGGCGGTGGCCGCGCATGGCTCTTGTTTCTTCTAGTTCCTGGGTGGTCTTGTTGGTGAACACCTGGGTGGCGGACACTACTTGCCCTATGTTCTCCTGAGGGTCACATGCGGCGAAGCACGCCTCCAAGTGGTGCCCAAGTGCCTCCCTCGTGAGGTTGGCAAGGTTTGAGGCCCTCCAGAAGAGAGCCCCCGAGCCCTGCCCGAGGAGGGCGTCGGGCGCGCTTTCCTATGCGATGGAGGGAGCCACCCCTGGAGCAGGCGCTGATCCTGACGAGGCTCCTGCCGTGACGCCACCCTCCTCAGGTTCTGCATGGCGCGTCTGTTTCTTCTTGAGGATGGTCCCCGGAGGGCCTTCACTTCTGCTGTCAGGGTGGTCGATTGTTGCTACTTGGAAAGCGCGCTCAAGGGAGCACACCGCATCCCTCTTTTCACATGGGACCGTGATGATTCCTCCGCTTCCCGGCATCTTGAGAACGTTGTAGCCATGGTGAGTGACTGCCATGAACTTGGCCAGGGCTGGATACCCGAGGATGGCATTGTACAGCAGGCGGATGTGCGCGACATCGAAGTCAATGAGCTCGGTGCGGTAGCTGTCGCGCTTGCAGAAGGTGAAGGGCAGGTGGACCTGCCCTATCTGTGTGGTGGAACCGTCGGTCACTATGGAGAAAGGCATGGTTGGCAGGAGCTGCTCATATGGCACTTGGAGGTTGTCGAACATGTCGATGGATAGGACGTTGAACCCTGCGCTGCCATCGATGAGGGTCTTAGTGACTTGCACATTGCTCATGACTGGGGAGCACATCATAGGGAGGGCGCTAGCAGTGGCTGCGCACTTGAGCTGGTCTGCCAAGTTGAAGGTGATGGCACATTGGGACCACCTGAGCGGGCGCATAGCCTCGAGCTTGGGGAGCACGTCGTTCACCTCGTGAGCGAACTGTTTGAAGATGCGCTGAGAGGTTGGGGACTGAGCTCCGCCCAAGATGGAAGCGATCGCACACGACTCCTAGAAGCCCCCAGCCCCCTCGTCCTGGTGGTGGTCGTCGTTCCTTCTTGGTGGTGGCAACGGGGGAAGAACGGCGTTGCCCTGGGGGCGATCCTCATGAGGCTGGTCCCTCCAGGCGCCCTCGCGAGGTTGGTCCTGCCAGCGGTCCTCACGAGGCCGGTCGCGCCACTCCTGGTGCGGGCCACGGTCGTCCCGGCGTCCGCCCCCGCGTTCTCCTCCGCGGTCGTAGCCCCGATCGTTGCGCTCGGGGCGTCGACCGTAGCGTCCTTCTCGTATGGCTCTAAGCTCTTGGCAGTCGCTGTTGTTATGGTTGTTCAGGTTGTGGAAGGCGCAGAATGGTCGACCGTTGTTGGACGACTCAGTGTGATCTCTGCCTCGCTTAGTGTCGGGCTCCGCTGCGATTACTACTGCCTCCTTGCGCTTCACGTCCTTGGCCTTGGCCTTCTTCTCCTCCACTCCCGCAACTTGCAGCTCAAGGAGAGAGAGGCACCCCTCCTCATCTCTTGCGCACTTGGTCGCCAGGTTGAACAACTCCTGAGATGTGCAAAGCTCCTCGTGGATAGCCATTTCGTCCTTCATCTTGACGTCACAGACGCCGTCTGAGAACGCGGAGATGATGGCTTCGTCCGTGACCTTGGGGATCTCGAGGCGGGTGTTGTTGAAGCGCTGAATGTACTTCTGGAGGGTCTCTCCTGGTTGTTGCTTGATGCAGCGTAGATCACCCACGGCCAGTGGGCGGTCGCGAGTGCCCTGGAAGTTGGCGACGAAGCGGTCGCTGTCGGGGGAAATCTGCCTCCACGAACACCTATGGGGACCGAGCCCCTTTCTTGGTTCGGCGGGGGGCGGAGGTCGCGCGAAGAGCGGATCGAGGCGATGCACACAAGGGATTTTACCCAGCTTCGGGCCGCAAGGATGCGTAAAACCCTACTACTGCTTTGTGGATTGTATTGTGTTCTTGCTCGGGAGCGCGTGGTGCTACAGTACACACGAGCCGCTAGCGAGACCGAGCGTAGCGATGGATCTCCTCCCCCTCCCTGTTGTGCATGGGGCCTCCTTTTATATGCTCAAGGGGTTACCCACAGGTGGCAGCGCAGGTGGGGGCAAAAATGGGAGAATGCTGTAGTGGGTACAGCTGCCTGCACAGTGGCTGTACAGTGCTATCATACCTAACTCTGACGGCAGGGGACAAGGGAATTAAATGCCCGTCCGCATCGCCCAGACGGTGCAGGAAAGTGGACCGTCAGGAGCGCCACCGTTTGCCACGATGGCTACTTTGTCAGCGTTGCTTCGCCATCGCATGCCCCTAGCTGCGCAGCCTCTCGCCACGTACGCCTGGAATGGCCCCAGAGCGACGTGTGGGTGGATGAGCTGGAGCGCAGGCGCGGGGTGGTGACTTGCCGCGGCAAGCGCCTTGCCGTGGCTGATGTCTTGTCGCGCCCGGGAGCTTGTCGCTCACCGGTCCTTGCCGGGACGCGGAGCGCGTCGCACCAAGTATCTTGTCGTGCCTCGGTCGGCCTTCCCGGCAAGCTCCTCCTGCCGGGGTCTTGTGCTTCGAGCGGTCGTCCCGGCAAGCTCCTCTTGCCGGGGCCTTGCTCTCTTCGGGTGGCCTTCCCGGCAGGCTCCTCCTGCCGGGGCCTTGGCTCAAATACTTTGTTCTTGGGTGGCCCAAAAAGGGACCACGGAGAGTCTTGGCGATCGCCTGGCAAGCCTTGCCGCGGGGTGCTATGACTGCCTGTGCACCGACAGGAGCCCCCGGGCCTGGGCCATACACGGTGCCGAGCACTGTTGGGTCAGGCCCAAAACAGTGCATGGGCACGCGCGGCCTGGGTCACGCTACATCTGCTTCTGCGTCCACCACGTCCTCCCCGAACGGCACGCGTCGAACGCGGCATCGTGGGGAGAGGCGTGCGTGACGTGGGTGGCGTGCGTGGGGCCGAACCCCGCAGGCATGCGTCACGTCGCAATAAAGGGGGACGGTTCGCGCTAGCTCCATAAGTGGAGGGAGGTGTGGAGGCGTGGCTCGTTCGCTGGACGGGGCCGAGGCACGGTTTCCGAGGCGCCCGCTCCCCATGATCACGGGGTGGGGAGAGGTCGCCTCATTCGTCGCCTCGGTCCTGCATGCCAGCCACGCGGCTTCCATGCACCCGGGGTTGCGGACGGTGGAGGCAGGAAACCGTGCCATCGCGGGTCGGGGCAGCAGGTCGGCCCCAGTCGCCTGCCCTTCCTGCGTCCTGATTGGTTGAGCGGGGCGGCCGAGCCCCCACCCTGCTTCTTTATAAAGAGCAAGAGGGGGGCGACGGGAATCCGCACTCCTTCGTCTTTCCTTCCCTTCGGCTTCTGATCCCCTTCCTCCCTTCGCCATGGAGAAAGGGAATCCTGGTCCTTCATCGGTGGCGGCGAGGGTTGCCGCTAGGCAACGCGCCCCTCCTCCCCTTGCACCCGTGGTGGCGGAGCCAGCCGTAAGGGGAAGGGGGAGGGGGAGAGGTCGTGGACGAGGGCGTGGACGAGGCCGAGGCGCTCAGGGAAGAGGCGGGCGGGGCGACGCGCCGGCCTCGCCTCCGCCAGCGGCTCCTCTTCCCACGGCGGTCCACCTCGGGGACGATCCTTGAGAGTTCTTCGTCAGGCTGCGCCGGGCGCCTCGCCGCCGCCTCCGCCTCCCGGCTCCCTTCGCAAGTGTGATGGAGATGGAGCAACCCGAGACGCTAAGGCTACGCATGAAGGGCTGCGGGATCAGCGGCACGCGGGTCCACGTTGAGTCCCCAGCCCTCGGCGTGGTGTATCTTGGCCGAGGGTGGAAGACATTCTGCCGTATCCACAGCTTGATGGAGGGGTTCACCCTCCATTTTAAGTTGATGGAGGGCGACCTCCTCTCCGTCAAGGCCTTCGGGGACTTCGGGACCCGGGCCCGGTGCTGCGTGGATAGCTCCTCCGACAGCGAAAGCTCCTCCTCGAGCGAGAGTGACGAGGAGGGGAGCGATAGCGACGACGAGGGCAGCGGTCGTCGGGATGACGGGTCCGACTAGGTGTCGGTCGCGGCTCCGCGTGGCACCGGCGACCCCATCATCCGCGTCGCTGGCTCCTTGAACTCCCCGGGGTCGTCTCCTTGGCGGCTGGCGTGGCGAGGCTGCGGAAGAGGAAGAAGGCTGGCGGCAAGGCCGTCAACTCGGAGTATGAGGGCACGGCGCCCTCGACAGCGCGCTGACGCCCTGCCGCCTTGTCGAGCCCTTCTTCCGGCGCCGCCATCACCGTCCAGCTTTCAGCCGGCCCCCGGGGCGTTCTGTTGGTGTCTTCTGCCACCCGTAGCTCGCCTAGGCGCCCCTTTTGCCCTCTTCGCCTCCTTGTTCTACCTCCTGAGGAGAGAGACAAGAAAGGGATTACGGGCACCTTATCTTTTTTCAATCTGTAAGCCCTCGGGCCTTAGTTGTGTTTAAAACTTGTAATCCCATCTTTCATGTTTTCATTCTCTCTGAACTGTACCTGAGCGGAATGTTTTTAATGAAAAGGGGATGTTTGCCGGGCCATTTGTCCCGTGGGTAAAACCCACGCCAAGGAGCGAATCCTTTATATCGTTAAGATAGACACTTCTTTGCCCGGCAACAGGCCCTGCCGTCTTCCCGCGCCACTCGACCTCTCTCACGCCTTTGGCGGAGGAAGGGATGAAGCGGGTTCGGGCCCCTCGTTCCGCCCCATTGCCGCCACGACTACTACCAAAACAGGCCCCAGGAACGCGCTCTGGGGCCTGTTGTTAAGGGAGCACGATAGCTTTTAGGAGGAAACAAGGCTTTCGTATTCCACAGTTCATAAGAGAATGCATGACAAGGGATGCAAAAACTTATTTGGGATTGCAGCCCCCGGCAACTTTGGCTTACCGCGGGCGAATCTTCGTACTTGCAGCCCCCGGCAACACTGGCTTGCCGGGGACCAGATGCTGGCCCGCCCTTCTTCTTTTCTTCGTCCTTAAGCGGTCTGGCCAAGATATGCAAAACCCTGCGAACCAAAGGAAACGAAAGAACAGGAAAAAGGACGCAGACTCGACCTCTATGCTAGGGGTTAGCAGCTGTTAGGCACTATCAACCCTAACCAAGGACGAGACTCGACTCAGCATGCATGCTAAAACTTAGGGCTCCAGCGCTTCATTTACTGTTGCTCAGGGTCTGCGCCTGGCTTTGTACAAAGGATTACATGCAACTGCGGCAAGACTTGTACAAAAGGTTGGTTGCCGGGCGGGGCCCGACAACCGCGCCTTACGGGTAAAACTTATGAAGATGCTCAATATTCCAGGAGTTGCTCACCGAAGTGCCATCTTCGGTCTCGAGGCGGACAGTGTCGGGCCTCGTGACTCGTCTCACCCGGTAAGGGCCTTCCCACTTCGGCGTCAACTTGTTATGATTCTTGGCCGACGGGACGCGCCGAAGAACAAGGTCGCCTTCCTCGAAGCTTCTGGCTTTAACTTTGTGGCTATGGTAGCGACGCAAAGCTTGCTGGTAGCAAGAGGCTCGCACAGCAGCCTGAAGACGATCTTCCTCAAGGAGCAGCGCGTCATCTTCACGCAGCCGCTCTTGCTCAAGCTCATCATAAGCGAGCACTCGAGGTGACCCGTATACGAGTTCCGTGGGGGTAACTGCTTCTGCTCCATAGACTAGAGCAAATGGTGTCTGGCCAGTGGCTCGATTTGGCGTCGTTCTGATCGACCAAAGAGCCACCGGCAGCTCCTCGATCCAGTTTCTTCCGCACTTGTGCAGCCTGTCGAAAGTTCTGGTCTTGAGCCCGCGCAGTACTTCGGCATTGGCCCTTTCAGCTTGACCGTTGCTCCTGGGATGGGCAACAAAAGCGAAGCAGACCTTGGCGCCGAGATCTTGGACGTATTGCATGAAGGCGCGGCTCGTGAATTGTGTGCCGTTGTCGGTGATGATCCTGTTGGGGATCCCGAAGCGGCAGACAATCGACCTGAAGAACTTGATGGCTGACTGTGCTGTCACCTTCCTCACTGGTTCCACTTCCGGCCACTTTGTGAACTTGTCGATTGCGACGTACAAGTACTCAAAGCCCCCGACAGCTCGGGGGAAGGGGCCGAGGATGTGGAGCCCCCAGACCGAAAATGGCCAGGATAAAGGGATCGTCTGGAGAGCTTGAGCTGGCTGGTGTATCTGCTTGGAATGGAACTGGCACGCTTCACACTTGGTTACTTGTGCAGTTGCATCCTGGAAGGCTGTCGGCCAGAAGAAACCTTGCCGGAATGCTTTGCCGGCAAGTGCTCTTGCGCCAATGTGGTGACCACATATGC
Organism: Aegilops umbellulata; assembly: GCA_032464435.1. Lineage (NCBI taxonomy): Eukaryota > Viridiplantae > Streptophyta > Magnoliopsida > Poales > Poaceae > Aegilops > Aegilops umbellulata. The sequence continues at coordinate 33,340,708 of CP136059.1, forward strand.
CTCCATGTATCTCTGCCAACAGCTTCTGTCCGTCTTCCCGGGAAATACACTTCAATTTCACACCGTTGCGCCCTCTTCTGTACAGTGTGTTGTCGACGAACTGGTACATACTCGAGCGCCGGGCTACTCTTTCCGCTTCTTCTTGTTCTTCGGGAAGTTCTCCGTGCTGGAGGAAATGGACAGTCTGCTGCGCCCATGCTGGAGCCTGCGGCTCGACAACAAGGACTGAAGGCATATCTGCTGCTGCGGGAACGTCCGCTTCTACGGCGAGGATATGGGGATCAGCCGGAGCTTGACGTTCCCCGGCAAGCTTGCCGGGGCAAAACTTGTCGGGAGCGCCTGCTTCTACGGAACAAACCCTGGGGTTTTCCAGAGCAGATGGCTCCTCAGCGCTCTTGGCGTCGATCTTGGGGACCTTCTTGGCGGCGGCTCCGGGGAGCTCTGCCGGAAGAAAGTCGCCGGAGACCAACCTCCTCTTCTTGCTTTGTCTGGTTGATGGCGTTACGGATGGCTGAGTTAGCTTGAGCACAAAGGTTCCTGGTTCCACATGTAACTTAAATGCTGCGCACTTTGACAGGCCATCAGCGATGTCGTTCTCAGCTCTTGGAATGTGTTCCATTTGCAGGCCGACAAAGCGCTCTTCTAGCTTCCTCACTTCATCAACGTACGCTTCCATCAGACCCTGGTAATCTTTGTTCACTTGGCGGACGACAAGCTGCGAGTCACCCCTGACAATGAGCTTCTTGATCCCAAGTTCTGCCGCGATCCTGAGACCGGCGAGCAAACCTTCATACTCTGCAGTATTGTTGGTTGCTTGCTCCTTGGGGAAGTGCATCTGGACTACGTACTTGAGGTGCTCTCCGGTGGGCGCGATAAGTAACGCGCCAGCACCGGCGCCATGCAGCGAGAAAGCACCATCAAAGTGCATCAGCCACTCTTTGCTTGCTTCTTTGGCGGGGATGCTCGTCTCTGGGATATCTTCGTCTGGTGTCGGTGTCCACTCTGCTATGAACTCCGTCAATGCTCTGCTTTGGATAGTCGAGGTGCTCTCGAATTGGAGACCGAAGCTCGACAGTTCTAGTGCCCACTCGACAATCCTGCCTGTTGCTTCTGGATTCTGCAGTATCCTCTTCAGCGGAAAGCGGGTGACAACTGTAATCTCATGTGCTTGGAAGTAATGGCGCAGCTTTCTCGAGGCCATGAGAAGGCCGAAAAGCAATTTCTGCACACCAGAGTACCTTGACCTAGCCCCCTGCAAAAGGGAGCTGACAAAGTAAACTGGGCGCTGCACCATTTTCTTCTTCCGCACCTCCACTTGCTCCTGCGCAGATTCATCCTTGTCGGGGCCAGAGCTTGTCGGGGAAGCCTCCTGCTTGTCGTTGGACGTGCTTGCCGCGGTTGCCGGCTCATCATCTGCCTCCCTCTCCGCTACTAACGCAGCACTAACCACTTGATTGGTTGTCGCCAGGTATAGCAGCAACTTCTCTTGTGGTTTAGGCGCGACAAGTAGTGGCGCGGAGGACAGATATTTCTTCAAGTCCTGCAGCACAGCCTCCGCTTCCAGAGTCCATTTTACTGGACCCGCCTTTTTCAAAATTTTGAAAAACGGCAGGGCGCGTTCTGCAGACTTGGAAATAAACCTGCTGAGAGCCGCGACGCAGCCGGCAAGCCTTCGTACGTCCTTGACACATGTTGGTGCTTCAATCTGCTCGATGGCCTTGATCTTGTCTGGGTTGGCTTCGGTTCCTCGCTGAGACACGAAGAACCCGAGAAGCTTGCCGGAAGGGACTCCGAACACGCACTTCTCGGGGTTGAGCTTGAGGCTGATCCTGCGCAGGTTCGCAAAGGTCTTTTCTAAGTCTTGAATCAGGGTTGCCCTGTCCCTGCTTTTGACCACTATGTCATCCATGTAGGCTTCCACATTTCTGTGGATTGGCGGCTCAAAAGCGGTATGGACAACCCTCGCAAACATCGAACCAGCATTCTTCAAACCGAAAGGCATCCGTACGAAACAGTACGTGCCACATGGAGTGATGAACGCGGTCTTTTCTTCATCTTCTTCAGCCATGAAGATCTGATGGTATCCTGAGTAGGCGTCAAGAAATGAAAGCAGGTCACATCCGGCCGTGGAGTCAACAATCTGGTCAATGCGCGGCAAGGGAAAGAGATCTTTGGGACAAGCTTTGTTAACATCAGTGAAGTCGATGCAAAGCCTCCATTTCCCATTTGCTTTGCGCACGACAACAGGATTGGCCAACCACGTCAGATGGAGCACACCTCTGACGAGGCCTGCCGCTTCCAACTTCTTGATCTCTTCTGCGATGAAGTCTTGGCGCTCCACCGCTTGCTTCCTAACTCTCTGCTTGACGGGCCGCGCATGAGGACAGATGGCGAGGTGGTGCTCAATCACTTTCCTGGGAACGCCGGGTATGTCAGATGGTTGCCAGGCAAACACATCGACATTCGCCCGCTGGAAAGCAACGAGCGCGCTTTCCCTATTTGGGGTCGAGCGTGGCACTGATGGTGAAGGTACCACCAGTGCCGTCCTCCTTGGCGGACACCTTCTTGGTCGTTGTCGGAGCTGCCATTGTCTTCTTACTCTTGCCGGTGGAGCTCGATGGCGCGTCCTCGACGGTAGCGCAGCACTCCGAAGAGGTGCGCTTGCCAGAGTGGGCGCCAGAGCACTTGCCGGGCTTGGTCCTCTTCTTCCCTCCGGGAGCTTCAGCGGCAAGCGGCTTGTGATCCGCTGCAGCTGCTGCTTCCCGGTAGATCTTGTCGGCACAGATAAGGGCATCCTTCTTGTCGCCGGAGACAGAGATGACGCTTATCGGGCCTGGCATCTTGAGCATGTTGTATGCGTAGTGAGAGGCCGCCATGAACTTGGCGAGCGCTGGACGGCCGAGAATTCCATTGTAGGGCAATGGAAAATCGGCAACGTCAAAAGTGATCCTTTCTGTCCTGAAGTTCAGCTCGCTGCCAAATGTCACTGGCAACGTTATCTTCCCCTTCGGCTTGCTCCTTCCCGGGTTGATTCCTTGGAACGTGCCGGTCTCTTCGAGCTCGCTGTCGGGGACTTGGAGTTTCCGGAGCACAGCGGAGGAGATCAGGTTCAAGCCGGCCCCGCCGTCAACTAACATCTTAGTGACCTTGAGGTTGCGGACTGTTGGTGAGACCAACATCGGCAAGCACCCGATCGCAGTTGTGCGATCAGGGTGGTCCTCAATATCAAATATGATAGGCGTGCTGGACCATTTCAGAGGCTTACGCGACTCGACGGGTGGTTCCGCTGCATTAACTTCCCGCGCCCACTGCTTGAGCTGGCGGTGAGAAGTATGCAGGGAAGCACCGCCGTCTACGCACAAGACCTCTGTGGCTTTCTGAAACTCCTGCTCACTGGTCTCGACGTCATCCATGTCTTCGTCTTCGTCGTCGTCTTCGTTCTTGTCGCGGCCGCGGGGAGGTCGGTCCGCTTGCCGCTGCTTGTCCTTGTCGCGGCGTCCTCCCTGGCCGGGGCGCTTCGTGCCTGATCCTCCGCCACCTCCCCGGGCTCTCTCCTTGTCGCGCCGCTCGTACTTGGCCTTTTGCAGCTCGACGAGCCGCTCGACCTGCTTGCAGCTCTGGAGGTCATGGCCCTTGGTGCGGTGGATCTTGCAGTACTGTTTGTTGGTGCCGTCCTGCTTGTTGGCGACCGCCACAGCCTGGCAGTGGGCGCATCCGGCAATCTCCTTGCCAGAGCTACCAGCCTGGGCCTTTTTGGCGGCGCCTTGATCGCCGGACTGCGCAACAACCAGTACTTCTTGGCTCTTCTTCTTCCTGTTGCTCCGCCGCCGGCTCTTCCTTGCTGGGGCGGTATCCTCACTGTTAGATTCTCCTGCTCCAATGTTCTCTCCGGGGAGTTTCCTCCCGTCCTCAGCACGGGCACACTTGTCGGCCAGGGCATATAGCTCGCTGACGTCTTTGATCTTGCACATCGCCATCTCCTCCCTCATCTTGCGGTTACGCATGTTCTGATGGAACGCGCTGATGACCGCGGCGGGGTGGACGTCTGGGATGTTGTAGTGTACACGGCTGAATCTCTGGATGAACTTGCGCAAGGGTTCCCCTTCCTTCTGGACGAGCAGATGAAGGTCGCTCGCTTGGCCATGGGGTTTGTGGCCGCCCGTAAAGGCGCCAACAAACTAATGGCACAAGTCTGTCCAAGAGGTTATGGAGTTGTCTGGCAAGTGCATGAGCCAGGATCTGACGTTGGATTTGAGTACCAGCGGGAAGTAGTTGGCAAGGATCTTGTCGTCTCGCCCTCCAGCAGCCTGCACCGCGATGGTGTAGATGTTGAGGAACTCCGACGGATGCGACTTGCCGTCGTACTTCTCTGGTACGTCTGGCTTGAAATTCTTCGTGCTGGGCCACTGGACTTGCTGCAGCTCACGGGTGAACGCAGGGCAGCCCACCGCGTACGGCAGGTCGCCTGGTTCCCCCGGTGCATGCATGTCGACAGAGGGCCTAGCGCGCTTGTAACGCCCCAGATGTAACTTGCCATATTTGTAATCCAACTCTTGCCATTTTCGGCTATGTGATATGATTTCCCTCCGTGGTTGGGTTCCCTTCGTTTTGTATTTTGTTCATGTCATGCATTTCATATCATGTCAACATGTGCATCGCATTCGCATACGTGTTCGTCTCATAAATCCGAGCATCTTTCCCGTTGTCCGTTTTGCAATCCGGCGCTCCTATGTCTCCCGGCGTCCCCTTTTACATTTCTTCGTGAGCGGGTATTAAACATTCTTGGAATGGACCGAGGTTTGACATGTGGCCTCGGTATAGCACCGGTAGACCGCCTGTCAAGTTTCGGGTCAATCGGAGTTCGTTTGGTACTCCAACGGTTAACCGGGTAACCGTGAAGGCCTCGTGTGTGTTGCAGCCCAACACCCCTTCAAAACAGCCCAATAACCCATCTAAGACACTCCCATGTCCTCCGCCGTTCGATCACGATCGCGTGACCGAAAACCGCTCTCCATTTGGAGCCTCCTAGCTCCTTCTAGCTATAAAAAGGCCTCCCCCTCCTCCAAATCCGGGCAAAACATCTCCAAACCCTAGCCCCGCTCCTCTCCGCGCGGGCGGACACGTCCGCCGCCGCCGGAGGAACTGCCCGCAGCCACTCCTCGCGCGCCACGTGTCGGCCCCGCCGCCGCCCGTACCGCGCCGCCGCCCCGGCCTGCCGCGGCCCACCGCAGGCCCCCGCGGCCCGAAGCCATCGCCGCCCGCACCCGAGGCGCTGCCCGGCCGCGCCCGCGGCCCCCGCCACCTTCGCCCGCGGCGCGCCCGCCCCATCGCCGGCGACCTCGTCCCTGCCGCCCGCGCTGACTGCACGCGCCGCCGCCCGCCGCTGGGACCCCGGCGCCGCCTCCCTCCATCGCCGCCCGCCGCCGCGCGCGCCGGCCAGATCCGGCTACGGGCCGGCCGGATCCGGTGCCCGTCTCCCCCCCACTGCTCCGGCGAGCGCCCGCGCCGGCGTACCTCGTTTTACGCGCCATCGGTTGACTTTCGACCCCCTCGTTTTTTTTGCTAAGTCCTTAACATTCTGCATCATCATCACCTGTTCGTCATGCCATAACTTCTCATCCGTAGCTCCGATTCGAGCGTACAATATGTCGAACTGTTCGGCTTGAAGTGTACATCATTTTAATCAATTGCCTCATTTTCATTCGGGGTCATCTTGATGCCCTGAATGCCGTTAGAAGAGGGCTAGTTGATGTTAGTTGCTGGATCTTATCTGAACATGCACTTTTGTCATTTTTGCCATGATTGATGTGTACCTCCTGTGAAGTTGAGTCCTACATGAGTTTTGTAATATGCCATGTTACCTATGCAGATAATTTTGCCATGTATTATTTTGATCTATGTGGTGACTAGAACAAGCATGCAAACTAGGTCACTTGATGTTGCTGATTTCAGAGACTTAGTAATTTCACTAAGTCCCTGACTGCTGTTATTTTTATGCCATGTGTTCATGTTGTTTCCGAGAGATCTATGCATATTTTGAGCATGATCAGTAAGGGAGTTTTGAACTTTAGGATTTGCTCAATCCATCCATGCCTTTGTTTTTAATTATGGAGTGCCATAGCTTGAGTCAATCGAGCTCTACTTCTGCTACAAAATGTTGCTGGCAGATTGTTTACGTGTTATTCGATTTTGCCAAGCTCGGTGTAGTTGGTCCTTGCATGATATGATGTTATTCTTGCCATGTTTTGTTACTATGTCATGTCTTCCTGATGTATGTATGCTTAGTTTATCATGCGATGCTCTGTAGTGAGTGCATCGAGCTCACGAACATGCCTAGTCATTATTAGTTTATGGCAGATTCGTGTCATTCTTGTATTGCTTGCCATTTGCAAACCGTGCATTCGATTCCGGTGAACTTTATATCGATTTCAACCAAAATCACCTCACCTATCCAGTGGCATGCTTGGTTTGCCAAGATTATGCCCTGTTCATCCTTGTCCTTCCGGAGCATGCATACGCATTGCATATCACCTCTCGCATATCATGCCATGTTTTGCATCATGTTGCTTGCGCATTACATCATGGTTGATATTGGTTCCTTTGCTTGTTCTCTTGTCTTGGGTAGAGCCGGGAGACGAGTACGTGAACGAGGATTCCGTTGAGAACGCTTTCGAGGACCAAGCTTTCGACAACTCTGAGAACCTTGCAGGCAAGATGACCATACCCTCGAAATCACTTCTATCTTTGCTTGCTAGATTGCTCGCTCTTTTGCTATGCTATGCTGCGATACCTACCACTTGCTATATCATGCCTCCTATATTGCCTTGTCAGCCCCTAACCATCCTTGTCCTAGCAAACCGTTGTTTGGCTATGTTACTGCTTTGCTCAGCCCCTCTTATAGCGTTGCTAGTTGCAGGTGAAGATGAAGTTTGTTCCTTGTTGGAACATGATCTTGTTGTTCCTTGTTGGAACATGTTTACTTGTTGGGATATCACAATATCTCTTATTTAATTAATGCATCTATATACTTGGTAAAGGGTGGAAGGCTCGGCCTTATGCCTGGTGTTTTGTTCCACTCTTGCCACCCTAGTTTCCGTCATACCGGTGTTATGTTCCCGGAGTTTGCGTTCCTTACACGGTTGGGTGATTTATGGGACCCCCTTGACAGTTCGCCTTGAATAAGACTTTTCCAACAAGGCCCAACATTGGTTTTACCATTTGTCACCTAAGCCTTTTTCCCTTGGGTTCTGCAGACTCAAGGGTCATCTTTATTTTAACCCCCGGGCCAGTTCTCCTTCGATTGCTGGTCCAACCTAGAGCACCGTGCGGGACCGTCCCTTGGCAACTTGGGTTATGTTGGTACCTGTATGCTTCGGTTATCCGGATGTGCCCTGAGACCGAGATATGTGCAGCTCCTATTAGGATTAGTCGGCACAATCGGGCGGCTTTGCTGGACTTGTTTTATTATTGTCGAGATGTCTTGTAGTCCGGGATTCCGAGACTGATCGGGTCTTCCAGGTAGAAGGAATATCCTTCGTTGACCGTGAGAGCTTATCATGGGCTAAGTTGGGACACCCCTGCAGGGTATTATCTTTCGAAAGCCGTGCCCGCGGTTATGAGGCAGATGGGAATTTGTTGATGTCCGGTTGTAGAAAACCCGAAGTTGACCTTAACTAAAACACATCAATCGCGTGTGTAACCGTGATGGTCTCTTCTCGGCGGGGTCCGGGAAGTGAACACGGTTGTTGGAGTAATGTCTGACGTAGGTCGTTTCTGGATCACTTCTTGATCACTTCTAGCTTCTCGACCGTGCTTTGCCTTCTCTTCTCGCTCTCTTTTGCGCTGTAGCCACCATATGCTAGTCGCTTGCTGCAGCTCCACCTCACAAACCCCTTTCCCACCTTTAAGCTTAAATAGTCTTGATCTCGCGGGTGTGAGATTGCTGAGTCCCCGTGACTCACAGATATTATCACCACAGTTGCAGGTACCAACGATGCCAGTGCAGATGACGCGGCCGAGCTCACTTGGGAGTTCGACGAGGAACGTGACCATTAGTATGTTTCTTTTCCAGATGATCAGTAGTGGAGCCCAGTTGGGTGATCCGGGGATCTGTTTAGCATTTGGGGTAGTCTTCTTTCATTTTGGTACCGTAGTCGGACCTTGAGTGTAATCTGTATGATGGATGTTATTTATGTACTTGTGTGAAGTGGCGATTGTAAGCCAACTATGTATCTTTCCCCTTTATTTATTACATGGATTGTGTGAAGATTACCTCACTTGCGACATTGCTTTCAATGCGGTTATGCCTCTAAGTCGTGCCTCGACACGTGGGAGATATAGCCGCATCGAGGGCGTTACAGCGCTGGTCTGATTGACGCCGCGCTTCTCTCCGACGCTCGATGCGAGTACGAGCGTCCTCTTGCTCTCGCTCGTGAAGAACTTGGCGTTGATCGCGACGAGTTCGCGGATTCGACGACGCGGTGGAGTCGTTGTCGTGATGGTTCCGGCGAGTCGGCGATCTTGGCCTTTGGGGCGGGGAGCGCACGGTGGTCGCACCCCCGCCGGTCTTGGCGCCATAGGTTCTCGCCTGGCCGTCCCGCCGCGGCTGCGACGCGCTGTGCTGCCGCGGGGTGTCGCCGTTAGCGAAACTGATGAGGCTCTGTATCGTGGCCTTCCAGTCGTCGAGCTTGTCCGCCGTTGGAGGGTAGTCTAGGAGCAGTTGAGCTCGCGCCAGAGCTTCTACTTGAGTGGCGGGCAGCGGTGGCGAACGGCGCGTGGAGCGGAATGTGCTCGAACTTCTAACTACGTTAGAAGGAGCAACACCCGGACCAGGCAGCCGCGCCACGCTCGCGCCAGCACATTGGTGTGAGTGCTGGCCTTGAGCGCCCTGGGATCCGCCGGCTCGGTCTGGGTCCAGCGAGCGTATGGTACCGTGGGCGCCAAGACGCTGCTGGTCCCGTGCCTCCTGAGAGGGGCGCGGTGTATGTTCGGACGCCGTGGCACCATGAGCTGGCTCGACGACGCCCGTCCCGCCGTCTGTGCCGTCCCCACCACCCGTTTGCTCCAAGGGCGGTGGGTTCGACGTGGACGGACCGGCCACCTCTGGAGCTTTCTTCTTCGGTGGCATGTCGACGAAGATGATGGAGATCTAGCCTGTGCAGACGCCGGATCAGGTTCACACAACTTCGACGCCCCCTACCTGGCGCGCCAAAGATGTCGGGGGAAATCTGCCTCCACGAACACCTATGGGGACCGAGCCCCTTTCTTGGTTCGGCGGGGGGCGGAGGTCGCGCGAAGAGCAGATCGAGGCGATGCACACAAGGGATTTACCCAGCTTCGGGCCACAAGGATGCGTAAAACCCTACTGCTGCTTTGTGGATTGTATTGTGTTCTTGCTCGGGAGCGCGTGGTGCTACAGTACACATGAGCCGCTGGCGAGACCGAGCGTAGCGATGGATCTCGTCCCCTTCCCTGTTGCGCATGGGGTCTCCTTTTATATGCTCAAGGGGTTACCCACAGGTGGCAGCGCAGGTGGGGGCAAAAATGGGAGGATGCTGTAGTGGGTACAGCTGCCTGCACAGTGGCTGTACAGTGCTATCATACCTAACTCTAACGGCAGGGGACAAGGGCATTAAATGCCCGTCCGCATCGCCCAGACGGTGCAGGAAAGTGGACCATCAGGAGCGCCACCGTTTGCCACGATGGCTACTCTGTCAGTGTTGCTTCGCCACCGCATGCCCCTGGCTGCGCAGCCTCTCGCCATGTACGCCTGGAATGGCCCCAGAGCGACGCGTGGGTGGATGAGCTGGAGCGCAGGCGCGGGGTGGTGACTTGCCGCGGCAAGCGCCTTGCCACAGCTGATGTCTTGTCGCGCCCGGGAGCTTGTCGCTCACAGGTCCTTGCCGGGACGCGGAGCGCGTCGCAGCAAGTATCTTGTCGTGCCTCGGTCGGCCTTCCCGGCAAGCTCCTCCTGCCGGGGTCTTATGCTTTGAGCGGTCGTCCCGGCAAGCTCCTCTTGCCGGGGCCTTGCTCTCTTCGGGTGGCCTTCCCGGCAGGCTCCTCCTGCCGGGGCCTTGGCTCAAATACTTTGTTCTTGGGTGGCCCAAAAAGGGACCACGGAGAGTCTTGGCGATCGCCCGGCAAGCCTTGTCGCGGGGTGCTACGACTGCCCGTGCACAAGTTCGGGATACTAAGGTACCCCTACTTTAGTACACCGACAGTCGCGCATCTCGTCCCAGGAGGAGATCGAGTTGTGCTGCAGGTTTAGGAGCCAGGAGCGGGCCCCATCCTTAAGAGCCATGGGAAACCAGTTCGCCATGACTTTTTCGTCGCCGTTGGCCGCTTTGATGCTCAGATCATAGAACTGCAGGAACTCCGCGGGGTCGGTGGTGCCGTCGTAACGAGGAGCTAGACCTGCCTTGAACTTGCCTGGCCAGGCGATGCTATGCAGCTCGGGGGTGAAGCCTTGGCAGCCGGCCGTGGTTGCTGGGGCCTGCTTCTGAGGCGGAGTTTGATCTTGGCGAGGTCCGCGCTGCGCCGCCGCAAGTGGCACGCGGTATTGACGAGGTGACGCGGGGAGCGCCGGTACAGCTGCCGCGGTATTTCTTGGCAGCTTCTTTCTTCACTCGCGGGCTCCGGGCGCGGTGGATCACGCCCCGCAGGCGCGTGCCTTTGTGCCAAGGCACCGTCTTGGGGTTGAGGCGGCGGAGGCATGCCATGAGCCCCGCCGCGCGCGGCTGGTTGAGGGGGAGGCAGAGAGTGGGACGACGCCGGAGAGCCCCCTGCAGCGCGGACGAGCTCGGCGACGCGGTCGAGCCACTCCTCATAGTCGTCATCGATGGGGCGGTAACGCAGGAGCTCGTTCGCCGTGATGAGCGCGGCCCGTGCCTCCAAGGGATCGCGGTGCGCGTGAGACGAAGAACCAGCAGGGGTGAGTGATGGAGTAGCGGTGCGGCCATCCTGCCGCACTGAAGGATGCAGCGAGGAGTCCTGCTGCTTGTTCCTCGCCGGGCCAGTGGAAGCATTGGCGGAGGGAGATGGAGAGCGATGAGGTGGCCCGCCTACGGGAGCCGTTTGAGCGACGCGGGCGGAGAGGGCAGCTCGACGCTCAAGTCGAGCACGGCGAGTGTCCGCCATGGAACCGACGGAGCGACGGAGCAACGAACCGACGGAAGGGAAACTACATCGCACCCCTACCTGGCGCGCCAAATGTCGGAGGTGGGGTTCCGGCAAACCCTTAAGGTTTGAACACTAGGGTGCGCACGAAGTCTTTCCCTCCTACCGATCTATGCTCTAGCTCGCCTAGATCTTGCGGACGAACTCGACGAACTCACAACACAGAAAGACACGGGGTTTATACTGGTTCGGGCCACCGTTGTGGGGTAATACCCTACTCCAGTGTGGTGGTGGTGGATTCCCTCTCGGGCTGATGATGAATAGTACAAGGGAAGAAAAGCCTCCTGAGATTGAGGTGTTCTTGTGTTTGTGTAGCTAAGGAAGATTTGAGCCAGTTTTCAATTCGTCCTCCTACTGTGGTGGCTAGTCCTATTTATAGAGGCCCTGGTCCTCTTCCCAAATATCAAGCGGGAAGGGAGCCAACAACGGCGGGCAAGTTTGAAGGGGGACAGCTAGTACAAGCTATCCTGACAAAAGCGGTCTTCGCCCGTGAAAAGCTCTGGGGTGACGCCGTCTTGGGCTCCACGATGACCTCTGCCTTGCCATCCTCCTGGTCTTGGTCTCGTTGCACCAATATGCCAACCTTTGCCTGATGCCCCGGTACTCTTCATCTGCGCTGGCATCCTTAGCACCAAAGAGCAAACAAGGACGCTGCGCGCTCTGGCGCCCGCCTGGCGCCTGCCTGGCACTGTCGTCATGGCTCACATCACAAGAGCCTCGTGAGGTTTGCCCCACCTTGATATCTTCGCTCCTCGTGAGCCTGCCTAGCTAGGCCACTCTAGAGGAGATCTTGCATCGTCCGCCTCGCGAGGCTTGGACCCTGTCGGGGGAAATCTGCCTCCACGAACACCTATGGGGACCGAGCCCCTTTCTTGGTTCGGCGGGGGGCGGAGGTCGCGCGAAGAGCGGATCGAGGCGATGCACACAAGGGGTTTACCCAGCTTCGGGCCACACGGATGCGTAAAACCCTACTGCTGCTTTGTGGTTTTGTATTGTGTTCTTGCTCGGGAGCGTGTGGTGCTACAGTACACGCGAGCCGCTGGCGAGACCGAGCGTGAATGGCCTCCCCCTCCTCTTTCCTCCCTTTCGTTGCGCATGGGGCCTCCTTTTATATGTGCAAGGGGTTACCCACAGGTGGCAATGTAGGCGGGGGCAAAACTGGAAAATGATGTGTTGGGTACAACTATTTGCATAGTGCTATCATACCTAACTCTGATGGCAGGGGACAAGGGCATTAAATGCCTGTCCGCATCGCCCAGACGGTGCAGGAAAGGGACCGTCAGGAGCGCCACCGTTTGCCACGACGGCTACTCTGTCAGCGTTGCCTTGCCACCGCATGCTCCTGGCTGCTGCAGCCTCTCGCCACGTACGCCTGGAATGGCCCCAGAGCGACGCGTGGGTGGATGAGCTGGAGCGCAGGCGCAGGGTGGTGACTTGCCGCGGCAAGCGCCTTGCTGGGGTTGATGCCTTGTCGCGCCCGGGAGCTTGTCGCTCACCGGTCCATGCCGGGACGCGGAGCGCGTCGCAGCAAGTCTCTTGTCGTGCCTTGGTCGGCTTTCCCGGCAAGCTCCTCTTGCCGGGGCCTTGTGCTTCGAGCGGTCGTCCCGTCAAGCTCCTCTTGCCGGGGTCTTGCTCTCTTCGAGTGGCCTTCCCGGCAGGCTCCTCCTGCCGGGGCCTTGGCTCAAATACTTTGTTCTTGGATGGCCCGAGGAGGGACCATGGAGAGCTTTCGCGATCGCCTGGCAAGCCTCGCCGCGGGGTGCTACGACTGCTCGTGCACAAGTTCGGGGTACTAACGTACCCCTATTTTAGTACACCGACAGGATCCCCCGGGCCTGGGCCATACACGATGCCGACCGCTGTTGGGCCAGGCCCAAAACAGTGCACGGGCACGCGTGGCCTGGGTCACGCTGCATCTTCTTCTGCGTCCACCACGCCCTCCCCGAACGGCACGCGTCGAACGCGGCATCGTGGGGAGAGGCGTGCATGACGTGGGCGGCGTGCGCGGGGCTGAGCCCCGCAGGCATGCGTCAGGTCGCAATAAAGGGGGACGGTTCGCACTATCTTCATAAGTGGAGGGAGGCTTGGAGGCGTGGCTCGCCTGCTAGACGGGGCCGAGGCACGGTTTCCGAGGCGACTGCTCCCCACGATCACGGGGTGGAGGGAGGTCGCCTCATCTGTCGCCTCGGTCCTGCACGCCAGCCACGCGGCTCCCATGCACCCGGAGTTGCGGATGGTGGAGGCAGGAAACCGGGCCGCCGCGGGTCGAGGCAGCAGGCCAGTCCCAGTCGTCTGCCCTCCCTGCGTCTTGATTGGCTGAGCGGGGCGGCCGAGCCCCCACCCTGCTTCTTTATAAAGAGCAAGAGGGGGCGACGGAAATCCGCACTCCTTCATCTTTCCTTCCCTTCGTCTTCTGATCCCCTCCCTCCATTCGCCATGGAGAAAGGGAACCCTGGTCCTTCATCGGTGGCGGCGAGGGTCGCTGCCAGGCAACGCGCCCCTCCTCCCCTTGCACCCGCGGTGGCGGAGCCAGCCGTAAGGGGAAGGGGGAGGGGCGAGGTCCTGGACGAGGGCGTGGACGAGGCCAAGGCGCTCAGGGAAGAGGCGGGCGGGGCGACGCGCCAGCCTCGCCTCCACCAGCGGCTCCTCTTCTCACGGCGGTCCACATCGGGGACGACCCTTGCGAGTTCTTTGTCAGGCTGCGCCGGGCGCCTCGCCGTCGCCTCCGCCTCCCAGCTCCCTTCGCCAGCGTGATGGAGATGGAGCAACCCGAGACGCTAAGACTGCGTATGAGGGGTTGCGGTATCAGCGGCACGCGGGTCCACGTCGAGTCCCCGGCCCCTGGCGTGATGTATCTTGGCCGAGGGTGGAAGACATTCGCCCGTATCCATAGCTTGATGGAGGGGTTCACCCTCCATTTTAAGTTGATGGAGGGCGATCTCCTCTCCGTCAAGGCCTTCGGGGACTTCGGGACCCGGGCCCGGTGCTGCGTGGATAGCTCCTCCGACAGCGAAGGCTCCTCCTCGAGCGAGAGTGACGAGGAGGGGAGCGACAGCGACGACGAGGGTAGCGGTCGTCGGGATGACGGGTCCGACTAGGCATCGGCCGCGGCTCCGCGTGGCACCGGCGATCCCATCATCCGTGTCGCCGGCTCCTTGAGCTTCCCGGGGTCGTCTCCTTGGCGGCTGGCGTAGGGAGGCTGCAGAAGAGGAAGAGGGCGGGTAGCAAGGCCGTCAACTCGGAGTACGAGGGCATGGCGCCCTCGACAGCGTGCTGACGTCCTGCCGCCTCGTCGAGCCCTGCTTCCGGCGCCGCCGTCACCGTCCAGCTTTCAGCCGGCCCCCCGGGCGTTCTGTTGATGTCTTCTGCCACCCGTAGCTTGCCTAGGCGCCCCTTTTGCCCTTTTCGCCTCCTTGTCCTACCTCCTGAGGAGAGAGACAAGAAAGGGATTACGGGCATCTTATCTTTTTTCAATCTGTAAGCCCTCGGGCCTTAGCTGTGTTTAAATCTTGTAATCCCATCTTTCATGTTTTTCATTCTCTCTGAACTGTACCTGAGCGGAATGTTTTTAATGAAAAGGGGATGTTTTCCGGGCCATTTGCCTCTCGGGTAAAACCCACGCCAAGGAGCAGATCCTTTACATCGTTAAGATAGACACTTCTTTGCCCGGAAACAGGCCATGCCGTCTACCCACGCCACTCGACCTTCCTCACGCCTTTGGCGGAGGCAGGGATGAGGCGGGTTCGGGCTCCTCATTCCGTTCCTTTGCTGCCGCGGCTACTACCGAAACTGGCCCAGGAACGCGTTCCGGGGCCCAGACTTAAGGGAGCACGGCAGCTTTTTAGGAAGGAACAAGGTTTTCGCATTCCTCGGTCCATAAGAGAATGCATGACAAGGGATGAAAGACTTATTAGGGATTGCAGCCCCCGGCAACTTTGGTTTCTCGCGGGCGAATCTTTGTGCTTGCAGCCCCCGGCAACACTGGTTCGCCGGGGACCAGATGCTGGTCCGCCCTTCTTCTCTTCTTCGTCCTTAAGCGGTCTGGCCGGGATATGCAAAACCCTGCGAACCAAGGGAAACGAAGAAACAGGAAAAAGGACGCAGACTCGACCTCTAAGCTAGGGGTTAGCAGCTGTTAGGCACTATCAACCCTAACCAAGGACGAGACTCGACTCAGCATGCATGCTAAAACTTAGGGCGCCAGCGCTTCATTTACTGCTGCTCAGGGTCTGCGCCTGGCTTTGTACAAAGGATTACATGCAACAGCGGCAAGACTTGTACAAAAGGTTGGTTGCCGGACGGGGCCCGACAACCGCACCTTACGGGTAAAACTTACGAAGATGCTCAATATTCCAGGAGTTGCTCACCGGAGTGCCATCTTCGGTCTCGAGGCGGACAGCGCCGGGCCTCGTGACTCGTCTCACCCGGTAAGGGCCTTCCCACTTTGGCTTCAACTTGTTATGATTCTTGGTGGACGGAGCGCGCCGAAGAACAAGGTCGCCTTCCTCGAAGCTTCTGGCTTTAACTTTGTGTCTATGGTAGCGACGCAAAGCTTGCTGGTAGCGAGAGGCTCGCACAGCAGCCTGAAGACGATCTTCCTCAAGGAGCAGCGTGTCATCTTCACGCAGCCGCTCTTGCTCAAGCTCATCATAAGCGAGCACTTGAGGTGACCCGTATACGAGTTCCGTGGGGGTAACTGCTTCTGCTCCATAGACTAGAGCGAATGGTGTCTGGCCAGTGGCTCGATTTGGCGTCGTTCTGATCGACCAAAGAGCCACCGGCAGCTCCTCGATCCAGTTTCTTCCGCACTTGTGCAGCCTGTCGAAAGTTCTGGTCTTGAGCCCGCGCAGCACCTCGGCATTGGCCCTTTCAGCTTGACCGTTGCTCCTGGGATGAGCAACAGAAGCGAAGCAGACCTTGGCGCCGAGATCTTGGACGTATTGCATGAAGGTGCGGCTCGTGAATTGTGTACCGTTGTCGGTGATGATCCTGTTAGGGATCCCAAAGCGGCAAACAATCGACCTGAAGAACTTGATTGCTGACTGTGCTGTCACCTTCCTCACTGGTTCCACTTCCGGCCACTTTGTGAACTTGTCGATTGCGACGTACAAGTAATCAAAGCCCCCGACAGCTCGGGGGAAGGGGCCGAGGATGTCGAGCCCCCAGACCAAAAATGGCCAGGATAAAGGGATCGTCTCGAGAGCTTGAGCTGGCTGGTGTATCTGCTTGGAATGGAACTGGCACGCTTCACACTTGGTTACTTGTGCAGTTGCATCCTAGAGGTTTGTCGGCCAGAAGAAACCTTGCCGGAACGCTTTGCCGGCAAGTGCTCTTGCGCCAATGTGGTGACCACATATGCCTCCATGTATCTCTGCCAACAGCTTCTGCCCGTCTTCCCGGGAAATACACTTCAATTTCACACCGTTGCGCCCTCTTCTGTATAGTGTGTTGTCAACGAACTGGTACATACTCGAGCGTCGGGCTACTCTTTCCGCTTCTTCTTGCTCTTCGGGAAGTTCTCCGTTTTGGAGGAAACGGACAGTCTGCTACGCCCATGCTGGAGCCTGTGGCTCGACAACAAGGACTGAAGGCACATCTGCTGCTGCGGGAACGTCCGCTTCTACGGCGAGGATCTGGGGCTCAGCCGGAGCTTGACGCTCCCCGGCAAGCTTGCCGGAGCAAAACTTGTCGGGAGCGCCTTCTTCTACGGAACAAACCCTGGGGTTTTTCGGAGCAGACGGCTCCTCAGCGCTCTTGGTGTCGATCTTGGGGACCTTCTTGGCGGCGGCTCCGGGGAGCTCTGCCGTAAGATAGTCGTCGGAGACCAACTTCCTCTTCTTGCTCTGTCTGGTTGATGGCGTTACGGATGGCTGAGTCAGCTTGAGCACAAAGGTTCCTGGTTCCACAGGTAACTTAAATGTTGCGCACTTTGACAGGCCATCAGCGATGTCGTTCTCAGCTCTTGGAATGTGTTCCATTTGCAGGCCGTCAAAGTGCTCTTCCAGCTTCCTCACTTCATCAACGTACGCTTCCATCAATGGACTCTGGTAATCCTTGTTCACTTGGCGGACGACAAGCTGCGAGTCACCCCTGACAATGAGCTTCTTGATCCCAAGTTCTGTCGCGATCCTGAGACCGGCAAGCAAACCTTCATACTCTGCAGTATTGTTGGTTACTTGTTCCTTGGGGAAGTGCATCTGGACTACGTACTTGAGGTGCTCTCAGGTGGGCGCGATAAGCAACGCGCCAGCACCGGCGCCTTGCAGCGAGAAGGCACCATCAAAATACATCAGCCACTCTTTGCTTGCTTCTTTGGCAGGGATGCTCGTCTTTGGGATATCTTCGTCTGGCGTCGGTGTCCACTCTGCTATGAACTCCGCCAATGCTCTGCTTTGGATAGTCGAGGTGCTCTCGAACTTGAGACCGAAGCTCGATAGTTCTAGAGCCCACTCGACAATCCTGCCTGTTGCTTCTGGATTCTGCAGTATCCTCTTCAGCGGAAAGCGGGTGACAACTGTAATTTCATGTGCTTGGAAGTAATGGCGCAGCTTTCTCGAGGCCATGAGAAGGCCGAAAAGCAATTTCTGCACACCAGAGTACCTTGACCTAGCCCCCTGTAGAAGGGAGCTGACAAAGTAAACTGGGCGCTGCACCATTTTCTTCTTTTGCACCTCCACTCGCTCCTGCGCAGATCCATCCTTGTCGGGGCCAGAGCTTGTCGGGGAAGCCCCCTGCTTGTCGCTGGACGCGCTTGCCACGGTTGCTGGCTCATCATCTGCCTCCCTTTCCGCTACTAACGCAACACTAACCACTTGATTGGTCGCCGCTAGGTACAGCAGCAACTTCTCTTGTGGTTTAGGCGCGACAAGTATTGGGGCGGAGGACAGGTATTTCTTCAAGTCTTGCAGCGCAGCCTCCGCTTCCGGAGTCCATTTTACTGGACCCGCCTTTTTCAAAACTTTGAAAAACGGCAGGGCGCGTTCTGCAGACTTGGAAATAAACCTGCTGAGAGTCGCGACGCAGCCGGCAAGCCTTCGTACATCCTTGACGCGTGTTGGTGCTTCGATCTGCTCGATGGCCTTGATTTTGTCTGGATTGGCTTCGATTCCTCGCTGAGACACGAAGAACCCAAGAAGCTTGCCAGAGGGGACTCCAAACACGCACTTCTCGGGGTTAAGCTTGAGGCTGACCTTGCGCAGGTTCGTGAAGGTCTCTTCTAAATCTTGAATCAGGGTTTTCCTGTCCCTGCTTTTGACCACTATGTCATCCATGTAGGCTTCCACATTTCTGTGGATTTGCGGCTCAAAAGCGGTATGGACAACCCTCGCAAACATCGAACCAGCATTCTTCAAACCGAAAGGCATCCGTACGAAACAGTACGTGCCACATGGAGTGATGAATGCGGTCTTCTCCTCATCTTCTTCAGCCATGAAGATCTGGTGGTATCCTGAGTATGCGTCAAGAAATGAAAGCAGGTCACATCCGCCTGTGGAGTCAACAATTTGGTCAATGCATGGCAAGGGAAAAGGATCTTTAGGACAAGCTTTGTTAACATTAGTAAAGTCGATGCAAAGCCTCCATTTCCCATTTGCTTTGCGCACGACAATAGGATTGGCCAACCACGTCGGATGGAGCACACCTCTGACTAGGCCTGTCGCTTCCAACTTCTTGATCTCTTCTGCGATGAACTCTTGGCGCTCCACCGCTTGCTTCCTGACTCTCTGCTTGACGGGCCGCGCATGAGGACAGACGGCGAGGTGGTGCTCAATCACTTTCCTGGGAACGCCGGGGATGTCAGATGGTTGCCAGGCGAACACATCGACATTCGCCCGCAGGAAAGCAACGAGTGTGCTTTCCTATTTGGGGTCGAGAGTGGCACTGATGGTGAAGGTACCACCAGTGCCGTCCTCCTTGGCCGGCACCTTCTTGGTCGTTGGCGGAGCTGCCAGTGTCTTCTTACTCTTGCCGGTGGAGCTCGATGGCGCGTCCTCGACGGTAGCGCAGCACTCCGAAGAGGTGCGCTTGCCGGAGTGGGCACCAGAGCACTTGCCGGGCTTGGTCCTCTTCTTCCCTCCGGGAGCTTCAGCGGCAAGTGGCTTGTGATCTGCTGCAGCTGCTGCTTCCCGGTAGATCTTGTCGTCACAGATAAGGGCATCCTTCTTGTCGCCAGGGACAAAGATGACGCTTATCGGGCCCGGTATCTTGAGCATGTTGTATGTGTAGTGAGAGGCCGCCATGAACTTGGCGAGCACTGGACGGACGAGAATTCCATTGTAGGGCAATGGAAAATCGGCAACGTCAAAAGTGATCCTCTCTGTCCTGAAGTTCAGCTCGCTGCCAAATGTCACTGGCAACGTTATCTTCCTCTTCGGCTTGCTCCTTCTCGGGTTGATTCCTTGGAACGTGCCGGTCTCTTCGAGCTCGCTATCGGGGACTTGGAGTTTTCGGAGCACAGCGGAGGAGATCAGGTTCAAGCCGGACCTGCCGTCAACTAGCATCTTGGTGACCTTGAGGTTGCGAACTGTTGGTGAGACCAACATCGGCAAGCACCCGATCGCAGTTGTGCGATCAGGGTGGTCCTCAATATCGAAGATGATAGGCGTGCTGGACCATTTCAGGGGCGTGCGTGACTCGACGGGTGGTTCCGCTGCATTGACTTCCCGCGCCCACTGCTTGAGCTGGCGGTGAGAAGTATGCAGGGAAGCACCGCCGTCTACACACAAGACCTCTGTGGCTTTCTGAAACTCCTGCTCACTGGTCTCGACGTCATCCATGTCTTCGACTTCGTCGGCGTCTTCGTTCTTGTCGCGGCCGTGGGGAGGTCTGTCCGCTTGCCGCTGCTTGTCCTTGTCGCGGCGTCCTCCCTGGCCGGGGCGCTTCGTGCCTGATCCTCCGCCACCTCCCCGGGCTCTCTCCTTGTCGCGCCGCTCGTACTCGGCCTTTTGCAGCTCGACGAGCCGCTCGACCTGCTTGCAGCTCTGGAGGTCATGGCCCTTGGTGCGGTGG
Source organism: Aegilops umbellulata (assembly GCA_032464435.1). Taxonomy (NCBI): domain Eukaryota; kingdom Viridiplantae; phylum Streptophyta; class Magnoliopsida; order Poales; family Poaceae; genus Aegilops; species Aegilops umbellulata. Next base: position 33,360,889 of record CP136059.1, read on the forward strand.
ATCTTGCAGTACTGTTTGTTGGTGCCGTCCCGCTTGTCGGCGACCGCCACAGCCTGGCAGTTGGCGCATCCGGCAACCTCCTTGCCAGAGCTACCAGCCTGGGCCTTCTTGGCGGCGCCTTCATCGCCAGACTGCTCAACAACCAGTACTTCTTGGCTCTTCTTCTTCCTGTTGCTCCGCCGCCGGCTCTTCCTTGCCAGGGCGGTATCCTCACTATCAGACTCTCCTGCTCCAGTGTTCTCTCCGGGGAGTTTCCTCCCTTCCTCAGCACAGGCACACTTGTCGGCCAGGGCATATAGCTCACTGACGTCTTTGATCTTGCACATCGCCATCTCCTCCCACATCTTGTGGTTACGCACGTTCTGATGGAACGCGCTGATGACCGCAGCGGGGTGGACGTCTGGGATGTTGTAGTGTACACGGCTGAATCTCTGGATGAACTTGCGCAAGGGTTCCCCTTCCTTCTGGACGAGCAGATGAAGGTCGCTCGCTTGGCCATGGGGTTTGTGGCCGCCCGTAAAGGCGCCAACAAACTGATGGCACAAGTCTGTCCACGAGGTTATGGAGTTCTCCGGCAAGTGCATGAGCCAGGATCTGACGCTGGATTTGATTACCAGCGGGAAGTAGTTGGCAAGGATCTTGTCGTCTCGCCCTCCAGCAGCCTGCACCGCGATGGTGTAGATGCTGAGGAACTCCGACGGATGCGACTTGCCGTCGTACTCCTCTGGTATGTCTGGCTTGAATTTCTTCGTGCTAGGCCACTGGACTTGCCGCAGCTCACGGGTGAACGCAGGGCATCCTACCGCGTACGGCAGGTCGCCTGGTCCCCCCGGCGCATGCATGTCGACAAAGGGCCCAGCGCGCTGGTCTGATTGACGCCGCGCTTCTCTCCGACGCTCGATGCGAGTACGAGCGTCCTCTTGTTCTCGTTGGTGAAGAACTTGGCGTTGATCGCAACGAGTTCGCGGATTCGATGACACGGTGGAGTCGTTGTCGTGATGGCTCCGGCGGGTCGGCGATCTCGGCCTTTGGGGCGGGGAATGCACGGTAGTCGCACCCCCACCGGTCTTGGCGCCATCGGTTCTCGCCTGGCCGACCTGCCGCGGCTGCGACGCGATGTACTGCCGCGGGGTGTCACCGTTGGCGAAACCGATGAGGCTCTGTATCGTGGCCCTCCAGTCGTCAAGCTTGTCCGCCGTTGGAGGGTAGTCTAGGAGTAGTTGGGCTCGTGCTAGAGCTTCTGCTGGAGTGGCGGGCAGGGGGGGCGAACGGCGCGTGGAGCGGGATGTGCTCGAACTTCTAACTACATTAGAAGGAGCAACACCCGGGCCAGGCAGTCGCGCCATGCTCGCGCCAGCACGTTGGTGTGTGTGCTGGCCTTGAGCACCCTGGGATCCGCCGGCTCGATCTGGGTCCAGCGAGCGTATGGTACCGTGGGTGCCAAGACGCTGCTGGTCCCGTGCCTCCTGAGAGGGGCGCGGTGCATGTTCGGACGCCGTGGCGCCATGAGCTGGCTCGACGACGCCCGTTCCGCCACCGGTGCCGTCCCCACCACCCGTTTGCTCCAAGGGCGGTGGGTTCGACGCGGACGGACCAGCCACCGCCGGAGCTTTCTTCTTCGGTGGCATGTCGATGAAGATGATGGAGATCTAGCCTGTGCAGACGCCGGATCAGGTTCACACAACCTCGACGCCCCCTACCTGGCGCGCCAAAGATGTCGGGGGAAATCTGCCTCCACGAACACCTATGGGGACCGAGCCCCTTTCTTGGTTCGGCGGGGGGCGGAGGTCGCGCGAAGAGCGGATCGAGGCGATGCACACAAGGGGTTCACCCAGTTTCGGGCCACACGCATGCGTAAAACCCTACTGCTGCTTTGTGGTTTTGTATTGTGTTCTTGCTCGGGAGCGTGTGGTGCTACAGTACACGCGAGCCGCTGGCGAGACCGAGCGTGAATGGCCTCCCCCTCCTCTTTCCTCCCTTTCGTTGCGCATGGGGCCTCCTTTTATATGTGCAAGGGGTTACCCACAGGTGGCAATGTAGGCGGGGGCAAAACTGGAAAATGATGTGTTGGGTACAACTATTTGCATAGTGCTATCATACCTAACTCTGACGGCAGGGGACAAGGGCATTAAATGCCTGTCCGCATCGCCCAGACGGTGCAGGAAAGGGACCGTCAGGAGCGCCACTGTTTGCCACGACGGCTACTCTGTCAGCGTTGCCTTGCCACCGCATGCTCCTGGCTGCGCAGCCTCTCGCCACGTACGCCTGGAATGGCCCCAGAGCGACGCGTGGGTGGATGAGCTGGAGCGCAGGTGCGGGGTGGTGACTTGCCGCGGCAAGCGCCTTGCCGGGGTTGATGACTTGTCGCGCCCGGGAGCTTGTCGCTCACCGGTCCTTGCTGGGACACGGAGCACGTCGCAGCAAGTCTCTTGTCGTGCCTTGGTCGGCCTTCCCGGCAAGCTCCTCTTGCCGGGGCCTTGTGCTTCGAGCGGTCGTCCCGGCAAGCTCCTCTTGCCGGGGCCTTGCTCTCTTCGGGTGGCCTTCCCGGCAGGCTCCTCCTGCCGGGGCCTTGGCTCAAATACTTTGTTCTTGGATGGCCCAAGGAGGGACCATGGAGAGCTTTGGCGATCGCCTGGCAAGCCTCACCGCAGGGTGCTACGACTTCCCGTGCACAAGTTCAGGGTACTAAGGTACCCCTATTTTAGTACACCGACAGACCCTCGCGAGGGTCTTGAGTGCCTTGTCGACGAAGATGGGCCGTACGGCCTGCTGCTTGGCCATGCGGTGGGGCACAGGCAGGGAAGTCTAGGGATCCCCGTTCCCTGAACGCTGACACCTTGTTCTTTGAGTTTGACTAGCAAAGCTTTGAGATCGTGGTGAGGGAGTGAGCTAGGGCGAGGGAGAGATCTTCGTGTGCACCCCAGAGTTTGAACCTTAAGGGTTTTGCCGAAACTCGAAATCCGACAGGCATTGGCAAGCCTGAAAGACATGACAGTATATTAATTAGAACCAAAGCTCATTCTGAATGCTGTATTTGGGATATCTTCTTCACGAATGCGAATCTGGTGATAAACCATACGGAGGTTAAGCTTGGAAAACACCTTTGCACCCTTGAGTTGCTCGAATAACTCATTCATATTGGGAAGTGGGTATTTATTATTGATTGTCTTCTTGTTCAATGGGCGGTAATCGACGCAAAGTCGTTTAGTGCCATCCTTCTTTTGGACAAAGAGAACACCACATCCCCAAGGAGATGAACTTGGTCTAATCATACCCAGACGTTCTTGTTCATCGAGTTGTTTCTTCAATTCTTTCAGCTCTTCTGGCCCAAGCTTGTAAGGGCGCATGCGAACGGGTTATGTACCAGGCTCAAGAACAATAACGAACATGACTCGCCAGTGGGGAGGCATACCCGGAAGCTCTTCAGGAAAGACATCTTGATACTCACAAACAACTGGAATATGAGAAATAGCGTTGATCTCGCCTTTCTCACTGAGAGAAAACAACCGAATGGTTTCATCACGAGCCGCAAAGATAATCACATCTTCAGAAGGATGAGTGAACTTATCTCCTTTTCAGCACAATTGAGGAAAGCCTTGTGTTTAGAAAGCCAATCCATGCCAAGAATGAGGTCAATATCGGAATCACCAAGAACCATTGGAGAAGCCAGAAAAGAATAATTGCCCATCTTGATGCCAATATTAGGAATCATCGTGGTAGCCTTCATAGGCAAACCCGGAGAAAGAACTCCCATAGGTTTTCTCAGCATTTCAGAAATGAAATCATCCTTAGCAACAAATGGTCTTGACATGAAACGATGCGATGCACCAGAATCGAATAAAACTCTTCCAGGAATAGACTTAACTGAAAGGTTACCCATGATCACTTGTGAAGAATCCTCTGCCTGAGCTGAATTGATCATGTTCACCCTTGTAGACTTGGGATTGTGCTTGACGACTGCATTGCTTGCTGACCTGGCCAGAGGAGGAGGCGGAAGGCGCCTCTGGTTGAAGCACTTGTTGGAGTAATACCCTTTCAAACCACACTTGTGACAAGTGACCTCTAAAAGCGGACAGAAAGGTGGAGGAGGAGGACCGCCTGTCCTTGGAGCCTGAGACTGAGACTTATTCTAATAGCTTGGGTTGGGTGGGTGGGAAGATCAACGACCACCTCACTGCTTCTGCTGATAAGGCGAACGAAACGGAGGAGGTGCAGGAAGCCAAAACTTCTATTTCTTTGAGACCACTTGAGAGGAAGAAGAGGAGTGGATTGCATCCCTTAGCCTTTTCTTGGATGCTTCACACCTGAGCTGAGCTCCTTCTTGTTTTAGATCCATATTATAAAACTGATCGAACTAAGTAGGCTCAACAAGAACAAGAGCTAGCTAAAGGTCCTCTCTGAGGCCACCTCTGAAGTACTAGATCATGCTCTTTTCATCTGGAACGTCTTGCCTTGCATAGCAAGCGAGATTATGAATCTTGACGTTGTATTGATACGCGGACATGCTTCCTTGCTTCAGATTGCGGAATTGCTCATGCATGTTCTCAACAACACTTGTTGGAATGTGATGAGCTCGAAAGTCCCGGCAGAAGTCAGTCCAGGTAATCACTCGACCCTCTCGAGAGTCTTTGTACTACCGATACCAATCTGTTGCTTGGTCCTTGAGCTGGAAAGAAGAAAACTTGACGTAGTCCTCAGGCCTGACATTGCTGCACTCAAAATGCTTGTTTATGTCCACAAGCCGGTCATCAACGTCCATGGCCTCAACACAAGTTTTAAAAGTCTTTGGCTGATTTGCCAGGAACTGATTGAGTGTGGCAAATTGAGGCTGATTTTTGAATTTCCCTTGACCTTGGTTCCCTTGGTTGCCTTGGCCTAGATGTGCTCATGTAGGAATTGAAGAAGCATCTGTGTATTGGCGTTGGTGGCCGCCATCACAGCTTGTCATGCCTCCGGAGGCGGAGGAGGTGGCGGAGGGTTCGACTGCTCTCCATCATTACGGTCCGGGTTCAGACGAGTTGGAGGAGCCGTCCTGAAGAAGATGACATCCGTTAGAACCACCATAGAAATGATAGATAAGCTGAATCAACGGATAGAGATTTGAAATGAAATCTTCATAATAAACATTCGAACAGAAATATTAAATGAATGCAACCCAAATTTAATAGGATACGACCATTTCAATGAGAATCCACTTGAAACAAGGTACAACTGGAACAAATACATGGTAAGGATTCCTGAATCTCATACCAAATATCTGTCGAAAGATAACTGAGAGCTACTGGAATTCCCACCTATTAACTCCTGAAACTTTCTGGTTATGCAATCCGGTGTTGGGGATACAGGGAGGCACAATATATCACACAACTAACAAGCCCTACGCTCCAATTGTATCCATCCTTCAACGCGTAACCAAGAAACCTTGGGAAATTGTGTACCTGAGACCTTCGAAAACATCCGATATACTAGTTGTGGCAATACATCTGATCAATCTCCCCAGTAGTGGGTGTCATCAAACTACTCTCACCATAAAGAGTATAGAAGCATTTTCGATGTCGGTGTCCTCTGGATTCCGAAACTGCAAGAATAAACACTGTGTCGAAAACACCTTGGAGCTCAACTCCCCAGGACACTGCCACAACCCTTAAATGTCAGGAGGCACTAAGACAAAATCCAAGTCACAATGATATCGGAATGATTCCAATTTACCCACGTGATCCTAAAATTTTTTTGAGTGAAAATGGATAGAAGAGTGAGGAAAACACCTATGTCATGAGTCCTTACCAGAGCGATGAAGGGGATAAGGAGTAAAAAGAAGTCCTACTCTCCGATCTAACTAGGACTCAAAACAGTTTTCTTCTATCAAGCAAAGATTCCTATAGTCAGTATGGCTGTGAATACCAACTTGTAACGCCCAAGATGCAGTTCTATCCCAATCATGTGATGAATTCATGATTGGGGCACAATTGCATTTCGGACACGTAGCAAGGTGATAAACAAATTCATACAACCTAAATGAATAGAAAGAGTACGACAATCCAGGCATCACTTGCCCCAAATAGCATAAATAAGGATCAACATACAGTCATCCATACATAAAGTAGTGTCCGACAACGGACTAGGTAGAAAAGGTAAACCACCCTACTACTAGGCCCATACTCCGACTAGGTCCTCTACTGATCGGCCGGATAATTGATACGTCTCCAACGTATCTATAATTTTTGATTGCTCCATGCTATATTATCTACTGTTTTGGACTATATTGGGCTTTATTTTCCACTTTTATATTACTTTTGGGACTAGCCTATTAACCGGAGGCCCATCCTAGAATTGTTGTTTTTTGCCTATTTCAGTGTTTCAAAGAAACAGAATATCAAACGGAGTCCAAACGGAATGAAACCTTCGGGAACGTGATTTTCTCACCGGATATGATCCAGGAGACTTGGACCCTCCATCAAGAAAGCCACGAGGCGGTCACGAGGGTGGAGGGCGCCCCCTCCCCTAGGGCGCCCCCTGCCTCGTGGGCCCCTCGAAGCTCCACCGACGTACTCTTTCCTCCTACATATACCTACGTACCCCCAAACGATCAGATACGGAGCCAAAAACCTAATTCCACCACCGCAACCTTTTGTCCCACGAGATCCCATCTTGGGGCCTGTTCCGGAGCTCCGCCGGAGGGGGCATCCATCACGGAGGGCTTCTACATCATCACCATAGCCTCTCCGATGAAGTATCAGTAGTTTACCTCAGACCTTCGGGTCCATAGTTAGTAGCTAGATGGCTTCTTCTCTCTTTTTGGATCTCAATACAAAGTCCTCCCCCTCTCTCGTGGAGATCTATTTGATGTAATCTTCTTTTTGCGGTGTGTTTGTTGAGACCGATGAATTGTGGGTTTATGATCAAGATTATCTATGAACAATATTTGAATCTTCTTTGAATTCTTTTATGTATGATTGGTTATCTTTGCAAGTCTCTTCGAATTATCAATTTGGTTTGGCCTACTAGATTGGTTTTTCATGCAATGGGAGAAGTGCTTAGCTTTGGGTTCAATCTTACGGTGTCCTTACCCAGTGACAGAAAGGGCAGCAAGGCACGTATTGTATTGTTGCCATCGAGGATAACAAGATGGGGTATTTATCACATTGCATGAATTTATTCATCTACATCATGTCATCTTGCTTAAGGCGTTACTCTGTTTTCATTAACCTAATACTCTAGATGCATGCTGGATAGTGGTCGATGAGTGGAGTAATAGTAGTAGATGCAGGCAGGAGTCGGTCTACTTGTCTCGGACGTGATGCCTATATACATGATCATACCTAGATATTCTCATAACTATGCTCAATTCTGTGAATTGCTCAACAGTAATTTGTTCACCCACCGTAGAAATACTTATGCTCTTGAGAGAAGCCACTAGTGAAATCTATGGCCCCCGGGTCTATTCTCATCATATCAATCTCCAATCACTTTATTATTGCTTTGCTTTTTACTTTGCCTTTTATTTTACCTTGCTTATCTATATCGAAAATACAAAAATATTATCTATCATCTCTATCAGATCTCACTCTCGTAAGTGACCATGAAGGGATTGACAACCCCTAATTGCGTTGGTTGCGTTGAGCTATTGTTTTGTGCAGGTACGAGGGACTCCGGCGTAGCCTCCTACTGGATTGATACCTTGGTTCTCAAAAACTGAGGGAAATACTTACGCTACTTTGCTGCATCATCCTCTCCTCTTCAAGGAAATCCAACGCAAGCTCAAGAGGTAGCAAGAAGAATTTCTGGCACCGTTGCCGGGGAATCTACGCAAAAGTCAACATACCAAGTACCCATCACAATCCCTATCTCTCACACTACATTATTTGCCATTTGCCTCTCGTTTTCCTCTCCCCCACTTCACCCTTGCCGTTTTATTCGCCCTCTCTTTTCTCTTTGCCTTTTTCTCGCTGGCCTTGTCGTCATGTCTAATCTTATATCTTCTCCGCTATCTCCCGAGAACGAAGTCCTAAATTTTAAACAAAGGGAGGTAGAAAATCTGAAAGACGCTTGGTATAGAATTTGCAATGCTCAAAATAGATCTACCAGGAAGCAATCTACTTCAGTTCTTCTCCGCAATTTTTATGTAGGTGCTAATCCTTGGTATAGATATATCCTTAATACCATTACCAGAGGGAATTTCTTGGGTAGCCATACTTCTGATTCTTATAATGCTATGATAGATTTATTTGGCTCACCACCTCTTTTGGTTAATGGAACTATGTTAACTTTGGAGCATGTTATGCAAAGACTTGAGACTATTGAAAATAAACTTGCTACCATTGAATTAATTGAAAATCTAGATAAAATGATCCACAATCAAATTACCCAATATGGATCTAAGGTAGGAATGACTTTGAAAAATATTAAGGAAAAGGAACCCATAGTTAATGAGAAAATAACTCTAGATTGCACTAGAATCGATAAACTTGAGGGTATCATTACAAACTTGGGAACCGCTTTTTATTCGGTAAAGAACACTCCAAGTCCTCGTACTAAAATTGCCAAGCTTATGTATGTTCCTGAAAATAAGGGTGAATCCTCTAGTAAGGAAACTTCGGATCTTAAATCTATAAGTATTCATCCCGATCTTTTTGCTATCATTAAGGAACCATTTGCTACAAATGAATTTTTTGATCTTGTGCCTAAAATTTTGATAATTACTAGAAAGAGAGAAATTCCTAAATAAGGTAGATGCTTCAGTGAAGAATGGCCTTCCAAAGATGGCAAAACCTAGATCTATCCTTGCTTTTATGCCTATCTACGGGCGTTAAACGATAGCGCTTGTTGGGAGGCGACCCAATTTTATTTTTGTTTTTTGTTTTTTGTTTCTGTTTAGGAATAAATAATCCATCTACCTTCTGTTTAGATGTGGTTTTATCTTTTAATTAGTGTTTGTGCCAAGTTAAACCTATAGGATCTTCTTGGATGATAGTTATTTGATCTTGCTGTAATTTCCAGAAATTTTATGTTCACGAAAACAATTGTTAAAAATCACCAGAACGTGATAAAATACTGATTCCAATTGCTTCTGATCAATAAACAAATTTTCTAGGTCATACTATTTTGGTAGATGTTTTTGGAGTTCCAGAAGTTTGTGTTAGTTACAGATTACTACAGACTGTTCTGTTTTTGACAGATTCTGTTTTTCGTGTGTTGTTTGCTTATTTTGATGAATCTATGGCTAGTAAAGTAGTTTATAATCCACAGAGAAGTTGGAATACAGTAGGTTTAACACCAATATAAATAAATAATGAGTTCATTACAGTACCTTGAAGTGGTCTTTTGTTTTCTTTCGCTAACGGAGCTTTCTATTGAGTTTTGTATTGTGAAGTTTTCAAGTTTTGGGCAAATTCTTTTGATGGATTATGGAACAAGGAGTGGAAAGAGCCTAAGCTTGGGGATGCCCATGGAACCCCCAATATAATCCAAGGACACCAAAAAGTCAAAGCTTGGGGATGCCCCGGAAGGCATCCCCTCTTTCGTCTATTTCCATCGGTAATTTTACTTGGAGCTATATTTTTATTCACCACATAATATGTGTTTTGCTTGGAGCGTCTTGTATTATTTGAGTCTTTATTTTTAGTTTACCACAATCATCCTTGCTGTACACACCTTTCGAGAGAGACATACATGAATTGGAGTTTGATAGAATACTCTATGTGCTTCACTTATATCTTTTGAGCTATATAGTTTTCCTCTAGTGCTTCACTTATATCATTTGAGATTTATAATTTTGCTCTGTGTACTTCACTTAGAGCTTTTACAGCACGGTGGTGGATTTGTTTTAAATAAACTATTGATCTCTCATGCTTCACTTAGATTATTTTGAGATTCTTCATAGCATGGTAATTTGCTTAATAATAATATGCTTGGTATTCAAGATTTGTAAAACTTTCTTTTGAGTGCGTTGAATACTAAGAAAAGTTTGATGCTTGATAATTGTTTTGAGATATGGAGGTGATAATATTAGAGTCATGCTAGTTGAGTAGTTTTGAATTTGAGGAATACTTGTGTTAAAGTTTGTTATTCCCGTAGCATGCACGTATGGTGAACCGTTATGTGATGAAGTCAGAGCATGATTTATTTATTGATTGTCTTCCTTATGAGTGGCGGTCGGGGACGAGCGATGGTCTTCTCCTACCAATCTATCCCCCTAGGATCATGCGCATAATACTTTGCTTTGATAACTTCTAGATTTTTGGAATAAGTATATGAGTTCTTTATGACTAATGTTGAGTCCATGGATTATACGCACTTTTCCTTGCTTCCACCATTGCTAGCCTCTCTAAATATCGCGCACTTTTCGCCGGTATCATACACCCACCATCTACCTTCCTAAAAACAGCCACCATACCTACCTATCATGGCATTTCCATAGCCATTCCGAGATATATTGCCATGCAACTTTCCACCGTTCCATTTATTATGACACGCTCCATCATTGTCATATTGCTAGCATGGTCATGTAGTTGACATCGTATTTGTGGCAAAGCCACCGTTCATAATTCTTTCATACATGTCACTCTTGATTCATTGCATATCCCGGTACACCGCCGGAGGCATTCACATAGAAGTCATATTTTGTTCTAAGTATTGAGTTGTAAGAAAAATAAAAGTGTGATGATCATCATTTTTAGAGCATTGTCCCAAGTGAGGAAAGGATGATGGAGACTATGATTCCCCCACAAGTCGGGATGAGACTCCGGACGAAATAAGAAAAGAGAAAAAAGAGACCATAAAAAAAAGAGAAAAGGCCCAAATAAAAAAATGAGAGAAAAAGAGAGAAGGGACAATGTTACTATCCTTTCACCACACTTGTGCTTCAAAGTAGCAGCATGATCTTCATGATAGAGAGTCTCTCATTTTGTCACTTTCATATACTAGTGGGAATTTTACATTATAGAACTTGGCTTGTATATTCCAATGATGGGCTTCCTCAAATTGCCCTAGGTCTTCGTGAGCAAGCGAGTTTGATGCACACCCACTTAGTTTCTTTTGTTGAGCTTTCATATACTTATAGCTCTAGTGCATACGTTGTATGGCAATCCCTACTCACTCACATTGATATCTATTGATGGGCATCTCCATAGCCCGTTGATACGCCTAGTTGGTGTGAGACTATGTTCCCTTCTTTTTGTCTTCTCCACAACCACCATTCTATTCCACATATAGTGCTATATCCATGGCTCACGCTCATGTATTGCGTGAAGATTGAAAAAGTTTTGAAAATGTTAAAGTATGAAACAATTGCTTGGCTTGTCATCGGGGTTGTGCATGATTTAAATACTTTGTGTGGTGAAGATTGAGCATAGCCAGACTATATGATTTTGTAGGGATAACTTTCTTTGGCCATGTTATTTTGAGAAGACATAATTGCTTTGTTAGTATGCTTGAAGTATCATTATTTTTATGTCAACATGAACTTTTGTCTTGAATCTCTCGGATCTGAATATTCATACCACAATTCAGAAGATTTACTTTCAAATTATGCCAAGTAGCACTCCGCATCAAAAATTCTCCTTTTATCATTTACCTACTCGAGGACGAGCAGGAATTAAGCTTGGGGATGCCTGATACATCTCCAACGTATCTATAATTTTTTTGCTCCATGCTATATTATGTACTGTTTTGGACTATATTGGGCTTTATTTTCCACTTTTATATTACTTTTGGGACTAACCTATTAACCGGAGGCCCAGCCCAGAATTGATGTTTTTTGCCTATTTCAGTTTTTCAAAGAAACGGAATATCAAACGGAGTCCAAACGGAATGAAACCTTCGGGAACGTGATTTTCTCACCAGATATGATCCAGGAGACTTGGACCCTCCGTCAAGAAATCCACGAGGCGGTCAAGAGGGTGGAGGGCGCCCCCCTAGGGCGCGCCCCCTGCCTCGTGGGCCCCTCGAAGCTCCACCAACGTACTCCTTCCTCCTATATATACCTACGTACCCCCAATCGATCAGATACGGAGCCAAAAACCTAATTCCACCGCCGCAACCTTCTGTACCCACGAGATCCCATCTTGGGGCCTGTTTCGGAGCTCCGCCGGAGGGGGCATCCATCACGGGAGGGCTTCTACATCATCACCATAGCCTCTCCGATGAAGTGTCAGTAGTTTACCTCAGACCTTCGGGTCCATAGTTAGTAGCTAGATGGCTTCTTCTCTCTTTTTGGATCTCAATAAAAAGTTCTCCCCCTCTCTCATGGAGATCTATTCGATGTAATCTTCTTTTTGCGGTGTGTTTGTTGAGACCGATGAATTGTGGGTTTATGATCAAGATTATCTATGAACAATATCTGAATCTTCTCTGAATTCTTTTATGTATGATTGGTTATCTTTGCAAGTCTCTTCGAATTATCAGTTTGGTTTGGCCTACTAGATTGGTTTTTCTTGCAATGGGAGAAGTGCTTAGCTTTGGGTTCAATCTTGCGGTGTCCTTACCCAGTGACAGAAAGGGCAGCAAGGCATGTAATGTATTGTTGCCATCGAGGATAACAAGATGGGGTATTTATCATATTGCATGAATTTATCCCTCTACATCATGTAATCTTGCTTAAGGCGTTACTCTGTTTTCATTAACTTAATACTCTAGATGCATGCTGGATAGCGGTCGATGAGTGGAGTAATAGTAGTAGATGCAGGCAGGAGTCGGTCTACTTGTCTCGGACGTGATGCCTATATACATGATCATACCTAGATATTCTCATAACTATGCTCAGTTCTGTCAATTGCTCAATAGTAATTTGTTCATCCACCGTAGAAATACTTATGCTCTTGAGAGAAGCCACTAGTGAAACCTATGGCCCCCGGGTCTATTCTCATCATATCAATCTCCAATCACTTCATTATCGCTTTGCTTTTTACCTTGCCTTTTATTTTACCTAGCTTCTCTATATCAAAAATACCAAAAATATTATCTATCATCTCTATCAGATCTCACTCTCGTAAGTGACCGTGAAGGGATTAACAACCCCTAATCATGTTGGTTGCGTTGAGATATTGTTTTGTGTAGGTACGAGGGACTCGCGCGTAGCCTCCTACTGGATTAATACCTTGGTTCTCAAAAACTGATGGTGAAAGTGCGTTATATCGACTAGAGGGGGGTGAATAGGCGATTTTTATGAAATTCTTCATTGAGGAATTTGCTAGTGAGGAAATTTCTTAGCGAAGAACTACTAGCAGTGGAATAAGTACTCAGAGGTAAACATGACAGAATACACACATGGTCATCATGATGAAATGAAGACAAACACACAGTACAGAAAGCGTAAACACATGATAGAACAAGATGAAGACAAACAAACTGAAGAAATTGAACTGAGGAAATTGAGAAAGTCTTCAGTCAAAGTCTTCAAACACAGATATGAACAAACACGCAACACAGTAATGAGGAAATGAAAGTGTTGAGGAAATAGAACCAGTAAGCTTGGTGAAGACAATGATTTGGTAGACCAGTTCCAACTGTTGTCTCAGTTGTACATCTGGTTGGAGCGGCTAAGTATTTAAACTCGAGGACACACAGTCCCGGACACCCAGTCCTGAGCACCCAACTCGGAACACCAAGTCCTCACCGTATTCTCCTTGAACTAAGGACACACATTCCTCGTCCAATCACTCGTGGTAAGTCTTCAGCTGACTTCCAAACCTTCACATACTTGGTCACTCAGCGATTCACAATTCCTCATGGATGCTCTAGACCTTGATGCCTAACCGTCTGGAAGAAGCACAGTCTTCAAAGGTAACAAGCGTCGGATCCACGCAGGATCAATCTCTTCAGTGATGCTCAATCACTTTGGTTTGTAGGTGTTTGGGTTTGGGTTTGGATTTTGCCCACTTGATGATTTTCGCTCAAAGTCCTGGAGGATGGGTTGCTCCCAAATGACAAGTGTCAAGTTCATGCGGAGCATCCAACCAGCTAGTGGTTGTAGGGGGCGGCTATTTATAGCCTAGGGAGCAGCCCGACATGATAAGACATAAATTCCCTTCAATGATATGACCGTTAGGCGGATAAGATATTTTGGGACAGCTGGCGCGTAGCACAGCAACGGTCGGAAATTTGAGGTACAAATTCCTCGGGGCTATCATGTTCCTCACTATGTAGGCAATTTGCACTGGCAAATTCCTAACTCCTCAGTCAGAGCAAAGTCCTCAGTGACCAGAAGAACTGCGTCTCTGTCACTGAAGAAATTGACTGAACTGTATGAGATTTCCAATGGCTTCACTCGAAGGGATTGGTAGGTGTAGGATTTGAGTTGAGCATTACTTGGAAATTTTCTCCTTAGTATTTCCTCGACCCCCTTTAACAGTACGGTGTTTCCTATGACTCAAGAAAGAGAAAATGAAACTACGAAAACAAAAGTCTTCACGCTTCATGTTCTTGGAATGAATACCAAGTCTTCAAGGTCACACCAATTTCTTCACTTTCAAAGTCTTCAGAAAGTCTTCAGCATATCAAAGTCTTCAGTCGAAGAACTTCATTTTTAGGGGTCGACTTTCTCTGTAAATATCAAACTCCTCATAGACTTATAGACCTGTGTACACTCATAAACGCATTAGATACTTAACCTATAAGTCTTCAATACACCAAAATCACTAAGGGGCACTAGATGCACTTACAATCTCCCCCTTTTTGGTGATTGATGACAACATAGGTTAAGTTTTCAACGGGGATAAATATATGAAGTGTAAATACTAATATTGAGGAATTTGATTGCAAGATATAGAAGAACTCCCCCTGAAGATGTGCATAGTGAGGAATTTGCTTTTGAAGCAATGCACACTTGAAGAGTTGAATCATGGAGATCTCCCCCTATATCTTGTAACTCATACACGCATTTGATATATAATATGAAGAATTTGAAATGCATGATGAAATATGGTGCCTGATGTAATTCAGCATGCGTGCGATAATATTAATGAGGAATAAGCATGCAGAATAGCGCATCAAAAGTATCAAAGCATAGTGCAACAAAAGTATCAGCGTACCATCGGGTTTAAGATTACAACTCGATCCAATAAAAGTTACGAAAGAACGAGAGTTGTAACTTAGCAAAAAAACGAATATGCCCCTATTATAGACCCGCTTGAAGACTAACTCAGGTTTCTCCCCCTTTGTCATCAAATGACCAGAAGGATCGAAACTGAGGACTAACGCCCCTGAAGATTTTCAAGTTGATGAAGGAGCGTCAGCGTTGTTGGGGTCGGTCGTTGATGTAGGGCCTGCTGCAGTGTCGTCCAAGTCTTCATTTTCATCAGTGTCGCGTGATGAAGAATAGGAGCTGGCCACCAAAGAAGGAACTGGGACCTTCTTGTATTTCTTCGGAGGAGGTGCAGACCAGGCAAATTCTTCATTGAGACCCATTTTCTTCAGATCAGCAGCGCTGTAGACTTGAGACAGAACAGCCCAGGTGCGGTTGAGGGTTTCATGGAGGTAGTAGTGGTTTTTCTTCACTGCATTGTGTGTTGAAGTCATGTTGTGAAGAATTGAACCAAACTGACGCTTGACCCATTTGTGATTGCGATCAACCTTTTGATGAAGACTGAGGAGTAACTCACGGTCAGTCATCACCCTGAGTGATGTGGCTTGAGGATTTTTCTTGGCAGTGTTGGCAGCAGAGTCATGTGTGGCAGAGTCATCATTGGTGGAGTAAGATGCAGCTTTGCGAAATTGACCATCCAATGGACGAATGCCTTCATCTATCACAGCAGTAGCTTTGCCCTTTTCTTCAGCTGAGGAAAATGCCCTTTTGAGGATATCAATAGGAGGCAAGTAGCTGCAGTGGTTGAGAGTTTCAGCTTTGTAGTTGAGTGAAGACCTTGTCCTAATGAATCTCATAATCCAAGGTGCATAAGGCTTCAGCTCAAATGGTGACATAGCAATTTTGGCCAGAGTCCTCATGAAGAAATCATGGAAGTTGACGGGAACGCCATGAATGATGTTGAAAAGCATATTCTTCATGATGCCAACGACTTCTTCATCACTTGAGTCGTGGCCCTTGATGGGACTCATTGTCTTCGTCAGAATGCGATAGACAGTCCTTGGCACATGCAACAATTCCTTGACGAGGAATGTGGTTCGAGGGGCCTGCCCTGGCTTCAAAGGCTTCATGAGCACTTGCATATAGTGATTTGAAAGCTCAGGTTCGTTGTAAATACAATGTGCATCTTCAGTGGGTGGACTCAGAGGAAGGGCACGAAGCAATTTAGATGTTGGGGCCTTATGATGTGTGTTCTCAGTCATCCAGTCCAGAACCCATGAATTGACATCTTCAGAGTTGCCGGTGATGTGAAGTGTTGCATAGAACTGAAGAATGAGTTCTTCATTCCAATCACATATGTCAGTGCAGAAATTGAGTAGCCCAGCATCATGAAGAACACTGAGGACTGGCGTGAAGCACGGCAGGGACTCCATATCCACGTGAGGAATATGTGCATGGTCAAAGACTTTGTCTTTGTTGTAAAGCACTGAGGAATAGAAATTGGCTTGGCTGGCTGTCCAGAAACGCCTCTTCCTTATGCGAGCAAAGTCATATGGGTTGTATTCAGTGAAGAACACGTGCTCGCCATAGAAGTCTTCAGCCTTGAATTTCTGTTTGTGTGAGAACGGATCCTTTGGCCTTGGTAGTGGAGTGTCAGTGAGTTGCATCACGACCTCAGGAATCACAATCTCAGGTTCTTCAGGCTGAGGAATTTCTGGTTCCTCCTCAGGTGCAGTCACCTTTTCAGCTTCAGCAGCAGTTTCTTCAGCACTAGTGGCTGGAATTTCTTCATTCACAGATGCAGTGGGATGAGTTTCTTCAGAGCCCATTTGAACAGTTTGTGCAGGGGAGTGAGGAATTTGCTGCAGTGGGGTGAAGAGTGGGGAATTGGGGTGCTGACTTTCCCAAAAGTCATCATTCATCAATGGAGTTGTGCTGCCAATATCCACATCTTCATCATCAATTTCTTCAACACCAGCCTCTTCAGCATCAAACTGAGGCATTGGTGATGAGACCTTTGGAGTTGAAGGGATTGAATCCACTTCAATTTCTTCATCAATCCGCTCGGAGGAAGCAACAGATTGAGTTTCTTCATCTGATCCACTTGGGATCTCATAGTCTTCACCAAAAGGAACAAGGTCCTTTGATGGCATGGATGAAATAGGAACAACATCAATTGGATTAGCAAACGAGCTGGTCATGGGCTTCATCTTCTTGGGAGCTGAAGATTCTGAAGCTTGTGATGCTTTCCTCTTTTTTACTGCAGCTCGCTCTGCAGCCTTGGTCTTCTTCACATCCAATGCGGATAGAAGGATCAGAGTTGGTGTAGGCGCAGGTGGAGCTGAGGAATCTGGTTGATTTTCATCAGGCGCAACTGATGCAGTTGCCCTGGTTTCTTCATTTTCTTCAGGCGCACCACTAGTGGGTGCCCTGGCAATTTCTTCAGTGGCTGGAGTAGAGTCATCAGCCCTGGAACTGGCATTTTCTTCAGCAGCCTGAACTTCATCAGCGGTGCTGGCATGTTCTTCAGTGGGCTGTGCTGAAGGTTCAGCTTGAGGAATTTCTTGTTGCGATGGGGCTGCAACATTGGTGAATTTCTCAGTCAGTTTCACAAACCTGACTTTTGCTCCTTTCCAGTCAGCATAGTATGCATCAAAGTCATCGCCGAGGGCTTTGATGTCAGCCTGCATCTTGATGAGTTCTTCAAGCTTCATTGTGAGAACATTTTTCCTTAGCAGTTTCTCTTTCCTGTACTGCGATTTCTTGATCTGCCTGGCCCTATCATATTTCCACTTCTCCTCTTGGATGAAGTGAGTCAACATGTGACTTTGGCCAGGAGTCAGCTTGAAGTCAGGCATAGGTGTGTTGGGATCCTTATGCCAGATATTGATGTAATCAAGGATCGCCCTTGGATCCAGCAGCAGTGGCACAGGTGTGCCTTTGGCTTTAGCAGCCCTTTCTTGGCGGTCTCTGATGATTTCAGCAAGTTCTTATTCATCAGCTTCATCATCATCAGATGGCACAGTGAAGACTACCTGCTTCTTCTGAGGACTTGGACGAGTGCCGCGTCCAGCAGTAGCCTTTTTCTTCAGCAGAGAGGGTCCAGCTGAGGAATTTGGTGCAGCCGAGGAACTAGCTGAGACACCAGAGGCGATAGAAATGCCAGTAGTCCTTTGGCACGAGGCTAGATGCACAGGTGCTGAGGACTTTGTCGGGACAGCTGAGGACTGTGGAGGAGGTGCTGAGGACTTTGGTGGAGCAGGAGCAGCATGAGGAATTTGCTTTGAAGATTTTGAAGATTCTGGCCGTGAGGGCACATCTGAGGAACTTGGCCATGAGGGCATTGATGTTGAAGCACTTGGCTTGCGAGCGGGCTTCTTGAGCATCGCTTTCTTCGGCCTGACAGAAGCCTTAGTGGCAGCAGCAGCAGCAGCAGAGTCTTCATTAAATTTCCTGACTGCTTCTCTGGCTTGCCTTGCCAGTTTAGCTTGGCGCTTGGCCCATTCGGTAGGAAATTCCTCACCACGCTTGATGCTAGTGGGATCAGCCACTTGGCCAGGTGCCAATGGGGCTCTTGGGCATGGAGGGTTTAGTGCAAATTTCTTCATGTACTTTGGAGTAACATATCTGTATTCCCTCCATTCAAGTGCCCATCTCCGTTCAATCTTCTGAATGCGCACCTAGCGCTGATTTTTATCTTCCTCAGGAGGTGTGCAATACCAAGCATAGATGTCCTCAGGTATTTCAAAGGCAGTCATGACCTCAGGCCTCTTTCCTCCTTTCTGTGGCCTTTTACCGTCAGCCATTTTCTTCAGTTGAGGAATTTGAACAATTGAATTCTCTGAAGAAGTGTGCAACTTTTCTTCGAGGAACGCTGCAAACGAGTTAAGTTGATGAGAACCTAATGATTTAGCAGCGGACATGTGTACCTGTGAATAGAGTATAGTTGCGAGGAATTTGAAGAGGTGATATGCGTTCTCAGAGGGTTTTTCATAAAGAACAAGTTTGAGGAATTTGACCAGATTCGTCTTGAGGAATTTCACTAAGCGCTTTATATCTTAGGTTCCAGAGTTGTATAGATCGAAGATCCACACAGTTGAGGAATCTTTGAAGAAATTGATGCTTAGGGAAATGAATCAAGAATAGATAACATGTGAGGTGTTTTGTGTGTGAGAATTTGAAGAGTAAAACACCTTTGAAGATTTTGTAGAAAAGTTTCGAATCAAAGAGGGCAGTAAAATTAGCTTTTAATTACCCTGAACGAAGAACATGACGAACTGTGAGTTGGAACAGGGAATCGTCGATGCAGATCTTCCACGCCCTAACTTGGCGGAGGAAGACGTCTACGGTGGCGGCGGAGGTGAAGATTTCCGCAGTCGGCGCGAGTACGACGGCGATGAGGTCGAGGCAGTGAAGCTTTTCCTCACCGGCGACGATGGAGTAGCGGCGGCGCTAGGGTTTGGAAGCTCGAGTAGGGGTAAAAGAAGTGAGGACAGCGACAGGGGTATTTATAGACACGGTGAAAAACTGCTCTCCCGAAGTTTTAGGACGAACATGCCCTTGGCCGTTCTCCTTCTTGCGACATGTGTCACCCACGTACTGTGTAGTGGAGATCGTGTAAGATCATGGGTGGATAAAATAATGCATCGTGGGATGAAGAATGGTTTGAGCGGCAAAACCGAAAGTTTGGATAAGATTAGTTTTAACGTTCCGTTCGCAATTTCTTCAGCTGACAAGGACACAGTGAAGAATTTGAACGAGTTTCAAATAGAACGCACATGAAGAATTTGTGAATAGATTGGATTGAGTATAGCATAGAGGGGAAGGGTCCGATCACATTCACTTAGCAGAAAGTCCAACTTGAAGAAATAGCTATAAGTGAAGAATGTTGTAGAGCACATGAAGAAAAACGACGGCACAAGTGTAGACTTTGCAAAGTTTGAAGAATTTGAAAAACTGAAGAATTTCAAAAGTTGAGGAAAAAACTCAAACTGAAGATTTTCAACTTTTGTGGTGGCGTGAGCCACCGTATAAGAATGATGATTTCAGACACCGCATACAATTGTCGTAGGGTTCTGAGAATCAAATTCTTCATTAATTTCTTCACACTTAGAGTGTTATTCTTCATTGATTGAAGAAAAATGTTTCTTCATGTGTTGCAGATCTAAGTCATCAATTTTGCATAAGTGTTAGAATGAGTGCCTTTTCAAAGTACATTCGAAGATTCTAAGATATTTAGCTCACACCGCAACTTGCTAAATCTCTTCTCATCCAAGGGCTTAGTGAAGATATTGGCTAGCTGTTCTTCAGTCTTCACATGCTCAATAGAAATGTCGCCCTTCAACACATGATCACGAAGAAAATGATGACAAATCTGAATGTGCTTTGTCTTCGAGTGCTGAACTGGGTTGTGAGCAATCTTGATGGCACTCTCATTGTCACAGAGGAGAGGCACATTCTTCACGTTGATGCCATAGTCCTTGAGCGTTTGCTTCATCCATAGCAGTTGAGCACAGCAAGAACCAGCAGCAATGTACTCATCTTCAGCAGTAGAAAGTGATACGCAGTTCTGTTTCTTCGAGGACCAACAGACCAAGGATCGTCCGAGGAAATGACAAGTACCAGATGTTGACTTGAAGTCCACACGGTCACCGGCATAGTCAGAGTCTGAATATCCAATGAGATCAAAATCCGAGCCCTTGGGATACCATAATCCTAGTGTTGGTGTGTGAGCTAGATATCGAAGTATATGCTTCACAGCCTTATGGTGTGATTCCTTCGGTGCAGCTTGAAATCGTGCACACATGCAAACACTAAGCATTATATCTGGCCTAGATGCACATAAGTACAATAAAGAGCCAATCATGGAGCGGTATACCTTATGATCGAAGTCAGTACCGTTTTCATCAGTGCATAGATGACCATTTGTGGGCATAGGAATTTTGATGCCTTTGCAGTCTTGCATGCCGAATTTCTTCAGGACATCCTTGAGGTATTTCTCCTGAGATATGAATATGCCATTGCACTGTTGACGAATTTGAAGACCTAAGAAGAATTTCAACTCTCCCATCATAGACATTTGATATTCTTCACTCATCATATAGGCAAATTCATCACTATAACGTTGGTCAGTACAGCCAAAGATGATACCATCAACATATATTTGGCACACAAACAGTTCACCATCATAAGATTTAGTAAAGAGAGTGGGATCGAGTGAACCGGGTGTGAAGCCTTTCTTCATGAAGAATTCCTTCAATGTATCATACCACGCCCGTAGGGCCTGCTTGAGGCCATAGAGGGCCTTGTTAAGTCTGAAGAATTTGTCAGGATGTTTTGGATCTTCAAAACCTGGGGGTTGAGCAACATATACTTCTTCCTCAAGCTTACCATTGAGGAATGCACTTTTCACATCCATTTGGTATAAGATGATATCATGATGGTTAGCATAAGCAAGCAATATGCGAATAGCCTCCAGTCTAGCAACAGGTGCAAAAGTTTCATCGAAATCAATTCCTTCAACCTGTGTGTAGCCTTGAGCTACTAGTCGTGCCTTATTCCTCACCACAACACCATTTTCATCTTGCTTGTTGTGGTAGATCCACTTTGTGCCAATGATGTTATGCTTGCGAGGATCGGGACGATTGACTAGTTCCCATACGTTGTTGAGCTTGAACTGATGTAATTCTTCTTGCATGGCTTGAATCCACTCAGGCTCCAGAAATGCTTCATCTACCTTAGTGGGCTCTGTGATAGAGACAAAAGCAAAGTGCCCACAAAAGTTAGATAGATGTGAAGCTTTTGAGCGTGTGAGAGGACCTGGTGCTCTAATGTCATCGATGATCTTCTCCACTTGCACTTCTTTTGCAACGCGAGGGTGAGCTGGTTGTCGTTGAGGAATTTGATCGGCATTTTCTTCAGCATCAATTTCCTCAGCATTTTCTTCAGGTGCATCAGCTTGATGTTCTTCACGTTCTGGAATGAATTCTTCAGCAGATTCTTCAGTAGGAATGACATCTTTAGTGGCCTTATGCTTGATAGAATCCTTAGGTGCTGGTTCATCTAACACAGAAGGTAGGTGCTCTCTTTGCGAGCCATTAGTTTCATCGAACCACACATCTACAGTTTCAACAATCTTGTGAAGAACATTGTTGAAGAATCTGTAGGTGTGCGAGTCCTTTCCGTAACCAAGCATAAAACCTTCATGTGCTTTCAGTGCAAATTTAGAGTTGTGATGAGGATCTCTAATCCAGCATTTAGCACCGAAGACTTTGAAATAACTCACAGTGGGTTTCTTGTTAGTGAGGAGTTCATAGGCAGTCTTCTTGAAGAATTTGTGAAGATATACTCTGTTGATGATATGGCACGCAGTATCAATTGCATCAACCCAGAAACGACGAGGGGTTTTGTACTCATCGAGCATAGTGCGAGCCATCTCAGCAAGAGTCATGTTCTTGCGCTCCACGATGCCATTCTGTTGAGGAGTATAAGGAGCAGATAACTCATGAGTAATACCAAGTTCATCAAGATAGTCATCGAGACCCGAATTCTTGAACTCAGTGCCATTGTCACTTCTGATGTGCTTGATCTTCACACCAAAGTTGGTTCAAGCCCTCGAGGAAAATCGTTTGAAGACTTCCTGCACTTCAGTTTTGTAAGAGACAAGGTGTACCCATGTGTAACGAGAGTAATCATCAACAATAACAAAGCCATATTGAGATGCTTCATTTGAAACAGAGGAATAATGATTAGGACCGAAGAGATCCATGTGAAGCAATTCAAATGGACGAGTGGTGGTCATGATAGTCTTTGCTGGATGCTTGGCCTTTGTCATCTTTCCAGCTTCACAGGCACCGCACAAGTGATCCTTGAGGAATTTGACATTCTCAATGCCAATGACATGCTTCTTCTTCGCAAGCGTGTTCAAATTCCTCATGCCTGCATGACCAAGTTGTCGATGCCATAACCATCCTTATGAAGCTTTTTGCAAGTAGGCACACGGCTGGTTGTGAATCTGCAGAGAAATCAACAATATACAAGTCTCCTCTCCTAAAGCCCTCAAAGACTTTGGAATTGTCAGCTTCCATAATCACAACACAACGATACTTGCCAAAGACAACAACCATATCAAGATCACAAAGCATTGAGACAGACATAAGGTTGTATCCTAAGGACTCAACAAGCATGACTTTGTCCATGTGTCGATCCTTTGTGATAGTAACCTTACCAAGACCCAATACCTGACTTTTGCTTTTATCAGCGAAGATGATATGCTTCATGTGTGACGCTGATAAGGGAGCATCCATTAACAGATTCTTGTCACCAGTCATGTGATTTGTACATCCACTATCAAGTACCCATTCAGTGGCTTTGGGTTGATCATCCTGCAGATGAATTAGTGCAACTTACGACCTCATATACTTCAGCAGTGAAGAATATGATATCACAATTCATCAGATCAATTTCATCAAGTAGTAGACAGATAAAACAGCGGGAGGACGTGTGAAATGAAAGTTCATTTCATCATGGTTAGCCTGCGTCCTTTCAGGCAATTTGTCAGGTCCCCAGCAAATTCTTCAGACGCTATTGCACGTCTGGAGACCTGACCCTGCAGAAGAGATTAGTTCTTTTTCTTCACCACCCACATCTGAAGGGGTGGCAAAGAGTTCATCACTCTGCAAGCTCCATATGAGAATGGTGGCAAAGCAGCCAAACCATTTTGTTTCACGTAAGAGGGGTTAGGGTAAGCATATGCATAAGCAGAGAAATTCTTCGAGGACTTACGAACATAATAATTTGAAGAATAATGCTCATATTCATAGCCCTTGGCTCTTCCCTGCGAAACAGAGTTGTTAGCATGATGATGTTCATATGAGGACTTTGATCCATATGAAGAATTTGGTCCATATGAAGAATTTGATCTGGGGTTCCTTTTCTTCACAGGTGGTGTCATGAGGACATTCACCTGAAGACTTTCAAGGCATCTTTTGGGAACCCAGATTTTCTTTGTAGGGGAACCGTTCCTGCAGTTAGTGCCAACATATCTAGCAAATACTTCATCATTCTGATTTTTGAACAGTTTATAGTTGGAGTCAAATGACTCATCAGAAGAATGAGAAGATTCACATGTATAGCCAGATAAATTAGATGGATCAACTGGAGGACCCTTTGCAGCAACCCATGAGGTTTTGGGGTACTGCTCAGGCTTCCAATATGTACCATCAGCATTGAGTTTCCTCTCAAAGGCAATACCCTCTTTCCTAGGGTTCCTGTTGAGGATCTGCTTTTTAAGCACATCACAAAGAGTCTGATGCCGTTTGAGGCTTTTGTATATGCCTGTCATGTACAATTCCTTTAGTCCTGCATCGTCAGTGATACTAGCAATGTCCTCCTTGTTCCGGAGGTAGAAGAAGTGGCGAAGTAGTACCACGGATGGCATCACCCCCACGAATGCCCTGCAATAAAAGGCGAAGATCGACAGGAGGAGGACGGAGTTGGGATGAAGATGAAGGGCATGCAACTTGTAATGGCGGAGGATGGCGTAGAAAAATTCAGAAAAAGGGGGCCAACCCCCCAAAGACATTGTGCATGAAGAAGGGGTAGAAGGTACTACCCGAGGCCTCCGGCTTGACGGAGCCAACCCGAAGCGCAGTCTCTCATCCCTTGTTGCTGTCGCCCACCGCCATCAGGAGCACGGTGGTGAAGTTCTTCTCTGAGACATTGGGCGCGCTCAGGGCAGGCTCAAACTAGGAAGGCAAGCCCACGACCTTCGCCTTGTCGAACGCCATCGGTTGCAGGCTCGGAGAGGAGTTCGTGCAGATCTGGAGTCTTTTAGGGCGAAGAGCAGGAAAGGTGATCTGGAGCAAGGCGAAGGAAGGCAATGAAGCCTCAGCAGCATGCGCTAGCCTTTTGTTAGGTGCGAACGGTTGTCGAGGTAGCATGGGGAAGCGGAGATGCCCACGCCCCATCAAGCGCCACGCGCCAATCAAGACCGCACGTGGTTGGGGCCCGCAGTGCTCCGTACTTGCCCTTTCACTTCACATCGAAGCCAAGTTCGAGAGCGCCTTGGGCTCGGGGGCTACTGTCGGTGTTCTGGGACCGGGTGTGCCGAGACTTGCATGCTTGCGGCCCACGACGTGGCTCCACCAACGGCCCAGTATGGCCCAGCTTCGTCAGCAACAACTCAAGACCCTCGCGAGGCAGACAACACCAAGGCCTCCTCAGGGGCAGCCTCACTAGGCTGGCTCCCGAGGAGCGGAGATATCTATGCAAGGGACACCTCGCCAGGTTCACGTGACATGAGCCATGACAACCAACGCCAGGCGGGCGTAGTGCACCAGTTCTCTCCTTGGTGCTAAAGAGGCAAGCGCAGGCGAGGAGTCCCGAGGCATCAGGCAAACATTTCCATATCGGTCAGACGGATCATTCAGATCTTCCTCACACTCACCAGTTCATCGAGCCCAAGAACACCCCACCTCCTGAGGTTGTTCATCCTCAGCCCCTCGAGGCAATCCACCACCACACATTGGAGTAGGGTATTACACCGCAAGGTGGCCTGAACCAGTATAATCCTCAATGTCTCTTATTCTTTGGGTTCATCGAGCTAGGCCATGGGATCGTTGAGCAAGCGAGCTAGGAAGAGAGAGTTCTTCGTGTGCACCCCAGAGTTCATACCTCACAAGGGTTTGCTGGAAACCATAATCTGACACTTTCGCTAGGACATCTGCCATGTTAAGTCCACGACAGTTGGCGCCCACCATGGGGCGAGCACACGGTGGTTTCAAGTTCTTGAAGGGCAGCTTCCCATGGATCAAGGGGTACGCTATGGGCCGGATGACCAAGAGTCATCGCGGCAAGCTCTACATCAACGATGTTGGCTGGGGCCCCGAGGCCGGCTCAATTGAGTACAGGTACCTGGTCCCCTTCAACGAAATCCACGTCTTCATCGGCAAGATCAGTGAAACGGGCCGTGAGCCGGACACCTGCACCGACATCATCAAGACGGCTCAGTCTGCACGACCAGCCAAGGTTCAAGCCGTGTGCACCCCAGTCTGCACGACCGGCCATGGGGCAGACTTTGAGGAAGGATCTGTGTCTAGAGGTGAGACGGCCATCTACTCGGATGGTGAATCGTCAACCGGTGAGACCAATTTAATGTATCAACTGCAGGACGGGCGGCTTGGGGGATGTTCTGATGGCGACAGTATTCGGGACCCCTATGAGCCGCCGAATAGGGTTGCAATCTTCATTGCCGATACACAGCCGGCTCTCAACTCAACGACCGCCGCGGCTATGACCTCCAGCTCAACGGCTGCGGTGATGGCTGGTGCTAGCGGCTTTACGCGCCCGCCGACTCAGGTTCTAAAAGAGTTGTTGGAGGCTTTGGCGACTTTAATGGGGGTGGAGCCGACCTCGGACACTGAAGAACAGCTTAAGGTGGATCTTGCAAGGTTACGAGATAAGATAGCTCAAGCCAAGGAAGAGCTGGCGGCTGAGAATGCTAGCATGGCCACGGAGCGAGCTGCTTTGGACGCTTAGGCACAACGGATTTAGGCAGACTCTTTCCGGCTCACCTTGGATTGAAAAGCTTCAAATGCCATCATGGGAAGGAGGCGCCAGAGGCGTTTACCTCCGGTTTACGATGTGAGAAACCTCTTCAACACGCCTGGGGCAGGGACCAGTGACCCGCCTGTGGTGAACCGGGCAGTTGAGGCGCCCGTGACCGGAGTGCCGGTTCATCCGTGTACTATGGATCCGCATGGTTAGGATACGACTCCGCCTTAGCATGTTCCGACACCGTCGGGTCATTATTCTAACCCTTTGGATAACATGATTGTTGCGGCGACACGATTGGTGGCTCTCCTAGTTGAGGGCGAGTCTCCAGCTGTGATAGAGATGCGAAGGGCCAGAGAACTTCTTCAGACGGTCGTGGCTCAATAGGTGGCTTGTTCGTATAGCCGTGAACGGATTCACTCAACCCCTCGACCAAGCCGGAGTTATAGCTGGCACATTGACTCGCCAGCAGTTTTAAGTAGTGAG
The DNA here is from genome assembly GCA_032464435.1 of Aegilops umbellulata. NCBI lineage: Eukaryota > Viridiplantae > Streptophyta > Magnoliopsida > Poales > Poaceae > Aegilops > Aegilops umbellulata. The sequence goes on from CP136059.1 coordinate 33,387,947, forward strand.
CAGCACCATAACCAACCTCGTAGGCATGACCCGACGCGCGGTGGTGTTGATGCTCAGACTTTAGTGGATGAGGGCAGGGCTCGTCGGGAGGCGGAGCTGGCGGCTCAGCTAGCGGCTCAACACCAATCTCCGGTTTATCCATCAGCATCTGTGGAGGCAGGAGTGACCTCTAGAACCCTAGGTGTGCCATGTTTAGTACCGGCTCTATGCAACAAGCGTTTGCCTACAGATCTCAAGGGCCCTCGTAAGGTGCCTAACTACACAACGGATCAACCCCCAGAGGCTTGGATTCAGAGCTATGAGATGGCTATGGAGATGTTGGATGTTAGCGATGCTGCATGTGCTAAGTATTTCACCATGATGTCAGATGGGCCGGCTCGTACTTGGTTGAAAGGGCTGCCAACTAACTCCATTAGGTCATGGGCGGAGCTGAAAACGTGTTTTATCCAGAATTTTAAAGACACGTGCAAGCAGCCTATTTCAATTCTGGATTTAGACTCATGTGTCCAAGGTTAGGGTGAGTCGACAACCAATTGGGTGCGCTGGATCTCAGTTGTTATACACTCGTCAGATAGTATCAATGCCGATTCAGCGGTCCTGATGTTGGAGAAGAATTTTTGTTTCCTCCCCCTTAAACAGAAACTGGGGCGGCTTAAACGCCACTGCAATGACATGGGGGAGCTCATGGCAGCTCTCGTCAAATATGCCGACTCTGATAGTACCAAAGACCCCGACTTTGATGAGGAGAAGGCGGGTAATGGGAAGAAGAGCGGCAATACGAAGGGGCAGTGGCATAATACGGCAGGTCAAAGCGGCAACGGTAAGCGCAAGGCTAATGGCAATTTAGATTTTGTGGCTAACACCAATACGCAGAATAATAATCATCCTCGCAAGGGAAAGCCGCCCCGGCTTGGAGGGCCAAAATTTAACGTTGAGGCGATGATGAATCAGCCTTGTCCAAAGCATGGTACACAAGAGAAGCTGGACAATCATCTATGGAAGGATTGCTTCATCATGAGGGAGTATAGGATTTCCAGTTTTTCAAGAACAATCATGGCCCAAATGGTGGCTCAGGATCTGGCTCTCACGAGCCTGGTTTTCGTGGTGGCGGTTCAAACTCTCGTTTCCAGGGCCAAGGCAATCAAGGTGGTTTTAATCAGCAGTCTGGTCAAGGGAATCAGCAGTAGCAATCTGGTTATCAGAGTAATCAGAAGCAGTTGAATAGTGGATAGTATCATGTGTTCACCACGAGTTTATGTAAACGAGACCGGAAGATTCATAAAAGGGCGGTGAACGCAGTTGAGCCGGCGATTCCCCATTACTTGCGATGGTTTGAACATCCTATTCTTTGGAGCTGTGAGGATCACCCGCCTCGGGTTGACAATCCGGGTCACTTGGCTTTAGTGGTTGCGCCTCAGGTTGGATGTTACAAGTTCACTAAGGTGCTCATGGATGAAGGCAACAACATCAATATCCTTTACTACAAAACTTTTCATCGTATCAGTTTGACTGACAAGGATCTTAAGCCGTCTAACACTGTTTTTCATGGTGTGGTGCCTGGTAAGTCGGCATATCCAGTGGGTAAGATAGCTTTGGTAGTGTCTTTCGGTGATGATCATGATTCCAGAGTTGAGACATTGACCTTTGAGGTGGTTAAGATTAAGAGCCCATATCATGCTTTATTTGGGTGGCTGGCTTATGCTAAGTTCATGGCAAGACCTTGTTATGTTAACTGCAGCTTAAGATGCCGAGTTACAAGGGTACCATCACAGTGCATGGGAACCGGAAGATAGCCTTGGAATGTGAAGAGGGCGATGCTGCTTATGCTGAGTCTGTTTGTGCAATATAAGAGTTGAAGTTTTACAAATATAATGTTAACCCAGCAGATATGACACCTTTGAAGAAGCCAACCATAGAGCATGACCCTCTGTTGAAGTTTAAATCGGTAGATGACACTAAGTTGGTTGATTTTGTTCCTGACGATTTATCCAAGCAGTTCAGTATCAGTGCTAATCTGGATCCGAAATAGGAAAGCGCACTCATCGAGTTTAACCGTGAGAACCGGGACATCTTTGCATGGAAGCCTTCAGACATGCCAGTTGTACCGAGGGAACTCGCTGAGCACACTCTCAATATTGATCCAAAGTTTAAACCAGTCAAGTAATTCCTTCATCGCTTTAACGAAGAGAGGTGTAAGGCCATTGGTGCAGAAGTGGCCCGGCTCTTGGCAGCTGGGTTCTTTGTTGAAGTTTTTCATACTGAATGGTTGGCTAACTCGGTGCTGTTGCTTAAGAAAAATGGTACTTGGCGCATGTGTGTGGATTACACAGACCTTAATAAAGCCTACCCAGCTGATCCTTTTGTTCTTCCCAGTATTTATCAGATTATTGATGCTACGATGGGTAGTGAGCGTATGAGTTTTTTGGATGCATACTCTGGTTATCATCAGATAAAAATGGCAGTTAAGGACAAAGAGAAGACAACTTTTATTACTCCCTTTGGAGCCTTTTGTTATGTGTCTATGCCTTTTGGCCTAAAGAGTGCCCAGGCGACTTATCAGCGATGTGTTCAGAATTTCCTCCATGACCAGATTGGACGAATTGTTCATGCTTATGTTGATGATATTGTTGTAAAATCTAGGAAGAAGGAGACCTTGATAGATGATTTGAAAGAGACCTTTGACAACCTTCGGGTCTACAAGATGATTCTTAACCCGGCCAACTGTGTTTTTGGTGTGCCACCAGGCAAGCTCTTGGGTTTTTTGATTTCTGAAAGGGGCATTGAAGCTAACCCAGAGAAAATCAAGGCTATTACTTCCTTGGCTAAACCGGCGTGTATTAATGATGTTCAGCGTCTAGCGGGTCGTATTGCGGCCTTAGGCCAGTTCATAAGTTGGTTCGGAGAAAAAGCTGTCCCTCTGTACCAGATGATGAAGAAAACATATCACTTTGTATGGAGTGATGCTGCTGATCAAGCATTTGAAGCCTTGAAGAAACAGTTAGCTGAATTGTAACATCCAAATTTTCAATTTGGAATGTTATACATAGGTCATCATATGCATATCATATTTTATTTGCATTTTGGGTGTGATCCTAAAAATCCTAAGCAACTCAAGGACCCACGGAGATAGTTGGGGATTTTATTCTTTTCATATTTGAAATTTTCTCAAATATTGAAAAGTGGATCACTTTGGTTTTAATTATTTTTCTGTCCGAAGAAAATATTTCCAATATAAAAATAAATGAGAGGAGATAATATGACTTCTCCAAAATAAAAGAAATATCAGAGGAAAATGTTAAAATCAAATAAATAATTTTATTTGGATTTATTGCTATTTTATTCAAATTAGAGAAAAATATGCATTTTTCAAAATTGCATTTTAGGCCAAGAAAATGTTCACTAAGTTCTAAATATTTTATTTAGACAGCGAAAATTATTTTTGGCATTTTTAGATTTTCATTTTTACTTATCTAGGATTTTTCTCGGCGGAATCTTAAAAAAAATGTTCCGGACCGACTGGGTCGAAGCCCAGCCGGCTCACTCCCACGCCGTCGTCCCCGTCGTCCCCGAGACGGACTCCCAAAGGAGTCCTACGCCGCCATATTGCCGGCCGCCCCCTCCCGCACGCCAGCCCCCCCCCCCTCGGGCCTTTAAAGACCGGAGCCGCCGCCCCCTTCGCCCCACACCGCCCCGCCACCCGACCCGCACCGCGCCCCGCCGCCGCCTCGCGCCGCTCGCCACTGCCGCCTAGTGCCGCCGCCGCCGCATCCCGCTGTCGCGCCACCGGAGCTGCCGCCCCATGCCGCCCGTCCGTCGGAATCGAGCCGCCGGAGCCGCCGGATCCGTCGCCAGTTTTTTCCGGTTTAGGTAAAAACCGTCCAGTTTTTCTTCAGAACCCTAGATCGGTTTTTTTATTTAGATCGGTTTGGTTTTTCTTCGGTTTATTTGTTAAGCGGACATTCGTCCGCTCGTTCGTTTTAACGAATGTTGTTCGCCGGTTAGGTTCAGACACCGAACGTTCATTCGTTAGTCTTTTCCTTTTATTATCTTTTTTCGGCCAGGGACCTATTCACGATTTCTTTTATCGCAGATTAGCCCCTGATCTTCAAACCCTCGCCGTTTCTAAACCGTTTGTCCAAATCCAGTGAAACCAGCGCCAAAATCTTCGTCTCGAGCCCCTCTTTCTATTTAATCAACTTGAACAAGGTTTTGACAATTTAAAATTTGGTTTCAAGCAGATTTGAATTCGAAGTTCTTTTGACCGTAGTTTTAGTTCCGTAGCTCCATTTTGACTGATTCTTTTTGCGGATCAAATCTCTTCAGTTGAACTTTCAGATTTGATATTCTTATTTGAGTTACACCCTTGCATCTATGCTTGATGTGCTTATGTATGCTATTGTTTGTTTGCGATAGAATTTCCGGAGTGCGAAGCATGCTACTACGAGTCTCTAGGGTTTGCAGATCGTCAGCAAGGCAAGTAACACATTGATCATACTCTTTTCATACCCAGTTTTTATGCATTAGTTACAACCCTCAAACATTGCATGAGTAGGATCTCTTAACATGTGGGTTTTGGGAAGTAGTTGATGAGGTAGAACCTATTGCCTTTTTAATATCAAACCCTTGGGTGTTACTTCTACGTTATGCCTATTTTTCCATGCTATGCTCGTAAACGTGGATTGGGTTTGAGTGTATCCATGACAGATGTGAGATTATTTAATTAATGGTTAACTTAAGGTGGCTACTTAAACACACATCTGGGTGGATTGGTTGCCGGCACATGGGGATATACCAGTGTTATCCTTTGGTTCGCCACCCAGGCTCAAAGGGATCATAAGATTATTCATGCTAGAAACTTCCATGTGCAGCCACAAGCTATTATGGGCTCTAGCATAGTTGAGTATATTGCATGACCTCTTTTAGTGGTGGGCTAGCAGATGTAGGGGAAAGTAGGTGTAACTGTCCACCCATAGTAAAGAGTTAATGTTTCTGAAAGACTGTGTCTCGGTCATCCATTTCTCAAACACCATGTAGTGAGAGAAATCCAACGGAGGAGATCGAGTCTTGTGGGGAAAAGTGCGCAAACCTCTGCAGAGTGTACAAACTAATCATGGTTAGTCGTGTCCCCAGTTATGGACATCTTGAGTATCTGGTTCTTGGATTATCATGTTGATCTCATCACTCTAAATTAACTTGTTGGGTTGTTAATTACTTTTAATTGGGATTGAGATGGGGGTACCATTCTCAATGTTTATAAACTACCATGATAGTTAAACAAAATATATACCTTTGATGTAGGGAAAATTTTCTTTCTGCAAAACATTGTAACCATAGAGCCTCCACCAGCCTTATATGCATGTAGTGATAGCATTATCTGTTCATTGCTCTACTGTGTTACATTGCCAGCATATTCCATGTGCTGACCCATTTCGGGCTGCAACATATCATGTTGCAGACTTTTCAGACAAAGAGTAAGGTGCGCTAGGTCGTTGTCGTGCACTCAGCTATGTCGTTGGAGTTGATGGACTCACTTTATCTTCCAAGCCTTCCGTTGTTATCTTATTTAGATGGCCTTAAGCCATATCTATTGTAATAAGTTCTCTTTGGAGACTATCGATGTAATAAGTGTGTGATTGCTACTCTGTTATAAATCCTTTCAGTACTGTGTGTGTCAGCATTACCGATCCAGGGATGACACTTATGCACAAAGATTTGACCGCCTGAGGTCGGATCGCTGCATGAACTGCCCATCCTTGCAGCTCCTATTGATAAGGAGCCCTTGTTGTTATACGTGGCTGCCAATAGCTGAGCTGTCAGCATGGCAATTGTTGTGGAAAGGAAGGAATCAAGCAAGGAATATCCGGTTCAGCGGCCAGTTTATTATATCAGTGAGGTCCTCATTGAATCCAAGCAGAGGTATTCACATTGGCAGAAACTAGTATATGGAGTGTTCATGGCTAGTCATAAGCTGAAGCAGTATTTCTTTTGTCATCCCATCACTGTGGTTAGTTTTGCCCCTTGGGGGATATTATTCAAAACAGAGAGGCCACAGGTCGGGTAGCCAAATGGGCCATTGAGCTTGGACCCCATGGTTTGAAGTATATGCCTTGGACATATGCAGATCTTTGTGAAGACATTCAAGATCAGATGCACACTTTAGAAGATGATGATCCTTGGCGGAATCCTAGCCAAGGAGGACCACCAGGCCCCCGACAAGAGCCTTGCCGGGGATGATAGCAGGAGCCACGGCAAGACCCTTGTCGGGACCCCGGTAAGACCCTTGTCGGGGCCACGACAAGGCCCTTGCCATGGACATCCGTGGGGCCACCATCAGGCCCACGCCAGTCGCACCTCTACCACCATTCGCATGCAGCTGCCGACCCAACTAGCTGGGCAGGCACCTGCGTGGCGGCATGCAGATCTTCGTGGAGACCCACCGCTGCGCCACCTCAGCTGCCTGCCCGCCTACATGGCATCATAGGCACCGCTGGCCAGGGAGCGTGTCGACACGAGAGGGAGCGGCGACGGATAAGACAGGGCTCTCCCCCGCCCCCGATAAAGCAACGACACCTAAGCAAGTCGCATTAAATGCACCTTGTCATGTAATGCGAGGGATAACCCCGCATCACTATACCCTTTCCACCTCCTGTGTGCCACTGTGGCAACCCCTTTCCCTATAAAAGGAGGCCCCAGGCGACCAGGAAGAGGATTCGGCTTTTTGGAGCTCTCGACGCCCCATAGCTAGCTCGAGAACACAAATATACAATCCACCAAAGCAGGAGTAGGGTTTTACGCATCCCTGCGGCCCGAACCTGGGTAAAGGAACCGCGTGCTATCTGTTTGATCCGCTCTTTTCACAACCCCGCGCCCCGCAACTGTAGTAGGGATTCTTGTGATCCCATAGGTGTCGTTTCCCACCGACACACTTTGATGGATCCAGGCAGTTGGAAGGCTCGGGGGCTGGAGTTATTTTGACTTCCCCACGAGGTGATAAATTTTGTTATGTTTTAAGGTTGATGTTCCCTTGTACTAACAATGCAGCTGAGTATTAGGCCTTGCTCCATGGTCTTTGGATGGCTAAAGAGATGAATTTAAGTCAGGTGAGGTGTTTTGGTGACTCAGATTTGGTGGCCTGGCAAGTTTCAGGCACTTGGGATTCTAAGGACCCACTCATGGCAGCTTACCGCCGCGAGGTTGATGCTATTGCTAGTCATTTCAAAGGTTACCAAGTGGAACATGTTGATCGCAGGAAAAATGAGGCGGCTGATGCTTTGAGCCGATTAGGGTCCCAGCATAAGCCGGTACCACCTAATGTTTTTCTTGATATCTGCATAACCCTTCGGTCAAATTGCCTATGGAGGAAGATCTTGCTATTCTTGACCCGGAGGAACAATTGGTGGCAGCTCTTCATGTTATTCCTGATTGGACAGTTCCATATTTGGTTTATATGACCCGGGGCGAGTTACCTAAAGATGAAACTTTGGCTAGGCAGATAACCCGATGATCTAAGTCAATGACTATTGTCAATGGAGAGTTGCATCATTGCAGTGTCACTTATGTCTACTACACAACCTTCTTCTTGTAGACGTTGTTGGGCCTCCAAGTGCAGAGGTTTGTAGGAGAGTAGCAAATTTCCCTCAAGTGGATGACCTAAGGTTTATCAATCCATGGGATGCGTAGGATGAAGATGGTCTCTCTCAAGTAACCCTGCAACCAAATAACAAAGAGTCTCTTGTGTCCCCAACACACCCAATACAATGATAAATTGTATAGGTGCACTAGTTCGGCGAAGAGATGGTGATACAAGTGCAATATGGATGGTACATATAGGTTTTTGTAAACTGAAAATATAAAACCAGCAAGGTAACAAGTAATAAAAGTGAGCGTAAATGGTATTGCAATGCTAGGAAACAAGGCCAAGGGTTCATACTTTCACTAGTGCAAGTTCTCTCAACAATAATAACATTATTGGATCATATAACTATCCCTCAACATGCAACAAAGAGTCACTCCAAAGACACTAATAGCGGAGAACAAATGAACAGATTATGGTAGGGTACGAAACCACCTCAAAGTTATTCTTTCCAATCAATCCATTGGGCTATTCCTATAAGTGTCACAAACAGCCCTAGAGTTCGTACTAGAATAACACCTTAAGACACAAATCAACCAAAACCCTAATGTCACCTAGATACTCCAATGTCACCTCAAGTATCTGTGGGTATGATTATACGATATGCATCACACAATCTCAGATTCATCCATTCAACCAACACATAGAACCTCAAAGAGTGCCCCAAAGTTTCTACCTGAGAATCACGACGAAAATGTGTGCCAACCCCTATGCATAGGTTCATGGGCGGAACCCGCAAGTTGATCACCAAAACATACATCAAGTGAATCATGTGATATCCCATTGTCACCACAGATATGCACGGCAAGACCTACATCAAGTGTTCTCAAATCTTTAAAGACTCAATCCGATAAGATTACTTCAAGGGGAAAACTCAATCCATTACAAGAGAGAAGATGGGGGAGAAGAAACATAAGATCCAACTATAATAGCAAAGCTCACGATACATCAAGATCGTGCCAAATCAAGACCACGAGAGAGAGAGAGAGAGAGAGAGATGAAACACATAGCTACCGGTACATACCCTTAGCCCCGAGGGTGAACTACTCCCTCCTCGTCATGGAGAGCGCCGGGATGATGAAGATGGCCACCGGTGAGGGTTCCCCCCTCCGGCAGGGTGCCGGAACAGGGTCCCGATTGACTTTTGGTGGCTACAGAGGCTTGCGGCGGCGGAACACCCGATCTAATCTCTGTTCTGGAAGTTTTAGTGTACGTGAGTATATATGGGTGCAGGAAGTATGTGGGTGGAGCTTCGGGGGGCCCACGAGGCAGGGGGCACTCCCTAGGGGGTGGGCGCGCCCCCACCCCTGTGAGCACCTCCCTTAGCTCCTAACGTGGGGTCCAAGTCCATCCGGTAGCTTTCCTTCCAAAAATAACTTCTCTAGTTGATTTCGTTCCGTTTCGACTCCGTTTGATATTCCTTTTCTTCGAAACACTGAAATGGGCAAAAAACAGCAAATCTGGGTTGGGCCTACAGTTAATAGGTTAGTCCCAAAAATAATATAAAAGTGGATAATAAAGCCCAATATTGCCTGAAACAGTAGATAATATAGCATGGAGCAATCAAAAATTATAGATACGTCGGAGACGTATCAGTCACAGGGGTGTTTCAACATTGTGTTTCTCCTAAGAAAGGCCGTGAGATCCTACAAGAGATCATGAAGGATATTGTGTCATCGTGCCGGCTCTAAGTCTCTCATGCCCAAGGCTTTTCGTCATAGGTTTTATTGGCGGACGGCTCATGCTGATGCAGAGGATTTGGTCAGTAAATCTGATGGTTGTCAGAAATTTTCAAGACCAGCTCATGTGCCGGCTCAAGAATTGAGGATGATTCCAATTACTTGGTCGTTTGCAGTCTGGGGCTGGATATGGTTGGACCTTTCATAAGGTCCAAAGATAAAAAGACCCGCCTTTTGGTGGCAGTTGACAAATTCACAAAGTGGGTTGAGGCAGAGCCGGTCAATAAGTGTGAGGTCAATTCATCAAAAAGGTGATTTTCTGGTTTGGCTATCCTCACAGCATTATAACTGATAATGGCACTAATCTGACCAAAGGTGCTATGAAAGAATTCTGTCAGCAAGAGCATATTCGTCTTGATGTGTCATCAGTGCCTCACTCCCAATCCAATGGCCAAGCTGAAAGAGCCAATCAAGAAATTTTGAGAGGCATCAAACCCCGGCTTATGGTCCCTTTGCAGAGGACGTCGGGTTGTTGGGTGGAGGAATTGCCCTCAGTGCTATGGAGTATCAATACTACCCGCAACAGATCTACGGGTTACACGCCTTTCTTCATGGTTTATGGAGCAGAGGCGGTTCTCCGTAGTGAAATATGTCACGACTCACCCCGTGTGGCGGCTTATGTTGAAGCTGATAATGAAAAAGCACGGCAGGATGCTCTTGACCTGTTGGATGAGGAGCGTGACCTTGTGGCGGCTCGTTCAGTGATTTACCAACAAGATATGCGTCGTTATCACAGCTACCGGGTTAAAAGAAGAACTTTTCAAGAAGGAGATTTGGTGCTCCGGCTTATCCAGGATCAAACTGACATGCATAAGCTATCCCCACCTTGGGAAGGGCACTTTGTGGTCAGCAAAAATCTGAACAACGGATCATACTGCCTCATTGATGTTTGAGAGCACAAGGACTCACGCAAATCTGAGGAGGAGACCCGTCGGCCGTGGAACATTGCTCATCTTCGGCCTTATTACACTTGAGCCACCCGCTCTTGTGATGTACATACTTTGTCCATGTATACATTATGATGAATTTAATAAGCCGACATCCCTGATAATTCAGGGCCTCTGTCATTTCATTTCTGAGTCTTTATTGTCCCTTCATACGATCACTTGGGGGCTTCCTGCTTATTGAGCATAGCTATGACTACCCTCTTGATCCGGCTTGTACACCATGATTACCAAATACTTGGGGGCTTCCTGCTCATTGAGCATAGCTATGACAACCCTATTAATCCGGCTTATACGCCTGGAATGCAATATGTCGGTGTACTAAAGTAGGGGTACCTTAGTACCCCGAACTTGTGCACGGGCAGTCGTAGCACCCTGCGGCAAGGCCTGCTAGGTGATCGCCAAGACCCTCAATGGTCCCCTCTTGGGCCATTCAAGAACAAAGTATTTGAGCCAAAGGCCCCGGCAAGAGGAGCTTGCCGGGAAGGCCACCCGAAGAGAGCAAGGCCCTGGCAAGAGGAGTTTGCCGGGACTGTCGCTCGAAGCACAAGACCCCGGCAAGAGGAGCTTGCCGGGAAGGCCATCCACGGCACGACAAGGACCCTGCCACGGCGCACCCCGCGCCCCGGCATGGCCCGGTGAGCAACAAGCTCCCGGGCGCGACAAGACATCCACCGCGGCAAGGCACCACCTCGTGCCTGCGCTCCAGCTCACCCACCAACGTGTCGCTCTGGGGGGCATCCCAGGCGCACGTGGCGGGAGGCTGAGCAGCGAGGGGCATGCGGTGGCGAAGCGAAGCTGACAGAGTAGCCATCGTGGCAAACGGTGGCGCTCCTGACGGCCCACTCCCCTGCTCCATCTGGGCGACGCGGATGGGCATTTAATGCCCTTGTCCCCCGCCGTCAGAGTTAGGTATGATAGCACTGTACAGCCACTGTGCAGGCAGCTGTACCCACTACAGCATTCTACCATTTTTGCCCTCACCTACGCTGCCACCTGTGGGTAACCCCTTGAGCATATAAAAGGAGGCCCCATGCGCATGTAGAAGAGGGGAAGGAGACCAATCTTTACGCTCGACCTCGCCGGCGGCCCGCCTGTACTGTAGCACCGCGCGCTCCCGAGCAAGAACACAATACAATCCACCAAGCAGCAGTAGGGTTTTACGCATCCTTGCGGCCCGAAGCTGGGTAAAATCCCCCTGTGTGCTCCGCCTCGATCTGCTCTTTGTGCAACCTCCGCCCCCCGCCGAACCAGCAAGGGGCTCGGTCCCCATAGGTGTTCGAGGAAGCCGATTGCCCCCAACATCTTTGGCGCGCCAGGTAGGGGGCGTCGAAGTTGTGCGAACCTGATCCGGCGTCTGCACCAGCTGGATCTCCTTCATCCTCAGCGACATGCCACCGAAGAAGAAGGCTCCGGAGGTGGCCGGTCCGTCCGCGTCGAACTCGCCGCCCTTGGAGCAAACGGGTGGCGGGGACGGCACCGGCGATGGGACGGGCGTCGTCGAGCCAGCCCGTGGCGCCGTGGCGCCCGAACATGCACCGAGCTCATAACACAACGGCGTCCACACCCACGCCGACGCCCCTTGGCACAGGCAAGCCCTGGTCATACCAGGCAACCTTTCACTCTATTCCATGGAGCGGAGGCAGTTAGCCCCACAGATCTCGCGTACGGCCCACCTCGAGTGCTCGCTCACGCTGAGCTCGAGCGAGAGCAGCTACGTCGAGATGACGCGCTGCTCCTCGAGGAGGAACGTCTTCAGGCCGCTGTGCGAGCTGCTCGCCACCAGCAAGCTTTGCGCCGCTTTTATAGCCACAAAGTTAGTGCCAGAAGTTCCGGGAATGTGGGAAGGCCCTTACCGGGTGAAACGAGTCGATAGGCCCGGCGCTGTCCGCCTTGAGACCGAATATGCCACTCCGGTGAGCAACTCCTGGAACGTTGGGCGTCTTCGTAAGTTTCGCCCATAAGGCGCGGTTGTCGGACCCCGTCCGGCAACCACCCTTCTGTACAAAGTCTTGCCGTTGTTGCATGTGATCCTTTGTACAGAGCCAGGCGCAGACCCTGTGCGCAGATTGGTTTCGTGTGCTCCGCGCACTTTGTCGATCTCATGCTCTTTATTCTTTGCATGCATTATCTGACACTCTATGCAGCACTGACCCCCGGTAAGCGGCGGCGAGCCCCATGCCTCGCCCTGCCGGAAAGCGACCTTGCCGGGCAGCGAGCCACGGAAAAGCTAAGTTGCTAAAGCTTGAGCAATCGAGTTTTTAAATTTTTGAGGTTATCTTCCTCGAACGACCGTACTCCGTATGGAAAACCTGTGCGCGGAGGGACCGGCTCATGGCTAGTTGCACCCTTACTTCGTTTCGAGTTCGCTCAACGACTTAAGTGTGGTACAACCAGAGTGGCATCCTTACTTTGTTTCGAGCTCGCTCGGCAGCTTAGGTGTGCTGCGACTGCAGTCGCAACACTTACTTTGCTTTGAGCCTGCTCAACAATCTAAGTGAGCTGCAGCTAGCCACGACAAGGTTTCTTGCCGGTAGTGGCGCCGCTGGCGGGCTGCTGATGTCCCGCACTCAGAGCCCGCGGTAAGGCGGAGGCCTACGCCGACAAGTCCCCAGAAGCGTAGGGCAAAAACATACAAAGCACGGAGTCAAGTAGAGGAAATAACAGTGCAATCACTACCTAAGATATAGTTATATTACAAAAGCAAGCTTGTCGCATCCCTAATGAATCGCCTTCATGACTTGGCCCGCAGCGATAAGAAAAGGAAAGGGGAGGCGGCCTAGTCCACTCGGTCGCCCTCGATCCTCTTGATCCCGGCCACCTTCTCCACTATAGGCGCGACGAGGGCCTTGATCTCCTCAAGGTCAACCTCCGCCGGCAGGGATTTGAGGACGTTGGTGAGCCTGATGCCGGGGTTGCGGAAGGCGACTTTCACCAACACCTTCTCGAGGGCACCGGCGACGGCTTCGCGCGTCTCGCCGGCCAACTGCTCGGGGATCGCATTCCGGAGATGCTTGAGGGCCGCCACCACGCCCCTGAAGAACAAAGTGAGCTTGGCGCTGGGTGGGACGTTCTCGCCGCTGGGATACTCGTGGCCCTCCATCCCCAGCAGCGTCAGCTCCTTGTCGATGGAGGTGGCGATGTCCACGAGGCCCTCGGTCCACTGCTCCACCGTCGCCCTGAACTCGTTCTGGGTGACCGCGGCGCTCTCCAACAGCGCCTCATTGCTCGCGACCTCCTTCCGCAAGGCCACCTCTTGCTCCTTGGCGCTGTCCAGCGCCTTGGACAAGGTGTTCAGCTTCAGCTCAAGGTCGGCGTTGGAGTCCTTGGCGGCTTCGAGCTCTTTGATCTTCTCGGTGAAGCGGCCCTATAGCTCGCCAAGGGAGTGGGCACCTTCTCGCGCTCCTGCTTGAGCGCGGCGAGCTCCTCGCCGCTCGCCCTGAGGTCGGCGTCGAGCTGCGCCACCCTCGCCTCCAATGCCTCCTTGGCGGTCTCGGCGGCCGCGGCAGCATCCCGCGCCTTTTTGAGGGCTCCGCCGAGCGCTTGCTCGCGTGCGGCGACCTCCTCCTCGTGGCTGGCGAGGCTGGCTTTCTGCTGCGCCAGCTCGCCCTCCCGCGCGGCTAGCCCCGCGGCGGCAAGCCTTTGCTGCTCCTCGGCTTCCGCCTTCTCGAGGATGAAGGCCGTCTGCGCCTCGTCGAGCTGCCTTCGCTCCTCCGCCAAGGAACGAAGGGCCTCCTGGTTGAGCTCCCAGAGCTCCCCGGCGCGCTTCTCCATGTCAGCTCCCGCCTTCGCGACAAGCGCTTCCCGGCGTTCCACCTGGGCTTGTCGGGCACGGTAGAGCGACACCAGCTTCCGGAGCAGCCGCTCCTCTTCAGGCTCACTGCCGCTGCTGCTTGGCGTGTCAACCAACGTCAGCCCGGCGGAGGCGAGCACCTCTCCGTCCAAGGCCTCCCCCTCGACCGGCGCCCTGGAAGTCGACTCCCAGGGGAGCTTGATGAAGACATCGTCGCCGGCCTTCAGGTAGGCCCCTGGCTGGGGCTCCTCGGGGCCCGACGCCGCGGCGGAGGCAGGATCGGCGGTCGGCGCAGCGCCTAGCGCTACTGCGGCCTCAGGGCCGTCAGTACGATCGCCGGCCCCCTCACCCGCGGCTGCCTTGGCGGCCTCTTTGCCGACCGGATCTTCGGCACCCTCCGCCCCCCCGGTGGCGGCCACGTCGTCGGTATGCTCGCGCGCGTCCTCCTCGACGACGACCTCGGTCTCCATCGAGTCCGTGGCGGGCGGGTCTGAAGGCCGTAGGAGGGGGAGAAGTCAAGCAGCTATCCAAAGAAGAAGAACCCCAGGGGAGTTTCGAGGCAAGAAGGCTACCTGGGCCTGGGTCTGCCGTCGCGGTCTCCGTCGCCAAGGAGGCGTCGGCATCGCCCCTCGCCGGAGACAGCTCCCTTGCCGGGGGCTGCTCCCTCGCCGGAGACGGCTCCCTCGCCGGGGAACTCCCCCTTGGCAGTGTAGTTGCAGCGGGTGGCTCCTCGAGGGTGGTCTCCGGACGCTCCTGGTGGGGTTGCTCTACTCCTACACGAATCGTCAGCCAAATGTCAGAAGAAGCGAAGGGTACCCGGGCGCGCCCAATGGCGGGAAGCAACCCATATGCTTACGCTGGGGGCTGCTCTGAGGATTAGTTGGCGGGTCCGGCAAGGTCATCTCAGGCGCACCCCCTGCCACCACGGAGGGCTCGTCATCGAGGATGACCACTGGGACCTTGGCTCTCTTTGCCGCCCTCTGGGCCAGAGTCCTGCAAAGGACCAAATTCGGAGGAAAGCAAATGAGATGCGAGGCACAACTACAAGAATTGAAGAGACACAAGGACAGCGGGGATCTTACTCCTCTCCCTCTTCCTCGTCGGAGCTAAGCGCGGAGAAGTCGAAGACCGGCTTGCTCCTGGCGCGGGGAGGCAGGGGAGTTGGCTCCCGTGGCCGCTTGGTGGGAGCAGTGGACGACTCTGCTCCGGCCGCCGCCGCGGCACGAGAAGTGGCAGGAGCAGCCGTGGCCCGCGAAGACCCCGCTCCTGCTGCCTCAGAGGAGCGCGTCGCGCGGCGCTGCGGTTGTGGGCTCGTCTGCCGCACCACCTCCCCAGCCTTGCAGAGACGCCTCCGTGGCTGGGCAGGGGGCTCTGCTTGTGACGAGCCGCCCGCGGGATGGGAGGAAGAAGCGCCGACCTCCGGCAAGATGCTCGTGTCCTGGGCAGACTCGCCCTCGGCATCGTGCCCGGCATGCTCTTCCTCGCCGGCAAACTCCGCTCGATCGGCAAGGCTTTCCGCCTCCGCTGCGTCCGCCTCCGCCAACGTGAAGCCGAACTCGCCCGCGGCCGCGGCTGCCGCGGCCTCCTCCATCCGGGAGGCGATGTACGCCAACTCCGCGTCGGTGGTGTCGCGGGTGAGGCCCCTCTGCTCGTCGGCGTCGACTGGCCTCTCCACCAGGTCGTCGAAGAACGCCCGCACGACATCGTCGGCGGGCTCCTGCCACATGGAGTCGATCCCGTGCGAGTCGCACAGCGGCATCATTGCGAGGATGCAGCTGAGCGACGAATTGTTGCACAACAGAACGACGCCTCGTGGCAGCCTGAACCACTCGGGGTGGTCGGGGTCGTGCTTGAACAGTGCCTTGAGCGTCCCGTCAAGCTCCAAGACGGTGAAGTTAAAGTTGAGGCCAGGGCGCAGCGTCATGATGTCTGCCGCATTCTGGAACTCCCAGGCAGGCCTCTTCTTCTCCTGCAAGGGAGCGATGCGGCGGCGGAGGAAATCTGCGCCAACGGCCCCAACTGTGAGCCCGGCACGCCTGAGCCGCAGGATCCGGGTGACGGCAATACGCAGCTTGTCGTCGTCCGGGGCCACGTCGCTCCAATCCCTGCCGCGCACCACAGGGGCTTGGCGCACGGTGGTGAATGGCTGCGGGTTCTCCTCGACAATCAGGCACCAGTCTACCCTCCATTCCTCCCATTTGCTGCGGAGCTCTCCCTCCAGATAAGCATCCTTCTTGCCGGGCTTCGAGATCCAGGCGATCCCGCCAGAGAGGGGCTCTCCTCTCTCTACTCGGGGCGTGAAGAAGTGGCGGAAGAGAGCTACGTTTGGAAAGACTCCGACAAAATTTTCGCAGAGATGTGCGAAAATTGCCATGGTCAAGACAGCATTGGGGGTGAAATCAAGAAGGTGGAACCCGTAGGTGTTCATGATGTCGCAGAAAAATTCAGAGAAGGGCGGGCAGAGCCCGCAATAGAAGAACAGAGCGAAGAAGGGATACCCGGTCGGATACTCCTTCTGGGCGATGCCAGGAAGAACCCTCGTGCGCGGATGCGCTCGCGTCCTCGCCGACCAGAAGAGGTAGTATTCCTCCCTCAGGACCAGCGCGTCGAGCTCCGGAGGGAAGACCGCCTGCTCCTTTCGCTGCGCCTCGAGCCGCAGCGCCTCGGCTGACTTCACGACCTTCCCCTTTCCCTTGTCGCCCTTCGGGGCCATGGCGGAAGGAGGGAGGGAGGTCGACGGCGTCAGTGGCACCGGTGGTGGCGGAAGGAGAGGGGGCGGAGCGCTGCTTCTCTTGGGAAGTGGCGGAGGATTTCGAGGAATCGCAACTGGCGGGTGGGCGGACTGACCCTGTCTCCCCTACTTATAAGGAGAGGAGGGGTGGGCGTTTCGCCTTTCCAAGCCAACAAATCGCCCGCGACGTGACGCATGCCTGCAGGGCTCGGCCCCGTGCACGCCACCCACGTCACGCACGCCTCTCCCCCACGATGCCGCATTCGACGCGTGCCGCTCGGGGAGGACGTGGTGGGCGCAGAAAAAGATGTACCGTGACCCAGGCCGCGCGTGCCCATGCACTGTTTTGGGCCTGGCCCAACAGCGCTCGGCACCGTGTATGGCCCAGGCCCGGGGGCTCCTGTCGGTGTACTAAAGTAGGCGTACCTTAGTACCCTGAACTTGTGCACGGGCAGTCGTAGCACCCCGCGGCAAGGCCTGCCAGGCGATCGCCAAGACCCTCAATGGTCCCCTCTTGGGCCATTCAAGAACAAAGTATTTGAGCCAAGGCCCCGGCAGGAGGAGCTTGCCGGGAAGGCCACCCGAAGAGAGCAAGGCCCTGGCAAGAGGAGTTTGCCGGGACTGCCGCTCGAAGCACAAGACCCCGGCAAGAGGAGCTTGCCGGGAAGGCCATCCACGGCAAGACAAGGACCCTGCCACGGCGTGCACCGCGCCCCGCAAGGCCCGGTGAGCAACAAGCTCCCGGGCGCGACAAGACATCCACCGCGGCAAGGCGCTTGCCGCGGCAAGTTACCACCTCGTGCCTGCGCTCCAGCTCACCCACCAACGTGTCGCTCTGGGGGGCATCCCAGGCGCACGTGGCGGGAGGCTGAGCAGCGAGGGGCATGCGGTGGCGAAGCGAAGCTGACAGAGTAGCCATCGTGGCAAACGGTGGCACTCCTGACGGTCCACTCCCCTGCTCCGTCTGGGTGACGCGGACGGGCATTTAATGCCCTTGTCCCCCGCCGTCAGAGTTAAGTATGATAGCACTGTACAGCCACAGTGCAGGCAGCTGTACCCACTACAGCATTCTACCATTTTTGCCCTCACCTACGCTGCCACCTGTGGGTAACCCCTTGAGCATATAAAAGGAGGCCCCATGCACACGTAGAAGGGGGAAGGAGACCAATCTTTACGCTCGACCTCGCCGGCGGCCCGCGTGTATTGTAGCACCGCGCGCTCCCGAGCAAGAACACAATACAATCCACCAAGCAGCAGCAGGGTTTTACGCATCCTTGCGGCCCGAAGCTGGGTAAAATCCCCCTGTGTGCTCCGCCTCGATCTGCTCTTTGTGCAACCTCCGCCCCCCGCCGAACTAGTAAGGGGCTCGGTCCCCATAGGTGTTCGAGGAAGCCGATTCCCCACGACACAATATTATTTGGGGGCTCCTTGTTAATGAACAAAGCTTTGTTGTCCCTTGTAATAGGCTTGGACGCCAGGTCTATTCACCAAAAATCCGGGTTATCCTGTCTTTGTTTGCCTACCACTCCGACCAGGTAATCCTACAATGACTCGTCGTACTCTTGACAATCAATCTTATAAAGACCCTAAATTTGTCAAAGTTAAAACAGCGATTGGTCATGTGAGGTCCAGCTTACGGGTTTGAATTAAGGTTTAACTCAGCGGCTGTGCGGCCCTTGAATAGCACTTCACATAGAGGCTTGGAAGCCTATGAATGCCTTGTTTTTTCTGATTTATATTTGCTTTAAATGTTTTTTAAAGTTCATCTTTGGTGGCCATGTTGCTATATGGTTGAAAACTGATTAGGGTTGATGACCCGAAAGTATAGGGGATCTATCGTAGTCCTTTCGATAAGTAAGAGTGTAGAACCCAACGAGGAGCAGAAGGAAATGACAAGCAGTTTTCAGTAAGGTATTCTCTGCAAGCACCGAAATTATCGGTAACGGATAGTTTTATGATAAGGTAATTCGTAACGGGTAACAAGTAAAAAAAAGTAAACAAGGTGTAGTAAGGTGGCCCAATCCTTTTTGTAGCAAAGGACAAGCCTAGACAAACTCTTATATAAAGGAAAGCGCTCCCGAGGACACATGGGAATTATCGTCAAGCTAGTTTTCATCATGCTCATATGATTTGCGTTCGTTACTTTGATAATTTGATATGTGGGTGGACCGGTGCTTGGGTACTACCCTTCCTTGGACAAGCATCCCACTTATTATTAACCCCCCCTCGCAAGCATCCGCAACTACAAAAGAAGAATTAAGGTAAACCTAACCATAGCATGAAACATATGGATCCAAATCAGCCCCTTATGAAGCAAAGCATAAACTAGGGTTTAAGCTTCTGTCACTCTAGCAACCCATCATCTACTTATTACTTCCCAATGCCTTCCCCTAGGCCCAAACCGTGGTGAAGTTTCATGTAGTCGACGTTCACATAACACCACTAGAGGAAAGACAACATACATCTCATCAAAATATCGAACGAATACCAAATTCACATGACTACTTATAACAAGACTTCTCCCATGTCCTCGGGAACAAACGTAACTACTGACAAATCGTATTCATTTTCTTAATCAGAGGGGTATTAATGTGCATAAAGGATCTGAACATATAATCTTCCACCGAATAAACCAACTAGCATCAACTACAAGGAGTAATCAACACTACTAGCAACCCATAGGTACCAATCTGAGGTTTTGAGACAAAGATCAGATACAAGAGATGAACTAGGGATTGAGAGGAGATGGTGTTGGTTAAGATGTTGATGGAGATTGACCCCCTCCCGATGAGAGGATCGATGGTGATGACGATGGTGATGATTTCCCCCTCCCGGAGGGATGTTTCCCCGGCTGAACAGCTCCGTCGGAGCCCTAGATTGGTTCCGTCAAGGTTCTACCTCGATACGGCGGCGCTTCGTCCCGAAAGCTTGCTTATGATTTTTTCAGGGCAAAAGACACCTTATACTATAAGATGGGCACAGGGAGCTTCCAAGTGGCCCACGAGGAAGGGGGCGCGCCCTCCACTCTCGTGGACAGTGGGTGGCCCCCCTCTGGTGCTTTCTTCGCCCAATATTTTTAATATATTCCAAAACTGACTTTCATGGAGTTTTAGGACTTTTGGAGTTGTGCAGAATAGGTCTCTAATATTTGCTCCTTTTCCAGCCCAGAATTCCACCTGCAGTTATTATCCCTCTCCATGTAAACCTTGTAAAATAAGAGAGAAAAGGCATAAGTATGGTGACATAATGTGTAATAACAACCCATAATGCAATAAATATCGATATAAAATCATGATGCAAAATGGCCGTATCAACTCCCCCAATCTGAGACCTCGCTTGTCCTCAAGCAGAAGCCGATATCGAAAAATAGGTCCACATGTTTAGAGATAGAGGTGTCGATAAATTGAAATACGGACATGAGGGCATCATGATCATTCTTATAATAGCAACATATATATATTGTCATATGATTTCTTATGATAAAGTAACAATCTATTCACAACATAAACTATGAATCAGAAACTTCATTGAAAAACTAGCGAACTATAATCTCAGTCATTCAAGCAATTACAATTTATCATAACATCGGAAAGAGTCAATATAAGAGCTTTTCAGCAAGTCCACATACTCAACTATCATTTATTCTTTCACAATTGCTAACACTCATGCAATACTTATGGGTATGAAGTTTTAATCGGACACAGAGAAAGATAGGGGCTTACAGTTTTGCCTCCCAACCTTTTACCTCAAGGGTAACGTCAACAACAATGCGTCATGAAAACCCACATCCAATTGTATATCAGGATCTTTCCAACACATAGTACTTGCCAAAGGATAAAGTGTAAAAAGGAAAGGTGAAGATCACCATGACTCTTGTAGAAGGTATAAGACAAAAATAAAACATAGGCCCTTCGCAGAGGGAAGCAGAGGTTGTCATGTGCTTTTATGGTTGGATGCACAAAATCTTAATGCAAAAGAACGTCACTTTATATTGTCACTTGTGATAGGGACCTTTATTATGCAGTCTGTCACTTTTATTTCTTCCATATCACAAGCTCATATGAAACTTATTTTCTCCACACTAATAGATCATACATATTTAGAGAGCAATTTTTATTGCTTGCAGCAATGACAGCTTACTTGAAGGATCTTACTCTCATGGTGGACTCTCATGGCAAAACTGGGTTTAAGGATATTTGGAAGCACAAGTAGTATCTCTACTTGGTGCAAAGAATTTGGCTAGCATAAGGGGGGAAAGGCAAGCTCAACATGTCGGATGATCCATGTCAATATAATTTATTTCGGATATAAGAAAACATAACCCATTACGTTGTCTTCCTTGTCCAACACCAAGTTTTTAGCATGTCATATTATAATGAGTGCTCACAATCATAAAAGATGTCCAAGATAGTATATTTATATGTGAAAACCTCTCTTTCTTTATTACTTCTTATTAATTGCAACGATGATCAAGCCTATGTTTCTCAGCCCTGAACAACTTTTATTCATCATACTCTTTATATGTGAAGTCATTACTCTCCATAAGATCAATATGGTCTCTTTATTTCTTTTTATTCTTTCTTTTTTTCTTTTTTCTCCTCAGTATCATAGCCAGATAACCAAGCACTCGACTCAAGACTAATCTTTATTATATATAGCTCACGGACTCGATTACATAGATAAGGATCAACACAAAAACTCAAAGCTAGATCATACTAAACTTTATTCTACTAGATCAAGATATAACCAAAAGGATTGAACAAAGAAAAGCAGTAAAGATAGAAGTGTGATGGTGATACGATACCGGGGCACCTCACCCAAGCTTGGCAGTTGCCAAGGGGAGTGCCCATACCCATGTATTTATGTCTCTTTCTTCGGATGTGGTGATGTGATATTCTTGGCGATGATGCCCCTTAGGATATGATTCTCTTTCTAGAGAGTATTGACTTGTTGCTTGAGATCCATTATTTCCCTTTGGAGCTTACCCGTGAGGGCTAAAACTCCTTTCACCCATGGATGTTGCATAACTGCGGGAGAACACGTAACACTCCTTTTCATATTTTCATAAGAAAGAAATCTAGCATTGGGAGGGATGATCGAGTTTGGAATTGCTGAGCTCTGAAGTTCCTCCATCATGAATCTGGCTCGGAGACGAGAGGTAGCTTCTTGATCCTCCTCCATGGCATCTATCCTTTTCAAGTTGGCCTCCATCTCTTCCTCCATTGATGTCCCAAAGTGGTCAGCGTCACTGTTTTCTCCTGGCCCCGGTGTCGGATGAGACACCCGACTCTCCCCAACTGACTCTTGAGAAGACATTTTGCTCTAATCTGCGGTAGAAAGAACTCAAAACTGAAATAGAGGATTGTGTGGTGGTACGGTGGTCAAAACCTTTGGAAGATAATATAATGATTTTTTCTGACCAAAAGGAGTATCGTGCAAGAAAACAGAGTCCGGAGAGCACACGAGGTGCCCACGAGGCAAGGGGCGCACCCAGAGGGGGCGCCCTCCACCCTTGTGGATGCCTCGTGCCCCTTTCAGACTACTTATTTCCTATTTTCTTAAATATTCCAAAACGGATAAAAATTGTTATTAGAACTGTTTTGGAGTCGGTTTACTTACCGTACTACATTCCTTCGGAGTCTGAAAAGTTCTGGAAAGTGTCCCTTAGTACTCCTCCGGGGTTACGGTATCAATAACATTGGTTTCAACATTTATGGGATTACCTGAGATATAATGTTTGATTCTTTGAACGTTCACCACCTTCGGATTTGTGCCTTCAAAGTTGTTGATTTTTATGGCACCGGAACAATAGACATCCTCGATAATGTAAGGACCTTCCCATTTAGAGAGGAGTTTTCATGCAAAAAATCTTAAACGAGAGTTGTATAACAAAACATAATCACCTACATTAAACTAACGCTTTTGTATCCTTTTGTCATGCCATCTTTTAACTTTTTCTTTAAACAGTTTGGCATTTTCATAGGCCTGGGTTCTCCACTCATCAAGTGAGCTAATGTCAAATAGTCTCTTCTCACGGGCAAGTTTGAAATCATAATTGAGCTCTTTAATGGCCCAATATGCCTTATGTTCTAGTTCAATAGGTAAGTGACATGCTTTTCCATAAACTGTTTTATACGGAGACATACTCATAGGATTTTTATGTGCAGTTCTATAGGCCCATAATGCATCATCAAGTATCTTGGACCAATACTTTCTAGATCCATTAACAGTCTTTTGCAAAATTAATTTAATATTCCTATTACTCAGTTCTACTTGACCACTAGACTATGGGAGGTATGGACATGCAATTCTATGATTAACATCATACTTAGCAAGCATTTTACGAAAAGCACCATGAATAAAATGTGAACCACCATCAGTCATTAAGTATCTAGGGACTCCAAACTCGGAAAAATAACTTCTTTAAGCATCTTAATAGAGGTGTTATGATCAGCACTACTAGTTGGAATAGCTTCTACCCACTTAGTAACGTAACCAATAGCAACTAAAATATGTGTATACCCGTTAGAGGAAGGAAACGGTCCCATATAATTAAAGCCCCAAACATCAAATGGTTCAATAACACGTGAATAGTTCATAGGCATTTCTTGACGTCTACTAATATTACCAATTCTTTGACATTCATCACAAGACAAGACACACTTACGGGCATCTTTGAAAAGAGTAGGCCAATAAAAACCGGATTGCAATACCGTATGTGCAGTTCTATCTCCAGCATGGTGTCCTCCATAAGCCTCAGAGTGACACTTGCGTAGGATCTATTCCTGTTCATGCTCAGGTACAAAACGTCTAATAACACCATGTACTCCTTCTTTATAAAGGTGTGGGTCATCCCACAAGTAATGTCTTAAATCATAGAAAACCTTTTTGTTTTGCTGGTATGTGAAACTAGGTGGTATAAATTTAGCAACAATGTAATTAGCATAATCAGCATACCATGGAGCAGTACGAGAAGCATTTATGACAGTTAATTGTTCATCAGGAAAGCTATCATCAATAGGTAGTGGGTCATAAAGAACATTCTCTAACCTAGATAAGTTGTCTGCAACGGGGTTCTCAGCTCCTTTCTATCAATAATATGCAAATCAAATTCTTGTAGCAAGAGAACCCATCTAATAAGTCTAGGTTTAGCATCTTTCTTTTCCATAAGATATTTAATAGCAGCATGATCAGTGTGAACAGTTACTTTAGAATCAACAATATAAGGTCTAAACTTATCACAAGCAAATACAACTGCTAAAAATTCCTTTTCAGTAGTAGCATAATTTCTCTGGACACTTTCTAGAGTTTTACTACCATATTGGATAAAATTTAATTTTTTATCAACTCTTTGTCCTAGAAAAACACCTACAGCATAATCACTTGCATCACACATAATTTCAAAGGGTAAATTTCAATCAGGTGGCTGAACAACAGGTGCAGAAATCAAGGCTTTCTTAAGTATTTCAAATGCTTCTACACAATCATCATCAAAGACAAAAGGAACATCTTTTTGTAAGAGATTAGTCAGAGGCCTAGAAATTTTTGAGAAGTCTTTAATGGACCTCCTATAAAAACTGGCATGACCAAGGAAACTTCTTATACCTTTAATGTCCTTAGGACACGGCATATTTTCAATAGCATGAACTTTAGCTTTATAAACTTCAATAAATCTTTCATAAATTTTATGCCCAAGACTATACCTTCATTAACCATAAAGTGGCACTTCTCCCAATTCAAGGCAAGATTAGTTTCTTCACATCTCTGCAAATCTCGATCAAGGTTGCTTCAGCAATCATCAAAAGAAGTTCCATACACAGAGAAATCATCCATGAAAACCTCCACTATCTTTTCACAAAAGTCAGAGAATATAGCAGTCATACATCTTTGAAAGGTAGCAGGTGCATTACATAAACCAAAAGGCATACATCTATAAGCAAAGGTACCGAAAGGGCAAGTAAAAGTGGTCTTTTCTTGATCCTGTTTTGACACAGGTATTTGAGAGAAACCAGAATAACCGTCTAGAAAGCAAAAATGTGTATGTTTGGATAATCTTTCTAGCATTTGATCAATAAAAGGTAAAGGGTAATGATCCTTTCTAGTAGCTTTATTTAATTTGCAGAAATCAATTACCATTCTATAACCTGTAACAATTCTTTGTGGGATCAATTCATCTTTATCATTAGGAACAACAGTAATACCTCCGTTCTTAGGGACACAATGAACAGGACTTACCCACTGACTATCAGCAACGGGATAAATTATACCTACCTCCAGAAGCTTTAGTATTTCATTTATTACCACTTCTGTCATCTTAGGATTTAACCGTCGTTGGTGATCAACAACCGGTTTAGCATCTTTTTCCAATTTTATTTTGTGCTGGCATAGAGTGGGACTAATGCCCTTAAGATCATTAAGAGTATATCCAACAACGGCACAGTGCTTCTTCAGAGTTTTCAATAATTTCTCTTCTTCCTGCTCCGAAAGGTTAGCACTAATAATAACAGGATATATCTTCTTTTCATCAAGATAAGCATATTTAAGAGTATCAGGTAATGGTTTAAGCTCAAACATGGGATCACCCTTGGGTGGAGGAGGACCCCTAGAATTTCGACAAGCAAGTTTTGTTTCAAAATAGGTCCCTGTTTAAAGAATACTTCATCTATTTCCCTTCTTTCATTCATAAACATATCATTTTCATGGTCTAGCAAATATTGTTCTAAAGGATCATTGGAAGGCACGGCAATAGAAGCAAGACCAATAATTTCATCTTTACTAGGCAATTCTTTATCATGGAGTTGTCTATGAAATTTAGCAAAATTAAAATCATGAGACATATCCCCTAAACCAACAGTAACAATATCCTTTTCGGAGTCTATCTCAGCATTAACAGTATTCAAGAAGGGTCTACCAAATATAATGGGACAAAAGTCATCTTGTGGGGAACCAAGAACAAGAAAATCAGTAGGATATTTAACTTTCCCACACAATACTTCAACATCTCTAACAATCCCAATTGGCGAAATAGTATCTCTCTTGGCAAGCTTAATTGTAACATCAATATCTTCTATCTCAGCAGGTGTAATATCATACATAATTTCTTCATATAAGGAATGAGGTATTGCACTCACACTAGCACCCATATCACATAAGCCATGATAGCAATGATCTCCTATTTTAATAGAAACAGCAGGCATGCCTACAACAGGTAGATGTCTATTTTTAGTATCAGGTCTAGCAATTCTAGCAGCTTCATCACAGAAGTAAATAACATGCCCATCAATATTATCGACCAAGAGATCTTTAACCATAGCAATACTAGGTTCAACTTTAATTTGCTCAAGGGGTGTAGTTGTTCTAGCATTACTCTTATGAACAACAGTTGAAGCTTTAGCATGATCCTTTATTCTAATAGGGAAAGCCGGTTTCTCAACATAAGCGGTAGGAACAATAGGATCAACATTATAAGTGATAGTCTTTTCTTCAACTTTAATAGGTTCAACTACTTTTACCTCAATGGGAGGATGATATTTAAAGCACTTCTCCTTAGGGAGATCAACATGAGTAGCAAATGATTCACAGAAAGAAGCTACTATGTTAGAGTCAAGTTCATATTTATTGCTAAATTCACAAAAAGCATCGGTATCCATAAACGATTTAACACAATCAAACTTAGGTGTTATACCTGACTACTTACCTTCTCGAGTTCCCAATCTTTAGAGTAGCGTTTAATTATTTCCAATAAATCCCATTTGAATTCAATAGTCTTCATCATAAAAGAACCAGTACAAGAAGTATCGAGCATGGAGCGATTATTGAGAGAAAGCCGAGCATAAAAATTTTGAATAATAATTTCTCTTGAGAGCTCATGATTGGGGCATGAATATAACATTGACTTAAGCCTCCCCCAAGCTTGAGCGATATTTTCTCCTTCGCGAGGCCAAAAATTATATATATAATTACGATCACGATGAACCAGATGCATAGGGCAAAACTTCTGAAGAAATTCCAATCTCAATCGGTTGTAGTTTCATGATCCAATATCATCACATAGCCTAAACCATGAAAATGACTTTCCCTTAAAAGATAAAGGTAAGACATTCTTCTTGATAACATCCTTGGGCATACCTGCAAGCTTAAATAATCCACAAACTTCATCCACATAGATTGGGTGCATATCGGGATGTAATGTTCCATCTCGTGTAAAAGGGTTAGCTAGCAGTTTCTCTATCATAACCGAAGGAATTTCAAAGTAAACATTTTCAGTAGGTTCAGTAGGTTGAGGAGTAACTCTTTGCTCTACTGGTAGGGGTGAAGATACCTCGAGCAAGCCCCTCTAAGGATTATTTTCCATAGTAACAAGTGAAAGTAAATTTCAGCACACTATATAATTTTTTCCTTACCAAATTCCACCTACCAAAGGCGCTTCACTCCCCGGCAACGGCGCCAGAAAAGAGTCTTGATGACCCATAGGTATAGGGGATCTAGCGTAGTCCTTTCAATAAGTAAGAGTGTCGAACCCAACGAGGAGCAGAAGGAAATGATAAGCAGTTTCCAGTAAGGTATTCTCTGCAAGCACTGAAATTATCGGTAACAGATAGTTTTATGATAAGGTAATTCGTAACGGGTAACAAGTAACAAAAAGTAAACAAGGTGCAGAAAGGTGGCCCAATCCTTTTTGTAGAAAAGGACAAGCCTGGATAAACTCTTATATAAAGGAAAGCGCTCCCGAGGACACATGGAAATTATCATCAAGCTAGTTTTCATCATGCTCATATGATTCGCGTTCGTTACTTTGATAATTCGATATGTGGGTGGACCGGTGCTTGGGTACTACCCTTCCTTGGACAAGAATACCACTTATGATTAACCCCCCTCGCAAGCATCCACAACTATGAAATAAGAATTAAGGTAAACCTAACCATAGCATGAAACATATGGATCCAAATCAGCCCCTTACGAAGCAACACATAAACTAGGGTTTAAGCTTCTATCACTCTAGCAAACCATCATATACTTATTACTTCCCAATGCCTTCCCCTAGGCCCAAACAATGGTGAAGTGTCATGTAGTCGGAGTTCACACAACACCACTAGAGGAAAGACAACATACATCTCATCAAAATATCGAACGAAAACCAAATTCACATGACTACTTATAACAAGACTTCTCCCATGTCCTTAGGAACAAACGTAACTACTCACAAATCATATTCATGTTCATAATCAGTGGGGTATTAATGTGCATAAAGGATCTGAACATATAATCTTCCACCGAATAAACCAACTAGCATCAACTACAAGGAGTAATCAACACTACTAGCAACCCACATGTACCAATATGAGGTTTTGAGACAAAGATCGTATACAAGAGATGAACTAGGGTTTGAGAGGAGATGGTGCTGGTGAAGATGTTGATGGAGATTGACCCCCTCCCAATGAGAGGATTGATGGTGATGACGATGGTGACGATTTCCCCCTCCCGGAGGGATGTTTCCCCGACAGAACAGCTTCGCCGGAGCCCTAGATTGGTTCCACCAAGGTTTCGCCTCGAGACGGCGGCGCTTCGTCCCAAAAGCTTCCTTCTGATTTTTTTAGGGCAAAAGACACCTTATACTAGAAGATGGGCATCGGGGGGCTTCCAGGTGGCCCACGGGGCAGGGGCGCGCCAAGGGGGTAGGGTGCGCCCTCCACCCTCGTGGACAGTGGGTGGCCCCCTATGGTGCTTTCTTCGCCCAATATTTTTAATATATTCCAAAATTGACTTTCCTGGAGTTTTAGGACTTTGGGAGTTGTGCAGAATAGGTCTCTAATATTTTCTCCTTTTCCAGCCCAGAATTCCAGCTACCGACTTTCTCCCTTTTCACGTAAACCTTGTAAAATAAGAGAGAAAAGGCATAAGTATTGTGATATAATGTGTAATAACAGCCCATAATGCAATAAATATCGATATAAAAGCATGATGCAAAATGGACGTATCAAGGGCCACGTTGCCTTATGGTTCATATATGAATCTACCCGGAGTTTTGTTAACCCGGCTTGGCTTTGGACTTTAAGTCGCCAGTGTTTGATGATTATGTGCTTGGAGTTCTGTGCTCTAAGCTTCGAGATGTTACCATTGCTGCATATGGCGTTGTAAGCCGGCAATATGATTAAATTGAACAGGGCATTGTGCTCTAAAGACTTTGGGATGTTACCCTTACTGCACGTCGCATGATAAGCCGGCAGTGTGAACAAACATCATAGGTATGATCTTTATTTTGTTGTACTTATATGAGGTTTTTTCGCTAACCCGCCCTGGTTATGGACTATTCAGTCACCAGTGGTTTTTCTATGGGGTATTATGAACCGCCCTGGGGTAAACCGCCAGGGCACCTATTATCTGCTTATGTGCAGGAAAAATGATAAGCATGGCCTGCATAATTGATGATATTATAAGCATAAGTGGAAGATCTTCGAATAACGGATCGGCAGTGTTATGCAAATATATGTGCACGATGGCATGGTAGATCATTGTTTTTAACTAGCCTATTACAAGGCATCTGACGGCCCAAAAGGATAAGTGTTTTTGAGACATAGCATCCAAATGCTATGGCTCGTAAACCGGCTCATGAATCAAGACTTCTAGTCTTGGCACGTCGAAGCCTCCGGGTCATCCTGCGCTTCTTCATCTTCTTCTCCTTGGTTACCCATTGGCTATAAGTCATGCGTAGCCCAGTTGATACCGGTCAAAGCTCTAAACATAGCTGTCGATGTCAAAACCGGCGGATCTCGGGTAGGGGGTCCCGAACTGTGCGTCTAGGCGGATGGTAACAGGAGACAAGGGACACGATGTTTTTACCCAGGTTCGGGCCCTCTCGATGGAGGTAAAACCCTACTCCTGCTTGATTAATACTGATGATATGGGTAGTACAAGAGTAGATATACCACGAGATAAACCCTAGAAGCTAGCCTATGGTATGATTGTTCTTCTGTCCTACGGACTAAAACCCTCCGGTTTATATAGACACCGGAGAGGGTTAGGGTTACACAGAGTCGGTTACAATGGTAGGAGATCTACATATTCGCATCGCCAAGCTTGCCTTCCACGCCAAGGAAAGTCCCTTCTGGACACGGGACGAAGTCTTCAATCTTGTATCTTCATAGTCCAGGAGTCCGGCTGAAGGTATAGTCCGGCTATCCGGACACCCCCTAATCCAGGACTCCCTCAGTAGCCCCTGAATCAGGATTCAATGACGACAAGTCCAGCGTGCAGATTGTCTTAGGCATTGCAAGGCGGGTTCCTCCTCCAAGTACTTCATAGAAGATTTTGAACACAAAGGATAGTGTCCGGCTCTGCAAAATAAATTTCCACATATTGCTATAGAGAGAATAATATTTGCACAAATCTAATCTGCTGATGTATTCCGTAGCGTGACATCACACTACGGCCAAGCCTTTATTCGAATCGTTTTTACTCCCCCACCTCAGCGCGTTTCGCGAGACGGTTCCTTGGCACATCTTGTCAAAGCAGAGATCGTGTCCCCTTTATTTACGGGATTCTCATCAATACGGACATGGGTAACCCAACCGCGCCATTGATTACGGCGCTTGGGAGATAAGCGAGTTTTATCAGGCCAGTGGGGACGCATAGACGCATCCGCCCATATAAGGGGATAAGGATCCACCTTTTTACCTACGCCTTCTTCCTCCTTTGCCTATCCATCTTCCGCGCACTCGAGCTCTAGCGCCCAATCCCGCATTCCCCACCTCGACCTTCTCCAGTCATGTCCGGAGCGGGAGGCAAGTGGATGGTCTCCCCCGTCACGGAGGGACACATCAAAAAACTAAGGAAGGCCGGATACTTGTCTGACGACATCGCGCACCAACTTCCCGAAGAGGGACAGCTCCTCCCCACCCCAAGGCCCCATGAGAGGGTTGTGTTCCTTCCCCACTTCCTCCGCGGACTGGGCTTTCCTCTCCACCCATTCGTCCGGGGGCTCATGTTCTACTATGGCCTGGATTTCCACGATCTGGCCCCGAACTTCATAATCAACATCTCGGCGTTTATCGTCGTGTGCGAGGCTTTCCTCTGCATCCGTCCCCATTTCGGCCTATGGCTCAGGACTTCCAATGTCAAGCCGAAGGTGGTGCGCGGCAACCAGGAGGAGTGCGGAGGCGCCATGGCGGGCAAGATGCCCAACGTCCTATGGCTCGAGGGCTCCTTTGTGGAGACCCTGAAGGGGTGGCAATCGGGGTGCTTTTACATCACCGAGCCGCGCGACCCTGAGTGGGTCGCAGCCCCCGAGTTCCGGTCCGGACCCCCTACGCGGCTCACGTCCTGGAAAGAGACGGGCCTGTTGTGGGGCAACAAAGGATAGGTGACTGGACTGCAAAAATGCATCCAAACCCTGGTGAACAAGCAGCTCAAGCTTGTCAACTTAGTCCAGGTTATGCTCATCCGTCGGATCCTCCTGTGTCAACAACGGGCCTTCAATCTGTGGGAGTTTGACCCGGTGCAGCACCGAACTCTAAGAAGGCTCTTCGACACGACGTACGAAGATGCCTGGAAGGTGCTTTTCAAGGGCGTCGAGGCTCCCGCATCCGCTTCCGAGGACCGTGGATTCAGCACGCAGCGTCACGCTAGTGCGGTAAGCTATTTGTACCTTTTACAGGGTATTAGTTTTTCATAGTTTGACTCAATGTGGGATCTAAGCTCCCTTACCTTTGACAAGATTGGCAGGCGAAGTCCGGATAGATCGACTGTCCGGCTCCTTTGCCCGAAGACCCAGCCGATGCTCGCTTGGCGAAGCTGCTGGTTTCGGCACCCTATGTGGTGTCGGAGAAGAAGGCTAAGAAGAAGGCCACAGGGACTCGAAAGAGTGCCCGGTGCCTCGAGGTGTCGGATTCATCGTCCGACGACTCCGGACGCACTCCTCCCGTGAAAATGAGGAGGAGGAAGAAGAAACCTCTCCCCCCCAGCGGGGGGAGGAAAGAAAAGGAAGGCCGCCCTGACCGGGGAGGCCGAAGGGTCCAAGAAGGGGAAGACCCTTCCTTCGGACTACTCCACCGACGCCAACGACGGCAAAGAGGAGTGGCCGCACAGGGCCAAGCACCCGGCGAGATCGTAAGTGTCCGGACACTAGAGTAACCTATAGTGTTCCTTTATTGCACAGCTTTTCCTTATGTCGAATATATCCATGCAGTCCGCCCAAGGCCGGGCTCGATGAGTCGTTGAGTGGCTCCCTGGATTCGTCGGACGTGAATTCACTTCCGCCCGCTACCCCCCCCACCCTACGGACGATGCCGAGGTGGCGTCCCAACAGGTTCCAAGCCCGAAGAGGGTGGTCCTGGAGGAGCCGCAAGGCGACCTCCCGGACTCCAGGAGTAAAGGGGATAGATCCCCCAGGGCTCCAAGTCCGGCCCTAGGCCAGACACCGCTCCGGAACCTTCAAAGGTTCCAGAGTCTGGCGGGCGACCTCCTTCCAATAGGAGCAAGCCCACCGAGCCGGTGACCCCCGTCCAACCAGAGGCGCCGGACAATCTGTTCGAGGTGCTTAAAGGCGCCTCCATCGACGAGGAGCACCGCACCATTATGAGTGCGGTGGTCCAGAAGGTTCAGTCCGCCAAGAGCGGACTGACTGAAGCTTGTGCCAGCCTTTTAACAGGCTTTGAGGTAAGTAAAGAATGAGTAAAAATATTACCGCATAGACAGTAGCCCCTGATGCTCTGTTTGGCGTTCGGGAAGAAAAGCTGAATAGAGGATCAAATAAAATTCACAGGAGTCTAACAAAAAGGAGTCAATATGCGTATGCAGGCTTCTCTGCTGGCATCCGCCGCACTGACTGCGGAAGTGGACACACTAAAGAAGAACCTCGAGCAGTCCGAGCAAGAGCTTGGGCTTGCCAAGAAGCAGCTCGAGGACAAGGAAGGTAAGAAATACCTTGTTTAAATATATAAAAAAGTGCAATTGCAAAAAATGAGAGGATTATCGTGGCTATTGTAGTGGCCACGTCTGAGGTGGCGACCCTTAAGCAAGCGGTGTCCGAGGCCGAGAAGAGGGCGGCCACGGAGCGCACCGAGCGGGAGAAGTATGAGGCCCAGGTTGGCGAGGTGCAGCAAGAGCTCCAGGCTCTCATGAAAAAACATGAGAGTTTGGAGCTTGACTCAAAGATGCGAGCATCCGAGCTCGCGGCGGCTATTGAAAATGCCAAGTCTGCCAAGGCCGAATCCCAGAAGGCCCTCCAGGAGTTGGATGCGGTGAAAAACATAGCGGCGGGTAAGGCATTCTTTATGAAAAGCAAACATATAAAAGTGAGTTACTTGTTACTTACCCGAATCCGGAGCTCTCCAGGAGCATTCGCACATTTACCCCGTAGCGTGTCCAATGCCACTGCATTCTACCGAGCCGAGGAGGGCAGCTCGACGGAGAAAGTGTTTTGGTCTCAGTATGCTGAGGCCGGACACCCTGTTCCCCTGAGCGACCAGCTGAAGCAACTGGTCGAGCTCCACAAGGTGGCCGAACAGGCCATGAAGGGCCTGATAGTTCGGCTGTGGCCTGGAGAGGCTCTGCCTGGGAGCTACTTTGGGCTGGTGCGGCGGCTGGTGGAGGCCTGTCCAAGGCTCGAAGTCATCAAGCGCTCCGTCTGCATCGAAGGTGCCCGTAGGGCCCTTGCCCGCACTAAGGTGCACTGGAGCAAGCTGGATGCTGGGAAGCTTGTGAAGGACGGGCCACCGCCGGGGAAAGAGCATCGCAAGCCCAAGAATTATTATAAGGACGTTCTGAAGGGTGCCCGCCTTATGGCGGATGAATGTTCCGGGGATGTAATTTTTGAGTAAAACTCGCGTGTTTTGTCCTCTGCGCTGAAAACTTGTTCATATGCGCTAAGCAATGCTTTTGGAATTTAAAATATTACCTTCTGTGCGCCCGTTTATCAATTTTGAGAGATGGCAAGTCGTTGGCTTCTGCCCCCGTGCCACTAGTGCTGGGGTGTTCGGGATAAACCTGAGCACTCTTTTTCCCATGTTTGGGTCCTTCGAGGGAGGCGCTCAGCACAACGAACAAGGCAATCGGACTATAATGCTTGAACACTCTCACTTAGCCATAGAATTCTATAATTTTAAATTTCGGCGAAGCCCCTGGTATTCGGAAGATCGAGTTCGGGGCACTATCCACGCCTTGTCCGGACAGAGCCGACTCCTCGCTCTATACGTCATAAGTCTTTAGGGACTCGAAAAACCTCTCGAACAGCGACCAGCTCTCGCTTCATCATGACAGTCAGTTTTAGCTTTCTCTACTGAGGTGCTTTGCCCAGCTCAACTGGGGCACAATCGCAGTAGTTCTCCTAGTGCTACCTTAGCCGATATAGCGGAACGTAAGGCACCAAAACATAGGAGCTGGGAAAACCCAACTATTGACCCAAGACATGATTCGGAGCCGATGCATATAGTGCTATAAGTTTGGGGTGCCGCACTTGTTAAAGTGTTCGGGCTTCTCACACCATATTGAGGGGTACTAAAGCCCCTAGCGTATTTTGTCGTACCAAAGTGTACGGGTGCAGCATGTCGTTAATGAACATATATTTGTAAAAAGGAATAATGCAAAAATAGACAAAAGCTATGCATTGTTTGTTAAAAAAAGCTGCAATCAAGGCAAAACGATACAAATAACGCGATAAGCAAAAGGTTGGACTATTTAACATGTCCGTTCCAGGGGCAGGCTGCGGAATGGTATGCGAAACAGGTATACTGCTCATGATAGAGACCACCTGGGAGTTCCGTAATGCGGTGTGGCTTGTCTGCTTCCTTGGTTCTTGCATCGTTTGTGCGACAATTGTACTGCCGGACAGGCCTTCCGAAGAATGGAGTCCTCAAAGTAAGAGAAAATTAAAAAATTGGCAGCCCCTAGTGCGGTTTAAGCCGTGTTTCGGGCGTTCCGTGATGGTGCCCCTCCCCCTGTACCCATGGTATTTCAAGAGCGTAGTTATGTACGCGAAGCACTGGTGTCGCATTTTCGCGAGGGCTGGAGTTGGGGCCGCATTGCTACGCCTGCTCGGAACGTGCCAGGCGGTCTTGTTGTAGGTTACTCCGGGCGCGCTTGATGGTGTCCGGACGTTTGATGGCCGGACTGTCCGGACGTTTGATGGCCGGACTGGAGAACTGCCTGGAGAGGCTGCTTTGTACTTCCGCTGCAAGGGCCGCCGTGTGCTCCTCCGTTCAGAGGGAGCGTTTGGTGTTTCCATTGACCGTAATTACTCCTCGAGGGCCTGGCATCTTGAGCTTAAGGTATGCCTAGTGCGGTACCGCATTGAACTTGGCGAATGTGGTTCGCCCGAGCAGTGCGTGATAGCCACTACGGAACGGGACTATGTCGAAGATTAACTCCTCGCTTCGGAAATTATCCGGAGATCCGAAGACCACTTCAAGTGTAACTGAGCCTGTACAGTTGGCCTCTACACCTGGTATGACGCCTTTAAAGGTCGTTTTGGTGGGCTTAATCCTCGAGGGATCTATGCCCATTTTCCGCACTGTATCCTGGTAAAGCAGGTTCAGGCTACTGCCGCCGTCCATAAGGACTCTAGTGAGATGAAATCCGTCAATAATTGGGTCTAGAACCAATGCGGCGAATCCGCCATGACGGATGCTAGTGGGGTGGTCCCTTCGATCAAAGGTGATCGGGCAGGAGGACCATGGGTTGAACTTTGGGGCGACTGGCTCCATTGCGTATACGTCCCTTAACGCGCGCTTCCGCTCCCTCTTGGGGATGTGGGTTGCGTATATCATGTTCACCGTCCGCTCCTGTGGGGGAAAACCCTTCTGTCCACTGTTGTTCGGCGGCCGGGGCTCTTCATCGTCATCGCTATGCAGCCCCTTGTCTTTATTTTCGGCATTTAACTTGCCTGCCTGCTTGAACACCCAACAATCCCTGTTGGTGTGATTGGCTGGCTTCTCGGGGGTGCCATGTATCTGGCATAAGCGGTCGAGTATTCGGTCCAAACTGGACGGGCCCTGAGTATTTCTTTTGAATGGCTTTTTCCGCTGGCTGGATTTATAGCCTCTGAATCCGGCATTAAGTGTCGTATCCTCAGCATTGTCGCCGTTAATGCGGCGCTTCTGCTTGTTGCGACGCGACCTGCCACTAATGTCTCTGGTATACGCTTGTTGCGACGCGACCTGCCACTACTGCCTCTGGTATCCGAATTACCAGGGTTCTTGGTCATATTGTTGCTACGAGCAAGCTAGCTGTCTTCTCCCGTACAAAAGCGGGTCATGCGTGTCGTGAGCGCTGCCATAGATTTCGGCTTTTCCTGTCCAAGGTGCCGGGCAAGCCACTCGTCACGGATATTGTGCTTGAAGGCTGCTAGGGCCTCCGCGTCCGGACAGTCGACTATTTGGTTTTTCTTTGTTAGGAACCGTGTCCAGAATTGCCTGGCCGATTCCTCTGGCTGCTGAATTATGTGGCTTAGGTCATCGGCGTCTGGTGGTCGCACATAAGTGCCCTGGAAATTGTCGAGGTATTCGGCTTCCAGGTCCTCCCAACAACTGATTGATTCTGCTGGCAAGCTGTTAAGCCAATGCCGAGCTGGTCCTTTAAGCTTGAGTGGGAGGTATTTGATGGCGTGTAGATCATCGCCACGGGCCATGTGGATATGAAGGAGATAATCCTCGATCCATACCACAAGATCTGTTGTGCCATCATATGATTCGATGTTTACGGGTTTGAAACCCTCGGGGATTTGATGATCCATTACTTCATTTGTGAAGCATAGTGGGTGTGCGGCGCCTCTGTACTGGGCTATATCACGACGTAGCTCAAATGAGCTTTGTCTACTGTGTTCGGCCCTACTGAATTTGCTGTATCCGGCGTGACGGTTATTGTCTCGAGTCGTGGAACGCCCACGCGATCCGTAGATCGATCTTGTTTTCCTTGCCTTGTCCTCCAATATATCTCGCAGGTCTGGCGCATTTTCCCGTGCCTTGGTATGTTTTGAGCGGCGCTGGGGTGTGGCTTGAGTGGAGGGCCGAGAGGCCTCTCTGTCGCGGCCATGAGGTGGCCGGTCGGCCGTATCATGTGCTGGTGATGTAGGTTTAGGTGCTTCCTCCTCTAATCGGGGTAGCAACCTGCGCTTTGGGTAGCTCTTGGAGGGGCGTTCGAGTTCATACTCTTCGGCCGCAAAGACTTCAGTCCATCTGTCGGCTAGCAAATCTTGATCAGCTCTAAGCTGTTGCTGTTTTTTCTTGAGGCTGCTTGTCGTGGCCATAAGCCTGCATTGAAAGCGCTCTTGCTCAACGGGATCCTCTGGCACGACGAATTCGTCGTCGTCGAGGCTTGCCTCGTCTTCGGAGGGAGGCATATAATTATCGTCCTCGACCTCTTTGTCTGCCGCTCTCTCATGAGGGCTGGCTTCTCCATCCTCCTGTGCTGGATCTTGCTGGAGGGGGTTTTCTTCGGCACTGTCTGGAGTATTATTATCTCCCGTGCCAGAATCACCGTTTTTGCTTTGGCGGGATTTAGAGTGGCGCCGCTGACGCCGGCGCTTAGGCTCTTTCTTGGAGGGGTCATCCTCCGCTGTTCCATCGCCATCTCCTTCTTTTGGGGTGTCCAACATATATATGTCATATGACAAGGTGGCTTTCCATTGCCCTATAGGCGCTGGTTCTTGATTGTCTCCTGCATCGGCATCCATACCGTCGATGTCTTCGGAGTCGAAGTCGAGCATGTCGGTTAAATCGTCGACAGTGGCTACAAAGTGGGTGGTGGGTGGGCTTTGAATTTCTTCATCGTCCGTATCCCAACCTTGCTGACTGTAGTCCGGCCAGGGCTCTCCGGATAAAGAGAGAGACTTTAGTGACTTCAGAATATCGCCAAAAGGCGAGTGCTGAAAGATGTCCGCGGCGGTAAACTCCATGATCGGCGCCCAATCGGATTCGATCGGCAGGGGCGCCGAGGGCTCGGAGTCCGGAGAGGAGTCCAGTTCCTTGGAGTCACGAGCCTCGCGGAGTGCGGGGTTGGTGTTCGGCTCGATCGCCGTAGGGATCGCAGCCCCTGAGGCGGCGTCCAACCACCCATCCTCGATCGGCGCAGTTGGCTCCGAATTAAGGGTCGAAGCAGATGCGGGTGCGGCCTCTAGGGCACTGTTCAGCGGCAGAGCTAGATCATGCCCGTCGTGACAGTGCGGTGCGCTCGGGAGTGGCTCGAATCTGTCGAATATCAAGTCCCCGCGGATGTCAGCCATGTAGTTTAAACTTCCAAATCTGACCTGATGGCCAGGGGAGTAGCTTTCGATCTACTCCAGATGGCCAAGCGAATTGGCCCGCAGTGCGAAGCCGTCGAAGACGAAGATCTGTCCGGGGAGAAAGGTCTCACCCTGGACTGTGTCGCTATTGATGATCGGAGGAGCCATCGGGCCTAAAAGTGACAACACAGAGGAACTCTCAATGAAAGCACCAATGTCGGTGTCAAAACCGGCGGATCTCGGGTAGGGTGTCCCGAACTGTGCGTCTAGGCGGATGGTAACAGGAGACAAGGGACACGATGTTTTTACCCAGGTACAGGCCCTCTCGACGGAGGTAAAACCCTACTCCTGCTTGATTAATATTGATGATATGGGTAGTACAAGAGTAGATCTACCACGAGATCAAGGAGGATAAACCCTAGAAGCTAGCCTATGGTATGATTGTTCTTTTGTCCTATGGACTAAATCCCTCCGGTTTATATAGACACCGGAGAGGGTTGGGGTTACACAGAGTCGGTTACAATGATAGGATATCTACATATTCGCATCACCAAGCCTGCCTTCCACGCCAAGGAAAGTCCCTTCCGGACACGGGACGAAGTCTTCAATCTTGTATCTTCATAGACCAGGAGTCCGGCTGAAGGTATAGTCCGGCTATCCGGACACCCCCTAATCCAGGACTCCCTCAACAGCCTCGTCATCTATAAGACTTGATGAAACAATGTCAGAAGCGAAGGTATGCTTACGAGTCGGTGGGATGAGATCCTCCTCCTGATGAATCGCCCTTCACCTTCTTGTTCGCAGCGTCATATGCCACCTAATATTGGGATAGATATGTTTCTTCGGCCAGCTTGCTTGCTAATGGACGCATTTCCCTTGCTATTTTTGCAAAATCATCAGCGCAGAAGGTAGACCCGTCTTCTTTCACACTAGGTGAGCCATTGGCTAAATCTTCTGGATCAAGATCTGCTTGCCATGCCTTTGCCCGGCTCAGGGCAGTCATGGCGCAGGCTCTGGCGACTGATCGCTTTAACTCTTCAATTCTTTGGGGCAGCACAGATAGCTTCTCTAGTGTTTCCTTAATGAGGGAGGGCGGATGTTTCTTATGAATAGCAGCAGCGATTGTTCGTTGAGCGCCAGTGTATAGTTGTTCTACCAAAGTATAGGCAGCCTTAAGCTTGATACACATGTCTGAACCCAACTTGGCGCTTCGGGAGCCTACATTAGTAAAATTATGGATAAACTGGCAGATGATTATGATATACTATTGGTGCAAAGGAAAGTATTTTTAGTTACTTACCAAAGTTGGTTGATGTCGTGTTGTCGATTTGATGCTTTAAACCGGACAACTCGTCAGTTACCGGTTTAAGGGCTGCTTCAGGATCCTCTGCTCTTTTTAATAGAGCTGCCTTCTTGGTCTCCCGGCAGGTTTTATCAGTACTGAAGTTTTGTT
This sequence comes from Aegilops umbellulata, assembly GCA_032464435.1. Lineage (NCBI taxonomy): Eukaryota > Viridiplantae > Streptophyta > Magnoliopsida > Poales > Poaceae > Aegilops > Aegilops umbellulata. The sequence continues at coordinate 33,427,454 of CP136059.1, forward strand.
TCAACTTCTCAATGTTTTCCAATGCAGTCTTCAGCTCTGATTTGGCTTCTGATGTCTGAGATTGTTGAGTTTGAATATTGGCCCTCGGATCTTTGACTTGGGTTTCCTTCTCATTTAGTTCAGCCTGCGACATGAACAACATGGAAGGTATTATGATCATGATTATTTTTGAAGTCCCAAGCACAACAAGTATTTTCCTTGGCACTTGGGGGCTAATGCTTATTGCTCTTTTTTCAAGACAAGTTTCTATAATGACCTGGGCAAAATGATGTGATCCGGCTTATAAAGCTACATGCTTGGATTTTATCTTCAGCCATGGTGATAAGTCCCGGCTTATTCATACTGATTAAACCGGCCCTTGGGGGCTACAGGTGCAAAGTTGATTACTGCTAATTGGTGTCCCAGCTTAACTAGATAGTTTAAGCCAGTCTGGTTGAAGTCACTGCTAATTGAAGTGACTTTTAGATAGTCGTAAATATATGAAGTCTCGGCTACTAGTTTTGATCTTCATATATTTATGACTATCTAAAAGTATACAGTATATTCAATGTTCTCATATTCTATAGACTTGGCGCCTGATAGAGGTATATTTGTATGAAGAGGATTGTGCGGAATTACCTCAAAGCGTTCCTTCATAAGGTTGACCAGGCCGGCTTCGAAGTCACGGCTGGTGTGAAGGCGGTTCAAATAACCAGAGTGAATCTCTTGAGCACTAAATTGAGCATAACCTTCCAAGTTAACTGTACATTTTCCCTTCTCAGTAGTAGAGAACTCCTCCTTCGCATTGTGTTTCGACAGGGCAATGGGGTTGCCTGGGGCTTGATAAGCCGTCCCAGTAATCATTATATCCTCAGTTTCCTGAGCCGACTGAGCAGGATTGGGCGGTTTATCATTTTCTGGATCAACGTCCATTGCATCTTGGGTAACTGGGTGGTCTTCCAGAGGGGGATCATGACACTTGATGCAATGTCTCAGATGCGACATGTTTCTTTGGTTCAGCAGACTTGGATTCTTCAGCTGGTTTGTCAACTTTCTGTTTCTTGCTGGGCTTTGCAATACCGCTGAAAAGGAAGCATAAGACAGAGTTAACATGACAATTAAAAGGGCAAAGTGGATATATTTAACACTCTTACCCAGGCACGGTCTTGAAAGCTAGGATTTGAGTCCTAGTTGAGTCACTTGAGGAGGAATGAGATGTTCCCTGGTAGTATGAATCAGACAGGTTAAGAGGTTGTAGAAAAAGACCCGCCCTGGGATAAGCTAAGTCAGAAATATTTGAAACCTTCGGCCGATCCTTGCGAGGTGTCGGTGTGTTGGGTAAGCCGGAGGAAAGGACTCCTCCGCTGCTGTTCCCGGTTGTGCGGCGAGCTTCATGTTGCTGCTTCTTTAAAATAAACTTGGGATCCAAATAAGCTAAAGGATGAGAAAACCTTACTTTCCAGGTAGCTTGACGAACTTTCTGTCTTGGCAAAGGTTCAGATTCGGAGGAAAGGATAGTTACCTCTTTAGCATTGGCTTGGCTTCCTTCCGCATCATCCTGATAGCAATCATTATCAATAAGACGTACAAAAAATGAGACAAGGGAGTCAAGTGTTACCTCCGACTCATCATTATCATCCCAGTCAAATAACTCGGAAGGATTGGACTTATTCTTGGCAGGATTTTTAGTAGCCTTTGTCTTGGTCCAGGGTTTCTTGGCCGATTTATCCTGCAGCTTCTTAGTCCAAAAAGGTGAATCAGCCTGCAAAAATTAAATGGGTATGAAAAGGCAATATAAGTGAAGGTGTGATTCATTTGCGAAATTGGTTAAAAGCTTACAGCTGGCTGTTTGTTAAGAACGCAGAAAGGATTCAATCCAACTTTACTACAGTCTTCCAAGCTCTCATTTAACAGAGATTTGGTCATATTATTGATGTCTTTGTGAGTCAATTCAATCTGACAGTGGCGTTGAGGATCTTTTAATTCGCCGGTGTATTCATACATTAAGCCGGGACAACGGCTTAAAGGCAAGACTCTCCAGGCGACCCAGCACCAAACCAGATCAATTCCAGTCTGTCCGTTGGCCATCAAGGCTCGGATCTTTGAAAAGACTGGCATATACTTCTTCCGTTCTGTTGTACTGATGCGCTTTGGAAGAGGATGCATGTTGCTAAGCCGGCTGGCGCGATAACCTGGCAGAGGGTCTTCCCCTTTGGAGAAGTATCTTTGCAATAAAACCAGGTTTGGTTCCAGTCTTTGGGATGACTGGGCAGAGTGGCGGCTGGGAAAGTGGCTTCTTTCCATCGTTGTATAGAAATGCCGACTAGCTCTTGGCTGGACCCGTGTATGAACTCGTTCTGCCGGTTTAAATAATAAAATTCCCTGAATAGTTCTACGGTGGGCTCCTATTGAAGGTAAACCTTGCAGAATACTTGGAAGTTGCAGATGTTTGAAACAGAATTTGGTCTGATGTCTTGTGGATGGAGCTTGAAAAAGTGCAGCACATCATGGAAGAATTTTGAGCCAGGAGGGCTGAAGCCCGGGAGCATATGATCAGTGAAGACAATAACTTCACCATCCTTGGGCTCAGGAGGAGTTTCAGTGCCTGGGACCCTCCAATGAATGATATATTTTTTGGCCAAGACACCCGTTTGAACATATTCGTTCAAGTCTTCCTCGGTGACCCGGGAAACGACCCAGTTGCAGGTAGTGATAGTTTTGCCCATTTTGATAAAGGCCAGAAAGAAAGAAATACTTCCGGTTTAAGATTAAACTGATAAGCCATACTAATGATTCAAAAGTAAAGTGCTATAAACGGCCAATGTGTTAAGCCAGAAGATGAACACTGAAGTGCGTGGATATTCTTATTTGCGGCTTAAAAGGGGACTAATGGTACCTACCAGGTTAAAGATTATGCTATTAAGACGTCTAGAGTTTAGAAGTCAAGTATATTATGCCGAACCAAATTATGAAGATGACTAAGCAAGCATAGTTAAACTAGAGAATATTGCCGGGTTATGCAGGTTATGAAGCATATGATGGCGGCTTAAATAGGGCCTAATGTTATATGGTGGATCATGGTTTATGGTATAAACCGCCATGGCAGTTATGGTACTTCAAATCTATTGGTGAAAATTTTGCTAAGTGGGATGTTTATTAAAAGATAAGGATCTGTTAAGATATTCTGGGCCTCGTGTGAAGTTAATGCAAGATGATGTCATGGAGGGTTAACATAATTCTCGAAATCACGGACATGACGAGGAGTCTCGAAATGGTCGAGAGGTAAAGATTCATATATTGGAAGGTTAAATTCGGACATCGGAATGGTTCCAAGTGATTCGGGCATTTTCCGGAGTACCAGGAGGTTACCGGAACCCCCCGGGGGGACTCATGGACCTTACGGGCCATGGGAGAGAAGAGGGGACAGCCCACAAGGGGGAGGCGCCCCCCCAAGTGGAGTCCGAATAGGAAGGGGAGGGGCGCGGCCCCCCTTTCCCTTTTCCCCTTCGCTCCTTTCCCCTTTTTCCCCTTCGTAGAAAGGTAGGAGGGGGTGAATCCTACTTGGACCGGGTGTCCAAGTAGGACTCCCCCCTTGGCGCGCCCCCTCTAGGGCCGGCCTCCTCCTCCCCCTCCTTTATATACATGGGAGGGGGCACACCAAGTCTTCTCTTAGCCGTGTGCGGTGCCCCCTGCCACAGTTACACACCTTGATCATATCATCATAGTGCTTAGGCGAAGCCCTGCGCTAGTAACATCATCATCACCATCGCCATGCCATCGTGCTGACGGAACTCTCCCTCGTCCTCAACTGGATCAAGAGCTCGAGGGACGTCATCGTGCTGAACATGTGTTGAACATGGAGGTGCCGTACATTCGGTACTTGGATCGGTTGGATCGTGAAGACGTTCTACTACATCAACCGCGTCACTAAACGCTTCCACTTTCGGTCTACGAGGGTACATGGACACACTCTCCCGTCTCCTTGCTATGCATCTCCTAGATAGATCTTGTGTGATCGTAGGTAAAATTTTTGAAATACTGCATTCTCCAATAGTGGCATCCGAACCAGGTCTATGCGTAGATGTTATATGCACGAGTAGAACACAAAGAGTTGTGGGCGATAATAGTCATACTGCTTACCACCAATGTCTTACTTTGATTTGGCGGTATTGTGGGATGAAGTGTCCCGGACCGACATTACATGAATGTGTTCATGAGACTGGTTCTACTGACGTGCTTCGCACACAGGTGGTTGGTAGGTGTCTGTTTCTCCAACTTTAGTTGAATCGAGTTTGACTACGGTCGGTTCTTGTTGAAGGTTAAAACAGCAGACTTGACAAAAAATTGTTGTGGTTTTGATGCGTAAGTAAGAACGGTTCTTGATAGAAGCCCGTAGCAGCCACGCAAAACTTGCAACAACAAAGTAGAGGACGTCTAACTTGTTTTTGCAGGGCATGTTGTGATGTGATATGGCCAAGACGTGATGAGATATAAATTGTTGTATGAGATGATCATGTTTTGTAAAGTTATCGGCAACTAGCAGGAGCCTTATAGTTGTCGCTTTATTGTATGAAATGCAATCGCCATGTAATTGCTTTACTTTATCATTAAGCGGTAGCGGTAGTCGTAGAAGCAATAGTTGGCGAAACGACAATGATGCTACAATGGAGATCAAGGTGTCAAGCTGGTGACGATGGAGATTATGACGGTTCTTTGGAGAAGGAGATCAAAGGCACAAGATGATGATGGCCATATCATGTCACATATTTTGATTGCATGTGATGTTTATCCTTTATGCATATTGTTTTGCTTAGTCTGGCGGTCGCATTATAAGATGATCCCTCACTAAATTTCAAGGTATAAGTGTCCTCCCTGAGTATGCACCATTGCTACAGTTCGTCGTGCCGAGACACCACGTGATGATCGGGTGTGATAAGCTCTACGTTCACATACAACGGGTGCAAGCCAGTTTTTCACGTGCAGAATACTCGGGTTAAACTTGACGAGCCTAGCATATACAGATATGGCCTCGGAACAATAAGACCGAAAGGTCGAACATGAATCATATAGTAGATATGATCAACATAGTAATGTTCACCATTGAAAACTACTCCATCTCGCGTGATGTTCAGACATGGTTTAGTTGATTTGGATCACGTGATCATTTAGAGGGATGTCTAACTAAGTGGGAGTTCTTAAGTAATATGATTAATTGAACTTTAATTTATCATGAACTTAGTACCTAATAGTATTTTGCATGTCTATGTTGTTGTAGATCAATGGCCCGTGCTACTGTTCCTCTGAACTTTAATGCATTCCTAGAGAAAGCTAAGTTGAAAGATGATGGTAGCACTACTGCAGGTTGTGTTGGGGAACGTTGCAGAAAATAAAAAATTTCTACACTTCACCAAGATCAATCTATGGAGTCATCTAGCAACGAGAGAGAGTAGTGCATCTACATACCCTTGTAGATCGCGAGCGGAAGCGTTCAAGAGAACGCGGTTGATGGAGACGTACTCGCTGTGATCCAAATCACCGATGACCAAGTGCCGAACGGACGGCACCTCCGCGTTCAACACACGTACGGTTGGGGAAGACGTCTGCTCCTTCTTGATCCAGCAAGGGGGAGGGAGACATTGATGGAGATCCAGCAGCACGACGGCGTGGTGGTGGAAGTAGCGGGATCCCGGCAGGGCTTTGCCAAGCGCAAGCGGGGAGGAGAGGTGTTACGGAGGGAGAGGGAGGCGCCAGGAGCAAGGGTGCGGCTGCCCTCCCTCCCCCCTCTTTATATAGGGGCCTTGGGGGTGCCGGCCCTAGGAGATGCAATCTACAAGGGGGCAGCGGCCAAGGGGGTGGCTTCCCCCCCCAAGCCAAGTGGGGCGCCCCCACCCCTTGGGTTTCCAATCCTAGGCGCAGGGGAGGATCAAGGGGGCGCACTAGCCCACGAGGGGCTGGTTCCCCTCCCACTTCAGCCCATGGGGCCCTCCGGGATAGGTGGCCCCACCCGATGGACCCTCGGGACCCTTCTGGTGGTCCCGGTACAATACCGATGACCCCCAAAACTTTCCCAATGGCCGAAGCTGGACTTCCTATATATTAATCTTTACCTCCGGACCAATCCAGAACTCCTCGTGACGTTCGGGATCTCATCCAGGACTCCGAACAACTTTCGGGTTACCACATACTAATATCTCTACAACCCTAGCGTCACCGAACCTTAAGTGTGTAGACCCTACGGGTTTGGGAGACACGCAGACATGACCGAGACGACTCTCCGGTCAATAACCAACAGCGGGATCTGGATACCCATGTTGGCCCCCACATGCTCCTCGATGATCTCATCGGATGAACCATGATGTCGAGGATTCAGGTAATCCCGTATACAATTCCCTTTGTCAATCGGTACGTTACTTGCCCGAGATTCGATCGTCGGTATCCCAATACCTCGTTCAATCTCGTTACCGGCAAGTCACTTTACTCGTACCATAATGCATGATCCCATGATAAAACACTTGGTCACATTGAGCTCATTATGATGATGCATTACCGAGTGGGCCCAGAGATACCTCTCTGTCATACGGAGTGACAAATCCCAGTCTCGATCCGTGTCAACCCAGCAGATACTTTCGGGGATACCTGTAGTATACCTTTATAGTCACCCAGTTACGTTGTGACGTTTGGCACACCCAAAGCACTCCTACGGAATCCGGGAGTTACACGATCTCATGGTCTAAGGAAATGATACTTAACATTGTAAAAGCTTTAGAAAACGAACTACACGATCTTGTGCTAGGCTTAGGATTGGGTCATGTCCATCACATCATTCTCCTAATGATGTGATCCCGTTATCAATGCCATCTAATGCCCATATTCAGGAAATCATGACTATCTGTTGATCAACGAGCTAGTCTTCTAGAGGCTTACTAGGGACATGTTTATGGTCTATGTATTCACACATGTATTACGATTTCTGAATAACACAATTATAGCATGAATAACAGACAATTATCATGAACAAGGAAATATAATAATAAAACCATTTTATCATTGCCTCTAGGGCATATTTCGAACAGTCTCCCACTTGCACTAGAGTCAATAATCTAGTTACATTGTGATGAATCGAACACCCATAGAGTTCTGGTGTTGATCATGTTTTGCTCGCGGAAAAGGTTTAGTCAACGGATCTGCGACATTCAGATCCGTATGTACTTTGCAAATATCTATGTCTCCATCTTGAACATTTTCACGAATGGAGTTGGAGAGACGCTTGATGTGCCTGGTCTTCTTGTGAAACATGGGCTCCTTGGCAAGTGCAATAGCTCCAATGTTGTCACAGAAGAGAGTGATCGGCTCCGACGCATTGGGTATGACTCCTAGGTCGGTGATGAACTCCTTCATCCAAATTGCTTCATGCGCTGCCTCCGAGGCTGCCATGTACTCTGCTTCACATGTAGATCCCGCCAAGACGCTTTGCTTGCAACTGCACCAGCTTACTGCCCCACCATTCAAAATATACACGTATCCGGTTTGTGACTTGGAGTCATCCAGATCTGTATCGAAGCTAGCGTCGACGTTACCCTTTACGACGAGCTCTTTGTCACCTCCATAAACGAGAAACATAACCTTAGCCCTTTTCAGGTACTTCAGGATGTTCTTGACCGCTGTCAAGTGTTCCATGCCAGGATTACTTTGGTACATTCCTACCAAACTTACGGCAAGGTTTACATCAGGTATGGTACACAACATGGCATGCATGATAGACCCTGTGGTTGAGGCATAGGGGACAACACTCATCTTTTCTCTATCTTCTACCGTGGTGGGACATTGAGCTGAGCTCAATTTCACACCTTGCAACACAGGCAAGAACCCCTTCTTGGACTGATCCATATTGAACTTCTTCAATATCTTATCAAGGTATGTGCTTTGTGAAAGACCTATGAGGCGTCTCGATCTATCTCTATAGATCTTGATGCCTAATATGTAAGCAGCTTCTCCAAGGTCCTTCATTGAAAAACACTTATTCAAATAGGCCTTAAAGCTGTCCAAAAGTTCTATATCATTTCCCATCAAAAGTATGTCATCCACATATAATATGAGAAATGCTACAGAGCTCCCACTCACTTTCTTGTAAACGCGGGCTTCTCCATAAGTCTGCATAAACCCAAACACTTTGATCATTTCATTAAAGTGAATGTTCCAACTCCGAGATGCTTGCACCAGCCCATAGATGGAGCGCTGGAGCTTGCATACCTTGTTAGCATTCTTAGGATCAACAAAACCTTCCGGCTGCATCATATACAATTCTTCCTTAAGAAAGCCATTGAGGAATGCTGTTTTGACGTCCATTTGCCATATCTCATAATCATAGTATGTGGCAATTGCTAACATGATTCGGACGGACTTCAGCTTCGCTACGGGTGAGAAGGTCTCATCGTAGTCAGCCCCTTGAACTTGTCGATAACCCTTACCGACAAGTCGAGCCTTATAGATGGTAACGTTACCATCCACATCCGTCTTGTTCTTAAAGATCCATTTATTCTCTATCGCTCGCCAATCATCAGGCAACTCTGTCAAAGTCCATACTTTGTTTTCATACATGGATCATATCTCGGATTGCAAGGCTTCGAGCTATTTGTTGGAATCTGGGCCCGCCATTGCTTCTTCATAGTTCGAAGGTTCACCGTTGTCTAACAACATGATTTCTAGGACAGGGTTACCATAGCACTCTGGTGCGGAACTTGTCCTTGTGGACCTACGAAGTTCAGTAGCAACTTGATTTGAAGTTTCATGATCATCATCATTAACCTCCTCTCTAGTCGGTGAAGGCACCACAGAAACATTTTCTTGAGCTACGCTACTCTCTGGTTCAAGAGGCAATACTTCATCAAGTTCCACTTTCCTCCCACTTCTTTCGAGAGAAACTCTTTCTCCAGAAAGGACCCGTTCTTGGCAACAAAGATCTTGCCTTCGGATCTGAGGTAGAAGGTATACCCAATGGTTTCCTTAGGGTATCCTATGAAGACGCATTTTTCCAACTTGGGTTCGAGCTTTTCAGGTTGAAGTTTCTTGACATAAGCATCGCATCCCCAAACTTTTAGAAATGTCAGCTTAGGTTTCTTCCCAAACCATAATTCATACCGTGTCATCTCAACGGATTTAGACGGTGCCCTATTTAAAGTGAATGTAGCTGTCTCTAGAGCGTATCCCCAAAATGATAGCGGTAAATCAGTGAGTGACATCATAGATCGCACCATATCCAATAGAGTGTGATTACGACGTTCTGACACACCGTTACGTTGAGGTGTTCCAGGCGGCGTGAGTTGTGAAACGATTCCACATTTCCTTAAGTGCGTACGAAATTCATGAATTAAATATTCTCCCCCACGATCTGATCGTAAGAATTTTATCTTTCGGTCACGTTGATTCACTACCTCATTCTGAAATTCCTTGAACTTTTCAAAGGTCTCAGACTTGTGTTTCATTAAATAGACATACCCATATCTACTTAAGTCATCAGTGAGAGTGAGAACATAACGATAGCCACCGCGAGCCTCAACACTCATTGGACCGCACACATCAGTATGTATAATTTCCAATAAGTTGGTTGCTCGCTCCATTGTTCCGGAGAACGGAGTCTTGGTCATCTTACCCATGAGGCATGGTTCGCACGTGTCAAATGATTCGAAATCAAGAGACTCCAAAAGTCCATCTGTATGGAGCTTCTTCATGCGTTTGACACCTATGTGACCAAGGCGACAGTGCCACAAGTATGTGGGACTATCATTATCAACCTTGCATCTTTTGGTATTCACACTATGAATATGTGTAACATCACGTTCGAGATTCATTAAGAATAAACCATTCACCAGCGGGGCATCACCAAAACATATCTCTCATATAAATAGAACAACCATTATTCTCGGATTTAAATGAGTAGCCATCTCGCATTAAACGAGATCTAGATATAATGTTCATGCTCAAAGCTGGCACTAAATAACAATTATTGAGGTTTAAACCTAATCCAGTAGGTAAATGTAGAGGTAGTGTGCCGACAGCGATCACATCGACCTTGGAACCATTCCCGACGCGCATCGTCACCTCGTCCTTCGCCAGTCTCCGTTTATTCCGCAGCTCCTGTTTTGAGTTACAAATATGAGCAACCGCACCGGTATCAAATACCAAGGAGCTACTACGAGTACTGGTAATGTACACATCAATTACATGTATATCACATATACCTTTAGTGTTGCCGGCCTTCTTGTCCGCTAAGTATTTGGGGCAGTTCCGCTTCCAGTGTCCCTTTCCCTTGCAATAAAAGCATTCAGTCTGAGGCGTGGGACCATTCTTTGGCTTCTTCCCGGCAACTGGCTTACCGGGCGCGGCAACTCCCTTGTCGTCCTTCTTCTTACCCTTGCCTTTCTTGAACTTAGTGGTTTTATTCACCATCAACACTTGATGTTCCTTTTTGATCTCCACCTCCGCTGATTTCAGCATAGAATATACCTCAGGAATGGTCTTTTCCATCCCCTGCATATTGAAGTTCATCACAAAGCTCTTGTAGCTCGGTGGGAGCGACTGAAGGATTATGTCAACGACCGCGTCATCCGGGAGATTAACTCCGAGCTGAGTCAAGCGGTTCTGCAACCCAGACATTTTGAGTATGTGCTCACTGACAGAACTATTTTCCTCCATCTTACAACTGCAGAATTTGTCGGAGACTTCATATCTCTCGACCTAGGCATGAGCTTGGAAAACCATTTTGGGCTCTTCGAACATCTCATATGCTCCGTGTTGCTCAAAACGCTTTTGGAGCCCCGGTTCTAAGCTGTAAAGCATGCCGCACTAAACGAGGGAGTAACCATCAGCACGCTGCTGCCAAGCATTCATAACGTCTTGGTTCTCTGGGATGGGTGCTTCACCTAGCTGTGCTTCTAGGACATATTGTTTCCTGGCAGCTATGAGGATGATCCTCAGGTTCTGGACCCAGTCCGTATAGTTGCTGCCATCATCTTTCAGCTTGGTTTTCTCTAGGAACGCGTTGAAGTTGAGGTTGACATTAGCTTGGGCCATTTGATCTACAAGACATATTACAAAGATTTTAGACTAAGTTCATGATAATTAAGTTCATCTAATCAAATTATTTAATGAACTCCCACTCAGATTAGACATCCCTCTAGTCATCTAAGTGATACATGATCTGACTCAACTAGACCGTGTCCGATAATCACGTGAGACGGACTGGTCATCATCGGTGAACATCTCCATGTTGATCGTATCTTCCATATGACTCATGTTCGACCTTTCGGTCTCTTTGTGTTCCGAGGCCATGTCTGTACATGCTAGGCTCGTCAAGTCAACCTAAGTGTTTTGCATGTGTAAATCTGGCTTACACCCATTGTATGTGAACGTTAGAATCTATCACACCCGATCATCACGTGGTGCTTCGAGACAACGAACTTTCGCAATGGCGCACAGTTAGGGGGAACACTTTCTTGAAATTATTGTGAGGGATCATCTTATTTACTATCGTCGTTCTAAGCAAATAAGAAGCAAAAACATGATAAACATCACATGCAATCAAATAGTGACATGATATGGCCAATATCATATTGCTCCTTTGATCTCCATCTTCGGGGCGCCATGATCATCTTCGTCATCGGCATGACACCATGATCTCCATCATCGTGTCTCCATGAAGTTGTTCGCCAACTATTACTTCTACTACTATGGCTAACGATTTAGCAAAGAAGTAAAGTATTTACATGGCGTTATTCAATGACACGCAGGTCATACAATAAATAAAGACAACTCCTATGGCTCCTGCCGGTTGTCATACTCATCGACATGCAATTCCTGATTCCTATTACAAGAACATGATCAATCTCATACATCACATATATCATTCATCACATCTTTTGGCCATATCACATCACACGACACATGCCGCAAAAACAAGTTAGACGTCCTCTAATTGTTCTTGCATGTTTTTACGTGGCTGCAATAGGGTTCTAGCAAGAACGTTTCTTACCTACGTCAAAACCACAACGTGATATGCCAATTTCTATTTACCCTTCATAAGGACCCTTTTCATCGAATCCGATCCGACTAAAGTGGGAGAGACAGACACCCGCTAGCCACCTTATGCAACTAGTGCATGTCAGTCGGTGGAACCTGTCTCACGTAAGCGTACGTGTAAGGTCGGTCCGTGCCGCTTCATCCCACGATGCCGCCGAATCAAGATAAGACTAGTAACGGCAAGTAAATTGACAAAATCGACGCCCACAACATCTTGTGTTCTACTCGTGCATAGAAACTACGCATAGACCTAGCTCATGATGCCACTGTTGGGGAACGTTGCAGAAAATAAAAAAATTCTATGCTACACCAAGATCAATCTATGGAGTCATCTAGCAACAAGAGAGAGGAGTGCATCTACATACCCTTGTAGATCGCGAGCGGAAGCATTCAAGAGAACGGGGTTGATGGAGTCGTAGTCGCCGTGATCCAAATCACCGATGACCAAGTGCCGAACGGATGGCACCTCCGCGTTCAACACACGTACGGTTGGGGAAGACGTCTCCTCCTTCTTGATCTAGCAAAGGGGAGGGAGAGGTTGATGGAGATCCAGCAGCATGACGGCGTGGTGGTAGAAGTAGCGGGATTCCGGCAGGGCTTTGCCAAGCGCAAGCGAGGAGGAGAGGTGTTACGGAGGGAGAGGGAGGCGCCAGGAGCAAGGGTGCAGCTGCCCTCCCTTCCCCCTCTTTATATAGGGGCCTTGGGGGCGCCGGCCCTAGGAGATGCATTCTCCAAGGGGGGCAGCGGCCAAGGGGGTGGCTCCCCCCCAAGCCAAGTGGGGCGCCCCCCACCCCTAGGGTTTCCAACCCTAGGTGCAGGGGAGGCCCAAGGGGGGCGCACCAGCCCACCAGGGGCTGGTTCCCCTCCCACTTCAGCCCATGGGGCCCTCCGAGATAGGTGCCCCCACCCGGTGGACCCCCGGGACCCTTCTGGTGGTCCCGGTACAATACCGATGACCCCCAAAACTTTCCCGATGGCCGAAACTGGACTTCCTATATATTAATCTTCACCTCCGGACCAATCCGGAACTCCTCGTGATGTCCGGGATCTCATCCGGGACTCCGAACAACTTTCGGGTTACCGCATACTAATATCTCTACAACCCTAGCGTCACTGAACCTTAAGTGTGTAGACCCTACGGGTTTGGGGGACACGCAGACATGACCGAGATGACTCTCCGGTCAATAACCAACAGCGGGATCTATATACCCATGTTGGCTCCCACATGCTCCTCGATGATCTCATCGGATGAACCACGATGTCGAGGATTCAGGTAATCCCGTATACAATTCCCTTTGTCAATCGGTAGGTTACTTGCCCGAGATTCTATCGTCGGTATCCCAATACCTCGTTCAATCCCGTTACCGGCAAGTCAATTTACTCGTACCGTAATGCATGATCCCGTGACCAAACACTTGGTCACATTGACCTCATTATGATGATGCATTACCGAGTGGGCCCAGAGATACCTCTCCGTCATACGGAGTGACAAATCCTAGTCTCGATCCGTGTCAACCGAACAGATACTTTCGGGGATACCTGTAGTATACCTTTATAGTCACCCAGTTACGTTGTGACGTTTGGCACACCCAAAGCACTACTACGGCATCCGGGAGTTACACGATCTCATGGTCTAAGGAAATGATACTTAACATTGGAAAAGCTTTAGCAAACGAACTACACGATCTTGTGCTAGGCTTAGGATTGGGTCTTGTCCAACACATCATTCTCCTAATGATGTGATCCCGTTATCAATGACATCTAATTCCCATAGTCCGGAAACCATGACTATCTGTTGATTGACGAGCTAGTCTTCTAGAGGCTTACTAGGGACATGTTTGTGGTCTATGTATTCACACATGTATTACGATTTCCGAATAACACAATTATAGCATGAATAACAGACAATTATCATGAACAAGGAAATATAATAATAAGCATTTTATCATTGCCTCTAGGGCATATTTCCAACAGGTTGCTGCTATCACGACACTATGATCAGAGACCCTTCGATGAAACTGTGTGCGATGCCATAATCGCAAATGGTGGTGTAAAATAACCGTCAAAAAAGGTGCAAAACGTTTGCGATGGAGGATGCATCAAACATGGTTCAGGTTTTAGTTGTGTGTGCGATGCAGGGTATACGGTTCAGCTCAATTAACTGTTTGTGATGAGGAGGAACAAAAGAAACGGGCAGCCAGATGAAGGTGTGTGCGATATAGAACATATGGTTCACTCGGATGAACTGCTTGTGATTAGGCAACACAAAAGAAACGGGCAGCCAGATGAAGGTGTGTGCGATATACGGCATGCGGTTCACTCGGATGAACTGTTTGCGTTGAGACAAGAGAACAGAAATGGTTCAATATAACAAGATGTGTGTGATACGCGGCAAATAGGTCTGTAATCATAAGTGTGTGCGAAGACCGATAATAACACAGACGATTGCTTCTAGTAAGACGTATGTGATATGCTCTGTCTAGACAACATCTATTGGCCATTGGGGGACGGGCGGTCATCCGGATATGCCATAAGGATGCGAAGAGGCATCCTATCAGCAAGGACAAGCTGTTCCACCGGTAGCTCATGTAAGAGAACTCTCAAGTTTAGTGTGCTCAGGCTAGAGCAGCCATCAGATGGGTGACTAGATGGGAAGTTGTGTTGATGTTAAATTAACTGATAGGATGGGTCGTCTCTGTCAAATTAAATGACTAATACAACCCATCCCATTAGTTAATTTAACCTCGAGGTCCTTGTTTTTTTAACACATGTTAAAGAAGGTCTACCACGTTACTTTTTGACAATATGTGATATGTGGCATACTGTTGATCCATCTGACCTATTTGTGATGGAATAGGCCATGTGTGTTGTGGGCAAACGCTTGCTAGCATTCAACCATTTGCGATTGATGAATTCATCACCGACGGGTTCCCAAGTGTGGTCTGTGTTCATCTGATTATCATCTACTTCTTGTGCTAGCTCGATGTTCCTTCTATGCTAAGTTTCCATTAATAGATGGCATTTTATGAACATGCCACCGTTTCCTGTCATTTCCTCACTTGTTTCCCGCCACCCGACGATATGTGCATAGGCGGCGCGCGACGCACGGGGGCGACAAGCGCAGCCTGTAGCACATCCACCTTTTCCAAGCATGCCAACCCACCAAAGCGCTGCCTCTGCCATCAACCTCGTCGACAAGGAAAACGAGCAGGCGCCACGGCCTGTCGAGGCCGAGGCGCTCCCCGGCAATGCGATGGACGGCGTCGTGATGCGCGTCATCGCCAGGGTTGAGCAGACCTTTAGCACATGGCGCTTGAGCGCCCCAGATCAAGATAGGCATGTTAGCGCTGACATTCTGCAGCTCGCTGCACAACATCATCGATGGCGCGCCATAGAGCAAGCTAGGCGCGTCTGCGCCGATAGCCTGCGGCTCGCCACACGACGAGACCGTTGGAGCGTCACAGAGCGAGAGGCGCGTCACGCCGCACAGCAAGAGCGGATCCATCGATGCTTGCCTGTTGTCGACACGGTGTCGCAGCTGGGTACACGTCCCGTCCCCCATTCCTCGCCAAGAGTGGGCAGAGGCCCTCAGCGCCGTACTTGCACCAGAGGCCGGCCGCGCCGTACTTGCAATGAATGCCCGCCGCGCCATTTGCATGGGTGCCGCCATTCATCTTGTCCGCGACCCGCTGGATGCAAACGCGTTGGTCCGTAGGCTCGACTGCCTCCTTGGCCCAGGTGTCCACCTCGACGCAGTAGAGGAACATGGTCGTCGCATCCTCGAGCTGGTGATCTCTGATGAAATAGCCAACTTGGAGCTCGAGACCGCGCTCCAGATGTACCGCGAGCGTGTCGACCGCTTGGACGAACACATGCAGGAGTTCAGGCAGAGCCAAGAGCTGCCGTAGGCAAGGGCTGCTCGTCCTGGTCTCATGGACGCATTTTATTTTGTTGAGTCATTTTGACGTGGATAGGTATGTATTCACAGCAATCATAGTATTGCTCTGTTTATTGCTCTGTTTCAATGTGTGTACTCTGTTTTCCATTCTTATATGTTTTGTTTCAATGTATGTATATACGCTTTCCATTCTGTATATGTGGATGATAACAGCTAGATTCAAACTAGTATACAAAAACAGATAGAAAATGGAATTCATAATATAGGACAGCACTATTCTAATCATGGGATTAGAATAACTATTCTGATCACAGTCCGCTATATAGGGCCGCGGAGGTCCTCCCGAACTCCCGAAGTCACGGAGAAAAAAAAAAGAAAAACACCACACCCTGGTCCCCCACCTCCCCCGATCCAGCGGCGTCAAGCTCTCGCCCCTGCCACAACCGCCGCGCCGCCAGCCCGCTTCCGACCATCGCCGCGGCACCATCTGTCGGTGTACTAGAGTAGGGGTACCATAGTATCCCTAACTTGTGCACGGGTAGTCGCAGCACCCCGCGGCAAGGCTTGCCGGATGACCGCCAATATCCTCTGTGGTTCCTTAGGAGCCATTCAAGAACAAAGTATTTAAGCCAAGGAGACAAGTCCCCGGCAAGAGGAGCTTGCCGGGAAGGCCACTCAAGGCACAAGACCCCGGCAAGAGGAGCTTGCCGGGAAGGCCAACCAGGGCATCTCAAGGAACTTGCCGCGACGCGCCACGCGTCCCGGCAGGGTCCGGTGAGCGACAAGCTTCCGGACGCGACAAGACAACGGCCGCGGCAAGGCGCTTGCCGCGGCGAGCAACCACTCTGTACCCACGCTTCAGCGCATCCACCAACGTGTCGCTCTGGGACCCTTCCAGGCGTACGTGGCGGGAGGCTGTGCAGCCAGGGGTACACTGTGGCAAGCGGCGCTGACAAGATCGCCATCGTGGCGAGCGGTGGCGTCCCTGACGGTCCCTTTTCTGCACTGTTTGGGCGACGTAGATAGGCATTTAATGCCCTTGTCCCCTGCCATCAGGGTTAGGTAGGATACACTGTACAGGTAGCTGTACCAACCGCAACACCTTTTCCATTTTTGCCCTTGCCTACGTTGCCACCTGTCGGTGACCCCATGAGCATATAAAAGGAGGCCCATGCGCAACGTAGGGGGGGAACAGCAGAACACTCACGCTCGGTCTCGTTAGCTGCTGGTGCGTACTGTAGCACTCAGCGCTCCCGAGCAAGAACTCAATACAACCCACAAAGCAGCAGTAGGAGTATTATCTCTCCGGAGAGCTCCGAAGCTGGGTAAACTGCTCGTGTGCCTCGCCTCGATCTGCTCTTCGTGCGACCTCCGCCCCCCCCCCCCCCCCCCCCCCGCCGAACCGAAAAGGGGCTCCGTCCCCATAGGTGCTCGCGGATCAGTTTCCCCGACATCTTTGGCACGCCAGGTAGGGGGCGTCGAGGTTGTGTGAACCTGATCCGGTGTTCACACGAGCTAGATCTTCATCATCTTCATCGACATGCCGCCGAAGAAGAAGGCTTCGGAGGCGGCTGCTCCGTCCGCGACAGACCCACCGCCGCCAGAGCAAACGGCTGGTGGGGAAGATGCTGGCGGAAGAACGGGCGTCGACGAGGGAGCCCATGGTGCCGCCAGGTCCAAGGACAAGGCTACGCTGCCCATCGGCGGTGTAGCCGGCTCCCACGATGACCGAGCGTCCGTAGATGCACCGCGCCCATCTCAGGAGGCGCAGGACCGGCAGCGCCGTGGTACTCACGGTACCATACGCTCGCTGGACCCAGATTGAGCTGGCGGATCTCGGGATGCTCCAGGCCAGCATGCGCGCCAACGTGCTGGCGCGAGCGAGGCACGGTCGCCTGGACGGGATATTGCTCCTTCTAACGCAGTTAGAAGTCCGAGCATATCCCGCTCTCGCACCGTTCACCACCGCTACCCACCACTCCAGCAGAAGCTTTGGCGCGAGCTCAACTGCTCCTAGACTTCCCTCCAACACCAGACAAGATCGACGACTGGAGGGCCACCATTCAGAGTCTCATCGGCTTCGCCAACGGCGACACTCCACGGCAGCCGACCACATCGCAGCCGCGGCAAGCCAGCCAGGTGCGAGCCGATGGCGACAAGACCGGTGGGGGTGCAACCACCGTGCACTCTCCGCCCTGAAGACCAAGATCGCCGACTCGCCGGGTCCATCGCGACAGCGACTCCACCGCTTCATCAGATCCGCGAGCTCGCCGCGATCAGCGCCAAGTTCTTCACAAACGACAGCAAGAAGACGCTCGTACTCGCATCGAGCGCCGAAGAGAAGCGCGGCGTCAATCAGACCGGCGCGCTGGGCCCACTGTCGACATGCATGCGCCAGGGGAACCAGGCGACCTGCCGTATGCGGTAGGTTGCCCTACGTTTACTCGTGAGCTGCGGCAAGTCCAATGGCCCAGCACGAAGAATTTCAAGCAGAGAAGTACGACGGTAGGTTGCATCCGTCGGAGTTCCTCGGCAACTACACCATCGCGGTGCAGGCTGCTGGGGGGCGAGACGACAAGATCTTTGCCAACTACTTCCCGCTGGTGCTCAAACCCAACGTCAGGTCCTGGCTCATGCACTTGCCGGAAAACTCCATATCTTCCTGGGCAGACCTATGCCATCAGTTTGTCGGCGCCTTTACGGGCAGCCACAAACCTCATGGCCAGGAGAGTGACCTTCACCTGCTTGCCCAGAAGGAAGGAGAGCCCTTGCGCAAGTACATCCAGAGATTCAGCCAAGTGCAACGCAACATCCCGGATGTCCACCCTGCCGCGGTCATCAGCGCGTTCCACTAGAACGTGCGTAACCGCAGGATGCGGGAGGAGATGGCGATGTGCAAGATCAGAGACGTCAGCGAGCTGTATGCCCTAGCCGACAAGTGTGCATGTGCTGAGGAAGGGAGGAAACTCCCCGGAGAGGATGCAGGAGCAGGAGGATCTGACAGCGAGGATACTGCCCCGGCAAAGAAAAACCGGCGGCGGAACAACAGGAAGAGGAAAGGCAAAGATGTGCTAGTTGTTGAGCAGTCCGGCAACGAAGGTGGCGCCAAGAAAGCCAAAGCTGGTAGCTCCGGCAAGGAGGTTGCCGCGTGCGCCAACTGCCAGGCTGTGGCGGCCGCCGACAAGCAAGATGGCGCCAACAAACAGTACTGCAAGATCCACCGCACCAAGGGCCATGACCTCCAGAGCTGCAAGAAGGTTGAGCAGCTTGTCGAGCTGCAAAAGGCCGAGTACGAGCGATGCGACAAGGAGAAGGCCCAAGAGGTGCTGGGGGATCCGGTACGAAGCGCACCGGCCGGGGAGGACGCCGCGGCAAGGCCAAGCAGCGGCAAGGAGACAGACCTCCCCGCGGTCGCGACAAGGATGAAGATGACGACGACGACGAAGACATGGATGATGATGAGACCAGTGAGCAGGAGTTCCAGAAAGCCACAGAGTTCTTGTGCGTTGACGGCGGTGCTTCTCTGCATACTTCACACCGCCAACTCAAGCAGTGGGTGCAGGAAGTCAATGCGGCAGAACCACCCGTTGAGTCACGCAAGCTTCTGAAATGGTCCAGCACGCCTATCATCTTTGATATTGAGGACCACCCTGATCGCACAACTGCTGTCGGGTGCTTGCCGTTGTTGGTTTCACCAACTATCCGCAACCTCAAGGTCACGAAGATGCTAGTTGACGGCGGGGCCGGCTTGAACCTGATCTCCTCCGTTGTGCTCCGGAAACTCCAAGTCCCTGACAGCGAGCTCGAAGAGACCGACACATTCCAAGGAATCAACCCGGGAAGGAGCAAGCCAAAGGGGAAGATCACGCTGTCGGTGACATTTGGCAGCGAGCTAAACTTCAGGACTGAGAGGATCACTTTTGACGTTGCCGATTTTCCATTGCCTTACAATGGAATTCTCGGTCGTCCAGCGCTCGCCAAGTTCATGGCGGCCTCTCACTATGCGTACAACATGCTGAAGATGCCAGGCCCGATAAGTTTCATCTCTGTCCCTGGCGACAAGAAAGATGCTCTTATCTGTGCCGACCAGATCTACCGGGAAGCAGCAGCCGCAACGGATCGTGAGACACTTGCCGCTGAAGCTCCCGGGGGGAAGAAGAAGACCAAGTCCGGCAAGAGTTCTGATGCCCACTCCGGCAAGCGCACCTCTTCGGAGTGCTGCGCTACCGTCGAGGACGCACCATCGAGCTCCGCCGGCAAGTGTAAGAAGACAATGGCAGCTCCGCCAGCGACCAAGAAGGTGTCCGCCAAGGAGGACGGCACTGGTGGTACTTTCGCCATCAGTGCCACTCTCAACCCTAAATAGGAAAGCGCGCTCATTGCTTTCCTGCGGGCGAATGTCGATGTGTTTGCGTGGCAACCGTCTGACATCCCCGGTGTTCCCAGGAAAGTAATTGAGCACCACCTTGCCGTCTGTCCTCATGTGCGGCCCGTCAAGCAGAAAGTCAGAAAGCAAGCAGTGGAGCGCCAAGAATTCATCGCAGAAGAGATCAAGAAGTTGGAAGCAGCAGGCCTTGTCAGAGGAGTGCTCCATCCTACGTGGTTGGCCAATCCTGTAGTCGTGCGCAAGGCAAACGGGAAATGGAGGCTTTGTATCGACTTTACCGATGTCAATAAAGCTTGTCCCAAAGACCCATTTCCCTTGCCGCGCATCGACCAGATTGTTGACTCCACGGCCGGATGTGACTTGCTTTCATTTCTTGACGCATACTCAGGGTACCATCAGATCTTCATGGCAGAAGAGGATGAGGAGAAAACCGCATTCATCACCCCCTGTGGCACGTACTGTTTCATACGGATGCCTTTCGGTTTGAAGAATGCTGGTTCAACATTTGCAAGGGTAGTCCATACTGCTTTTGAACCGCAAATACATAGAAATGTGGAAGCCTACATGGACGACATAGTGGTCAAGAGCAAGGATAAGGCAACTCTGATTCAGGATTTAAACGAGACTTTTGCAAATCTGCGCAAGATCCGCCTCAAGCTCAACCCCGAGAAGTGCGTGTTTGGAGTCCTTTCCGGCAAGCTTCTCGGGTTCTTCGTGTCTCAGCGGGGAATTGAAGCCAACCCCGACAAGATCAAGGCCATTGAGCAGACTGAAGCACCGAAGCGCGTCAAGGATGTACGGAGACTTGTCGGCTGCGTGGCGGCTCTCAGCAGGTTTATCTCTAAGTCTGCTGAGCGCGCCCTGCCGTTTTTCAAAATTTTGAAAAAGGCAGGTCCAATGAAATGGACTCCGGAAGCGGAGGATGCGCTGCAGGACTTGAAGAGATACCTGTCCTCCACTCCAATACTTGTCGCACCT
This sequence comes from Aegilops umbellulata, assembly GCA_032464435.1. NCBI lineage: Eukaryota > Viridiplantae > Streptophyta > Magnoliopsida > Poales > Poaceae > Aegilops > Aegilops umbellulata. The sequence goes on from CP136059.1 coordinate 33,448,771, forward strand.
AAGCCACAAGAGAAGTTGCTGCTGTATCTGGCGGCAACCAATCAAGTGGTTAGTGCTGCGTTAGTAGCGGAGAGGGAGGCAGATGATGAGCCAGCGACCATGGCGAGCGCATCCAGTGACAAGCAGGGGGCTTCCCCGACAAGCTCTGGTCCCGGCAAAGATGGATCTGCGCAGGTGCCCGAGGAGATACAGAAGAAAATGGTGCAGCACCCAGTCTACTTTGTCAGTTCCCTTCTACAGGGGGCTAGGTCAAGGTACTCTGGTGTGCAGAAATTGCTTTTCGGCCTTCTCATGGCCTCGAGAAAGCTGTGCCATTACTTCCAAGCACATGAGATAACAGTTGTCACTCGTTTTCCGCTGAAGAGGATACTGCAGAATCCAGAAGCAACATGCAGGATTGTTGAGTGGGCACTGGAACTGTCAAGCTTTGGCCTCAAGTTTGAGAGCACTTCGACTATCCAAAGCAGAGCATTGGCAGAATTCATAGCAGAGTGGACGCCAACACCAGATGAAGAAATTCCAGAAACGAGCATCCCCGTCAAGGAAGCAAGCAAAGAGTGGCTGATGTACTTTGATGGTGCTTTCTCGCTGCAAGGCGCCGGTGCTGGCGTACTGCTTGTCGCACCCACCGGAGAGCACCTTAAGTACGTAGTCCAGATGCACTTTCCCAAGGAGCAAGCAACAAACAATACTGCAGAGTATGAGGGATTGCTTGCCGGTCTCAGGATCGCGGCAGACCTTGGGATCAAGCAGCTCATTGTCAGGGGTGACTCGCAGCTTGTCGTCCGCCAAGTGAATAAGAGTTATCAGAGTCCGTTGATGGAAGCTTACGTTGATGAAGTGAGGAAGCTAGAAGAGCACTTTGTTGGCCTACAGATGGAACATGTTCCAAGGGCTTAGAACGACATTACCGATGGCCTGTCAAAGTGCGCAGCACTTAAGTTACCTGTGGAACCAGGGATCTTTGTGCTCAAGCTGACTCAACAGTCTGTGACGCCATCAACTGGACAGAGCAAGAAGAGGAAGTTAATTTCTGGTGACTATTTTCCGGCAGAGCTTCCCGAAGCCGCCGCCAAAAAGGTCCCCAAGATCAACACCAAGAGTGCTGGGGAGCAGTCTGCTCCGGCAAACCCCAGGGTTTGTTCCGTTGAAGCAGACGCTCCCGACAAGTTTTGCTCCGGCAAGCTTGCCGGGGAACGTCAAGCTCCGGCTGAGCCGCAGTTTCTCGCCGTAGAAGCGGATGTTCCCATAGCAGCAGATGTGCCTTTAGTCCTTGTTGTCGAGCCACAAGCTCCATCATGGGCACAGCAGATCGTTCGTTTCCTTCAGACAGGAGAACTTCCCGAAGAGCAAGAAGAAGCGGAAAGAGTAGCCCGACAGTCAAGTATGTACCAGTTTGTCGACAACGCACTGTACAGAAGAAGACTCAACGGTGTGAAATTGAAGTGTATTCACCGGGAAGATGGACAGAAGCTGTTGGCAGAGATACATGGAGGCATATGTGGTCACCACATTGGCGCAAGAGCGCTTGCCGGCAAAGCTTTCCGGCAAGGTTTCTTTTGGCCGACAGCCCTCCAGGATGTAACTGCACAAGTAACCAAGTGTGAAGCGTGCCAGTTTCATTCCAAGCAGATACGCCAGCCAGCTCAAGCTCTCCAGACGATCCCTTTATCCTGGCCATTTTCGGTCTGGGGGCTCGACATCCTCGGCCCCTTCCCCCGAGCAGTCGGGGGCTTTGAGTACTTGTACATCGCAATCGACAAGTTCACAAAGTGGCCGGAAGTGGAGGCAGTGAGGAAGGTGACAGCACAGTTAGCAATCAAGTTCTTCAGGTCGATTGTTTGCCGCTTCGGGATCCCTAACAGGATCATCACCGACAACGGTACGCAATTCACGAGCCGCACCTTCATGCAGTACATCCAAGATCTTGGCGCCAAGGTCTGCTTCGCTTCTGTTGCTCACCCCGGGAGCAACGGTCAAGCGGAGAGGGCAAATGCTAAAGTGCTGCGTGGACTCAAGACCAGGACTTTCGACAGGCTGCACAAGTGCGGAAGAAACTGGATTGAAGAGTTGCCGGTGGTTCTTTGGTCGATCAGGACGACGCCAAATCGAGCCACTGGCCAGACACCTTTCGCTCTAGTCTATGGAGCAGAGGCAGTTCTCCCCATGGAACTCGTATACGGGTCGCCTCGAGTGCTCGCTTATGATGAGCTTGAGCAAGAGCAGCTGCGACAAGATGACGCGCTGCTCCTTGAGGAAGACCGTCTTCAGGCTGCTGTACGAGCTGCTCGCTACCAGCAAGCTTTGCGCCGCTACCATAGCCGCAAAGTTAACGCCAGAAGTCTCGAGGAAGGCGACCTTGTTCTTCGGCGCGTTCAGTTCGCCAAGAATTCCAACAAGTTGACGCCGAAGTGGGAAGGCCCTTATCGGGTGAAACGAGTCACTAGGCCTGGCGCTGTCCGCCTTGAGACCGAAGATGGCATTCCGGTGAGCAACTCCTGGAACATTGAGCATCTTCGTAAGTTTTACCCGTAAGGCGCGGTTGCCGGACCCTGCTCCGGCAACCATCTTTTGTACAAGTCTTGCCGCTGTTGCATGTAATCCTTTGTACAAAGCCAGGCGCAGACCATGTGCATAAATAAAGCTCATGTGCTCCGCACACCTTGTCAATTTCATGCTTTTTATTTTTTGCATGAGTTATCTGACACTTTGTGCAGCGAACACCCCGGTAAGCAATAACGAGCCATAAGGCTCCATGTCATTATTTTCTCTACTTCCTTTTTTCTCAAGGAAATGAAGGTCCCTTCGCCCACAAGTTCGCCGGAGGGGAAGGGGAAGATAATGGCATGGACCAGGCGTCGTTCAAGAAAGTTTCGCCTTGCCGGGAAGCAAACGACAGAAAAGCTAAGTTGCCAAAGTTTGAGCAATCAGATGTTTTTAAATTTTTTAAGTTATCTTCCTTGAACGACCATGCTTTGTATAGAAAACATGTGCGCGAAGGAACCGACTCGTGGCTAGTTGCGCCCTTACTTTGTTTCGAGTTCGCTCAACAGTTTAAGTGTGCTGCGACTAGAGTCGCGCCCTTACTTTGTTTCGAGTTCGCTCAACAACTTAAGTGAGCTGCGGCTCGTTACGACAAGGTTTCTTGTCGGCAACGGCACTGCCAGCAGGCTGCTGACGTCCCGCACTCAGCGCTCGCGGCAAGGGTGCCCGCGCCGGCAAGTTCCCTAAAAGCGTAGGGCAAAAACATACAAAGGAAGGAATCAAGTAAAGGAAATAACATTGCAATTGCTACCCAAAATAAAGTTATATATTACAAGATAGCTTGTCGCGGCTCTAATAGACTGTTTTCATAACATGATTAGCAACGACAAGAAAAGAAGAAAACGGGCGGCCTAGTCCACGCGATCGCCCTCAACCCTCTTGATCCCACTCACCTTGTCCACAATGGGTGCGACAAGGTCCTTGAGCGCCTCCAGATCAGCTTCCGCCGGCAGGGATCTGAGGACATTGGTGAGGTTGAGGCCCGGGTTGCGGAAGGCTACCTTCACCAACACTTTTTGAAGAGCTCCTGCGCAGATCTTGTGCGACTCGTCGGCCAGCTGCTTTGGGATCCTCTCCCGGAGTCGCTGGAGGGCCGTCGCCAGTTTTTTTATAAATATTGGAATTCTCTATTTTTGTAAATTGGACTTCTTGGTTTATTTCATTTAGTAATGGAAAAATCCTAGTTTTGTATAAATATTGAACCGGTCCATTATTAAAATTTGAACTTCTAGAGTTTTTTGTTTCTGAAACATTGAAAATCTTTTTTTGTGAATTTTGAACTTCTCTATTTTAAAAAATTGAACTTCTTGTTTTTTTATTTTTGAACTTCTTGTTTTTCATTCATTAATTACAAGAAAAATATGAATTTTGTATAAACATCGAACTACTACTTTTTCTAATTTGGACTTCTTGGTTTTATTTCTTTTAGTAACGGGAAAAATCCTAGTTTTTTTGTAAACTTGTTTTACTATATTTGAATGTGTGCTTTTTATATTCGACCTCCTCACATCATTTACTTGTAAATGGTATTTTCTGTCGCGTGAATTTATATGAACTTCTAGGTAAAACTAGTTTTTTGGCAAAATGAAATACTTCACTTTGTATATTTTCTAAGACGCGGCTTTGATTTTTTTCTGAAAAAAAACATCCCTTTTGTGCGTAAGAAAATACTTTGCTTTTTGTTTCTAATTTTTGCATGTTGAACTTTTAGGGCGGATGGGTGTCCATGCAAGCATCGAACTTCTTTGTTTTTTAAAATTGAACTGCTCATTTTTTTCTTTTTCGTCTTGAACTCTTTTTCATCCACGTCCATTTTTCTGAGTTTTTTCTGTCTAACCAATGAACTTTTGTTGTTCGTGTCTTTGAACTTCTTAAGTGTTCTTACTTTCTCCAAAAAAATGAACATGATTACATCCTTTTTTTAACTATTCAAAATAATATTATTTGAATGTCTACATTCCATTTGATCTTACCAGTTTCTGTCACATGCATACTCCCCACTTTGTGTTTTCTTGTGCATTCTTGACAGACCAACAAAACTTGCAGCAAGCAAAAGAATCAGAAACACAATAATACAAAATCCTTTTTCAAGCTTCTTTTACATTTCCAAATCCTTCTTGCCTCTTTTGATTTTGCACGCACGGATCGGACCTGATATACAAAACAAAATGAAGGAAGAGTAGCATTTTTTTTAGAAAGTGATTTGCTGCATGTGTTACTACTGACTATTTTCAGAGGAAATAATTTGCAATCTGCAACCACTTCATCCATCTTCCTTCTCAAACTCACATGCTTGAACTGCTGCATCTGGACGCCACGGGGCCAAACAAGAACTGTGTGCACGAGACCGGGGACGGGGGGCAGAGCATCTGGATCAAGGCGGCGCTCGTCGTGGGGGACATTGTCTAGAGGAGTAGCTGGGCGCGGCGAGGGGAGACTGGGCGGCATGGGTCCATCATGGTGGGGTCCACCACCGCATAGGTCTGTCAAGGTGGCGGCTGACGGCGGGATCCGATGCGAGAGCGGCTGCCAAAGGCGATGGCGCGATGGTGGCAGAGCAGCTATGACGGCCCGCAAGCTCATCTTCAGCGAGGCAGGAGAGGTAATAAGGTCACGGTGGCGGGTGGAAGAAGTCCGCGGCAGCAGGTGGATGAAGGACGCATGGTGGGAGGATCCCGGTGGTTGTTGCGTGGCAGCAGGATCCCGACGATGGGAGATGGGGCGGTGGCGCGATCCCGGTGCCTGCGGCACGATCCCCATCATGGAACGATGCGTGCGGCACGATACCCATCGTGGGACAGTGGCGGCGGTGCGATTCGGGGCGAGGTACGGCTCTGAGGCCGGTTGGTAGAGGTGGGAGGTGCACCGGAGCAAGGGGCGGCGGTGGAAGGAAGTCTGGTGGCAGGCCGGAGGTTCCAGGGCTGCGCCATCGTTGGGGAGGAGGGAAGGGGCCGCGCTGCTATTGGGGAGGAGGGGACGAGGCCCGCTGCCGTTGGGGAGGAGGCCGCGCCGCCGTTTGGGGAGGAGGGGATGTGGGGCGCCGACCGCGCGGGGATGAGGCGCTGTGCTGTGGGGATGTGGGTCGGGGATGGGGGCCGAGAGGTGGGAAGAGTGGGAGGTGGGGTTTGGTTTTTGTTTTTAGATCTCAGGAACCAACGATCGGCCCTATATAAGCCTGTTATGATCCAAATAACCATTCTAATCCTGGGATTAGAATAGTGCTACTCTATATATATACTAGCAAAAGAGCCCGTGCGTTGCAACGGGAGGAAGCAATATGATACACCCCTAACCCAATAATCATGATTTAAGGCCCCAACATTACATCTCTCTCTCTCTCTCTCTCTCTCTCTCTCTCTCTCTCTCTCTCTCTCTCTCTCTCTCTCTCTCTCTCTCTCTCTCTCTCTCTCTCTCTCTCTCTCTCTCTCTCTCTCTCTCTCTCGGCATAAGATGAACATCAACTTTCTTTTTTCCATGCAATGTTTTGTAGAGGCATGCATGTATGGTTATTGCCGGCTTCTTTTGTCTTCAATCTGATTATGATAAGATGTCCATTTGCAACTTGGATTGGCATCAGTATGGAAAAATACCAATTGTGCGCTACTAATTACAATTATTAAATAAGTATAATAACATCATATTCAGATTGTACACGTCACTATTGATTAAAACTACACCAAAAATATAATTTTAAAAATGTTAAATAGTTAAAATAACATCATATTCAGATTCTACACATTTTTCTAATTAAAATTCATATATAATAATTTAAATTGGAATAACGGTTTAGAAGATATGATTTTTTATAAGCATTTATCACTTATAGTTGAATTGCGAATTAATTAATAGAAACAGTAGGGAGTTCTGTGGAAAAAAGAAAAACGATTCGTTTTTACTTAAATGCGAACTACGAGTTTATTTCACGAAAACAGAGGGGGTTTCTAATTTTTTTTTAAAATGATTCGGTTTTGTCACTTAAGTCCGGACTGCGGGTTGATTTCAGGAAACATAGGTTTTTTTTGTAAACATGCCCGTGCCGGAAAAAAAAGTTGACGCGCTTTTCTGCAAAATAAACGCCAATTGTCACGATTAGGTTGTCCAGATAGAGAATAAGTTTGATTCATTAGGACGGGGCGGCGTGAGCCGCGGGTCGACGGCTGCAGGGCGGGGCAGCGCGAGCCCGGGGGAAGATGGCTGCAGGGAGGGTCGACGTGAGCCGCGGGTGGATGGCTGCAGTGCGGGGGCGGGCGCGTCGACGACAGCTGCTCGGCGTGGTGGCGCCTTGCGCTCGGTGGACAGAGGTGTGCCGTGAGCACGGGCAAGCTTCAAGACGACTGCGGGTGGGCACGCGACCCAAGCATGCAGCGGGCGCGCCCGGCGGGGCTGGCGTGCGAGATCGTGGGTGCGGTGGACGCGGCCGGACATTTTTGCCGGACATTTTTTGGGATAGTCTGTCGCGTTGGGCGCCTCGGACAAAAGCCCAACATGCACGTTCGTTGTTTAAGCGTAAACAGATAAAATCCGAACAAAACGGACATTTTTTTTAGTCTGGCGTTGAAGTTGGCCGATAGTCAATCAATACGAAGAGAAACAAATAAAGCCAAATCCCACCTAAATAAATATCTAGCATATGAACCATGTCCTTGCATGTGCGCCACACGTCCTCGTGGAGCTACCGCACCTGCGCACCGCACGACACAGGCCTATCTTATCTAAGCCACACCACCGTCCCAACCACCACCATTCGTTTTCTATTCCATTCTCATACCCACAACCGTAGAGCAGCAGAGCAGCCGCAGCTCCTCCCCCCACTTTTCTGTTCATCTTCGCCATAGGCCCTCGTTCGGATAGCGGGAGCAGCACAGGACGGCGACCTTCAGCTCCCCTCGAGGCCGCCTCCCCCTGCCTGCTCCAACCGCGCAAGCAGGCCAAGACGACTCCCGTCCCCTCTCTCATCCTCTGAAGCCCTTCTCTCTCTAATCTCTCTCACACATTTTCTCCAGGGATCTCGGCATGGAGACGCCGCCTCTCTGTCTCGATTTGTCCGCCGTCGGTTCCATGCCGTAGCAGCCGGATCCGTCGCGTGCGCTATGCAGGTTGCTTCTGCTGTCCTCCACGGAGCCCGCCATGGAGATCGCCGTTTCTCCGTGTCAATCCATCCACCGCTGGTGTCCTCCAGGGATACGGCCCACCTCTCCCGTCTCGATCCGTCCGCCGTCGGATCCACGGCGGAGCAGCCGAGATCCTCGCCCAGGCGAGCGCCGGTTCGTCCGTCGAACATAGCGTACAGGCAGAAGCAAATACGTAGTGTGGGTTGAATAACACAATCCACATGGGCTTTTCTATAAAAATACCTATGACCGACGACCAGAAACCCAATTTTCTTTATTATTAGGTAAAGATATATATATATATATATATATATATAATTATATAATTATCACATATACATGATGATACTTAACTACTAGGTACAATGCATAAAATTGAAAACGAACAATACTTAAACTAATAATCCGTCCTTGGGCCAGTATTCTGGCATACCCTCGCCAGCAGCTCCCTGGTGCGCGGTGTCTTCCCAGTGCGGAGGCAGTACTCCGCCTCGTAGCGCTTGACGTACCGATCTGCCTCTTGCTGGCGGACGTGGGCGAACGATCTTGCCATTTCGTTGGGCACCCACCGGAGCTCCTCGTCGGTGGGACGCTAGAGCTTATCGACCCACCTCCATGCAGCAACGAGGCGCCCAGCGCCTATGACCTTCCTCGCGAAGTACCCGTCTTCGTACACCTCCTCGGTACGACGACGCGCCCGCCCCCAAAGCTCCGCCGCCTCCTTTTTTCAGGCGGCATCACGGGCTTCACAGCCCGCCTGGTACCTGGCTTCCTCCTCCACCATCTCCTTCTTGAACGCCACTTGTCTAGCTTTCTTTTCCAGTGGCAGCGAGTCCCATAGACAAAGATTGTATCGGCCCCAAAACCAATCCAAAGTTAGGGGGGTCCGGCGCAACCTCATCAGGCGGCACATAAGGGTCCTCGTAGCTGCTAATCGAGTGAGCGTCCTCGGGGGGCGGCGACTCCTCGACGACGCGTGGGCAGACCAGCGGCGTTATGGCAAAGATTTGGGAGAGAGGGATAGAGAGGGCAAGCGAGGGGAGGATGTAGATGAGAATGCAGGCGGGACGACGTGAGCAAGGTAGTATTTATTGGCGGCCGGAATCTAGATCGACAGGGACAATACACACACCGGTCGCCGGAATTTACGAGTACTGTAGTTTAAATTACACACGATTCCCACAACAAAATCCGTGTGTGAACAAAATGGCTCACGGTTTCAAATACAGAACCGTGTATGAATAATGATCCCCGCCACTCACCTACCAAATATCGAGCCACGAGAAAAGTGCCAATCATGTGGGGGGGCGGTTGTCTTGCCAGATCTTTACATTTTCTTTTTTGAACACCAGATATTTACATCGTTTGATGATTTTTTTATCTCGCATACAAGTACACAAAAAAATGATTTTTCAAACCGTTATGGTTAGGCGTTGCATGTAGATGTAGTTCAAATTTGAATTACATTCATTAAATGGCTAGAAAATCACTTAACTATCTTTAAAAGGTCAAATGACCCCTGAAAATTTCCAAATTTTCACATTGTATTGGTGCATGTTAAACATAGAAAAAAATTGAAGGCCGTAAGAGGAAGCTATCACTCGTTCGTCATCAAACATGCATTGTTCCCTCTCGGAACCACGAACCTTCTAGTGACTTGCTCCAGTTTGTGAGGGGGTGTGTCCAAACTTTCATCAAACAGGCCAATTTTTTACCACATCATCTTGGTGGCATGACATTAAATCAAGCAAGGTTTCATGTTTTTCTGATCATTTTTAAACTTTTTGGAACTAAAATGTCATGGCACTCCATGCATGTTCCCATACCGTGAGACCAATATGTTTGAGAATTCTTTCTAATTTACTGCACATGGAATTAACTCGCACACAAGTACACAAATATGATTTTTCAAACCGTTATGGTTAGGCATTGCATGTAGATGTAGTTCAAATTTGAATTATGGTCATTAAATGGATAGAAAATCACTTAAATGACTTTAAAAGTTCAAATGACCCCTAGAATTTTCCAAAATTTCATATTACAGTTGTAGTAGTGCACCTTAGACGTAGAAAAAAATTGAAGGTCATAAGACGAAACTATCTCCCGTTCGTCATCAAGCATGCATTGTTTCCTCTCGGAAACACGAGCCTTCTAGTGAGTTGCTCCGATTTGTGAGGGGTTTGTGTCCAAACTTTCGTCAAACATGCCAATTTTTTTACCACATCATCTTGGTGGGAGGACATTACATCAACCAAGGTTTCATGTGTTTCTGATTTTTTTTTAATTTTTTGGAATTAAAATGCCATGTCACTCCATGCATACGTATGCATGTGTCCATCTCGTGAGACAAATATGTTGAAAATTCCTTCTAATTTACTGCACATGGAATTAACTCGCACACAAGTACACAAATATAAGTTTTCAAACCGTTTTGGTTAGCCGTTGCATGTAGATGTAGTTCAAATTTGAATTACGGTCATTAAATGGCCAGAAAATCACTTAAATGTCTTTAAAAGATCAAATAACCCCTAGAAGTTTCCAAAATTTCATATTACAGTTGTAATAGTGCATGTTAGACGTAGAAAAAAATTGAAGGTCGTAAGACGAAACTATCTCCCGTTCGTCATCAAACATGCTTTGTTCCCTCTCGGAACCACGAGCCTTCTAGTGAGTTGCTCCGATTTGTGAGGGGTGTGTGTCCAAACTTTCATCAAACATGCCAATTTTTATACCACTGTCGGATTTCGGGTTCTGGCAAACCCCTTGACGTTCGAACACTGGGGTGCGCACGAAGATCTCTCCTCCCTCTAGCTCTCACCCTCACCGCGATCTCAAGGCTCAGCGTGTCGAGCCCACAGAACAAGAGACACAAGGTTTATACTGGTTTGGGCCACCGATGTGGTGTAATACCCTACTCCAGTGTGGTGTGGTGGATTGCCACTCGGGCTGAGGATGAAAAGTTACAAGGGAAGAACAGCCTCCTGAGGAGAGGTGGTCTTGTGCTTGGTGAACTTGTGTGTGTGAGGGTGATCCGAATGATCTATCCGATCCCCCCTGCTATGATGGTAGCTAGCCCTATTTATAGAGGCCCTAGTCCTCTTCCCAAATGTTAGGCGGGAAGGGATGCCACGACGACCAAATTTGAAGGGAGACAACTAGTACAAGTTATCCTGACTAAACGTGGTCTTCGCCTCCCAAAGGCTCTGGTGGTTACGCTGTCTTGGGCTCCACGGTGACCTTCGTCATGATGTCCTGTTGGTCTTGGTCTCGTTGCACCGATATGGAAACATTTGCCTGATGCCTCGGGACTCATCACATGCACTTGCCTCTTTAGCAACAAAGAGGAAACAAGGACACTGCGCGCGCTGGCGCTCGCCTGGCCCCGGTCGTCATGGCTTACGTCAACAGAACCTCGCGAGGTGCCCCTTGCCTTGATCTCTCCGCCCCTCGCAAGCCAGCCTGATGAGGCTACCCTCGAGGAGGTCTTGCATCGTCCGCCTTGCGAGGCTTGGCCCCTCGCGAGGGTCTTGGGTGTTTGCTGGTGAAGATGGGCCGTACAGGGCCGCTGGTGGAGCCACGCCGTGGGCCGCAGGCAGGCAAGTTTGGGGACCCCCGTTCCTAGGACGCCGAAAGTAGCCCCCGGGCCCAAGGCGTGCTCGGACTTGGCTTCGAGGCGAAGCCAAGGGGCAAGTGCGGAGCACCACGGGACCTAACAGCATGCGGCCGCGCTTGACGCATGGCGATTGATTAGACGTGGGCGTCTCCGCTTCCCCACGCTGCCTCGGCAACTGCCCGACTTGACGAGTCCTTGCTGCATGCAGAGAAAAATTATCGTTACCTATGATCGTGGGGATCGCCGGTTGGCCTTCTCCCGCTATAAATGAGGAGGGGGCGGAGCCCCTGTCGCTCATCTCTTCCTGCTCCGCTCGCTTATTCTCCCTTGCTTTGTTGCTAGTATCGACACCCATGGCGCTGATACGGAGGTTCTCGACCGCAGTGAAGGGAAAAACCCTCCGCGATGAGCCTGGACCACTTCCGCCGAAGAAGAGGCTGGCCCACTGCCGCGACGTAGCCGTGACGCCGGAGGTGTCGAGGCCCTGGTGCGAACGGCCTCCTCCCGAGTACCCGCTGCCTCTGTACGCCCAAGCTGAGGGCTCCGGAGGGAGAGGCAGCAAGCACCGCCGCCCACGCCCTAGCCGTGGTCGCCGAGCCGTGGTGACGCACGCCGTCTCCCCAGGAGTCCACGCCGCGGACTCCTCGTGTGAACTCATGATGTGGGTGGCGATGCCTCCGCGCACTTGGATTCGCCTTCCGCAGTTCTTCTCCGCCAAGATGCCGCTGAGGGGCCCCCTCGAGCTTTCGCTGTAGCACGCCGACTGCAACGCCCCAGCGACTGGAGCGGATGTTGAAGTCGTCTCCCCAGGCAAGATCTTCATGACCCGTGGCTGGGGCGAGGTTGCTCGAGTCTGCTACTCAGAAGGCGCCCTCGCCATCCATTTTGAGCATGATGGTGCTTCCACCATGTTCTTCAAGGTCTTCGATGAGGAACGCTGCCGCCTGGAGTGCTGCTCCGGAGGGGGTCGTCCGGGCGGCGCCGCGATGATGAACGAGCCTGCCGCTGACTTCGCCAGCAGCTCATCTAGCAGCAGCGGCGGCGCTTGGGAGTCCAGCGAATCTCCTAAGCCCTACGAGACCCCAGAGACAAGCGACGACAGCTACGTGCCCCCGAGCTCTCGCCGCGCCCGGAGCATGGCCACAGCGTCCGGCCGCCACCGTCGCTGATCTGGATGGGGTTGGTGCCGGTCTCTCGTGGCCCACTGTTGATGATGGTGTCGGCCACGCTGGCGTGTGTAGATAAGGCTCCTAGAAAATCCCTTCTTTTGTTCCCTGCGAGGAATCGAGATGGACCACGCGGGGGCATGTAAAGGGTCTGTAATGTCTTCTGTTCATATTATACTTATTATGAAAATTTGCAAGCGGGTGTCCTGTTTGGCTCGGTCTCCCCTTTCCAACCCCATGGCGGACTGGTGCTCTACGCTGATAGGTCCCGGTCCCCAGGCAGGCTGCAGCCATCGCTGGTATGCCAGGTCAAGATGTCGTGGTCAAGGCCAGGAGGTGAGCTGCCCGAGGTCCAGTAAGAGCTCCTGGGGCGCGATGCTTAAGAGGTCCCCTTTAGCGCACCAGCAACCACCGAGAGGTGGGAAAGGGAGGCGACGTCGCCATAACAGGGCTGCACAAGTGAGAATTCTATGCCGTACCGCTTGGTCGATCCGGGTGCGAAACTTATCTTGGCAATCCAGAGCCGGTACCTTGTGCTGCGCCAGACTCGCGCATCAACGGCCGTAATGGAGCCAGGTTAGGCCTTTGCGAGCCTCCCCCTCGTCTCCACGCTCTTCTGTGTACTCTACGTCCTCAGGCCCCGGCCCTCGAGCGAGCTCAGCCGCCGCTAGTATGCCAGGTCGTGATGTCGTTGTCAAGGCCAGTAAGAGCTCCTGAGTCGCGATGCTCAGGAGCCCCCCTTTTAACTCGCAAGCGAATCGCATGGGAGAAGAGGGAGCCCGTGGTACCGCCTGCTGTCGTCCTCAGGAGGTCCCTGCAGGTTAGCGCGACGAGGGACACAGATTGCCACTATGATTGCCGGTCTGCCACTGGTCGCTCACAAGAGGATGAAGACGTTGAGGGCCTGGTGAGGTGACGTGCGCGGGGCGAGCCGCGAGTCAGAACTCGACCGCTCAGATTTGTCGATGTTGCAGGGACGGACCTGAGCACAAGCGCCATGCCAGCTTGAGTAGCTCCCATGGTGGGTGGCAATCAAGCAGGTGATAACCATAGATAGATTATGCATGGAAAGCGAACTAGCTTAGGTAAATGTAAGAACGATACATGCCACTGGGTTGGACCCGAGCGACCTGGGGATGATGCGGCTCGAGGGGCGCCCCCGACATAGTAAGCTAAAGACGTAAAAGGATACACACCGCAGGGACAGGCCCACACGGTTTGGGAATGATGCAGCCCGGGGGCGCTCCCAGTTGAATAAACTTGGAAAATATCACCTGGTTCCGTTGTCGAAGGGATGTTGGGGTAGCTGAAGATATGTGGTGAAGGGGTTGCTCCTTATGAGCCACCGGGGCCCTGAGCCTCGGGAGGCTCTGGGGGTCCAGGTGGTTCCTTGAGGACCGTCTCCATCTCCGCCAGGACCACATGATGCCTGGCCTCCTGGACCGCCAATACGCTTCGTGGGTTACGTTGGAAGGCGGCCGCCACGCTCGGCAAGCCGAACGGCATGCGAACATAGCTGTGAGGTGGGCCCTCGCAACGTCCCACGTGCAAACGCCAGAAGAGCTCCTGAGATGCGGCCCTATTGAGCCCTGGGATGTCGTTGCAGATGCGCAGCCCGCCATCCTCGCGTGGATGGGGAGCTGCGCCAGGTGGGCGGCAGTCGCTTCGCATGGCTCTTAGATCCTGCAGCTCCTGAGTGGCCTTGGCGATGAACTCCTAATCGTCGGGCACTCCTCACCCGGTGTCCTCCTGAGGGAAACGTGCTGCAAAGCACGCCTCCATGTGGTGCCTGAGCGCCTCCCTCGTGATGTTGGCTAGGTCTGAGGCCCTCCAGAAGAGAGCCCCTGAGCCCTGCCCGAGGAGGGCGCGCCTTCCTATGCGAGGAAGGGAGGCGCCCCAGGCGCGGGCGCCGATCCTGATGTGGCACCGCTAGAGGCGTCGCTCCCCTGAGGCCCTGTACGGAGCAGCTGCTTCTTCTTCTCGGGGATGGCCTCAGGAGGGTATATGTGCCTTGGTTGTCGGGGTCTTCGATTGCTGCGGCTTGGAAGGCACGCTCGAGGGATCACACCGCATCTCTTTCTTCGCAGGGGGCTGTGATGATCCCGCTGCTTCCTGGCATCTTGAGGACATTGTAGCCGTGGTGAGTCACTGCCATGAACTCGGCCAGGGCCGGATACCCGAGGATGGCATTGTACGGCAGATGGATGTGAGCGACGTCAAAGTCGATGAGCTCGGTGCGGTAGTTGTCGCGTTGTCCGAAGGTGACAGGGAGGCGGACCTGCCCTATCGGGGTGGTGGAGCCGTCGGTCACTCCTGAGAAGGGCTTGGTGGGTTGAACCTGATCGTATGGCACTTGGAGGCTATCGAATGTCTCGACAGACATGATGTTAAGCCCTGCGGCGCAGTCAATGAGGGTCTTGGTCACTTGTACGTTGTTGATTACTGGTGTGCAGAGCATCGGGAGGGCGCCAAAAGTGGCCACACACTTGAGCTGGTCCATCGAGCTGAAGGTGATGGCGCACTTGGACCACCTGAGCGGGCGCGTGGCCTCAATCCTGGGAAGGGCTGCGTTCACCTCGTGGGCAAACTGCTTGAAGAAACGCTGAGACACTGGGGCATGAGCTCCGACCAAGATGCAAGCGATAGCGCGCGGTTCCTGGAAGCCCCCAGCCCCCTCGTCTTGATGGTGGTCATCGTTCCTTCTTAGCGGTGGCGGCAACAGAGGAAGGCCAGCGTTTCCCTGAGGGCGGTCCTCACGAGGCTGATCCCTCCAAGCACCCTCAGAAGGCTGGTCCTGCCAGCGGTCCTCGCGAGACCGGTCGCGCCACTCCTGGCGGGGGCCGTGATCGTCCCAACGTCCTCTGCTTCGTCCTCCTCCTCGGCCATAGCCCCGGTTATTGCGCTCGGGGCGTCGACTGAAGCGTCCATCTCGAATGGCCCTGAGCTCTTGATAGTCGTTGGTGTGGTGGCCGTGTACGTTGTGGAAGGCGCAGAACGGTCGGCTACTTTTGGATGACTCAGTATGGTCCCGGCCGCGCCTCATATCAGGCTCTGCCGCGAGCACGGCTACTCCCTTGAACTTCACGTCCTTGACCTTGGCTTTCTTCTCCTCCGGGTAGGTAGCTGGGAGCTCGAGGAGGGAAAGGTGCCCCTCCTCAGCTCTTGCGCACTTGGTCGCTAGGTTGAACAGCTCCAAAGCCGTGCATAGCACCTCGTGGATGGCGATCTCCTCCTTCATCTTGACGTCGCGGACGCCATCAGAAAACGCCAAAATGATGGCCTCGCCCGTCGCCTTGGGGATCTTGAGGCGAACGCTACTGAAGCCCTGGATGTACTTATACAAGGTCTCTCCTGGCTGCTGCTTGATGCGGCGTTGGTCACCCATGGCCGGAGGGCGGTCGCAAGTGCCCTGGAAGTTGGTGACGAAGTAGTCACGCATCTCGCCCCAGGAGGAGATCGAGCCCGGGGGCAGGTTCAGGAGCCACGAGCGAGCACCATCCTTGAGAGCCATGCGGAACCTATTCGCCATGAATTTTTCGTCGCTGTTGGCCGCCTCGATGCTCAGCTTGTAGAGCTGCAAGAACTCCTTGGGGTCGGGGGTGCTGTCGTAGCGAGGAGGCAGGTCCGGCTTGAACTTGCCTAGCCAGGCGACGCTACGCAGCTCAGGAGTGAAGGCGCGACAGCCTGGCATGGCCACCGGGGCCCTTTGCTGATGCGGAGCCTACCCTTGATGCCCGCGCACCGCCACTGCAGGCGCCACGCGGTCTTGTCACGGTGACGACGGGAGTGCAGGAGCGTTTTCTTGCGGCCGGGGAACTTCTTGGCAGCTTCCTTCTTCTCGCGCGGGCGCTCGATGAGGGAGTCCTGGACTAAGGGGTCCTCGGGCGTCCGGCCTGTTATCTATGGGCCGGACTGATGGGTTGTGAAGACACGAAAGCCGAAGACTGCACCCGTGTCCGGATTGGACTCTCCTTGGCGTGGAAGGCAAGCTTGGCGATCAACTATGAAGATTCCTTCCTATGTAACCAACTCTATGTAACCCTAGATCCCTCTGGTGTCTATATAAACTGGAGGGCGTAGTCCGGATAGGGGATACTCATTACCATAGTCATACAGGCTGGACTTCTAGTGTTTAGCCATTACGATCTCGTGGTAGATCAACTCTTGTAATACTCATATTCACCAAGATCAATCAAGCAGGAAGTAGGGTATTACCTCCATAGAGAGAGCCCGAACCTGGGTAAACATCGTGTCCCCCGTCTCCTGTTACCATCGATCCTAGACGCACAGTTCCGGACCCCCTACCCGAGATCTGCCAGTTTTGACACCGACATTGGTGCTTTCATTGAGAGTTCCACTGTGCCATCGACGAAAGGTTCGATGGCCCCTTAAATCATCCATAGTGACGCTGTCCAAGGACAAACCTTCCTCCCAAGACAGATTTTCATATTCGGCGGCTTCGTACTGCGGGCCAACTCGCTTGGCCATCTGGAGCAGATCGATAGCTACGCCCCTGGCCATCAGGTCAGATTTGGAAGCTTGAACTACATCGCGGACATCCGTGGAGACTTGATCCTCAATGGATTTGAGACCGCGGCGATCGCTCCCCCTCGCTCCGATGAACATGACTAAAATATGTCATCGGGCCAGATTTAGGAGATGGTTCCTATAACTGCTATGGCCGTAGGTCCGGAGCAGATTGCACCATTCAAAGCCACAGAGTCCGCGGCGCTGGAGCCACACACAGACTCGACACCCTGCAATACTTGCGTCAACAGAACTCCGGACTCGTCTCCGGCTATAAGTTTCGGACCATGTATGCCTGCGGACACCGAGCTGGATCGGTTATCGAATTTTGAATTCAACACCGCAGACATCTTCCAGCACTCGCCTTTGGGTGATGTGCTAAACTCTTTGAGGAATCTGTCCTTGGAGACAGACTCACAACCGAACTATGTTCGGTTCGAGCTAGAGGCTGATGATGGGGAATTTTGCTTCCCACCCGCCAACCACTTCATAGCCACTGTCGATGACTTAACCAACGTGCTTGATTATGGCTCCGAAGACATCGACGGTATGGACGACGATGCTGACAAGGAGCAAGGCCAAGACCAGCCATTCACTGGACGTTGACGGCCACCTCTTCGTACGATGCATGGTTGACACTCCTAAAAAGGCTAGCGACGATGACAAAGAAGATCCAGTTGCGAATAAACCTTCTGAGACACAGTCCAAGCATCGGCGCCCTAAACGCCGTTCTAAGCCTCGTCGCTCAAAACATGGCAACACTGGCACCGGACAAAATATTACTCTGGGCGACGCCGAAAACAATGAAGACCCTGTTGGAGCAGCATCCGAACAAGAGGAACAAGACAATGGGAAAGTTAAACCTGCTAAACAGGCCAGGTCCAATGACCCGGATGACGATAGTTATCGTCCAGTCTCCGAGGATGAGGAGAGACACGGCTGCGAGGATTTCATCGTGCCTGAGGCACCCCTCGAGCAAGAGCGCTTCAAGTGCCAGCTAATAGCCACCGCAAGAAGCCTAAAGAAAAAGCAGCAGCAGCTCCAAGTTGATCAAGACCTACTCATTGACAGATGGACAGATGTCCTGGCAGCCGAAGAATACGGCCTCAAGCGCCCAGCCAAGAGTTACCCAAAGTACAGACTAATACCTCAGTTCAATGAGGAGGCACCAGATCCCATACCTCCCTCATGCAATGCGGACCGACCACCACGTGGTCGGGATAGTGCGGCGGACCAACCACCCCGCGGTCAGGATAAAACGACAACTCAGGCCGAACAACCACCCGCCCCACCGCCTCGTAAAATCAGGGACAGAACAGCTCGGGACCATACATACGACTTTCGGCAGGATCTGGAGAGCAGAGCATGATACACCGGATCAATCTACGGATCGCGAGGACGTTTCCTGACTCGGGATGACGGCTACCTATTCGGACATGACAAACCCGGTCACGCCCGGGCCGATAACCGCAGACGGACTTCATCGGAGGTGCGCCATGACACGGCCCGATATAGAGGCGCCACACACCCTGTCTGCTTCACAGATGAAGTACTAGATCACGAATTCCCCGAGGGGTTCAATCCCGCCAATATAGAATCATACGACAGAACAACCGATCCCGCAGTGTTGATCGAAGATTTTATTCTTCATATTCATATGGCCACAGGAGACGACCTCCACGCCATCAAATACCTCCCACTAAAATTAAAAGGGCCAGCTAGACACTAGCTAAATAGCCTGCCCGAAAATTCCATTGGCAGTTGGGAGGACTTGGAAGAAGCTTTTCTTGACAACTTCAAAGGTACTTATGTCCGGCCACTAGACGCCGATGACTTAAGTCATATAGTTCAACAACCTGGAGAATCAGCCAGAAAATTCTGGACTAGGTTCCTAACCAAAAAGAACCAGATCATTGACTGTCCGGATACCGAAGCCCTAGCGGCCTTCAAACACAGCATCCGTGACGAATGGCTTGCCCGCCACCTCGCCCAAGAAAAGCCGAAGTCTATGGCAGCCGTCACGACACTCATGACCCGCTTTTGTGCGGGTGAGGATAGTTGGCTGGCTCGTAGTACAAACACAGCCAACGAGGCAGGCCCCTCTGAGGCCAAAAACAGCACCGGCAAGCTCCGGCGCAATAAACACAAACGTCGAAATAATGGCGATAACACCGATGACATGGTAGTTCACGCTGGATTCAGCGGCTCCAAGTCCGGCCAGCGGAAGAAGCCCTACAAAAGGAACAATGAGGGACCATCCAGCTTGGATCGCATACTCGACCGTCCGTGCCAGATACATGGCACCCCAGACAAACAAGCCAACCATACCAACAGAGATTGTTGGGTTTTTAAACAGGCTAGCAAGTTAAATGCCAAAAACAAGGAAAAGGGATCACAAACCGAGGACGAGGACGAAGAGCCCCGGCAGCCGAACACTGGGGGGCAGAAGAAATTTCTGCCTCAAGTCAAAACGGTGAACATGATATACGCTACGCACATCCCCAAAAGGGAGCGCAAGCAAGCACTCAGGGACGTCTACGCGGTAGAGTCAGTCGCCCCAAAATTCAATCTGTGGTCGTCATTCCCGATCACCTTCGATCGTCGAGATCACCCAACTAGTATCCGCCATGGCGGTTCGTCTGCACTGGTCCTCGACCCAATCATCGACGGATTTCACCTAACAAGAGTCCTAATGGACGGTGGTAGCAGCCTTAATCTACTCTATCAGGATACAGTGCGGAAGATGGGCATTAATCCCTCACGAATCAAACCCACAAAAACTACCTTTAAAGGAGTCATACCAGGCGTAGAGGCCTGTTGTACAGGCTCAATCACGCTGGAGGTGGTTTTTGGTTCTCCGGATAACTTCCGAAGTGAAGAGTTAATCTTCGATATCTTCCCTTTCCGCAGCGGCTACCACGCACTGCTCGGACGAACCGCGTTTTCCAGATTCAACGCAGTGCCACACTATGCTTATCTCAAGATCAAGATGCCCGGTCCACGCGGTGTCATAACAGTCAATGGCAACACTGAATGCTCCCTCCAAACAGAGGAGCACAGAGCCGCCCTAGCAGCAGAGGTACAGAGCGGCCTACTCAAGCAGAGCCATAATCCGGCTGCCGAGCCCCTGGACATCACTAAGAGAGTTCGGACCACACTTCAACAGGACGGTTTGGCTCGTCAAGAGCTCGACTAGCAATTCGGCCTCCGTCCTAGTTTCGGTGAGGTAGCGGCATCTGCACCATGCGTACATAATTACGCACTCGAAATCCCATGGGTATCGACGGAGGCACAGTTAGCTTGCAGTCCGGCTACACCAATCCCGGACTCACTGGTACCTTTATTATTTCCCTTTTTCCTTCTTTTTCCTTTTCTTTCAGGTACCCTTTATACAGGCCCCCTTCGACGGCCTGATTACCAGTCCTGTCAAAGGACAAGTACACCAGATTGGCGCAGAGCAGAGGCATACAGGGGAAGCCCTAGAGGACAATCCAACGTTTTTTGGTACCCAAATGCAGCTCTCCTATGGTTCGCGCATGTTAAATAGCTGGTTGGTTATCGCATTATTTGTATAAATGCGCTTTGACGCATTAACCCAACTATAATGGAAACAGTTTACGACCCAAGTCATGGGGCCCCAAATGCTACCTTTGCTCTTTTTCTGTTTCCCGTTGTTATTAATTACTTATATCCTCGCACCCGTGCACTTTGGTACGTTTCACATTCGCCATGGGCTCCCTATCGCCCCATAATATGGCAACAAAGTCCGAACACTTCTTGTAGATAAGTTCGGCACCCCGAATATAGCATTATATGCATTGGCTCCGAATCATGTCTTTGGTCAATAGTTGGGTTGCCCGGCTCCTGTGCTTGCTACCCTATGTTCTGCTACATCGGCTAGGGTAGTAAAGGGAGAACTACTGCGATTGTGCCTGGTCTAAACCGAATGAGCACCTCAGTAGAGAAAGCCGAAAAATGACTGTCATGATGCGGCGAGGGCCGGTCAGCTGTTCGGAGGTCACAAATCATTGGAGATATTTTTTGCATTACGCTACAGATCGGTACTTCCCGATCAGACACAGACAACACTCTGGTTCGTATACCAGGGGTTGCGCATATGTTTTATTATAAAACTCCTATGGCTAAGTGAGGGCGTTTTAGCCGCATAGTCTGATTGCCTGGTTCGTTGCGCTAAACAACTCCTTCAAGGACCATATAATTGGATCAAGATTGTTTAGATTCCATCCCGAACACCTTCATACTACCTACATGAGGGCAGAAGCCGACGACTGGCCAACCCTCAGATTTCCATACAACACGGCCGCACAGGAGGAAACAATCAAAACATAACAAACATATATATCACAAATAGGATTTGTTTTTCATCATACAATGCAAAGACAAAAAACGAATGTCTTCATTCAAAAATAATGTCATGCTCGCATTGTGCTGCTGCAAGTTGAGACCCCTCTAGGACATACGCAAAATATCGTTCGGGTGTGCGGTGCTCCTTGCCCTCCGGCGGCCCCTTGGCCACCTCGACGGCGTCCATCTTCGCCCACCACATTTTGCAACGGGCAAAGGCCATGCGAGCACCTTCGATGCAGACTGGTCGCTTGATGACGTCTAGCCGCGGACAAGCCTCCATCACCCGCTTCACGAGGCCAAAATAGCTGCTAGGTATAGCTTCGGTTGGCCACAGCCGGGTTATCAAATCCTTCATGGCCAGTTCGGCCACCCTGTGCAGCTCGACCAACTATTTTAGTTGATGGGCAAAGGGCACCGGATGTTCTGGCACAGCATACTGTGACCAGAATAGCTTCTCTGTGGAATTCCCTTCTCCAGCTCGGAAGAACTCCGTAGCATCGGACATGCTACATGGCAGATCCGCAAAGGCCCCTAGGCAACTCCGAACCCGGGTTAGCAAAAGGTACTTCTTCTCCGCATACTTGCTTTGCATGTTAAAAGCCTTACCCGTTGCGATCTTCTTGGCCTCCTAGATCTCTTGGAGAGCGCCCTGGGCCTCATTCTATGCGGCCTCCGCGCTCTGGCGAGCTTTTGTAAGTTCGGCCTCTCGAGCCGACGCCTCGCGCTCCAAGGCCTCACACTTCCTCACCGCTTCCTGGAGCTCCTGTTGGACCTCGCCGACCCGGGCCTTGAGCTTCTTACGGGCGGCTTGCTGCTGGACAGCCTTCACCTCGGCTACGGACAGGGCGTTTTTCAGGGCCTCGACCTTGGTCGCCATCCCTACACACATTATGACACTCCGGTCAATACTCACCGCTTACTCTTTCCGAATACGCAGCAAGTCGTTACTCACCTTGCTTCTTGTGGAGCTAAATCTTCACCTCGCCGAGCTTGTTCTCGGTCCTCTCCAACCTTTGCTTCAGTTAAGAGACTTCGGCAGCATGCGAGGTCGTGTCCAATGGTGACGCCTGTTTAATCACATAATTAGTCTCCTACACAGGGTTGATCCCCTGTCCGGCCTTTCTTTCCGAACACCGGACAGTGTCTCGGGGGCTACTGTCAGCACGGGGTGTTCTCTTTTTACGTGACTTACCTCGAAACTTGTCAACAAGTTGTGGCAGGCCTCGTTTAGTCCGCTCTTAACGGACTGCACTTTCTCGATCACCATACACATAAGGATACGGTGCTCATCCACAATGGAGGCGCCTCGTAGTGCCTCCATCATGTTGTCCGGTGCCCCTGGATGGACAGGGGCCATCTGTGGAATTGGTGCACCCCCCCTCCTTCGAAGGAAGGCGCGCGCCGGATTCTGGGGCCGTATCGGTCCCGGGATCGTATTTGGCTGAGGGTCGAATTGAATACGTCCCTCTTCGCCAGTCTCCATGGGGATTTGCTCCCCCATGTGTCCGACAGCAGAGGCCTCGCCTTGCGGCGCCTCCTGGACAGCGTCCTGGGCCCCTCCCCGGCTCGGAGCAGTCCTCCGGGACAACACTTAGGTGTCGTCCTTGGCCTCAGGGGAGTAAGCGGGCGGTGGCGACATACTGCCCATTGCCGCCGGATCCAACGAACCCCTAGATGAGGATCGCTGGATGCTGCCACGGGCCGGACTGTAATGGCACAATTAACCACGTCAAAACAATAAAAAGGAGAGGCCAGGTACACTTATATACGGGAGTCATAGTACTTACGATGTGGCCCGGGGCTTAGTACGGAGCCGTCGATCCAGACTGCTGTCAACATCCCACGCGGTGTTGACCGCTGGGGCGCCCTTCCCCTTCTTGGGCGTTCTCGCCTCCAGATTTGTGGAGGCCCCCCTCTTCCTCCTCCTCCTCCTCCTCCTCCCATTCTCCTTAGGGGGAGGGTTCTCCTCCTCCTCCTCCTCCTCCTCCTCCTCTTCCTCGTCGTCATCCTCAAGTATGGAGGAATGGGTTTCCTCGTCTTCAGACATCACGTCCGAAGTGCCCTTGCGACGGGGCCACTTTTGTCCCCCTTGGCCTTCTTATTGGACTTCTTCTCCGGCGCCTTATATGGCGCCGGCACCGACATCTTCGCCAGACGCGGGGTGACCGGTTCTTCGGGCAGCGGTGCCGGACACTGGATACGCCTCGCCCTATCCATCCAATTCTGAAAAAGCAATGATAAATTCAGATATTATACTCAAAACAAACAAGTAGGGGATACGCCGAAAATAACATACCACATTGGCGGGGTGTTTACAATCGTGACCACAGTCTGAATCCGTGGCTGGCGGTTTCTTGTTGTCCTTGAAGAGCAACTTCCAGGCACCTTCGTGAGTAGTTTCGAAGAGCCTCTCCAGGGTCTGGTGCTTCTTCGGATTAAACTCCCACAGAGGGCGACTTCTGCGTTGGCATGGGAGGATCCGGTGAACTAGCATCACCTGGATTACATCAACAAGCTTGACGTTCTTGGCTATCATACTCTGAACGCGCGTCTACAGCGCTATCAGCTCATCGGACGAGCACTAGTTCGGGCTCTTCTCGACCCAGTACGTGAGTCGCATGGGAGCACCAGAGCGGAATTCGGCAGCTGCGGCCCAAGTGGTGCCGCGGGGTTTTGTGATGTAGAACCATTGTTTCTGTCACTCCTTTACTGTCTCCACAAAAGTGCCTTTCGGCCAGGAAACATTGGAAAGCTTACACACCATGGCTCCCCCGCACTCCGCGTGCTGGCCGTCCACCACCTTCGGCTTTACGTTGAAGACTTTGAGCCATAGCCCGAAGTGGGGTTGAATACGGAGGAAGGCCTCACACACAATGATAAACGCATAAATGTTGAGGAAGGAGTTCGGGGACAGATCATGGAAATCTATCCCGTAGTAATACATCAGCCCGCAGACGAAAGGGTGGAGTGGGAACCCTAGTCCGCGGAAGAAATGAGGGACGAAAACCACCCTCTCGGTGGGCTTCGGCGTGGGGACGATTTTTTCTTCGGCCGACAGGCGGTGGGTGATTTCCTTCGCCAAATATCTGGCCGCCCGAAGCTCAGTAATGTCCTCCTCCTTGATGGAGGAGACCATCCACTTGCCCTGACCTCCGGATTTGGACATGGTTGGGTGCTAGCTCGAGTGGAAAGGAGATGAGAACTTGGGCGCTGGAGCTCAAGACTGGAATGGCAGAGACAGAAAGAAGGCATGAGATAGCAAGAGGGAATCCTTATCCTCTTATAAAGGCAGAATATCGAACGCCTCCCCACTCGCCCGAAAAACTCGGCTCTTCCCAAGGGCTGTATAAACGGCACGGTTGGGTTACCCATGCCCGCATTGATGAGAATCCCACTATAAGGGGGCACGATGTCTGCTTTGACAAGATGTGCCAATGGCAACCGCATCTCGGGATGTGGGGCGTCGAACACAAAAACAGTTTGGAATTATGACTGGTCAGACGAAATGTCGTTCTACAAAAAGTTGTCAGCAGATGGAACTCGTGTAAAGTTATATTTTCTCTATGGTTGTGCATGGTGTGTATGACAGGTCCGGATACTATTATTGTGTCCAAATCCTATCTTGGAGTTTGGAAGGATGGGAACCTGGCTTGCAATGCCGAAGACAAACTGCGCGCCGGATTCCTCGTCATTGATACCAGGTTCAGGGGCTACTGAGGGAGTGCTGGACTAAGGGGTCCTCGGGCGTCCGGCCTGTTATCTATGGGCCGGACTGATGGGTTGTGAAGACACGAAGGCCAAAGACTGCACCCGTGTCCGGATTGGACTCTCCTTGGCATGGAAGGCAAGCTTGGCGATCAACTATGAAGATTCCTTCATATGTAACTGACTCTATGTAACCCTAGATCCCTCCGGTGTCTATATAAACCGGAGGGCGTAGTCCGGATAGGGGATACTCATTACCATAGCCATACAGGCTAGACTTCTAGGGTTTAGCCATTACGATCTCGTGGTAGATCAACTCTTGTAATACTCATATTCATCAAGATCAATCAAGCAGGAAGTAGGGTATTACCTCCATAGAGAGGGCCCGAACCTGGGTAAACATCCTGCCCCCCGTCTCCTGTTACCATCGATCCAAGACGCACTGTTCGGGACGCCCTACCCGAGATCTGCCAGTTTTGACACCGACACCCGACGCGGTGGGTCACGCCGGGGGGCGTGCGCCTTGGCGCCAGAGCACTGTCTTGGTGCGGAGGAAGTGGAGGTGCTCTGTGGGCTACATCGCCCGCAGCTGGCGGAGGGCGAGGCAACAAGAGGGATGGTGTGGGGGAGCCCCCTGCGATGCTGACGAGCTTGGCGATGCGGTCCAGCCAGTCCTCGTAGAGGTCGTCGACCGGGTAGTAGAGTAGGAGCTCGCGCACCATGAGCAGCGCGGCCTATGCGTTCGTGGGAGCGCGACGAGCGTGAGACGATGAGCCGGCTGGGGTCAGCGACGGAGTGGCGGTGCGGCCATCCCGCCGCACAGAAGGATGTAGGGAGGATGCTTGCTGCTCGTTTCCCGCCGGATCAGTGGCGGCGTTGGCGGTGGGCGACGAGGAACAACGGGGAGGCCCGCCGACAGGTGCAGTCTAAGCGACACGAGCAGCGAGGGCGGCCCGGCGCTCTGCGCGGGCTCGACGTGCGTCCGCCATGGATGTGGTTGTCGGCGTTCTGGGAACGGGGGTCCCCAGACTTGCCTGCCTGCGGCCTGCGGCCTGCGGCGTGGCTCGAGAGGGGGCCCAGCGCGACCCATCTTCATCAACACGAGACCCAAGACCCTCGCGAGGGGCCAAGTCTTGCGGGGCAGACGACACGGCGCTTCCTCAGGCACGGCCTCGTCAGGTTGGCTCACGAGGAGGCGGAGAGATCAAGGCGGGGTACCTCATGAGGTGCCATGACGCAAGCCATGACGACCAAGGGCGCCAGGCGGGAGCTAGCCTGCGCAGTGTCCTCCCTTTCCTCTTTGGTGCAAAGGGGGCAAGCGCAGGCGAGAGGATCAAGCAAAGGCACCCATTTCGGTGCAACGAGACCAAGACCAGTCCAACGGTGGGAAGGAGGTCATCGTGGAGCCCAGAACAGCGTCACCACAGGGCCTTTGGCAGGCGAGGACCAACTTTAGTCAGGATAAGTGTACCAGATGTCCCCCTTCAAATTGGCCAATTGTTGGCGCCCTTCCCGCTCGATATTTGGGAAGAGGCCCAAGGCCTTTGCCTATAAATAGGACTAGCCACCCCCCAGGGCAGGGGGGACAGACAGAGAGAGAGAGAGAGAAGGGCGGTTGAACTCCCCTAGCAGTTCATCGTCCCAGCTAAGAACAGGCCCTCGCGAGGCTGTTCTTCTTTGTATTGTTCATCATCATCAGCCCAAGAGGCAATCCACCCACCACAAACTAGAGTAGGGTATTACACCACAATGGTGGCCCGAACTAGTATAAACCCTATGTCTTTTGTGTTGTTCTTTCAGTAGTTAGATCTTTGCGAGACGGAGAGGTAGAGGGCATAACCTCCGCGCGCAACCCAGAGTTCGAACCTTAAGGGTCTGCCGGAACCCGAAATTCGACATTTGGCGCGCCAGGTAGGGGGTGCACCAGAATTTGTCTTCCACCGCTCCGTTCTCCTCCGACCGTCGTGTCCATGTCTGACGCCCGTCGAGCCCGCGCCAAGCGCCGGACCGTCGTCGCTTCCCGCGTCGCCCAGGTGACCCCCGCCGGTGGGCGCCCTCGTCGTTCCCCGTCGCCCGCCATCAACGCCGCCACCAGCCCGGCAGGGAACGGGCAGCAAGCGCCCTCCCAGCACCTGCCCGTGCGACAAGATGACCGCACCACTGCATCAACACCTCCGGTCGTCGTGGCCCTCCTGGGCGGCTCGCAGGCGCCGCCCACAAGTCGCCACATCAAGCCATTTGTCCGCCGAGTCAGTGCCGTTTCCGCACGGCGAGGTCGGCCTGACCTTCAGCTCGGAGGACCACCCCGCCAACTTGGCTGGCTCGGGCACGCTCCCCATGTTGTGCACCCCCACCATCTGCCAGGTGGCCGTCACCAGAAACCTCGTCGACGACGGCGCAGGCCTCAGTGTGCTTTCGGTTGAGACCTTCAATCTCCTCTGCATACCCCGGGAGCGGCTGCAACCCAGTCGATCTTTCTCGGGCGTTGGGGGCGGAACATCCAGATCATTGTGACAGATCCGGCTCCTAGTAACCTTCGGCACCTACGACAACTTCCACACGGAGATGGTCGACTTCGACATCGCCCCCATCGGCCTCCCTTACAACGCCATCCTCGGCTACCAGCGCTCCCCCAGTTCATGGCCGCCACGCACCCGGCGTACAACCTCATGAAGATGCCCGGGAGCAGCGGTGTCCTCACCGTGCATGGGGACACCGGGCACGCTCTGCGGGTACTCAAGCTCGCATTCAAGACGGCGACATCGGCACATCCCGCCGACGCAGGGACCCCCGAGCCCAAGGGGGCTGCGCCCGCCAAGAAGAAGCAGTTGTTCACCCAGGACAAGGCAGAAACCAAGAAGATACCTGTCGACGAGGATGGGTCCTCCGGTGCCACTTTCACCATAGGCGCCAACCTCGAGCCCGAGCAGGAGGAGGCCCTAATCAGGTTCCTGCGCGCAAATAAGAAAGTATTCGCTTGAGAGCATGATCAGTTGGCAGGGATCCCCAGGAGCGTCATCGAGCATCACCTCAACGTATGCCCAAACGTGCGCCCCGTGAAGCAGAAAGCCAGACGGCAGTCCGCAGAGAAGAAGGCCTTCATCGTCCAAGAAACCCGCAAGTTAGAGGCCGCTGGGGTCATTCGCGAGGTCCGATACCCGGATTGGTTGGCCAACCCTGTCGTTGTGCCCAAGAAGGGAGGAAAGGAGCGCATGTGTGTCGACTTCACCAACCTCAACAAGGCATGCCCGCAAGATCCGTTCCCGCTCCCCCGCATCGACCAGATCGTCGATTCCACCGCGGAGTGCGACCTGCTATGCTTCCTGGACGCCTTCTCTGGATATCACCAGATCAAGATGGCGGTGGAAGACGTCGAGAAGACCGCCTTCCTAACCCCATGCGGGGTGTACTGGTATACATGCATGCCATTTGGCTGCAAAACGCAGGGGCAACCTTTCAGCGGCTGATGCACATCACCTTGGGCCCGTAGCTCGGGAAGAATGTCGAAGCTTACGTTGACGACATTGTGGTAAAATCTTGGGAGGCCAAGACCCTGATACAAGACCTGGAGGAGACCTTCCCGAGCCTCGACGCGGTGAACCTGCGGCTCAACCCAGAGAAGTGCGTGTTCGGGGTCCCCTCAGGCAAGCTCTTGGGCTTTCTCGTGTCCCATCGAGGCATCGAGGCTAACCCGGAGAAGTTCAAGGTGGTCGAGGACATGAGCCCGCCAAAGACCCTCAGAGAAATGCAGAAGCTCACTGGGCGCGTGATCGCGCTAGGGCGCTTCATCTCCAAACTGGGGGAGCGAGCGCTGCCTTTCTTTAAGCTAATGAAGAAGAAGGGGCCCTTTGAATGGACTGAAGAGGCAGATAAGGCGTTCCAAGATCTCAAGAGGTACCTGACCAGTCCCCCAGACATGGTGGCTCCGCGTCCTCGAGAGCCCCTGCTGCTCTACCTCGCCGCCATTCCCTACTCTGCCAGCGCAGCCCTGGTGGCGGTTAGGGAGGAGCGCCAAATCAGAACCACAGCAGCAACTCGAGATAAGGCAAAGCAGGAACAGGGAAGGCCCACAGGAGACGTATGCGCGGCTGAAGAAGAACAGCCGCCGAAGAGTGCACCGAAGGCCGGAGGGGCCACCCGCCTGGATGGTCCGCCTCCCGAGGCCGCGTCACCTCGCGAAGCGCCCTTGCCTCCGGAGGGCGCCACGAACACTGATGCTCTCAGCCTTGTTGAGCACCCAATCTACTTTGTCAGCACGGTGTTACGGGACGCGAGGACACGGTACCCTATGCCTCAGAAGCTCCTCCTCACGCTAGTGGTGGCCTCGCGCAAGCTGCGCCACTATTTCCAGGGTCACCCCATCAAGGTTGTCTCGTCATACCCCTTGGAGAGAGTGCTCAGCAGCCCTAACTCAGCCAGAAGGGTCGCCGAATGGAACATAGAACTACAAGCATTTCGGCTCGAGTTCAGCACGACCAGGGTCATCAAAGGAGCAGCGTTAGCGGATTTCGTGGTGGAATGGGCGGAGGCACCAGACCTCAAGGACAATGAGGATCGGTCCCTCTCCCCAGGGAGCGAGGCGCCGGAAGTCTGGGTCATGTACTTCGATGGGGCATTCTCCAGGCACGGCGCTGGGGCTGGAGCGGTGCTGATATCACCCACTCAAGACAAGTTCTACTACACCGTACAACTCTGTTTCCAGCAAGGTGAAAAGGTCTCCAACAACATAGCGGAGTATGAGGGCCTGATAGCGGGGTTGAAGGCCGCAGCAACTCTGGGGGTAAAGCACCTCACCGTTAAGGGCGATTCGCAGCTCCTTGTCAATTTCCCCAACAAGGTGTATGAGCCGAAGGATGAGCACATGGAAGCCATGACGGCCATGACGCAAGCCATGACGACCAAGGGCGCCAGGCGGGCGCCAGCCTGCGCAGTGTCCTCCCTTTCCTCTTTGGTGCAAAGGGGGCAAGCGCAGGCGAGAGGATCAAGCAAAGGCACCCGTTTCGGTGCCCATTTCGGTGCAACGAGACCAAGACCAGTCCAACGGTGGGAAGGAGGTCATCGTGGAGCCCAGAACGGCGTCACCTCAGGGCCTTTGGCAGGTGAGGACCAACTTCAGTTAGGATAAGTGTACCAGATGTCCCCCTTCAAATTGGCCAATTGTTGGCGCCCTTCCCGCTCGATATTTGGGAAGAGGCCCAAGGCCTTTGCCTATAAATAGGAGTAGCCACCCCCAGGGCAGGGGTATAGACAGAGAGAGAGAGAGAGAGAGAAGGGCGGCTAAACTCCCCTAGCAGTTCATCGTCCCAGCTAAGAACAGGCCCTCGCGATGCTGTTCTTCTTTGTATTGTTCATCATCATCAGCCCAAGAGGCAATCCACCCACCACAAACTAGAGTAGGGTATTACACCACAATGGTGGCCCGAACTAGTATAAACCCTGTGTCTTTTGTGTTGTTCTTTCAGTAGTTAGATCTTTGCGAGACGGAGAGGTAGAGGGCATAACCTCCGCGCGCACCCCAGAGTTCGAACCTTAAGGGTCTGCCAGAACCCAAAATCCGAAAGTGGTGGAGCGATGGAATGCGGCGGCGGGAGGAAGGCTTCAGCGCACCCCTACCTGGCGCGCCAAATGTCGGATTTCAGGTTCCGACTAAACCCTTGAGGCTTGAACACTGGGGTGTGCACGAAGATCTCTCCTCCCTCTAGCTCTCACCCTCACCGCGATCTCAAGGCTCAGCGCGTCGAGCCCATAGAACAAGAGACACAAGGTTTATATGGGTTCGGGCCACCGATGTGGTGTAATACTCTACTCCAGTGTGGTGTGGTGGATTACCTCTCGGGTTGAGGATGAATAGTTACAAGGGAAAAACAGCCTCCTGAGGAGAGGTGCTCTTATGCTTGGTGAACTTGTGTGTGTGAGGGTGATCTGAATGATCCGTCCGATCCCCCTGCTATGATGGTGGCTAGCCCTATTTATAGAGGCCCTTGTCCTCTTTCCAAATGTTAGGCGGGAAGGGATGTCACAACGGCCAAATTTGAAGGGAGACAACTAGTACAAGTTATCCTGGCTAAAGGTGGCTTCGCCTGCCAAAGGCTCTGATCGTGACGCCGTTTTGGGCTCCACGGTGACCTCCGTCCTGCCGTCCTGCTGGTCTTGGTCTGGTTGCACTGATATGGAAACCTTTGCCTCATGCCTCGGGACTCCTTGACTGTGCTTGCCTCTTTAGCACCAAAGAGGAAACGAGGACGTTGCGCGCGCTGGCGCCCGCCTGGCCCCGGTCGTCATGGCTTACGTCACCGGAACCTCGCGAGGTGCCCCTTCCCTTGATCTCTCCGCCCCTCGTGAGCCAGCCTGATGAGGCTTCCCTCGAGGAGGTCTTGCGTCATCCGCCTCACGAGGCTTGTGTCGGATTTTGGATTCCGGCAGACCCTTGAGGTTCGAACACTGGGGTGCATGCGGAGATTACGCCTTCTACCTACCTGCACCCCTCCGCCTCGCAAAGATCTAAACTATGGAAAACACACCACAAGAGACACAGGGTTTATACCGGTTCGGGTCATCGTTGTGGTGTAATACCCTACTCCAGTGTGGTGTGGTGGATTGCCTCTTGGGCTGATGATGATGAACAATACAAGGAAGAACAGCCTCGCGAGGGTCTGTTCTTGGCCAGGGCGATGAACTGCTAGGAAGAGTTCAGTCGCCCTTCTCTCTCTTTCTCTCTCTGATCTGATTGCCGACCGAACCCCCTTCAGTTCAGTTGCTACCTGCTATCTTATCTCTCTCTCCCTGGGGGTGGCTAGTCCTATTTATAGGCAAAGGCCCTGGGCCTCTTCCCAAATATTGAGCGGGAAGGGCGCCAACAATTGGCCATTTTGAAGGGGAATGCCGGTGTCAAAACCGGCGGATCTCGGGTAGGGGGTACCGAACTGTGCGTCAAGGCCGGATGGTAATAGGAGACAAGGGACACGATGTTTTTACCCAGGTTCGGGCCCTCTCGATGGAGGTAATACCCTACTCCTGCTTGATTAATATTGATGATATGGGTAGTACAAGAGTAGATCTACCACGAGATCAAGGAGGCTAAACCCTAGAAGCTAGCCAATGGTATGATTGTGTATGAAGATGATTGTCCTACGGACTACAACCCTCCGGTTTATATAGACACCGGATAGGGTTAGGGTTACACAGAGACGGTTACAATGGTAGGAGATCTTGAATATCCACATCGCCAACCTTGCCTTCCACGCCAAGGAAAGTCCCATCCGGACACGGGACGAAGTCTTCAATCTTGTATTTTTATAGTCCTGGAGTCCGGTTGAAGGTATAGTCCGGCTATCCGAACACCCCCTAATCCAGGACTCCATCAGTAGCCCCCGAACCAGGCTTCAATGACGACGAGTCCGACGCGCAGATTGTTCGGCGTTGCAAGGCGGGTTCTTCTCCAAATCCTGTGTGCCCATAGGAATAATGTCTGATTTTCGTAATGTAGTGCTTCTCGGCTCCCGCACCCAATAATGGTCGTCTTCCATGTGTCAAACGAATGCGAAAAGCCGGGGTGTTTTTACATCCACACCCCTAGCCGTATAAACGAGCCGCCTATTTAACGGGATGGGGATTCAGATCCAAAACACATCTTCTCCTTTCCGCGAGTTATCATCGGAGTGCTCCCAGCAAAGGTCCATTCCAACATGGCCAGCCGACGCAGCTCCTCCCCTCGCTCCTCCGGTCCTAAACCCGGGTACTGGGAGAGTTGCGCCATCCCACATAGCGAGTTAGTGTCGCTTTAGGCCAAGGGATTTCTCCCTCAGGCATACATGGTCCCGGTCCGAGCCGGTCTCGCCGCCTACAATGGCGATAAACAAGCGGAGAGCACCCCCAATCCTTCTAAAGGAGAACGGGTGTGCCTTGTTATCTATCTAATAAGGGGACTGGGATTTCCAATTCATCCATTTCTCCGCGGGCTTCTGGAGTTCTATGGCCTCCAGCTGCACAATCTCACGCCCGGCTCCGTGTTACATATTGCGGGCTTCGTCGCCCTTTGCGAGCTATTTTTAGGCGTCGAGGCTCATTTCGCGCTGTGGAAGAGGTTGTTCTGCTTGGTACCCTGCTCTCAAGAGGGGTACATATATCAAGTGGGCGGATCCGAAGTATGGCGCATCGCCCGGACTGGATACCTATCCGGAACCCCAAAAAAGGCGTCCGAGGACTGGCCTTCGGAATGGTTTTACATAGATGACGTCCCGCTGCCGGACCCTATCTGGTCGGTCTCCCTGAGTTCAACAGTGCTCCATTGAAGAAACGCTTGAGCTGGCGTCCGCGGAGCTCTCAGAGAGAAAGCGACAGAGACATCCTTTACCTGATGGGCCGGATAAGATTGTTGGCTCATTCCGGACTAACCATGATTGGAGTCATGGCCGCATGCATTATGCGGGGGGTGCAGCCGCTTCAATATAGAGGCCACCCCATGTGGGATTTCAACGGGGAGGATGACGCCACGCGTTATGGTCGTAAGGGGCCGGCCTCAGCTGCCGCTCTAGTGAAGATTTTATCTTCTTTGTACAAGGGCGAAAAGGAGGAATTCCTCCGCGTCAACCCACGGGCCGGATTCACTATGTACGAACCTCCAAGTTGGGTAAGTGAACAATTGCACTTGCCCTTTTTTATACTCCCACGGTTAGATATGTAGTCTAACGACTTTAATGCAGGAACTGCGACAAGAAGTAAAGGATATAAACAGCCGCCCTCCCCAGCCCGAGGACCCAGGACGGTCCCTCGATCCGTACTCCGAAGAGGATCCGGAAATATCGGTGGAGCTTATTGATGGGGTGTTCCATTAGTTAAGCAAGGACAATACCTTGGTAGCCATTACGGCTGATTACCCCGGGTTAATCCCGGCCTCCCAGGTGACAGAAACTGGAGTGTTTATTCCCGCAAGAGAGATTCCATACTCACGTATTCCAGCGTTTCCAACAACAACCGTGTTTTGCAGGGGAGATTTCCGAGGCGGGAGGCCGAACCTGCGGCGGCTAGCCAGCGAGGGGCCGCAGGACCCCGTGGGACAAAAAGAAATGTACTCCGGACTGAGATGCCGGCGCAAAGGTATAGCGCACCCTCTGTTTCACTGGTGTTATTCTGTCAAGGCATATTAACATTCGTGCTGTCTTCAGGACGAAGAGACCTCGCCGGACTATATCTGGAGAGGTTGCCAATCGCGCGTCCACCAGCCAGGCTCCAACGTCTGGCCAGGAAGCGGAGGCGAGCACCAGGCGCGCACCGGACCCTCCTCCGACAGAGGATGCGCACAGGCTGTCTGGCACAAATTCAGAAGTGGAGAGTGCCATGAACCACAGGCGTCGCCGGACAGTTCTACGCGACACTTGTTTCTCCCAAGAGGCTTTAGATGCCTTTAATTCGGGAGATGCGTACCTCCGTGCCGCTCAAAATGGTTTAGCCAGAGCCACGGAGCAGTATGTGAAAGACATACGGGTAAGAAAATTTTGGTTAAATATATATATATATATATATATATATATATATATATATATATATATATATATATATATATATATATATATATATATACCAGTAGCCCCCGAGACTTGAAACAGTTAAAATAACTAATTTAAGGATCATATAATACGCAGGTTCTTATAGAGAAGAACACCGTGTTGTCCCAGGAGCTGGGAAAGTGCAAGGCCCAACTAGAGGCCGCACTAGTCGTAGCAGGGGAGCCCAAAGGGACCCCCTCAGGTAAGATACACTTCGAAAGATTAGTATTGTGTGGTTTGGGTGCAAATCTGACAATTCATGTTGCAGATGGCGCCGGACTTGATCCGGAAAAGCAACAACTCTTACGCCGGTTAAAGGCCGGTAAGAGTATGTTGACAAAGGTGAGTTGAGAGAAGAACGATCTTCAGGATGCCAACACCAAGCTGGACGTTGAACTCAAAGATGTTCGTGGCCAGCTGTCGGATTCCACGAAGGAGAATCAACGGCTTCAACGCGTCATATTTAGTAAGTGCTTGAACGAACTTTGAAAAATGAGTTCGGCGAGGAAGTCGACTAACAGAGTATTGTCTGTAGGTATGCTCACAGGTCGTCCTGCAGAGGAGATGCCCGGTTCTACGGGTGACCTTCTTCCCGAACTCCTGCAACTGCACGAGCGGATTCGGCAGGCGATGCAAGGCGTTGCCCAAGCCTTATGGCCCGCCCACTCCATGCCCGAGGGCCTTGGAGAGCTTGCGGAGAAGCTGAAGGGAGCTCGGCGGCGCTTCCGGTTGTGGAAGATATCAGCCTGCCGACAAGGCGCTAGGGAGGCCTGGGCCATGGTGAAGACCCGTTTTACGAAGTCTGACCCAAACCACATGGCCGAGGTCGGACCGGTGGGGCCTGATGGGAAGGAGATCCCTGTAAGCTTAGTGTACGGTCAAGTAGAATTGGCCGCAAAGTATTCCTAGCAGGACTGTAAATTAGACAGCCTGTTAGATGGTATAGAGGAGGAATATAATCAGTCCAAATGACTATGTACTTTTGAATTGACATATGTAATGCCTTCTAGCCGGATTGTAGATCGTTTGTCGTTGCCGACCTTTTTGCTTCAACCTAGGGACCTGATGGTCCGGAGTGTGTCCGAATACCATAGCGGTTATACAAGAACCGTGGTATGCGTGGAGACCAAGCGTAGGGGTCATTAGTGCTTTATCAGACAAGTGCCCAACTAGTTATGTTATATTACATGGTTAGTAAGAAACATCTTCCAGAGAGAATAGTTCCGTTAAGGGTTCCTTTCGCTGGGGAGGCATGCCCTAAAGTGCATGTCCGAACTGCGTGAAAAATACGCAGAAATAGCATCTGGGGGCGCATGAAAATTAATAAAAAGATCATTTTTATTTCACCAACCGAATATTCCCTTAAGAACGCTAGCTTTCGGCTTCACCCAGTCTGAGGTACACATTCGGCTGACCCGGCAGTAACAATCGCAGAGGTGCTCCCTTTACCGCCT
This sequence comes from Aegilops umbellulata, assembly GCA_032464435.1. Classification (NCBI taxonomy): domain Eukaryota; kingdom Viridiplantae; phylum Streptophyta; class Magnoliopsida; order Poales; family Poaceae; genus Aegilops; species Aegilops umbellulata. The sequence continues at coordinate 33,484,804 of CP136059.1, forward strand.
AGCCGAACAATCGGGAACATAGGGGTAAGCACAGGAGCTAGGCAACCCAGCTTGGCCAAAACTTAAGTAATATCGATGCATATAATGGTGAAGAAGAAGGTACATGCGGAAGTTTGACACATGTGTTGGGCATGAAGCCCATAAAAATAAGCTTCTGTTAAAGAAGCCCCCAGGTTAAATGAGCGCGAGTGGCGCATCACGTACTGAGCCTTTTAAGGGCTATAAGGGAAAAAGAGGGGAAGGAGAGAAATATAAGATAGAAAAATGTAAAAAAATGGACAGGGGAAGGAGACGAACACGGAGTCCGGCGCTAGGCGTAGAATCTTTGGAGACGGGTGGCGTTCCACGGGTTTGGCTTGAGTCGGTTATCCGACGCATCTCGCAGGCGGTACGCCCCACCAGTCAGGACTTGGTCGATTATAAATGGACCTTCCCACTTGGGCTTGAGTTTGTCCTTTTTCTTATCCGGCAAGCGTAGAACTAGTTCGCCAACATTATAATTTTTGGCCCGTACTTCTCTGCTTTGGTATCTTCGGGCCTGCTGTTGATAAAATGCGGAACGGGCTTTCGCCGTGTCGCGCTCCTCCTTCAAGGCATCCAAGCTATCCTGCCGATCGAGCTCGGCTTCTCTTTCTTCGTACATGCGCACTCTAGGTGAGTCATGAATTATGTCGCAGGGCAGAACTGCCTCTGCGTCATACACCATAAAGAATGGTGTGTATCCGGTGGTGCGATTAGGCGTGGTCCGCAGCCCCCAGAGTACGGAGTCGAGCTCCACTACCCAGTGCGTGTTAGATTCCTTGAGGGACCGCACTAGTCTGGATTTGATGCCGCTCATGATAAGACCATTTGCACGTTCAATCTGGCCGTTGGTTTGTGGGTGATAGACTGAAGCATAATCGAGCTTGATGCCCATGTTTTCGCACCAGAGTTTTACCTCGTCGGCTGTAAAGTTTGTACCGTTATCGGTTATGATGCTATGGGGGACGCCATAACGGTGTACAACCCCGGATACGAAGTCTATCACAGGTCCGGATTCAGCCGTTTTAATAGGCTTGGCTTCTATCCATTTGGTGAACTTATCCACCATGACCAGTAAGTATTTTTTCTTATGGGTTCCACCTTTAAGGGGTCCGACCATGTCGAGCCCCCAGGCCGCAAAAGGCCAGGTGATGGGTATAGTTTGGAGTGCGGTGGGTGGCATATGGCTTTGGTTGGCAAAAAGTTGGCAACCGACGCAACGTTGGACTAGGTCCTGAGCGTCTGCCCGGGCCGTCGGCCAATAAAAGCCTGTACGGAAAGCCTTGCTAACAAGGGACCGAGCAGCAGCGTGATGACCACGGAGTCCGGCGTGAATTTCAGCCAGAAGGTTCCGCCCTTCCTCTTTGGAGATGCACCTTTGAAGGACTCCGGTAGTGCTTTTCTTATAAAGCTCCCCCTCGTGGACTTTGTAGGCTTTATATCGCCGCACTATGTAGTGGGCCTCGTTTTGGACCTCTAGGAGTTCCTGCCTAGTAAGGTAGGCTAGGAATGGTTCTGTCCACGGGGCGATAACCGCCATTATTACGTGGGCTGAAGGTGTAATTTCATTGGCAGGACCTCCAATTATGTCAGGTTGTTCGGCGTCGAGTGGTGCGGCTGCGTCCGGGCTGTTAATTGCGTGTTCCCCCTCCCATGTTACTGATGGCTTGAACAATCTTTCCGAAAAGATGTTGGGGGGGGGGGACTGCATCGCGTTTTGCTCCGATGCGTGCCAGGACGTCCGCTGCTTGATTGTTTTCTCGGGCTATATGGTGAAACTCCAGCCCTTCGAACCTGGCTGACATTTTTAGGACGGCATTGCGGTAAGCTGCCATTTTTTGATCCTTGGCGTCGAAGTCGCCATTCATCTGGGATATCGCGAGGTTCGAATCCCCGCGTACCTCTAGGCGTTGAATGCCCATGGACACTACCATCCGGAGACCATGTAAGAGGGCCTCATATTCAGCTGCATTGTTGGAGTCCGTGTACATAATTTGGAGTACATATTGGATTGTGTCTCCTGTGGGGGATGTCAAAATGACGCCAGCCCCCAGTCCGGCCAACATTTTGGAGCCGTCGAAATGCATGATCCAGTTTGAGTATGTGCCATTTATTTAGGGAGTTCGGACTCCGTCCATTCTGCGACGAAGTCGGCCAACACTTGCGATTTGATAGCTCGCCGTGGCTTATAGGTTATATCGAACGGGAGGAGCTCAATGGCCCATTTTGCGATCCGGCCCGTTGCATCGTGGTTATTGATAATGTCATTGAGTGGTACTTCCGAGGCTACTGTAATCGAACACTCTTGAAAGCACTGTCGTAGCTTTCGGGATGCCATGAATACCACGTATGCAATTTTCTGATAATGCAGGTACCGTGGATTGCATGGAGTGAGGACAGTGGACACGTAGTAGAACGGCTTTTGAAGGGGAAATTTGTGTCCGTCCGTTTCCCGCTCGACGACGAGCACTGCGCTGACAACTTGATGGTTTGCCGCGATATACAACAGCATTGTCTCGCCGGTGTTTGGCGCGGCCAGGACTGGGTTTGTTGCCAATATGGCTTTTATTTCATCGAGTCCGGCCGTGGCGGCATCTGTCCACTCGAAGTGTTCGGTGCGCCGAAGGAGGCGATAAAGGGGCAGTGCCTTTTCTCCCAAGCGGGAGATGAAGCGGCTTAGAGCCGCCACGCATCCGGTTAATTTCTGTATTTGTTTGAGGTCTTTTGGGACATCCAATTGTGACAAAGCTCAGATCTTGGCTGGATTTGCTTCAATTCCTCTACCGGATACGATGAAGCCCAAGAGCTTTCTGGCTGGAATGCCGAAGACGCATTTCTCCGGATTGAGCTTGATGTCGTATTTTCGGAGGTTATCGGATGTAAGCCTCAAGTCGTCTACTAGAGATTCGACATGTTTTGATTTGACGACCACATCATCCACATACGCCTCTACTGTTTTGCCGATCCGGTTTGCCAGACATGTCTGTATCATGCGCTAATATGTCGCGCCGGCGTTTTTCAGCCCAAAGGGCATTGTGTTGAAGCAGAATGGGCCGTATGGTGTGATGAATGCTGTTGCAGTTTGGTCTGATTCTGCCATCTTGATTTGATGGTAACCCGAGTATGCGTCGAGGAAACACAACGAATCGTGTCCTACGGTGGCATCGATAATTTGATCGATACGGGGGAGGGGGAAGGGATCCTTTGGGCAGGCTTTGTTAAGGTCTTTAAAATCGACACACAGGCGCCAGGATTTGTCTTTCTTTGGTACCATCACCAGGTTTGCTAGCCAGTCCGGATGTTTTATGTCTCTAATGAATCCGGCCTCCAATAACTTGGCTAGCTCCTCTCCCATAGTCTGTCTCTTCGGTTCGGAAAAATGCCGAAGGGCTTGTTTGACAGGTTTGAATCCTTTCTGGATATTTAAGCTATGTTCGGCCAGCGTGCGTGGGATTCCTGGCATGTCTGAAGGGTGCCAGGCGAAAATATCCCAGTTCTCTTGTAGGAACTCTCGCAGTGCAGCGTCTACATCAGGGTTCAGTCGTGCCCCGATGGAAGCTGTTTTATTGGGGTCCGTTGGATGGACCTGGAATTTTACTATTTCGTCCGCTGGCTTGAAGGATGTGGATTTGGATCTCTTATCGAGTATCACATCATCCCTATTAACCATGGAGCACAGCGCCGTCAGTTCCTCAGCCGCCAAGGCTTCGGATAGTGCCTCAAGGGCCAATGCGGCCGTTTTGTTTTCGGCGCAGAGTGCTATGTCCGGATCACTAGCGAGGGTGATAATTCTGTTCGGCCCGGGCATCTTTAGCTTCATGTACCCGTAATGGGGTATTGCTTGGACGATTGTAAATGCCTCCCGCCCTAGTATAGCGTGGTATCCGCTATTGAACGGGGCCACCTAGAACGTGACCTCTTCGGACCTGTAATTATCCGGCGTGCCGAACACCACATCTAGTGTGATTTTTCCTGTGCAGCGCGCTTCCCGACTGGGGATTATTCCTCTAAAGGTTGTGCTGCTTCTTTCGATGCGGCTCCAGTCTATATCCATTTTTTGGAGGGTTTCCTCGTAAATGAGGTTCAATCCGCTGCCTCCATCCATGAGTACCTTGGTGAGGCGAAAGCCGTCCACTATTGGACTGAGGACCAATGCGGCTGGTGCTCGGGCTGTTCAGAATTTAGGTTCGTCACTTGCGTTGAAGGTGATAGCAGTGTCGCTCCATGGGTTTATTGTTGCTACTTGATAGACTTTGGCGAGGCTGCGGAGTGTTCTTTTTCGCATATTATTTGATGCGAAAGTCTCGAAGACTGTGAGAACGGTACTGGTGTCCTCGGGCTGGCTTTCTGCGGCCTCCGAAATTAGGAGATCCTCGCCAATTTTGGCCACCTGCCGAAGTATCCAACATGCTCTAAGGCTGTGAGTTGGTGTGGCGTCCTCTGTACTGTGAATTCTACAGGGTCCATCAAGCCACCTTTCCAGTACGGTTCCATGCCCTGTAGAGGGTTTTGGCTTTTTGATACTTAACCTGGGTGTCTTACTATGATGCACCCTCTTAGTTCGGACGGGATTGCTATTCAAGGCCGGATTATCCCAAAATTTTATTTCGGTTTTCCAAGCGCTTTCCATCGCACAGTACTTTTGTACTATGGACGCCAAGTCAGCGAAGCGTGTAATGTCACGACGACTTATGGCGTTGAGTATTCCCTCGTCCGTGCAATTACTGCAAAAGATTGAAATTGTGTCTCCCTCGTGGCAGTCCTTTGTCCTGTTCATAACCACGAGGAATCTGGCCTAGTAGTGATATACTGTCTCCTCGGGCTTTTGCCTGATTTGGGAAAGATCGCTTATGTTCGGGCGGGCGGGTTTCATTGAATCTGAGACCTCACCCAATTTAAGATTCGGAGGCCGAAGAGCTTCCGAACTCTGAAGTCCGGAGTCTTGGATGTTGTCCAATGAATCTAGCCCATTGCCTGATTCTAAGCTCAGGCCTTGAGTTATATCCTCCCCTCCGTGGGTATCCGGCTTGGAGGGTTCGGGAATTCGGACGTAGCTAGTCCTTAGAATAGATGAAGGGTCGCCGCACTGCGCCTCTACCACGGCAATGTGGTGGGTGACTTGGGGAGAGTTAATTTCTCTTAGATCGGGTTTAAGCCCAACCTGGTCGTAATTTGTAGCGACCCCCAGTGCGGTGATGCTATCCAAGAGCTCGTTTACGGAAGAGAGCTCCATCGGATCCAGCTGCTCGGCAAGTTCTGAGCTGACGTGGAGGTTGCTTTCGATGACCCGAGAGGTCACCGTCGGCGCAACGACCGAACAGGCGGTCGTGAGAAAACCACCTAGCCGGAGGGTTTGGCCGATAGCCAAGGCTCCCATAGTAACGGCGCCGTCTTTAAAGACGGGAAGAGGCATCCTTCCTGATTGCGACGGCACAGAGGAACTCTTAATGAAAGCACCAATGTCGGTGTCAAAACCGGCGGATCTTGGGTAGGGGGTCCCGAACTGTGCGTCAAGGCCGGATGGTAACAGGAGACAAGGGACACGATGTTTTTACCCAGGTTCAGGCCCTCTCGATGGAGGTAATACCCTACTCCTGCTTGATTAATATTGATGATATGGGTAGTACAAGAGTAGATCTACCACGAGATCAAGGAGGGTAAACCCTAGAAGCTAGCCTATGGTATGATTGTGTATGAAGATGATTGTCCTACTGACTACAACCCTCCGGTGTATATAGACACCGGATAGGGTTAGGGTTACACAGAGTCGGTTACAATGGTAGGATATCTTGAATATCCGCATCGCCAAGCTTGCCTTACATGCCAAGGAAAGTCCCATCCGGACACGGGACGAAGTCTTCAATCTTGTATCTTCATAGTCCTGGAGTCCGGCTGAAGGTATAGTCCGGCTATCCGAACACCCACTAATCCAGGACTCCCTCAGGGAACATATGGTACACTTATCCTGACTAAAGTTGGTCCTCGCCTGCCAAAGGCTCTGGTGGTGATGCTGGCTTGGGCTCCACAATGACTTCTTCCTTGTCCCGGAGCTGGTCTTGGTCTCATTGCACCGAAATGGGTGCCTTTGCTTGATACTCCTGCCAGCGCTTGCTCCCTCTGCACCAAAGAGGAAAGGGAGGACACTGCGCGGGCGGTGCCCGCCTGGCGCCCTTGGCCGTCATTGCTTGCGTCACGGGCACCTCGTGAGGTACCCCGCCTTGATCTCTCTGCCTCCTCGTGAGCCAGCCTGATGAGGCCGTGCCTGAGGAAGCTCCGTGTCGTCCGCCCCGCGAGGCTTGGCCCCTCGCGAGGGTCTTGGGTCTATGTTGATGAATATGGGCCGTGCTGGGCCCCCTTTTGAGCCACGCCGCAGGCCGCAGGCAGGCAAGTCTGGGGACCCCCGTTCCCAGAACACCGACAGTAGCCCCCGGGCCCAAGGTGCGCCCGGACTTGGCCGTGCAGCAAGGCGAAAGGGCAAGGACGAAGCACCGCGGGCCCTACCAGCCTGCGGCCTTGGGCGCCGCATGGGGGCTGCGCCCTGCCGGCCTCCTGGGGCCTCCTGAGAACCCAGTGATGGTGACTGCCCTTCTGGTTGGCCAAGGCGACTCCTCCTCAAGTGGCGGAGCAGAGAGGCGTGAGGTGCCAGAGACCGAGGGAGCTCCCGGCGGGATGGCAGCGCCGGGCAATGTTCATGAAGGATCAGCTCTTGGGGCCCACGCCGCCGAGGCTGAGGGCGGCGAGCAGCTGCCCTCAGTGCTAGCGGATGAGGCCCCTGAGGCTCCAGTCACTCCTTTGGGCGAGGCGACCGGTAGTGCGCACCAGGCGGGTGCCCCTGACGCGGATCTCCTTGATGCTTCGTCCTCGTCGCAGGTTGATCCCAGCGCTCAGCTCTTGGGCCGCTTTCGCGTGGATTTTGAGGCCCTCCGGAAGAAGAGGGAGGCCCTGGGCGACGATTACCCTTGTCGCCTGCTGAAGCGTAGGAAGTACTTCGCCACTGATGAGTAAGCCTTCTCCCTTTCCAGCTCCCGATCCTTCTGTTGCTTTTACTGATCCTTGCTCCGCAGGCCCCTTCCAGCCGAGCTCGCGAAGATGGCTGAGGTGCCATCCCCCTTGGCTTCGCCCCCTCCACTGTCCTCCGGCGCTCCGAGCAGCAGAGCCCTTGTGGTGAGGGCGATCAGAGAGGCGAACCGTCCCAAGGCGCATCGAGACCGTGCGCACCTCGTGAGCCTCCTTCGCGGGCCTTCTTGCGGCATAGCCACCCTGCCGTGGGCTTCTCGCCTGGTCGTGGACGGTGATTGGCTGAGAAGCTCCCTACGCTCTTCGTTTGGGGACGGGCTGGCTCCAGGCCGGGCTTCTGGCGTGATGTGCCCCGCCGTCGCGAGGGTGCCAGCCCCCAGCCCCCTGCCCGGAGGGGGAGCACTGACTCGTAGCCCCCGGCGCTTGCTCGGGGCAGATGATGGTGCGGAAGACGTGCTCGAGCGCGCCCGGGAGCGCCGCGCTCTTCGCCAAGGATTCCTCCAAAGGGCAGCTGACGCGGTGAATCCGCTTGGTGCGGAGCTTGCTGATGAAGACGCGCGCCTCGAGGCCGAGGGCCTGCGCCTGGCTGCAGAGAGGCGCGAGATGGAGGTCGCCATCGCCCATGCGCGTCGTCAGCGCGATCTTGACGACGAAGTAGCCAAGGCGTCGCTGGTAGCCTCTCGTGAGGCCCATTCTCGGGCCGCTGAGGAGGCCCGGGAGGCTGACCGGCGGAGAGAGGTTGCGGAGGAGGGGGCTCGGGAGCTCCTGACCCGGTGCCACTCACTGGAGGAGCAAGTGGAGCTGCGCGAGGCAGCCCTTGCATCGACAAAGGTGGCCTCTGGCGACCCAGCAGAGCTCTAGAAGCGTGAGGAGGCGTTGACGCTGGAAGCCGCCGAACGTGTGCGCGAGTACGAGCGTCTGGAGATGAGGGAGCGCTTGGTGACGCGGGCGGAGGATGATGTCGCTGCATGGGAAGCCCGTGTCCTGGAGGAGGTCGGACGTCGGGTGGCGACGGCGTGCTTGAACCTCAAGCGCGAGTTCGAGGAGAGGTTGGGGTTGATCCGGGTCGAGGCTGAAGGTAGGACTGGTGCCTTGAGGGCCAAGCTGGAGGAAGCGACGCGGCGGGCCGATGCTTTTCGGGCCGCCCTTGAAGCAGCGCAAGGGGAGTCAACCACCTCCCAGGCCGAGGTGCTCCTTCTTCGTCATCGGGTGGAGGAGGCTGAGGCTGTCGCGCGCGAGAACGCGGACGAGATACGTCAGCGGCGGCTCCTGGAGCATGAGCACGGCCCCATGCTCGCCACGCTCCGGGAGAGAGCCAACACGGCCTTGGGCAACATCTGCGAGGCGGCTGTTGGCGAGCCGCACGCAGTCAACTACGCCGGCAACCTCCAGTTCTTTACTGGCGTGGTGACGCAGCTGGAGGCACAGTCAGTCAGGGCCGACAGGTTGGTGGAGGAGAGGAGCCGCGCCCTGCTCAGGCGCGCCTTTTCTCGCGTCTTCAGCCATCTCAGGAACATGGATCCCTACTTCGACTTCGACGCTGCCATCGCCCCAGTCCCCAGGCCGTCCGAGACGACCTGGTGCACTGGCTGGAAGACAATGTGGATGCCCTCGTCAGGGCCTTTGCTTCAAACAACTACGGCGTGATCGTGGCTGCCGACGAGGGCGGCATGGTGAACGGCCCTGACGCCGCTGGAGGCGACGTAGACAGCGACGGCGAGCCCAGCGACGCCAGCAACAGTTCGGGTGGTGCTCATGAGGACGCATTGGGGGATTTATCCGACTGATTATGCATCGTTCCTGTTTTCGTACCCTGCACGAATAGAACTCAGGTTTCGACCTGATGGTTGTGAAAGCATTTTGGGAGGGGAGCCCCTCATGTAAAACTTGCATTCATCATATTAGTAGATGTTACAGTGCCCATGCGCCCATGCCTAGTGGCTGGCTAAGCGACGCGCTGGTTGGCCAGTTTACCTTTGTTTCGTGCGGGCCTTGGGGCAGCCTGTGGGAGGCCGCGGTGTCCCGAGTGTTCCTTGATCGAGTCTGTAGAATCTGCAGTAAAAAGCCCTCCTGAGAGGACGCGGCGGCGACAGTCTGGGCTGTGCGCAAGCTTGGCCTGACCCGGCTCGCGAGGGGAGGCAGCTGAGGCGAGTTGTAATCAAAACGCGAGAAATTGCTCGAACGAGACTAAGCACCCCTTCCCCGAACATATGCAAATCTCAAATTCGAATCCAACTTAAATCCAGTAGGGGAAAGAGACAACCAAAGGGGAAAGCAATGAAAGCAGGCAAAAGGCCGCGTCCGGCACCTAATCTAGTCTTGGACGTCTTCTCACTAGCGCGGAGCTAAGTGCTGCCACTGGGCGTGGGAGGGAGCCCCAGGGCCTGAGGCCGGCACCCCTGAGACTCCGGGGCGTGTACAGCCCCACTCATTATTACGTGAGAGTGTCACGGGGTGGCGTGCTTCACAGGCACTGGGTCTTCTTCACAGGTATCGGCCTTGCTTCATATCGCCAGACGAGGGCCCCGCCTTACGCCACACTCTAGTGCCATCAACGATGACCGGAAACCAGGACGCCGCCGATGGGGTAGAGCGGTCGCCAGCGGTTCGCCCGACGACCACGGGTCCTCCGCCAGGGGCAGGCCCTGAGGCACCTCCCCAGCGGAGGGCCTACCTCCTAAGAACGCCTTGCTCCGAATGCCGCGGTGGTGATGTCGGGTCTCTGCCCCTCTCCTGCAGCCCCCTACGCCCTCCTCCCGAGGGGTAGGAGACTGTTGGAGTGGGGCAGCTGTTTGCTGTGACGACCTGCACCTCCTGCGGTCCATGATTAGCGTATGCCTGCTCCTGAGGAATTAGCGGTACCCGATAATCGTTGCCTCCAGCGTGGCCAGTGGGACCGTCCCGGGGCTCTTGGAAGAGCTCAGCTTCTGGCGCTTCATCCCCCCAGCTCGGGCTGAGGAGCGAGCCTTGTTCGCCCTCGTGAGGGTGCCCTTGGTCCATCATGCGGGGCACGTATTCTTCTGGCGCCGTCATCCCGAGAGCTGCGTCGTAGTGCTCCGCGTGCCACGCAACTCTGCTTGGCGCGCCCACCGTGGGGTGGTAGCGCGGCTGTGCACTGGGGTCGTGGGCCACGTCGAGTCCTTCCTCTTCGCGGACGGGGGCAAGGGCAGCGCCGCCGCCGGCCTGGCGCCCGTAGCTTCGCTGGCGTTGGAGTGGCCTTGGAGCCCGCGGGCGCGTGCGAAGCCCCCGCGCGGGCCGCCCTGGGTTTGAGATGGGAGCTGGGTGCAGAAGGGGTGAGCCCCCGAGGCGGCGAAGCCCAGGAGCTCTGCCACCTGCTCCAGCAGCACGTCGCGGCCGCCCTCCAACAGCCTACACTGCAGCAGCTCTCGGGCCACCGTGAGCGCGGCCCTCGAGTTCGCCTGCTCCCGGCAGGTGTACGGTGTCATGGTCGCGGCGTGATTGGAGGCCCTTGCTGCAGACCGTGCCTGCCGCGGCGTGGGAGCTATCGAAGCCGGTCCGAGTCGCCCGCGGCCCGCAGCGCCCTGCGGACCGCGAGCTGCCTGGGGCACGGGGTCGCCCGAGGCGAGCGGCTCTGCGCGGGCGGGCCATGCCGCCCATGGATCTGGGTTGCCCGCCTGGTCGCCGGACATGGTGATGACGACGCGACGGGGCACGAAGCGGTAGAAGGTGGATTCCGGCGCACCCCTACCTGGCACGCCAAATGTCAGATTTCGGGTTTCGGCAGACCCTTGAGGTTCGAACACTGGGGTGCGCGCGGAGATTATGCCTTCTACCTACCTGCACCCCTCCGCCTCGCAAAGATCTAAACTATGGAAAACACAGCACAAGAGACACAGGGTTTATACTGGTTCGGGCCACCGTTGTGGTGTAATACCCTACTCCAGTGTGGTGTGGTGGATTGCCTCTTGGGCTGATGATGATGAACAATACTAGAAAGAACAGCCTCGCGAGGGTCTGTTCTTGGCGGGGGCGATGAACTGCTAGGAGGAGTTCAGTCGCCCTTCTCTCTCTTTCTCTCTCTGATCTGATTGCCGATCGAACCCCCTTCAGTTCAGTTGCTACCTGCTATCTTATCTCTCTCTCTCCCTGGGGGTGGCTAGTCCTATTTATAGGCAAAGGCCCTGGGCCTCTTCCCAAATATTGAGCGGGAAGGGCGCCAACAATTGGCCATTTTGAAGGGGAACATATGGTACACTTATCCTGACTAAAGTTAGTCCTTGCCTGCCAAAGGCTCTGGTGGTGACGCTGGCTTGGGCTCCACAATGACTTCTTCCTTGTCGCGGAGCTAGTCTTGGTCTCGTTGCACCGAAATGGGTGCCTTTGCTTGATACTCCCGCCTACGCTTGCTCCCTCTGCACCAAAGAGGAAAGGGAGGACACTGCGCGGGCTGGCGCCCGCCTGGCGCCCTTGGTCGTCATGGCTTGCGTCACGGGCACCTCGTGAGGTACCCCGCCTTGATCTCTCCGCCTCCTCGTGAGCCAGCCTGATGAGGCCGTGCCTGAGGAAGCTCCGGGTCGTCCGCCACGCGAGGCTCGGCCCCTCGCGAGGGTCTTGGGTCTGTGTTGATGAAGATGGGCCGTGTTGGGCCCCCTTTTGAGCCACGCCGCACGCCGCAGGCAGGCAAGTCTGGGGACCCCCATTCCCAGAACGCCGACAGCTTGGCCCCTCGCGAGGGTCTTGGGTGTTTGCTGGTGAAGATGGGCCATACAGGGCCGCTGGTGGAGCCACGCCGTGGGCTGCAGGCAGGCAAGTCTGGGGACCCCCATTCCCAGGACGCCGACAACCACATCATGTTGGTGGCATGACATTACATCAACCAAGGTTTCATGTGTTTCTGATATTTTTTAAATTTTTTGGAATTAAAATGCCATGTCACTCCATGCATACATATGCATGTGTCCATGTCGTGAGACAAATATGTTTGAAAATTCCTTCTAATGAACTGCACATGGAATTATCTCGCACACAAGTACACAAATATGATTTTTTTAACCGTTTTGGATAGCCATTGCATGTAGATGTAGTTCAAATTTGAATTACGGTCATTAAATATGGCTAGAAAATCACTTAAATGTCTTTAAAATGTCAAATGACCCCTAGAATTTTCCAAAATTTCACATTACAGTTGTAGTAGTGCATGTTAGACGTAGAAAAAAATTGAAGGCCGTAAGAGGAAGCTATCTCCCGTTCGTCATCAAACATGCATTGTTCCCTCTCGGAACCACGAGCCTTCTAGTGAGTTGCTCCGATTTGTGAGGGTGTGTGTCCAAACTTTTTTCAAAAATGCCACTTTTTTTCCACTTCATCTTGGTGGCGTGACATTACATCAACCAAGGTTTCATGTGTTTCTGATATTTTTCAAATTGTTTGGAATTAAAATGCCATGTCACTCCATGCATACATATGCATGTGCCCATGTCCTGAGACAAATATGTTTGAAAATTCCTTGTAATGTACTGCACATGGAATTAACTCACACACAAGTACACAAATATGATTTTTCAAACCATTTTGGTTAGTCGTTGCATGTAGATGTAGTTCAAATTTGAATTACGGTCATTAAATATGGCTAGAAAATCACTTAAATGTCTTCAAAAGGTCAAATGACCCCTAGAATTTTCCAAAATTTCACATTACAGTTGTAGTAGTGCATGTTAGACGTAGAAAAAATTGAAGGCCGTAAGAGGAAGCTATCTCCCCTTTGTCATCAAACATGCATTGTTCCCTCTCGGAACCACGAGCCTTCTAGTGAGTTGCTCCGGTTTGTGAGGGGTTTGAGTCCAAACTTTCGTCAAACATGCCAATTTTTTTACCACATCATCTTGGTGGCATGACATTACATCAACCAAGGGTTCATGTGTTTCTGATATTTTTTTTATTTTTTTGAATTAAAATGACACGTCACTCCATGCATACATATGCATGTGTCCATGTCGCGAGACAAATATGTTTGAAAATTCCTTCTAATTTACTGCACATGGAATTAACTCGCACACAAGTACACAAATATGATTTTGAAAATCATTTTGGTTAGCCGTTGCATGTAGATGTAGTTCAAATTTGAATTACGGTCATTAAATGGCTAGAAAATCACTTAAATGTCTTAAAAGGTCAAATGACCCCTAAAATTTTCCAAAATTTGACATGACAGTTGTATTAGTACTACAAAATTTCTCGTACATTTAGAACACCATCCGTTGCCACTTTACTCCAAATTCGTCTTTCACAGCTAATAAAAATATCTACAACATGACACACAGTTGTTTTCTAGGAACCCTTTGCGATGAAAATATCTGGGTCTATTAAAGTCTCCCTCCTTAAGCTTCGCCAGTTCATCAGCTCCAGTGCCGGCAACCCCCGAATCCACAAATCTCGGTCCCCATTCCCGCACCCCCTTCTTGCAAAGATGACGCCGTGGAAACGCTTCGTGAAGGCCCGTACGATGGCCGCGTCCCCCCCCCCGAGCGCCGCCGCCTGCGCCGAGAGCGCGGCCGCCTACGCCAAGAGTGCCGCCACATCCGCATTAAGCGCGGCCGCTTCCGCCGAGAGGGCGTCTGCGGCAGCCGAGAGGGCAGCTGCAGCAGCTGAGACGGCTGCAGTTGCTGCTGCGACAGCGGCTGCAAACGCCAAGAGCGCTCGAGCTACCGTCTGTGCCGCCGATGTCGCCTGGCCTGGGTCGAGGCCATCCACGCCAAGATCGAGGATGCACACGCCAAGATATTCCAGGCCACCTCATACTACAACACGCAACCCACGTCCGAAAAGGCGGTGGTGTCCATGGAGCACCTACTTCCTCATGAGGTCACCGAGCGGGAGCTGGAGATGCAGGAGGGGGTGGAGATCGAGGAGCGCCAGGAGGAGGACTTGCACGTGGCCGAGGTCGAGGTAGATAAGAGTCTGTCCGTCGAGGAATCGGCGGTGGAGTACCAACGTGAGCTCTGGCGCAACAACTACTACAAGTACTACAACCTTGAGGGCGGCGCCGAGGACGAGGACGAGGATGCAGTCGACTTCAGCAGGGGGGACGCGGAGTCGACCAACGGCGGCATGTCGCCAGGACAAGTCATCGACGTCTCATCTCACACCGGCGATGCATAGGTCGGCGCGGCGGCGGATTGGTTAAAATTATGCATACTTAGGCTTTGTTTTAAATGTTGGTCTTTTGTTAGAGCAATGTTTAGGTCAACTGGTTCTGTATAATTACTAAAATTGCTCGATTCAATAAGTGTGGTATGTCTGTTGTACGCTCTTTTGTGTGGCCCAATTAGCAACCGATGTTAAATTATGCAATGACGTAACCCGGGGAAATTTCCACCAAAATTTGAATTATCAAACTCATCCCATGCATGTAAAGCAGAAGAACCGTTTGCGATGCACACAATCTTTCAAAGTGAATGGTCCGGCGGCACCGCGCGCAAAGTTTCCCTCCACATTTCCCAAATTTTGGCCTACCGCCAAAATATCTACCCCCGCCCCCCTTCCCCCCTTCCCCACCCCCTTTTCTCCCCGACCACAAGTCACATTTCCCCTGTTTCCTCCTTCCTTCCTTACTAAGCTATAGCCGCTTCCTCGCTCTCGCCATCTCGCATCCCACCGTCGGGGTCACCATGGTCTTCTTCAAAGACCTCTCCAGCGGTTCCTCCTCCGGCGACGACTCCTTCACCACCCGGGTATGGCTCTCCTCTCTCTCTCTCTCTCTCTCTCTCTATCTATCTCTCTCTCTCTCTCTCGGGCTATGACTTGGAATGAAGGATTTTTACCCAGCAGTCGATTTGAGCCATTTCATCCTCTAGTAGCTCCCTAGGACCATCAGTGGCAATGAATGGAGCGGGGTGGCTGAAGATCTATCTGCTCGTTGTCACCATCAATCTCCATGCGTGAAGCTAGTTGTGTTTGAATCTGTTGACAATGGGGGGAAGTTTCTGGCATGTGCAGAGAAGGTTAAACCCTCTTTTGTTGTTACAAATCATTTGTTAGATGTGATTCAGACACTGTCATGGTCCCAACCCATTCATACCACACCTTCAACCAAACGCATCCTTAGACAGGGTCACAGTTTGTACCTAGTATCTTAAAGTGTTGCCATCTCATCAGCGGTGCCATCAGAAAATTATTTGGCACTGCTTCAGCTGTTTGTGCAGCCAACTTTGGTCCACACATCTGAGCAGCCAAGCAGTAAAATACTAAATCTGTATGGCATGAAGGAACCGGGCATCGGAGCAACTACGTGCTTCGGAGTCTGGGTTAATGAATTTTTTCCAGCTGCATCGGCTCGCAAGTGTAGGGCACCGGTGCGAGATGTAGCAACAGTTGTCTTTACCCCAGTTTTGGCATACATAGTGGATGGCCTTAGTGCTATTAGTTCTATGTTACTAAATTTGTGCATGTACACACCTGTTAGTATCAATTTGCTGTCGTCCAAACACTGTCACAATGATGTTGCAGTTATATTTACCTTCCTCATAAAATGTTCAATTTGTTATTTATTGTACATGAGTAATAACTTGTAGCATTGTTGTAGTTAATTATAGCTACTGATGTTCCAGAATTTGATTGTTGTCTCAGTAGTAATTAATTCATTTGCACATTGATCTTTTTGAGAAGATATGTCATAATTAACATGTTTCTTCAGTTTTTCAAAATAAGCATTGGTGATTTTCTATGTTGCTATAAACCCATTTCCCCTACAATTGTTACTGATCTAGTTTTAAATATTATGGGATGAACGGAAGTGTTCTTACTTGGAGTGGGTTTCTCAAGAGTGGCCACTGTCTTTGAAGATGTGCCTACTGAAGCTCTGGAGCATGTATGAGAAAGAGAACAGACGTAGGCTTAGAGAAACTGTTGTCAACGCTGAAGAATATTTGAAGATGCAGGATAAAAAGTTAAAGGAGGAGAATGAGCTTAGATTTTTTTAAATCAGACTTTGCTAAGATGGTGTAGGCGAAGGAGGAGGCACTTTCCCAGTTGGCCCATGCAGGTTCTTACTGAACTGAAAGCAGAGGTGGATAAGACGAGCCTAGATGATCTCGATTAGGGAAATGAATATTGTTCTTATGAAGTTGAACTAGCTATGTGTTGTACAGTGTTGTTTTCATGTAGCTATTGTTTTGTGATGTTATAATATATTTATGTGCCTGATATGAAATTTGCAAACAGTTGTTCGATATGAAATGTGAATTTGCGTAATAATGGAATTATTAATTGTAAACTAATAAACCTGCTAAATGTGTCATGGACCTTTGCAAACGGTTCTAGCAGTAAGAGGGCTTGCGATGGATAGCCCAATGCCACACAGTTTTCTTCATCAAATCGTGTGTGATGTAGTTAATAAAAGCAAACAGTTAACCAAGGCAGAGCGTGTGTGATAGTTACACCTTTCACACATGAGCCTACACATAAAACTGTGTGGGATGTACATATGAATGAAAACGTTTTCCATGGATTGACTGTGTGGGATGTACATAAGAACGGAAACGTATTCCTTGGATTGACTGTGTGTGATATACATACCTACGGAAATGTTTTTCTGGGATTCACCGTGTTGGATGTACATACCTACAGAAATGTTTTTCAGGGATTCACCGTGTGGGATGTACATACCTACGGAAATGTTTTTCTGGGATTCACCGTGTGGGATGTACATACCTATGGAAATGTTTTATGGGATTCACCGTGTGGGATGTACATACCTACGGAAATGATTGGGTTTCGATGCCTCGCCCGAACGCACACGGCCCTAGCCTGTGTCCCAAGAGGGCCTATCCTCGACGATTTCTGGGTCGTGTGGGAAGGACCCCCTATCGCACACACTCACTTGGCGACGGTTCCAAATGGCGTCGCTGAAAGGGGTTAAAACCCATTTGTATAGCACTGACGCGTACCAGTGTAGCAACTACATGGACTGGGTCCATAAGTTGAGGATTTTCCTCATTGCTGCACCAAAGAATTACGTCTTGGAAGCACCGCTAGGTGCAAGACCCGCTGCAGGAGCAACTCCGGACGTTATGAACGTCTGGCAGAGCAAAGCTGATGACTACTCAATAGTTCAGTGTGCCATGCTTTACGGCTTAAAAGCGGGACTTCAACAATGTTTTGAACGTCATGGAGCATATGAGATGTTCCAGGAGTTGAAGTTAATATTTCAAGCAAATGCACGAATTGAGAGATATGAAGTCTCCAATAAGTTTTATAGCTGCAAGATGGAGGAGAATAGTTCTATCAGTGAACATATACTCAGAATGTCTGGGTACCACAACCACTTGACTCAACTGGGAGTTAATCTTCCTGATGATAGTGTCATTGACAGAGTTCTTCAATCACTGCCACTAAGCTACAAAAGCTTCGTGATGAACTATAATATGCAAGGGATGGATAAGACAATTCCAGAGCTCTTCGCGATGCTAAAGGCTGCGCAGGTAGAAATCAAGAAGGAGCATCAAGTGTTGATGGTTAACAAGACTACTAGTTTCAAGAAAAAGGGCAAAGGGAAGAAGGGGAACTTCAATAATAACGGCAAGCAAGTTGCCACTCAAGTGAAGAAACACAAGTCTGGACCTACGCCTGAGACTGAGTGCTTCTACTGCAAAGGGACTGGTCACTGGAATCGGAACTGCCCCTAGTATTTGGCTGATAAGAAAGATGGCAAAGTGAAAGGTATATTTGATATACATGTTATTGATGTGTACCTTACTAATGCTCGTAGTAACTCCTGGGTATTTGATACTGGTTATGTTGCTCATATTTGCAACTCCAAACAGGGGCTACGAATTAAATGAAGATTGGCTAAGGACGAGGTGACGATGCGCGTGGGAAATGGTTCCAAAGTCGATGTGATCCCGTCGGCACGCTACCTCTACATCTACCGTCGGGATTAGTTTTAGACCTGAATAATTGTTATTTGGTGCCAGCATTAAGCATGAACATTATATCTGGATCTTATTTGATGCGAGACGGTTATTCATTTAAATTGGAGAACAATTGTTGTTCTATTTATATGAGTAATATCTTTTATGGTAATGCACCCTTGATGAGTGGTCTATTTTTGTTGAATCTCGATTGTAGTGATACACATATTCATAATATTGAAGCCAAAAGATGCAAGGTTAATAATAATAATGCAACTTATTTGTGGCACTATCGTTTAGGTCATATTAGTGTAAAGCGCATGAAGAAACTCCATGATGATGGGCTTTTGGAATCACTTGATTATGAATCACTTGATGCTTGTGAACCATGCCTCATGGGCAAGATGACTAAGACTCCGTTCTCCGGAACAATGGAGTGAGCAACTGACTTATTGGAAATAATGCATACTGATGTATGCGGTCCGATGAGTGTTGTGTCTCACAGCGGATATCGTTATTTTCTGACCTTCATAGATGATTTGAGCAGATATGGGTATACTACTTAATGAAACATAAGTCTGAAACATTTGAAAAGTTCAAAGGATTTTAGAGTGAAGTGGAAAATCATCATAACAAGAAAATAAAAATTCTATGATCTGATCATGGAGGTGAATATTTCAGTTATGAGTTTGGTCTTCATTTGAAACAATGTGGAATAGTTTCGCAACTCACGCCACCTGGAACACCAAAGTTTATCGTGTGTCCAAACGTCATAACCGCACTTTATTAGATATGGTGTGATCTATGATGTCTCTTACTGATTTACCGCTATTGTTTTGGGGTTATGCTTTAGAGACGACTGCATTCACGTTAAATAGGGCACCATCTAAATCCGCTGAGACGACACCATATGAACTATGGTTTGGCAAGAAACCAAATTTGTCGTTTCTTAAAGTTTGGGGTTGCGATGCTTATGTGAATAAGCTTCAACCTGATAACCTCGAACCCAAATCGGAGAAATGTGTCTTCATAGGATACCCAAAGGAGACTGTTGGGTACACCTTCTATCACAGATCTGAAGGCAAGATATTCATTGCTAAGAATGGATTCTTTCTAGAGAAGGAGTTTCTCTCGAACGAAGTGAGTGGGAGGAAAGTAGAACCTGATGAGGTAATTGTACCTTCTCCCGAATTGGAAAGTAGTTCATCACAGAAATCAGTTCCAGTGATTCCTACACCAATTAGTGAGGAAGCTAATGATGATGATCATGAAACTTCTGATCAAGTTACTATTGAACCTCGTAGGTCAACTAGAGTACGATCCGCACCAGAGTGGAACGGTAATCCTGTTCTGGAGGTCATGTTACTTGACCATGACGAACCTACGAACTATGAGGAAGCGATGATGAGCCCAGATTCCGTGAAATCTGAGATGGGATCCATGTATAGGAACAAAGTATGGACTTTGGTTGACTTGCCCGATGATCGGCAAGCAAGGGAGAATAAATGGATCTTCAATAAGAAGACGGACGCTGACGGTAATGTTACTTTCTACGAAGCTCGACTTGCTGCGAAAGGTTTTCAACAAGTTCAAGGAGTTGACTACGATGAGACCTTCTCACATGTAGCGATGCTTAAGTCTGTCCGAATCATGTTAGCAATTGCCGCATTTTATGATTATGAAATTTGGCAAATGGATGTCAAAACTGCATTCCTTAATGGATATCTTAAAGAAGAGTTGTATATGATGCAACCAGAAGGTTTTGTCGATCCAAAAGATGCTAACAAAGTGAGCAAGCTCCAGCGATCCATTTATGGACTCATGCAAGCCTCTCGGAGTTGGAATATATACTTTGATAGTGTGATCAAAGCATATGGTTTTATACAGACTTTTGGAGAAGCCTATATTTACAAGAAAGTGAGTGGAAGCTCTGTAGCATTTCTAATATTATATGTGGATGACATATTGTTGATTGGAAATAAAATAGAATTTCTTAATAGCATAAAAGGATACTTGAATAAGAATTTTTCAATGAAAGACCTCGGTGAAGCTGCTTATATATTGGGCATCAAGATCTATAGAGATAGATAGAGACGCTTAATTGGACTTTCACAAAGCACAAACCTTGATAAAGTTTTGAAGAAGTTCAAAATGAATCAGTCAAAGAAAGGGTTCTTGCATGTGTTACAAGGTGTGAAGTTGAGTTAGACTCAATGCCCGACCACTTCAGAAGATAGAGAGAAAATGAAAGTCATTCCCTATGCCTCAGCCCTAGGTTCTATGATGTATGCAATGTTGTGTAGCAAACCTGATGTGTGCCTTGCTATTAGTTTAGCAGGGAGGTACCAAAGTAACCCAGTTGTGGATCACTGAACAGCGGTCAAGAACATCCTGAAATACCTGAAAAGGACTAAGGATATGTTTCTCATTTATGGAGGTGACAAAGAACTCGTCGTAAATGGTTACGTCGATGCAAGCTTTGACACTGATCCCGATGACTCTAAGTCATAGACCGGATACATATTTTTATTCAATGGTGGAGCTCTCAGTTGGTGCAGTTCCAAGCAGAGCGTCGTGGCGGGATCTACGTATGAAGCGGAGTACATAGCTGCTTCGGAAGCAGCAAATGAAGGAGTCTGGATGAAGGAGTTCATATCCGATCTAGGTGTAATACCTAGTGCTTCGGGTCCAATGAAAGTCTTTTGTGACAATACTGGAGCAATGGCCTTAGCAAAGAAATCCATATTTCACAAGAGAACCAAACACATCAAGAGACGCTTCAATTCCATCTGTGATCAAGTCAAGGAGGGAGACATAGAGATTTGAAAAATACATACGGATCTGAATGTTGCAGACCCGTTGACTAAGCCTCTCTGACAAGCAAAACATGATCAACACCAAGACTCCATGGGTGTTAGAATCATTACTATGTAATCTAGACTGTTGACTCTAGTGCAAGTGGGAGACTGAAGGAAATATGCCCCAGAGGCAATAATAAAGTTGTTATTTATATTTCCTTATATCATGATAAATGTTCATTATTCATGCTAGAATTGTATTAACCGGAAACTTAGTACATGTGTGAATACATAGACAAAGAGAGTGTCCCTAGTATGCCTCTACATGACTAGCTCGTTAATCAAAGATGGTTAAGTTTCCTAACCCTAGACATGTGTTGTCATTTGATGAACGGGATCACATCATTGGAGAATGATGTGATGGACAAGTCCCATCTGTTAGCTTGTCATAATGATCATTTAGTTTTGCTGCTATTGCTTTCATCATGACTTATACATGATCCTCTGACTATGAGATTATGCAACTCTCGAATACCGGAGGAACACCTTCTGTGCTATCAAACATCACAACGTAACTGGGTGATTATAAAGATGCTCTACACGTGTCTTCGATGGTGTTTGTTGAGTTGGCATAGGTCGAGATTAGGATTTGTCATTCTGTGTTTCAGAGAGGTATCTCTAGGCCCTCTCGGTAATGCACATCACTATGAGCCTTGAAAGCAATGTGACTAATGAGTTAGTTGCGGGATGATGTATTACGGAACGAGTAAAGAGACTTGCCGGTAATGAGATTGAACTAGGTATGATGATACCGACGATCGAATCTCAGGCAAGTAACATATTGATGACAAAGGGAACAACGTATGTTGTTATGCGGTTTGACTGATAAAGATCTTCGTAGAATATGTAGGAGCCAATATGAGCATCTAGGTTCCGCTATTGGTTATTGACCGGAGATGTGTCTCGATCATGTCTACATAATTCTCGAACCCGTAGGGTCCGCACGCTTAACGTTCGATGACGATTTGTATTATGAGTTATGTGATTTGATGACCGAAGATTGTTCAGATTCCTGGATGAGATCACGGACATGACGAGGAGTCTTGAAATGGTCGAGAGGTAAAGATTCATCTATTGTAAGGTTGCATTCGGACATCGGAATGGTTCCGAGTGATTCGGGCATTTTTTCCGGAGTACGGGGAGGTTACCGGAACCCCCCGGGGGAATCGTGGGCCTTATGGGCCATGGGAGAGAAGATGGGACAGCCCACAAGGGGGAGGCGCCCCCCAAGTGGAGTCTGAATAGGAAGGGGAGGGGGCGCGGCCCCCCTTTCCCTTTCCCCCTCCTCTCCTTCCCCCTTTTCCCCCTCCGTAGAAAGGAATGAGGGGGGGCCGAATCCTACTTGGACCGGGAGTCCAAGTAGGACTCCCCCCCTTGGCGCGCCCCCTCTAGGGCCGGCCTCCTCCTCCCCCTCCTTTATTTACGTGGGAGGGGGTAGGGGTGGGCATAAAAACCGACAAACCGAAGACCGAACCGATGCCGAAACCGAAGAAACCGAATTTTCGGTTTTTTATACTGCCACAGAAAAATTCGGTTTTCATGTTTACTAACCGAACATAGTTTGTTCACTTCGGTTTTTATCATGGTTAACCGAAGAAAAACCGAACAGATGTGAGGTAGCGTATAAAGCAATACAAAGTCATGCAAAACCATCTCCCGGGAGGAGCACCCGTGTCGCTAGCGCCAAGAAACTAGCGCGCTGCTGCCTGTGCGTGTGACAGGACGTGGGCCCTAATCCAACGCATGCAAAATGATGGAAGGCCCAGCTCCACGTGAGCTTTTTTTTTAAATGCGCCCCCGTGCGTACGAGCATGCAACACACATCTCGTTACATTAGTCCCACCTCGGCCAGCCGAGGAGTTGAGGGTGGGATTTTGGGCTATATAATAGGCTGTCGCTGCTGCAGTTTGTTCCCAATTACGTAGACGTGGTCCTTTCGGTATAAACCGGAGACCAAACCGAATTAGTCGGTTAACCGAATTTTCGGTTAGCTATTTTAGGCTACCATACTCGGTTTTTAAGTTTCCTAACCGATTTTCAAAAAATACCGAACAGTAGAAACCGAACTTTTGGTTTATACCGAACGCCCAGCCCTAGGAGGGGGCACCCCAAAGGCACAACAAGTCTTCTCTTAGCCGTGTGCGGTGCCCCCCTCCACAGTTACACACCTCGGTCATATCATCGTAGTGCTTAGGCGAAGCCCTGGGCCGGTAACATCATCATCACCGTCGCCACACCGTCGTGCTGACGGAACTCGCCCTCATCCTCAACTGGATCAAGAGCTCGAGGGACGTCATCGTGTTGAACGTGTGCTGAACACGGAGGTGCCGTACATTCGGTACATGGATCGGTTGGATCGTGAAGACATTCGACTACATCAACCGCATTACTAAACGCTTCCGATTTCGGTCTACGAGGGTACGTGGACATACTCTCCCGTCTCGTTGCTATGCATCTCCTAGATAGATCTTGCGTGATCGTAGGTAAAAAATTCGAAATACTGCGTTCCCCAACACAGGAGGGACCGGGTCATACCACTGGCAACTTGTCAATGAAGATGGTGGGTTATGGCAAGCCTATTGATGGCCCACGACCCAGAAGCGACTTGAGGCCCAAGAGGACGAACCGCCATATGTATAACTTATATTGTAAGGCAAGCTTAGTTAGTCACCGAGCCAGACACGTTGTGTATGAGCCGGCCAGAACTCTGTAAGCCGTCGGGCATCAACCTGTGTATATAAAGGGGTGACCCGGCGGCGAGTTAAGGACAAGAAACAAGAGATCGAGAACTAGGTCAAGTGTATTCGCTCCCTGGTAATCGAAACCCAAGCAATACAATCCCAAACTAGAGTAGGCCTTTGCCTCCACTGCGAGGGGCTGAACCAGTATAAACTCTATGTGTCCTTTGTCCCGATTAACCCCTTTAAGCTAACCTAGTTGCGATGGCTCCATGACTAAGTCCTTTCACTAGGACATCTGCCATGTTAAGTCCACGACAGGTGGGAAGATCCACGACCACCTGACTGCTTCTGCTGATAACGCGGATGAAACGGAGGAGGTGGAGGAAGCCAAAACTTCTGTTGCTTTGAGACCACTTGTGTCACACCCTACATTTTGTAACATATCATTTGCATTAATAAAGCATGAAAATTTGGACCAACAAAAAACTTTTGCATTAATTGGCTTTTATTTTTTGAAGTTGGTTTTCTCTGAGTGGTTTTTCAAGTGCTCTTTATAGTCAACTACTCCACCTTCTATACTTCATCTCCTTGTCCCAAACTTCTGCCCAATGATCATGCCATGTATATAGAGAAATATAGTATTTTCTTACAAAAATAATTTGGCCAAAAAGTATTTTTTTAAGAATTAGTTTTCCAAAAACCCCTGGATTTAGGATTTCACTGCAAATACTTAATTAAGGGCAGTAAAAATATTTCCAAAGATATATTTGACACCTATTAGATATAGGATACCAAGAAACCACAAAAATATAATTTTAAAAGTTATTTTCCTATTTTATTTAAAGACTTTTTCTTAAGGCCAAAAATGGTCTTAAATAGGTTAAAATTATTTTAAAGCTTTAAAAATATTTGAGAAAAATTGGGGAGACTCAATGGACATATATTTTCCATATATATGAGTTTCAACACATGGTCATGATCAAAATATTGGACAAAACCTCCCAAAACCATTTCTGCTCATTTCAAGGATTTGAAATATTTCTATAGGAAATATTTTTATAAAAATCCAAGAAAATTCTAGCATGTCACATATGACATTTTTGATGATCTTGCCAAGTATCATGTCATGGAGAACAGTATAACCTCATGAAACCCTCTCAAAACCACTTCTGTCTTTTTTCAAGTTTGAACAGCTTTGCACTGTCAAACATGTCCAATTGCTCTCAAACTTGGTGCACATGCTCAAATGGTGTAATAATGCATCTAGACCAAATGGCACAAGTTGGAGAGAATTTTATCTTGATCAAAGTGCCCCAAAACCCTCTCTAACCAGAATCAAATTTGAACAAGTTTGTACTACCAACTTTCTCTCCTTGACCCCAACTTTTGTGAGCATGTTCACATGACCAAATGAGGCCACTACACCAAGTGGTGCATCAAGGAGAAGTGATTTGCTCAACTAGATCTACACAAGTCCATTTCTGCTCATTCCTAGGGTTTACAGAAGTTGCATTGCCAACTTTGCCCAATTAAGCTCCAAATTGGTGGAAGGCCCTAATTATATGTGTCATTTCACCCTGTGAAGTGTCATGGCAATTGGAGATCATTTTCTTGACCAAACCAACATCAAACACCTTCTGACATTTTGCAAAAACCTGAAAGTGCGTTATATCGACTAGAGGGGGGGTGAATAGGCGATTTTTATGAAACTCTTCACTGAGGAATTTGCTCGTGAGGAAATTCCTTAGCGAAGAACTACTAGCAGCGGAATATGTACTCAGAGGTAAACATAGCAGAATACATGCATGGTCATCATGATGAAATGAAGACAAACACAGAGTACAGAAAGCGTAAACACAGGATAGCACAAGATGAAGACAAACAGACTGAAGAAATTGAACTGAGGAAATTGAGAAAGTCTTCAGTCAAAGTCTTCAAACACAGATATGATAAACAAACATCACACTACTGAGGAAATGAAAGAGTTGAGGAAATAGAACCAGTAAGCTTGGTGAAGACAATGATTTGGTAGACCAGTTCCAACTGCTGTCTCAGTTGTACATCTGGTTGGAGCGGCTGAGTATTTAAACTCGAGGACACCCAGTCCTGGACACACAATCCTCACCGTATTCTCCTTGAGCTAAGAACATACAGTCCTCGCCCAATCACTCGTGGTAAGTCTTCAGGTGACTTCCAAACCTTCACAGACTTGGTCACTCGGCGATCCACAATTCCTCTTGGATGCTCTAGACCTTGACGCCTAACCGTCTGGAAGAAGCACAGTCTTCAAAGGTAACAAGCGTCGGATCCACGCAGGATCAATCTCTTCAGTGATGCTCAATCACTTTGGGTTTGTAGGTGTTTTGGGTTTGGGGTTTGAATTTTCCTCACTTGATGATTTTCGCTCAAAGTCCTCGGAGGATGGGTTGCTCTCAAATGACAAGTGTCAAGTTCTCGCGGAGCAGCCAACTAGCTAGTGGTTGTAGGGGGCGGCTATTTATAGCCTAGGGAGAAGCCCGACATGATAAGACATAAATGCCCTTCAATGATATGACCATTAGGTGGACAAGATATTTTTAGGACAGCTGGCGCGCAACACAGCAACGGTTGGAAATTTGAGGTATAAATTCCTCAGGGCTATCATGTTCCTCACTGTGTAGGCAATTCGCACTAGCAAATTCATAACTCCTCAGTCAGAGCAAAGTCCTCAATGACCAGAAGAACTGCGTCTCTGTCACTGAAGAAATTGACTGAACTGTATGAGATTTCCAATGGCTTCACTCAGAGGGATTGGTAGGTGTAGGATTTGAGTTGAGCATCACATGGAAATTTTCTCCTTAGTATTTCCTCGACCCCCTTTAACAATACGGTGTTTCCTATGGCTCAAGAAAGAGAAAATGTAACTACGAAAACAAAAGTCTTCACGCTTCATGTTCCTCGAATGAATACCAAGTCTTCAAGGTCACACCAATTTCTTCACTTTCAAAGTCTTCAGAAAGTCTTCAGTATATCAAAGTCTTCAGTGGAAGAACTTCATTTTTAGGGGTCGACTTTCTCTGTAAATATCAAACTCCTCATAGACTTATAGATCTGTGTACACTCATATACGCATTAGATACTTAACCTATAAGTCTTCAATACACCAAAATCACTAAGGGGCACTAGATGCACTTACAATCTCCCCCTTTTTGGTGATTGATGACAACATAGGTTAAGTTTTCAACGGGGATAAATATATGAAGTGTAAATACTGATATTGAGGAATTTGATTGCAAGATATAGAAGAACTCCCCGGAAGATGTGCATAGTGAGGAATTTGCTTCTGTAGCAATGCACATTTGAAGAGTTGAATCATGGAGATCTGCCCCTATATCTTGTAATTCATACACGCATTTGATGTATAATATGAAGAATTTGAAATGCATGATGAAATATGGTGCCTGATGTAATTCAGCATGCGTTCAATAATATTAACAAGGAATAAGCATGCAGAATAGCGCATCAAGGTATCAAAGCAAAGTGCAACAAAAGTATCAGCGCACCATCGGACTTAAGATTACAACTCGATCCAATAAAAGTTTCGGAAGAACGAGAGTTGTAACTTAAAAAAAACGAATAAGCCCTTATTATAGACCCGCTTGAAGACTAACTCAGATTTCTTCCCCTTTGTCATCAAATGACCAAAAGGATCGAAAATCCGAGGACTAACGCCCCTGAAGATTTTCAAGTTGATGAAGGAGCGCCAGCATTGTTGGGGTCGGTCATTGAAGTAGGGCCTGCTGCAGTGTCGTCCAAGTCTTCATTTTCATCAGTCTCACGCGATGAAGAATATGAACTGGCCACCAAAGAAGGAACCTTGACCTTCTTGTATTTCTTCGGAGGAGGTGCAAACCAGTCAAAATCTTCTTTGAGACCCATTTTCTCCAAGTCTTCAGCACTGTACACTTGAGATAGAACAGCCCAGGTGCGGTTGAGGGTTTCATGAAGGTAGTAGTGGTTTTTCTTCACTGCATTGTGTGTGGAAGTCATGTTGTGAAGAATTGAACCAAACTGACGCTTGACCCATTTGTGGTTGCGATCAACCTTTTGATGAAGACTGAGGAGTAACTCACGGTCGGTCATCACCCTGGGTGTTGTGGCTTGAGGATTTGGCTTGGCAGTGTTAGCAGCAGAGTCATGTGTGGCAGAGTCATCATTGGTGGAGTAAGATTCAGCTTTGCGAAATTGGCCATCCAATGGACGAATGCCTTCATCTATCACAGCAGTAGCCTTGCCTTTTTCTTCAGCTGAAGAAAATGTCCGTTTGAGGACTTCAATGGGAGGCAAGTAGCTGCAGTGGTTGAGCGTTTCAGCTTTGTAGTTGAGTGAAGACCTTATCCTGATGAATTTCATTATCCAAGGTGCATAAGGCTTCAGCTCAAATGGTGACATAGCAATGTTGGCCAGAGTCCTCATGAAGAAATCATGGAAGTTGACGGGAATGCCATGGATGATGTTGAAAAGCAGATTCTTCATGATGCCAACGACTTCTTCATCAGTCGAGTCGTGGCCTTTGATGGGACTCATTGTCTTCGTCAGAATGCGATAGACAGTCCTTGTCACATACAGCAATTCCTTGACAAGGAAATTGGTTCTAGGAGCTTGCCCTGGCTTCAAAGGCTTCATCAGCACTTGCATATAATGATTTGAAAGCTCAGGTTCGTTGTACACACAGCGAGCATCTTCAGTGGGTGGACTCAGAGGAAGGACCCGAAGCAATTCAGATGCAGGGGCCTTATGGTGGGTGTTGTCAGTCATCCAGTCCAAAACCCATGAATTGATGTCTTCAGAGTTGCCAGTGATGTGCAACGTTGCATAGAATTGAAGAATAAGCTCTTCATTCCAATCGCATATATCTGTGCAGAAATTGAGCAGCCCAGCGTCGTGAAGAACACTGAGCACTGGCGTGAAGCACGGCAAAGATTCCATATCCACGTGAGGAATATGAGCATGGTCGAAGACTTTGTCTTTGTTGTAAAGCACTGAGGAATAGAAATTTGCTTGGCTGGCAGTCCAGAAACGCCTCTTCCTTATGCGAGCAGAGTCATATGGATTGTATTCAGTGAAGAACCTGTGCTCGCCATAGAAGTCTTCATCCTTGAATTTCTGTTTTCGTGAGAATGGATCCTTTGGCCTTGGCAGAGGAGTGTCAGTGAGTTGCATCATGACCTCAGGAATCACGATCTCAGGTTCTTCAGGCTGAGGAATTTCAGGATTTTCCTCAGGTGCAGTCACCTTGTCTGTATCAGCAGCAGTTTCTTCAGCGCTAGTGGCTGGAATTTCTTCATTCACAGATGCAGTGGGACGAGTTTCTTCAGAGCCCAACTGTACTGTTGGTGAAGGGGAGTGAGGAATTTGCTGCAGGGGAGTGAAGAGTGGGGAATTGGGATGCAGACTTTCCCAAAAGTCGTCATTCATCACTGGAGTGGTGCTTCCAATATCCACATCTTCATCAATTTCTTCAACACCAGCCTCTTCAGCATCAAACTAAGGCATTAGTGATGAGACCATTGGGGTTGAAGGGATTGCATCCGCTTCAATTTATTCATCAATCTGCTCTGACAAAGCAGCAGATTGAGTTTCTTCATCTGAGCCACTAGGGATCTCATAATCTTCATCCAACGGAACAAGGTCCTTTGATGGCACGGAGGAGATAGGAACGGCATCAATGGGATTTGCAAAAGAGCTTGTCATCGGCTTCATCTTCTTGGGAGCTGAAGATTCTGAAGCATTTGATTCCTTCCTTTTCTTCACAGCAGCTCGTTCTGCAGCCTTTGTCTTCTTCACATCCAATGCAGATGGAAGAATTGGAGTTGGCGTAGGAGCAGGTGGAGCTGAGGAATCTGGTTGATTTTCTTCAGGCGCAACTGATGCAGTTGCCCTGGTTTCTTCAATTTCTTCAGGCGCACCACTAGTGGATGCCCTGGCAATTTCATCAACGGCTGGAGCAGAGTCATCAGCCTTGGAACTAGCATTTTCTTCAGCAGCCTGAACTTCATCAGCGGTGCTGGCATGTTCTTCAGTTTGCTGAACAGATGCTTCAGCTTGAGGAATTTGTGGCTTTGAGGCTGCACCCTTGGTGAAGGTATCAGTCAGCCTCACAAATCTGACCTTGGCTCCTTGCCAATCAGCATAGTATGAGTCAAAGTTGTCGCCGAGGGCTTTGATCTCATCCTGCATCTTGACAAGTTCCTCAGGCTTCATTGAGAGAACATTTTTCTTCAGTAGCTTCTCCTTGCGGTACAGTGATTTCTTGATCTCTCTGGCCTTATCATATTTCCACTTCTCCTCTTGGATGAAGTGAGTCAACATGTGACTTTGACCAGGTGTCAGCTTGAAATCAGGCATAGGTGTGTGAGGATCCTTATGCCAGAGATCAATATAATCTAGGATCGCCTTTGGATCCAATAGCAGGGGCACAGGTGTGCCTTTGGCTTTAGCAGCCCGTTCTTGTCGGTCCCTGATGATTTCAGTAAGTTCTTCTTCATCAGCTTCATCATCATCAGATGGCACAGTGAAGACTACCTGTTTCTTCTGAGGACTTGTGCGAGTGACGCGTCCAGCAGTAGCCTTTTTCTTCAGCAGTGAGGGTCTTGCTGAGGAATTTGGTGCAGCTGAAGAACTAGTTGAGACACCAGAGGCAATAGAGATGCCAGCCGTCCTTTGGCATGAGGCCAGATGCACAGGTGCTGAGGACTTTGGTGGAGCAGGAGCAGCATGAGGAATTTTCTTTGAAGATTTTGAAGATTCTGGCCGTGAGGGCGCAGCTGAGGAACTTGGCCGTGAGGGCATTGAAGATGGAGCACTTGGCTTGCGAGCGGGCTTCTTTAGCATTGCTTTCTTCGGCTTGACCGAGGCCTCAGTGGCAGTAGCAGCAGCAGCAGCAGCAGAGTCTTCATTGAATTTCCTCACTGCTTCTCTGGCTTGCTTTGCCAGTTTAGCTTGGCGCTTGGCCCATTCTTAAGGAAATTCCTCACCACGCTTGATGCTGGTGAGATCAGCCACTTGGCCAGGTGCCAATGGAGGTCTTTGGCATGGAGGGTTTACAGCGAATTTCTTCATGTATTTTGGAGTAACATATCTGTACTCCCTCCATTCACGTGCCCATCTCCTTTCAATCCTCTGGATTCGCACCTTGCGCTGATTTTTATCTTCTTTGCCAAACTTAGCTTCATCAGGCGTGCAGTACTCATCATAGATATCCTCAGGTATTTCAAAAGCTGTCATCACCTCAGGCTTCTTTCCTCCTTTCTGTGGCCTTTTACCTTCAGCCATTTTCTTGAGATGAGGAATTTGAACAATTGAATTCTCTGAAGAAGTATGCAACTTTTCTTCGAGGAACGCTGCAAATGAGTTAAGTTGATGAGAACCTAATGATTCAGCAGCAGACATGTGTACCTGTGAACAGAGTATAGTTGCGAGGAATTTTAAGAGGTCATATGCGTTCTCAGAGAATTTTTGCATAAAGAACAAGGTTGAGGAATTTGACCAGATTCGTCTTGAGGAATTTCACTAAGCGCGCTATATCTTAGGTTCCAGAGTTGTATAGATCGAGGATCCACACAACTGAGGAATCTTGAAGAAATTTTAGGCTTAGGGAAATGAATCAAGAACAGACAACATGTGAGGTGTTTTGTGTGTGAGGATTTGAAGAATAAAACACCTTTGAAGATTTTGTAGAAAAGTTTTGAATCAAGGAGGGCAGTAAAATTAGCATTTAATTACCCTGAAACGAAGAACACGACGAACTGGGAGTTGAAACAGTGAAGTTCGTCGATGCAGATCTTCCACGCCCTAACTTGGCGGAGGAAGACGTCTACGGCGGCGGCGGAGGTGAAGATTTCCGTGGTCGGCGCGAGTACGACGGCGATGAGGTCGAGGTAGTGAAGCTTTTCCTCACCGGCGACGCTGGAGTAGCGACGGCGCTAGGGTTTGGAGAGCTCGGGCGAGGGAGTGAGATCGAGCGGGGTAAAAGAAGTGAGGATGGCGAAGGGGGGTATTTATAGCCGTAGTGAAAAACTCTTTGTCCGAAGATTTGGGATGAACGTGCCCCTGGCCGTTCTCCTTCTTGCGACATGTGTCACCCACGTACTGTGTGGTGGAGATTGTGTAAGATCGTGGGTGGATAAAATAATCCATCATGGGATGCGGAATGGTTTGAGCGGCAAAACCGAAAGTTTGGATAAGATTAGTTTTAGCTTTTCGTTCGCAATTTCTTCAGCTGACAAGGACACAACGAAGAATTTGAACGAGTTTCAAATAGAACGCACATGAAGAATTTGTGAATAGATTGGATTGAGTGTAGCATAGAGGGGAAGGGTCCGATCACATTCACTTAGCAGAAAAGTTCCAACTTGAAGAAATAGCTATAAGTGAATGCTGTAGAGGACATAAAACCATATATATATAGCCAATGAAGAAAAACGACGGCACAAGTGAAGACTTTGTAAAGTTTGAAGAATTAAAAAAACTGAAGAATTTCAAAAGTTGAGGAAAAACTCAAATTGAAGATTTTCAACTTTTGTGGTGGCGTGACCCACCGTGTAAGAATGATGATTTCAGACACCGCGTACAATTGTCGTAGGGTTCTGAAAGTCAAATTCTTCATTAATTTCTTCACACTTAGATTGTTATTCTTCATTGATTGAAGAAAAACGTTTCTTCATGTGTTGCACATCTAAGTCATCAATTTTGCATAAGTGTTAGGATGAGTGCCTTTTCAAAGTACATTTGAAGATTCTAAGATATTTAGCTCACACCGCAACTTGCAAAATCTCTTCTCATCCAAGGGCTTAGTGAAGATATCGGCTAGCTGTTCTTCAGTCTTCACATGCTCAATAGAAATGTCGCCCTTCAACACATGATCACAAAGAAAATGATGACGAATTTGAATGTGTTTTGTCTTCGAGTGCTGAACTGGGTTGTGAGCAATCTTGATGGCACTCTCATTGTCACAGAGGAGAGGCACATTCTTCACGTTGATGCCATAGTCCTTGAGCATTTGCTTCATCCATAGTAGTTGAGCACAGCAAGAACCAACAGCAATGTACTCAGCTTCAGCAGTAGATAGTGATACGCAGTTCTGTTTCTTCAAGGACCAACAGACCAAGGATCGTCCGAGGAAATGACAAGTACCGGAAGTTGATTTGCGATCCACACGGTCACCAGCATAGTCAGAATCTGAATATCCAATGAGATCAAAATCCGAGACCTTGGGATACCATAATCCTAGTGTTGGTGTGTGAGCTAGATATCAAAGAATATGCTTCACAGCCTTATGGTGTGATTCCTTCGGTGCAGCTTGAAATCATGCACACATGCAAACACTAAGCATTATATCTGGCCTAGATGCACATAAGTACAATAAAGAACCAATCATGGAGCGGTATACCTTATGGTCGAAGTCAGTACCATTTTCATCAGTGCATAGTTGACCATTTGTGGGCATAGGAATTTTGATGCCTTTGCAATCTTGCATGCCGAATTTCTTCAGGACATCCTTGAGGTATTTCTCCTGAGATATGAATATGCCATTGCGCTGTTGACGAATTTGAAGACCTAAGAAGAATTTCAACTCTCCCATCATAGACATTTGATATTCTTCTCTCATCATATAGGCAAATTCATCACTATAACGTTGGTCAGTACATCCAAAGATAATATCATCAACATATATTTGGCACACAAACAGTTCACCATCATAAGATTTAGTAAAGAGAGTAGGATCGAGTGAACCGGGTGTGAAGCCTTTCTTCATGAAGAATTTCTTCAGTGTATCATACCACGCCCGTGGGGCCTGCTTGAGGCCATAGAGGGCCTTGTTAAGTCTGAAGACTTTGTCAGGATGCTTTGGATCTTCAAAACCTGGTGGTTGAGCAACATATACTTCTTCCTCAAGCTTACCATTGAGGAATGCACTTTTCACATCCATTTGGTATAAGATGATATCATGATGGTTAGCATAAGCAAGCAATATGCGAATAGCCTCAAGTCTAGCAACAGGTGCAAAAGTTTCATCGAAATCAATTCCTTCAACCTGTGTGTAGCCTTGAGCTACTAGTCGTGCCTTATTCCTCACCACAACACCATTTTCATCTTGCTTGTTGCGGTAGATCCACTTTGTGCCAATGATGTTATGCTTGCGAGGATCGGGACGATCGACTAGTTCCCATACGTTGTTGAGCTTGAACTAAAGTAATTCTTCTTGCATGGCCTGAATCCACTCAGGCTCCAGAAATGCTTCATCTACCTTAGTGGGCTCTGTGATAGAGACAAAAGCAAAGTGCCCACAAAAGTTAGATAGATGTGAAGCTTTTGAGCGTGTGAGAGGACCTGGTGCTCTAATGTCATCGATAATCTTCTCCACTTGCACTTCTTTTGCAACGCGAGGGTGAGCTGGTTGTCGTTGAGGAATTTGATCAGCATTTTCTTCACCATCAATTTCCTCAGCATTTTCTTCAGGTGCATCAGCTCGATGTTCTTCACGTTCTGGAATGAATTCTTCAGCAGATTCTTCAGTAGGAATGACATCTTCAGTAGCCTTGTGCTTGATTGAATCCTCAGGTGCAGGTTCATCTAACACAGAAGGTAGGTGCTCTCTTTGCGAGCCATTAGTTTCATCGAACCGCACATCTACAGTTTCAACAATCTTGTGAAGAACATTGTTGAAGACTCTGTAGGTGTGCGAGTCCTTTCCGTAACCAAGCATAAAACCCTCATGTTCTTTCGGTGCAAATTTAGAGTTGTGATGAGGATCTCTAATCCAGCATTTAGCACCGAAGACTTTGAAATAACTTACATTAGGTTTCTTGTCAGTGAGGAGTTCATATGCAGTCTTCTTGAAGAATTTGTGAAGATATACTCTGTTGATGATATGGCACGCAGTATCAATTGCATCAACCCAGAAATGACAAGGGGTTTTGTACTCATCGAGCATAGTGCGAGCCATCTCAGCAAGAGTCCTGTTCTTGCGCTCCACGATGCCATTCTGTTGAGGAGTATAAGGAGCAGATAACTCATGGGTAATACCGTTCATCAAGGTAGTCATCGAGACCCGAATTCTTGAACTCAGTGCCGTTGTCACTTCTGATGTGCTTAATCTTCACACCAAAGTTGGTTGAAGCCCTCGAGGAAAATCGTTTGAAGACTTCCTGCACTTCAGTTTTGTAAGAGACAAGGTGTACCCATGTGTAACGAGAGTAATCATCTACAATAACAAAGCCATATTGAGATGCTTCATTCGAAACAGAGGAATAATGGTTAGGACCGAAGAGATCCATGTGAAGCAATTCAAATGGACGAGTAGTGGTCATGATAGTCTTCGCTGGATGCTTGGCCTTTGTCATCTTTCCAGCTTCACAGGCACCGCACAAGTGATCCTTGAGGAATTTGACATTCTCAATGCCAATGACATGTTTCTTCTTCGCAAGCATGTTCAAATTCCTCATGCCTGCATGACCAAGTCATCGATGCCATAGCCATCCTTCTGAAGCTTTTGCAAGTAGGCACACAGCTGGTTGTGAATCTGCAGAGAAATCAACAATATACAAGTCTCCTCTCCTAAAGCCTTAGAAGACTTTGGAATTGTCTGCTTCCATAATCACAACACAACGATACTTGCCAAATACAACAACCATATCAAGATCACAAAGCATTAAGACAGACATAAGATTATATCCTAAGGACTCAACAAGCATGACTTTGTCCATGTGTCGATCCTTTGTGATAGTAACCTTACCAAGACCCAATACCTGACTTTTGCTTTTATCAGCGAAGATGATATGCTTCATGTGTGACGCTGATAAGGGAGCATCCATTAACAGATGCTTGTCACCAGTCATGTGATTTGTACATCCACTATCAAGTACCCATTCAGTGGCTTTGGGTTGATCATCCTGCAGATGAATTAGTGCAACTTACGACCTCATATACTTCAGCAGTGAAGAATATGATATCACAATTCATCAGATCAATTTCATCAAGTAGTAGACAGTTAAAACAGAGGGATGACGTGTGAAATGAAAGTTCATTTCATCATGGTTAGCATGCGTCCTTTCAGGCACATTTTTTCAGGTCCCCAGCAAATTCTTCAGACGTTATTTCATGTCTGGAGACCTGACCCTGCAGAAGGGATTAGTTCCTTTTCTTCACCACTCACATCTGAAGGGGTGGCAAAGAGTTCATCACTCTGCGAGCTCCATATGAGAATGGTGGCAAAGCAGCCAAACCATTTCGTTTCACATAAGAGGGATTAGGGTAAGCATATGCATAAGCAGAGAAATTCTTCGAGGACTTATGAACATAATCATTTGAAGAATAATGCTCATATTCA
This sequence comes from Aegilops umbellulata, assembly GCA_032464435.1. Classification (NCBI taxonomy): domain Eukaryota; kingdom Viridiplantae; phylum Streptophyta; class Magnoliopsida; order Poales; family Poaceae; genus Aegilops; species Aegilops umbellulata. The sequence goes on from CP136059.1 coordinate 33,520,619, forward strand.
TAGCCCTTGGCTCTTCCCTGCGAAACAGAGTTGTTAGCACGATGATGTTCATATGAGGACTTTGATCCATGTGAGGAATTTGATCCCCTTGAGGAATTTGGTCCGTATGAGGACTTAGATCCATATGAAGAATAATGCTCATATGAAGAATTTGGTCCATATGAAGAATTTGATCTGAGGTTCCTTTTCCTCACAGGTGGTGTCATGAGGACATTCACTTGAAGACTTTCAAGGCGCCTTTTGGGAACCCAGATTTTCTTCACTGGGGAACCGTTCCTGCAGTTAGTGCCAACATATCTAGCAAATACTTCACCATTCTGATTTTTGAACAGTTTATAGTTGGAGTCAAAAGACTCATCAGAAGAATGAGAAGATTCACATGTATAGCCAGATAAATTAGATGGATCAACTGGAGGTCCCTTTGCAGCAACCCATGAGGTTTTGGGGTACTGCTCAGGCTTCCAATATGTACCATCAGCATTGAGTTTCCTCTCAAAGGCAATACCCTCTTTCCTAGGGTTCCTGTTGAGGATCTGCTTTTTAAGCACATCACAAAGAGTCTGATGCCCTTTGAGGCTTTTGTACATGCCTGTTATGTACAATTCCTTCAGTCCTGCATCGTCAGTAATACTAGCAATGTCCTCAGATGAGGAATTAGTGATAGCAGAGGCAGGTGAAGAATTTGTAACATTTGAAGCATTTGAACATTAAGGTGAGGAATTAGCAGATTCTCGTTCAATGCATTTTAAACATGAAGGAATAAATTCTTCCTGAGCAGCGCTGATTTGTTGAGCAAGTAATGAATCGCGCTCCTTCTGAAGATCTTCATAACTCACTCTCATCTTCTCAAAATCAGACAGGAGAGAGTTATGCTGATTTTGAAGAGAGTCATGCTTGGAATGAAGTCTTTGAAGACTTTTAGCCAAGGCTTGTGACTGGTCCATTTCTTCACCCAACATATCATTGCTCTTACTAAGCATATCATTAGCTTTTTGCAAAGCTCTTTGTTGTTTTGCGGCAAGGGAAGCAAGTTTGACATAAATGGGTCCAAATTCATCACCAGATTCTTCATCACTAGACTCAGATAGGTAGCATTCAGTTACCTCAGCACTTTTTGCCATGAGGCATGAAGTAGAGGATGATGACTCTGGTTCGAATGTCATCGATTTGAGCGATTCCTTGAAATCCTCAAACCAAGGATCATGGCAGGTTCGATGGCCTTCATAGACATCAGAGAGACGGTCCCAGACAAGCTTCGCCTGATCGAGATGCATGATGTTTCTGAACTGGTTTCGAGACAGACTGGAGCAGATGACGGCCTTCGCTGTGAGGTTGAGTTGAGTGTACTTGCGAATGTCATCAGCTTCCGCCATCTTGCACACATCGGTCAGACCAATCTCAGTGACGGTCCATAGCTCGCTGTCCATCACCATGAGACGCTTCTTCATCATGGCCTTCCATTTGGGGTACTCGTGACCGTCAAATATGGGGCACGGCACTTTCTTCATATCTGCGGTCGATATAACTAAAACTCCAGGCGGTTAAACCAAAATCACACAGAACAAGGGAGTACCTTGCTCTGATACCAATTGAAAGTGCGTTATATCGACTAGAGGGGGGGTGAATAGGCGATTTTTATGAAATTCTTCACTGAGGAATTTGCTCGTGAGGAAATTCCTTAGCGAAGAACTACTAGCAGCGGAATAAGTACTCAGAGGTAAACATAGAAGAATACATGCATGGTCATCATGATGAAATGAAGACAAACACAGAGTATAGAAAGCGTAAACACAGGATAGCACAATATGAAGACAAACAGACTGAAGAAATTGAACTGAGGAAATTGAGAAAGTCTTCAGTCAAAGTCTTCAAACACAGATATGATAAACAAACATCACACTACTGAGGAAATGAAAGAGTTGAGGAAATAGAACCAGTAAGCTTGGTGAAGACAATGATTTGGTAGACCAGTTCCAACTGCTATCTCAGTTGTACATCTGGTTGGAGCGGCTGAGTATTTAAACTCGAGGACACCCAGTCCCGGACACACAGTCCTCACCGTATTCTCCTTGAGCTAAGAACACACAGTCCTCGCCCAATCACTCATGGTAAGTCTTCAGGTGACTTCCAAACCTTCACAGACTTGGTCACTCGGCGATCCACAATTCCTCTTGGATGCTCTAGACCTTCACGCCTAACTGTCTGGAAGAAGCACAGTCTTCAAAGGTAACAAGCGTCGGATCCACACAGGATCAATCTCTTCAGTGATGCTCAATCACTTTGGGTTTGTAGGTGTTTTGGGTTTGGGGTTTGAATTTTTTTCACTTGATGATTTTCGCTCAAAGTCCTCGGAGGATGGGTTGCTCTCAAATGACAAGTGTCAAGTTCTCGCGGAGCAGCCAACCAGCTAGTGGTTGTAGGGGGCGGCTATTTATAGCCTAGGGAGCAGCCCGACATGATAAGACATAAATGCCCTTCAATGATATGACCGTTAGGTGGACAAGATATTTTTAGGACCGCTGGCGCGCAGCACAACAACGGTCGGAAATTTGAGGTATAAATTCCTTAGGGCTATCATGTTCCTCACTGTGTAGGCAATTCGCACTGGCGAATTCCTAACTCCTCAGTCAGAGCAAAGTCCTCAATGACCAGAAGAACTGCGTCTCTGTCACTGAAGAAATTGACTGAACTGTATGACATTTCCAATGGCTTCACTCGGAGGGATTGGTAGGTGTAGGATTTGAGTTGAGCATCACATGGAAATTTTCTCCTTAGTATTTCCTCGACCCCCTTTAACAGTACGGTGTTTCCTATGACTCAAGAAAGAGAAAATGAAACTACGAAAACAAAAGTCTTCATGCTTCATGTTCCTCGAATGAATACCAAGTCTTCAAGGTCACACCAATTTCTTCACTTTCAAAGTCTTCAGTAAGTCTTCAGTATATCAAAGTCTTCAGTCGAAGAACTTCATTTTTAGGGGTCGACTTTCTCTGTAAATATCAAACTCCTCATAGACTTATAGATCTGTGTACACTCATAAACGCATTAGATACTTAACCTATAAGTCTTCAATACACAAAAATCACTAAGGGGCACTAGATGCACTTACAAAACCACTGTTTGGACCCCTTCCACAATTCTTGGTGAGCTCCACTTTTTACCACAGCTTCCCCTAGAGCCCTTTCACCTCCAGTAACAATGGCAAGTCCCCAGCTCAATAATTGAGGGGTGAAAACCCCCTCTTCCTCTCTCTGGACAGCCACTTTCCCCCTCTTCTTCACCTCCGTCCTCACTCCAGTGGCCATCCAGGGCATCCAATGCCCCCTCCTCTTCTTTACTCCCCCCTAGACCTGCTAGACACTAGTGGACGCGCCCCTGCCCTTTAAACAATGCCATGGCAGCCACTTGCACGCTCTGGAGCGCGCTACAGTGCGCTCCCGCACTGTAGCCACCCCCTTCCAGCCACATCCGGCCACCTCGGCTCTCCCCCTCGTGTCCCCCGAGGTGCCTCGACGTCTGGGACACGGCACGCTGTCGGCCCCCTCCTCCTTCTCCCTCCTCTCGCCCCAGCTCGCACGCGCGGCGGCCGCCCGAGCGCTCCAATGGGCGAGCTCACACGCGCGGCGTCTCTGACCTGTCCCCGCCCCCTCTCTTCTTCCGCTGGGCGTAGTCGACCCCCACAAACACCTCAGACACAACCAACCAGGCCCCCGTGACCCGTGGCGACGGCAACGAGCTCGCCGGCGCACAGGTCCACGGTGGACCACCGTGCGGCTATATAAGGCCTCCCCGAGCCCTTCCACCCTTACCACTCGCTCTCTGCATCACCAGAATCTCCCCATGCACCCCCAGCTCCTTCCCAGAACCGCCCGAGCTCGAGATTGAGCTCGAGCTCCGCCCCGTCGGCTCGCCGGAGTTCGCGAGGTACAGGCCACCCCCGCTCCTCCTCTGCCCCGATCTGGAACCGCCTCCTCCCACTGATCACTTCCCCTCCATTTCCCGTCTCTTTTGCAGCCTGAAACGGCCGGAGCCGTCGACTCCCGAAGCTCCTCCACCGCGGACCTCGTTGCCGGCGAACCAGGCACCCCCGCCGGCCAAGTCCACCACCCCCCGACGTGCAGCAGTCCCCTGAAGCCATCCCCGCACTCGCCGGAGCTCGCCGTGGCCTGCATTGTCGCCGGTGAGCACCGGGACCCCCCTGTCCACGGGTTAGTGATGACAGGCGGGCCCCGCCTGTCATCCTCTCCCTCGTCCCCGCGCCCCTCTCTCTCTCTCTGACCTGCGGGCCCCACCCGTCAGGTTTGAAATGGGTGGACGGGCGCGCGCGCTGTGCGTTGGCTCGGCTGGGCCGGCCCGCTGGCTGGGCCTGCTGCCCTGCGGCTGCTCTGGCCCAGTGGCACAGTGCCATTCCTCCTTTTTCCTTTTTCTTGCTGTCTTGTAAAAATTCCACAGGGAGAAATAATAGTCCAAATAAATTAATTCCAATTTCTAAATTCCTCGAATATTGCAACCTATTTAATGGTGCAACTTCCATTCAAATCCAACCAACTTTTCTTTACTATAAATATTTAAATGTGATTTTAAGCATTTAGATATGCCTTTGAAAATCCATTTCTCCTGTTCCACAACTCCAAATCCATAACTAGTAATTTTCACCTTCTTAGATTTTCCCCTAGTATTTATCAAAAACAAGTTGACATTTTTCTGAGCACTTTGGTTTTGCTGTTTTACTATTGCCTTATTTTCTCGTTATTTTCTTGCGACGAATAGATCCCGTATTTAACGAGGTAGTTGGATAAGAAGAAGGAGAAGGACTTGAAGACCTTGAAGACTAAGGCAAGCAGCCCTTTGACCATGTCTATGAAACCTTTTTATGCATGTCATATAGCACTTTATTAGCGTTGCTTCGGAATGATGATGTGATGGAAACCACTTTGATGGGTTGCCTCTGTTACTTCCTCATTGATACTTGCATTGTGCATGACCCTACCTCCTTATGAGGGTTATGCCGGTGGGAGTAGATAGGATGCTAAAGTAGTGCTACGCAAAAAGGGACGGGTATATGCATGGTGATGGAGGCAAAGTATTTTAAAAAGGACTTTTCGAAAACCCCATCGGGTGCCACTTATGCCCGAGGGAGATCATGAGATGGGTAGCCACTTGATGACGAAGTGGTGTACCGAGGCAAGTGTGTGTGTTGTTTTCGAAAACAGATTAGATTTAAGATTTGTCGACTGTCCCAACCTTACATGCGCAACCACTCTACCCTTATATGGGAAAGGGCATTATTGATTACCTAAGTCGATACTAGCTTGGAGCCCGCATTACTAGTGACGAGGGAGAGTTGGTGCTCTCTCTTGGGACGGGGTCGTGCCAGGTAGGGCGGCCATGACTGTTTTCACAGGGCACCGGATACACCGTTGTGTCCCCTCTCCGATGTTACGATCTCGAGCGAGTCTCGTATGATGTACATCGTGAGGATACGGAACAACGAGTGGACTCCTTGTTAGTGTCGTCTAGGGAAAGATAGTGATCGGGTGCTTACCCCGGGTACTTGAGGTACGGCGGGTCGTGGATGACACGGAAGCTCCCCGGATCTTGTGGGTAAAGTGTGCAACCTCTGCAGAGTGTAAAACTATTCGAATAGCCGTGTCCACGGTCAAGGACAGTTGGGCGGTGCTGCTTAAACTACGTCCACTTGTTTACAAACCGGTGTGTGTGGGAAGAATTACTTGGGTCAAGTCAAGGACTTGACATGATTGAGTTGGGTTGGTGCCCACTCTAACTATGTTGATATCTGTAACCTGTCCTCATGATTACTTGAATTCTCCTGATGCATGTCTTACAAGTTTGTTGAACATGTCATTGCACTCAAAACTAGCTTTCCGCAAAAAAATTACCTATGTCATGCATTATTGTACCTTGAACCAAAACATGGGTTGCTTGCGAGTACATTCAAAGTACTCATTGGCTTGCCACTGGTTACTTAATTGACCAGGCATGGAAGAGCAGGAGTTCGAGGAAGAATCCTTTGGAGACGAGCATGCGAACTAGGACGCTTCCCAGTCAGAATGCCTGTAGGGTTAAGGCAGATGGCATGGGTTCTACTTATCAACGAAGATTTCCGCTGCTTGTGTTTCATTTGATGTTCAGCCCTTAAGGTTTTATCTATGTAAGACCTGACCATAATGGTCATAACTTGTGTAAGACGGTATGTATGGATGTAAGACTCTTGTTATTCAGCTTCTGTGTGTTTAGTGAGCATTGATCTCTGGGATCACTGTACACGTGCATTCGGTGATCACGACTTATGAGTCGGGGTCCCCACAGAGCTGGTATCAGAGCCATCCTGACTGTAGGAAGCCTTAATTAGCATGGACGTTAGTTAGCTTGAGACCATCTGAACTTCTCTTCTTTTCTAAGCTTATCGAACCCGAGGAATATTTTTCCATATTGACCTCCCCTATTCAACTTTTGTAGATGGCTGTCGCCCCCTTGAGACTTCTTATGACAGGATTTCCATCACTCTTAAAAGACTGCCTCCAACAATGCCACTACCCCTTGCTGCCCGTATACACCCTGCATGAACTGGAAAATGATGTGCTCGAGAAGGAGTTCTATGCCAAGGTTTTTGTGCCTGCCAAGACCTTACCCCAGGGGTGGTTCTTCATTGGACCACCTATGCCAACAAAAGACCTGGCCATTCAGCAAGTGGCATATGAAGCACTCCTCCGTCTTCGAGGCCTCCTGCCAGAAATGAAAGAAGAACACGCCACCCGCTATCTACCTGGAAAGAACGGATTTGGAGCCCCAGGTCAAGTGATGATTTCCCCAGAAGATGAGGATCCAACCCTCAAGTACCAGATCCGCTTCATCAACGTCGGAGACTACCTTCTACGTCACCTTACCGAAGCATTCCTTAAGGATCGCCAAGACCTCCCTTCAGTTCTGCACCTCCACTGCCTCGAGAAGAAGAAGGTGGTCGAGCGAGAACAACAAATCACTGCCTTAGAAGCCCACATTTTTAATCAAGAGCAGCAAATCAAGGGACTTCAGAAAGGTCGCAACCAAACCCCACGCAAAAGGCATAGGAATGGATTTCCATATCCACCTCATAAAGGATCATCGACAGGCCCCCGACGACAATATCCAAGACTGAATAGAAACCCTTTTTCTTCCGTCACTTGTCACGAGTGTGGTGAACATGGGCACATTAAAAGGATGTGTCCCAACAAGTAGCCAACTACCGCATACCCTTTGGCACCACAAGGGGAACCCAAAAACTAAAGACTGAGCACCCTTCTCTCCAAGCAAGCACGACTACCAAGTCCGAGGACCCCTAGGGTAGGATGAGTCGTGTACCCCCATATGCGTAGTCGAGTCCGTGGCATGGTTCAAATGGAACCACGTTTTGTGTTGCTGTTTTTACTTGTTTGTGTTTTGATATAAGTCGCACATTTGCCCTAGGCAGCTTGTACGTGACAATATCACCTATCTTATCTTAATGATCGTGTGTCGCCTTTACGACACTTGTTTGTTTACAGTTACACCGTAAAACCCCCTTTTTAGGCATTCCCCTCCTCTATGCTACCTTCCCCCTCTCTTCTCTCTGATCAACTGAAGATCAGCAAGACAAGATGCACCAAGGATCCTGCCTCGGCAACCAACTAGCAATAAAGCCTTCTGCTACAATCTCCATGACCAAACGCAACCCCGTAAAGTTATATTTGACCCTCCAGACTAGAAACCCATTCCTAGACCCTTCGAGACTTCATAAGATTCCCCATCTCAAATCCTTAACCATGTGCTTAACCCACATACTTGCAAGAGAACCAGTTAAGCCTCAGTAAGCCTTGCTTATCAACTGGGTTCATTATGGAACTAGTGGATATAGTGAACGAGCACATTATCGTCCTAAGATAGCACCAAAACTGACAATGCCATAGGGAAGACCAGTTTAAGGATGTAGGAATTAAGGTCAAATGACTATATGAGTTTATATCTATGGCTTGAGGAATTATATGAGACTATTTGGAGGATTATGAGGCTTTGATGTTGGTAGATAAACGTGGCTGGATCATGATTATAGGGTAGCATAGCTTTCATTACCCCTGAGCAAATTGGATTTATAGGACAATTAAGATCGCAAGCTGAATTCTTGGAAGTATGGGGATTTGACTTAGCCAGGGGATATTGATAGGAGATAGTTGTCATGATGATAATGACTTGGGGGAAATAGATAGGAATCCTCGTTGGACATGAGATTTGGATTCAATAGGTTATCCTTGTGGAGTATGGATGCAGAGTAATTATACATGGTTCGGAGTAAATTGGATTTAGACTGATGATCTCGATCATGATACCATGTTTCTTGGAGGGCAATAAACTAGGAGATTGGATTAATTGTCGGAGTTTATCTAGGGATATGTATGAGCTTGATCTTGGAGTTTACCTGATCATGATAATGGGAATTGGTGGACTTACTATAGTAGAGACAGCCCTTTCAAGCATTGGGGATTACATAGACTTTAGGAGATCATGTGGAACACCATAGACATTGGATTTGTAAAATTAATGGATTATGTAGCGATTAATGGAAGTTAATGGGCTATTGGAGTTGATTCATAGGAAGGAAACAAGATCTTGGAGTGGCTTACGACATGTTTCCTTAGGATAGAGATGCTTTATCGCGGACCTTGGATCAATAGACTGAGCACTTGGATTGTGGTGATTAAATTCAAGCTTAGCAGCTTATGTGCTCAACCCATGGATTTTTAGGGGTAGCCATACATACGAGTTTGGGGATTGTAGACATATATGATTTTGTTAGACCTCCTCTCGAGAGTCATGAGGATATGAATAACATGATGTGATTATTTGGAAAGACTAGATGGAACAGTTGGCATCTCAGGAACTGTGCTCAAGGATAAGATGATAAACGTTCACTCGCACACTAGAATCCTTGAAACCCTTGAGCCCCACCTAGCCACGACATGGTAGGAATCACGACCATGGGCTTTGGCTCTAGGACAAGGAAACCTTGACCAAAACCCAACCATGACCACCACTGATACCCCAACCTATACTCTATGTACCCCGTGGGCAAGTCTTCACAGAGTACTCGGACAAGTTAGTTGCCATCTTTCCTTGATGACATACTTGCCTACCCAAAGACGGAAGAAGAATCGTTCAGCTGGTTAGGGAACATCTGAAGATCACCATGTCCAGGAGGAAGAACTACACCAACCACCAACGTCAAGAAGTAAACCTCCGCATCGAAGACCAGGCGTATCTGCAAGCCACTTCTCTCAAGGGAACTAAGCATTTTCGTGACAAGGAAACCCACGCCAAGATTCATCGGCCCTCTTCGAGATCACTCCAAGATTTAACAACCCCCTCCGAGATTGCCACAAGACGAAGAGAAGACAGCTGCCAGTCAGAGTTACCGCCTGAGTCACCCACTGTGCACAGCGCTTTCCACGCGACACACCCTCAAAAGTGTTTCCAACTTCCTAATTAGCCCGGTCTCAACCAGGGCATCAATCATCAAACCATTGACCCCCAGCCCAATATGACATACGCGAGAGACCCCAATTGCAATCTGGATCAAGCAGGACGACAAATGCAAAGCCACACCATCGAGTACTTCAAGGTTCGATGGAGCACCAAACGGAAGCAGAAGCAGTATGAGGACGTGAAAACTACCCCAGATCCAAGTTTCCGTATTCCTTTCCGCGCTTAGTCTGGGAATCTCGGGGACGAGATTCTTGTAAGGTGGGTAGGTCTGTCACACCCTGCATTTTGTAACATATCATTTGCATTAATAAAGCATGAAAATTTGGACCAACAAAAAACTTTTGCATTAATTGGCTTTTATTTTTTGAAGTTGGTTTTCTCTGAGTGGTTTTTCAAGTGCTCTTTATAGTCAACTTCTCCACCTTCTATACTTCATCTCCTTGTCCCAAACTTCTGCCCAATGATCATGCCATGTATATAGAGCAATATAGTATTTTCTTACAAAAATAATTTGGCCAAAAAGTATTTTTTAAGAATTAGTTTTCCAAAAACCCCTGGATTGAGGATTTCACTGCAAATACTTAATTAAAGGCAGTAAAAATATTTTCAAAGATATATTTGACACCTATTAGATATAGGATACCCAGAAACCACAAAAATATAATTTTAAAAGTTATTTTCAAATTTTATTTAAAGACTTTTTCTTAAGCCCAGAAATGGTCTTAAATAGGTTAAAACTATTTTAAAGCTTTAAAAATATTTGAGAAAAATTGGGGAGACTCAATGGACATATATTTTCCATATATATGAGTTTCAACACATGGTCATGATCAAAATATTGGACAAAACCTCCCAAAACCATTTCTGCTCATTTCAAGGATTTGAAATATTTCTATAGGAAATATTTTCATAAAACTCCAAGAAAATTCTAGCATGTCACATATGACATTTTTGATGATCTTGCCAAGTATCATGTCATGGATAACAGTATAACCTCATGAAACCCTCTCAAAACCACTTCTGTCTTTTTCAAGTTTGAACAGCTTTGCACTGTCAAACATGTCCGATTGCTCTCAAACTTGGTGCACATGCTCAAATGGTGTAATAATGCATCTAGACCAAATGGCACAAGTTGGAGAGAATTTTATCTTGATCAAAGTGCCCCAAAACCCTCTCTGACCAGAATCAAATTTGAACAAGTTTGTACTACCAACGTTCTCTCCTTGACCCCAACTTTTGTGAGCATGTTCACATGACCAAATGAGGCCACTACACCAAGTGGTGCATCAAGGAGAAGTGATTTGCTCAACTAGATCTACACAAGTCCATTTCTGCTCATTTCTAGGGTTTACAAAAGTTGCATTGGCAACTTTGCCCAATTAAGCTCCAAATTGGTGGAAGGCCCTAATTATATGTGTCATTTCACCCTGTGAAGTGTCATGGCAATTGGAGATCATTTTCTTGACCAAACCAACATCAAACACCTTTTGACTTTTTGCAAAAACCACTGTTTGGACCCCTTCCACTATTCTTGGTGAGCTCCACTTTTTACCACAGCTTCCCCTAGACCCATTTCACCTCCAGTAACAATGGCAAGTCCCCAGCTCAATAATTGAGGGGTGAAAACCCCCTCTTCCTCTCTCTGGACATCCACTTTCCCCCTCTTCTTCACCTCCGTCCTCACTCCAGTGGCCATCCAGGGCATCCAACGCCCCCCTCCTCTTCTTTACTCCCCCCTAGACGTGCTAGACACTAGTGGACGCGCCCCTGCCCTTTAAACAATGCCATGGCAGCCATTTGCACGCACTGGAGCGCGCTACAGTGCGCTCCCGCACTGTAGCCACCCCCTTCCAGCCACATCCGGCCACCTCGGCTCTTCCCCTCGTGTCCCCCGAGGTGCCTCGACGTCTGGGACACGGCACGCTGCCGGCCCCCTCCTCCTTATCCCTCCTCTCGCCCCAGCTCGCACGCGCGGCGGCCGCCCGAGCGCTCCAATGGGCGAGCTCACACGCGCGGCGTCTCTGACCTGTCCCCGCCCCCTCTCTTCTTCCCCTGGGCGTAGTCGACCCCCACAAACACCTCAGACACAACCAACCAAGCCCCCGTGACCCGTGGCGACGGCAACGAGCTCGCCGGCGCACAGGTCCACGGTGGACCACCGTGCGGCTATATAAGGCCTCCCCGAGCCCTTCCACCCTTACCACTCGCTCTCTGCATCACCAGAACCTCCCCATGCACCCCCAGCTCCTTCCCAGAACCGCCCGAGCTCGAGATCGAGCTCGAGCTCCGCCGCGTCGGCTCGCCGGAGTTCACGAGGTACAGGCCACCCCCGCTCCTCCTCTGCCCCGATCTGGAACCGCCTCCTCCCACTGATCACTTCCCCTCCATTTCCCGTCTCTTTTGCAGCCTGAAACGGCCGGAGCCGTCGACTCCCGAAGCTCCTCCGCCGCGGACCTCGTTGCCGGCGAACCAGGCACCCCCGCCGGCCAAGTCCACCACCCCCCGACGTGCAGCAATCCCCTGAAGCCATCCCCGCACTCGCCGGAGCTCGCCGTGGCCTGCATCGTCGCCGGTGAGCACCGGGACCCCCCTGTCCACGGGTTAGTGATGACAGGCGGGCCCCGCCTGTCATCCTCTCCCTCGTCCCCGCGCCCCTCTCTCTCTCTGACCTGCGGGCCCCACCCGTCAGGTTTGAAATGGGTGGACGGGCGCGCGCGCGCTGTGCGGTGGCTCGGCTGGGCCGGCCTGCTGGCTGGGCCTGCTGCCCTGCGGCTGCTCTGGCCCAGTGGCACAGTGCCATTCCTCCTTTTTCCTTTTTCTTGCTGTCTTGTAAAAATTCCACAAGGAGAAATAATAGTCCAAATAAATTAATTCCAATTTCTAAATTCCTAGAATATTGCAACCTATTTAATGGTGCAACTTCCATTCAAATCCAACCAACTTTTCTTTACTATAAATATTTAAATGTGATTTTAAGCATTTAGATATGCCTTTGAAAATCCATTTCTCCTGTTCCACAACTCCAAATCCATAACTAGTAATTCTCACCTTCTTAGATTTTCCCCTAGTATTTATCAAAAACAAGTAGACATTTTTCTGAGCACTTTGGTTTTGCTGTTTTACTATTGCCTTATTTTCTCGTTATTTTCTTGCGACGAATAGATCCCGTATTTAACGAGGTAGTTGGATAAGAAGAAGGAGAAGGACTTGAAGACCTTGAAGACTAAGGCAAGCAGCCCTTTGACCATGTCTATGAAACCTTTTTATGCATGTCATATAGCACTTTATTAGCGTTGCTTCAGAATCATGATGTGATGGAAACCACTTTGATGGGTTGCCTCTGTTACTTCCTCGTTGATACTTGCATTGTGCATGACCCTACCTCCTTATGAGGGTTATGCCGGTGGGAGTAGATAGGATGCTAAAGTAGTGCTACGCAAAAAGGGACGGGTATATGCATGGTGATGGAGGCAAAGTATTTTAAAAAGGACTTTTCGAAAACCCCATCGGGTGCCACTTATGCCTGAGGGAGATGATGAGATGGGTAGCCACTTGATGACGAAGTGGTGTACCGAGGCAAGTGTGTGTGTTGTTTTCGAAAACAGATTAGATTTAAGATTTGTCGACTGTCCCAACCTTACATGCGCAACCACTCTACCCTTATATGGGAAAGGGCATTATTGATTACCTAAGTCGATACTAGCTTGGAGCCCGCATTACTAGTGACGAGGGAGAGTTGGTGCTCTCTCTCGGGACGGGGTCGTGCCAGGTAGGGCGGCCATGACTGTTTTCACAGGGCACCGGATACACCGTTGTGTCCCCTCTCGGATGTTACGATCTCGAGCGAGTCTCGTATGATGTACATCGTGAGGATACGGAACAACAAGTGGACTCCTTGTTAGTGTCGTCTAGGGAAAGATAGTGATCGGGTGCTTACCCCGGGTACTTGAGGTACGGCGGGTCGTGGATGACACGGAAGCTCCCCGGATCTTGTGGGTAAAGTGTGCAACCTCTGCAGAGTGTAAAACTATTCGAATAGCCGTGTCCACGGTCAAGGACAGTTGGGCGGTGCTGCTTAAACTACGTCCACTTGTTTACAAACCGGTGTGTGTGGGAAGAATTACTTGGGTCAAGTCAAGGACTTGACATGATTGAGTTGGGTTGGTGCCCACTCTAACTATGTTGATATCTGTAACCTATCCTCATGATTACTTGAATTCTCCTGATGCATGTCTTACAAGTTGTTGAACATGTCATTGCACTCAAAACTAGCTTTCCGCAAAAAAATTACCTATGTCATGCATTATTGTACCTTGAACCAAAACATGGGTTGCTTGCGAGTACATTCAAAGTACTCATTGGCTTGCCACTGGTTATTTAATTGACCAGGCATGGAAGAGAAGGAGTTCGAGGAAGAATCCTTTGGAGACGAGCATGCGAACTAGGACGCTTCCCAGTCAGAATGCCTGTAGGGTTAAGGCAGATGGCATGGGTTCTACTTATCAACGAAGATTTCCGCTGCTTGTGTTTCATTTGATGTTCAGCCCTTAAGGCTTTATCTATGTAAGACTTGACCATAATGGTCATAACTTGTGTAAGACGGTATGTATGGATGTAAGACTCTTGTTATTCAGCTTCTGTGTGTTCAGTGAGCATTGATCTCTGGGATCACTGTACATGTGCATTCGGTGATCACGACTTATGAGTTGGGGTCCCCACAACTTGAGAGGAAGAAGAGGAGTGGACTGCATCCCTGAGCCTTTTCTTGGAAGCTTCACCCCTGAGCTGAGCTGATTCTTGTTTTAGAGCAATATTATAGAACTGATCGAATAGAGTAGGATCAACAAGAACAAGAGCTAGCTGAAGGTCCTCTCTGAGGCCACCCCTGAAGTAGTAGATCATGCTCTTTTCATCTCGAACGTTTTGCCTTCCATAGTGAGAGAGATTCTGAAACTTGACGTTGTGTTGATACACAAACATGCTTTCTTGCTTCAGATTGCGGAATTGCTCACGCATGTTCTCGACAACACTTGTTGGAATGTGATGAGCTCAAAAGTCCCGGCAGAAGTCAGTCCAAGTAATCACTCGACCCCCTCTAGAGTCTTTGTACTGCTGATACCAATCTACTGCTTGGTCCTTAAGATGGAAAGAAGTAAACTTGATGTAGTCCTCAGGCCTGACATTGCTGCACTCAAAATGTTTTTTTATGTCCACGAGCCAATCATCAGCGTCCATGGCCTAAGCACTGAACATCTTTGGCTGATTTGCGAGGAATTGATTGAGTGTGGCAAATTCAGGCTGATTGTTGAATTGCCCTTGACCTTGGTTCCCTTGGTTGCCTAGGCCTTGGCTGCGCTCTTGTAAGAGTTGAAGAAGCATCTGTGTATTGGTGTTTGTGGCCGCCATCACAGCTTGCCATGCCTCCGAAGGAGGAGGAGGTGGTGGAGGGTTCGACACCTCTCCATCGTTACGGTCAGGGCTCAGATGAGTTGGGGGAGCCATCCTGAAGAAGATGACATCCGTTAGAACCACCATAGAAATGGTAGATAAGTTGAATCAACGGATAGATATTTGCAATGAAGTATTCACAATAAACATCTGAACAGAAAGATTGAACGAATGCATTCCGAATTTAATATGATACAACCATTTCAATGAGAAGCCACCTGAAACAAGGTACAACTGGAACAAATACATGGTAAGGATTCTCAAATCTCATAACAAATATCTGTCAAGATAACTTAGAGCTACTAGAATTCCCACCAATTAACTCCCGAAACTTTCTGGTTATGCAATCCGGTGTTGGGGATACAGGGAGGTGATACGTCTCCAACGTATCTATAATTTTCGATTGTTCCATGCTGTTATATTATCAATCTTGGATGTTTTATAATCATTTTATAGTCATTTTATATCATTTTTTGGTACTAACCTATTGACATAGTGCCAAGTGCCAGTTGCTATTTTCTGCATGTTTTTTACATAGCAGGAAATCAATATCAGACGGAGTCAATGCAAAGAAACTCCACGGAGATTTTTTTATTAACCAAAAGACACGTAATGGGCCCTGGTTGCACCTGGGGGTGCTCTGAGGAGAGCACAACCCACCAGGGCACGCCAGGAGGCCCAGGCGAGCCCTGGTGGGTTGTGCCCACCTCCGATGCCCCCCGGACCGCCTCTTTGCTCTATAAATACCCCAATATTCCCAAAACCCTAGGTGAGTCGACAAAATATTCATCCAGCCGCCGCAGAGTCCAGAGCCACCAGATCCAATCTAGACACCATCTCGGATGGGGTTCACCACCTCCATTGGTGCTTCTCCGATGATGCGTGAGTAGTTATTTGTAGACCTTCGGCTCCGTAGTTAGTAACTAGATGGCTTCCTCTCTCTTGCTGAATTCTCAATACAATGGTCTCTTGGAGATCCATATGATGTAACTCTTTTGCGGTGTGTTTGTTGGGATCGATGAACTTTGAGTTTATGATCAGTTATATCTTTTTATATCCATGAAATATATTTGAGTTTATTTGATCTCTTATATGTATGATCTCTTATAGCCTCATATTTCTTCTCTGATATTTGGGTTTTGTTTGGCCAACTTATCTATTTATCTTGCAATGGGAAGAGGTGCTTTGTAGTGGGTTTGATCTTACGGTACTTGATCCCAGTGACAGAAGGGGAACCGACACCTATGTATTGTTGCTACTAAGGATAAAAATATGGGGTCTATCTCTACATAGATAGATCTTGTCTACATCATGTCATCGTTCTTATTGCATTACTCCGTTTATCCGTGAACTTAATACACTAGATGCATGCTGGATAGCGTCAATGCGTGGAGTAATAGTAGTAGATGCAGGCAGGAGTCGGTCTACTAATCTTGGACGTGATGCCTATGTAATGATCATTGCCTGGATATCGTCATGATTATTTTAAGTTCTATCAATTGCCCAACAGTAATTTGTTCACCCACCATTTGCTATTTTTCTCGAGAGAAGCCATGTAACGCCCCGAGACCGATGTGCCAGTTGTCCTCCCGTTATTCGTTGTTGTTGCTTTGTCATTTGCTTGTGTGTCGCTTCTTGCCATGTCATCATCCGCATTGCATCATCATGTTTTCCAAACTTGCATCTGTCCGGGTTCTCCGAGTTCTCTCCCTTGTCCGTTCTGAGACCAACCACACTTGCACGCGCTCGCGGTATGTCCGAAATATAATTTTATAAGTGGCCGGGAGATGTTCTCGGAATGGGACGAGATTTGACGTGTGGTCTTATTATAGTGTAGATAGACCGCCTGTCAAGTTTTATCGCATTCGGAGTTCGTCTCATAGCCCAACCGTTAAAATATAGCGGCAGTATAGCCGGTCTAACGTCGGACGTTTTCGTTCTTCGGAAACCGTGCCGGGCTGCATCTCTCCCCTCTTTTCTCAGACCAACCCGCTCTTCACAATCCGCCAGGCCCAACCTAACCCCTCTCGTCAGCCCGCGGCCCACCTCGCGCGCGTCCGAAAATTGTCCCGAACCCGACCCGGGCAGTCGTTACCGTTGTGTCCGGATCATCCCCTAACGTCTACAAAACATCTCCGTTTTGTTAATTGAGCTCCCTACCTATTTATTCTCGACCATCTGATTACGATCGGAGGGTCCGATTTCTCCTAACCAAAACCCTCTTGCTATATATATAGGTCCAACCCTAGGATCTAGGGGTCCTGTCCAATCCTCTCCCTTGTCCCGTCGCGCCGCCGCCACTGTTCTCTCGGGATCCATCCCGAGCCAACCACCATCTCCCTCAATCCCCTTAGCCTACCACCTCCTCTCCTCGATCCCCTCCCGAGCAGGTGCTCGCCCGAGCACCCCCGCAAGCAGCAGCAACTCCCGCAGCTCCAGCGCGCCCCTACCCCGAGCTCCTCTCATGCTCCTCCCATCGCAGCAGCCTCGATCCCGAGCCCCTCGTCTTCGCGCCGCCCCGGCGAGCGTGCCAGACGGCGACCTCGACCCTAGGACCGGCCCCGTCCGGCTCCTCTCTTCCTCCTGTTTTTCCCTCTCTTTCTCTCTCTCACGGTGGCCTCTCTCCTTCCCAGGAACGAGCAGGAGCTCGCCCTCGCTCCTTGCCGCCGTCGTCGTCCTGCTTCGCCCGGTGCCCCGAGCAGCGCCACCCGCCGGATCGGGTCGCCTTCGCCTCGTCCACGCCATGGCCGCCCGAAGCTCCCTGCCCGACGCCGTGGATGGCCGCCACGGATGCCCTTGTTCTGCTCCGAGTCAATCGTCGCCGCCCTGCCCCATTTCGTCAAGCCGCCGCCCTGGAGCTTCTCCGCCGCCGGCGTCCTTCTCCAGTGCCCCGACCCCGGCCTCGTCCCGTGCCCGGATCCGCTGGACCCCTCCATCCTCGCCAAGTACCTCGCCAGATCCTCTGCTTCGCCATGACCGAGCGCCCCTCCCGTTGACCAGATCGAGCGTGAGAGCTCGTGGCCCAGTTCCAGCGCAAGTGGACCATGTCCAGCGCCCCTTCCAGCCGCCCTCTCCACAAACGGGCCGAAGCCCATGGGTGAGGCCACACCCCAGCGCCCCCTCCTCTGTTTTTTACTTCTGTTGGGCCAGCTTGTTTCAGCCCGTTATGTTTTTTTTCCTGTCCAGCGATTTTAGTAATTATCCAGTGAATTACAGAATTGGAGAAAACCCCCCAAGCAACATGCATATAATATCTCACAAACGGTGCATCATATGTAAAAACTTAATATATGAAACTTGCCTAAAATTTTGTGTAGTTTAATAATTTGCCACTTTCGTCCATGTTTAAAATGTTTAAATTGCTGTTTGCATTAATTTGCTTAAATGCCATGTTAAAATGATTTATTTCATAACTAAATAACCGTAGCTCGGATTTAAATAATTTATATATGTAAATGGGGTAGAAAGATGCCTAGTTTAACATGGTGCACTCATATTGCTTGTTTGATAGCAACAAAATATGATTTTAGGCAGAACAATACCAAATCTAATATATGCTCATGAGGTTCTTTCCGGACTTGTTGTTTGTTGTTCCGTCCTCATTTAAATTTGCCTAGATAGGTAGTTTTCATATGTTTCACCTCTTGCCATGTTTAACAACATTTAATATTGTTGAGTACATAACCGAGAGAGAACTAAATAAGTCATGTGGTGTTTCGTCAATATGCAACTCGTTGCATATTGAGCTCCACTTAATTTGTAGTGTTGTTTGTGCACTTTGCCATGCCATGCTTCATTAAACCGGACATGCATCATCCTTGGTTGTGCATCATGCCATGTTTATGTTGGTTGTGCATCATGCCATGTTTATGTGATGGTTGGTTACTATGTTGCTTGCTTCTTTCCGGGTTGCTTCTCTCGTTAGCTTCGGTTTCGTTCCAGAGTTGTGAGGATTCGTTCGACTTCGTCCGTTTGTCTTCTTCATGGACTCGTTCTTCTTCCTTGCGGGATCTCAGGCAAGATGACCATACCCTCGAAATCACTTCTATCTTTGCTTGCTAGTTGCTCGCTCTTTTGCTATGCCTATGCTGCGATACCTACCACTTGCTTATCATGCCTCCCATATTGTTAAACCAAGCCTCTAACCCACCTTGTCCAAGCAAACCGTTGTTTGGCTATGTTACCACTTTGCTCAGCCCCTCTCTTATAGCGTTGTTAGTTACAGGTGAAGATGAAGTTTGTTCCTTGTTGGAACATGGAGATGTTATTCCTTGTTTGGAACATGTTTACTTGTTGGGATGTCACAATATATCTTATTTAATTAACGCATCTATACACTTGGTAAAGGGGGAAGGCTCGGCCTTATGCCTGGTGTTTTGTTCCACTCTTGCCGCCCTAGTTTCCGTCATATCGGTGTTATGTTCCCGGATTTTGCGTCCCTAACGCGGTCGGGTGATTTATGGGACCCCCTTGACAGTTCGCTCTGAATAAGACTTTTCCAGCGAGGCCCAACCTTAGTTTTACCATTTGCCTCACCACCACCTACTTTTCCCTTGGGGGTCGCTCTCTCGAGGGTCATCTTTATTTAGCCCCCCCGGGCCAATGCTTGTCTAAGTGTTGGTCCGAACCGAGCAGCCTGCGGGGCCACCTCGAGGAAACTCGAAGTCTGGTTTTACTCGTAGCTTGACTTATCCGGTGTTGCCCTGAGAACGAGATATGTGCAGCTCCTATCAGGATGTCGGCGCATCGGGAGGCTTTGCTGGACTTGTTTTATTGCTGTCGAAATGTCTTGTAGCCGGGATTCTGAGACTGATCGGGTCTTCCCGGGGAGAAGGAATATCCTTCGTTGATCGCGAGAGCTTATCATGGGCTAAGTTGGGACACCCCTGCAGGGTTTGAACTTTCGAAAGCCGTGCCCGCGGTTATGTGGCAGATTGGAATTTGTTGATGTCCGGTTGTAGAAAACCCGAAGTTGATCTTAAATTAAAATACACCAACCGTGTGTGTTACCGTGATGGTCTCTTCTCGGCGGGGTCCGGAAAGTGAACACGGTGTTGGAGTTATGCTTGACGTAAGTAGTTTCAGGATCACTTCTTGATCATAGTTGTTCGACCGTGCTTGTGCCTTCTCTTCTCGCTCTCATTTGCGTATGTTAGCCACCATATATGCTAGTCGCTTGCTGCAGCTCCACCTCATACCTTTTACCCTACCTATAAGCTTAAATAGTCTTGATCTCGCGGGTGTGAGATTGCTGAGTTCCCGTGACTCATAGATACTTCCAAAACCAGTTTGCAGGTGCCGATGAATCCGTGCAGGTGACGCACCCGAGCTCAAGGAGGAGCTCGATGAAGATCTTGTTCTTTGTGTTGTTTCGTTCTAGTCGATCAGTAGTGGGCCCAGTTGGGGTCGATCGTGGACCTTTCTCGCTTTTGGGGTTTCTTCTTTTATTTTGGCCCCGTAGTCGGGCCCTGATTGTAACTGTATGATGTAATGTTTTATTCATGTATTTGTGTGAAGTGGCGATTGTAAGCCAACTATGTATCTCTTTCCCTTATGTATTACATGGGTTGTGTGAAGATTACCTCACTTGCGACATTGCTTTCAATGCGGTTATGCCTCTAAGTCGTGCTTCGACACGTGGGAGATATAGCCGCATCGAGGGCGTTTCAAGTTGGTAATCAGAGCCTTCCCCGACCTTAGGAGCCCACACTGATTGTTCGTTTTTAGCGGCCGAGTTGTGTCTAGAAAAAAAAATTGAGTCATTTAGGAATTATATATCGGAGAGTTTAGGAATTCTTTTTACTTCCCAGTCTCCTCATCGCTCTGGTAAGGCATCCTGACGTAGAGTTTTGACTCTTCTCTTCACAAATTTCACTAAAAAAAAATTTAGGATCACGCGGGTATCTTAGAATCGTTCCGATGGTTTTATGATGACAACATTGTCTTAGTTGCCTCCCGTCAGCAGGGGTTTAGTGGAGGTGTCCCGGGGAGTTGAGCTCCGAGGTGTTGTCGTCATAATTTTATCGTTACAGTTCTGGAATACCTGAGTTTAGTACGCCGACATCGAAAATCTCTTCTGTACAGTTGTTGGTGAGATAACCCTGATAGCCCAGTATTGAGGCGAGCGCGGGAGTATTGCCATAACTCGTATAACGGATGCTTTTCGAAGGTTGAGGTAGACGATTTCCGAAGGTTTCTTGGTTATGTGTTGAAGGATGGATACAGCTGGATCTAGGTATTGTTAGTTTGGGTGATATATTTTGTGTCCCCTGTATCCCCAACACCTGATTGCATAACCAGAAAGTTTCGGGAGTTTATAAGTGGGAATTCAAGTATCTCGTAGGATATCTTTCCTACAGACACATGATACGATATGGGGTCTATCATATGTTTGTTTCCGGCTTATTCTGCAAGCCAATTCTTTGTTTTTGTTTTGTTTTGTGGTATTCGAGTTGCTTCGATGTCAAGTGTTCATCCATACCTTCCCTAAACGGTGTTATCATATTGCTATGTGAATACTAATCCTTCTTGATCATCGAGGTTGTCATGCCAATTCTTTTTTCAACCGGTGTGTCTCTCTTCAAGTGGACCCGATCACTTCAACATTCGCAAGATCAATTATCAGCTCTTCTCAACGGTGTTTGCTTCATCCATTCCAAGTTGCCTTTATTTTTCCCGCCCTCCCACCCTTTTTTTCCTCAAGGACTCAGATTTCTTAATCAAGTATCCTTCTATTGATGGAAGCTTCTTCATTCTTTCCTTCAATGTTCTTATCCGGTGATTTCCATGAAGATACTAACGGAGCTTCAAGTTCATCATTCGTCTTTCTTTTCTTCTCTGGTGGTTTCAATCCTAGCTTTCGGTGTCGATCATAGCTTTTTCCTCGTTTCAAATGTTTTCTCGTACCGGTGCATCTCTTAATAATTCACTTCTCGCTATTCAATGAGTGATGGAGATATCTCAGAAGATTCAAGTTTCCATTCTCAATTCACTCAATTTCTTTTGAGGATGCTATCTCATTCAAGTCATTTAATTCAACCGGTGCAATCTCTCTTTTCAAGCAATCGTTCAACGGTGTTTCTTTTGAGTGGGCCCTAACCCACAGGTCTTTTCCCAGGATCTTACCTGACTCTTCTAATTTTCCCGACGCGTTTCTCAAATTCATTTTGAAGTTTGACGTAAAAATGAATTATCATTAGTCATTTGTCTTTCTCCAAGATCTTCCAAATTCTTTTCATCATTGGTTCAACCTTTCCAATTTTCATTCCGGAGTGCCTCAACAATTCATGGTGATGTTTCTCATCGTCATTCTCGGATTTTGAAGACCGAAGAAGAGTTTCTCTTAAATCTTGCTCCATTCTCTTCAAGATTCATGGTTCTAGCTTGATGCCATCCTCTCATAACTGTTTTCGATTGTGAGAATTCTTTTCACCCATCCGGAGCAATTCAGAAGTATTTTCAGTTTGATTCTCTGGAGCCCATCATCTCAGATTTATTCATTCAAGCTTTCAGCTCTCGTTCTCCAAATCTTACCGGTGCATCGTTCAGATATCCTCTAATCAGTTCATGATCTCTTTGTTTCACTTGCATCTAAATTTCCTCAAGTATCATCTTTCCTTTTCCAATTCTTCCCGGTGTTTCTTTATCTTTTCTTCGTCCATTTTAAATTCTTACGGTGGTTCTCCCAAGAGTTCACTTCCTTTGTTATCATATGAATTAATTCGTTCTTTCCAAATCCTACCAACGGATCGTTGAAGAATTTTCCCAAGTTTGTGCCATATCTATCTTAATCCTTTCTACGAGAAGAAGTAGTATGCCTAATCCGTTGCTTGTCATCAATTTAAATTGGTGAAGGATAAGCATCATGTAATTCTTATTCTTGTTTCATCGAGTAAATTCTATTCCTTATTTCGGAGGTTCTTCAAATTCTTGATTTCATTTGTTCATCTTTCCTTACGGAGTTCCAAGTTTTCTCGGTTATATCATTTCAAAGCTCCATCTAAATAATTGCAAGGTTCACCTTGTGTTTTCAACTTCTCTTTCTTTCTATCATCCTTTTATTACTGGAGTTCTTCATGGAGTTTCTTCGTGGTGGTTCATCAAGGATTTCTGTCATCTCAAAGGGTTCGTCAAGGATTCCTTTCTTTCTTCAATTATTCTTCAAGATTTCTCTCGGAGTTAAGATCCGTCAAGCCATACTCTAAATAAACATGGTGTTTCAACACATGTTTTGTCTTGAGGAGTTCAAATATTCTTCTTCCTGCATTCCAAAGTGCAATTCATTCGACCTTATCTTTTGAGGTGGTGTTATGTCATTTTGACAGTTTCATTCATGTTTCATGATTCACTTGTTGTCAAGAATGAGATATTTAAATCCATCATTTTCTCTTCGTACAAGGGATCTTTTCAACCAATCTATCTCTCCGTTGGAGTCATCTTGTGTCATATTTCACCTAAAGCCTTCCCTTGGAATGTTGCTAATTATGGTGCTTATTAATGATCCATGTTTCTCCTTCTCTTCTCGGTGAAAGAGTTTTCATCTCCGTGTTGCTCTCAAGCAATCAATTGTTTTCCATAGTGGCATGTATTCACCTCTAAGTTTTGAGATGTCTCCATAAGCCCACGAGGATCATATCCTTTCATTGTTGGTTTTCCAACAACTCCGTTTTAACCTTCTTGGAAGGATTCTTTCCAAATTCAATTGTGGTTGAAGTTGTCATTATGTTCTCCGTTCTTTTCTCCCAACCATCTAACTTCCATTCTTTCATTCCGGAGGCATTGTGATGCTACTCTCTTCGACTCATCATCTCGTTTTGCCAAGTTCAAACGCTATTCCTCCATTTCCAACCGGAGTGTTGTATCATCTCTTCAAATTCTTTTCATCTTATCAAGTTTTTCCTTCTTCTTTCAGTCGGAGTGCTGCCCAAATTATATCATTCTTATTTCTTCTCTATCTTGTTTTTAACCGGAGTGTCATGTCTATCATTCCTCTTCTAACCAGAGTCTCATCCAAGTGCTTTCATTTGGCCAAGTTCATATTCGATCCCTTCCATTTTCCAACCGGAGCGTTATCGTAATTGATCATTATCGTTCTTTGTACATCTCGTTTCAACCGAAGTGTTTGCATGTACTTCTCGTCCATTGTTCTCGTCATTCATAGCTTTGCAAACTCCAAGGTTCACATGGTGTTCCTTGTTTCTCTTTTCTAAAGGTGTGGTCATATTCTTTTGGTTCATTAAGCCCTTGCTTCATGTCTTTCAACCCACAAGGTTCTTGTAATGTTCCTTGTTCCTCTTTGATAACGGAGTGTTTGCAATTCTCCTCTTCTCCATGGTATTCTTTCTTTCATTTTGCTCAACCTGTCAAGGTTCTTTGGTTTCACTCGTTTGTCAAAGAAGCAACTTAGTTTTACCTCTTCTCTTTCTCTTCCGTTTTCCCCTCCGGTGCCATCCTAGATCTCGGGACGGGATCCTCTCATAGTGGTGGAGTGTTGTAACGCCCCGAGACCGATGTGCCAGTTGTCCTCCCGTTATTCGTTGTTGTTGCTTTGTCATTTGCTTGCGTGTCGCATCTTGCCATGTCATCATCTACATTGCATCATCATGTTTTCGAAACTTGCATCCGTCCGGGTTCTCGGAGTTCTCTCCCTTGTCCGTTCTGAGACCAACCACACTTGCACGCGCCCGCGGTATGTCCGAAATATAATTTTATAAGTGGCCGGGAGATGTTCTCGGAATGGGACGAGATTTGACGTGTGGTCTTATTATAGTGTAGATAGATCGCCTGTCAAGTTTTATCGCATTCGGAGTTCGTCTGATAGCCCAACCGTTAAACTATAGCGGCAGTATAGCCGGTCTAACGTCGGACGTTTTCGGTCTCCGGAAACCGTGTCGGGCTGCATCTCTCCCCTCTTTTCTTAGACCAACCCGCTCTTCACAATCCGCCAGGCCCAACCTAACCCCTCTCGTCAGCCCGCGGCCCACCTCGCGCGCGTCTGAAAATTGTCCCGAACCCGACCCGGGCAGTCGTTACCATTGTGTCCGGATCATCCCCTAACGTCTACAAAACATCTCCGTTTTGTTAATTGAGCTCCCTACCTATTTATTCTCGACCGTCTGATTACGATCGGAGGGTCCGATTTCTCCTAACCAAAACCCTCTTGCTATATATATAGGTCCAACCCTAGGATCTAGGGGTCCTGTCCAATCCTCTCCCTTGTCCCGTCGCGCCGCCGCCACTGTTCTCTCGGGATCCATCCCGAGCCAACCACCATCTCCCTCAATCCCCTCAGCCTACCACCTCCTCTCCTCGATCCCCTCCCGAGCAGGTGCTCGCCCGAGCACCCCCGCAAGCAGCAGCAGCTCCCGCAGCTCCAGCGCGGCCCTACCCTGAGCTCCTCTCAGGCTCCTCCCATCGCAGCAGCCTCAATCCCGAGCCCCTCGTCTTCGCGCCGCCCCGGCGAGCGTGCCAGACGGCGACCTCGACCCCAGGACCGGCCCCGTCCCGCTCCTCTCTTCCTCCTGTTTTTCCCTCTCTTTCTCTCTCTCACGGTGGCCTCTCTCCTTCCTAGGAACGAGCAGGAGCTCGCCCTCGCTCCATGCCGCCGTCGTCGTCCTACTTCGCCCGGTGCCCCGAGCAGCGCCACCCGCCGGATCGGGTCGCCTTCGCCTCGTCCACGCCATGGCCGCCCGAAGCTCCCTGCCCGACGCCGTGGATGGCCGCCATGGATGCCCTTGTTCTGCTCCGAGTCAACCGTCGCCGCCCTGCCCCGTTTTGTCAAGCCGCCGCCCTGGAGCTTCTCCGCCGCCGGCGTCCTTCTCCAGTGCCCCGACCCCGGCCTCGTCCCGTGCCCGGATCCGCTGGACCCCTCCATCCTCGCCAAGTACCTCGCCGGATCCTCTGCTTTGCCACGACCGAGCGCCCCTCCCGTTGACCAGATCGAGCGTGAGAGCTCGTGGCCCAGTTCCAGCGCAAGTGGACCATGTCCAGCGCCCCTTCCAGCCGCCCTCTCCACAAACGGGCCGAAGCCCATGGGTGAGGCCACACCCCAGCGCCCCCTCCTCTGTTTTTACTTCTGTTGGGCCAGCTTGTTTCAGCCCGTTATGTTTTTTTTCCTGTCCAGCGATTTTAGAAATTATCCAGTGAATTACAGAATTGCAGAAAACCCCCCAAGCAACATGCATATAATATCTCACAAACGGTGCATCATATGTAAAAACTTAATATATGAAACTTGCCTAAAATTTTGTGTATTTTAATAATTTGCCACTTTCGTCCATGTTTAAAATGTTTAAATTGCTGTTTGCATTAATTTGCTTAAATGCCATGTTAAAATGATTTATTTCATAACTAAATAACCGTAGCTCGGATTTAAATAATTTATATATGTAAATGGGGTAGAAAGATGCCTAGTTTAACATGGTGCACTCATATTGCTTGTTTGATAGCAATAAAATATGATTTTAGGCAGAACAGTACCAAATCTAATATATGCTCATGAGGTTCTTTCCGGACTTGTTGTTTGTTGTTCCGGCCTCATTTAAATTTGCCTAGATAGGTAGTTTTCATATGTTTCACCTCTTGCCATGTTTAACAACATTTAATATTGTTGAGTACATAACCGAGAGAGAACTAAATAAGTCATGTGGTGTTTCGTAAATATGCAACTCGTTGCATATTGAGCTCCACTTAATTTGTAGTATTGTTTGTGCACTTTGCCATGCCATGCTTCATTAAACCGGACATGCATCATCCTTGGTTGTGCATCATGCCATGTTTATGTTGGTTGTGCATCATGCCATGTTTATGTGATGGTTGGTTACTATGTTGCTTGCTTCTTTCCGGGTTGCTTCTCTCGTTAGCTTCAGTTTCATTCCAGAGTTGTGAGGATTCGTTCGACTTCGTCCGTTTGTCTTCTTCATGGACTCGTTCTTCTTCCTTGCGGGATCTCAGGCAAGATGACCATACCCTCGAAATCACTTCTATCTTTGCTTGCTAGTTGCTCGCTCTTTTGCTATGCCTATGCTGCGATACCTACCACTTGCTTATCATGCCTCCCATATTGTTAAACCAAGCCTCTAACCCACCTTGTCCTAGCAAACCGTTGTTTGGCTATGTTACCGCTTTGCTCAGCCCCTCTCTTATAGCGTTGTTAGTTACAGGTGAAGATGAAGTTTGTTCCTTGTTGGAACATGGAGATGTTGTTCCTTGTTTGGAACATGTTTACTTGTTGGGATATCACAATATATCATATTTAATTAACGCATCTACACACTTGGTAAAGGGTGGAAGGCTCGGCCTTATGCCTGGTGTTTTGTTCCACTCTTGTCGCCCTAGTTTCCGTTATATCGGTGTTATGTTCCCGGATTTTGCGTCCCTAACGCGGTCGGGTGATTTATGGGACCCCCTTGACAGTTTGCTTTGAATAAGACTTTTCCAGCGAGGCCCAACCTTGGTTTTACCATTTGCCTCACCACCACCTACTTTTCCCTTGGGAGTCGCTCTCTCGAGGGTCATCTTTATTTAGCCCCCCCCCCCGGGCCAATGCTTGTCTAAGTGTTGGTCCGAACCGAGCAGCCTGCGGGGCCACCTCGAGGAAACTCGAAGTCTGGTTTTACTCGTAGCTTGACTTATCCGGTGTTGCCCTGAGAACGAGATATGTGCAGCTCCTATCAGGATGTCGGCGCATCGGGAGGCTTTGCTGGACTTGTTTTATTGCTATCGAAATGTCCTGTAGCCGGGATTCCGAGACTGATCGGGTCTTCCCGGGGAGAAGGAATATCCTTCGTTGATCGCGAGAGCTTATCATGGGCTAAGTTGGGACACCCCTGCAGGGTTTGAACTTTCGAAAGCCGTGCCCACGGTTATGTGGCAGAAGGGAATTTGTTGATGTCCGGTTGTAGAAAACCCGAAGTTGATCTTAAATTAAAATACACCAACTGCGTGTGTTACCGTGATGGTCTCTTCTCGGCGGGGTCCGGGAAGTGAACACGGTGTTGGAGTTATGCTTGATGTAAGTAGTTTCAGGATCACTTCTTGATCATAGTTGTTCGACTGTGCTTGTGCCTTCTCTTCTCGCTCTCATTTGCGTATGTTAGCCACCATATATGCTAGTCGCTTGCTGCAGCTCCACCTCATACCTTTTACCCTACCTATAAGCTTAAATAGTCTTGATCTCGCGGGTGTGAGATTGCTGAGTCCCTGTGACTCACAGATACTTCCAAAACCAGTTTGCAGGTGCCGATGAATCCGTGCAGGTGACGCACCCGAGCTCAAGGAGGAGCTCGATGACGATCTTGTTCTTTGTGTTGTTTCGTTCTAGTCGATCAGTAGTGGGCCCAGTTGGGGTCGATCTTGGACCTTTGTCGCTTTTGGGGTTTCTTCTTTTATTTTGGCTCCGTAGTCGGGCCCTGATTGTAACTGTATGATGTAATGTTTTATTCATGTATTTGTGTGAAGTGGCGATTATAAGCCAACTATGTATCTCTTTCCCTTATGTATTACATGGGTTGTGTGAAGATTACCTCACTTGCGACATTGCTTTCAATGCGGTTATGCCTCTAAGTCGTGCTTCGACACGTGGGAGATATAGCCGCATCGAGGGCGTTTCAAGCCACTAGTGAAACCTATGGCCCCCAAGTCTCTTTCTCATATATTTGCCTTTGCGATCTACTTTTCCTTTGCATTTATTTTCAGATCTATTAAACCAAAAATACCTTGCTGAAATTTATTCTTATCTATTTTGTTTGCCATTCGATCTATCAATCTACTACAAATTTATCTCACATCTGTTTGCCTATCTTGAGGCGCCGTACCCGGAAGGGATTGACAACCCTTTAACACATCAGGTTGCGAGGATTTGTTATCTGTGTGCAGGGGTTGTTTACGTTGTGTTGCTTGGTTCTCCTAATGGTTCAATAACCTTGGTTTCATATCTGAGGGAAATACCTACCGCCGTTGTGCTGCATCATCCCTTCCTCTTTGGGGAAATACCGACGTAGCTTAAAGCAACATCAGGAAGCACAATATATCACACAACTACTAAGCCCTACGCTCCAACTGTATCCATCCTTCAACACATAACCAAGAAACCTTCAGAAATTGTGTACCTCAGACCTTCGAAAGCATTTGATATACTAGCTGTGGCAATACATATAATCGATCTCCCTAGTACTGGGTGTCGCCAAACTACTCTCACCACAAAGAGTATAGAAGTGTTTTCGATGTCGGCGTCCTCTGGTATTTCGGAATTGCAACGATAAACACTATGACGAAAACACCTTGGAGCTCAACTCTTCGGGACACTGCCATAACCCCTAAATGTCAGGAAGCACCAAGACAGAATCCCCGTCACAATGATATCGGAACAATTCCAAAATACCCGCGTTATCATAAAAAAAATTGAGTGAAAATGGATAGAAGAGTGAGGAAAACACCTACGTCACGAGTCCTTACCAGAGCGACGAAGGGGATAAGGAGTAAAAAGAAGTCCTACTCTCTGATATAACTAGGACTCAAAACAGTTTTCTTCTAGACTCGTCAGTGGTTCGATCAAGCAAAGGCTCCTATAGTCGGTATGGCTATGAATACCAACTTTTAACGCCCAAGATGCAGTTCTATCCCAATCACGTGATGAATTCATGATTGGGGCACAATTGCATTTCGGACGTGTAGCAAGGTGATACACAAATTCATACAACCTGAGTGAATCAAAAGAGTACGAGAATCCAGGCATCACTTGCCCCAAATAGCATAAATAAGGATCAACATACGGTCACCATACATAAAGTAGTGTCCAACTACGGACTAGGTAGGAAAGGAAAACCACCCTACTACTAGGTGAAGGAAATATACCCTAGAGGCAATAATAAAGTTGTTATTTATATTTCCTTATATCATGATAAATGTTTATTATTCATGCTAGAATTGTATTAACCGGAAGCTTAGTACATGTATGAATACATAGACAAACAGAGTGTCACTAGTATGCCTCTACTTGGCTAGCTCGTTGAATCAAAGATGGTTAAGTTTCCTAGCCATAGACATGGGTTGTCATTTGATTAATGAGATCACATCATTAGAGAATGATGTGATTGACTTGACCCATTCTGTTAGCTTAGCACTTGCTCGTTTAGTTTAATGCTATTGCTTTCTTCATGACTTATACATGTTCCTATGACTATGAGATTATGCAACTCTCGAATACCGGAGGAACACTTAGTGTGCTATCCAACGTCACAATGTAGCTGGGTGATTATAAAGATGCTCTACAGGTGTCTTCGATGGTGTTTGTTGAGTTGGCATAGATCGAGATTAGGATTTGTCACTCCGAGTATTGGAGAGGTATCTCTGGGCCCTCTCGGTAATGCACATCACTATAAGCCTTGCAAGCAATATGACTAATGAGTTAGTTGCAGGATGATGCATTATGAAACGAGTAAAGAGACTTACAGATAACGAGATTGAACTGGGTATTGAGATACCAACGATCGAATCTCGGGCAAGTAACATACCGATGACAAAGGGAACAATGTATGTTGTTATGCGGTTTGACCGATAAAGATCTTCGTAGAATATGTAGGATACAATATGAGCATCCAGGTTCTGCTATTCGTTATTGACCGGAGATGAGTCTCGGTCATGTCTACATAGTTCTCGAACCCATAGGGTCCGCACGCTTAACGTTCGGTGACGATCGGTATTATGAGTTTATGTGTTTTGATGTACCGAAGGATGTTTGGAGTCCCCGATTTGATCACGGACATGACGAGGAGTCTCAAAATGGTCGAGACATAAAGATCGATATATTGGATGGCTATGTTTGAACATCTGAATGGTTCCGGGTGAGTTCGGGCATTTACCGGAACCCCCCGGGAAGTATATGGGCCTTATTGGGCCATAGTCGGAGAGAGGAGAAGGGAGCCTAGGAGGGGGCGCGCCCCCAAGCCCAATCCAAATTGGGTGGGGGGCCGGGCCCCCTTTTGCCTCCCCCTCTCTCCCCCTTCCTTCCTCTCCTAATCTAACTAGGGAAGGGGGGGAATCCTACTCCCGGTGGGAGTAGGACTCCCCTTGGGTGCGCTATAGAAGGCCGGCCCTCCCCCTCCTCCACTCCTTTATATACGGGGGAGGGGGAACCCCATAGGCACACAAGTTGACAGTTGTGGTAGCCGTGTGCGGTGCCCCCTCCACAGATTCCACCTCGGTCATATAGTTGTAGTGCTTAGCCGAAGCCCTACGTCGGTAACTTCATCATCACTGTCATCACGCCGTCGTCCTGACGAAGCTCTCCCCCGACACTCAGCTGGATCTAGAGTTCATGGGACGTCACCGAGCTGAACATGTGCAGATCGCGGAGGTGCCGTACTTTCAATACTAGGATCAGTTGGATCGTGAAGACGTACGACTACATCAACCGCGTTGTCATAACGCTTCCGCTTTCGGTCTACGATGGTACGTAGACAACACTCTCGCTTCTCATTGCTATGCATCACCTTGATGGATCTTGCGTGTGCGTAGGAATTTTTTTGAAATTACTGCGTTCCCCAACAGTGGCATTCGAGCCAGGTCTATGCATAGATGTTATATGAATGAGTAGAACACAAAGAGTTGTGGGCGATAATAGTCATACTGCTTACCAGCATGTCATACTTTGATTCGGCGGTATTGTTGGATGAAGCGGCCCAGACCGACATTACGCGTACGCTTACACGAGACTGGTTCTACCGACGTGCTTCGCACACAGGTGGCTGGCGGGTGTCAGTTTCTCCAACTTTAGTTGAATCGAGTGTGACTACGCCCGGTCCTTGTTGAAGGTTAAAACAACACACTTGATGAAAAATCGTTGTGGTTTTGACGCGTAGGTAACAACGGTTCTTGCTCAGCCCGTAGCAGCCACGTAAAACTTGCAACAACAAAGTAGAGGACGTCTAACTTGTTTTTGCAGGGCAAGTTGTGATGTGATATGGTCAAGACATGATGCTAAATGTTATTGTATGAGATGATCATGTTTTGTAACAGAGTTATCGGCAACTGGCAGGAGCCATATGGTTGTCACTTTATTGTATGAAATACAATCGTCCTGGAATTGTTTTTACTTTATCACTAAGCGGTAGCGATAGTCCTAGAAGCAATAGTTGGCGAGACGACAATGATGCTTCGATGGAAATCAAGGTGTCAAGCCGGTGATGATGGTGATCATGACGGTGCTTTGGAGATGGAGATCAAAGGCACAAGATGATGATGGCCATATCATATCACTTATATTGATTGCATGTGATGTTTATCCTTTATGCATCTTATTTTGCTTAGTTCGGCGGTAGCATTATAAGATGATCTCTCACTAAATTTCAAGGTACAAGTGTTCTCCCTGAGTATGCACCATTGCGAAAGTTCGTCGTGCCGAGACACCATGTGATGATCGGGTGTGATAAGCTCTACATTCACATACAACGGGTGCAAGCCAGTTTTGCACACGCAGAATACTCGGGTTAAACTTGACGAGCCTAGCATATGCAGATATGGCCTCGGAACACTGAGACCGAAAGGTCGAGCGCGAATCATATAGTAGATATGATCAACATAGTGATGTTCACCATTGAAAACTACTCCATCTCATGTGATGATCGGACATGGTTTAGTCGATATGGATCACGTGATCACTTAGATGATTAGAGGAATGTCTATCTAAGTGGGAGTTCTTAAGTAATATGATTAATTGGACTTTAATTTATCATGAACTTAGTACCTGATAGTATTTTGCATGTCTATGTTGTTGTAGATCAATGGCCCGTGCAACTGTTCCTTTGAATTTCAATGCGTTCCTAGAGAAAGCTAAGTTGAAAGATGATGGTAGCAACTACACGGACTGGTCCATAACTTGAGGATTATCCTCATTCCTGCACAGAATAATTACGTCCTGGAAGCACGGCTAGGTGCCAGGCGTGCTGTAGATGTTGCTGATGACGTTAAGAACGTCTGGCAGAGTAAAGTTGATGACTACTCGATAGTTCAGTGTGCCATGCTTTACAGCTTAGAACCGGGACTTCAACGATGTTTTGAACGTCATGGAGCATATGAGATGTTCCAGGAGTTGAAGTTGATATTTCAAGCAAATGCCCGGATTGAGAGATATGAAGTCTCCAATAAGTTATATAGCTGCAAAATGGAGGAGAATAGTTCTGTTAGTGAACATATACTCAGAATGTCTGGGTACCACAACCACTTGACTCAGCTGGGAGTTAATCCTCCTGATGATAGTGTCATTGACAGAGTTCTTCAATCACTGCCACCAAGCTACAAGAGCTTCGTGATGAGCTACAATATGCAAGGGATGGATAAGACAATTCTCGAGCTCTTCGCGGTGCTAAAGGCTGCGGAGGTAGAAATCAAGAAGGAGCATCAAGTGTTAATTGTCAACAAGACCACCAGTTTCAAGAAAAAGGGTAAAGGGAAGAAAGGGAACTTTAAGAAGAACGTCAAACAAGTTGCTACTCAAGTGAAGAAACCCAAGTCTGGACCTAAGCTTGAGACTGAGTGCTTCTATTGCAAAGGGACTGGTCACTGGAAGCGGAACTGCCCCAAGTATTTGGCGGATAATAAGGATGGCAAGCTGAACAAAGGTATATGTGATATACGTGTTATTGATGTGTACCTTACTAATGCTCGCAGTAGTTGTCGGTGTCAAAACCGGTGGATCTCGGGTACGGGGTCCCGAACTGTGCGTCTAAGATCGATGGTAACAAGAGACATGGGACACGATGTTTACCCAGGTTCGGGACCTCTCTATGGAGGTAATACCCTACTTCCTGCTTGATTGATCTTGATGAATATGAGTATTACAAGAGTTGATCTACCACGAGATCGTAATGGCTAAAACCCTAGAAGTCTAGCATGTATGATTCTGAGTGCCTCTACGGACTAAACCCTCCGGTTTATATAGACATCTGAGGGGACTAGGGTTGTACAAAGTCGGTTATAGAGAAATGAATCTTCATATCCGAACGCCAAGCTTGCAATCCACGCCAAGGAGAGTCCCATCCGGACACGGGAGAGAGTCTTCTGTCTTGTATCTTCATGGCCCATGTCCAACAGGTCGGACGCCCGAGGACCCCTCAATCCAGGACTCCCTCAGTAGCCCCTGAACCAGGCTTCAATGACGAGGTGCCCGGTGCGCAGATTGTCTTCAGCATTGCAAGGAGGGTTCCTCCTCTGATCACTTCAAAGTACCTAACTTAGAGAGTTGTATTCGGCCTTCCATTTAATGTCGCACCCATTGGCTTCTGTGCCTTCACACCTTCAGCTTCCACATGTCGAACGAATACGATAGGTCGGGGTATTTTTGCACATAACC
This sequence comes from Aegilops umbellulata, assembly GCA_032464435.1. Classification (NCBI taxonomy): domain Eukaryota; kingdom Viridiplantae; phylum Streptophyta; class Magnoliopsida; order Poales; family Poaceae; genus Aegilops; species Aegilops umbellulata. Next base: position 33,554,931 of record CP136059.1, read on the forward strand.
CCCCCCCCCACCAGCCACGCAAGAAAGGCCTCTATTTAAATTGATAGGGTCTCAGATCCATTCCACATCTAGCGGAAAATCCTTACAGCCTTGCCAAGGGAAACCATCCAACATGACTAGCATCCCCAGTTCTTCCTCTCGCCCTCACGGCTCCGAAAAAGGCGATTGGGAGAGATGTTCGGTATCCCACAAGCAGTTGGTTAAGCTCCAAACACAGGGATTCCTTCCCCCAACGGATCTGGTCTCTGTCCGAGCAGGATTGACCTCCTTCACAGGAGAAGTTCTGGCGGAAAATTTCCCCAATCCAACTAGGGGGGAACGAGTGTGCTTCGTGCCCTACTTGTTAAGAGGTGTTGGGTTTCCAATCCACCCTTTCCTCCGAGGACTCCTGGAGTATTATGGCCTCCAACTGCACAACCTAACATCGGCCTCTGTCCTGCACATCGCGAGTTTTGTTGCCCTTTGCGAGCTTTTCCTGGGCTGTGAAGCCCACTTCGATTTGTGGAGGAAGCTATTCTACCTCGTCCCTTGCAACCAAGAGGGGTCGATATTCGAGGTGGGCGGTGCTGAAGTGTGGTGCATAGGTCGGACCAGATACCTATCCGGCACACCGAAGAAGGCGCCCGAAGAATGGCCCTCAGAATGGTTCTATATCGAGGGCGCCGCTCTCCCCGACCCAGTTCGAATGGGTCTCCCCGAATTTTCAAAAGCTCCGTTGAAGAAATGCCACAGCTGGCGCCCTCAGAGCCTCGAGGAGGAAGATGGCGTGGAAGTCCGTCAATTAATGGGCAAGATGAGGACACTTGCCCAGTCCGGACTATCAATAATCGAGGTAATGGCAACTTCCATAGCGCGGGGGTCCAGCCACTCCAATACAGAGGACTTCCCATGTGGCACTATAATGGGGAAGATGACGCCTCACGCTGCGGTCGGAAGGGTGAGGACACCCCTGCCGCTTTGGCCAAAATATTGGCCGAACTGTACAAAGGGGAGAAAGAGGAGTTCACTCGTCTTAAACGTCGAGATGGATTTTCCACGTACAGTCCTCCTAGCTGGGTGATGTCTAATCTCACCACTTTACTCAACCCTCTCCCTGGGTCACTTTTAATGAGCATCGACCCATCCATTTGTAACAGGAATGGCGGAAGGTTACCAAGGGAATCCATTGCCCCGCCCCACAGCCAGAGGATCACAACCGGGACCTTGACCCTGGATTCGAGGAGGGTCCGGATATATTTGTGGAGCTTGAGGACGGAGTATTCTACCAGGCAAGCTATGATGGCATGGAAGTGGCCATCATCGCCGACTATCCCGGCCTCCTTCCTACCTCGCATGTAAGTAATCGAGAGACACCTTCTTCGAAAGAGCTTCCTCATTACGCCTCACCCACCGCACTATTTCGTGCTCTAAAGGGGAGGTGCCCGACGCCTCAACGTGCACCAAAGGCATCTCCTAAGAGAGCGGCGCCCGCGATGAGCAAATCTTCGAAGAGGAAGGCGAATGACAACACAGCAGAGCCTTCATCAAAGAGGTATGGTTTTTTTAATCATGCCCCCTGGCAGTCATGTCAAATTGTGACATTATCCATTGTGTCTTATCAGAAAAAACATTCGTCGGACTATGTCCGGGGATCCTGCTGGCCACGCCTCCACAAGTCGGGTTCCAGACCCTGCCTTAAAGGTGAGGGCTGGTTCAAGAGCGACGTCAGATTGTCCTTCCATAGAGGATTCAGATGATGTATCCGTCACAAACTCTGAAGTGGAGAGCGCTATGAATCATCGGCGTCGGCGGGCCGCTCTTCGCGACCCTGGCTTTACAAAAGAGGCATTCAACGCCTTCAGCTCGGCTGATGCATACATCCGAGCTGCTCTAGACGGGCTTACCAAAGCCACAGACCAGCATTTGTAAGATATGCAGGTAAGTACATATTTGTACAAATCTGATAATTATATACCAGTAGCCCCCGAGACTTGAAGCAGTTGATACAACTGATTTAAGGATCATTGTATAACCAGGTGCTCACAGAGAAGAACAATCTGTTGTCTCAAGAGCTGGAAAAGTGTCGGACCCAGCTAGCTGCTGCTACCGCCGAAGTGGAGAAATCCAAGAAGGCATCGCCTGGTAATGTTCCCCTCCATCGAGAAAATATAATCATATACCAACAATGTTAATGCTTTTTCTATTTCCCATGGCAGGATCATCGGATCAACTGAAGGAGGCCCTGAAAGTCGCGCAAGCGGGTGAACAAGAGGCCAAAAGGCAACTTGCCGCAGGCGATCGTGTGCTGACACGGGTTAGGGATGAGAAAAATAAGCTGCAGGGTTCCATCACCCTGCTGGGCGAAGAATTAAAAGACGTGCGAGCCTAGCTGGCCGACTCCGTGAAGGAGAATAAGAGACTGCGAGGCGGCATATTCAGTATGTTTTTCGAACATTGCCTCCTTATAATTTTGCGAGGGCAGGAATTGACAGATTTATGTCTGCAGGTATGTCGACTGGTCGTCCCGAAGAGGAAATGTCCGGATCTCAAGGAGACCTGCTACAAGAGTTGTCCCAAATGCACGAGCGAGTTCGGCAAGCAATGCGGAGCGTTGCCAAGGCTTTATGGTCATCCGCCTCTCCTCCAGGAAGTATGGTGGAGCTCATGGAGCTATTCAAAGGAGCATGGCAGTGTATTCGACTATGGAAGATATCATCCTACCGTGAAGGTGCGCGAGAGGCCTGGGCCATGGTGAAGACATGGTACACCAAGCTTGATCTGAATCATATGGCCCGGGTCGGGCCTAAAGGGTCAGATGGAAAGGAAATTCCAGTTAGTTTAGTATATGACCAAGTAAAGGTAGCCGCCAAATATTCCCAACAGGATTGTAAGCTAGACAGCCTATTAGACGGTATAGAGGATGAAGTTTTTGAGTCCAAGTGACTATGTACTTCAATTGACATAATTGTCCCTAGCCGGATTGTAAAACGATTGTCATGGTAGGCCTTTTCGCTTTGACCTCTGGACCTGAAGGTGCAGAGTGTTTCCGAATACCAAAGCGGCAATATAGACCGGGGTATGCGTGGAAACCAGGCATAGGGGTCATAGTTGCTTGAACAGACAAGTTGTATCTGGCTAGCTATGTTATATTACATTGTAATTGTAAGAAACATCTTCTAGAGAGAATAGTTTCGTTAAGGGTTCCTTTCCCTAGGTGAACATGCGTTAATGTGCATGCCCGAACTGTGGTTGAGAAATCGCAATATAAGTAACATCTGGGTGTTCATAGTGTAATGAGAGTGAAAACATCTTTAGTCCGCCGACCGAATATTCCCTTAAGAATGCTAGCTTTCGGCTTCACCCAGTCTGAGGTACACATCCGGATGACCCGGCAGTAACAATCGTAGAGGTGCTCCCTTTATGCCCTAGCCGAACAAACGGGAATGTAGGGCATAAGCACAGGAGCTAGGCAACCTAGCTTGGCCAAAACTTAAGTCATAATGATGCATTTAATGGCGAAGAAAAGGTACATATGAGGAAAAGACACATATGTGGTGAGCTTGATGCCCGGAAAATAATAATAAGCTTCTGTACTAGAAGCCCCCAGGTATTATGGGCGTACATATTTAAGGATGTGTACGTCATAGGTGCGCGGTTTAGCCGCAAGAGAGCTTAAAGCTAAAAAAGAAAGAGAGCAAAAAGTAATGGAAACAAAAGGGAGAAGAAGACGAACAAAGTGTTCATCTCTAGGCATAGAATCTTCGGATTCTGGCCGCGTTCCATGGGTTCGGCTCTAAGCGATTATCTGATGCATCACGCAGGCGGTATGCTCCTCCAGTGAGAACTTCGTCAATGACAAAGGGACCTTCCCATTTGGGCTTTAGTTTGTCCTTTCTCTTCTCTGCCAAGCGTAGAACGAGTTCGCCAACATTATAAGTCTTGGCCCGCACTTCTCTGCTTTGATATCTGCGAGCCTGTTTTTGATACAGTGCGGAACGGGCTTTTGCAACATCGCGCTCCTCCTCTAGGGCATCAAAACTATCCTGCCAATCAAGCTCGGCCTCTCTCTCTCTCTCTTCATACATGCGCAATCGAGGTGAGTCATGAATAATGTCGCAGAGCAACACAGCCTCTGCGTCGTACACCATGAAGAAGGGTGTATATCCGGTAGTGCGATTGGGTGTGGTCTGCAGCCCCCAGAGTACGGAGTCGAGCTCCTCAACCCAGTGCTTGTCTAATTCTTTCAAAGACCGCACTAGTCTAGGTTTAATGCCGCTCATAATAAGATCTTTAGCTCGTTCGACTTGACCGTTTGTTTGTGGATGATAGACGGTGGTGTAATCGAGCTTAATGCCCAGGTTAGCACACCAGGCTTTCACCTCATCGGCTGTAAAATTGGAGCCGTTATCAGTGATGATGCTATGTGGGACACCATAATGGTGCACAACACCGGATATGAAGTTTATCACTGGTCCGGCTTCGGCCGTTTTAACTAGTTTGGCCTCTATCTATTTGGTGAATTTATCTACCATGACCAACAGATATTTTTTCTTATGGCTTCCTCTTTTAAGAGGTCCGACCATATCAAGCCCCCAGACCACAAAAGGCCAAGTAATGGGGATTGTTTGTAGAGCGGTGGGAGGCATATGGCTTTGGTTGGCGAAAAGCTGGCATCCGACACAACGTTGGACAAGGTTGTGTGCATCTGCTCGGGCCTTCGGCCAATAGAAACCCGTACGGAAGGCCTTACTTACAAGGGCCCGAGCCGCAGTGTGGTGACCACCGAGACCGGCGTGAATTTCGGCCAGGAGCTGTCGTCCCTCTTCTTCGGAGATGCATCTTTGAAGTACTCCGATAGCTCTTTTCTTGTAGAGCTCTCCGTCATGGACCTTGTAGGCTTTCGAGCGCCGGACAATGCAGCGAGCCTCATTCTAATCCTTGGGGAGCTCTCGCCTATTAAGGTAGGCCAAGAAGGGTTTGGTCCATGGGGCAATTACTGCCATGATAAGATGGGCCGATGGTGTTATTTCGGTGGCTGAGCCCCCGATGATATCGCTATTTTGTTCGGAATATGGGGGTATAATTGGGTCTGGACTGGTGTTGCCGCTCTCCCCTTGCCACACCACGAATGGCTTGAAGAGCCTTTCCAGAAATATGTTAGGCGGGACGGGGTCGCGCTTGGGGCCGATGCGAGCAAGGACATCCGCTGCTGGATTACTTTCTCGAGCCACATGATGAAACTCGAGCCCCTCGAACTGAGCCGACATTTTGAGAACGGCGTTACGATAGGCCGCCATCTTCGGATCTTTGGCGTCAAAATCTCCATTTATTTGGGATATTGCGAGGTTTGAATCCCCACGCACCTCCAGGCATTGTATGCCCATGGAGACAGCCATCCGAAGACCATGCAATAAGGCCTTGTATTCGGCTGCATTGCTGGAGTCTGTGTATAATATTTGGAGTACGTATTGAACTGTGTCTCCAGTGGGGGACGTTAAGACAACGCCCGCTCCTAAGCCCGCCAGCATTTTGGAACCATCGAAGTGCATGACCCAGTTGGAATATGTGTCGTACTCTTTAGGGAGTTCAGCCTCTGTCCATTCGGTGACGAAGTCGGCCAATACTTGGGATTTAATTGCCCGGTGCAGTTTGTATGTTATGTCGAATGGAAGGAGCTCAATGGCCCACTTGGCAGCAATCAGGCCCGTGGCATCGCGGTTGTTTATTATGTCATTCAGTGGTACTTTGGAAGCCACCGTGATCGAGCACTCTTGAAAGTAGTGTCGTAGCTTCCGGGATGCCATGAAGACCGCGTATGCTATCTTTTGGTAATGAGGGTACCGGGATTTGCATGGTGTGAGAACAGTGGATACGTAGTATACCGGCTTCTGAAGCGAGAATTTGTGTCTGTCCTCCTCTCGCTCGATGACGAGCACCGCGCTCACCACTTGGTGCGTTGCCGATATGTACAATAGCATGGGTTCGCCGACATTCGGCGCGGCCAGGATTGGGTTGCTTGCTAAAAGAGCCTTTATTTCTTCCAGTCCGGCCATTGCCGCATCCGTCCACTCGAAGTGGTCGGTGCGTCGGAGAAGGCGATAAAGTGGCAGTGCTTTTTCTCCTAATATGGAGATAAAGCGGCTTAAAGCTACCACACATCCGGCTAGTTTTTGGACCTGTTTAAGGTCTGTTTGTCCTAGCCAACTGTGACAAAGCTCGGATTTTGGCTGGGTTTGCCTCAATTCCTCTATTGGAAACGATGAAACCCAACAGTTTTCCAACGGGAACGCCGAAAATGCACTTTTCCAGATTGAGCTTGATGTCATATGTACGGAGGTTGTCGAATGTGAGACGCACATCGTCTATCAATGACTCGACGTGCTTAGTTTTGATGATGACGTCATCCACATATGCTTCAACTGTCTTGCTGATTTGTTTCTCCAGGCATGTTTAAATCATGCGTTGGTAGGTGGCACCGGCGTTTTTGAGTCCGAAGGGCATAGTGTTGAAGTAGAACTGCCTGTATGGGGTAATGAATGCTATTGCGGCTTGGTCGAACTCCTTCATTTTGATTTGATGGTATCCAGAGTATGCGTCGCGGAAACACAGTGAGTCGTGTCCTGCAGTGGCATCAATAATCTGATCGATGCACGGGAGGGGGAAGGGATCCTTAGGGCAGGCCTTGTTGAGGTCTTTCAAATCAACGCATAAGCGCCAGGATTTATCCTTCTTTGGTACCACCACTAGGTTTGCTAGCCAGTCCGGGTGTTTTATTTCTCTGATGAATCCGGCCATGATTAGCTTGGCTAGCTCCTCCCCCATAGCTTGTCGTTTGGGTTCGAAAAAATGCCACAGTGTTTGCTTGGCCGGTTTATATCCCTTCAATATATTGAGGCCGTGTTCGGCCAACCTGCGTGGGATTCCTGGCATATCAGAAGGGTGCGAGGCGAATATGTCCCAGTTCTCGCGCAGGAACTCTCGTAGCGCAACGTCAACCGTTGGGTCCAGCTGTGCCCCAATGGATGTTGTCTTATTGGGGTCCGTCGGGTGGACTTGAAATTTGACTATTTCATCTGCTGGTTTAAAGGAGGTGGATTTGGGTCGCTTGTCCAGGATTACGTCGTCCCTATCCACCATGGAGTGCAGCGCGCTTAACTCTTCGGCCGCGAGGGCTAGGGATGCGGTTTTGTTTTCAGCACGGAGTGCGATGTCCGGATCACTGGCAAGAGTGATAATACCATTGGGCCCGGGCATCTTGAGCTTCATGTACCCGTAATGAGGTATAGCTTGGAAGCGTGTAAATGCATCTCGCCCCAATAGGGCATGATATCCATTGATGAACGGGGCCACTTGGAAGGTTATCTCTTCGGATCGATAATTCTCTGGTGTGCCGAATACCACGTCGAGCGTGATTTTTCTCGTGCATCGCGCCTCCCGACTGGGAATGATTCCTCGGAAGTTCGTGCTACTTTGCTCGATGCGGCTGTAACGCCCATGATGCGGCTATATCTCTCACGTGTCGAGGCACGACTTAAAGGCATAACCGCATTGTAGGTTTTGTCGCAAGAAGGGTCATCTTCACACAATCCCATGTAATGAACAAGAATGGGATAAAGAGAGTTGGCTTACAATCGCCACTTCCCACAATACATAAATTAAACATACATCATTCGGAGTACAATCAAGGTCCGACTACGGAACTCAAAATAAAAGAAGACAACCCTAAATGCTAGATCCCCGATCGTCCCAACTGGGCTCCACTACTGATCATCAGGGAAAGAAACATAATAACGACCACGTTCCTCGTTGAACTCCCACTTGAGCTCAGTTGCGTCACCTGCACTGGCATCGTCGGCACCTGCAACTGTTCTGGTAGAATCTGTGGGTCACGAGGACTCAGCAATCTCACACCCGCGAGATCAAGACTATTTAAGCTTATAGGAAGGATGGGGTAATGAGGTGGAGCTGCAGCAAGCACTAAGCAAATATGGTGGCTAACATACGCAAATGAGAGCGAGAAGAGAGGCAAAGCACAGTCGTGAAGCTAGAGGTGATCAAGAAGTGATCCTGAAACTACTTACGTTCATACATAACCCAAAACCGTGTTCACTTCCCGGACTCCACCGAAAAGAGACCATCACGGCTACACACGCGGTTGATGTATTTTAATTAAGTCAAGTGTCAAGTTCTCTACAATCGGATATTAACAAATTCTCATCTGCCACATAACCGCGGGCACGGCTCTCGAAAGTTTATACCCTGCAGGGGTGTCCCAACTTAGCCCATCATAAGCTCTCACGGTCAACGAAGGATATTCATTCTCCCGGGAAGATCCGATCAGTCTCGAAATACCGGTTACAAGACATTTCAACAATGGTAAAACAAGACCAGCAAGACCGCCCGATGCGCCGACATCCAGATAGGAGCTGCATATATCTCGTTCTCAGGGCAACACCGGATGAGCAATCCGTACAACTAAAACCAGGCCTCAAGTTTCCCCGAGGTGGCGCTGCAAAGGGCTCTAGTTCGGACCAATACTTAGAGAAGCACTGGCCTGAGGGGGCTAAATAAAGATGACCCTCGAGAGAGCGACTCCCAAGGGAAATGTAGGTGGTGGTGAGGCAAATGGTAAAACCAAGGTTGGGCCTTGCTGGAGGAGTTTTATTCAAAGCGAACTGTCAAGGGGTCCCATAAATCACCCAACCGCGTTAGGGACGCAAAATCCGGGAACATAATACCGATATGACGGAAACTAGGGCGGCAAGAGTGGAACAAAACACTAGGCATAAGGCCGAGCCTTCCACCCTTTACCAAGTATATAGATGCATTAATAATATAAGAGATATTGTGATATCCCAACATATCCATGTTCCAACATGGAACAAACTTCATCTTCACCTGCAACTAACAACGCTATAAGAGGGGCTAAGCAAAAGCGGTAACATAGCCAAACAAAGGTTTGCTAGGAAAGGATGGTTAGAGGTTTGACATGGCAACATGGGAGGCATGATATAACAAGTGGTAGGTATCGCGGCATAGCAAGAGAGCGAGCAACTAGCAAGCAAAGATAGAAGTGATTTCGAGGGTATGGTCATCTTGCCTAAAATCCCGCAAGGAAGAAGAACGAGTCCATGAAGAAGACAAACGGACGTAGTCGAACTAATCCTCACAAGTCCGGAACGAAACCGAAGCTAACGAGAGGAGCAAACCGGAAAGAAGCAAACAACATGGTAAACAACCATCACATAAACATGGCATGATGCACAATCAAGTATGATGCATGTCCGGTTTAATGATGCATGGCATGGCAAAGTGCAACAACCAACACTACAAATTAAGTGGAGCTCAATATGCAATGAGCTGCATAGTGACGAAACATCACATTCAATTACTTAATTCTCTCTCGTTTATGTACCCAACAATATTATATGTTATTAAGCATGGAAAGGGGTGAAGTATATGAAAACTACCTATCTAGGCAAGTTTAAATGAGGCCAGAAAACAACAAACAACAATTCCGGAAAATCCTCATGTGCATATTTTAGATTTAGTACTGTTCTGTCCTAAAGCATATTTAATTGTTGTTAAACAGTAAAATAAAGTGCACCATGTTAAACAAGGCATTTTTCCACCCCATTTACATATAAAGTTTATTAAATTTGGAGCTACGTTTATTTAGTTATGAAATAAATCATTTAAGCATATTATTTAAGCAAAATTAAACAAACAGCATTTTAAGCATTTTAACATGGGATGAAAATGGCATATTATGAAACTAGACAAAATTCTAAGCATTTCACATGTATAAGTTATTTACAAATGATGCACGGTTCTGGAATTATTATCTGCATGATGTTGAGGGTTTTTCTGTAAAACTGCAGTCTCTGGATAATAGACAAATTCGCAAGCGAAAAAAAAAACAAGACACGGGCCGAATCTCGGGCGGACTGGGCTTCTCACCAGAGGGCCAGATCGGGCCGGTGGTGGAGGGATGCTGAAGCAGGCCGGTTGGGGAGATTGCTGGTGGCCCAGGAGGCGAAGGAGATGGGCAGGTCGCGGTCAACGCGAGCGGGTGCGGGACGAGCGACCTGCTCGTTGCTGCTCGATGCAGCCGGCGGCGACGGAGATGGAAGCAGGGGCGTGATGCAAGGGCGGAGACCAGCGGGCGCGGAGCAGGAGGTCTCCGGCGAGGTCAGCAGGGCGAGGACGACGGCGACCGAACGGAGGAGGGGGAGGTCGATGCGGTCACGTGCGGGCGAGCGGGGAAACAGAGGAGGTTCGAGCGTCCTTGTCCTCATGAAGCAGGACGACGGCGGCGGACTTGGCGCGTTCTCCGGCGAGGGCGACGCAGCTTGAGGCGGGGAAGACCCAGAACGGGACGAAGCTGACGGATCCGAGGCGGAGGTCGCGGTTGACGGCGAGGAACCTGACCAGCGGCGGACCTCCAGTTCCCTAGTGCTGGCGCGGCGTCCAATGAGAGCAAGCACGGAGAGGGCGGGAGATCGTGAGAGAGAGGCAAACGGGAGGAGAAGGCAGTAGGAAAAAGGGAGGCAGGGAGAAGAAAGTGAAGGAGAGGGCGACGCGGTCCTGGTGGTCGTCGGCGCGGTTGCGCGGACGAGGCAGGAGGCTCGGCCTCGCGTGCCTGGTTGCGGGCGCGGGCGTCGGTGAGGAGCATGGCGTGGAGGAGCTCCTCTCCCGTTGGGCTCGTGCGCGCGGGACGAAGCAGAGGAGGCGTACGGGAAGGGCTCCAGAAGAAGCTCCTCTTCCCTGGATCGGGAGGAGACAGGGGCTTCGGGAGCGAGGAGGATCTCCTCTCCTTGGATTGAGCAGGTGAAGAGCTGCAACGCCGGTTGCAGTGGCGGTGCCAGGATCATAAACCTGTGATGTCAAACTTCTCTAATGATGGTTTTTGTAGGCAGATTATAAACATGAAAAAACCTACTTTATTGCGAACATGTTTATTTATTGTAGCAAGCCCTTTGTGATCATTGATATGTATATGCACAACAACATCAGTGAGAGAAGAAAATTGGATCTACACTTCTGATTCTTAATAGAAAAAACATCTCTTGCATCCAAATTCTACTATTGCTGGTGAGAGAAGAAAATTGAAAGAGGCCTGGAGGCTAGAGAAGGAAGACAACGTACTGAAATAATGGAACTTACAGATATATGGGAACGTCGTGGTGTTTGATTAGTATACTGACAACAATATTGAACTATAGATCAATTCAGTCTGGATCAATCGGTGCCCATGGATGCTGGATGGTGCATCGCTCGCGGCTCTCCGTACAGTGCATCGGCATCGTTCGCAGCCGTGGATGGCCAGAGGCTTCCGCGCCTCACGGCTCACGCCCTGACTAAAGGTTGCCGGCAGGATGACGGGCGGAGGTTGCGGCTCACGGCGGCTGTCCATGTTCTGTCGATACATTGAGACGTGCACGATCGAGAAGGTTTTTTTCTTCGGAACACACGATCCAGAAGTTCCTTTCTTGGGATACACGAGCTAGAAGTTGGAGAGTTAGAGAAATTTAAGGAGAAAAGTACGTAATTTTAGGTTATTTCCCGATTCACTAAAGGGGACCGCCAAGAAGGTAATTTTTGCTATGGCCCAGCTAATTATTTTACAAAACAAATGCTAAATAGACAGGATTAACGTGGTGGGGATCATGGACTCACGAAAATCCTGTGTGGTCGCTTGACTACACAGGTCTAACGTGGCTTCGCCACTGGCCGGTTGGGCAGGCGCACAGATCGAGGGAGGTAGGTGGTGCTGCGGGTTGGCTCGGGTGGAGTGGATCGGGAAGGTGGAGGCTGGTTGGGTGGCTGAGGAAACCGAGGAGGATTTGGAATGAGCAGTGGCGGCGAGTGAGGGGATTGATGGGACAGCCATCCGAGATTTTAGGTTAGATCGGTTTATATAGTAGTGGGATTAGGTTAGGGGATATCTCGTCCCTCCGATCGTAATCGGGCTATCGAGAATAAAATGCTTCGGGAGTCTAAATAAGAAAACGGAGATGTTTTATAGATGTTAGGGGATGATCTGGATCGAATGGTCACGACCGCCCGGATCGAGTCCGGGAAAGTTTCGGACACGCACGCAAAGGGGGTTAGGCGGTCACGGTCAAGAGGGAAGCAAAAACCGAGGGACTCGCAACCGTCAACGAAGGCAGGGGGACACGGCAACTACGAACGGATGCAAGCTTTACGAAAACATGCAAATGCAATGCGCATGATGCTATGAGATGGAGATGCAACAAACAAATAAATAACACAGCTAACTCGCAAAACAAGGAAGGCATCTGGAGCGTCGGTCTGCAGGGTTTGAACTTTCGAGAGCCGTGCCCGCGGTTATGTGGCAGATGGGAATTTGTTAATATCCGGTTGTAGAGAACTTGACACTTGACTTAATTAAAATACATCAACCGCGTGTGTAGCCGTGATGGTCTCTTTTCGGCAGAACACGGTTTTGGGTTATGTATGAACGTAAGTAGTTTCAGGATCACTTCTTGATCACTTCTAGCTTCAGACCGTGCTTTGCCTCTCTTCTCGCTCTCATTTGCGTATGTTAGCCACCATATTTGCTTAGTGCTTGCTGCAGCTCCACCTCATTACCCCATCCTTCCTATAAACTTAAATAGTCTTGATCTCGCGGGTGTGAGATTGCTGAGTCCTTGTGACTCACAGATTCTACCAAAACAGTTGCAGGTCCCGATGATGCCAGTGCAGGTGACGCAACTGAGCTCAAGTGGGAGTTAGACGAGGAACGTGGTCGTTACTATGTTTCTTTCCCTGATGATCAGTAGTGGAGCCCAGTTGGGACGATTGGGGATCTAGCATTTGGGGTTGTCTTCTTTTATTTTGAGTTCCGTAGTCGGACCTTGATTGTACTCCGAATGATGTATGTTTAATTTATGTATTGTGTGAAGTGGCGATTGTAAGCCAACTCTCTCTATCCCATTCTTGTTCATTACATGGGATTGTGTGAAGATGACCCTTCTTGCGACAAAACCTACAATGTGGCTATATCTCTCACGTGTCGAGGCATAACCGCATAGTAGTGGGATTGGGAAGGTGGAGGCTGGTTGGGTGGCTGAGGAAACCAAGGAGGATTTGGAATGAGCGGCGGCGGCGAGTGAGGGGATTGATGGGACAGCCGTCCAAGATTTTAGGTTAGATTGATTTATATAGTAGTGGGATTAGGTTAGGAGCTATCTCGTCCCTCCGATCGTAATCGGGCTATCGAGAATAAAATGCTTCGAGAGTCTAAATAAGAAAATGGAGATGTTTTATAGATGTTAGGGGATGATCTGGATCCAATGGTCACGACCGCCCGGATCGAGTTCGGGAAAGTTTCGGACACGCACGCAAAGGGGGTTAGGCGGTCACGGTCAAGAGGGAAGCAAAAATCGAGGGACTCGAAACCGTCAACGAAGGCAGGGGGACACGGCAACTACGAACGGATGCAAGCTTTATGAAAACATGCAAATGCAATGCGCATGATGCTATGAGATGGAGATGCAACAAACAAATAAATAACGCAGCTAACTCGCAAAACAAGGAAGGCATCTGGAGCGTCAGTCTTGGGGCGTTACAGCGGCTCCTGTCTATTTCCATTTTGTTGAGTGTGTCCTCATAGATGAGGTTTAGTCCGCTGCCGCTGTCCATGAGCACTTTGGTGAGCTGAAAACCGTCCAGGACCATGGCGGCTGGTGCCCGGACTGTCCGGAATTTTGGTTCGTCACTGGCATTGAAAGTTATGGCCGTGTCGTTCTAGGGGTTTGTTGCTGCGACTTGGCAGACTTCGGCGAGGTCGCGGATGGCCCTTTTGCGCCGATTATTTGAAGCGAAAGTCTCGAAGACCGTCAATACGCTGAGGTCGTCATCTTCCGGGGCATGTTGTTCTGAGGTATTTTTGGTGAGGATATCCTCGCCACTCTTGGCCACTTGCCGGAGTATCCAACATGCTCTAAGGTTGTGGGTTGGTATGGTATCCGGTGTTGTTTGTATTTTGCATGGCCTATCGAGCCATCCCTCCAGAACGATTCCGCTCCCTATAATGGGTTTAGATTTTTTTTTACTATTGGGTCAGGCGCCCCGCGAGGGTGCATCCTTTTTGCCCGGACGAGGGGTTGAGTGGAAACCCGGTGGTTCCTAGCGAGCTGCCTGAGTTTTCCATGCGCTTTCCATTGCGCAGTACTTTTGTACTATGGTTGCCAAGTCAGCGAAGTGTAATACGCGACAGCGGTTGATGGCGTTGATGATTCCTTCGTCCGTGCAATATTGCAGAATACCGAGATCGCTTCTTTGTCGCAGCAATCTTTAATCTTGTCTTTTACAAGGAGGAATCTGGCCCAAAAGTGATGGACTGTTTCCTGAGACTGCTGTCGTATGTACATAAGATCGTGTGTATCTGGGTGGGTGGGTGGCTTTAAATCCGAACCCTGGCCCAATTTGGGATCCGGAGTTTGAGAAACTCCCGAGCTTAATAGTTCGGGCTCCGGGATATCAACTGATTTTTCAGGTCCACCTTCCAATTCGAGGTTCAGAGGACAGGGCATGTCGTTCCATGGACAGGTATCCGGCTCTTCGAGCTTGGAAATCCTAACATAGTTCGTCCTCAATATAGAGGAAGAGTTGTTGTTTTGCTCCTCTACTACCGCTATTTGATGGGTGATCGGTGGAGATTTGATTTCTCTCTGATCAGGTTTAAGCCCAATCCGATCGTAGTCTGTAGCAACCCCAAGGTGGCGATGCGATCTAGGAGTTCGTTTAAAGACAACAACTCCGTCGGATCCATCCATTTGGAGTATTCGGAGTCAACACAGAGGCGATTTTCGATGACCCAAGAAGTCATCGTCGGCTTAATGGACGGACAGGCGGTCATGGTAAAGCCGCCCAGCCGGAGGGGTTGGCCTGAGGCCAGGGCTCCTCCGGAGGTGATACTGTCCTTCATAACAAGGCGAGCCATCAATACTGTCTTCAACGTCGCAGCGGGACTCTCAATGAAAGCACCAATGTCGGTGTCAAAACCGGCGGATCTCGCGTAGGGGGTCCCGAACTGTGCATCTAAGATCGATGGTAACAGGAGACAGGGGACACGATGTTTACCCAGGTTCGGGCCCTCTCTATGGAGGTAATACCCTACTTCCTGCTTGATTGATCTTGATGAATATGAGTATTACAAGAGTTGATCTACCACGAGATCGTAATGGCTAAAACCTAGAAGTCTAGCATGTATGATTATGATTGCCTCTATGGACAAAACCCTCCGGTTTATATAGACACCGGAGGGGACTAGGGTTGTACAAAGTCGGCTACAAAGAAAGGAATCTTCATATCCAAATGCCAAGCTTTCCATCCACGCCAAGGAGAGTCCCATCCGGACACGGGAGAGAGTCTTCTGTCTTATATCTTCATGGCCCATCAGTCCGGCCCATGTCCAACAGGTCGGATGCCCGAGGACCCTTCAATCTAGGACTCCCTCAGTAGTACCTGGGTATTTGATACTGGTTCTGTTGCTAATATTTGCAACTCGAAATAGGGACTACGGGTTAAGCGAAGATTGGCTATGGACGAGGTGACAATGCGCGTGGGTTCCAAAGTCGATGTGATCGTCGTCGGCACGCTACCTCTATATCTACCTTCGGGATTAGTTTTAGACCTGAATAATTGTTATTTGGTGCGAGCGTTAAGCACGAACATTATATCTGGATGTTGTTTGATGCAAGACGGTTATTCATTTAAATCAGAGAATAATGGTTGTTCTATTTATATGAGTAATATCTTTTATGGTCGTGCACCCTTGAAGAGTGGTCTGTTTTTATAGAATCTCTATAGTCATGATACACATATTCATAATATTGAAGCCAAAAGATGCAGAGTTGATAATGATAGTGCAACTTATTTGTGGCACTGCCGTTTGGGTCATATTGGTATAAAGCGCATGAAGAAACTCCATTCTGATGGACTTTTGGAATCACTTGATTATGAATCGCTTGGTACTTGCGAACCATGCCTCATGGGCAAGATGAGTAAAACTCCGTTCTCCGGAACAATCGAGCGAGCAACAGATTTATTGGAAATCATACATACTGATGTATGTGGTCCAATGTACATTGAGGCTCGCGGGAGGTATCGTTATTTTTTGACCTTCACAGATGATTTGAGCAGATATGGGTATATCTACTTAATGAAACATAAGTCTGAAACATTTGAAAAGTTCAAAGAATTTAAGAGTGAAGTGGAAAATCATCGTAACAAAAGTTTCTACAATCTGATCGTGGAGGAGAATATTTGAGTTACGAGTTTGGTCTTCATTTGAAACAATGCGGAATAGTTTCGCAACTCACGCCACCCGGAACACCACAGCGTTGTAGGATCTAGAAGTTGGTGTGTCTAGAGGGGGGGTGATTAGACACTCAGTGCCAAAGTTGCAATTTTTAAGCTTTTCGGTTTGAGTGGAGTTTTAGGCACAATTTCAACATACACAATACATATCAAGCAAGCATGCAAAGAGTATATGAGCAGCGGAATGTAAAGCATGCAACTTGCAAGAATGTAAAGGGAAGGGTTTGGAGAATTCAAACGCAATTGGAGACACGGATGTTTTTCCCGTGGTATGGATAGGTGGTGTTATCCTACATCCACGTTGATGGAGACTTCAAGCCATGAAGGGTAACCGTTGCGCGAGTCCACGGAGGGCTCCACCCACGAAGGGTCCATGAAGAAGCAACCTTGTCTATCCCACCATGGCCATCGCCCACGAAGGACTTGCCTCACTAGTGGTAGATCTTCAGGAAGTAGGCGATCTCCTTGCCCTTACAAACTCCTTGGTTCAACTCCACAATCTTGTCGGAGGCTCCCAAGTGACACCTAGCCAATCTAGGAGACACCACTCTCCAAGAAGTAACAAATGGTGTGTTGATAATGAACTCCTTGCTCTTGTGCTTCAAATGATAGTCTCCCCAACACTCAACTCTCTCCCACAGGATTTGGATTTGGTGGAAAGAAGATTTGAGTGGAAAGCAACTTGGGAAGGCTAGAGATCAAGATTCATATGGTAGGAATGGAATATCTTGGCCTCAACACAAGGGTAGGAAGTTCTCTCTCAGAACATATGAGTTGGAAGTGTAGATGTGTTCTGATGGCTCTCTCCACGAATGAAGAGGAGGTGGAGGAGTATATATAGCCTCCACACAAAATCCAACCGTTACACACAATTTACCAATCTCGGTGGGACTGAATCAACAAACTCGGTCGGACCGAAATAGTAAACCTAGTGACCGTTAGAGATTTTCGGTAGGACTGACATGCAACTCGGTAGGACCGATATGGTTAGGGTTAGGGCATAACGTAATCTCGATGAGACCGATTACACAAACTCGGTGAGACCGATTTTGGTAATAAGCTAACCGGAGAGTTGGTCAGGCAAACTCGGTGGGACCGATTACTAAACTCGGTTGGACCGATTTTGGTAATGAGTTAACCAGAGAGTTTGCATTGTAATCTCGGTAGTACCGATTGCCTAAACTCGGTGGGACCGATTTTGACAATGGACATACATAGTGAGATTGCAATCCCATCTCGGTGAAACCGAGATCCCTATCGGTAGAACCGATTTGCTAGGGTTTGGCAGTGGCTTATAACATGTGAAACTCGGTGGCGCCGGATAGAAAGAATCGGTAGGTCCGAGTTTGACTTTGGGTTTAGGTCATATGTGGAAGTGGGAAAGTAGCTGAGGGTTTTGGAGCATATCATCAAGCACATGGAGCAAAAGGCTCATCAAGCAACACCTCATCCCTCCTTGATAGTACTGGCTTTTCCTGTGGACTCAATGTGATCTTGGATCACTAAAAGTGTAAAATGAAGAGTCTTGAGCTTGAAGCTTTAGCCAATCCTTTGTCCTTAGCATCTTGAAGGAGTTCCCACAACCTTTAGTCCATGCCACTCCATTGTTGAACTTATCTGAAATATACTAGATAAAAGTATTAGTCCAACAAGAGATATGTTGACATTAATTACCAAAACCACCTGGGGAGCACTTGTGCTTTCAATCTCCCCCTTTTTGGTAATTGATGGCAACATACATCAAAGCTTTAGATAAAGATACAAAGAATAGCAAGTAAAGCTTTGGTAGGACATGTAACAACCATAGGCTCCCCCTACAAGTATGCAATCATGTGAATATAAAATGTAGAAGCAGGTGAGAGCATAATCTTGACAGAGTAAGCAATGTGTTACATGTATCTTGGCCATATGCATCAGAGCAAAAGATTATTAAAGAAATGCCTTCATGCTTATGAGTCCTTCTTGCAAACAATATGTACATAAGCAAGAATTTCTCATACTCATGATTTTGATGCATATACTTACCTTGTAGTCTTGAGTTGGCTTAGGATGGAATGAACCTGCACAAACAAGGTTAGATAACACAGGTACATCCACTAGCCAGAGCAAACCAAAAGAAACCACAAGAATACCAAGACTGGGATGACATGTAGAGAGTGAGTACAAGGTACCACATTGGATTAGACATGTCCCCAAGAGTAAAGATATGCAATGAATTTGAAAGATTCTTTCCCTTAGATGTCTTGCTCCCCCTGAATCTGACATGGGATATTGGGAGAAGATAGGGAACAGAAAATCAGAGCTGAAAGATATGAATGAATAGAACTTAATGCAAATAAGCACATATGAACATGTCTTCCCCCAAAAAGACATGTGGCATCTCTCCTCTTGAACATCAAGCATCTGGGATCCTTGAGTATTCTCTCCCCCTGGAGATTTCTTTCTCCCCCTTAATACTTGGGATCCTTGAGTATTCTCTCCCCCTTAGTACTTTCTCCTTTCTAGGTGATAAGCTTTGATGTGATCTCTCTCTCCCCCTTTGACATCAATTTCCAAGAAGGTTTTTCTGGAATCCGTCGAATAGGTTTGGTCCTTGAGACTCAGCACAAAGCAATGGATAAAACTGTGATGCTTGCAGAGGACAAGAGTCATTGAGTGGAGCTGGATCAGAAGAAATATAGAATAAGTGGCAAACTGTTTTTCCTGTTGCGAAATCGGTGGCACCGAGTGGCATGTTTCAGTGGTACCGAAGGGATTCGGTTGGACCAAAAATTACCATTCGGTGAAGCCAAGTTCATTACAGAGAAAACACTTGTCACCTCAGCTCACTAGTCAAATAAGATCTCACAAAGATTTGCAATGAATTAACTGAAGGATTTGCAAGGAATTGGATGCAGAAATATGCAGAACAAAAATAAGAAAAATAAAGGTTCTAGATGAAGTTTTTTTTGTTTGAAAAAGAGGGAAACAAATATGCAAGGGACAAATGCAATAACACAGAAAAGAACACAAGAGAACTTCATCTAGAATTGGGCGGTGACATAGTCACCTATGTTAGAGTATATTGACTTAGGAGTCAAGTGAGAACACTTGATCATAGGTCATACTCATCGTTTAAGCTCAAAATGGCGTTACCATTTTTCGTTTAAGCATCTTGATGTACTCACATCTTGTGGAGTTGCTTTGACTCATGACTTGGAGTAAAGCTTCTCTAAGATGGAACAACATACCTTGGGTGGTGGTGTGGATCTTGCTCATGTAGTTGAACTTGTGCGGGTGCTCGAAGTTGACGTAGTGTAACGCCCCGGACACACCCGCCGGTGGTCGTTACTCCTGGCAGGATCTAGACTGGCCCCACAGATCGATACTAGTCTTTTCTGCGCACTTTGTCCTCACTCGTGCGCACCCGGGAGGAACTTCCCGGTCGGTCACCCATCCTGACCCTACTCCAAGCTGAGCACGCTTAAGTTTGGAGTTCTGTCCGAATGGGCTCCCGGAAAAGAAGGAAATCCTTATTGATATGAGTAGTATATCATCCCTAATAAGCCAGGCTATCACATACACCCCCACTCAGAGGAACCGACGTCCTCGTCGGGCCACAGGAACGTTCCCTCTTGGCACAAACGTCTGTGCTTCCAGTCTGGTACATGTGCCATGCCGGGTGCCACGACGGGTCACAAACGTCATGAACAACATGACCACGCACCTGTCCGCAACCATCCGTGCAACCGCGAGGGTCGGCTCTGATACCAACTTGTAACACCCCGGACACACCCGCCGGTGGTCGTTACTCCTGGCGGGATCTAGACTGGACCCACAGATCAATACTAGTCTTTTATGCGCACTTTGTCCTCACTCGTGCGCACCCGGGAGGAACTTCCCGGTCGGTCACCCATCCTGACACTACTCCAAGCTGAGCACGCTTAACATTGGAGTTCTGTCGGAATGGGCTCCCGGAAAAGAAGGAATTCCTTATTGATATGAGTAGTCTATCATCCCTAATAAGCCAGGCTATCACACGTAGCTCATCATGAGTTGGGAGCACCCCTTGGAATTTGAGTTCATCTACCTACATGGGTTAGTTCTTGCAAGGAAAGGCACTTGTATATCCAAAAATGACAGTCATGAAGCTCAACATAGAATTTGTCAAAGGATATGTTCGAATGGTTTTGTGCTTCCTTGTCGTCAACCACCGTTGTGTAGAGACTTGGTGATGTAGAGATTGCTCAAGACGTGAGTGAGTTGCAATCTCATAGAATTAGATTCAACCAAGTGCCTACATGGGTTAGATAACATGCAAGGTACAAATATATCCAAGACATAAGATAGTCATCATAAGAGATATATCATGGATTAGCCATAAGCTCATGTCTTGCATGTATCCAATGGAGTTTCTATTCCATGTTCGAAGCATCAATGATGTTCAATTCTCCTCTCAACCTGCAAAACACTTTCTCATCAAGTGGTTTAGTGAATATATCCGCTAATTGTTTATCGGTGCGAACATGCTTAAGATCAATGTCACCCTTAGCAACATGATCTCGAATGAAATGATGACGAACTTCAATATGCTTAGTTCGAGAATGTTGCACAGGATTATGACCAATTTTGATAGCACTTTCATTGTCACAAAGCAATGGAACATGTTTCACATATACCCCATAATCTTTAAGAGTTTGGGTCATCCAAAGTAATTGAGCACAACATGAACCAGCGGCAATGTATTCCGCTTCGGCGGTAGATAAGGATACCGAGTTTTGTTTCTTGGAGGACCAAGGCACAAGAGATCTACCAAGAAATTGAAAAGTACCCGAAGTGGACTTTCTATCAACCTTGTCTCCGGCATAATCCGAGTCGGAATAGCCAACAAGATCAAAAGAGGACCTCTTAGGATACCAAATGCCAAAATTTGGTGTATGGATTAAGTATCTCACTATCCTTTTCACGGCCTTAAGATGACATTCTTTAGGAGCAGCTTGATATCGTGCACACATGCACACACTTAGCATAATATCGGGACGTGAGGCACATAGGTATAACAATGAACCAATCATAGAGCGATAAACCTTTTGATCAACCGGTTCACCATCTTTGGTCAAATCATTATGTCCACTAGTAGGCATGGGTGTAGGCATACCTTTGCATTCTTGCATATTGAACTTCTTGAATAAGTCTTTGGTGTACTTCGTTTGAGAGATAAATGTACCTTCCTTAGTTTGCTTGATTTGCAAACCGAGAAAGAATTTGAGTTCACTCATCATAGACATCTCAAACTTCTTTGACATTAGCTTTCCAAACTTTTCACTAAAAAGAGGGTTAGTTGAACCAAATATAATATCATCAACATAAATTTGGCATACAAATAGTTCTCCATTAACCCTTTTAGTAAAAAGTGTGGAATCAATCTTTCCAATTTCAAAACCACTTGCAATAAGGAACTTGGTCAAGCATTTATACCATGCTCTAGGAGCTTGTTTAAGACCATAAAGGGCTTTGTGAAGTTTGTAAACATGATTAGGTTTCTTAGGATTGACAAAGCCAGGAGGTTGTTTGACATAAACTTCCTCCTCTATTTCACCATTTAGAAAAGCACTTTTAATGTCCATTTGGTACAAGGTATTATGGTGATTAGCATAGGCAAGTAAGATGCGAATGGACTCGAGTCTAGCAACGGGAGCATATGTCTCACCATAGTCCATACCTTCGACTTGTGTGTACCCTTGGGCGACGAGACGTGCTTTGTTGCGAACCACTTGTCCATCTTCATCTTGCTTGTTGCGAAACACCCATTTGGTACCAATGATGTTGTGGTTGTTGTCGGGCTTCTCAACCAATGTCCAAACTTGGTTTCTCTCAAAGTTGTGTAGCTCTTCATGCATAGCGTTTATCCAATCCGGATCTTCCAATGCTTCTTCGACCTTCATAGGTTCAATGCTAGAGATGAATGAATAGTTTTCACAAAATTTAGCTAAACGAGTTTTAGAGCGAGTGATTCTCCCGGTTTGAATATCATTGTAGATTTGCTCGACGGGATGATCTTTGGCAACTCTTGCTCGAACTCGTGAAAGCTTTTGCTTGGGTCTTCGTTGAACATCTTCTTCATCTTGTTCTTCTTCTTGGTCTTCTTCATTGTTGACGTTGTTGTTCTCTTGTCGTGGTGGAGAAGGAGGTTGTTGATGTTCGTCTTGATGCATTTCCTTGTTTTCTTCATCTTGGTGTGTCCCACTTGTGGATGCTTCCGTGTCAATTCTTGGTTCACCTTGTCGTGAAGTAGAAGCTTCCACTTGGACGAACGAGGTATTCTCCTTTACCTCCGTTGGACGAATTTTGCCAATAGACAAGTCTTGGATTGCTTCTAAAGGGTCTTTGTCTCCTACATCAATTGGCAATTGCTCTACTTGCGAGCCGTTAGATTCATCAAACTTCACATCTACCGTTTCTTCAACCTTTCGGGTGAAATTGTTGTAGACACGGTAAGTGTGAGAGTTTGAGCCATAACCAAGTAGGAAACCTTCATGAGATTTAGGAGCAAACTTTGAACGACGATGCTTATCAAGAATGTAGCACTTTGAGCCGAATACTCGAAAGTATCCAACTTGGGGTTTGTTACCGGTGAGGATCTTGTTTGCCGTCTTGTCGAGTAGCTTGTGAAGATACAAGCGATTTGTTGCATGACAAGCCGTCTCAACCGCTTCTGCCCAAAAGTGCTTCGGCGTCTTGTACTCATCAAGCATCGTTCTCGCCATTTCGATGAGCGTCCGGTTCTTCCTCTCAACAACTCCATTTTGTTGAGGTGTGTGCATAGCTGAGAACTCGTGTGAAATCCCTTCTTCGTCAAGAAAGGTGTCCACATTTGCGTTCTTGAACTCCGTTCCGTTGTCACTCCGAACCTTCTTGATCTTCACGTCAAACTGATTTTGGGCCTTCCTAGCGAAGTTTTTGAAGATATTTTGGACCTGCGATTTATCATCAAGAAAGAACACCCACGTAAATCTGGAAAAATCATCAACTAGAACTAGACCAAGAGAATTTCCACCGAGACTCTTGTAGGCATTGGGACCAAAAAGATCCATATGAAGTAGCTCGAGTGGCCTCCTTGTGGTCATGATGTTCTTCACGGGATGCCTTCCTCCAACCTGTTTACCTGCTTGACAAGCACTACAAAGTCTATCCTTATCAAATATGACATCATTAACTCCAAGGATATGATTTCCTTTAATAAGCTTATCAAGGTTTCTCATGCCAACATGACCTAGTCGTCTATGCCACAACCAACCTTTTGAGGATTTAGCAATAAAGCAAGTTTTAGGTTGTGCCTTTTTAGAGAAATCGACAATGTAAAGGTCACCTCTACGTATACCGGTAAAAACCATTTTATGATTGTCTCGACGAAATACTTGGCAATCTACCTCAGTTAATAGAACATTCAAACCGAAATCAGCAAGTCTAGATACTGAAAGTAAGTTGTAGCCAAGAGATTCAACGAGCATGACATTTTGAATGGAGCTATCGTGTGAGATGGCCACCTTACCAAGGCCAACCACCTTACCCTTTGAATTATCACCAAAGGTGACATATTTTCGAGGGCCGTCATTTTCAGCAAGCTCACGGAACATCTCTTCATCTCCGGTCATATGATCAGTACATCCACTGTCGAGAACCCATTCCTTTCCTCCTGACGCATATCCTCGAAGATTAGCCATAAGACCAAAGTGTCTCATTGCATCATCAAGATCGAAGTCACTATCATCATTCTCATCGTAGTATCCATGTTCAACATGATCTTGTGTTTCATCATTTCCTAGAGAGAGTGATTCATTAGATAAATGATCATCAAAGTGGTCACTTTTATGAATTCTTATAGATTCGGATATGATATCACCAATGATTCCAACATTTCCTTTAGCACGCATGAGATTGGTAAGCTCAAATAGACTATTACCAAAACTAGGATCACTAGAGTTCATCTTACTCAAGGCAATAGATTTATGGAGAATTTCATCTAGATTTTTCAAGGAATAATTGGGAAATCGTTCCTCAAGAAATTTCCATATAGTATAGGCACAATTAAGAGTAGGTAAACTAGCAATCAAGTTTTTGGGCAATCCTCTAATGATGAGCTCAACGGTTCTAAGATTGCGAATCATGTCAATATCTTCATCTAGGGTGGGATGCATAGGATCAACATGAGGTGCACAAGAACTACCAATATACTTGTTTAAATGATATTGATTGAAAATCACAAGCATCTCATTTTTCCACTCATGAAAATACTCTCCATCAAGAATAGGCACTCTATGTCTAAGACTCCCTAAAGTAGACACATCCATCTTCCTCCAATGGTGATTAAACCAAGGCAATGAAGACCAAAGCTCTGATACCACTTGTAGTATCTAGAAGTAGGTGTGTCTAGAGGGGGGTGATTAGACACTCAGTGCCAAAGTTGCAATTTTTAAGCTTTTCGGTTTGAGTGGAGTTTTAGGCACAATTTCAACATACACAATACATATCAAGCAAGCATGCAAAGAGTATATGAGCAGCAGAATGTAAAGCATGCAACTTGCAAGAATGTAAAGGGAAGGGTTTGGAGAATTCAAACGCAATTGGAGACACGGATGTTTTTCCCGTGGTTCGGATAGGTGGTGCTATCCTACATCCACGTTGATGGAGACTTCAACCCACGAAGGGTAACGGTTGCGTGAGTCCACGCAGGGCTCCACCCACGAAGGGTGTAACACCCCGGATCTGTTGCGCCAGGTGTCCGCCAGTTATTCGCCGTCCTTGCCATGCCATGTGCTTGCGTGTCGCTCTTTTCCATGTCATCATCTGCATTTCATATCATGTCTTCATGTGCGTCGCATTCGCATACGTGTTCGTTTCATGAATCCGAGCATTTTCCCCGTTGTCCGTTTTGCAATCCGGCGCTCCTATGTTTCCCAGCGTCCTCTTTTACCTTTTTCCGCGAGCGGGTATTAAACCTTCTCGAAATGGACCGAGGTTTGCCAAGCGGCCTTGGTATAGCACCGGTAGACCGCCTGTCAAGTTTCGGGTCATTCGGAGGTCGTTTGATACTCCAATGGTTAACCGGGTAACCGTAAAGGCCTCTTTAGTGTGCAGCCCAACACCCCTTTCAAAGTGGCCCAAAACCCATCTAAGTCATCTCCATCCTCTTGTTCGTCGGATCACGATCGTGTGGGCGAAAACCGCACTCCCTTTGGAGCTTCCTAGCTCCCTCTACCTATAAATATGTGGCCTCCCCCGAAATCCCGCAGTCCAAACCCTAGCCCCGCTCCCCGCGCGCCGCCGGACATTTTTTTCCACCGGCCGGACATGTCCACCCCGCCCCGCCACCTCACCTCGGCCAATCCGGCCTCGCCACCTCAGCCACCGCCGTCGCTGCGCCCAATCCCCCGCCGCCACGTCGCCCTCCTCTCTCTCCCCGCGCCGCCAGCCCGCCAGGCCCAGGCGGGGCCCGCCCGGCCCGATCCGCCGCCGCCAGTCGCTCGCTTCACCGGCGAGCCTCCGCGCCCGCGCCGCCGCAACGCGACCCCGCCGCTCGCCGCAGCCCTACGGCGCCCCGCGCCGCGCCGCCGCCATCCTCCGCGCCGCCGCCTCCACCGCGCCGCGCCGCCGCCCAGCTCCCGCCGCCCGCGCGCGCCTCCCTCGCCCCGCCGCCATTCGCCGCCGCCGCCGGCTGCCGCTCGCCGCGGTTCACCGCCTCCGCCACGCGCGCGCCCGGGCCGCTCCGTCCCGCGTCCGCCGGAGCAACTCCGGCGAGCTTCCCCGCAACTCCGGCGAGATCTCGCTGGGTGGATGAGATCCACCAGCACCCCCAACCAAACGCCTCCCCACATCCCGATCCGCTCCATCCCGCTCCACCTCGTCCCGGTTTGACTTTTTTCGGAGGTATAATTTTCACTAAGTCCCAGATCTGTGTATTTTTCATGCATACCTCATCATGCCATAACTTGCTGCATACTGCTCCGTTTCGTGCGTGTAATATGTCAAATTGTTCGTCTCGATGAGTATATCATTTCAACTCACTGCATCATTTTCATTGGGGTTCATCTTGATGCCCGAAATGCTGTTAGAAGAGGGCTATGTGACGTTAGTTTCAGATCTGTTTCCGAACATGCACTTTTGTCATTTTTGCCATGATTGATGTGGGCACCCTATGAACTTGAGTCCTACATGTGTTTTGCAATATGCCATGCCGTCTTTACAGAGATTTATGCCATGTATTTTTGTGATCTATGTGGTGACTAGCACAAGCATGCAAACTAGGGTACATAATGTTGCTGATTTTAGAGACTTAGTATTTTCACTAAGTCATGTTCTGCTGTTATTTTTATGCCATGTGTTCATGTTGTTTCAGAGAGATCTATGCCTCTTTTGAGCATGATCAGTAAGAGTGTTTTAAGCTTATGGATGTGCTATATCCATCCATGCCTTTTTTTGTAATTATGGAGTGCCATAGCTTGAGTCAATCGAGCTCTACTTTTGCTATAAAATGTTACTGGCAGATTGTTTACATGTTATTCGATTTTGCCAAGCTTGTTGTAGTTGATCCTTGCCTGCTATGATGTTTTTCTTGCCATGTCTAGCTTCTATGCCATGCATTCTTGATGTATATATGCTTAGTTTATCATGCAATGCTCTGTAGTGAGTGCTTCGAGCTCATGAACATGCTTACTTGTTATCTGTTTTTGACATGTCCAGTTTTCTGCTAAGTCTGAAACCTGTAACGAAACTTGCTTGATTGACATGGGTGCCATTATATTTTCTGATCCTTTTTGGCTTATGATCACTAAGGGACTTTTGTTAAGTGCTTTGAGTAGATTCATGCCATGCCTTATTTTGCTATGTCCTGATCATGTAGCATGTTGTTTCAGTGCTCCAAACATGTCATCCTGATGTTAATTTCTGGCATGTTATTTTCACTAAGTCGGTGAACCTGTTATCTTTTGCACTTTTTCCATGCTTGTTCAAACCTGTTATGGTGTGATTTAGCCGTATCTCAGTGTTCATATTTTCTCAAGCATCTTGATTAGATCACTGTCATATGCTTTGTTGAAATGTTTGGGTGCAGTAGCTTAATTTCTTGTTACTTGCTAAGTAGCATCATGCTGTTAATCGCAAAAATGTGCCATTCTTGTTTTGCTTGTCATTTGCAAACCGTGCATCCGATTCAGGTGATCTTTATATCGATTTCAACCGAAATCACCTCACCTTTCCAGTGGCATACTTGGTTTGCCAAGATTATGCCTGGTTCATCCTTTTCCTTCCGAAGCATGCATATGCATTGCATACAACATCTCGCATATCATGCCATGTTTATGTGGTGGTTGTTTACTTTGTTGTTTGCTTCTTTCCGGTGTTGCTTCTTCGGGTTAGTTCCGATAACGTTGCGATTATGAGGATCCGTTCGACTTCGTCCATTTGTCTTCTTCATGGACTCTTTCTTCTTCCTAGCGGGATCTCAGGCAAGATGACCATACCCTCGAAATCACTTCTATCTTTGCTTGCTAGTTGCTCGCTCTTTTGCTATGCCTATGCTGCGATACCTACCACTTGCTTATCATGCCTCCCATATTGTTAAACCAAGCCTCTAACCCACCTTGTCCCAGCAAACCGTTGTTTGGCTATTTTACCGCTCTACTCAGCCCCTCTTATAGCGTTGTTAGTTGCAGGTGAAGATGAAGTTTGTTCCTTGTTGGAACATGGAGATGTTGTTCCTTGATTGGAACATGTTTACTTGTTGGGATATCACAATATATCTTATTTAATTAATGCATCTATATACTTGGTAAAGGGTGGAAGGCTCTGCCTTATGCCTGGTGTTTTGTTCCACTCTTGCCGCCCTAGTTTCCGTCATATCGGTATTATGTTCCCGGATTTTGCGTCCCTAACGCGGTCGGGTGATTTATGGGACCCCCTTGACAGTTCGCTTTGAATAAAGCTTTTCCAGCAAGGCCCAACCTTGGTTTTACCATTTGCCTCACCACCACCTACTTTTCCCTTGGGAGTCGCTCTCTCGAGGGTCATCTTTATTTAGCCCCCCGGGCCAATGCTTGTCTAAGTGTTGGTCCAAACTAGAGCACCGTGCGGGACCGTCCCTTGGCAACTTGGGTTATGTTGGTACCTGTACGCTTAGCTTATCCGGTGTTGCCCTGAGAACGAGATATGTGCAGCTCCTATCAGGATGTCGGCGCATCGGGAGGTCTTGCTGGTCTTGTTTTATTACTGTCGAAATGTCTTGTAGCCGGGATTCCGAGACTGATCGGGTCTTCCCGGGGAGAAGGAATATCCTTCGTTGATCGCGAGAGCTTATCATGGGCTAAGTTGGGACACCCCTGCAGGGTTTTGAACTTTCGAAAGCTGTGCCCGCGGTTATGTGGCAGATGGGAATTTGTTAATGTCCGGTTATAGAAAACCCGAAGTTGATCTTAACTAAAATACACCAACCGCGTGTGTAACCGTGATGGTCTCTTCTCGGCGGAGTCCGGGAAGTGAACACGGTGTTGGAGTTATGCTTGACGTAAGTAGTTTCAGGATCACTTCTTGATCATAGTTGTTCGACCGTGCTTTTGCCTTCTCTTCTCGCTCTCATTTGCATATGTTAGCCACCATATATGCTAGTCGCTTGCTGCAGCTCCACCTCACTACCCTGTCCTACCTTTAAGCTTAAATAGTCTTGATCTCACGGGTGTGAGATTGCTGAGTCCCCGTGACTCACAGTTACTTCCAAAACCAGTTTGTAGGTGCCGAAGAAACCGTGCAGGTGATGCACCCAAGCTCAAGGAGGAGCTCGATGAAGATCTTGTCCTTTATGTTGGTTCGTTCTAGTCGATCAGTAGTGGAGCCCAGTTGGGGTCGATCGGGGACCTTTGTCGCTTTTGGGGTTTCTTCTTTTATTTTGGCTCCGTAGTCGGGCCCTGATTGTACTTGGTTGATGTAATGTCTTACTCATGTATTGTGTGAAGTTGCGGTTGTAAGCCAACTATGTATCTCTTTCCCTTATGTATTACATGGGTTGTGTGAAGATTACCTCACTTGCGACATTGCTTTCAATGCGGTTATGCCTCTAAGTCGTGCTTCGACACGTGGGAGATATAGCCGCATCGAGGGCGTTACAAAGGGTCCACGAAGAAGCAACCTTGTCTATCCCACCATGGCCATCGCCCACGAAGGACTTGCCTCACTAGCGGTAGATCTTCACGAAGTAGGCGATCTCCTTGCCCTTACAAACTCCTTGGTTCAACTCCACAATCTTGTCGGAGGCTCCCAAGTGACACCTAGCCAATCTAGGAGACACCACTCTCCAAGAAGTAACAAATGGTGTGTTGATAATGAACTCCTTGCCTGTTGTGCTTCAAATGATAGTCTCCCCAACACTCA
Source organism: Aegilops umbellulata (assembly GCA_032464435.1). NCBI lineage: Eukaryota > Viridiplantae > Streptophyta > Magnoliopsida > Poales > Poaceae > Aegilops > Aegilops umbellulata. The sequence goes on from CP136059.1 coordinate 33,584,658, forward strand.
ACTCTCTCTCACAGGATTTGGATTTGGTGGAAAGAAGATTTGAGTGGAAAGCAACTTGGGAAGGCTAGAGATCAAGATTCATATGGTAGGAATGGAATATCTTGGCCTCAACACAAGGGTAGGAAGTTCTCTCTCAGAACATATGAGTTGGAAGTGTAGATGTGTTCTGATGGCTCTCTCCACGAATGAAGAGGAGGTGGAGGAGTATATATAGCCTCCACACAAAATCCAACCGTTACACACAATTTACCAATCTCGGTGGGACCGAATCAACAAACTCGATCGGACCGAAATAGTAAACCTAGTGACCGTTAGAGATTTTCGGTAGGACTGACATGCAACTCGGTAGGACCGATATGGTTAGGGTTAGGGCATAACAAAATCTCGGTGAGACCGATTACACAAACTCGGTGAGACCGATTTTGGTAATAAGCTAACCAGAGAGTTGGTCAGGCAAACTCGGTGGGACCGATTACTAAACTTGGTTGGACCGATTTTGGTAATGAGTTAACCAGAGAGTTTGCATTGTAATCTCGGTAGTACCGATTGCCTAAACTCGGTGGGACCGATTTTGACAATGGACATACACAGTGAGATTGCAATCCCATCTCGGTGAAACCGAGATCCCTATCGGTAGAACCGATTTGCTAGGGTTTGGCAGTGGCTTATGACATCTGAAACTCGATGGCGCCGGATAGAAAGAATCGGTAGGTCCGAGTTTGACTTTGGGTTTAGGTCATATGTGGAAGTGGGAAAGTAGCTGAGGGTTTTGGAGCATATCATCAAGCACATGGAGCAAAAGGCTCATCAAGCAACACCTCATCCCTCCTTGATAGTATCGGCTTTTCCTATGGACTCAATGTGATCTTGGATCACTAAAAGTGTAAAATGAAGAGTCTTGAGCTTGAAGCTTTAGCCAATCCTTTGTCCTTAGCATCTTGAAGGAGTTCCCACAACCTTTAGTCCATGCCAGTCCATTGTTGAACTTATCTGAAATATACTAGATAAAAGTATTAGTCCAACAAGAGATATATTGACATTAATTACCAAAACCACCTGGGGAGCACTTTTGCTTTCAAGCGTAATGGTGTGTCCGAATGTCGTAATCATACTTTACTAGATATGGTGCGATCTATGATGTCTCTTACTGATTTACCGCTATCGTTTTGGGTTATGCTTTAGAGACAATTGCATTCACGTTAAATAGGGCACCATCTAAATCCGTTGAGATGACACCTTATGAACTGTGGTTTGGCAAGAAACCCAAGTTGTCATTTCTTAAAGTTTGGGGTTGCGACGCTTATATGAAAAAGCTTCAACCTGATAAGCTCGAACCCAAATCAGAGAAATGTGTCTTCATAGGATACCCAAAGGAGACTATTGGGTACACCTTCTATCACAGATCCGCAGGCAAGACATTCATTGCTAAGAATGGATCCTTTCTAGAGAAGGAGTTTCTCTCAAAAGAAGTGAGTGGGAGGAAAGTAGAACTTGATGAGGTAACTGTACCTGCTCCCTTATTGGAAAGTAGTTCATCACAGAAATCAGTTCTTGTGACTTCTACACCAATTAGTGAGGAAGTTAATTATGATGATCATGTAACTTCAGATCAAGTTACTACTGAACCTCATAGGTCAACCAGAGCAAGATCCGCACCAGAGTGGTACGGTAATCTTGTTCTGGAGGTCATGTTACTTGACCATGACAAACCTACGAACTATGAGGACGCGATGATGATCCCAGATTCCGCGAAATGGCTTGAGGCCATGAAATCTTAGATGGGATCCATGTATGAGAACAAAGTGTGGACTTTGGTTGACTTGCCCGATGATCGGCAAGCCATCGAGAATGAATGGATCTTCAAGAATAAGACTGACACTGATGGTAACGTTACTATCTACAAAGCTCGACTTGTTGTGAAAGGTTTTCGACAATTTCAAGGAGTTGACTACGATGAGACCTTCTCACCCGTAGCAATGCTTAAGTCCGTCCGAATCATGTTAGCAATTGCTGCATTTTATGATTATGAAATTTGGCAAAGGGATGTAAAAACTGCATTCCTGAATGGATTTCTAGAAGAAGAGTTGTGTATGATGCAACCAGAAGGTTTTATCAATCCAAAGGATGCTAATAAAGTGTGCAAGCTCCAGTGATCCATTTATGGACTGGTGCAAGCATCTCGAAGTTGGAATAAACGTTTTGATAGTGCGATCAAAGCACATGGTTTTATATAGACCTTTGGAGAAGCCTGTATTTACAAGAAAGTGAGTGGGAGCTCTGTAGCATTTATAATATTATATGTGGATGACATATTGTTGATTGGAAATTGATATAGAATTTATGGATGGCATAAAAGGATACTTGAATAAGAGTTTTTCAATGAAAGACCTCGGTGAAGCTGCTTATATATTAGGCATCAAGATCTATAGAGATAGATCAAGACGCTTAATTGGACTTTCACAAAGCACATACCTTGATAAAGTTTTGAAGAAGTTCAAAATGGATCAAGCAAAGAAAGGGTTCTTGCCTATGTTACAAGGTGTGAAATTGAGTCAGACTCAATTCCCGACCACTGCAGAAGATAGAGAGAAAATAAAAGTCATTCCCTATGCTTCAGCCATAGGTTCTATCATGTATGCAATGTTGTGTACGAGACCTGATGTGTGCCTTGCTATTAGTTTAGCAGGGAGGTACCAAAGTAATCCAGGAGTGGATCACTAGACAGCGGTCAAGAACATCTTCAAATACCTGAAAAGGACTAAGGATATGTTCCTCGTTTATGGAGGTGACAAAGAGCTCGTCGTAAATGGTTACGTCGATGCAATCTTTGACACTGATCCGGATGACTCTAAGTCACAAACCGGATACGTATTTATAGTGAACGGTGGAGCTATAAGTTGGTGCAGTTCTAAGCAAAGCATCGTGGCGAGATCTACGTGTGAAGCGGAGTACATAGCTGCTTCCGAAGCAGCAAATGAAGGAGTCTGGATGAAGGAGTTCATATCCGATCTAGGTGTCATACCTAGTGCATCGGGTCCAATGAAAATCTTTTGTGACAATACTGGTGCAATTGCCTTGGCAAAGGAATCCGGATTTCACAAGAGAACCAAGCACATCAAGAGACGCTTCAATTCCATCCGCGATCAAGTCAAGGAGGGAGACATAGAGATTTGCAAGATACATATGGATCTGAATGTTGCAGACCCATTGACTTTAAGCCTCTCTCACGAGCAAAACATGATCAGCACCAAGACTCCATGGGTGTTGGAATCATTACTGTGTAATCAAGATTATTGACTCTAGTGCAAGTGGGAGACTGAAGGAAATATGCCCTAGAGGCAATAATAAAGTTGTTATTTATATTTCCTTATATCATGATAAATGTTTATTATTCATGCTAGAATTGTATTAACCGGAAACTTAGTACATGTATGAATACATAGAAAAACAGAGTGTCACTAGTGTGCCTCTACTTGACTAGCTCATTGAATCAAAGATGGTTAAGTTTCCTAGCAGTAGACATGAGTTGTCATTTGATTAACAAGATCACATCATTAGAGAATGATGTGATTGACTTGACCCTATCCGTTAGCTTAGCAGTTGATTGTTTAGTTTAATGCTATTGCTTTCTTCATGACTTATACATGTTCCTATGACTATGAGATTATGCAACTCCCGAATACTGGAGGAACACTTAGTGTGCTATCAAACGTCACAACTTTACTGGGTGATTATAAGATGCTCTAAAGGTGTCTCTGATGGTGTTTGTTGAGTTGGCATAGATCGAGATTAGGATTTGTCACTCCGAGTATCGGATAGGTATCTCTGGGCCCTCTCGGTAATGCACATCACTATAAGCCTTGCAAGCAATCTGACTAATGAGTTAGTTGCGGGATGATGCATTACGGAACGAGTAAAGAGACTTGCCGGTAACGATATTGAACTAGGTATTGAGATACCAACGATCGAATCTCAGGCAAGTAACATATCGATGACAAAGGGAACAACGTATGTTGTTATGTGGTTTGACCGATAAAGATCTTCGTAGAATATGTAGGAACCAATATGAGCATCCACGTTCCACTATTGGTTATTGACCGGAGATGAGTCTCGGTCATGTCTACATAGTTCTCGAACCCGTAGGGTCCGCACTCTTAACATTCGGTGACGATCGATATTATGACTTTATGTGTTTTGATGTACCGAAGGTTGTTCGGTGTCCTGGATTTGATCACGGACATGACGAGGAGTGCAAAATGGTCAAGACATAAAGATCGATATATTGGATGGCTATGTTTGGACATCGGAATGGTTCCGGGTGAGTTCGGGCATTTACCGGAGTACCGGGGGGTTACCGGAACCCCCCGGGAAGTATATGGGCCTTATTGGGCCATAGTGGGAGAGAGGAGAAGGGAGCCTAGGAGGGGACGCCCCCCCAAGCCCAGTCCGAATTGGGTGGGGGTCGCCCCCCCTTTCCTTCCCCCTCTCTCTCCCTTCCTTCCTCTCCTAATCCAACTAGGGAAGGGGGGAATGCTACTCCCGGTGGGATTAGGACTCCCCTTGGGCGCACCATAGAGGGGCGGCCCTCCCCCTCCTCAACTCATTTATATATGGGGGAGGGGGCACCCCATAGACACACAAGTTGACAATTGTCTTAGCCGTGTGCGGTGCCCCCCTCCACAGATTCCACCTCGGTCATATCATTGTATTGCTTAGGTGAAGTCCTGCATCGGTAAATTCATCATCACCGTCATCATGCCGTCGTGCTGACTAAGCTCTCCCCCGACACTCAGCTGGATCTAGAGTTCGTGGGATGTCACCGAGCTAAACGTGTGTAGATCACGGAGGTGCCGTACTTTCGGTACTAGGATCGGTCGGATCGTGAAGACGTATGACTACATCAACCACATTATCATAATGCTTCCGCTTTCGGTCTACGAGCACTACTAGGGAAAAGCCTATACACAGAATCTTACCAGCAGCGCGCTTTAAAATCAGGCGCTGCTGCTAAGTAGCAGTAGCGCGGGTTTTTAACCCTCGCTACTACTAAGTTGATAGCAGTAGCGCTGGTTTTTAACCCTCGCTACTACTAAGCCGTCTCTACCGTGCCCCCCGGGACATGCCATAGTAGTAGCGCGGGTTTTTAACCCTCGCTGCTACTAAGTTGATAGCAGTAGCGCTGGTTTTTACCCCTCGCTACTACTAAGCGGTCTCTATCGTGCCCCTGGGCCATGCCATAGTAGTAGCGAGGGTTATAAACCCGCGCTACTACTAAGTTTTCACCCCTCGCTACTACTAAAAGATCTCAACCGTGCCCCTCCAGGACATGCCATAGTAGTAGCGAGGGGTAAAATCCCTCGCTACTACTAAAGGTCCCATTTTGAAACTCTACCCCCCCCCCCCCCCGTGGATCGCCTTTTCGGTTTTGTAAAAAGCAAAAGAAAATGATAAAAACTTCAAAAATTAAAATCCTTCGAGATGTAGTTATGTTACTACATCTACCAGTTAGGAAAATTTAAAAAATTAAATTTGGACATGTTTTGCAAAAAGTGTAGGGAAAATGTAAAACGGATATAACTTTTGCATACGATGTTAGAAAAAAACATATAATATATCAAAATGTTTCAAAAATTAAAATCCTTCGAGATGTAGTTATGTTACTACATCTACTAGTTAGGAAAATTTAAAAACTTAAATTTGGACATGTTTTGCAAAAAGTGTAGGGAAAATGTAAAACGGCTATAACTTTTGCATACGATGTCAGAAAAAACGTATAATATATCAAAATGTTCAGCACGAAAATCTGCATCCGATGGAGACAGCCTACGGCCTGTTTGCAAATTTTTAGAATCCTCAAATTCTAAAAGGAAAAAAGTTATGCTCAAATTTCAGTTTTTTTATTTTGGTCAAATCTGGTCAAACTGTGGTCAAACTACTTATTCAAGACGTATTAGTGTTACTAAATAATTATTCAAGAATATTAGTGTTACTAAATAATTATTTCAGTTTTTGGATGTTTGGTCAAATCTGGTCAAACTTTGGTCAAACTTTGGTCAAAATGTGGTCAAACTACTTATTCAAGAAATATTAGTGTTACTAAATAATTATTGTTTTTTAGAATAATAGTTTTAAACTCAAAAGTGAAATATGTGACTTCATGCTCAAGCTAAACTCCCGAGGGTTAATAGGATTGACATCTTACTATTGTCAGGAAAACAACAAGTGCAGACTTGGAATCGAGGGAGAATAAAACCCGGAAGTTAAGCGTGCTCAGGCTGGAGTAGTGAGAGGATGGGTGACCGTCCGGGAAGTTAGATGATTTGGAATGATGAGGGGTGATTAGAGATTAAATTGAGCAGCAATGAGGGGTGATTGGAGATTAGAGGTTAAAATAATTCAGAAATTTGAAAATTCGGGCAAAAAAATCGAAACAAAATTCAATTTTTCAGATTTCAAAGCACGGGTTAGTAGTAGCGCGGGTTTTTACCCACGCTACTACTAACGGACGTAGTAGTAGCGCGATTTGCACCGGCGCTACTGCTATACGTTAGCTGTAGCGCCTTATTAGTAGCGCCGGCCTACTAATAGGCCCAAAACCCGCGCTGCTGCTAGGCTTTTCCCTAGTAGTGGAGGGTACGTAGACAACACTCTCCCCTCTCGTTGCTACGCATCACCTACATGGATCTTGTGTGTGCGTAGGAATTTTTTTGAAATTACTGCGTTCCCCAACACTAGGCCCATGGATACTCCGACTAGGTCCTCTACTGATCGGCCGGATAATTCACATAGTAACTACCACGATCTACATCAAACTCCCACAAGAGCTCAGTGTCATCACTGCTTCAGTCTCATCGGTACCTGCAATTGTGTTTGTAGTAATCTGTGAGCCACGGGGACTAAGCAATCTCAACACCTTCGGTAGCAAGACTATCAAAGCTTAGAGGTAAGGTATGGTCATATGGTGGAGTTGCAGCAAGCACTAAGCATTTGTATGGTGGCTAACTTACGAATACATGTAGGATCTAGAAGTAGGTGTGTCTAGAAGGGGGGGGGTGATTAGACACTTAGTGCTAAAGTTGCAGTTTATTTAAACTTTTTCTGTTTGAGTGGAGTTTTAGGCACAATTTCAACATACACAATACATATCAAGCAAGCATGCAAAGAGTATATGAGCAGCGGAATGTAAAGCATGCAACTTGCAAGAATGTAAAGGGAAGGGTTTGGAGAATTCAAACGCAATTGGAGACACGGATGTTTTTCCCGTGGTTCGGATAGGTGGTGCTATCCTAAATCCACGTTGATGGAGACTTCAACCCACGAAGGGTAACGGTTGCGCGAGTCCACGGAGGGCTCCACCCACGAAGGGTCCACGAAGAAGCAACCTTGTCTATCCCACCATGGCCATCGCCCACGAAGGACTTGCCTCACTAGCGGTAGATCTTCACGAAGTAGGCGATCTCCTTGCCCTTACAAACTCCTTGGTTCAACTCCACAATCTTGTCGGAGGCTCCCAAGTGACACCTAGCCAATCTAGGAGACACCACTCTCCAAGAAGTAACAAATGGTGTGTTGATGATGAACTCCTTGCTCTTGTTCTTCAAATGATAGTCTCCCCAACACTCAACTCTCTCTCACAGGATTTGGATTTGGTGGAAAGAAGATTTCAGTGGAAAGCAACTTGGGGAAGGCTAGAGATCAAGATTCATATGGTAGGAATGGAATATCTTGGCCTCAACACAAGGGTAGGTAGTTCTCTCTCAGAACATATGAGTTGGAAGTGTAGATGTGTTCTGATGGCTCTCTCCATGAATGAAGATGAGGTGGAGGGGTATATATAGCCTCCACACAAAATCCAACCGTTACACACAATTTACCAATCTCGGTGGGACCGAATCAACAAACTCGGTCGGACCGAAATAGTAAACCTAGTGACCGTTAGAGATTTTCGGTGGGACTGACATGCAACTCGGTAGGACCGATATGGTTAGGGTTAGGGCATAACGTAATCTCGATGAGACTGATTACACAAACTCGGTGAGACCGATTTTGGTAATAGGCTAACCAGAGAGTTGGTCAGGCAAACTCGGTGGGATCGATTACTAAACTCAGTTGGACCGATTTTGGAAATGAGTTAATCAGAGAGTTTGCATTGTAATCTCGGTAGTACCGATTGCCTAAACTCGGTGAGACCAATTTTCACAATGGACATACATAGTGAGGTTGCAATCCCATCTCGGTGAGACCGAGATCCCTATCGGTAAAACCGATTTGCTAGGGTTTGGCAGTGGCTTATGACGTGTGAAACTCGGTGGCGCCGGATAGAAAGAATCTGTAGGTCCGAGTTTGACTTTGGGTTTAGGTCATATGTGGAAGTGGGAAAGTAGCTGAGGGTTTAGGAGCATATCATTAAGCACATGAAGCAAAAGGGTCGTTAAGCAACACCTCATCCCTCCTTGATAGTATTGGCTTTTCCTATGGACTCAATGTGATCTTGGATCACTAAAAATGTAAAATGACAAGTCTTGAGCTTGAAGCTTTAGCCAATCCTTTGTCCTTTGCATCTTGAAGGAGTTCCCACAACCTTTAGTCCATGCCACTCCATTATTGAACTTATCTGAAACATGCTAGATAGAAACGTTAGTCCAACAAGAGATATGTTGACATTAATTACCAAAACCACCTGGGGAGCACTTGTGCTTTCAATACAAGAACAAGGTGAGAAGCTACGCAAACGGTCGCAATCTAGTAATGATTAGGAAGTGATCTTGAACTACTTACGTTCAAACATAACCCCACCATGTTCTCTTCCCGAACCTCGTCGAAAAGACACCATCACGGTTACGCACGCGGTTGGTGTGTTTTAATGAGATTAGCTTCAAGTTCACTACAACCGTATATTAAAAACTCCCAACTGCCACATAATCATGGGCACGGCTCTCGAAAGTTTAAACCCTGCAGGGGTGTCCCAATTTAGCCCATGACAAGCTCTCACGATCAACGGAGGGAAATCCTCCTCCCGAGACAACCCGATCAAGCTTGGAATCCCGGTTCACAAGACATTTCGACAATGGTAAAACAAAACCAGCAAGACCTCCCGACGCGCCGACACCCTGATAGTAGCCGCGCGTATCTCGTCTCAGGCCATGATTGGATGAGCTAAGCTTACGGTCACTGAGATCCAAGTTTCCCAGGGGGCGCCGCAAGGTGCTCTAGTTTGGACCAACACTCATGAGGAGCATTGGCCCGGGGGGTTGATTAAGTATCCTCAGGTTTATTACTCCCTATGCAAATTTTAGTTGTTATTAGGAAAATGGATAACCAATGTTGGGTCTTGCTGGAAGATTTTTATTCAAAGCAAATTGTCAAGGGGGCCCATAAACCCCAACTGTGTAAGGAGCGCAAATTCAAGGAACATAACACCGGTATGACGGAAACTAGGGCGGCAAGAGTGGAACAAAACACCGAGAAAAAGGCCAAGCCTTCCACCCTTTGCCAAATATATAGATGCATTAATAAAATATAAGATATATTGTGATATCCCAAGATATCCATGTCCCAACATGGAACAACCTGCACTGCACCTGCAACTAGCAACGCTATAAGAGGAGCTGAGCAAAAGCGGTAACATAGCCAAACAACGGTTTGCTAGGAAGGTGGGTTAGAGGCTTGATATGGAAATATGAGAGGCTATATGACAAGTGGTAGGTAGCGCGACATAGCGATAGAACGAACAACTAGCAAGCAAAGATAGAAGTGATATCGGGGGTGATGATCATCTTGCGTGCAATGTTTTCAGTGGTATCGAATCCTTGCTCCTCGTGGACGTACTCGACAGGGTCCTCGTTCACGAACTCGTATCCCGGCTCTACCCAAAGGAAGAACACAAACAAAGTAACAACAATCAATCATGGTGCAATGTACAAGCAACATGATCCCAACATGTCATGGAATGCAAGATATGGTGTGCATATGCGGATGAGGTGTTTTCGGAAGGGTGCATTCGAGACGGAAGGAGAAACAATGAACATGGCATAATCTTGGTAGCCCAAGCATGCCACTGGATAGATCGGAACATTTCGGTTGAAATCGATATAGAGATCACCGGAAACAGATGCAGGGTTTGAAAATGACAAGCAAAACAAGATGCAATGCAATCTGTTGAAAACAGTAGCATGATGACTTGGATGCAAAGTTTAAATATGCTACAGCAAAGACACATGAAAAAGAATGGCATGGCGTTGAAGTACATGTCAATCACTACAAAAAATGATTATTGAGCTACTGCTAGAACTCATTATAACATGTTGAAAACACCATGCCAAAAATGCAAATGGTAACAGTTTTAGAGAATTAGCAGAAATTCACTGATCATGGTAAACTATATGCTACAGGAACTGATTATAGCACACAAGAGCATAGCATGCTAGTACTAAATGCACTTAACAAAACTCCCTCAATGGACATGTTCCAGAAACTCATAGATTTGATTCTAGCTTGAATGATGGCAAGTGATATAAACAGATTTCAGACTTAGTAGATTTTCATGGCATGGCAGGAACAGATTCATGATAGCATGTTTGCAAGCATGTTTAACTCAAAACAAGGTATATCATGGCATGTGAATAAAATTAGCAGAAAGTAGACATGATGAATGCTACCTCTTGAGCACTGCGTTGGTTTTCCCTTGAAGAGGAAAGGGTGATGCAGCAAAGTAGCGTAAGTATTTCCCTCAGCTTATGAGAACCAAGGTATCAATCCAGTAGGAGACTACGGCGAGTCCCTCGCACCTACACAAAACAAATAAATCCTCGCAACCAACGCGATAAGGGGTTGTCAAACCCTACACGGTCACTTACGAGAGTGAGATCTGATAGATATGATAAGATAATATTTTTTGTATTTTTATGATAAAGATGCAAAGTAAAGAAAGTAAAATAAAAACGGTACAAGAAATAGCTAAGTGTTGGAAGATTAATATGATGGAAGATAGACCCGGGGGCCATAGGTTTGACTAGTGGCTTCTCTCAAGAGCATAAGTATTTACGGCGGGTGAACAAATTACTATTGAGCAATTGATAGAATTGAGCATAGTTATGAGAATATCTAGGTATGATCATGTATATAGGCATCACGTCCGAGACAAGTAGACCGACTCCTGCCTGCATCTACTACTATTACTCCACACATCGACCGCTATCCAGCATGCATCTAGAGTATTAAGTTCATAAGAACAGAGTAACACTTTAAGCAAGATGACATGATGTAGAGGGATAAATTCATGAAATATGATAAAAACCCCATCTTGTTATCCTCGATGGCAACAATACAATACGTTCCTTGCTACCCCTACTGTCACTGGGAAAGGACACCGCAAGATTGAACCCAAAGCTAAGCACTTCTCCCATTGCAAGAAAGATCAATCTAGTAGGCCAAACCAAACTAATAATTCGAAGAGACTTGCAAAGATAACCAATCATACATAAAAGAATACAGAAGATTCAAATGTTGTTCATAGATAAACTTGATCATAAACCCACATTTCATCGGTCTCAACAAACACACCGCAAAAGAAGATTACATCGAATAGATCTCCACGAGAGAGGGGGAGAACATTGTATTGAGATCCAAAAAGAGAGAAGAAGCCATCTAGCTAATAACTATGGACCCCGAAGGTCTGAGGTAAACTACTCACACATCATCTGAGAGGCTATGGTGTTGATGTAGAAGCCCTCCGTGATCGATGCCCCCTCTGCCGGAGCTCCGGAACAGGCCCCAAGATGGGATCTCATGGGTACAGAAGGTTGCAGCGGTGAAATTAGGTCTTTGGATCCGTTTCTGATCGTTTGGGGATACGTAGGTATATATAGGAGGAAGGAGTACGTCGGTGGAGCAACATGGGGCCCACGAGGGTGGAGGGTGCGCCTGGGGGGTGGGCGCGCCCCCTACCTCGTGGCTTCCTCTTTGATTTCTTGACGTAGGGTCCAAGTCCTCTGGATCATGTTCGTTCCGGAAATCACGTTCCCGAAGGTTTCATTCCGTTTGAACTCCGTTTGATATTCTTTTTCTACGAAACTCAGAAATAGGCAAAAAACAACAATTCTGGGCTGGGCCTCCGGTTAATAGGTTAGTCCCAAAAATAATATAAAGTGAATAATAAAGCCCAATAATGTCCAAAACAGAAGATAATATAGCATGGAGCAATCAAAAATTATAGATACGTTGGAGACGTGTCAAGCATCCCCAAGCTTAATTCCTGCTCGTCCTTGAGTAGGTAAATGATAAAAATAGAATTTTTTATGTGGAATGCTACTAGGCATAATTTAAATGTAATTCTTCTTAATTGTGGTATGAATATTCAGATCCGAAAGATTCAAGATAAAAGTTCAATACTGACATAGAAATAATAATACTTCAAGCATACTAACTAAGAAATTATGTCCTCTCAAAATAACATGGCCAAAGAAAGTTCATCCCTACAAAATCATATAGTTTAGTCATGCTCCATTTTCGTCACACAAGAATGCTCTCATCATGCACAACCTCGATGACAAGCCAAGCAATTGTTTCATACTTTAGTAATCTCAAACTTTATAAACCTTCACGCAATACATGAGCGTGAGCCATGGATATAGCACTGTGGGTGGAATAGAGTATAATGATGGGGGCTATGTGGAGAAGACAAAAAAGAAGGAAGTCTCACATCAACGAGGCTAATCAATGAGCTATGGAGATGCCCATCGGTTGATGCTAATGCAAGGAGTAGGGATTGCCATGCAACGGATGCACTAGAGCTATAAATGTATGAAAGCTCAACAAAAGAAACTAAGTGGGTGTGCATCCAACTTGCTTGCTCGCGAAGACCTAGGGCACTTGAGGAGGCCCATTGTTGGAATATACAAGCCCAGTTCTATAATGAAAAATTCCCACTAGTATATGAAAGTGACAAAACAAGAGACTCTCTATCATGAAGATCATGGTGCTACTTTGAAGCACAAGTGTGGTAAAGGATAGTAACATTGTTCCTTCTCTCTTTTTCTCCCATTTTTTTGGGCCTTCTCTTTTTTATGGCCTTTCTCTTTTTTTTATTCCTCACTTGGGACAATGCCCTAGAAAATGATGATCATCACACTTCCATTTATTTACAGCTCAATGATTACAACTCGATAGTATAACAAATTATGACTCTATATGAATGCCTCCAGCGGTGTACCGGGATATGCAATGAACCAAGAGTGACATGTATGAAAGAATTATGAACGGTGGCTTTGCCACAAATACTATGTCAACTACATGATCATGCTAAGCAATATGTCAATGATGAACGTGTCATGATAAACGGAATGGTGGAAAGTTGCATGGCAATATATCTCGGAATGGCTATGGAAATGCCATAATAGGTAGGTATGGTGTCTGTTTTGAGGAAGATATAAGGAGGTTTATGTGTGAAAGAGCGTATCATATCACGGGGTTTGGATGCACCGGCGAAGTTTGCACCAACTCTCAATGTGAGAAAGGGCAATGCATGGTACCGAAGAGGCTAGCAATGATGGAAAGGTGAGAGTGCGTATAATCTATGGACTCAACATTAGTCATAAAAAACTCACATACTTATTGCAAAAATCTACAAGTCATAAAAAACCAAGCACTACGCGCATGCTCCTTGGGGGATAGATTGGTAGGAAAAGACCATCGCTCGTCCCCGACCGCCACGCATAAGGAGGATAATCAAAGAACACCTCATATTTCAAATTTGTTACATAACGTTTACCATACGTGCATGCTATGGGACTTGCAAACTTCAACACAAGTATTTCTCAAATTCACAACTACTCAACTAGCACAACTTTAATATCACTACCTCCACATCTCAAAACAAACATCAAGCATCAAACTTCTCTTAGTGTTCAAAACACTCATAAGAAAGTTTTTACTAATCTTAAATACCTAGCATATTAGGATTATTTAAGCAATTACCATGCTATTTAAGACTCTCAAAATAATCTAAGTGAGGCATGAGAGATCAATAGTTTCTATAAAACAAATCCACCACCGTGCTCTAAAAGATATAAGTGAAGTACTAGAGCAAAAACTATATAACTCAAAAGATATAAGTGAAGCACATATAGTATTTTAATAATTTCCGAATCATGTGTGTCTCTCTCAAAAGGTGTGTAAAACAAAGATGATTGTGGTAAACTAAAAGGCAAATACTCAAATCATACAAGACGCTCCAAGCAAAACACATATCATGTGGTGAATAAAAATATAGTTCCAAGTAAAGTTACCGATGGAAGTAGACGAAAGAGGGGATGCCTTCCGGGGCATCCCCAAGCTTTGGCTTTTTGGTGTCCTTAGATTATCTTGGGGGTGCCATGGGAATCCCCAAGCTTAGGCTCTTGCCACTCCTTGTTCCATAATCCATCAAATCTTTCACCCAAAACATGAAAACTTCACAACACAAAACTTAACAGAAAATCTCGTGAGCTCCGTTAGCGAAAGAAAACAAAAGACCACTTCAAGGTACTGTAATGAACTCATTATTTATTTATATTTGTGTTAAACCTATTGTATTCAAACTTCTCTATGGTTTATAAACTATTTTACTAGCCATAGATTCATCAAAATAAGCAAACAACACAAGAAAAACAGAATCTGTCAAAAACAGAACAGTCTGTAATAATCTGTAGCTAACGTGAACTTCTGGAACTCCAAAAAACCTACCAAAATAGGACGACGTAGAATTTTTTTTTATTGATCAGCAGCAATTGGAATCAATATTTTATCACGTTCTGGTGATTTTTAACAATTATTTTCGTGAACAAAAAGTTTCTGGAATTTTCAGCAAGATCAAATAACTATCATCCAAGAAGATCCTACAGGTTAAACTTGGCACAAACACTAATTAAAACATAAAAACACATATAACCAGAGGCTAGAACAAAGATTTATTCCTAAATATAAGCAAAAAGCAAAGAACTAAAAATAAAATTGGGTTGCCTCCCAACAAGCGCTATTGTTTAACGCCCCTGGCTAGGCATAAAAGCAAGGATAGATCTAGGTATTGCCATCTGGTAGGCAATCCATAAGTGGCTTTCATAATAGATTCATAAGGTAATTTTATTTTCTTCCTAGGGAAGTATTCCATGCCTTTCTTTAATGGAAATTGGAATCTAATATTCCCTTCCTTCATATCAATAATTGCACCAATCGTTCTAAGGAAAGGTCTACCGAGAATAATAGGACATGAAGGATTGCAATCTATGTCAAGAACAATAAAATCTACGGGCACATAGTTCCTATTTGCAACAATAAGAACATCGTTAATTCTTCCCATAGGTTTCTTAATGGTGGAATTCGCAAGGTGCAAGTTCAGAGAGCAATCATCAAAATCACGGAAACCTAGCAAATCACATAAAGTCTTTGGAATCGTGGAAACACTAGCACCCAAATCACACAAAGCATAGCATTCATGATCTTTAAATTTAATTTTAATAGTAGGTTCCCACTCATCATAAAGTTTTCTAGGGATAGAAACTTCCAACTCAAGTTTTTCTTCATAAGATTGAACCAAAGCATCAACGATATGTTTGGTAAAAGCTTTATTTTGACTATAAGCATGAGGAGAATTTAGCACGGATTGCAACAAGGAAATACAATCTATCAAAGAACAATTATCATAATTAAATTCCTTGAAATCCAAAATAGTGGGTTCATTAATATCTTATGTTTTGATCTCTTCAAACCCACTTTTATCAATTTTAGCATCAAGATCTAAAAACTCCGAATTCTTGGAACGCCTTCTAGGTAAAGGTGGATCATATTCAGTCCCATCATTATCAAGATTCATATTGCAAAACAAAGATTTAATAGGGGACACATCAATAACTTTTAGATCTTCATCTTTATTTTCAAAGTTTTCCGGCTTAGCGGCCATCTTACTAACTAAGGTAGCCTGCTTATCAGATATTTCAGCTATTAACTTCTCAAGATGAGCAATTTGGGATCTCAAACCATCCAATTTTTTAGACATATCATCGAGCTCTTTATTCATATAAATCATAAAGCCTTTTTGTTCCTTAAGCTCGTTTCTCAAGAAATTATTATGCTCAAATTGTAAGACCATAAAACTCCTGACATTGCCTTCGATCTCTTCCAACCTTTTAAGGTGAAGATCACCAAATTTAGGCAGAGCCATCGCGACAAACAAGCAATCCAATACACGAGCAAACAAAAAGCAAGTGAAAAAGAGGCAAACGGAAAAGAGAGGGCGAATAAAACGACAAGGGTGAAGTGGGGGAGAGGAAAACGAGAGGCAAATGGCAAATAATGTAATGCGGGAGATAAGGGTTTGTTATGGGTACTTGGTATGTTGACTTTTGCATAGACCTCCCCGGCAACGGAGCCAGAAATGGCTCGTTGTCGGGAGTCCAAATCTTGACTTGACCTTGCGTAAGCCTCCCCGGCAACGGCGCCAGAAATCCTTCTTACTACCTCTTGAGCACTGCGTGGTTTTCCCTTGAAGAGGAAAGGGTGATGCAGCAAAGTAGCGTAAGTATTTCCCTCAGCTTTTGAGAACCAAGGTATCAATCCAGTAGGAGGCTACATGCGAGTCCCTCGCACCTACACAAAACAAATAAATCCTAGCAACCAACGCGATAAGGGGTTGTCAATCCCTACACGGTCACTTACGAGAGTGAGATCAGATAGATATGATAAGATAATATTTTTGGTATTTTTATGATAAAGATGCAAAGTAAAGAAAGTAAAATAAAAACGGTGCAAGAAATAGCTAAGTGTTGGAAGATTAATATGATGGAAGATAGACCCGGGGGCCATAGTGTCACGCCCAAGATGCGACCCTATCCTAAAGGAACTCGAAGGTCCCACCAAGGATAGAAGCGCATCTTGAAGACGCTTTTGCAAGGTGGATATCATTACATCAACAATACATAATAGTGGGGATACATCCAATACATACCAAGTCACATGAATACAACAATACATCATACATAAGATCAACATCCGACTATGGATGAAACATAAACGGCAACTCAAACAATATCCACCCTGCTAACCCAGGCTGCCGACCAGGAACCTATCCCACAATCGAAGAAGAAACAGAAGAAGAACTCCAACACAAATAAACATCGCTCTCACGTCATGATCATCGCATAACCTGTACCTGCAACTGGTGGTGTAGTAATCTGTGAGCCACGAGGACTCGGCAATCCCATAACCATGGGTATCAAGACTAGAAAAGCTTAATGGGAAAGGAAGGGGTAAGGTGGTGAGGTTGCAGCAGCGGCTAAGCATGGTATGGTGGCTAACTTACGCAAATAAGAGCAAGGAGATAAGCAAAGCAAGCGGCCGTCAAATAGTAATGATCAAGAAGTGATCCTGAACTCCTACTTACGTCAGACATAAACCAGATCCATCTTCTCCTCTCGATCAACCCTGAAAAGAGACAGTCACGGTTACGCACACGGTTGGTGTATTTTAGAAGAGTTTACTTCACGTTTACTACAACCGGATATCAACAAATTCCCATCTACAACATAACCGCGGGCACGGCTTTCGAAAGTTCAAACCCTGCAGGGGTGTCCCAACTTAGCCCATGATAAGCTCTCGCGATCAACGAAGGATATTCCTTCTCCCGGGAAGACCCGATCAGTCTTGGAATCCCGTTTACAAGACATTTCGACAATGGTAAAACAAGACCAGCAAAGACATTTCAACAATGGTAAATCCCGATAGGAGCTGCACATATCTCTTTCTCAGGGCACATCCGGATGAGACATCCTACGAGTAAAACCAACCCTCAAGTTTCCCCAAGGTGGCCCCGCAGTCTGCTCGTTTCGAACCAGCACTCAGAGGAGCACTGGCCTGGGACCCTTGAGTCTGCAGAACCCAAGGGAAAGATATATGGTGGTAGGTAGGTAAATAGTAAAACCAAGGTTGGGCCTTGCTGGAGGAGTTTTTGAAAGCACAAGTGCCCCCTAAGTGGTTTTGGTAATTAATGTCAACATATCTCTTGTTGGACTAACATTTTATCTAGTATGTTTCAGGTAAGTTCAACATTGAAGTGGCATGGACTAAAGGATGTGGGAACTCCTTCAAGATGCTAAGGACAAAGGATTGGCTAAAGCTTCAAGCTCAAGACTCTTCATTTTACATTTTAGTGATCCAAGATCACATTGAGTCTATAGGAAAAGCCAATACTATCAAGGAGGGATGAGGTGTTGCTTAATGAGCCTCTTGCTTCATGTGCTTGGTGATATGCTCCAAAACCCTCAGCTACTTTCCCACTTCCACATATGACCTAAACCTAAAGTCAAACTCGGCCCCACCGATTCTTTCTATCCGGCGCCACCGAGTTTCACATGTCATAGCCACTGCCAAACCCTAAGCAAATCGGTTCTACCGATAGGGATCTCGGTCTCACCGAGATGGGATTATAATCTCTCTGTGTATGTCCATTACCAAAATCGGTCTCACCGAGTTTAGGCAATCGGTACTATCGAGATTACAATGCAAACTCTCTGGTTAACTTATTACCAAAATCGGTCCAACCGAGTTTAGTAATCGGTCCCACCGAGTTTGCCTGACCAACTCTCTGGTTAGCTAATTACCAAAATCGGTCTCACCGAGTTTGTGTAATTGGTCTCACCGAGATTACGTTATGCCCTAACCCTAACCATATCGGTCCTACCGAGTTGCATATCGGTCCCACCGAAAACCCTAACGGTCACTAAGTTTACTAAATCGGTCCGACCGAGTTTGTTGATTCGGTCCCACCGAGATTGGTAAATTGTGTGTAACGGTTAGATTTTGTGTGGAGGCTATATATACCCCTCCACCTCCTCTTCATTCGTGGAGAGAGCCATCAGACTAAGCCTACACTTCCAGCATCCTATTTCTGAGAGAGAACTACCTACTCATGTGTTGAGGCCAAGATATTCCATTCCTACCATATGAATCTTGATCTCTAGCCTTCCCCAAGTTGCTTTCCACTCAAATCTTCTTTCCACCAGATCCAGATCCTA
The DNA here is from genome assembly GCA_032464435.1 of Aegilops umbellulata. Taxonomy (NCBI): domain Eukaryota; kingdom Viridiplantae; phylum Streptophyta; class Magnoliopsida; order Poales; family Poaceae; genus Aegilops; species Aegilops umbellulata. Next base: position 33,603,701 of record CP136059.1, read on the forward strand.
TGAGAGAGAGTTGAGTGTTGGGGAGACTATCATTTGAAGCACAAGAGCAAGGAGTTCATCATCAACACACCATTTGTTACTTCTTGGAGAGTGGTGTCTCCTAGATTGGCTAGGTGTCACTTGGGAGCCTCCGACAAGATTGTGGAGTTGAACCAAGGAGTTTGTAAGGGCAAGGAGATCGCCTACTTCATGAAGATCTACCGCTAGTGAGGCAAGTCCTTCGTGGGCGACGGCCATGGTGGGATAGACAAGGTTGCTTCTTCGTGGACCCTTCGTGGGTGGAGCCCTCCGTGGACTCGTGCAACTGTTACCCTTCGTGGGTTGAAGTCTCCATCAACATGGATGTAGGGTAGCACCACCTATCCGAACCACGCCAAAAACATTCGTGTCTCCAATTGCGTTTGAATTCTCCAAACCCTTCCCTTTACATTCTTGCAAGATGCATGCTTTACTTTCCGCTGCTCATATACTCTTTGCATGCTTGCTTGATATGTATTATGAATGTTGAAATTGTGCCTAAACTCCACTTAAACCGAAAAAGTTTAAAAACTGCAACTTTAGCACTAAGTGTCTAATCACCCCCCTCTAGACACATCTTCTCAAGATCCTACAAGTGGTATCAGAGCATTGGTCTCCATTGCCTTGGTTTAATCACCATTGGAGGAAGATGGATGAGTCTACTTTGGGGAGTCTTAGACATAGAGTGCCTATTCTTGATGGAGAGTATTTTCATGAGTGGAAAAATGAGATGCTTGTAATTTTAAATCAATATCATTTGAACAAGTACATTGCTAGCCCTTGTGCACCTCATGTTGATCCTATGCATCCTACCCTAGATGAAGATATTGACATGATTCGCAATCTTAGAACTGTTGAGCTCATCATTAGAGGCTTGCCTAGAAACTTGATTAGATGTTTGCCTACTCTCAAGTGAGCTTACACTATATGGAAATTTCTTGAGTAACGCTTTCCAAATTATTCCTTGGAAAATCTAGATGAAATTCTCCATAAGTCTATTCCTTTGAGTAAGATAAATACTAGTGATCCTATGTATGGTGATCGTCTATTTGAGCTTACAAACCTTATACGTGCCAAAGGAGATGTTGGAATTATTGGTGATATCATTTCCAAGCTATAAGAATTCATAGACAAGATCATTGTCAAACTCACTCTAATGAATTACCCTCTCTAGGACTTGATCCACCACATGACAATGTTGAACATGGATACTATGATGAGGATGATGATAGTGACTTCGATCTTGATGATGCAATGAGACATTTTGGTCTTATGGCAAATCTTCGGGGATATGTGTCAGGAGGAAAGGAATGGGTTCTTGACAGTGGATGTACGGATCATATGACCGGAGATGAAGAGATGTTCCGTGAGCTTGCTGAAAATGACGGCCCTCGAAAATATGTCACCTTTGGTGATAATTCAAAGAGTAAGGTGGTTGGCCTTGGTAAGGTGGCCATCTCACATGATAGCTCCATTCAAAATGTCATGCTCATTGAATCTCTCGGCTACAACTTACTTTCAGTATCTAGACTTGCTGATTTCGGTTCCAATGTCCTATTTACTGAGGTAGATTGCCAAGTGTTTCGTCGAGACAATCATAAAATGGTCTTTACCGGTATACGTAGAGGTGATCTTTACATTGTCGATTTCTCTAAAAAGGCACAACCTAAAAATTGCTTTATTGCTAAATCCTCAAAAGGTTGGTTGTGGCATAGACGACTAGGTCACGTTGGCATGAGAAACCTTGACAAGCTTATTAAAGGAAATCATATCCTTGGAGTTAACAATGTCATATTTGATAAGGATAGACTTTGTAGTGCTTGTCAAGCAGGTAAACAGGTTGGAGGAAGGCATCCCGTGAAGAACATCATGACCACAAGGAGGCCACTCGAGCTACTTCATATGTATCTTTTTGGTCCCAACGCCTACAAGAGTCTCGGTGGAAATTCTTTTGGTCTAGTTATAGTTGATGATTTTTCAAGATTTACGTGGGTGTTCTTTCTTGATGATAAATCGCAGGTCCAAAAGATCTTCAAAAACTTTGCTAGGAAGGCCCAAAATCAATTTTAAGTGAAGATCAAGAAGGTTCGCAGCGACAACGGAACGGAGTTCAAGAATGCAAATGTGGACACCTTTCTTGATGAAGAAGGGATTTCACACGAGTTCTCGGCTATGTACACACCTCAACAAAATGGAGTTGTTGAGAGGAAGAACCGGACGCTCATCGAAATGGCGAGAACAATGCTTGATGAGTACAAGACGCCGAAGCACTTTTGGGCAGAAGTGGTTGAGACAGCTTGTCATGCAACAAATCGCTTGTATCTTCACAAGCTACTCGGCAAGATGGCATACGAGCTCCTCACCGGTAACAAACCCCAAGTTGGATACTTTCGAGTATTCGGCTCAAAGTGTTACATTCTTAATAAGCATCGTCGTTCAAAATTTGCTCCTAAATCTCATGAAGGTTTCCTACTTGGTTATGGCTCAAACTCTCACACTTACCGTGTCTACAACAATTTCACCCGAAAGGTTGAAGAGATGGTAGATGTGAAGTTTGATGAATCTAATGGCTCACAAGTAGAGCAATTGCCAATTGATGTAGGAGACAAAGACCCTTCAGAAGCAATCCAAGACTTGTCTATTGGCAAAGTTCTTCCAACGGAGGTGAAGGAGATTACCTCGTCCGTCCAAGTGGAAGCTTCTACTTCACGACAAGGTGAACCAAGAATTGATACAGAAGCATCCACAAGTGGGACACACCAAGATGAAGAAGACGAGGAAATGCATCAAGACGAACGTCAACAACCTCCTTCTCCACCACAACAAGAGGACGACAACGCCAACAGTGAGGAAGTCCAAGAAGAAGAACAAGATGAAGAAGATGTTAAACGAAGACCCAAGCAAAAGCTCTCACGAGTTCGATCAAGAATAGCTAAGGACCATCCCGTCGAGCAAATCTACAATGATATTCAAACCGGGAGAATCACTCGCTCAAAAACTCGTTTAGCTAACTTTTGTGAAAACTATTCATTCATTTCTAGCATTGAACCTATGAAGGTTGAAGAAGAATTGGAAGATCCGGACTGGATAAACGCTATGCATGAAGAGCTACACAACTTTGAGAGAAACCAAGTTTGGACATTGGTTGAGAAGCCCGACAACAACCACAACATCATTGGTACCAAATGGGTGTTTCTCAACAAGCAAGATGAAGATGGACAAGTGGTTCGCAACAAAGCACGTCTCGTCGCCCAAGGATACACACAAGTCGAAGGTATGGACTATGGTGAGACATATGCTCCCGTTACTAGACTTGAGTTCATTCGCATCTTACTTGCCTATGCTAATCACCATAATATCACCTTGTACCAAATGGACATTAAAAGTGCTTTTCTAAATGGTGAAATAGAGGAGGAAGTTTATGTCAAACAACCTCCCGGCTTTGTCAATCCTAAGAAACCAAATCATGTTTACAAACTTCACAAAGCCCTTTATGGTCTTAAACAAGCTCCTAGAGCATGGTATAAATGCTTGACCAAGTTCATTGCAAGTGGTTTTGAAATTGGAAAAATTGATTCCACACTTTTTACTAAAAGGGTGAATGGAGAACTATTTGTATGCCAAATTTATGTTGATGATATCATATTTGGTTCAACTAACCCCCTTTTTAGTGAAAAGTTTGGAAAGCTAATGTCGAAGAAGTTTGAGATGTCTATGATGAGTGAACTCAAATTCTTTCTCGGTTTGCAAATAAAGCAAACTAAGGAAGGTACATTTGTCTCTCAAACAAAGTACACCAAAGACTTATTCAAGAAGTTCAATATGCAAGAATGCAAAGGTATGCCTACACCCATGCCTACTAGTGGACATCTTGATTTGACCAAAGATGGTGAACCGGTTGATCAAAAGGTTTATTGCTCTATGATTGGTTCATTGTTATACCTATGTGCTTCACGTCCCGATATCATGCTAAGTGTATGCATGTGTGCAAGATATCAAGCTGCTCCTAAAGAATGTCATCTTAAGGCCGTGAAAAGGATAGTGAGATACTTAATTCATACACCAAATTTTTGGCATTTGGTATCCTAAGAGGGCATCTTTCGATCTTGTTGGCTACTCCGACTCGGACTACGCCGGAGACAAGGTTGATAGAAAGTCCACTTCGGGTACTTGTCAATTTCTTGGTAGATCTCTTGTGTCTTGGTCCTCCAAGAAACAAAACTCGGTATCCTTGTCTACCGCCGAAGCGGAGTACATCGCCGCTGGTTCATGTTGTGCTCAATTACTTTGGATGACCCAAACTCTTAAAGATTATGGGATATATGTGAAAAATGTTCCATTGCTTTGTGGCAATGAAAGTGCTATCAAAATTGGTCATAATCCTGTACAACATTCTTGAACTAAGCATATTGAAGTTCGTCATCATTTCATTCGAGATCATGTTGCTAAGGGTGACATTAATCTTAAGCATGTTCGCACCGATAAGCAATTAGCAGATATATTCAGTAAACCACTTGATGAGAAAGTGTTTTGCAGGTTGAGAGGTGAATTGAACATTATTGTTGCTTCGAACTTGGAGTAGGAACTCCATTGGATACATGCAAGACATGAGCTTATGACTAATCCATGATATATCTCTTTTGATGATTATCTTATGTCTTGGACAAATTTGCATCTTGCATGTTATCTAACCCATGTAGGTACTTGGTTGAATCTAAATCTATGAGATTGCAACTCACTCACATCTTTAGCAATCTCTACATCACCAAGTCTCTACACAATGGTGGTTGAAGACAAGGAAGCACAAAACCATTCAAACATATCCTTTGACAAATTATATGTTGAGCTTCATGATTGTCATTTTTGGATACACAAGTGCTCTTCCTTGCAAGAACTAACCCATGTAGGTAGATGGACTCAAATTCCAAGTGGTGCTCCCAATTCTTGATGAGCTACATCAACCTTGCGCACCCACACAAGTTCAACTACATGAGCAAGATCCACACCACCACCCAAGGTATGTTATTCCATCTTAGAGAAGCTTTACTCCAAGTCATGAGTCAAAGCAACTCAACAAGATGTGAATACATCAAGATGCTTAAACGAAAAATGGTAACCCCATTTTGAGCTTAAACGATGAGTATGACCTATGATCAGGTGCTCTCACTTGACTCCTAAGTCAATATACTCTAACATAGGTGACTATGTCACCGCCCAACTCTAGATGAAGTTCTCTTGTGTTCTTTTCTGTGTTATTGCATTTGTCTCATGCATATTTGTTTTCTTTAAAAAAAACTTCATCTAGATCTTTCAGTTTCTTATCTTTTCTTTTTGTTTTTGTTCTGCATTTTCTGCATCCAATTCATTGCAAATCTTTCAGATAATTCATTGCAAATCTTTGTGAGATCTTACTTGTCTAGTGAGCTGAGGTGACAAGTGTTTTTCTCTGTGATGAACTCGGTTTCACCGACTTGTAGTTGTCGGTCCAACCGAATCCTTTCGGTACCACCGAAACATGCCACTCGGTGCCACCGATTTCACAACAGGAAAAACAGTTTGCCACTTGTTCTATATTTCTTCTGATCCAGCTCCACTCAATGAATCTTGTCCTCTACAAGCATCACAGTTTTATCCATTGCTTTGTGCTGAGTCTCAAGGACCAAACCCATTCGACAGATTCCAGAAAGCCCTTCTTGGAAATAGATGTCAAAGGGGGAGAGGGAGATCACATCAAAGTTTATCACCTACAAGGGAAAGAGTATTAAGGGGGAGAAAGAGATCTCCAGGGGAGAGAATACTCAAGGATCCCAGATGCTTGATGTTCAAGAGGAGGGATGCCACATGTCTTTTGGGGGGAAAGACATGTTCATATTTGCTTATTTGCATTAAGCTCTATCCATTTGTATCTTTCAGCTCTGATTTTCTGTTCCCTATCTTCTCCCAATATCCCATGCCAGATTCAGGGGGAGCAAGACATCTAAGGGAAAGAAATCATTCAAATTCATTGCATATCTTTACTCTTGGGGACATGTCTAATCCAATGTGGTACCTTGTACTCACTCTCTACATGTCATCCCAGTCTTGGTATTCTTGTGGTTTCTTTTGTTTGCTCTGGCTAGTGGATGTACCTGTGTTATCTAACCTTGTTTGTGCAGGTTCATTCCATCCTAAGCCAACTCAAGACTACAAGGTAAGTATATGCATCAGAATCATGAGTATGAGGAATTATTGCTTATGTACATACTGTTTGCAAGAAGGACTCATGAGCATGAAGGTATTTTCCTTAATAATCTTTTGCTCTGATGCATATGGCCAAGATACATGTAACACATTGCCTACTCTGTCATGGTTATGCTCTCACATGCTTCTATATTTCATAATGACATGATTGCATACATGTAGGGGGAGCCTATGTTTGTTACATGTTCTTCCAAAGCTTTACTTGCTATTCTTTATATCTTTATCTAAAGCTTTGATGTATGTTGCCGTCAATTACCAAAAAGGGGGAGATTGAACGCACAAGTGCTCCCTAGGTGGTTTTGGTAATTAACGTCAACATATCTCTTGTTGGACTAACATTCTTATCTAGTATGTTTCAGATAAGTTCAACATTGGAGTGGCATGGACTAAAGGATGTGGGAACTCCTTCAAGATGCTAAGGACAAAGGATTGGCTAAAGCTTCAAGCTCAAGACTCTTCATTTTACATTTTAGTGATCCAAGATCACATTGAGTCTATAGGAAAAGCCAATACTATCAAGGAGGGATGAGGTGTTGCTTAATGAGCCTCTTGCTTCATGTGCTTGGTGATATGCTCCAAAACCCTCAGCTACTTTCCCACTTCCACATATGACCTAAACCTAAAGTCAAACTCGGCCCCACCAATTCTTTCTATCCGGTGCCACCGAGTTTCACATGTCATAGCAACTGCCAAACCCTAAGCAAATCGGTTCTACCGATAGGGATCTCGGCCTCACCTAGATGGAATTGTAATCTCTCTGTGTATGTCCATTACCAAAATCAGTCTCACCGAGTTTAGGCAATTGGTACTACCGAGATTACAATGCAAACTCTCTGGTTAACTTATTACCAAAATCGGTCCTACCGAGTTTAGTAATCGGTCCCACCGAGTTTGCCTGACCAACTCTCTGGTTAGCTAATTACCAAAATCGGTCTCACCGAGTTTTTGTAATCGGTCTCACCGAGATTACGTTATGCCCTAACCCTAACCATATCGGTCCTACCGAGTTGCATATCGGTCCCACCGAAAACCCTAACGGTCACTAGGTTTACTAAATCGGTCCGACCGAGTTTGTTGATTCGGTCCCACCGAGATTGGTAAATTGTGTGTAACGGTTAGATTTTGTGTGGAGGCTATATATACCCCTCCACCTCCTCTTCATTCGTGGAGAGAGCCATCAGACTAAGCCTACACTTCCAGCATCCTATTTCTGAGAGAGAACTACCTACTCATGTGTTGAGGCCAAGATATTCCATTCCTACCATATGAATCTTGATCTCTAGCCTTCCCCAAGTTGCTTTCCACTCAAATCTTCTTTCCACCAGATCCAAATCCTATGAGAGAGAGTTGAGTGTTGGGGAGACTATCATTTGAAGCACAAGAGCAAGGAGTTCATCATCAACACACCATTTGTTACTTCTTGGAGAGTGGTGTCTCCTAGATTGGCTAGGTGTCACTTGGGAGCCTCCGACAAGATTGTGGAGTTGAACCAAGGAGTTTGTAAGGGCAAGGAGATCGCCTACTTCGTGAAGATCTACCGCTAGTGAGGCAAGTCCTTCGTGGGCGACGGCCATGGTGGGATAGACAAGGTTGCTTCTTCGTGGACCCTTCGTGGGTGGAGCCCTCCGTGGACTCGTGCAACCGTTACCCTTCGTGGTTTGAAGTCTCCATCAACGTGGATGTAGGATAGCACCACCTATCCGAACCACGCCAAAAACATCCGTATCTCCAATTGCGTTTGAATTCTCCAAACCCTTCCCTTTACATTCTTGCAAGATGCATGCTTTACTTTCCGCTGATCATATACTCTTTGCATGCTTGCTTGATATGCATTATGAATGTTGAAATTGTGCCTAAACTCCACTTAAACCGAAAAAGTTTAAAAACTGCAACTTTAGCATTAAGTGTCTAATCACCCCCCCTCTAGACACATCTTCTCAAGATCCTACAGTTTTCAAAGCGAACTGTCAAGGGGGTCCCATAAATCACCCAACCGCGTTAGGGACACAAAATCCAGGAACATAATACCGTTATGACGGAAACTAGGGCGGCAAGAGTGGAACAAAACACCAGGCATAAGGCCGAGCCTTCCACCCTTTACCAAGTATATAGATGCATTAATAATATAAGAGATATTGTGATATCCCAACATAAACATAATCCAACATGGAGCAATCTTCATCTTCACCTGCAACTAGCAACGCTATAAGAGGGGCTGAGCAAAAGCGGTAACATAGCCAAACAACGGTTTGCTGGGAAGGGTGACAAAGGTTAGAGGTTCATGGCAATTTGGGAGGCTTGATAAGCAAGTGGTAGGTAACGCGGCATAGCGATAGAACGAATCAACTAGCATAGCAATGATAGTAGTGAGATCCAAGGTGACGGTCATCTTGCCTGAAATTCCGCTAGGAAGAAGAACGAGTCCATGAAGAGACAAACGGACGTAGTCGAAGAATCCTCACAACTCCGGAACGAAACCGAAGCTAATGAGAGAAGCAAACCGGAAAGAAGCAAACAACATGGTAATCAACCATCACATCAACATGGCATGATGCACAATCAAGTATGATGCATGTCCGGTTTAAACAGACATGGCATGGCAATGTGCACAAACAACACTACAAGTTAAGTGGAGCTGCATATTGACGAGACACCACATCAATTATTTAGTTCTCTCTCGGTTATGTACCCAACAATATTAAATTTTATTAAACATGGAAAGGGGTGAAGCATAAGTAAACCAACTATTTAGGCAAGTTTAAATGAGGCCGGAACAACGAACAACAATTCTGGAAAATCCTCATGTGCATATTTCGAATTTGGTACTGTTCTTCCCTATACACAATTTTAATGTTGTTAAACAGGAAAATAAAGTGCACCATGTTAAACTAGGCATTTTTCCACCCCATTTACATATAAAGTTTATTTAAAACCGAGCTACGGTTATTTAGGTATGAAATAAATCATTTTAGCATGGCAGAGCAAATTTAATCAAACAGCATTTTAAACATTTTAAACATGGATGGAAGTAGCATATTATGAAACTAGATAAAATTCTAAGCACTTTACATATTAAAAACATTTTAATCCAATGCATGGTTGTTTAGTTATTAAATGCATGAACATGAGGGTTTTTCTGCGAAACTGGCAGTCTCTAGATAAATAGCTAAAATCGTCCAGAGGGAAAAAAATGCATCGGGCCGAATCTGAACATGGCCGAACAGGAACAGGCGCTGGGGGGCAGCTCATCATGGCCACTGGGCCGGATCTGGAGAGGAAGCGACCCATGGGGGGCGCTAGAGGCAGACGATGTGGCCCACCCGGGCGGCCATGCACAGGCGGACAAGCGGGCGAGCGAGCTCCTCTGCTCGTCAGGAAGTAGAGCAGCGACGGCTCAAGCAGGTGAAGCAGGGAAGCAGGGGCGCAGGACTTGGCGCGATGCACAGAGATGGAGGTCTACGGCGACACTTGGCGGCGGGGACAACTGGATCCGAGCTGGTCGCCGTACGGAGCGGGGTCGGCTGCACCACTACAGAGTGCTCCTGTCCATGGCGGCAAGGAAGACAGAGAGGTTATGGAGGAGGAAGAGTGTACGAGAGGGGAAAGAAAAGGAAGGGAGAGGCTTGGTTCATTGGCCTGGGGCTCCACAAGCTAGGGCGGTCCGGCGGGGATGCGGGACCCGGGCGGTGCAAGGCGAGGCTCCATGTGGCGAAGGGTGCTGCAAGGAGACGGACATCCAGGAGCTCGGGCAAGAGAAGGAGGGTCGAGGAGGTCCTGCGATGCCGCTGCCGGTGATGTGCCGGACTCCGGTGAGGTGGAGAGGCAGGGGACGGAGCGGTAAGAGTTCGAGGCCATGGCGACTCGACGGCGGCGCTGCAGCTTCGAGGCGTCGGAGCTCTCTGTACGAGCAGACAAAGAGAGAGATGTGAGGGAGAGGGAGAAGAATGGAAGGAGGGAGAAGAGGAGAGATGGGCGCGAGGCTCATCTGGTGGTCAACGACGATGGCGCAGGGCAGCGTCGGGCACGGGGTTGGGGTCCGGTAGTGGTGCAGGTCCATGGCGCGGGGCGGGGCATGGAGGAGCTCCTCTCCTCCGGATCGAACTGAAAGGAGAAGGCAGCGGGGCGCTGGTCTCTGACGAGACCGGTCGAAGACGGCGGCCTCAGGCAGGGGAGCTCGGCCTCCTGGAAGGAGAGGGGCGTGGGAAATCTGGCGCCGTGGTGCTCTGCTCCCCAGTGAGCTCAGGCGAGGTCAAGGGGATCCATGGGCGCGTGGGGCTACTGGAGAGGTGCAGTGGTGGATCGGTGGTGATTGGCTGATGGCTGAAATCAAGGAGAGGCGGTGGCAACTGCGATCTGGTTGGGTGGAGAAGGATCGGGAGGGATCCCGATGTGGAAAAGGACTGGCGGCGGCGGCTGGGAGGATGGGACGGGGCTCCTAAAATCTTGGGTTAGGCAGGTAGGTGGTCTATTTATAGATAGAGGAGAAGGTTTAGGGTCTCACCGATTTAGATCCGACGGTCAGAAAAAATAGGTTAGGAAAAACAAATAAGAAGCCGAAGATATTTAGGGGATGATTGGAGATGATCCGGATTCATCGGTTACGACAACCCGGGTCGGGTCGGGTTCGAGGCAGGTTTCGAACACGCGAGGGGGTCTGTGGCTGTGTAGAGAGAGACAAGGCGGTCGTGTGAAAGAGTGACTCAAAATCCGGTTGGTCTCGAAATGGTCAACGACGGCAAGAGGGAACGCGGTACTACGAACGGATGCAAGTTTTAAAAACAATGACGACAATGAGTGCCGATGCAATGCGGATGATGCGATGATGAATGCAACCAAAAAAATAAATACACACAACGATAACGAAAAAACATGGAAGGCTTCTGAAGTGTCGGTCTCGGGGCGTTACACATAGGTTTCACTAGTGGCTTCTCTCAAGAGCATAAGTATTTACAGCGGGTGAACAAATTACTGTTGAGCAATTGATAGAATTGAGCATAGTTATGAGAATATCTAGGTATGATCATGTATATAGGCATCACGTCCGAGACAAGTAGACCGACTCCTGCCTGCATCTACTACTATTACTCCACACATCGACCGCTATCCAGCATGCATCTAGAGTATTAAGTTCATAAGAACAGAGTAACGCTTTAAGCAAGATGACATGATGTAGAGGGATAAATTCATGCAATATGATAAAAATCCCATCTTGTTATCCTCGATGGAAACAATACAATACGTGCCTTGCTACCCCTACTGTCAGTGGGAAAGGACACCGCAAGATTGAACCCAAAGCTAAGCACTTCTCCCATTGCAAGAAAGATCAATCTAGTAGGCCAAACCAAACTGATAATTCGAAGAGACTTGCAAAGATAACCAATCATACATAAAAGAATTTAGAAGAGTCAAATATTGTTCATAGATAAACTTGATCATAAACCCACAATTCATCGGTCTCAACAAACACACCGCAAAAGAAGATTACATCGAATAGATCTCCACGAGAGAGGGGAGAACATTGTATTGAGATCCAAAAAGAGAGAAGAAGCCATCTAGCTAATAACTATGGACCCGAAGGTATGAGGTAAACTACTCACACATCATCGTAGAGGCTATGGTGTTGATGTAGAAGCCCTCCATGATCGATTCCCCCTCCGGCGGAGCTCCGGAACAGGCCCCAAGATGGGATCTCATGGGTACAGAAGGTTGCGGCGGTGGAATTAGATTTTTGGCTCCGTTTCTCATCGTTTGGCGATACGTAGGTATATATATATAGGAGGAAGGAGTACGTCGGTGGAGCAACGTGGGGCCCACGAGGGTGGAGGGCGCACCTGGGGGGGTAGGCGCGCCCTCCTACCTCGTGGCTTCCTCTTTGATTTCTTGACATAGGGTCCAAGTCCTCTGGATCATGTTCGTTCCGAAAATCACGTTCCCAAAGGTTTCATTCCGTTTGGACTCCATTTGATATTCTTTTTCTGCAAAACTCTGAAATAGGCAAAAAAATAGCAATTCTGGGCTGGGCCTCCGGTTAATAGGTTAGTCCCAAAAATAATATAAAAGTGAATAATAAAGCCCAATAATGTCCAAAATATAAGATAATATTGCAGGGAGCAATCAAAAATTATAGATACGTTGGAGATGTATCAATGAAGAACATGTTCATGTGCAAAACTACCACATAGCATGTTTGAATTTAATCACACAAAAATGACAAAACAGCAATGTAATGTAAAAATGACATGTGTGCAAACTTGGTCAAATGCAGAAACTAAAGCCACCAGTGGATTCATTGGATTTTTTTACCCCAAAAACATATATAATATGTTGGGGTCACTTTAGAAAAATCAACACAAATGCTTAGAAAGAGTTACTGCCTAAAATGGAAAAGACATAAATGGTAATTTCCTTATTTGGAACGTCCAGAATTGGACTTGCCTGAATCGGAATAAGGCATCTTTCTAGAAATGGAAAGCGCTGGATTAATAGAAATAAAAAGAAATAAGAGGAGGGGGTGAGGATGACATGTGGGGTCACCCTGTCATACTCACACTTATGCAAAAGAAATTGGGGAGGTTTAAACCGCGCCCGCGGGGATCAAACCCGGTTCTCCCCGGTGCGGGCATGCGTGGTCAACCGCTGGGCTATGACGAGGAGGATGACAGGAGGGGGGCTCGGTTCATTACGATATGGCCCAGGGCCGAGCTCCTCTGATCAGACAAAGAAGACGACGACGGTGCTGGTAGGCAACTACGGCGATCACTGGAGCAATGCTGCACTAGCGGGGGCGCGGAGCGGCTATGCGAGCGCGGGAGCGAGCTGGGGTGTGTGTGTGTGTGTGCGGCAGCTCGAGCACGAGCTCAAGCCTGTCTCGGGTTTGGCACGACACGGCGAGTGAGCGAGCGGTGCGAGCAGGCAGGGTGCGCGCGCGGGTGTAGATGAGTGCGGGGCTACGGCGAGCGAGCGTGCGAGAGAGGATCCTGAGCGGGAGCGAAGCGCGAGCAACGACGGCGACTACGACATCTACACGGAATTCAGAGCTCGCTGGAGCGACAAGAGCACGACGCATACATGATCGGAGCGGCGACTACGGAAGGCTATCGGTGAGAGGGGGATGGCGGAGGTGAATCTCGGCTCACCTAGCATCCACAGGACGTGTAGATGTGGCCAGGGCGTCGACGGAGGGACGACGGTGAGCTGAAGAACGGGGCGACGAGCTCTGTCTCGAGAAGCAGAGAAGAAGAAGACAATGAGGAGGTAGCCGAACTTGGCATCTCCTGCCTTGGATCGCAGCAGGAAGAAGACGAAGACGGTCACCCGGAGCGCCTGGAGGAAGGCGGGGCGCTGCTGGCGGATCCTACATCGGCGACGAGCTCTTGCGCGTTTCGGCCATGGTGCGGGTGACGGCTATGGGGGCGCGGCGAGGACATACTTTTGGCAACGGCGAGAGAGGGGAAAGGGAAACCCTAGGAGGGCACGGGTGCTGCTTATAAAGGGGCACGAGCGTCGCTGGCCTCGACGTCTGTGAGGTCACGGCGTGACGGCGCGAGCTCCCTGGCTTTGAAGCGAGTGAGACGGAGGGGAACAGAGCAGGTGCCCGTGAGGGGAATGGTTCGCTGGCAGGCGGGCCTGGTGAGAGAGAGAGAGGGAAAGAGCTGGCGTTGGCAGGCTGTGGGCGAGGGAAAAAATTGGGTCGAGCTCGTGGCCGAGGCCCACGTGACTGCTGCTGCTGTTGGGCTGCGCTGCTGCTCTCTTCTCTTCTCTTCTCTTTTCTTTTAAACATTTTCTTCAAACAAAAAAGTAAGAAAAGGCCAGAGAGCTAGGCAATGAAGTAGCATGAGATAGAAATATAACAGAGACCCTGGAATTATGTAGTATTTGAACAAATTGCTCTGGACATTTTTAGAGGTAGAAAAATAAAACAAGTTTGAATTATAATCAAACTTGGACCTTTTTTAACCTAACCAAAACAACTCCAAATGTAATGAAATTTGGCAAGAGAGGTTTAGGACATGGTGCAATATTTATTGGGGGAATTTGAACATTAATGGAGTAGGGCAATATGGTACTTGCAATTAAGGGAAGAAGTAGAAGGAAGGAGATGTGATGGTGCATGGGTCACACATAGAACATGCCACAAAGAACATGCATGAATATCATGGAAATGCAAGTGACATAAGCGGAATACAAAATTGATATGCTCATGATGCAACATATTTGGCCAAAAATGGATATGACAAGAATAGCAAGGCAAAGCAAAAAACCAAGGAAAACCCAAAATGGAAGCAATCAAGGGGGAAACCACTTGGAATTGGTCATGACAAGGTTGGATACATTGCCAAAATATGGAAGTTTTACATATGGGGTGTTACACACATATGTACCGTTGTAACCATGGTCCTGCTACCTGCTCTAGTGGCCATTTGCTTCCTACGTGACATAGGATCCATGGGCCTTCTACGGGTCGTAGGATTCATGGGCCTTCTACGATCTTATGAATAACTGGCCAAGCATGGGTCGTACCATTCGTGGACCAATAACAGACCGTAATATGGGTCATACCATTCGTGGACCAATAACGGGCCGCAATATGGGCCGTAAATGGGCTAAAATTGGAAACGTCCATTTTATGCGCCCGACGATAACATGTCGGTTGTATCACATGCTTCATCCTATCGACAGGCATAACAGACCGTTAATGGGCTAGAATACATGACCACATGAAAATGAACCAATGGCTTAACGGGCCACAAATGGGCCGACTGTAACCACGGGCTGAGTTTGGCTCATTAGCGGAACATGCGAGTAAAGTAATGGAGGGCCGGAAAATGATCCCAAGAATAAATGAGCCCTTAGAAGGCCGAAACATCACACGGGCTGGAAATGACCCAACTGAATAATGGGCCATTAATGGGTCTAATGTGATTTACTATTCATCATGGGCCAGATTCACCCCGAACCATTAAAGGACCAAGAGTTACAAAAGGCCTCGTATGGGCCAAAAGACATCATGGGACATTCACGGACCGGAAGTTACAATGGGCTGTGTAAGTGGATCGAGTGCCACCCATAGTTGGTTTTGGAGTATTGACGACAAACTTGGTTGAGGGACTAATGTGTTTGGGAGAATTGCAGGATAACAGAGGTAGAAATCCCTCACTGGTTGGGTTTACCTACCAGAGACAACCCCTAAAAATGTATGAAGACATTGAAGACAACGGTGGTTCGTGAAGACATTCACGATGAATATAATGAATTGTGAAGACATACACTTGAAGACTATGGAGTGCGAAGACATAGTTTCTTTCGTAGTTTCCTTTTCTTCTTTATTGAGTCATAGGAACCACCGCACTGTTAAGTGGGGTCCAAGTGAACTAAGTCATATGACTGAAGTGATGCTCAACCGAACTCCTATATCTTCGAGCGAAGACAATGAGAGCAAATCTTATCCAGAGTTGGATGAGTCAGCTTTGCTTGTAACCCAAGCCAAGCTGTTGCGTGTGTTTGAAACCCGACCGTTGGACACGTGTCGCTTCCTTAGTGACCCAGGGTCATTTCGGGCATATCATGTCGGGTTGCCTCCTGGCTATAAATAGCCCACCCCTTATTACACCATAATTTGGTGGCTGCTTAAAGTTAGTGCACGACTATTGTCGTTTGAGAGCAAGCCACCTCCAAAACCTTTAAGAGAGAGATCCTTGCAAGGACAAAGCCTAGAACACCCACAACCAAAGAGTGGTAGGCATCATTGAAGTCTTTCTGTTCGTGTGACCTAAAGACTTATTACACTTGAGGACTGTGCATCCTCCAGCCGGTTAGGCGTCACGTTCTGAGCATCCAAGAGTCATTGTGGATTGCTGGTGAACGAAGTATGTGAAGGTTTGGAAGTCTACCTTGAAGACTTACCAGAGTGATTGGGCGAGGACTGGGTGTCCTTAGCTCACGGGGAATAAGGTGAAGACATAGTCTTCTAAGTTCAATCTCAGCCTCCCTAACCAGACGTATAGTTGTCACAGCAACTGGATATGGTCTATAAAATCCCTATCTTCAGCAAGCAACTAGTTCTATCCCCTACTTCCTTCTACAATTTAGTTTGTCTTTGTGAAGTCATTGCTTGCTTGCGTAATCTGTTTGACTTCATTGTGTGAAGACAATTACCTGTTTGGCTTCATAGTGTCTTCCATTCTGATCCATACTACTTAGCTGCTGTTAGTCCTCGTACTTTCACTATACTACTTACTTGACTATGGCTTGTCTAGTGTAGTTCATATTCCTCTGCATATCATATAGGCTCAGTTCAACAGTTTGTCTTCAAAGACCTTGTGTTTTGAAGACTTCCATAAAAATCGCCTATTCACCCAAAGACTTCCTGAAGAGCAAAGGCTTCAAACCTGGTTCTCTAGATCCCACTCTCTTCACAAAGACATATGATGGTGAACTGTTTGTATGCCAAATCTATGTGGATGACATTATCTTCGGCTGCACTGATAAGAGATACAGTTATAAGTTTGGGCATATGGTGCAAGAGCAATATCAGATGTCCATGATGGGAGAGCTGAAATTCTTCCTTGGTCTTCAAATCTGTCAGCAAAGAAATGGCATCTTCATATCACAAGAGAAATACCTCAAAGACTGCCTGAAGAAGTTTGGAATGCAAGACTGCATAGGGTACACGACGCCAATGCCAACCAAAGGCCAATAGGGCCCTGACGACAATGGTAAAAGAGTTCGATCAAAAGGTATACCGCTCCATGATTGGTTCTTTATTGTACTTATGTGCATCTAGGCCTCATATAATGCTTAGCGTTTGCATATGTGCCCGATTCCAAGCGGCACCAAAGGAATCGCATCACCTCGCTGTGAAGCGAATTCTTAGATATTTGGCTCACACCACAACACTAGGATTATGTTATCCAAAAGGGCTCAGTGTTTGATCTAGTTGGATTCTCAGATGATTATGCTGGTGACAAGGTTGATCGCAAGTCCACATCAGGCACATGTCACTTTCTCGCATGATCTCTTGTCTGTTGGTCTTCAAAGAAGCAGAACTGTGTATCACTCTCCACTGCTGAATCTGAATACATTGTTGCTGGATCTTGCTGCGCTCAGCTTCTCTGGATGAAGCAAACTCTCAAGGATTATGGTATCAACATGAAGCATGTGTCACTCTACCGCGACAATGAAAGCGCCATCAAGATTGCTCACAATCCAGTTCAGCACTCAAAGACAATGCACATTTAGATCCGTCATCATTTTCTCAGGGACCATGTGTTGAAGAAGACATTAATATCATTCACGTCAACACTGAAGAGCAATTGGCAGATATCTTCATGAAGCCCTTGGATGCGAAAAGGTTTTGCAAGCTGCGGTGTGAACTAAATATCTTAGAATCCTCGAATGTCCTGTGAATGGACACACATCCTAACGCTTATGCATGTTGATGACTTAGATGTGCAACACACGAATGTCCTGCGATGAAGATCTTGTTGATGATGCTCTGGAGATGCTCATCAAGAGCAAGCAGGAGGCTGAAATTGTAATGCCCCGAGCCCGCCGCCCCAAGACCGGAGCTTCAGTTGCCTTCCAGGGTTTCCGGGTTTCATCGCGTGTTTTGTTTGGTTCCTTGCTGTCATCTTTGGTTCTTGTGCATTGCATCATGTCATCATGCAACCCGTTTTAAAACTCTCTAAATAAATTGCATAGATCGTTGATCTATTTAAATCGAGGGATATTCACAATGGTGATTTCTCTTTATAACATATCCTCCCAATATTTAGGGAGCTATATTAAATATTCCATTTTCGGAATCACCCATAACACACGTGCAAAACATTTTCCATGTCTATTCCTCTTCGAGTTTGACCTCCAAACCTTGTCAATATTTCTCTCTATTTTATCAAGGCTTCCTCTAAAAATCCCCTTCCCATTTTATTTAAATTCCTCACATTTTTGTGAATCCGAGGAAATTATCTGTGTGTCCAACTTCTTCCCCTAACCTCCCTTTCTTTTCTTTCTTATCTCTGTTTTTCTTTTATTTTTCTTTAGAGTGAGAGAGAGAAGCCCAGCTAGGCCTCCTAGCCCACAGCGTCGTCCCACCTCATCAGGCCCAGCCGTGCCCCGCTACTAACCCTAGCCGCACCCAGCGCCCGATCCCCAACTCCCATCGATCCCCACCATCCCTCCTAACCCTAGCCGCCAGAGAGCCCGATCCCCATCTCTCGATCCCTCCCTCTCGTTCCCCACTCCGCCGCCAGCCACTCGTCCCGATCGGGATCGTCCTCGATCCTCTGCCTCCTCCCTCCTAGCGCCGCCTCCACCATGAGATCCTCGCGCCCGAGCGCCTCCACCGCGAGCTCGCCTGCCTGCACTGTCAAGGCGCCGCCGGCCTACTTGGTTCGCCCGCGCCCTGCTGCCGTTGCTCTTCTCGCGCGCTGCCGTCCCTCTGCTGCCTCGCCGGACCTCCGTCCTCCGCCTTCTCCCTCCCCGCAGATCCTCCTGCTGCTTCGTCCCCGCGCCACCCGGTTACCCCGCCGCCGCTCTGGCCACCACACTCCTGACCTCCTCCATGCCCTACAACCTTCTCCTCGAGCACCGGCCGCCCCCGCGCCCAACCTTCTCCTCGTGCGCCACCCCGTCGGCCCCGTTTCGCCTCGCCCCGTCCGGAACCGGTGGTCCTCGCCACGGATCCGCCGTCCCCGCCGCCGGATCACGCTTCTCCGCCGTTCCCGGCCTTCCCTGCAGGCCGCCGCCACTCCCCTTCAAGTCCCGCATCGCCAGGAGGTCGTCCTCGCCGCCCCTGCCTCTCTGCTTCGAGCAAGCAAGGCCCGAGCGTCTCTGCTGCCCGTCCAGGAGCTCCTCACCCGAAGCCTTGCCGCTGCATGCGCCCGTCCACCTTGCAGCTGCCGGAGCAGGACCTCCTCGTCGTGGCTCTGCCTCCACAACCACCGAACCAGGAACGCCAAGGCCATCTTCGAGATTTTCGCCAAGTACCGAGACGTCAGGACCCGTCAAGTTTATCTACGAGCCGTGTACCACTACAGCCGGTGTATTTTTCGTCAAGGCCGACTACGACACAAACGACTACTCAGTGTCTTCGAAGAACATGGAAATGCCGAGTTCCTCTCCGAACGTGTACGACTACGTATCCGTGGGCGTCAAGTTCCTCTACGAAAACGAGTTCCACTACCGTCGACCCCGAAGCCCTCGGATTCGTCAAGTCTGAAGATGCAAGTCCCACTCCGAACCATGTACGACGACCGTCGCCGGAGACCCGTGTAACGTGAAAGTGAACGACTACCGTCGCGAGTACCTCTACCGTCGTCGTGTACAAATACTTCCACTACCGTCGCGGAACAACTACTTCCACTACTTCCTTCGACGAACTTGAACCGTCCCGAATGCACGCTTCAAAGGTATACCGCGGGAACGACCGCCGTGGATCGAATGCATGTGTTGTATGAGATGTACCGTTTGCACCGTGTCCGGATTGTCACTCGTTTCCATGCCTCTAACACGTGGGAACCCGGTAGTCGGGAGCACCCCACCATCTCTAGCATGTTCCGCACATCCGCACATCTCCTTTTGCACCGGTATCTCCCTGAGCTACCGGAACCGATATGTTGCCGTGGCACCATTTTCGGATTCGTTGCCGTGGCACACTTTCTTTCCGCCACGATGACAAATGCTTCTTAATGCTCTTGTCAACATTTTCATAAAACTGCTTAAAACTTGCATTTGTCATCCGCATCATGATAACAACATTTAAAATGCTTAGAATTGTTGTTTGCATTTATTTTGCTAAATGCCATGTTAAAATGATTTATTTCATAACTAAATAACCGTAACTCGGAATTTAATAAACTTTATATGTAAATGGGGTAGAAAACTGCCTAGTTTAACTTGGTGTACTTGCTTTGCATGTTTAACAACAATAAAATATGGTTTAGGGCAGAACAGTACCAAATTCGAAATATGCATATGAGGATTTTCCGGAATATGTTGTTTGTTGTTCCGGCCTCATTTAAACTTGCCTAGATAGGTAGTATTCATTTGCTTCACCCCTTGCCATGTTAATCAACATTTAATATTGTTGGGTACATAAACGAGATTGAACTAAATAACTTGTCGTGGTGTTTCGTCAATATGCAACTCGTTGCTTATTGAGCTCCACTTAATTTGTAGTATTGTTTGTGCACTTTGCCATGCCATGCTTCATTAAACCGGACATGCATCATACTTGTTTGTGCATCATGCCATGTTTATGATTGTGTGTTTACCATGTTGTTTGTTTCTTTCCGGGTTGTTTCTCTCGTTAGCTTCGGTTTCGTTCCGGAGTTGTGAGGATTCGTTCGACTCCGTCCGTTTGTCTTCTTCATGGACTCGTTCTTCTTCCTTGCGGGATCTCAGGCAAGATGACCGTACCCTCGAAATCACTTCTATCTTTGCTTGATAGATTGCTCGCTCTTTTGCTATGCCTATGCTGCGATACCTACCACTTGCTTATCATGCCTCCCATATTGTCAAACCAAGCCTCTAACCCACCTTGTCCTAGCAAACCGTTGTTTTGGCTATGTTACCGCTTTGCTCAGCCCCTCTTATAGCGTTGTTAGTTGTAGGTGAAGATGAAGTTTGTTCCTTGTTGGAACATGGAGATGTTGTTCCTTCCTTGGAACATGTTTACTTGTTGGGATATCACAATATATCTTAATTAATTA
Source organism: Aegilops umbellulata (assembly GCA_032464435.1). Taxonomy (NCBI): domain Eukaryota; kingdom Viridiplantae; phylum Streptophyta; class Magnoliopsida; order Poales; family Poaceae; genus Aegilops; species Aegilops umbellulata. The sequence goes on from CP136059.1 coordinate 33,624,670, forward strand.
ATGCATCTATATATTTGATAAAGGGTGGAAGGCTCGGCCTTATGCCTGGTGTTTTATTCCACTCTTGCCGCCCTAGTTTCCGTCATATCGGTGTTATGTTCCCGGATTTTGCGTCCCTAACGCGGTCGGGTGATTTATGGGACCCCCTTGACAGTTCGCTTTGAATAAGACTTTTCCAGCAAGGCCCAACATTGGTTTTACCATTTGCCTACCACCTATACCTTTCCCTTGGGAGTAGCTAACCCGAGGGTCATCTTTATTCAGCCCCCCCCCCCGGGCCAATGCTTGTCTAAGTGTTGGTCCGAACTAGATCGCTTTGCAGCGCCCCCTCAAGGAAACTTGAGGTCTGGTTTTAGTTGTATGGACAGCTCATCCGGTGTTGCCCTGAGAACAAGATATGTGCAGCTCCTATCAGGATGTCGGCGCATCGGGCGGCTTTGCTGGACTTGTTTTATTACTGTCGAAATGTCTTGTAGCCGGGATTCCGAGACTGATCGGGTCTTCCCGGGGAGAAGGAATATCCTTCGTTGATCGCGAGAGCTTATCATGGGCTAAGTTGGAACACCCCTGCAGGGTTTGAACTTTCGAAAGCCGTGCCCGCGGTTATGTGGCAGATGGGAATTTGTTAATGTCCGGTTGTAGAAAACCCGAAGTTGATCTTAACTAAAATACACCAACCGCGTGTGTAACCGTGATGGTCTCTTCTCGGCGGGGACCGGGAAGTGAACACGGTTGTTGGAGTTATGTCTGACGTAAGTAGTTCAGGATCACTTCTTGATCATAGTTGTTCGACCGTGCTTTGCCTTCTTTTCTCGCTCTCATTTGCGTATGTTAGCCACCATATATGCTAGTCGCTGCTGCAGCTCCACCTCACTACCCTGTCCTACCTTTAAGCTTAAATAGTCTTGATCTCGCGGGTGTGAGATTGCTGAGTCCTCGTGACTCACCAGATACTTCCAAACCAGTTTGCAGGTGCCGATGAAACCGTGCAGGTGACGCACCCGAGCTCAAGGAGGAGCTCGATGAAGATCTTATCCTTTATGTTGTTTCGTTCTAGTCGATCAGTAGTGGAGCCCAGTTGGGGTCGATCGGGGACCTTTGTCGCTTTTGGGGTTTCTTCTTTTATTTTGGCTCCGTAGTCGGGCCCTGTTTGTATCTGTATGATGTAATGTTTTATTCATGTACTTGTGTGAAGTGGCAATTGTAAACCAACTATGTATCTCTTTCCCTTATGTATTACATGGGTTGTGTGAAGATTACCTCACTTGCGACATTGCTTTCAATGCGGTTATGCCTCTAAGTCGTGCTTCGACACGTGGGAGGTATAGCCGCATCGAGGGCGTTACAAGTTGGTAATCAGAGCCTTCCCCGACCTTAGGAGCCCCCACTGATTGATCGTTTTTAGTGGCCGAGTTATGTCTAGAAAAATGTTTTGAGTCATTTAGGAATTATATATCGGAGAGTTTAGGAATTCTTTTTACTTCCCAGTCTCCTCATCGCTCTGGTAAGGCATCCTGACGTAGAGTTTTGACTCTTCTCTTCTCAAATTTCACTAAAAAAAATTTAGGATCACGTGGGTATCTTAGAGTCGTTTCGATGGTTTTATGATGACAACATTGTCTTGGTTGCCTCCCGTCAGCAGGGGTTTTAGTGGAGGTGTCCCGGGGAGTTGAGCTCCGAGGTGTTGTCGTCATAATTTTATCGTTGCAGTTCTGGAATACCTGAGTTTAGTACGCCGACATCGAAAATCTCTTTTGTACAGTTGTTGGTGAGATAACCCTGATAGCCCAGTACTGAGGCGAGTGCGGGAGTATTGCCATAACTCGTATAATGGATGCTTTTCGAAGGTTGAGGTAGACGATTTCCGAAGGTTTCTTGGTTATGTGTTGAAGGATGGATACAGCTGGATCTAGGTATTGTTAGTTTGGGTGATATATTTTGTGTCCCCTGTATCCCCAACACCTGATTGCATAACCAGAAAGTTTCGGGAGTTTATAAGTGGGAATTCAAGTATCTCGTAGGATATCTTTCCAACAGACACATGATACGATATGGGATCTATCATATGTTTGTTTCTGGCTTATTCTGCAAGCCAATCCTTGTTTTGTTTTATTTGTGGTATTCGAGTTGTTTCAATGTCAAGTGTTGTTTCCATACCTTTTCCAAGCGGTGTTCTCATATTCCTATGTGGATACTAATCCTTCTTGATCATCAAGATTATCATGCCAATTCTTTTCCAACCGGTGTGTCCCTCTTCAAGTGGATCTGATCACTTCAACATTCGCAAGATCAATTATCAGTTCTTCCAACGGGGTTTGCTTCATCCGTTCCAACTTGTCTTTGTTTTCCCACCCTCCCACCCTTATTTCTTCAAGGACGCAGATTTCTTAATCATGTATCCTTATTGATGGAAGTTTCTTCATTCTTTCCTTCAATGTTCTTATCCGGTGATTATCATGAAGATGGTCAGGAGTTTCAAGTTTATCATTCGTCATTCTTTTCTTCTCCGGTGGATTCAATTCAAGCTTTGTCGATCATATCTTTTCCTCGTTTCTAATATTTTTCTCGTACCGGTGCACCTCTTAATCATCCACTTCTCGCTATTCATTTGTTTCGAAGTGCCGAAGATATCTGAGTAGATTCGTGTTTCTATTCTTAATCCACTCTAGCTATTTCGAAGTCTTACTTTATTCAAGCCATTTAATTCAACCGGTGCAATCTCTCTTTTCAAGCAATCATTCAACGGTAGTTCTTTTGAGTGGGCCCTAACCCACAGGTCTTTTCCCAGGATCTTACCTGACTCTTCTAATTTTTCCGGAGCTATTCCCAAATTCTTCTCGAAGTTTGACGTAAGAATGAATTTTCATCAGTCATATGTCTTTCTCCAAGATCTTTCAAATTCTTTTAATCGTTGGTTCAACCTTTCCAATGTTCATCCCGGAGTATCTCAACAATTCTTGGTGGTTCTCATCGTCATTCTCAACATTTGAAGACCGAAGAAGAGTTTCTCTTAAATCTTGCTCCATTCCCTTCAAGATTCATTGTTCTAACTTGTTGCCATCCTCTCATAATTGTTTTTCGATTGTGAGAATAAGTTTTCACCCATCCGGAGCATTTCAGGAGTCTTTTCTGTTTGATTCTCCGTAGGCCATCATTTCAGAAGAATTATTCATTCTCAGCTTCGGCTCTCGTTCTCCAAATGATACCGGTGCATCATTCAAGTATTCTCTAATCAGCTCGGGATCTCTGCGTTCATTTATATCTGAATTCCCTCAAGTATCTTCCTTCATTTTCTAATTCTTCCCGGTGTTTCTTTATCTTTTCCCTTGTTCATTTTCAATTCTTACGGTGGTTCGTTTAAGATTCTTCTTCCTTTTGTTATCATATAGATTCATTCGTTTTTTTATCCTACCGGTGGTTCGTTGAAGACCTTCCCAAATTTGCGCCATATCTATCTTGATCCTTTCTACGAGAATAAGTAGTATGCCAAATCCGTTGCTTGTCATCAATTTAATTGGTGAAGGATGAGCATAATGTAATTCTTATTCCTGTTTCATCGAGTAAATTCTATCCCTTATTCCGGAGGTTCGTCAAAATTCTTGATTTCAATTGTTTCACCTTATCTTCCTCGGAGTTACAAGCTCTCGCAATTATATCACCACGGAGATCCATCTAATCATTGCAAGGTTTCACCTTGTGTTTTCAACTTCTCTTTCTTTTATCATCCTTTTCTTACCGGAGTTCTTCATGGAGGCTCTACATGGTAGTTCGTCAAGGATTCTTTTCATTCTTCGATTGTCCTCAAGTTTTCTCTCGGAGTTAAGATCCGTCAAGCTTTACTCTAAAATAAACATGGTGTTCAACACTTGTTTGTTTGGAGGAGTTCAAGCATTTCTTCATCTTGCATTCTGTCGGGGATATACACCGCGGTGTAAACCGGCCGGAAGTTAACCCGGCCGGACTTGGCGGTTTATTTGAGGTCCCGCTGGCACTTGGCGATATTCATCTGGTGACCCGCCCAGACCTGGCGGTTTACCAGCAACCCGTCGGGACGTTGTAACTCACTGGTAACCCGACGGACGGGTCAGAGGAGCGACAAGACCCGGTGGCCCGTCTGGCGGTTCATGAAGGCCGGTTCAACTATTGTGGGTCAGTTTAAGAGGAAAGGAATATTTGCCTTACAAGGAGTTAAGACCAGGACTTGTATCCGGTTTGTATTAAGAGATAGACTAGTCCTAATCCTAATAGGACTCCACATGTAAACCGCCCCGTCAACATATATAAGGAGGGGCAGGGCTCCCCAAAGAGGGACAACTTAGAAGAGACAAGCAATCAATAATCTCTAGGGCTAGACACAAAGAGCCGGTTTACGGCGTCTCCCTCGGGATGATAATGAGACCTAGCCTCAAACAGCATGTAGGGTTATTACCGGATGATGTTTCCCGGGGCCCGAAGCTGTCTAAATCCTTGTCTTGCGTGTTGATCCGCCCTGCGTCTCTCGTCCCACTCAACCCCTCTCAAGCTACCACATAGATGTGTTGGCCTCGCGACTAAGTCCTGACACTAAGGACATCTGCCGTGACAAATCCACGACAGTTGGCGCCCACCGTGGGGCCTGCGCACGGTGGTGTTGAATTCTTGGAGGGATCTGTCCTAGGGTTTCGAGAAGTTCGCGATTTGCCGGATAGAGAAGAGCTGGTGCAGAAGGATCTAAATCAACTCTGAGTTTATCAGTGAAGATTGAAAGAGTTTTTTGCAGCCGCGTAAAGCAGATGAGAGTCAAAAGGAAAATTCAGGATCGACCGGCCAAACGCGTCTGCCCAACAAAATCTGTTGAACCCTAGAAAATAGGGTCACGTCTGTGTGCGCAGCCACCGTTCTACGATCTGTCAAGTCACAAGCGTCGCCGAGACCGACTGGAGTTCAAGGCAATCGAAACCGTTTCCTTCACGTGCTGCCTAATTACGCGGTCGGGTCAAACTCTTGAAAATTAAGGCTGTTCGGCGAAGTTGCTGGGACCCCTCGCTTCAAGTTCGGAGATGATTCACCGATGCACTGTGCAATGAATAGCCAACGGACATCTACTAGTACTCTTACAAAGTGCCAAATTCATCTAGGTAGTAGGCACATGGACCAAAGCCAATGGATCTTCACCTCCTCACGTGAAGACTAGTAGTACTCCTCATCAGGATTAAATAAGGAGAAGCTTTGGGATTGTTCAACGATTGAAGATATAGCTGCTGCTTGGACACGTGCAGAAAAAGGAAAGCCAGGACCTGCCAATATTGCTCGACAGCGTAATTCTGGAATCCGCCGGAGTCGACCGATTCGCCTGCTTCTGCCGATGGGTCGCTTCGACCGGGTCCCATGACTGACACCTGCAGAAAACCGCTAGCTAAAGATCAGCTGTCGTCTGGACGAATCAGATGCTATTTATCTTATTTATTTATAAGCACATATTATTTCATCCGAACAAAATTACTTTGCCCTGCTGTATTTTATATGCAGGAGAATTATCCATTACAAAATGGTATTACGCCGCAGAGATAGAGGCGTGCCAACATCATTCGGCACAGGTGGCCGTCCTTACTCAACAGACTCCCGTGCTGACTTACAACGCCACGGACGACTCACCCGTCCGCCTTCATTGCCGGTTCTCGTATCCGCGCCGGCTTACAACGCGGAGGATAACTTGCTCGAACCGCACCGGCTTACAAACGCCGTGGCCGATTTATATGTCTGCTCCCGTGGCCGATTCACCCGTGAGTGATTTCAGTTTCACCTAGTGGCCATCAGCTTCATGGCGGGTTACTTCCGGCCTAAACACATCAGGTGATATCCATCTAAATTTATGTATTAAATACTTATTGTTTTTCGTCAAAGAAACAATTACTCTGTCCTGTCATATTTTTGCATAGGACAATTTTTATGCCATTCATGCACACGAGTATCGCGGTCCGGTTTACTCGACATGCCGGTTGACTCGCCCGTCCGCCCTGGCCACCGGTTCATGCAAAAAGGGATTATTATATCGCTGAGCTATTGGATAACCCGTGCCGGTTTATATCGCGATCCAGTCTGCATCAACTCGTCAAGACCATGCGAATTACCCAATAGCGCATGCACAGGCTGCCATCCCCCGCACTCCGGTCTACATCAACATACCGGGCCGCACCTGTCTGCACGAGCCATTTATTGAGTATGAACAAGTCACAGCTTGGGTAGCCCGGTTTTCTTTCAAATTGGAGGCAAATTATCATCAACCGCCATCTGCACTGGATGGATCAATGGGCAGGCGCACAAGTCGCCGCCGCTACAGTTTGGTTAACTTCAAATCACCAGTTGGAAGGAACCATTGGCCGAGTTGCTGACACGGTTCATACGGGATCATTTACAACCCGCCGCAGTCACCTCAACCTTCTGTGGATTCACATCGGGTTATCAACACCAATGATATACAAGTTATGCCGGTTTATATCACGCTCAAATATGAAGAGTCTCAAGCCAACTCCTTGAGTCACCTTTGAGACTCGGGGGCTACGATGACATGACTCAGCAATTCTTGCCAGTTTCAACTGGTTTAAGGACGCCAGGACGATGGAAGGAAAGATAGCCCGATCCCGAAGGCTACTGGTATATAGATGAAAATTTGAAGGCCGTCAGAAAATTTCCGGCTTAGAAAGTATATGACAGTTACAAAATCCCGGCTTAATGAAGAAGTTTTGGATCATCAGAAAGGATTCCGTTTTGAAATCTGGCTGAAGGAAGCCAGTCTCACTGAAGTTCTCAAATATCCGGTTTACAATCCGGTTCAAGGGAAATCTATTCTCCCACAAAGCTCTGAAGCGCTCAAATCCGGTTTAAGAATTTCCGGTTCAGAAAGGAATTAACCTCTTGCAAATTCGAGTTTAAAGACCGTTAGAAAATTTTCGACTGAAAATGAAGATTCCGGTTTACGATCCGGTTCAAGGGAAGGATGTCTCCCACAAAGCTTTGAAGCTCTTAACATCCGGTTCAAAATCCCGGTTCAAGAAGGATTTATCTCTTGCAAATAGTTAAAATATGCCAAAGAGGACCTGCTGCCATGATGCACGGTTCAAACATGGGTATCCAGCCTTATTGGCCTGACATATTATTGATCACTTGGGGCTTCCTGTTCAAACATAGGTCGTATTCGAACCAAAGAGAACATAGCCGTCCTTATAAGGTCACTTGGGGGCTCGGTCGTGTCCGAACTGATGCAATACCTCTTGGCCGGCGAAAGCCACCAGATCATTTGGGGACACGGTCACGTCTGAACCGGTCACGCCTCTTGGTTGGCCTACGGGCCTTAGAGTCATTTGGGGGCTTGGTCGAACCCGAACCATAGCAATGCCACTTGGCCGGCGTAACGCCACGCGTCATTTTGGGGTCCTGGCTGACTGGCACCATCGCTACGCCTTCGGGGGGCTTGGTTGCGTCTGACCATGGTAATTCCATCTGACCAAGCTCAGTAGAGCTCTTCTTTTGCAAAAAGTTGTTGCCATTGCTTTTGCTTTAATAGCCTTTCTTGAGAAGTTGCTATTTTATTTGCGTTTTTTAAACCGACAGTATTTTGTACCGGTTCAAACAGCTAAATTGGCGGAACACGGTCCATTTTTAGACCGGAGATTATCTGCCCGGTTTGATTTTCTGTTACCATCCTATTATGGAGTAAACCGGTGTTTATCAACCCGGCTCGGCTTTCAACTACAAGTTGTGAGTACATGATCAAGTTATAATCCGGAGATTATCAGCCCGGTCTGGTTTGACTACAAGTCACCAGTATTATATATGGTTAATCCGGTGTTTATCACAGCCCGGTACGGTTTTATTATAAACCGGCACAATATGGAAGGAGTTATCATTACTCAAGATTGGGGCTATCACTCTTACTACAAAAAGTTGGTAAACCAATGATGTGATTCAATGTCACAGGTATGATATATTTCATATTTTTAAGTGCAGCCTTGGTTATAAACCCAGGTTATATGTTGGGCATTATGACCCGTCCGGCGGTAAACCGCCAGGACACTTTAAAACTTGTTGTATGCAGAAACAGGTTGAATAAAGCATGATTATAAATTGTCCGGTGTTTATTAAACCGGACTGGCTTTAAGACGATAAGTTGCCAGTATATGATGAGAAATTATCCGGTGTTTATTAAACCGGCCTGGCTTTAAGACGATAAGTTGCCAATATATGAGGAGAAATTATCCGGTGTTTATTAAACCGGTATGGCTTTGGATTATAAGTCGCCAGTATATATTTGGATTGCGCCATTGGAATCTTGCGCTTATAAATTATTGGATTATATTATTCAAATAGCCAAACTTGGCTGAATTTTCATTATGATATTGGATGAATAAGGTTTTCATACCAGATTATATTATCTTGAATAGCCAACATGGCTGGATTTTTATTATTAATATTATGATTAAGGTGTTTTCAAAGTCGCTTTAGCGCAATGGTTATCATTTTCTACGATTGAAGGAATAGTCCCGAGTTGCTGCAGGCTTACAACCCGGCACTTGGGGGCTACATTATTCAAAGTTGAGATTACATCAAATATGCAAGTCTCATGTCGTTGCAAGCATGCACCATGACACTTGGGGGCTAATGCAAAGTCATTGTTTTGCTCACCTTATTGAAGACCCGACTCATCACATTATAATGAGCCGGCCCTTGGGGGCTACCAATTGCTCCTATCAACTATTCAAGGTACAAAGCTTTTTATCTATTATATTGAAGGGTCTAGTGCTCAGTTGGTAAAGCACAAGGCTCTTAACCTTGTGGACGTGGATTCAAGCCCCATGATGAGGGGTTACATCATATGATGTTATTTTCATTGAGGTATATATCAAAATCCCAGCTCAATATTATCTTACTGAGTTGGCCCTTGGGGGCTACACGTTGTTGTTCAAAGTTTACAAGATTATATTTACAAAGTCCCTGCTGATTATTACATAATGACCCGGCCCTTGGGGGCTACATTGGTTGAAGTTTTATGGGCATCAATCAATTACAAGTCCCAGGTTGCTGCAAGCATGACAACCCGGCACTTGGGGGCTAAAGGTATTATATTATTATCGAAGAAATATTTTCAAATTCTCTGTTGAAGCAAACTAGATTGACCCGGCGTCACCAATCATCATAAACCGGTGTTGGCAACAATCATGAACCGGTGTCTGCAACAATCATGACCCGGAATTATCAGTTTTTGTAACCCGACAGTTTATGGCAACGATAAACTGGCAAGTTCTGCATCTTCAAACCGGTTGAATATCAGATGAGTATTTCAAGACCAATATTTCTTAAACCGGTGCTTTGGAACCCGACTCAAGTGGACTATTCTTCATAATATTTTTCTGTGAGAAACCAATGTCAGCAAATTGAGTATGAAGCTGGTTATTGACCCGGATTTTCTAGAAGGAGGAAATGACAAGGACTTAAGGACGATCAGGTGCCGGTTTACAAAAATTCTTAACCCGGAGCACAACCTGTCAAATTTGTTCTGGTGTTTATTTGCAGCATAAGTTTACCATGGATAAATCCAAGCTAAACTTGGGGGATAATGTCGGGGATATACCCCGCGGTGTAAACCAGCCGGAAGTTAACCCAGCCGGACTTGGCGGTTTATTTGAGGTCCCGCTGGCACTTGACGATATTCATCTGGTGACCCGCCCAGACCTGGCGGTTTACCAGCAACCCGTCGGGACGTTGTAACTCACTGGTAACCCGACGGACGGGTCAGAGGAGCGACAAGACCCGGTGGCCCGTCTGGCGGTTCATGAAGGCCGGTTCAACTATTGTGGGTCGGTTTAAGAGGAAAGGAATATTTGCCTTACAAGGAGTTAAGACCAGGACTTGTATCCGGTTTGTATTAAGAGATAGACTAGTCCTAATCCTAATAGGACTCCACATGTAAACCGCCCCTTCAACATATATAAGGAGGGGCAGGGCTCCCCAAAGAGGGACAAGTTAGAAGAGACAAGCAATCAATAATCTCTAGGGCTAGACACAAAGAGCCGGTTTACGGCGTCTCCCTCGGGATGATAATGAGACCTAGCCTCAAACAGCATGTAGGGTTATTACCGAATGATGTTTCTCGGGGCCCGAAGCTGTCTAAATCCTTGTCTTGCGTGTTGATCCGCCCTGCGTCTCTCGTCCCACTCAACCCCGCTCAAGCTACCACATAGATGCGTTGGCCTCGCGACTAAGCCCTGACACTAAGGACATCTACCGTGACAAATCCACGACACATTCCGAAGTGCAATTCTTTCTATCTTATCTTTTGAGGTGGTATTATGTCATTCTTGATAATTTGAGGTCATGTCTTATGATTCACACGTTGTTAAGAATGAGATATTGAAATCCACCATTTTCTCTTCGTTCAAGAGATCTTTTCAACCAATCTATCTTTTCATTGGAGTTATCTTGGGATATATGTCACCTAAAGCCTTCCATTGGGAATGTTGCTATTTATGGTGCTTATAAATAACCCAAGTTCTTCATTTGTCCTCCCGGTGAAATAAGTTTCTTGTCTCCTTGTTGATATCAATCCAATCTTTTGTTTCCGGTTAGTGGCAGAAGCTCACCTCATAACGTTGAGAGTTTTCCTTAAGCCCACCACAAGCTTGTTCGTTTCGTTGTTGGTTTTCCAACAACTCCGTTCTAACCTTCTTGTTAAGGAGGCTCTTTCAAATTCAATTGTGATAGAAGTTGTTGTTCTCTTCTCTATTCTCTTGATTCCACTCTTTCAATTGTCCCGAAGGCATTGTGATATTGCTCTCTTCGAACCATCTTCTTGTTTTTTCAAGATCATCTTTTTCTTGCTTATCCATTTAACCGAAGTGTTGTCTCATCTCTTCAATATCTTTCTTCTCATCAAGTTTTCTTCTCTTTTCAACCTTCAAGCTCTCGTAATACTCCTTGTTCCTCTTTTCTACCGGATTGTTTGCAATCTCGCTCATCTCTGTTGTACTCTTTCTCTTAAATTGTTCAACCTCTCAAGGTTCGTGGTTTCACTCTTTTGTCAAAGAAGCAACATTAGTTTTACCACTTCTCTTTCTTTTTTCCCCTCCGGTGCCATTCTAGATCTCGGGACGAGATCCTCTCGTAGTGGTGGAGTGTTGTAATGCCCCGAGCCCGCCGCCCCACGACCGGAGCTTCAGTTGCCTTCCAGGGTTTCCGGGTTTCGTCGCGTGTTTTGTTTGGTTCCTTGCTGTCATCTTTGGTTCTTGTGCATTGCATCATGTCATCATGCAACCCGTTTTAAAACTCTCTAAATAAATTGCATAGATCGTTGATCTATTTAAATCGAGGGATATTCACAATGGTGATTTCTCTTTAGAACATATCCTCCCAATATTTAGGGAGCTATATTAAATATTCCATTTTCGGAATCACCCATAACACTCGTGCAAAACATTTTCCATGTCTATTCCTCTTCGAGTTTGACCTCCAAACCTTGTCAACATTTCTCTCTATTTTATCAAGGCTTCCTCTAAAAATCCCCTTCCCATTTTATTTAAATTCCTCACATTTTTGTGAATCCGAGTAAATTATCTCTGTGTCCAACTTCTTCCCCTAACCTCCCTTTCTTTTCTTTCTTATCTCTATTTTTCTTTTATTTTTCTTTAGAGTGAGAGAGAGAATCCCAGCTAGGCCTCCTAGCCCACAGCGCCGTCCCACCTCATCAAGCCCAGCCGCTCCCCGCTACTAACCCTAGCCGCACCCAGCGCCCGATCCCCAACTCCCATCGATCCCCACCATCCCTCCTAACCCTAGCCGCCAGAGAGCCCGATCCCCATCTCTCGATCCCTCCCTCTCGTTCCCCACTCCGCCGCCAGCCACTCGTCCCGATCGGGATCGTCCTCGATCCTCTGCCTCCTCCCTCCTAGCGCCGCCTCCACCGTGAGAGCCCCGCGCCCGAGCGCCTCCACCGCGAGCTCGCCTGCCTGCACGGCCAAGGCGCCGCCGGCCTCCTTGGTTCGCCCGCTCCCTGCTGCCGTTGCTCTTCTCGCGCGCTGCCGTCCCTCTGCTGCCTCGCCGGACCTCCGTCCTCCGCCTTCTCCCTCCCCGCAGATCCTCCTGCTGCTTCGTCCCCGCGCCACCCGGTTACCCCGCCGCCGCTCTGGCCACCACACTCCTGACCTCCTCCATGCCCTACAACCTTCTCCTCGAGCACCGGCCGCCCCCGCGCCCAACCTTCTCCTCGTGCGCCACCCCGCCGGCCCCGTTTCGCCTCGCCCCGTCTGGAACCGGTGGTCCTCGCCACGGATCCGCCGTCCCCGCCGCCGGATCATGCTTCTCCGCCGTTCCCGGCCTTCCCTGCAGGCCGCCGCCGCTCCCCTTCAAGTCCCGCATCGCCAGGAGGTCGTCCTCACCGCCCCTGCCTCTCTGCTTCGAGCAAGCAAGGCCCGAGCGTCTCTGCTGCCCGTCCAGGAGCTCCTCACCCGAAGCCTTGCCGCTGCATGCGCCCGTCCACCTTGTAGCTGCCGGAGCAGGACCTCCTCGTCGTGGCTCTGCCTCCACAACCACCGAACCAGGAACGCCAAGGCCATCTTCGAGATTTTCGCCAAGTACCGGGACGTCCGGACCCGTCAAGTTCATCTACGAGCCGTGTACCACTACAGCCGGTGTATTTTTCGTCAAGGCCGACTACGACACAAACGACTACTCAGTGTCTTCGAAGAACATGGAAATGCCGAGTTCCTCTCCGAACGTGTACGACTACGTATCCGTGGGCGTCAAGTTCCTCTACGAAAACGAGTTCCACTACCGTCGACCCCGAAGCCCTCGGATTCGTCAAGTCCGAAGATGCAAGTCCCACTCCGAACCATGTACGACGACCGTCGCCGGAGACCCGTGTAACGTGAAAGTGAACGACTACCGTCGCGAGTACCTCTACCGTCGTCGTGTACAACTACTTCCACTACCGTCGCGGAACAACTACTTCCACTACTTCCTTCGACGAACTTGAACCGTCCCGAATGCACGCTTCAAAGGTATACCGCGGGAACGACCGCCGTGGATCGAATGCATGTGTTGTATGAGATGTACCGTTTGCACCGTGTCCGGATTGTCACTCGTTTCCATGCCTCTAACACGTGGGAACCCGGTAGTCGGGAGCACCCCACCATCTCTAGCATGTTCCGCACATCCGCACATCTCCTTTTGCACCGGTATCTCCCTGAGCTACCGGAACCGATATGTTGCCGTGGCACCATTTTCGGATTCGTTGCCGTGGCACACTTTCTTTCCGCCACGATGACAAATGCTTCTTAATGCTCTTGTCAACATTTTCATAAAACTGCTTAAAACTTGCATTTGTCATCCGCATCATGATAACAACATTTAAAATGCTTAGAATTGTTGTTTGCATTTATTTTGCTAAATGCCATGTTAAAATGATTTATTTCATAACTAAATAACCGTAACTCGGAATTTAATAAACTTTATATGTAAATGGGGTAGAAAACTGCCTAGTTTAACTTGGTGTACTTGCTTTGCATGTTTAACAACAATAAAATATGGTTTAGGGCAGAACAGTACCAAATTCGAAATATGCATATGAGGATTTTCCGGAATATGTTGTTTGTTGTTCCGGCCTCATTTAAACTTGCCTAGATAGGTAGTATTCATTTGCTTCACCCCTTGCCATGTTAATCAACATTTAATATTGTTGGGTACATAAACGAGATTGAACTAAATAACTTGTCGTGGTGTTTCGTCAATATGCAACTCGTTGCTTATTGAGCTCCACTTAATTTGTAGTATTGTTTGTGCACTTTGCCATGCCATGCTTCATTAAACCGGACATGCATCATACTTGTTTGTGCATCATGCCATGTTTATGATTGTGTGTTTACCATGTTGTTTGTTTCTTTCCGGGTTGTTTCTCTCGTTAGCTTCGGTTTCGTTCCGGAGTTGTGAGGATTCGTTCGACTCCGTCCGTTTGTCTTCTTCATGGACTCGTTCTTCTTCCTTGCGGGATCTCAGGCAAGATGACCGTACCCTCGAAATCACTTCTATCTTTGCTTGATAGATTGCTCGCTCTTTTGCTATGCCTATGCTGCGATACCTACCACTTGCTTATCATGCCTCCCATATTGTCAAACCAAGCCTCTAACCCACCTTGTCCTAGCAAACCGTTGTTTTGGCTATGTTACCGCTTTGCTCAGCCCCTCTTATAGCATTGTTAGTTGCAGGTGAAGATGAAGTTTGTTCCTTGTTGGAACATGGAGATGTTGTTCCTTGCTTGGAACATGTTTACTTGTTGGGATATCACAATATATCTTAATTAATTAATCCGTCTATATATTTGGTAAAGGGTGGAAGGCTCGGCCTTATGCCTGGTGTTTTGTTCCACTCTTGCCGCCCTAGTTTCCGTCATATCGGTGTTATGTTCCCGGATTTTGCGTCCCTAACGCGGTCGGGTGATTTATGGGACCCCCTTGACAGTTCGCTTTGAATAAGACTTTTCTAGCAAGGCCCAACATTGGTTTTACCATTTGCCTACCACCTATACCTTTCCCTTGGGAGTAGCTAACCCGAGGGTCATCTTTATTAAGCCCCCCCGGGCCAATGCTTGTCTAAGTGTTGGTCCGAACTAGAGCGCTTTGCAGCGCCCCCTCAAGGAAACTTGAGGTCTGGTTTTAGTTGTACGGACAGCTCATCCGGTGTTGCCCTGAGAACGAGATATGTGCAGCTCCTATCAGGATGTTGGCGCATCGGGCGGCTTTGCTGGACTTGTTTTATTACTGTCGAAATGTCTTGTAGCCGGGATTCCGAGACTGATCGGGTCTTCCCGGGAAGAAGGAATATCCTTCGTTGATCGCGAGAGCTTATCATGGGCTAAGTTGGGACACCCCTGCAGGGTTTGAACTTTCGAAAGCCGTGCCCGCGGTTATGTGGCAGATGGGAATTTGTTAATGTCCGGTTGTAGAAAACCCGAAGTTGATCTTAACTAAAATACACCAACCGCGTGTGTAACCGTGATGGTCTCTTCTCGGCGGGGACCGGGAAGTGAACACGGTTGTTGGAGTTATGTCTGACATAAGTAGTTCAGGATCACTTCTTGATCATAGTTGTTCGACCGTTCTTTGCCTTCTTTTCTCTCTCTCATTTGCGTATGTTAGCCACCATATATGCTAGTCGCTGCTGCAACTCCACCTCACTACCCTGTCCTACCTTTAAGCTTAAATAGTCTTGATCTCGCGGGTGTGAGATTGCTGAGTTCTCGTGACTCACCAGATACTTCCAAACCAGTTTGCAGGTGCCGATGAAACCGTGCAGGTGACACACCCGAGCTCAAGGAGGAGCTCGATGAAGATCTTATCCTTTATGTTGTTTCGTTCTAGTCGATCAGTAGTGGAGCCCAGTTGGGGTTGATCGGGGACATTTGTCGCTTTTGGGGTTCCTTCTTTTATTTTGGCTCCGTAGTCGGGCCCTGTTTGTATCTGTATGATGTAATGTTTTATTCATGTACTTGTGTGAAGTGGCGATTGTAAGCCAACTATGTATCTCTTTCCCTTATGTATTACATGGGTTGTGTGAGGATTACCTCACTTGTGACATTGCTTTCAATGCGGTTATGCCTCTAAGTCGTGCTTCGACACGTGGGAGGTATAGCCGCATCGAGGGCGTTACAGAAATCTTCAAAGATTTGCCTCTGTTTGATGCTGACATTCTCAACAACTTCATTGATGAATGGTTTGAGGATCCCACTCTCACCATTGATGATCTGCAGCTGCCCTTGACATAAGTGTCACGTTTCAAGGAGCCATAGCCAACGAGCTCACTATTGCTCAGAAAATAGTTGAGCTGAAGAACAAAAATGACTATGAGAAGGCCCAGTTCAAGAAGCATATGGCCAGGCTGAGTGTTGCTAATGTTCAAAATTTCAAGCAGATGATGATTGACCTCAAGGCTCAATTCAAGAAGAAGCGCGAGGAAGCCAAAGGCTCTCGCGAGCGCCTGAAGTACTGTGTAGAGAAATGCATTCAGGCTCACAATGAAGCTGTAAAGAGAAAGGCACTTGGGTGTCTAGATATCGACCCCAAGTTGGCTGCCAAGAAGAAGAAGAAGCCTGCTGAAGCCGAACCTGAAGCCTCAAGGCAGGAAAGACCAAGCATTATCTTCCCTGCCAGTATGACTGGCTCGAAGCCAAAGGTCCCTTCAGCCGCTTCAGAGCAGAAAAAGACTAGGTAAGCTGAGGCTAAAGCTAGGAAGAGGAAGCACCACGATACCTCTCATGTTGCTCCCTCCCAGAAGAAGATGAAGACAGAGTCTTCAAAGTCTTCACGAAGAGAGCATGCTGCCCCCCAAGAGCCATTGAATGTTGAACCCATTTCTGTTGCACTACCTGCCCCCTCCAATCGCAAGCGTCATCTCATTGTGCATGAATCTGCTTCCATAGAGGCTCCTGAGTCTGAAGAGATCCCAGCTGCCGACTCCACCACAGCTGAAGACATTGGTCATGATGGCCATGTTGAAGATGATGTAGTCCTTCCTCGGATCGAGCAAATACCAGTATCATCGCCTGCTCCCAAGAGCAGTGAAACTTATAGCATTGGCAGTCCCACGACTCCAATTACTCAAGATGAATTCTGGGAAGAGCAACACCCAACTCCCCTTTGCATGAAGTGATTCCCGCACTGGAGAAGACCACTCCTTCACCACACGCGACGCCTCCTTTCTGAAGGCTTCACAGAGGCCCTAGGCCCTAGGTCTCCATGTCCAGCATTCTTGAGGAGGATGTGCAAAACACCATCTCAGTAGCACGTCCAGTGTTCCCTGAAGCCATCCCCTTAGTGACTGCTCAAGAAACTGAAGCCAAAGAGGTCGAAGACATTCCGGCTGCATCAGCCGATGAAGAAGGAGAAGAAGAAGAACATGAAGTTATTCCCCCTACAAGTGATCCTGTTGTACAAGAAGAGGAAGTGATTGTGCCAGACCCTCCTGTTCATGATGCAAGTGAAGTTGAAGCCAATGTAGCTGCCACCACGATCACTACTGAAGCCAATGACGTTGTCATGGCTGAAGACAATGTGGAGCCTGAAGTCAATGCTGCCATTGAAGAAAATGCACAACCAACCACTTCTAATGTAGTTGTTCCTCCCCCCAGTGCCTCACACTATGGAACGTGCCTACAACCATGGTGAGCTTGTTACTATGCGGTGGCACATTCTGATTCCACCCACTGCTCCAGGTCCCCAATATGACTACCATGTGGAGCAAAGGCCTCAAACGCCGAAGCCCGAAGCCCAGGCCGCCAAGGCTTCCCAGTGCTGTAACTACTCAAGGCTCTTTCAGTGTGCTCGGCTTCAGAGAGCACAACACCTTCTTCGACTCTGCAAAGAATCCATACAAGAATCCCAAGATCTCCTCAGATAGGTTCTGGAGCTACCAGCAACGCAGCTACTGCTCTTGCAACTATACAATCAAGACATGATTTTTCCTCACAAGTGTCTTGACTGCGACGCCGTTGCTGGGCTACCATGCCTTGAAGAGGCTCTTGATTGCTTCCGAGAATTTGGGCTTCTCCCGTTTGTCACAGATAAGGAGCATTGGAATGAAGAGCTTCTCCTGCAGTTCTATGCTACTCTTCACATCAGAGACTACAACAGGGATCCGAAGACATGGATCCTTGAGTGGATGATAGGCGATGTCCATCATGAAGCCAAAGCTCGGGATATCATTGAGCTAACTTCCCTGCCCACTCCTGGTGATCTGTTGAACTAGGTTGTCAGCTATATGAAAATGAATTGGAGAGCATTTTCCAGAAGCCTGAGCCCAATATGAGTCAGATGCTCAGTATGATGAAGACATTGCCTATTGATGCTGAATATCCAAAGGAGTTCTTTGTCAAAGACCTCGAGTACCTGCCCCGCACCATATATCATATTCTGAGGCGTACTCTATGGCCTATCAAGGGGTATTCTCCAGACGCTAAGCTTGAAGGTGCTATGAAGACATTGGTCTTCTACATCTTCAGTGGCATCAGGTTCAATACTCAAGATTTCTTCATCAGACAGTTGGCAGCTTCTGGCATTGATCTTTTTGGCCTCAAATTTTATACTCCATGGGTTATGCGGCTGATCAAGCTTCACTCTGCAATCAACTATCAACCTTCAGCGCGCAATCAAGTTATATTCTTGCCCGATGTTGATATGTCACATGAAGCCATATACCCTGAGCCTGCTAAGGAGCCAGTGCGTGAAGACAATGCGGCATTTCAAAGCTTCACACAACAAATTGATGGAGTACATGTGCCCAATCCTCCTGCTCCTGATGGTCCTCTGGCTGCCAGCTACGCCTACCGCATCATGCAAACATTGATGCGACTGCCAGCCCTATAGCTCAAAGGCCTCAGAAGCGTCCTCGTGTCCTTAATGACAGAGATCTTGTTGTATCGCTTCATCAGAAGCAGGATAGGCATCATGACTGGCTGAAGCGTCAGATGCAAAGTCTTCTTGTTGATGTCAATCGCATTCACAATTTGGCCACCAAGAATTCCTTTGTGCACACGAAGCCTGTCGGTGGTCCTGGAAGAGCCTCACACTGCTCTGTTCTGAAGATGATCTTCGCGAAGATGGCTTCACAGAACAATTCAAGTTTGATTCCAGGCCACCACAATCTGCAAGTTGGCATCCAACTCCCTCAATTGAAGATTCAGGCTATTCATCTTCGGCTGCCAGAGTGGTTGCTCGAGTCATAGATGAAGAGGATGATGCCACTTCACCAGTGATGGCTTCACTACATCACGATGCTGCACCAGGCCCGTCTGCACCACCCAACACCAACGTCGACCCTGCTGCTCCAACATCTTCACCACCTGCGAGCGAGTAGACACTCTATGTCTTGAAACCTTTTTGGTCCTTACTGACAAAAGGGGGAGAAGCATATGAGTTGATAGTCTTCAAGCGGGTCCATATGGGTTGCTTATTTTTGCTAAGTTCTTACAACTCTCGTTCTTGAAACTATTTGGCTTTTGAGTTGTAACACTTAAACTTGATGGTTGTATGCCACTTTTGCTGCTACCCTGTGATGCGATGATAAATTCCGCATGAAGTCATTCTGCAGACGCCCATTCCTCATTATGCATTTCATTATCTTCATTATTCTTATGTATGCATGATGAATTGTCTTCATGTGTTGAAGAGGATCTCCACAAAGAAAAAGCTGCCATGTGCATTTGCATTCAAAAGCAAACCACTTATATGCACATCTCAGGGGGAGCCCTTTCCAACCTATGAAGACAATGCCTATGAACTTTAACTTTCACATACTTTTATCCCCGTTGAAAACTTCAACCAGTTTGTCATCAATCACCAAAAGGGGGGAGATTGTAAGTTCATCTAGTGCCACCCCTAGTTGGTTTTGGAGTATTGACGACAAGCTTGGTTGAGAGACTAATGTGTTTGAGACAATTGCGGGATAACAAAGGTAGAAGTCCCTCATTGATTCGGTTTACCTACCAGAGATGACCCCTAAAAATGTATGAAGACATTGAAGACAATGGTGGTTCGTGAAGACATTCACGATGAAGATAATGACTTGTGAAGACATTCACTTGAAGACTATGGAGTGTGAAGACATAGTTTCTTTCGTAGTTTCCTTTTCTTCTTTATTGAGTCATAGGAACCACCGTACAATTAAGTGGGGTCCAAGTGAACAAAGTTATATGACTGAAGTGATGCTCAACCAAAATCCTATGTCTTTGAGCAAAGACAATGAGAGCAGATCTTATCCAGAGTTGGACGAGTCAGCTTTGCTTGTAGCCCAAGCCAAGTTGCCGCGTGTTTTTGAAATCTGACCTTTGGACACGTGTCGGTTCCTTAGTGACCCAGGGTCATTTCGGACATATCATGTCAGGTAGCCTCCTGGCTATAAATAACCCACCCCTACACCATAATTTGGTGGTTGCTCAGAGTTAGTGCATGGCTTTTGTTGTTTGAGAGCAACCCACCTCCGGAGCCTTTGAGAGAGAGATCCTTGCGAGGACAAAGCCCAAAACACCTAGAGCCAAAGAGTGTTAGGCATCACTAAAGTCTTTTTGTCCGCGTGGCCTGAAGACTTATTACACTTTAGGACTGTGCATCCTCCAGCCGGTTAGGCGTCACATTCTGAGCATCTAAGAGTCACTGTGGATCGTCGGTGAACAAAGTCTGTGAAGGTTTGGAAGTCTACCTTGAAGACTTACCAGAGTGATTGGGCGAGGACTGGGTGTCCTTAACTCAAGGGGAATAAGGTGAAGACACAGTCTTCTGAGTTCAATCTGAGCCTCCCTAACCAGACGTACAGTTGTCACAGCAACCGAAACTGGTCTACTAAATTCTTGTCTTCACCAAGCAAATGGTTCTATCCCCTACTTCCTTTACAATTCAGCTTGTCTTCGTGGAAGTCATTGCTTGCTTGCCTAATCTGTTTGACTTCACTGTTTGAAGACAATTACCTGTTTGGCTTCATATTGTCTTCCATTCTGATCCATACTACCTAGCTGCTATTAGTCTTCGTACTTTCACTATACTACTTACTTGACTATGGCTTGTCTAGTGCAGTTCATCTTCCGTTGCATATCATATAGGCCCAGTTCAACAATTTGTCTTCAAAGACCTCGTGTTTTTAAGACTTCCATAAAATTCACTATTCACCCCCCTCTAGTTGACAACTAGCACTTTCAGGCTGGAATTATATTGGACGGCCCACATGACATTGTTGGGCCGAATTCAGATAGGCAATAACGGGTCGTGAGTTATCGGGCCGTAAACGGGCTATGTGCAAACATACCATTAACGAGCTTTCCATGGCCCATCTCGCTAGCTTTTGACCAAGTCAAACGGGACGCCTTTTAAAACTATATGGTCCTCTGTTGGGCTGTGCCACGTGTCGACGTATCATAGGTGCGTCTCATCCATTGGATGGATGACATCTGTCCCAACAAGGAGCTGACACGTGATTTCTTCGGCCAATGAGAATTTTACACGTGGAAAATCGCCATTGGTTGTGGCTGTTAACGGGTTATTGGATCCAAAACTGGATCCGATTTCTTAACGACGTCCCATTATGGTGGATGCCACATGTCAGTTACCCTTGACGAAAACACTTCCATGAAGCAACATTTATCGTCATGGAAGTGGACACTTCCATGATGATTTCAGTATTATCATGGGACACTTCTATGACAGCACAAGTATGACTATCTTGATTCTGTCATAAAATCGTTACAGGTGTACATGCATGACAGAAAATGTGACCTACTGTGACAAACACGTATTATCACGGAAGTGTATTTTTTGTAGTGATGGTTGTGGATGAATGACCTCCCATCCCGACAGCTAGGGTTGAGGAGGTGTATATAAGGAGCCTCCCTAGCCTCCTCTCTTGATGGGCTTCATACAATCTCTTCTTTATGAGCTAAGAATCTCGTGGGAGGGGACGAAATTGGTGAAGAATCCCGTTTGGAAGGGCAACTTTTGGAGCTGTCTACACATCAAACGAACGCGCGCGATCGTATGGAACATCGTCTTTTGATCTGACCTCCTCCGGTAAAACGGTCGTCATTTCTTCACACGAACTCGGAATTTGACGTTATTGGGTTCGTTGGATTAGTATGAATGACACAGATCCATTTCTAGTATTATATCTTAATTTGAAGCATTTTAGAAAAATGACTTTTCCCGACCCTCGAAATGGCCAAGTCTAACCCATGGCCGACTCCGTATCGAACCCATCATTGGTCCTTGTCGGATTTCGGGTTCTGGCAAAATGCTTGAGGTTCGAACACTAGGTGTGCACGAATATCTCTCCCCTACCTAATCACGCCCTCAGCCTCACCGCGATCTCAAAGCCTAGCTCGACGAACCCGCAACACAAGAGACACGAGATTTATACTAGTTCGGGCCACCGTTGTGGTGTAATACCCTACTCTAGTGCGGTATGGTGGATTGCCTCTTGGGCTGATGATGAACAGTACAAGGGAAGAACAGCCTCATGAGGAGGGGTGTTCTTGTTCTTGGTGAGTGCGAGGATGGAGTGGATCCAGTCCAAAATGAGATGAGATCGGGGTGGTAGAGGATGATCTGAATCAGTTGCCTCCTACTATAGTGGCTAGTCCTATTTATAGAGGCCCTGGTCCTCTCCCCAAATATTGAGTGGGAAGGGAGCCAACAACAGCCAGATTTGAAGGGAGACAACTAGTACAAGTTATCCTGACTAAAGGTGGTCTTTGCCTGCCAAAGGCTCTGGTGGTGATGTCGTCTTTGGATCCACGGTGACCTCCTTCTTGACGTCCTGCTGGTCTTGGTCACGTTGCACCGATATGGAAACCTTTGCTTGACGCCTCGGGACTCCTTGCCTGCGCTTGCCCCTTTAGCACCAAAGAGGAAATGAGGACACTGTGTGCTGGCGCCCGCCTGGCCTTGGTCGTCACAGCTGACGTCGTAGGAACCTCGCGAGGCTCCCCTTGCCTTGACCTCTCGGCCCCTCGCGAGCTAGCCTGGCGAGGCAGCTCCCGAGGAGGTCTTGTGTCATCCGCCTCGCGAGGGTCTTGAGTGTTTGCTGGTGAAGATGGGCCGTACAGGGCCGCTAGTGGAGCCATGCCGTGGGCCGCAGGCAGGCAAGTCTGGGGACACCGGTTCCCAGGACGCCGACAGTAGCCCCCGGGCCCAAGGTGCGCTCGGACTTGGCTTTGAGGCGAAGCCAAGGGGCAAGTGCGGAGCGCCGCGGGCCCCAATAGCCAGCGGCCTTGGTCGATGTGTGGCGATTGATTGGACGTGGGTGTCTCCGCTTCCCCACGCCGCCTCGGCAACTGCACGACTTGACGAGTCCCTGGATCCTCTTCCCACAGATCTTCTCCGTCGAGATGCCGCCGAGGGGCCATCTTGAGCTTTGGCTGCAGCACACCGACTGCGACGCCGTGGTGACTGGATAAGAGGTGGAAGACGTCTCCCCGGGCAAGATCTTCATGACCCGCGGCTGGGGCGAGGTTACCCGGGTTTGCCGTACGGAGGGCGCCCTCGCGATCCACTTCGAGTATGACGGCGCCTCCATGATGTTCTTTAAGGTCTTCGACGCGGAAGGCTGCCGTTTGAGTGTTGCCCCAGTGAGGGCCGCCTGGACGGCGCCACAGCAGGAGCCGGGCCTGCCGCCTGCCTCGCCAGTGGCTCATCCAGCAGCAGCGACGTCGCTTGGGAGTCCAGCGACTCTTCCGAGCCCTACGAGACCCCGGAGACGAGCGACGACAGCTACGTGCCCCCGAGCTCTCGTCGCGCCCGGAGCAAGGCCGCAGCGTCTGGCCGTCGCCGTCGCTAATCTGGGTGGGGTTGGCGCCGGCCTCCTGTGGCCCACTTTTGATGATGGCGTCGGCCGCGCTGGGGCGTGTAGATAGGACTCCTAGGAACTCCCCTCTTTTGTTCCCCGCGAGGAATCGAAACGGACCCCGTGGGTGTGTGTAAAGGATCTATAATGTCTTTTGTTCATATTATCCTTATTGTGAAAATTGGCGAGTGCATGTCTTGTTTTAGCTCAGTCCCTCCTTTCCAACCCCACGACAGCTTGGTGCTCTACATTGACAGGTCCTGGTCCCCAGGCAGGCTGCAGCCGTCGCTGGTATGCCAGGTCGCGATGAGGTCAAGGCCAGGAGGTGAGCGGCCCGAGGTCCAGTAAGAGCTCCTAAGGTGCGATGCTCAAGAGGTCCCCTTTAGTGCTCAAGCAACCACCGAGAGGCAGGAAAGGGTGGCGACGTTGCCGCAACAAGGCTGCCTTAGGTGAGGATCCGATGCTGTAGCGCTGGGTCGATCGAGGCGCGAGACTTATCTGGACATTCCTGAGCAGGCTCCTTATGTCACGCCAGACTTGTGCATCGACCGTTGTAGGGTAGCTAGGTTAGGCCCGTGTGAGCCTCCCCTCTTCTCCACGCTCTTCCGTGTGCTCTGCGTCCTCAGGTCCCGGCCCTCGAGCGAGCTCAGCCGCCACTAGTATGCCAGGTCGTGATGCCATGGTCAAGGCCAGGGGGTGAGGGCTGGAGAGCCAGTAAGAGCTCCTGAGTCGCGATGCTCAGGAGCCCCCCTTTTAACGTGCAAGCGAATCGCATGGGAGAAGAAGGAGCCCATGGTACCGCCCGCTGTCGTTCTCGGGAGGTTCCTGCAGGTCAGCATGAGGAGAAACACAGATTGCCACAATGATTGCCGGTCTGCCGCAGGTCGCTCTGCAAGAAGGTGAAGGCACTGAGGGCCTAGTGAGGTGATGTGCGCGGGGCGTGCCGTGAGCCAGAGCTCGACCGCTCAGATTTGTCGACGCTGCAGGGACGGTCCCGAGCACAGGCGCTGTGCCAGAGTGTGTGGCTCCCGTGGTAGGTGAAAATCAAGCAGGTGATAATCATAGATAGATTATGCATGGAAAGCGAACTGGCTCAGATAAATGCAAGAACGATACATGCCACTGGGCCCGACCCGAGCGGCTTGGGGATGATGTAGCTCGAGGGGCGCCCCGAGCAGAGTAAGCTAAAGACATAAAAAGGGATACATGCCGCAGGGATGGACCCACGCGGCCTGGGAATGATGCGGCCCAGAAGGCGCTCCCAGCTAAATAAACTTGGAAAATTTCACCTGGTTCCGTTGTCGAAGGGGTGTTGGAGCAGCTGAAGATGCATGGTGAAGGGGTTGCTCCTCACGAGCCACCGGGGCCCTGAGCCTCGGGAGGCTCTGGGGGTCCGGGCGGTTCCTTGAGGACTGCCTCCATCTCCGCCAGGACTGCGTGATGCTTGGCCTCCTGAGCCGCCAGGACGCTCCGCAGGTTGCGCTGGAAGGCGTACGCCATGCTCGACAGGCCAAATGGCATACGAACGTAGCTGTGAGGCGGGCCCTCGCAACGTCCCATGTGCGAAGGCCAGAAAAGCTCCTGAGATGCGGCCCTGTTGAGCCCTGGGATGTCGATGCAGACGCGCAGCCCGCCATCCTCGCCTGGATGGGGAGCTGCGCCAGGTGAACGGCGATCGCCGCACATGGCTCTTGCATCCTGTAGTTCCTGAGTGGTCTTGGCAATGAACTCCTGAGCGCCAGGCGCTCCTCGCCCGGTGTCCTCCTGAGCGAAACATGCCGCAAAGTACGCCTCCATGTGGTGCCTGAGCGCCTCCCTCGTGATGTTGGCGAGGTCCGAGGCCCTCCAGAAGAGAGCCCCCGAGCCCTACCCAAGGAGGGCGCCGGGTGCGCCTTCCTATGCGAGAGAGGGAGGCGCCCCGGGCACGGGCGCCGATCCTGACGTGGCGCCGCTCGAGGAGTCGTTCCCCTGAGGCCCTGTGCGGAGTAGCTGCTTCTTCTTCTTGGGGACGACTTCAGGAGGGTGCTGCGCTGCATTGTTGTCGGGGTCTTCGATTGCTGCGGCTTGGAAGGCGCGCTCGAGGGAGCACCGCATCTTTTTCTTCGCAGGGGACGGTGATGATCCCGCCGCTTCCTGGCATCTTGAGGATGTTGTAGCCGTGGTGTGTCACTGCCATGAACATGGCCAGGGCCAGATACCCGAGGATGGCGTTGTATGGCAGACAGATGTGGGCGACGTTGAAGTCGATGAGCTCAGTGCAGTAGTTGTCGCGCTGTCCGAAGGTGACAGGGAGGCAGACCTGTCCTATCGGGGTGGTGGAGCCGTCGGTTACTCTTGAGAAAGGCTTGGTAGGCTGAAGCTGACCGTATGGCACTTGGAGGCTGTCGAACGTCTCGACGGACAGGATATTGAGCCCTACGCTGCTGTCGATGAGGGTCTTGGTGACTTGCACGTTGCTGATGACGGGTGAGCAAAGCATCGGGAGGGCGCCAGCGGTGGCCGCACACTTGAGTTGGTCTGTTGAGCTAAAAGTGATGGCGCACTTGGACCACCCGAGCGGGCGTGTGGCCTCAAGCCTGGGGAGGACTGCATTCACCTCGCGAGCAAACTGCTTGAAGATGCGCAGAGAGGCTGGGGCTTGAGCTCCGCCCAAGATGCAGGCGATAGCACGCGGCTCTTGGAAGCCCCCGGCCCCCTCGTCCTGATGGTGGTCGCCGTTCCTTCTTGGTGGTGGCGGCAGTGGAGGAAGTCCAGCATTGCCCTGAGGGCGATCCTTGCGAGGCTGATCCCTCCAGGCGCCCTCACGAGGTTGGTCCTGCCAGCGGTCCTCACGAGGCCGGTCGCGCCACTCCTGGTGAGGGCCATGGTCGTCTCAGCGTCCTTTGCCGCGTCCTCCTCCTCGGCCGTAGCCCCGGTCATTGCGCTCGGGGCGTGAGACCGAGGCGTCCATCTCGTATGGCCCTCAGCTCTTGACAGTCATTCGTGTTGTGGCTGTGTACGTTGTGGAAGGTGCGGAATGGTTGGCTACTTTTGGATGACTCAGGCTGGTCCCGGCCGCGCTTCGTGTCTGGTTCCGTCGCGAGTACGACCACTCCCTTGCGCTTCACGTCCTTTGCCTTGGCTTTCTTCTCCTCCAGGTCAGCAGCCGGGAGCTCGAGGAGGGAAAGGCACCCTTCCTCAGCTCTCGCGCACTTGGTCACCAGGTTGAACAATCCAAGGACGTGCACAGCTCCTCGTGGATGGCGAGCTCCTCCTTCATCTTGACGTCGCGGACGCCATCGGAAAACGCGGAGATGATGGCCTCATCCGTCACCTTGGGGATCTTGAGGCAAACGTTGTTGAAGCGCTGGATGTACTTCTGGAGGGTCTCTCCTGGCTGCTGCTTGACGCGGCCCAGGTCACCCGCGGCCGGAGGGCGGTCGCGAGTGCCCTAGAAGTTGGTGACGAAGCGGTCGCGCATCTCGTCCCAGGAAGAGATCGAGCCCGGCGGTAGGTTCAGGAGCCACGAGCGAGCACCATCCTTAAGAGCCATGGGAAACCAGTTCGCCATGACCTTTTCATCGCCGTTGGCCGCCTCGATGCTCAGCTTGTAGAGCTGCAAGAACTCCGCAGGGTTGGGGGTGTCGTCATAGCAAGGGGGCAGGTCTGGCTTGAACTTGCCCGGCCAGGCGACGCTACGTAGCTCAGGAGTGAAGGCGCGACAGCCTGTGGTGGCCATCGGGACTCTTTGCTGATGTGGAGCCTGCCCTTGATGCCCGCGCACCGCCGCCGCGGGCGGCGCACAGTCTTGCCGGAGTGGTGCCGGGAGCATGGACGCATTCCCTTGCAGCCGAGGAACTTCTTGGCAGCTTCCTTCTTCACGCACGGGCGCCCGACGCGGTGGGTCGCGCCGGGGGGCCGCGCGCCTTGGTGCCAGAGCGCCACCTTGGTGCGGAGGTGGTGGTGGTGGCGCTCCATGAGCCACGTCGCCCACAGCTGGCGGAGGGCAAGGCAGCGAGAGGGATGGCGCAAGGGAGTCCCCTGCGGCGCTGACGAGCTCGGCGATGCGGTCTAGCCAATCCTCGTAGAGGTCGTCGACGGGGCGGTAGCGCAAGAGCTTGCGTGCCATGAGCAGCGCAGCCTGCGCGTCCGTGGGAGCGCAATGAGCGTGAGACGACGAGCCGGCCGGAGTCAGGGAAGAAGTGGGGGTGCGACCGTCCCGCTGCACCGAGGGGTGCAGCGAGGATGCTTGCTGCTCGTTCCCGCCGGGCAGGTGGCGGCGTTGGCGACGGAGAACGACGGGTAGGCCCACCGACAGGAGCAGTCTGAGCGACGCGGGCGGCCCGACGCTCAGCGCGGGCTCGACGAGCGTCTGCCATGGATGTGACGAAGCGGCGGGACGCACTTCAACAGAGGAAAGCTTCGGCACACCCCTACCTGGCGCGCCAAATGTCGGATTTCGGGTTCCGGCAAAACCCTTGAGGTTCGAACACTGGGGTGCGCACGAAGATCTCTTCCTACCTAATCACGCCCTCAGCCTCACCGCGATCTCAAAGCCTAGCTCGACGAACCCGCAACACAAGAGACACGAGATTTATACTAGTTCGAGCCACCGTTGTGGTGTAATACCCTACTCCAATGTGGTGTGGTGGATTGCCTCTTGGGCTGATGATGAACAGTACAAGGGAAGAACAGGCTCCTGAGGAGAGGTGTTCTTGTGCTTGGTGAGTGCAAGGACGGACTGCATCCAGTCCAAGATGAGATGAGATCAGGGTGGTAGAGGATGATCTAAATCAGTTGCCTCCTACTGTGGTGGCTAGTCCTATTTATAGAGGCCCTGGTCCTCTCCCCAAATATTGAGCGGGAAGGGAGCCAATAACGGCTAGATTCGAAGGGAGATAACTAATACAAGTTATCCTGACTAAAGATGGTCTTCGCCTGCCAAAGGCTCTGGTGGTGACGCCGTCTTGGGCTCCACGGTGACCTCCTCTTGCCATCCTGCTGGTCTTGGTCTCGTTGCACCGATATGGAAACCTTTGCCTGATGCCTCGGGACTCCTCACCTGCGCTTGCCCCTTTAGCACCAAAGAGGAAACGAGAACATTGTGCACGCTGGCGCCCGCCTGGCCTTGGTCGTCATGGCTAATGTCGTAGGAACCTCGCGAGGTTCCCCTTGCCTTGATCTCTCCGCCCCTCGCGAGCCAGCCTGGTGAGGCAGCTCCCGAGGAGGTCTTGTGTCGTCCGCCTCGCGAGGGTCTTGAGTGTTTGCTGGTGAAGATGAGCCGTACAGGGCCGCTGGTGGAGCCACGCAGGGGCCGCAGGCAGGCAAGTCTCGGGACCCCCATTCCCAGGATGCCGATAGTCCTCTCATCGTTCTTGGTCATACGTTGCTCCAAAACACTTGTGGACATAAGAAAACAAAGAAAACTAATAAAAACCAAATAAAATACTAAATATGCAATACTCACAAGGGAAAATGTAAATACCGGTAAACATGCATAATAGACAACTATTTGGTTTAATGGGACATAATATATAAAGAGAACATGCAACAAATGATCTCTAAAAGTGCGTAAAATATAGAGCCATCAAGTGTTTGAGATTGAACACATTCTATGCAGTTCTAAGATAGTTCCTAGAAGAGAACTCGTCTAGATGGTACCTGATTTTTTTGAAGGATGAAAAAACACCAGGCCGACATGCATATCCAACATCTCTTAGGTAGAACGTACTGTGAGGGATATTTATGCCATCAGGTCGAGCCATGTTTACAGCAAGAATGTTAGCACCATGAGCGGATCCTTCCCAGCCAGCTAACACACATATGAACTTCGGATCAAAGTCAACAACAAGAAGCAACATCAACAACAGCCAGCTAACACATATGTGAACTTTTGTTCATTCATAACCTAATGGCGGCATCGATGGTGTGGTAAGCAATGGCGAAATCGACCCTACACCGTGTACCTAAAGACCTAATAGAGGAGGGGTTTGTATGCTGCTTACGGCCTTTGGAGCCGATGACCTTCCCATCACATAGACGAGGAGGATAAGACGGAGGGGAGAAGTAGGTCTGGTTGCCGGAGATTAAAGTCGTCGCCTTTGATCTGAGTCACTGCCGCTGACCATTGCAAAGAACCGAGAATGTGTTTGTCCTAGAGCTAAGGTGAGCGTGTAAATTGGGGGAGGGATGCTAGATTTAGCGTCATCCCGCACCGATGGATTTTCGTCTCCTACCATCTCCGCTATAATTTCACTTGCACCATCGCACACGTCGTTGCCCCCCTTTTATGCTCAACTCAGTCTAACTCGCCCGAAACGACCGATTCATGTGGTCCTAGCGAGCCAGGCTCTGAGCCGCTTTTAAGGTTCATGCGTGTGTGGTCTAGACCTTCATACATGCTACTAAACATGTTTTTTGTGCACCTAACATGCGTGCGTAGGGATCGCGGGGAGCGAGACACTCACGCACAAGGCTGGGGGTTTTGATTTTTAGCCACCACTTACTTTACACTTTGATAATTTGCCCCTATTTACATTGTAATTGATCTGGTGCCACTCTTTACTTTAGACTTTATCTTTTGCCACTTTTTCACACAAAAACAATACGTCTAAATGATTGTCATAATCTATACCTACTATTAAAGGGAATAGGTATTCTTGGTTTGGTTTGGTTTGGTTTGGTTTGGTTTGGTTTAGTCCTTTTCATTGATTTTCGTTTGGTATGAGCGCATGCTAAAGTTTCGTACGGTCCGCTCGTACACACGGTAAGCTGTCTGGGCTAGGTATTTGTACGTTGATGTGTCTTCTATGGGCTTTCATAGAGACCGCGGGAAATAATTGAGTCAACATAAATCAACATTGTGGGAATTAAACGCGGCTTAAATAGAATATTTAAATGGATGTGGCTAATTAAAGAAAGGATTGTGGGTAAACTGGTGGAATAGTTAAAAGAACGATTGTGGGCTTAATAAATGGAATATTCAAATAGACGAGTTTAATTAAAGGAAGGATTTGAGGTAAAAAGGTAGGATGATCAAAAGGAAGGATCCATAGGCTTCATTGTGGTGGGGCTAGTAAATTAGAAAATGAAGGATTCGATTCCCGACTACAACGGGTGAGGACGTCATGGTAATTAAAGGAAGGATTATGCTGTAAGAAATATTAAAGGAAGGATTGTACTTAAATGGTATTAGTGAGAGATTATGTCCGCAAAGAAAATATGGACCCGGATAAATTGCATCCTATTTTTTATGTTCATTTTGTAAAAGGATGATGCATTGCATGTTCTTCATAGTGAATCCGGTGCTACGAGACATTACGCGTGCACAAAACCATCAATTTTTTCCATTGCAACGCACGGGCATATGTGCTAGTGTATACATAAATCAGTGGACCAAAATAGCCTTTGTGCTAGTTTCACCAGCCGATTCACAAAGAGGAGATGAACTAGTACGCTGTCGCTGCGCCCTCTACTGATGGCCACCTCCTCGCGCTGCTCTCCTCCAGTCTTCAGCGGCCGCTCCGCAAGAGTACCCGATGCGGTTGGTGATGTGGGTCGCGCTGCTCCCCGCCCTGTGCTGCTGCTCCTCGCCGTCGGCTGCTCACGGTCGTCGTCGCTGCCTCTTCATAGTGGAGTAGTAGCTTGAATCGATCTCTTTTCACGTGGGTACATGTGTCGGCGGAATCAATCTGTTTCTGATAGAGGCGGGGTGTCCCGATCTTTCGATGAGATGGTGGCTATCGTTTGGAGGAAGTCGACTTTGACGATCCGACTACGAACCTGCGAGGACGTCGCGCCTTAGCAATCGCTAAACCAACTCCGAGAGGTTATTGACCACGCCGGAGCACGATCAACCTGACCACGAAGGCCTGTTTCCTGCAGGCAAACGAAGAACAAGCAAGAAACTAAGATTGCAATCGGGATATTGCGAATATAAGAGGAAAGCTTTATTGATCAAGGTGGGGTTCTGTGACACCTTGGTCTGGTTGTTGAACACAAACGAAGTACGCGAAGTTGCAGCTATGGCGAACTTTTAATCTAAACAAAACCCAAAGTCTAAACGACGCCCTAAGGGCTGTATATATGGAGGAAGAGGGGGGAATTTCGTGGCCCTTGAGGAAGGGGTCCGAAACCAACCCTAACTCTTGTTTCCCCACACATACGGACTCTAAAAACAACCTATACTTAAGTATTTCGAAATTTCATGGGCCTGGCCCAATAATAAGGTGACGCAGCACCTAGAATAGCCTCTGGACGAAATTTATGAAGTGGCATCCTGTATATTTCGTCCAAGGCTTCATTCACTCCTTATGGTGGCTTCAGAGTCCTGAAATCATCACTTGTAACCCCGTTCTTGTTCCCCTTGCGCATGCCGTCAACTCCATGCTTGTTCTTGCTCCAATGTTCATCCTTCTCCAAGCTAGGCCCTTCATTTGTAAGCAAAACAAATGTATCCAATTTAGGCAGCATCATATTCTCATGAACATTAGAATCATTACCAAGAAACGAAAGTACCTGATAATTCAATTGGCGTGCGCGAGCTCTAGTAATTGGTCCAGTATGTATAGCAGCAGGGGCTGTGGGTGTAACAATGGTATTGATGTCCTCATCATCCTCCCCTTCTTGAAATGAAGTCGTCCTCGACGGAAGCTCATCTTCCTCACCCAAATAAGGCTTCAAATTTGCAATGTTAAAATTGGGACTAACCCCAAAATCTGCAGGCAACTCAAGTTTATATGCATTATCATTTATTTTCTCTAACACCTTAAAAGGACCATCAGCACGTGGCATTAGCTTTTATTTGCGCAAATTAGGAAATCTATCCTTACGCAAACGTAACCAAACAAGATCTCCAGGTGCAAACACAACATGTTTTCTACCCTTATCTCCAGCAAGTTTATATTTAGCATTCATACGCTCAATGTTTTCCTTAGTTAACTCATGCATTTTTAAAATCAATTCAGCACGTTCTTTAGCATCAAAATTAACCTTCTCCGAAGATGGAAGAGGCAACAAATCAATGGGTGCACGAGGTAGGAAACCATACACAATTTCAAAAGGGCACATCTTAGTAGTAGAATGCAACGACCGATTATAAGCAAATTCAATATGAGGCAAGCATTCTTCCCACATTTTCTTATTATTCTTCAAAACAGCCCTAAGCATAGTAGACAATGTTCTATTGACTACTTCAGTTTGTCCATCAGTTTGGGGGTGACAAGTAGTACTAAAAAGCAGTTTAGTCCCCAACTTAGCCCATAAACATCTCCAAAAGTGGCTAAGAAATTTAGTATCACGGTCTGAAACAATAGTATTTGGCACACCATGCAAGCGAATAATTTCACGAAAGAACAAATCAGCAACATTAACAGCATCATCGCTTTTATGACATGGTATAAAGTGTGCCATTTTCGAGAATCTATCCACGACAACAAATATGCTATCCCTCCCCTTCTTTGTTCGAGGTAAACCTAAAACAAAGTCCATAGATATATCCTCCCAAGGAACACTAGGTACAGGCAAAGGCATATATAAACCATGAGGATTGAGTCGTGACTTAGCTTTTTGACATGTAGTGCAGCGAGCAACAAAACGCTCAACATCCCGTCTCATCTTTGGCCAAAAGAAATGTGTACCAAGTATATCCTCCGTCTTCTTCACGCCAAAGTGTCCCATTAGTCCTCCCCCATGCGCCTCCTGCAACAACAAAAGACGAACGGAGCTAGCTGGAATGCATAGCTTGTTAGCACGAAACACAAATCCATCGTTAACGACGAACTTGTTCCATGATCTACCTTCTTTACAATTCTGCAATACATCTTTAAATTCAGCATCATGCACATATTGATCTTTGATGGTCTCCAAACCAAATATTTTAAAATCAAGTTGTGACAGCATAGTATAACGACGAGACAATGCATCAGCAATAACATTTTCTTTACCCTTCTTGTGTTTAATGACATAAGGGAAAGTCTCAATGAATTCAACCCATTTAGCATGTCTACGGTTCAGTTTAGCTTGACTTTTAATGTGTTTCAAAGATTCATGATCAGAATGTATAACAAATTCTTTGGGCCATAAATAATGTTGCCATGTTTCTAAAGTCCGAACAAGAGCATATAATTCCTTATCATAAGTAGAATAGTTCAGACTAGGCCCACTCAATTTTTCAGAAAAGTATGCAACAGGTTTGCCATCTTGTAATAACACACCTCCTAATCCAATTCCACTAGCATCACATTCAAGCTCAAAAGTCTTACTAAAATCAGGAAGTTGGAGTAAAGGAGCATGTGTCAACTTATCTTTCAACACCGTGAAGGCTTCTTCCTGTGCGGTACCCCAAACAAAAGGCACATCCTTCTTTGTAAGCTCATTGAGAGGTGCAGCAATGGTGCTAAAGTCTCTCACAAAACGCCTATAGAAACCAGCGAGTCCAAGAAAACTCCTCACTTGTGTGACCGTTTTGGGCTGCGGCCAACTCTCAATAGCTTCAATCTTGGCTTTATCAACTTCAATTCCCTGTGGAGTAACAACATAGCCAAGAAAAGATACTCGGTCGGTGCAAAAGGTGCACTTCCCAAGGTTACCAAACAAACGTGCATCACGTAGAGCATTAAAAACAGCACGTAAATGTTCCAAATGTTCTTCCAAAGATTTGCTATAAATCAGTATATCATCAAAATAGACTACCACAAATCGTCCAATGAAAGCACGTAAAACTTCGTTCATTAGTCTCATGAAAGTACTAGGTGCATTAGTTAACCCAAAAGGCATGACTAACCACTCATATAAACCAAACTTAGTTTTAAAAGCTGTTTTCCATTCATCTCCCAATTTCATACGAATTTGATGGTATCCACTACGCAAATCAACTTTGGAGAATATTGTAGAGCCACTCAATTCATCAAGCATATCATCTAGCCTAGGAATAGGATGGCGATAACGAATAGTAATATTATTAATGCCTCTACAATCAACACACATACGCGAGGTACCATCCTTTTTCGGCACTAGAATAATAGGAACAGCACAAGGACTAAGGGATTCGCGTATATAACCTTTGTCGAGTAGCTCTTGTACTTGACGCATAATCTCCTTCGTCTCCTCTGGATTGGTACGGTATGGTGCGCGGTTGGGTAATGATGCACCGGGAATTAAGTCAATTTGATGCTCAATCCCTCGAATAGGTGGTAATCCCGGTGGCACGTCTTGTGGAAAGACGTCAGCGAACTCCTGCAAAATGTTAGTAACAGCAGGAGGCAAATAGGAAGGCACGTCCTCGAATGAAAATAATGCCTCTTTGCACACAAAAGCATAGCAAACAGATTTGCTAACATCTAGATCATCAATGTCAGATTTGGTGGCAAATAAACATGCACTTTTCAATTTAATTTCAGAAGCAACACTAGATGGTTTATTATTAGGCTTCATTTGTTGCTCAAATTCTTTTGCCACAATCTGATTTTCACTCTTATTTTGCTCCTGTTTTGCTTTATTAGCTCGATTAATATCATCTTTCAAAATGGAATCAGGAGTCATAGGAAGCAAAGTAATATTTTTGTCCTTATGAACAAGAGTATACTGATTGTTTCTACCATGGTGTACAGAATTTTTATCAAATTGCCATGGTCTACCAAGTAATAAGGAACATGCTTGCATAGGTACCACATCACAATCAACATAATCAGCATATGTATAGATACTAAAATGCACACGAACAGTACGTGTTACCTTAACCTTGCCGTTGTTGTTGAACCATTGGATGTAGTAAGGATGTGGATGTGGTCTTGTGGTGAGAGACAGCTTCTCCACCATCTCCATGCTAGCCAAGTTGTTGCAGCTCCCTCCATCTATGATGACGCGAACAGAACGTTCCTTCACAACTCCCTTTGTATGGAACAAATTATGCCTCTGATTTTGCTCAGCTTGCGTGACCTGCACACTCAAAACACGTTGAGCAACTAAACATTCATACCTGTCAGCATCTTCAGCAGCCATGTATTGCGTCTCATGATCAGAAACATCTCCACCGTGTTCTTCATGTGTAAGAAGAGCCAAAGTCTCCTCATCATAGTCACTAGCGGACTCATACCCACCATCCTCAGTAGCAATCATCACACGCTGAGATGTGCATTCTCGTGCAAAATGTCCTCTTCCCTTACAACGACGACAAATAATATCACTTGTGTGCCCTGTAGACGCCATGGAAGAAGCAGAGCTCTGTGCAGGCCCGACAGGAGTGCTCTTGGCAGATAGTGGTGGTTGTGCCTGCTTTCTTGTATCATGGTTGGAGGTGGCAGCTGACGGAGGTGCCGGTGTAGCAGAACGTGTCGAAGTAGATGATGCACGTGGTGTCCACGATGAAGGTCAACCTGCAGAAAAGTTAGTTCGCACCAATGCCTGTCGATCCTGCACTTCACGTTCAGCTTTACAAGCAAGATGGAATAAACGAGTGATATTATTATAATCCTTATAGTCTAGAATGGTCTGAATCTCTCTATTTAATCCACCCAGAAAACGTGCAAGCATAGCTTCATTCTCCTCAACGATACCACATCTAATCAAGCCAATTTGTAATTCCTGATAATATTCTTCTACCGAATTTTTTCCTTGTCTTAGGCGCTGCAATTTTTGAAGTAATTCACGTTGATAATATGGTGGAACCCAACGAGTACGCATAGCAGTTTTCAAAGCAGCCCAGGTAGCTGGAACAGGATATAATCTACAATATTCAGACCACCAAACACATGCAAAGCTAGTGAAAGCACAAACAGCAGCAGGAACATGTCTCTCCTCAGGATATTGTAAACATGTAAATCGTTGTTCAGTTTCTAGCTCCCAAGTAAGATATATATCAGGAACATATCTACCCTCAAATGGTGGAATATTCAATTTCAGTTTAGGGAGATGGTCATGATCTCGTACCTGAGGGGGAGCCCTAACATTGCCATTATTTGCATGTGGACGACCTGGTGGTTGTGGTGCTGGTGGTTGCACGTAGTTCTGATGTTGATCAACCTGATCCTCGTAATCTCCCACATAATCATCCTCCCCCACATCAGCAGCAGGAGCCACAGAAGTATCAACAGCAGCACCAGCAGCTTGGCCAGGCTGAAGAGGGACACGGGTCGCTCGGCGGAGGGCTGTTTCGCGATGTGGAGGTAGTCGTTATTGTTGTTGTAGAGGTGCGTTAGGTGCAGCCGGTGGTGGTGGTGGTAGACGCGTGAGCAATTCATTAAACTTGTTATCGAGCTTTGTTTCGAACGCCTTCTCAATGTCATCTATCTTCTCCATGGCCTCTTCAAATCTATTTAGCACATCTTCCACCTGTCCACTCATCATTTGTTGAAACTTATCATGTAACGCTTTGTTTGTCATGTTCTCCCAGTCAGTCTCGTCGGCTTGTGATCCTGCCATGGTTAGCAGCAATAGAAACACACAAGAATATGATTCTACAGACTACTAGGAAGTGGTGGTGGTGGTGTGGTGGACAGTCACAAATCCGTCAAGCAAATCTCAAATTCTTACCAGTTCTTACCAAGCAGCAGGCGGTGATCTGCAACCGTTGTAGTCAAAACTCTCAAAGCTTGGATAGAGCGATTACCAGGGAGAGTCAAACGCACGATGTAGATGTATGTGGAGCTAGGAAGGCTTATAATATGGTAGCAAAAAGGGTCAGCAATAATCAATTCAGAGATGCAAAGTTGAATAAACGCTCAACGACGGTACTGTGTTGGTCCTAGGCTAGACCGTACTAGAGACGCGAGCCTAGAACACTAACAAAATCATGGCGCTGCACGTAAACAAGGGAGGAGCACACTCTGAAATTTTCTTTCCTTTTTTTTCACTTTTTTTTTGCACTTTTTTTCCTCTTTTTTTTTGCTCCGCAACAATTTTTTTCGAAAAAGTCTACAAATGTCCTAAAAACTGCCTAGCCAGAATTTTCCAGACTTAGTTTTTTTTTTAAAACTGGAACTATTTTTCTTCTGCGGGTAGCACGAAAGTTGGGGAGTCCTTCTCTGTTATGACTCGGAGTATCGCGTGATCTGGAAATCGAGAACAAAGCAACAATTACTGGACTCGGACTAGGACTCCTGGCGGAGATGAATCTGGTGGAAACTCGGACTGGTGGCGGATATTTGCAGGGCGATGGAACACAGACTGGTGGTGAATCTGTGATGGAGGTGGACTCGGATTAGCGTGATGGCGGTGGATATGTGGTATATGGTAGCGGCGATGACGATGGTGGTATATGGCAGCGGTGATGACGATGGTGGTATATGGCAGCGGTGATGATGATGATGCGGTGGTGATATATGGCAGCGGCGATGTGACAACGTGTGAACAGAACTCGAAACTCTAAAGGACTAGACGCTAAGACCAGCAACTTGACACGACGATGCAACCGCAAATTCAACAAAGCAAATACAGAAAAGATTATGCAAAGGCTCAGATTGGTTCGGATAGGATGAACTAACCCTAATTTTTTTTGGCTTTTTCGTGGACTGTAGGTATGAAAAAAAGACTCGATCTAAACTATGAAAAACTGTAAAATCTCACCGAGCAACCTGAAAATCTGATACCACTTGATAGAGGCGGGGTGTCCCGATCTTTCGATGAGATGGTGGCTATCGTTTGGAGGAAGTCGATTTTGACGATCCGACTACGAACGTGCGAGGACGTCACGCCTTAGCAATCGCTAAACCAACTCCGAGAGGTTATTGACCACGCCGGAGCACGATCAACCTGACCACGAAGGCCTGTTTCCTGCAGGCAAACGAAGAACAAGCAAGAAACTAAGATTGCAATCGGGATATTGCGAATATAAGAGGAAAGCTTTATTGATCAAGGTGGGGTTCTGTGACGCCTTGGACTGTTTGTTGAACACAAACGAAGTACGCGAAGTTGCAGCTATGGCGAACTTTTAATCTAACCAAAACCCAAAGTCTAAACGACGCCCTAAGGGTTGTATATATGGAGGAAGAGGGGGGAATTTCGTGGCCCTTGAGGAAGGGGTCCGAAACCAACCCTAACTCTTGTTTCCCCACACATACGGACTCTAAAAACAGCCTATACTTAAGTATTTCGAAATTACATGGGCCTAGCCGAATAATAAGGTGACGCAGCACCTAGAATAGCCTCTGGACGAAATTTATGAAGTGGCATCATGTATATTTCGTCCAAGGCTTCATTCACTCCTTATGGTGGCTTCGGAGTCCTGAAATCATCACTTGTAACCCTGTTCTTGTTCCCCTTGCGCATGCCGTCAACTCCATGCTTGTTCTTGCTCCAATGTTCATCCTTCTCCAAGCTAGGCCCTTCATTTGTAAGCAAAACAAATGTATCCAATTTAGGCAGCATCATATTCTCATGAACATTAGAATCATTACCAAGAAACAGAAGTACCTGATAATTCAATTGGCGTGCGCAAGCTCTAGTAATTGGTCCAGTATGTATAGCAGCAGGGGCTGTGGGTGTAACAATGGTATTGATGTCCTCATCAGTTTCAGTGTGTGTTGCCTGCGTGTTGCATTACTCGCCAGAACCAATTAAGCAACTTAGGCAGTTGCGTACGTGTAGTTTGTATGTGCTTGTCTTTCGAAGAATCGATCAATAGCTTACCTTGGCTAGCTTGTGTATGTGTAGCGTGTACATGCTCGCTGCCGCGTGTTGCTGCTGCTCGTGCTCAACGGAGTGGAGAGGGGAGCGGCGCCTGTCGGATTTTGGGTTCCGGTAGAACCTTAAGGTTCGAACACTGGGGTGCGCGCGGAGATCTCTCCCCTACCGATCTATGTCCGATCTCCTCGCGTGATCTAAGCTAGAAACGATGAACAACACAAGGGACACGAGATTTATACTGGTTCGGGCCACCATTGTGGTGTAATACCCTACTCCAGTGTGTGGTGTGGTGGATTGCCTCAGGGGCTGATGATGAACAGTACAAAGGAAGAACAGCCTCGCGAGAGGTGTTCTTGAGCTGGTGCAGGGTGTTCTACTTAGTCCGGGGCTCTCTGGTCCGATTCGATTGCCCCTGCTATGTGGTGGCTAGCTCTACTTATAGATGCCCTGGGCCTCTCCCCAAAATAATGATCGGGAAGGGCGCCAACAATTGGCCATTTTAAAGGGGAACATCTTATACAAGTTATCCTGACCAAAGGTGGTCTTCGGCTGCCAAAAGCACTTGTGATGACGCCGTCTTGGGCTCCACGGTGACCTCCGTCCTGCCGCTCTGCTGGTCTTGGTCTCACTGCACCGGAATGGTAACCTTTGCCCGATGCCTTGGCCTGTGCTTGCCCCCTTTGCACCAAAGGGGAAACAAGGACACTGCGCAGGCCGGCGCCCGCCTGGTCTCGATCGTCATGGCTTGCGTCATGGGTTCCTTGCGAGGTACCCCTGCCTTGATCTCTCCGCCTCCTCGCGAGCCTGCCTGATGAGGCTGCCCCATCAGGAAGCTTCCTGTCGTCCGCCCCGCGAGGCTTGGCCCCTCGCGAGGGTCTTGAGTTTGCGCTGATGAAGATGGGCCGCGCTGGGCCCCCACTTGAGCCACGCCGCAGGCCGCAGGCAGGCTAGTCTGGGGACCTCCGTTCCTAGAACGCCGACAGTAGCCCCCGGGCCCAAGGCGCACCCGGGCTTGGCCTAGCAGCGAAGCGAAGGGGCAAGCGTGAAGCGCGGCGGGCCCCAATAGCCTGCGGCCTTGGGCGCCGCGTGGCGTTTGATGGGACGTGGACGTCTGCGCTGCCCCACGACGCCTCGGCAACCACACGACTTGACAAGTCCCTGCATGCAAAGAAACGGGTCATGATTACCTGCGATCGTGGTGGCCGGCGATTGGCCTTCTCCGGCTACAAGTACGGGACTGCGTGAGCCGCTTCAGTCCATCCCTTCCTGCTACTCCTTTTCTTCTTCTTGGCCACTCGCCGTTCCCATGGCTCCGACGAGATTCTTGGCCGCGGAGAAAGGAAAGGCTCATCAGGCTGGGATGGACTCCTCCCCGACCAAGCGCGGCCGGGGCCGCCCCTGCAAGCATCCCGCGGTCCCCGTAGTGGCTTCCCGCGGCCATGGAGGCGCCCCCCTGCGCGGTGGTGAGCGCCCGGTTGCCGATGGTAGGCATGCCGCGGCCGCGCGGCCCCCTAGGCCGCGCTTTCGCTCTGCGGAGGTGCTGCCGGAGTTCGTCGTGTGGTCGGCGGACCCAACCAGCACCCGGCTCCAGCTCCCCCGTTTCTTCGTTGGTGAGCTGCCGGTTAGCGCCCGGTGCGACCTCCGGCTTCAGGCGGATGGCTGCTGCAGCAGGGCCTCCTAGGCTTCGCTAGAGGTCTCCGTCTCCGGGAATGGGGCCCTGACCCGCGGCTGGCAAACGTTTGCCCACGTGCGTGGCCTGAACCGGCGGTGCACCCTGTACTTCAAGTTCGATGGAGATGCCACCCTCTACGTGAGGGTGTTCGGGGAAGATGGTCGCCGTGCTGGGTGCTGCCCCGAAGATGATGACCGCGGCCGCCTGTCCAGCCCCGGTACTGACCAGGATGAAGACGGCGTCAGGCGTATAGGCGGCGGTGCTCGGGGTTCACGGAGCTTCGGTGACTCTCTCTCAGGCAGCAGCTCCTCCAGCGATGGCCGCGGCCAGCCCCTGCGCCGTCGCGCCCGCCTGGGTGAAGGGAGCGGGTCAGCCCGCCGTCGCGCCCAGGTGAAGCGAGAGGAGGGATCCGCCTGAGTCCCTGGAGCAGCCCGAACCGTCGTTGTAGGTTGGTGCCGGACAAGTTGCGCCTATTTTGCTTTTCTCCCTTTCCCTACGCAGAAAAAAGAAGGTAGTGTAGGGCCCCATGGGGGCGTGTTAGAACTGTTGTGGTTAACCATCGCGCTGCTTCCACTATCTCTGCGCTATGTTTCTACACCGTGTGCTTCATGCCCTGCAAGGATTTAGCAGGAGGGGTAACTTTCGGTTTTGGTTGTGTGGGCGATCGGCCCAGGTCCTGCGCTCGTGTCGTGATGCCCGTGGGGCACAGACTGGGAGGGGTGTTCCCGCAGAGGACTTGGATAGGGAGGCTCCAAACGGTCGGGGCGGAAAACACTCGCGAGGGCGCCCACGAGTCTCCCTCGCGAGACTTGTGTGAGAAAACAAGGCAAGCGTGTGAAGAAGATAAAGAGTTGCAAGCCAGGAATGTCAACAGCTCCAATAAAACCTCAAATGAGCATAAACAAGCCAACTGCAGAAAGCAAATGAAAAAGCCGCGTCCGGCACCTATTCTAGTCTTCGACGTCTTCTCACCAGCGCGGAGCTAAGTGCTGCCATTGGGCGTTGGCGGGAGCCCCTGAGGCCCGAGGGCGGCACTCCGGAGACTCCGGGGCGTGTACAACCCCACTCATTATTAAGTGAGAGTGTCACGGGCGGCGAGCTTCACATGCATTTGCCTTCTTCACAGGCACCGGGCCTTTCCCAAAACGCGACAGCTTCATAGGCATTTGCCTTCTTCACATGCACCGGGCCTTTCCCAAAACACGGCAGCTTCACAGGCATTTGCCTTCTTCACAGGCACCGGGCCTTTCCCAAAACGCGACAGCTTCACAGGCATTTGCCTTCTTCACAGGCACCGGGCCTTTCCCAAAATGCGGCAGCTTCACAGGCATTTGCCTTCTTCACAGGCACCGGGGCTTTCGCAAAACGCAGCAGCTTCACAGGCATTTGCCTTCTTCACAGGCACGGGGCCTTTCCCAAAACGCGGCAGCTTCACAGGCATTTGCCTTCTTCACAGGCACCGGGCCTTTCCCAAAACGCGGCAGCTTCACAGGCATTTGCCTTCTTCACAGGCACCGGGCCTTTCCTAGGCGCTAGGCCTTGCTCAGGGATAGAACCTTCGGAGATGTTGAATGTTCCATGCGTTCTGGATGGGTACCCCCTCCGTGGTCTCCAAGCGCGCAGAGCCAGGCCTGGAAACATGAACAACCTTGAAGAGAACTTGTGCAGCCCCTCCCTGGAGAGAACCCGCCTGAGCACGAGATCCTCTACCTCAAGAGTCCTGGGGCGGATGTTGCGGCAATGGTATCGTCGCAGCGCTTGTTGATACCTTGCCGCTCGCAGCGCGGCTTCTCGATGGCGTTCCTCCCCCAGCACGAGATCCATCCCCCGCATGGCGTCCTGCTGCGTCTCGTCGAACGCCAGGACCCGCGCGGAGCGACGCCGGACCTCGTGAGGGAGAACAGCCTCTACTCCGTAGACGAGGAAGAACGGGGTCTCGCCCTTCGGCTTGGTCGCAGTTGTGCGGATTGACCACAACACGGACTAGAGCTCGTCGTACCAGCCCCTGCCACAGGCCTCCAGCTTCTTCTTGAAGGTCTTGGCTTTGAGGCCCCTCAGGACCTCCGCGTTGGCTCGTTCGGCCTGGCCGTTGCTCCGGGGGTGTGCTACCGAAGCGTAGCATATCTGCGTTCCAAGGTTAGCACAGTACGTTTTGAAGAGATTACTGGTGAATTGCGAACCGTTGTCGGTGATGATGCGGTTAGGCACCCCAAATCGGCTCACGAGGCCCTCGGTGAACTTGACTGCATAGCCTGTTGGGATTGTGCGGACAACTTCCACCTCAGCTCACTTGGTGAACTTGTCCACAACGATGTAGAGGTAGAGATAGCCCCCTGGCGCCCGAGGGAACGGGCCCAGAATGTCCAGCCCCCAAACGGCGAACGACCATGAGAGGGGTATAGTCTGCAGACCCCCCACAGGCTGATGGATCTGCTTAGCGTGAAACTGGCAGGCCTCACAAGCCTTCACCAACTCAACGGCGTCGCTGAGCACTGTGGGCCAGTAGAATCCACTACGAAATGCCTTGCCGGCGAGAGTCCGTGACGATGAGTGGTGCCCACAGTCTCCGCCGTGTATGTCCGCCAGCAGTTCCTTCCCTTGCTCTCTGGAGATGCAACGCAGGGACACGTCGTTTGGTCGCTTCCGGTAGAGCTCTCCATCCCTGATGTAGTAAGCTGTGGCCTGCCGCGCTACACGCTCCGCCCCTCCTCGTTCTCCGGCAGGGTCCCCTGCGTCAAGTAGTCCTTGAGCTCCGGGATCCAACACCCTTCCTGAGGCTCCAATGCTAGGAGCAGGCGTGCCCCTGCGGCTAGGCCGCAGACCGGGGCTCCTGAGGCAGGCGGCTGAGGGAGCTCCTCCTTTGGTTTCACCGTGCTCGACAGTGACGGCACCGCCAAGGGTTTGAAGAGCCGCTCTTCGAAGACACCAGGCTCCTGAGGCAGCCGCCTAGATGCCCTCTTGGCAATGTCATCAGCCTCCTGATTGGTGCCGCGAGGCACATGCTGCAACTCCAGCCCCAGAACTGTTTCTTCATCTTGCGGACCTCAGTGAGGTAGGCTTCCATGTGCTCGTCCTTTGGCTCGTATATCTTGTTGGACAAGTTGACGAGGAGCTGCGAATTGCCCTTGATGATGAGGCACTTCACCCCTAAGGCAATTGCGGCCCTCAAGCCTGCTATTAGGCCTTCGTACTCTGCTATGTTGTTGGAGACCTTTTCTCCGCGCTGGAGGCAGAGTTGTACGGCGTAGTAGAGTTTGTCCTGGGTGGGGGAGACGAGCACTGCGCCAGCTCCTGCGCCGTGTCGGGAGAACGCCCCATCGAAGTACATGACCCAGCCATCCGGTGCTTCACTTCCTGGGGAAAGTGATCGGTCTTCGCCTGCCTCGAGGCTCGGTGCTTCTGCCCATTCTACCACGAAATCCGCAAGTGCTGCTCCCTTGATGGCTCTGGTCGTACTGAATTCTAGCTGAAATGCTTGTAGTTCGATGTTCCATTCTGCAACCCTCCCAGCTGAGTTCGGGCTCCTGAGTACTCTTTCCAAGGGATACGCTGAGACGACTTTGATAGGATGGCCTTGGAAGTAGTGCCGCAGCTTGCGTGAGGCCACTAATAGCGTGAGGAGGAGTTTTTGAGGCATGGGGTACCGCGCCCTTGCATCCCGTAGCACCGTGCTGACGAAGTACACGGGGTGCTCGATGAGGTTGAGGGTGCCGGAGCAGCTTGCGTCCTCCAGAGGCCGAGGCGTCTCCTGAGATGGCAAAGCCCCCGGCGCTTGGTCGCTCGAAGCGGCCTCTCCTGCTCCAGGCGTGTCCTCCTGTTGCAGCTGTTCCTTTTCGGCTGCGGTCGTGGTCTTCGCGAGGCCCTCTTGGCTTTGCTTTACTCCTGCCTGGGCGATTGCTGCGGCCTTGGTCTGGCGCTCCTCTCTGACGGCCACCAGGGCAGCGCTAGCGGAGTACGGGTGTGACGCCCGGATAATTAAGCTACAGTGATCCCACGCTAATGGTGCCACGTCACCACGGTTACCGCTACTAATCTATCGTTAGATCAAAACCGGTCCAAAATTTAAATTCAAAGTTTGGTAAATAATAAAAGTTTTCAGACATTAAAATAAAATGTTCGGTTTGTACTAAATATTACATAGATAAATATGGTGTAATAAACACATTTTTATAAAAGGCCTAAATAATTTAAAATGATTTAAAACAGAAAAGAAAATAAATAAAAAGAATAGAAATTACAAAAAAACAGAATAACTAAAAAGAAAAAGAA
Organism: Aegilops umbellulata; assembly: GCA_032464435.1. NCBI lineage: Eukaryota > Viridiplantae > Streptophyta > Magnoliopsida > Poales > Poaceae > Aegilops > Aegilops umbellulata. Next base: position 33,669,554 of record CP136059.1, read on the forward strand.
CAAATCAGAAAATAGAAATAAAAGAGGAGGACCCCCCCCCCCCACTAGGCCTCGGCCCAGATGGCCTTGGGGCCAATCAGGCCGGCCCACCCGTTGACCCATTATAACCCCCACCCCGACCAGAAACCCTAGCTACACCCCCACTCCCCCTCACTCCCACGATCCCCCTTGGATCGGGATCGATCCCCCACCCCACTCGCCCCACTTCCCCTCCCCACACCCCGCTCCTCCCTCTGTCCCCCCGATTGGATCGGGGGAATCAACCCCATCGACCGCGCCGCTCGACCCCCCTGCGATCCATCGCCGGACGCCAACGCCGCGGTCCTCTCCGTCACCGCAGGCCCCCCCCACCGGACCGCAACCTCGTCGGCCTGCCTCCTCCTTCCCGCCGGACTGCTACCTCTCCGTCCCCGTCGTCTCCGGCCTCCTCCCCGCGCCCCGCTGCCAAACCCCTACGGCCACCGTGAGCATCACCCCTCTCCTCTCCCCCTCTGCTTCCGTCGCCGGGTCCGAGCACGCCCGTCGTTCGCGCCGTGGCCTACTGCCGTCCCTGATGGCTACCGGCCTCGTGCCGCTTCGCCACCACCGCGCCCCATGTACGCGCTCGCCTGCTCATGGCCTCGGGTGTCACTGCCCGCGCTCCTCTCGCGCCCATGCCATCGCGTCCCCCTGGCCGCACCCCTCCTTGCCCCAGCGCTGCTCGGGTCGTCGCCCGCGCAGCCCCTGGCCGCCGGCGCTCGCGCCCGCGTGCCGGAGCTCACGCTCTGGGCAGCACGCACTCACCCCGCGCACTCCGGCGCTCCGCTCGCTCCTAGCACTTCGGTCGGGGCCGAGCCCCGCCGCTGCCACCGTGCGCCCACGCCCCCGCTCCCTTGGCCTCGTCCGCAGCCCCCCCCCCCACCCGGTGCGCTGCCTAGCATCGCCGCCGTCCGCCGGTGCCGTCCGTGGCCAGGCTCCGACGAGCCACCTGCCCACTGCCCACTGGCGCCCGTCGCCTGTTCGGGTGTTACCGATGCCCGCATGCCCGTTTGGCCCCTGGCCCTATGACAGCCAGGGCCCACGTCCCCTTAGAACGTTTTTATATAATATAAGAGAATTAAAAATATATATATATAATAAAAATAAAATTAATTAATTAATTAAAGAGATAATTAACTTAATTAATTTTGATTAACTAAACTAAACAACTAATTAGACTAATTGAACATTAGTTATCTAACTAACCTGGTTAGTAAATTAGCTAATTAATTAGTATGACCCGTGGGGCCCACCCCCTAATTAATACTAATTAGGTTAATTAAAATGAGTCACTGACCAGTGGGACCCACTGGTCAGGTTGACTAGTCAACCTTGTTGACTGCTGATGTCAGCATGACCTCATGCTGATGTCATAAATCCTTTTTCAAATTAAATTAAAAAATTAATTAAATTCTAGAAATTAATAAAATATTTAGAAAATCGTATCTTTTAATCCGTAACTCGGATGAAAATGTTTTGTACATAAAAGTTGCTCAGAACGACGAGACGAACCCGGATACGCAGCCCGTTCGTCCGCCACGCACCCCTAACATATCAAACTAGCAACTTTCCCCCTCCGGTTAATCTGTCCGAAAATGCGAAACTCCGGGAATACTTTCCCGGATGTTTCCCCCCTTCGCCGGTATCACATATCCCTATGTTAGGTCACCTCTAGCACAACGTATTGCCGCTTCTTGCTTTTTGTTACATTTGGTTGCTCTGTTATTTATTGTGTCCCCCCTCCGTTACTTCTTTCCGGTAGACCCTGAGACCGATGCCGGTACCCCTGTGATCGACTACATCGACGACCCCTCCTTCTTGTCTGAGCAACCAGGCAAGCCCCCCCCCCTTGATCACCAGATATCGCCTACTCTACTCTATACTGCTTGCATTAGAGTAGTGTAGCATGTTACTGTTTTCGTTATTCCTATCCTGATGCATAGCCTGTCCTTGCTACTACTGTTGTTACCTTTACCTGCTATCCTACTGCTTAGTATATGATGCTAGTGTTCCATCAGTGGCCCTACACTCTTGTCCATCTGCCATGCTATACTACTGGGTCGTGATCACTTCGGGAGGTGATCACGGGCATATACTATATACTTTACACTATTACATTACCTGTGATACTGTTCGGAGGTGGGGGCTGAAGGGGCAGGTGGCTCCATCCCGGTAGAGGTGGGCCTGGGTTCCCGACGGCCCCCGACTGTTACTTTGTGGCGGAGCGACAGGGCAGGTTACGACCACCTAGGAGAGAGGTGGGCCTGGCCCTGTTCGGCGTTCGCGGATACTTAACACGCTTAACGAGATCTGGGTATTTGATCTGAGTCTGGCCATTTGGTCTATACGCACTAACCATCTACGCGGGAGTAGTTATGGGTATCCCGGCGTCGTAGTATCAGCCGAAGCCTTCGTGACGTCAGCGACTGAGCGGCGCGCGCCGCCTTGGATCGTAAGCTCGCGCTTGTATTAAGGGGGCTAGATCTGCTTCTGGCCGCGTATGCAACGTGCAGGTGTGCTAAGGGCGATGGGCCCAGACCCCTATGCGCTTAGGTTTAGACCGGCGTGCTGACCTCTCTGTTGTGCCTAGGTGGGGCTGCGACGTGTTGATCTTCCCCGGCCGGGCATGACCCCGAAAAGTGTGTCCGGCCAAATGGGATCAAGCGTGTTGGGCTATGTGGTGCACCCCTGCAGGGAAGTTTATCTATTCGAATAGCCGTGTCCCTCGGTAAAAGGACGACCCGAAGTTGTACCTTGACCTTATGACAACTAGAACTGGATACTTAATAAAACACACCCTTCCAAGTGCCAGATACAACCCGGTGATTGCTCTCCAACAGGGCATCGAGGAGGGAATTGTCGGGTAGGATTATGCTATGCGATGCTACTTGGAGGACTTCAGTCTACTCTCTTCTATATGCTGCAAGACGGAGGCTGCCAGAAGCGTAGTCTTCGACAGGATTAGATATCCCCCTCTTATTCTGGCATTCTGCAGTTCAGTCCACTGATATGGCCCCTTACACATATATCCATGCATATGTAGTGTAGCTCCTTGCTTGCGAGTACTTTGGATGAGTACTCACGGTTGCCTTGTTTCCCCTTTTCCCCATCTCTCTACCCGTTTGCTGCAACCAGACGATGGAGCCCAGGATCCAGACGCCACCGTCGACGACGACTCCTACTACTCTGGAGGTGCCTACTACTACGTGCAGCCCGCTGACGACGACCAGAAGTAGTTAGGAGGATCCCAGGCAGGAGGCCTGCGCCTCGTTCGATCTGTATCCCCGTTTGTGCTAGCTATCTTATGGCAGACTTGTTTAACTTATGTCTGTACTCAGATATTGTTGCTTCCGCTGACTCGTCTATGATCGAGCACTTGTATTCGAGCCCTCGAGGCCCCTGGCTTGTATTATGATGCTTGTTATTTGTAGAGTTGTGTTGTGATATCTTCCCGTGAGTCCCTGATCTTGATCGTACACATTTGCGTGCATGATTAGTGTACGATTGAATCGGGGGCGTCACAACGGGGTGGCCGCAAGGTAGAGCACCAGGGGCTCCTGAGGGCGTGGAGCTACCATCACTGGTGGGCTGGTAAGGTACCTCTTGAGATCTTGGAATGCCCTGTTGGCCTCTTCAGTCCATTCGAAGGGGCCCTTCTTCTTCATCAGCTTGAAGAAGGGCAGCGCTCGTTCCCCTAGCTTGGAGATGAAGCTCCCTAGCGCGGTTACACGCCCAGTGAGCTTCTTCATCTCTCTGAGGGTCCTCGGCGGGTGTAACGCCCTCGATGCAGCTATAGCTCCCACGTGTCGAGGCACGACTTAGAGGCATAACCGCATTGAAAGCAATGTCACAAGTGAGGTAATCTTCACACGACCCATGTAATACATAAGGGAAAGAGATACATAGTTGGCTTATAGTCGCCACTTCACACAATACATAAATAAACATTCATCATCCAGATTACATTCAAGGTCCGACTACGGTACCAAAATGAAAGAAGACTACCCCAAATGCTACACGGATCCCCGGATCGCCCCAACTGGGCTCCACTACTGATCATCAGGAAAAGACACATAGTAATGGCCACATTCCTCGTCGAACTCCCAAGTGAGCTCGGTCGCGTCATCTGCACTGGCATCGTTGGTACCTGCAACTGTTGTGGTAGAATATGTGAGTCACGGGGACTCAGCAATCTCACACCCGCGAGATCAAGACTATTTAAGCTTATAGGTAGGAAAGGATATGTGAGGTGGAGCTGCAGCAAGCGACTAGCATATATGGTGGCTAACAACGCAAAAGAGAGCAAGGAGAGAAGCAAAGCACGGTCGTGAAGCTAGAAGTGATCAAGAAGTGATCCTAAAACAACCTACGTCAAACATAACTCCAACACCGTGTTCACTTCCCGGACCCCGCCGAGAAGAGACCATCACGGTTACACACGCGGTTGATGTGTTTTTAATTAAGAACTTCGGGTTTTCTACAACCGTACATCAACAAATTCCCATCTGCCTCATAACCGCGGGCACGGCTTTCGAAAGATAATACCCTGCAGGGGTGTCCCAACTTAGCCCATTATAAGCTCTCACGGTCAACGAAGGATATTCCTTCTACCGGGAAGACCCGATCAGTCTCGGAATCCCGGACTACAAGACATCTCGGCAGTAATAAAACGAGTCCAGCAAAGCCGCCCGATTGTGCCGACAAATCCTGATAGGAGCTGCACATATCTCGGTCTCAGGGCACATCCGGATAAGCTAAGCGTACAGGAACCAACATAACCCAAGTTGCCAAGGGACGGTCCCGCACGGTGCTCTAGTTTGGACCAGCAATCGAAGGAGAACTGGCCCAGGGGGGTTAAAATAAAGATGACCCTTGAGTCTGCAGAACCCAAGGGAAAAAGGCTTAGGTGGCAAATGGTAAAACCAATGTTGGGCCTTGCTGGAAAAGTCTTATTCAAAGCGAACTGTCAAGGGGGTCCCATAAATCACCCAACCGTGTAAGGAACGAAAAATCCGGGAACATAACACCGGTATGACGGAAACTAGGGTGGCAAGAGTGGAACAAAACGCCAGGCATAAGGCCGAGCCTTCCACCCTTTACCAAGTATATAGATGCATTAATTAAATAAGAGGTATTGTGATATCCCAACAAGTAAACATGTTCCAATAAGGAACAACAAGTCCATGTTCCAACAAGGAACAAACTTCATCTTCACCTGCAACTAGCAACGCTATAAGAGGGGCTGAGCAAAGCGGTAACATAGCCAATCAACGGTTTGCTAGGACATGGATGGTTAGGGGCTGACATGGCAATATGGGTGGCATGATATAGCAAGTGGCAGGTACCGCAGCATAGGCATAGCAAAAGAGCGAGCATCTAGCAAGCAAAGATAGAAGTGATTTTGAGGGTATGGTCATCTTGCCTGCAAGGTTCTCAGGGTTGTCGAAAGCTTGGTCCTCGTAAGCGTTCTCAACAGGTTCCTCGTTCACGTACTCGTCTCCCGGCTCTACCCAAAGCAAGAACACAAGCAAAGGGGACAAACATCAATCACGATGCAATGCGCAAGCAACATGATGCAAAACATGGCATGTTATGCGAGATGTGATAAGCAATGCCTATGCGTGCTACGAAAGGAAAAAGAAGAACAAGGCATAATCTTGGCAAACCAAGTATGCCACTGGATAGGTGAGGTGGTTTCGGTTAAAATCGATATAAAGATCACCGGAATCGGATGCACGGTTTGCAAATGACAAGCAAAACAAGAATGACAAGAATCTGCCATTAACAGCATGATGCTACTTAGCAAGCAACAAAAATTAATCTACTGCACCCAACTATATCAACAAAGCACATGACAGTAATCTACTCAAGATGCTTGACAAAAGATGAACACTGAGCTACGGCTATAACACAACACAACAGGTTCAAACAAGCATGGCAAAAGTGCAAAAGATAACAGGTTCACAGACTCTGTGAAAATGCCAACATGCCAGAAATTAACATCAGGATGACATGTTTAGAGCAATGAAACAACTTGCTACATGATCAGGACATAGCAAAGTAAGGCATGGCATGAATATACTCAAAGCACTTAACAAAAGTCCCTTACTGACCATGAGCCAAAAAGGAGTAAAAAATATGATAACACCCATGTCAATTAAGCAAGTTTCGTTACAGGTTTCAGACTTAGCAGAAAAACTGGACATGTCAAAAACAGATAACAAGTAGGCATGTTCGTGAGCTCGATGCACTCACTACAGAGCATTGCATCAAGAAGACATGGCATAGGAACTAGACATGGCAAGAATAACATCATAGCATGCAAGGATCAACTACACCAAGCTTGGCAAAATCGAATAACATGTAAACAATCTGCCAGCAACATTTTATAGCAAAAGTAGAGCTTGATTGACTCAATCTATGGCACTCCATAAATACAAACAAAGGCACGGATGGATAGAGCAAATCCATATGCTCAAAACACTCTTACTGATCATGCTCAAACGAGGCACATATCTCTCTGAAACAACATGAACACATGGCATAAAAATAACAGCAGACAGGGACTTGGTGAAATTACTAAGTCTCTGAAATCAGCAACATCAAGTACCCTAGTTTGCATGCTTGTGCTAGTCACCACAGAGGTCACAAAAATACATGGCATAATTCTATGGAAAGTTAACATGGCATATTACAAAACTCATGTAGGACTCAACTTCATAGGATGCACACATCAATCATGGTAAAAATGACAAAAGTGCATGTTCTGATAAGAATCAGAAACTAACATCACATAGCCCTATTCTAGCAGCATTTCGGGCATCAAGATGACCTCAAATGCAAATGATGCAATGTAATCAAATGATGTACTCATCGAGGCGAACAATTTGACGTATTATACGCACAGAACGGAGCTACGGATGCAAAGATATGGCATGATGAACATGTGACAATAATGTGAAAATCACGGGACTTGGTAGATTTTTGAGGGGGGGAAGAAGTCAACCGGGTGGCACGGAAGCCGAGGCACGCCGGATCTGGCGCCGGGGAGGAAGGAGGCGGTCGGGCTCGGGCGGATCCGGGCGCTCCTCGCCGGATCCGGCCGGAGCTGGAGGCGGCGGGGCGTCGGGCGGCGTTGGGCGGCGGGCGCGGCGACCCCAGGCGGCGCGCGGCGCGGAAGAGGCGGCGGGCGGCGAGCGCGGCGAGTGGCGGCGGGCAGCGACCGCGGCGGTTGGCGGCAGGCGGCGCGAGGCGCTGGGCGCGGGGGCTCCCGCGGGGGCGGTGGAGGCGACTCGGGCCGGGCGGGCCCGCTGCGGGCTCGCCGGGCCGCGGCGGTGGGAGGCGGTGCTGGCCACGTGGCACGGCGGGATTCGCCGGGCGCGCGGGCGCGGACACGTCCGGCGGCGGCGGGGGAAGAATTTTAGGGTTAGGGTGGTGATTGATCCGCAAATGGAGGAGGGGGAGGTGTATTTATAGGTAGAGGGGGCTAGGAAGCTCCAAATGGAGAGCGGTTTTCGACCACGCAATCGTGATCGAATGGCGGTGGACATGGGAGTGCCTTAGATGGATTGTTGGGCTGTTTTGGAGGGGTTTTGGGCTGCAACACACACGAGGCCTTCACGGTTACCCGGTTAACCGTTGGAGTATCAAACGACCTCCGATTGACCCGAAACTTGACAGGCGGTCTACCGGTGCTATACCAAGGCCGCCTGACAAACCTCGGTCCATTCCGAGAAAGTTTAATACCCGCTCACGAAGAAATGTAAAAGGGGACGCCGGGGGACATAGGAGCGCCGGATTGCAAAATGGACAACGGGGAAAATGCTCGGATTCATGAGATGAACACGTATGCGAATGCGATGCACATGATGACATGATATGAAATGCATGACATGAACAAAATGCAAAATGAAGGGAAACCCAACCACGGAGGGAATATCATATCACAATGATGAAAATGGCAAGAGTTGGATTACAAATATGGCAAGTTACATCCGGGGTGTTACAGCGGGCTCACGTCTTCGACTGCCTTGACCTTCTCCAGGTTGGCCTCGATGCCCCTGTGGGACACGAGGAAACCGAGGAGCTTGCCTGAGGGGACTCCAAACACGCACTTTTCTGGGTTGAGCCATAGGTCCACTTTGTCGAGGCTCACAAAGGTTTCTTCCAGGTCCTGTATCAGGGTTTTTGCCTCCCGAGACTTCACCACAATGTCATCGACGTAAGCTTCAGCGTTCCTCCCGAGCTGCCGGCCTAAGGCGATGTGCATCAGCCGCTGGAAGGTTGCGCCCGCGTTGCGCAACCCAAATGGCATGCACGTATAGCAGTACACTCCACACGGGGTCAGGAAAGCTGTCTTTTCCACGTCTTCCACCGCCATCTTGATCTGGTGATAGCCCAAGAAGGCATCCAGGAAGCACAATAGGTCACACACTGCGGTGGAGTCGACTATCTGGTCAATGCGGGGGAGCGGAAATGGATCCTGTGGGAAGGCCTTATTAAGGTTGGTGAAATCGACACACATGCGCTCCTTTCCCCCCTTTTTTGGCACAACGATCGGATTAGCCAGCCAATCTGGGTAGCGGACCTCGCGGATGACTCCTGCCGCTTCTAGCTTCCGGGTCTCTTGAACGATGAAATCTTGTTTCTCTGTGGGCTGTCGCCTCGCCTTCTGCTTCACGGGGCGCACATTGGGGCACACGTTGAGGTGGTGCTCAATCACATCCCTCGGGACCCCTGCTTACTGATCAGGTTACCACACGAACACCTTCTTGTTCGCACGCAGAAACCTCACCAGGGCCTTCTCCTGCTCGGGCTCGAGGTTGGCCCCTATGGTGAAGGTGGCGTTAGTGGACCCATCCTCGTCGACTGGTACCTGCTTGGTTTCTGCCTTGTCTTGGGTGAATAGCTGCTTCTTTTTAGCCGGCGCAGCCCCCTTGGGCTCAAGGACGTCGGTGTTAGTAGGCTGCGCCACCGTGGCCGCCCTGAAAGCAAGCTGGAGCACCTGCAGTGCATCCCTTGTGTCTCCTGACACGGTAAGGACGCCGCTGCTCCCGGGCATCTTCATGAGGTTGTACGTCGGGTGAGTTGCTGCCATGAACCGAGCCAAGGCCGGATAGCCGAGGATGGCGTTGTAGGGGAGGCCGATGGGGGCGATGTCGAAGTCGATCAGCTTCGTGCGGAAGTTCGTAGGTGCCGAAGGTCACTGGGAGGCGGATCTGCCCCAAGAAGGCGGTGGAACCGACTCCGACGCTCGAGAAGGGCATGCTGGGTTGGAGCCGCTCCGGTGGCACATGGAGGAGGCTGAAGGCCTCCACCGAGAGCACGTTGAGGCCGGCACCACCGTCGATGAGGGTCCTGGTGACGGCCACTTGGAAGATGGTGGGGGTACACAGCATCGGGAGCGCGCCCAAACCGATGGGGTTGAAGGGGTGTGTTGGAAATATGCCCTAGAGGCAATAATAAAAGCATTATTATTATATTTCCTTGTTCATGATAATTGTCTTTATTCGTGCTATAATTGTGTTATCCGGAAATCGTAATACATGTGTGAATAACAGACAACAATATGTCCCTAGTGAGCCTCTAGTTGACTAGCTCGTTGATCGACAAATAGTCATGGTTTCCTGACTATGGACATTGGATGTCATTGATAACAAGATCACATCATTAGGAGAATGATGTGATGGACAAGACCCAATCCTAAACATAGCATAAGATCGCATAGTTCGTTTGCTAGAGTTTTCCAATGTCAAGTATCTTTTCCTTAGACCATGAGATCGTGTAACTCCCGGATACCGTAGGAGTGCTTTGGGTGTGCCAAACGTCACAACGTAACTGGGTGACTATAAAGGTATATTACGGGTATCTCCGAAAGTGTCTGTTGGGTTGACACGGATCGAGACTGGGATTTGTCACTCCGCTTGACGGAGAGGTATCACCGGGCCCTCTCGGTAATGCATCATCATAATGAGCTCAATGTGATCAAAGTGTTTGATCACGGGATCATGCATTATGGTACGAGAAAAGTGACTTGCCGGTAACGAGATTGAACGAGGTATTGGGATACCGACGATCGAATCTCGGGCAAGTAAAATACCGATTGACAAAGGGAATCGAATACGGGATTAATTGAATCCTCGACATCGTGGTTCATCCGATGAGATCATCGTGGAGCATGTGGGAGCCAACATGGGTATCCAGATCCCGCTGTTGGTTATTGCCCGAGAGCCGTCTCGGTCATGTCTGCATGTCTCCCGAACCCGTAGGGTCTACACACTTAAGGTTCGGTAACGCTAGGGTTGTGAAGATATGTATATGCAGTAACCCGAATGTTGTTCGGAGTCCCGGATGAGATCCCGGACGTCACGAGGAGTTTCGGAATGGTCCGGAGGTAAAGATTTATATATGGGAAGTTGTCATACGGACACCGGGAAGTTTCGGGGGCATATCGGTATTGTACCGGGGCCACCGGAGGGGTTCTGGGGGTCCACCGGGAGGGGCCACCTCTCCTGGAGGGCCTCATGGGCTGTATGAGGGAGGGAACCAGCCCAAAGTGGGCCGGTGCGCCTCCCCCCCAAGGGCCCATGCACCTAGGGTTGGGGGAAACCCTGAGGGGGGCGCCCCCCCTTGCTTGGGGGGCAAGCCTCCTCCCCTAGGCCGCCGCCCCCCCTCTAGATCCCATCTAGAGGGGCCGACCCCCCTTGCCCCTTCCCTTATAAATAGAGGGGTGAAGGGAGGGCTGCGCACCCCTTGCCCTGGCGCCTCCCTCTCCCTCTCCAACACCTCCTCCTCCTCCGTAGAGCTCGGCGAAGCCCTGTCGGAGTACTGCAGCTCCACCATCACCACGTCGTTGTGCTGCTGCTGGAGCCTTCTTCCCCAACCTCTCCTTTGCCTTGCTGGATCAAGAAGGAGGAGACGTTATGCTGACCGTACGTGTGTTGAACGCGGAGGTGCCGTCCTTTCGGTGCTAGGATCTCCGGTGATTTGGATCACGCCGTGTACGACTACCTCATCCCCGTTCGTTGAACGCTTCCGCTCGCGATCTACAAAGTGGTATGTAGATGCAATATCTCTCCCATGACTCGTTGCTTAGATGAACTCATAGATGGATCTTGGTGAAACCGTAGGAAAAAATTTAATTTTCTGCAACGTTCCCCAACAGTGGTATCAGAGCTAGGTCTATGCATAGTTCTCTATTGCACGAGTAGAACACAATTTGTTGTGGGCGTAGATGTTGTCAACTTTCTTGCCGCTACTAGTCTTATCTTGCTTCAGCGGTATTGTGGGATGAAGCGGCCCGGACCAACCTTACACGTACGCTTACGTGAGACCGGTTCCACCGACTAACATGCACTAGTTGCATAAGGTGGCTGGCGGGTGTCTGTCTCTCCCACTTTAGTTGGAGCGGATTCAATGAAAAGGGTCCTTATGAAGGGTAAATAGAAGTTGACAAATCACGTTGTGGCTTTCACGTAGGTAAGAAAACGTTCTTGCTAGAACCCTAATTCAGCCACGTAAAACTTGCAACAACAATTAGAGGACGTCTAACTTGTTTTTGCAGCAAGTGCTATGTGATATGATATGGCCAAAGTTGTGATGAATGATGAATGATCTATATGTGATGTATGAGATGTTCATGCTATTGTAATAGGAATCACGACTTGCATGTCGATGAGTATGACAACCGGCAGGAGCCATAGGAGTTGTCTTTATTTTTGTATGACCTGCGTGTCATTGAGAAACGCCATGTAAATTACTTTACTTTATTGCTAAACGCGTTAGCCATAGTAGTAGAAGTAATAGTTGGCGAGCAACTTCATGGAGACATGATGATGGAGATCATGATGATGGAGATCATGGTGTCAAGCCGGTGACAAGATGATCATGGAGCCCCAAGATGGAGATCAAAGGAGCTATGTGATATTGGCCATATCATGTCACGTTTATTATTTGATTGCATGTGATGTTTATCATGTTTTGCATCTTGTTTACTTAGAACGACGGTAGTAAATAAGATGATCCCTCATAATAATTTCAAGAAGTGTTCCCCCTAACTGTGCACCGTTGCGACAGTTCGTTGTTTCGAAGCACCACGTGATGATCGGGTGTGATAGATTCTAACGTTCACATACAACGGGTGTAAGACAGATTTACACACGCAAAACACTTAGGTTGACTTGACGAGCCTAGCATGTACAGACATGGCCTCGGAACACAGAAGACCGAAAGGTCGAGCATGAGTCGTATACAAGATACGATCAACATGAAGATGTTCACCGATGTTGACTAGTCCGTCTCACGTGATGATCGGACACGGCCTAGTTGACTCGGATCATGTAATACTTAGATGACTAGAAGAGGGATGTCTATCTAAGTGGGAGTTCATTAAATAATTTGATTAAATGAACTTTATGATCATGAACTTAGTCTAAAATATTTACAATATGTCTTGTAGATCAAATGGCCAACGTAGTCCTCAACTTCAACGCGTTCCTAGAGAAAACCAAGCTGAAAGACGATGGCAGCAACTATACGGACTGGGTACGGAACCTGAGGATCATCCTCATAGCTGCCAAGAAAGATTATGTCCTACGAGCACCGCTGGGTGACGCACCTATTCTCCCTGCAGAACAAGACGTTATGAACGCTTGGCAGTCACGCTGCGATGAGTACTCCCTCGTTCAGTGCGGCATACTTTACAGCTTAGAGCCGAGGCTCCAAAAGCGTTTTGAGAGACATGGAGCATACGAGATGTTCGAAGAGCTGAAAATGGTTTTCCAAGCTCATGCCCGGGTCGAGAGATATGAAGTCTCCGACAAATTCTTTAGCTGTAAGATGGAGGAAAATAGCTCTGTCAGTGAACACATACTCAAAATGTCTGGGTTGCACAACCGCTTGACTCAACTGGAAGTTAATCTCCCGGATGAAGCGGTCATTGACAGAATCCTCCAGTCGCTTCCACCTAGCTACAAGAGCTTTGTGATGAACTACAATATGCAGGGGATGGTAAAGACCATTCCTGAGGTATATGCTATGCTGAAATCAGCAGAGGTAGAAATCAAGAAGGAGCATCAAGTGTTGATGGTGAATAAACCCACTAAGTTCAAGAAGGGCAAGGGTAAAAAGAACTTCAAGAAGGACGGCAAGGAAGTTGCCGCGCCTGGTAAGCAAGTTGCCGGGAAGAAGCCAAAGAATGGACCCAAGCCCGAGACTGAGTGTTTTTATTGCAAGGGAAGTGGTCACTGGAAGCGGAACTGCCCCAAATACTTAGCGGACAAGAAGGCCGGCAAAACAAAAGGTATATGTGATATACATGTAATTGATGTGTACCTTACCAGTACTCGTAGTAGCTCTTGGGTATTTGATACCGGTGCAGTTGCTCATATTTGTAACTCAAAGCAGGAGCTGCGGAATAAACGGAGACTGGCGAAGGACGAGGTGACGATGTGCGTCGGGAATGGTTCCAAGGTCGATGTGATCGCCGTCGGCACGTTACCTCTACATTTACCTACGGGATTAGTTTTAAACCTCAATAATTGTTATTTAGTGCCAAGTTTGAGCATGAACATTGTATCTGGATCTCGTTTAATTCGAGATGGCTACTCATTTAAATCCGAGAATAATGGTTGATCTATTTATATGAGAGATATGTTTTATGGTCATGCTCCGATGGTTAATGGTGGTGCTCAATCACATCCCTCGGGACCCCTGCTTACTGATCAGATTACCACGCGAACACCTTCTTGTTCGCACGCAGAAACCTCACCAGGGCCTTCTCCTGCTCGGGCTCGAGGTTGGCCCCTATGGTGAAGGTGGCGTCAGTGGACCCATCCTCGTCGACTGGTACCTGCTTGGTTTCCGCCTTGTCTTGGGGTGAATAGCTGCTTCTTTTTAGCCGGCGCAGCCCCCTTGGGCTCAAGGACGTCGGTGTTAGTAGGCTGCGCCACCGCGGCCGCCCTGAAAGCAAGCTGGAGCACCTGCAGTGCATCCCTTGTGTCTCCTGACACGGTAAGGACGCCGCTGCTCCCGGGCATCTTCATGAGGTTGTACGTCGGGTGAGTTGCTGCCATGAACCGAGCCAAGGCCGGATAGCCGAGGATGGCGTTGTAGGGGAGGCCGATGGGGGCGATGTCGAAGTCGATCAGCTTCGTGCGGAAGTTCGTAGGTGCCGAAGGTCACTTGGAGGCGGATCTGCCCCAAGAAGGCGGTGGAACCGACTCCGACGCTCGAGAAGGGCATGCTGGGTTGGAGCCGCTCCAGTGGCACATGGAGGAGGCTGAAGGCCTCCACCGAGAGCACGTTGAGGCCGGCACCACCGTCGATGAGGGTCCTGGTGACGGCCACTTGGAAGATGGTGGGGGTACACAGCATCGGGAGCGCGCCCGAACCGATGGGGTTGAAGGGGTGATCATCCGAGTTGAAGGTTAGATCGGCCTCGGGCACCACCCAGCTTGGGGGGGGGGGGCTTCTCGGCGCTTGGAGGCGGTGTTGATCTGGCGGGTGAACGGCTTGACATGGCGGCTCGAGGGCGGTGCCTGGGAGCCACCCAGGAGAGTTGCGACGACGGGTGGCGCTGGCGCGGCATAACGGGCGAGGAAGAGGTCGCGCAGCTCCTCCCAGGAGGTCACATAATCCGCCGGTAGGTGTAGGAGCCACGCGCGGGACGCCGGTGAGGGCCATGGGTAACCAGTTGGCCATCACCCGGTCATCGCCCCGGCTTTGAAGAAAGCCTCTTCATACGCCCACAGGAAAACCAGTGGATCCGTTGCGCCATTTTAACACGGCGGCATCTCAAGCTTGAACTTGCGCGGCCATTGCACCTGTCGCAAGGTGGGGGCCAAGGCTCGGAGCCCCCAAGCCCTAGTGCCGGCATCGGCTGCCGGAGCGGGTGGTGCACCGTCCGCCATGAGGGCGAACGCGGTGTCGGTGGAGAGCGGGTCGTCGGGAGGGAAAACTCTAGCGCACCCCTACCTGGCACGCCAAATGTCGGATTTCGGGTTCCGGCAGACCCTTAAGGTTCGAACACTGGGGTGCGCGCGGAGATCTCTCCCCTACCGATCTACGTCCGATCTCCTCGCGTGATCTAAGCTAGAAACGATGAACAACACAAGGGACACAAGATTTATACTGGTTCGGGCCACCGTTGTGGTGTAATACCCTACTCCAGTGTGTGGTGTGGTGGATTGCCTCAGGGGCTGATGATGAACAGTACAAAGGAAGAACAGCCTCGCGAGAGGTGTTCTTGAGCTGGTGCGGGGTGTTCTACTTAGTCCGGGGCTCTTTGGTCCGATTCGATTGCCCCTGCTATGTTGTGGCTAGCTCTACTTATAGAGGCCCTGGGCCTCTCCCCAAAATAAAGAGAGGGAAGGGCACCAACAATTGGCCATTTTGAAGGGGAACATCTAGTACAAGTTATCCTGACCAAAGGTGGTCTTCGGCTGCCAAAAGCACTAGTGATGACGCCGTCTTGGGCTCCACGGTGACCTCCGTCCTGCCGCACTGCTGGTCTTGGTCTCGTTGCACCGGAATGGTAACCTTTGCTCGATGCCTTGGCCTGTGCTTGCCCCCTTTGCACCAAAGGGGAAACAAGGACACTGCGCAGGCCGGCGCCCGTCTGGTCTCGATCGTCATGGCTTGCGTCACGAGTTTCTCGCGAGGTACCCCTGCCTTGATCTTTCTGCCTCCTCGCGAGCCTGCCTGATGAGGCTGCCCCATGAGGAAGCTTCCTGTCGTCCGCCCCGCGAGGCTTGACCCCTCGCGAGGGTCTTGAGCCTGAGCTGATGAAGATGGGCCGCGCTGGGCCCCCACTTGAGCCACGCCGCAGGCCGCAGGCAGGCAAGTCTGGGGACCCCCGTTCCCAGAACGCCGACAACGCCATAGTCCATGGAGAAGAAGCAGAGAGCAGGAACGTGGCCGAGTGCGGTGGCAGTAGCAGCTCTTTCCATCGTCGCCTTGTCAGCGACGAGGCAATGGATGTGCCGTGACAACGGCCGCGGGATCCACTCCGTACGCGCGAGCGCGGCTGGCGGGTGCGCTCCGGTCGCTGAAGCACCACGTGCCGGGCTAACGTGCACTCCCTTCAGTGCCCGCCCAGTGCCTGTTTGGTCAGGACTCACGGTTGCCACCTTGCCGGGCCGCGGCCATGGCACAGATTGAGGGAGGGAGCAGGCATAATGAGGTTTGGCCAGGGATGGCGAGCGCCGCCATGTCTCTGCGGTCGTTGCGGGCGAGAGGGTGGGCTGTAGCCTGTAGGGCAGGGGTACTCTAGTCATTTTACGAGGGACCCACTTGACTGAGGGCAAAAAATCGAAGTGCAAAATATTGAGTGGCAGCTGATCAATTAGAATGTGAAGAGTGATAAATTATCATAGTGCAAAGCAAGTGCCGGCTAAAAATCAGAAACCCCCCACAAAGGCCACCGGCGAAAGTTGCAATGAGTCGCGCGATCCCAAACCTCTATGCCGAAATATAAAAGTGGATTGGAATCCAGGTTTGGGTCCGGCCGTCCGGCGCACAAACCACACTGCTCCGAGCCCGACTAGCCCAACCATTTACTAGTATACAAAGGAAAAATAAACTCGGAATATTTCTCCTCTCTCTCTCTCTCTCTCTCTCTCTCTCTCTCCCAGGAGTCGGAGGACAGAAACCAGGAGGCGACGGAGGGGACGCAACGCGACTCCACACTCTTCCGCACGAATCACCGCTCTCCTCTAGGTAACACCGACAGCACCACCGAAATTTTCCGCTGCTTGTTGGAGATTACTGCTGCTTCACGTCGGATTTCCCTGCCAGGTTCGATGCGTTGCTGCTGCGGGAGCAGCGGCTGAGCTTGGGGCTTGCTAGGGTTTGCTCCGACTCGATCTTCAGCGGGGGTCGGGGGAGCACTTCGTCTGCTTGGGCAGGTTGCAGCTTACGACTGTGTGATTCGTTGAGCTTGGGCGGGTTTGGGTTGCGCACAGCTACGAGCCCCACACCCAGATATTAGGCTCGATTTGGGTGGAGTTCTTAGCTTCGTGCCGCTGCGTACCTGCTACTCATCGGTTTTACCGATGGAATTTCGTGTTTCGATCTGCAGCGACCACTTTGCCGTGTCATTATATGTGATTTTTTTGGGGGTGGGGTGGGGTCGTGGAACCTAATTGTCCAGTTACTGGTTAGGGTTTTATCTCTAGTCGCCAGAAGGTCATTTTTTCTCATAGCATTGTCTTTCTGTTGCCTTTTTTAGTGGTAGCACTCTTTGCAGTGGGATGGAGATAACCAAATCTTACATTATGTTTGTTTTACGAGGGGAGACACTTCTGCTGTTCATTTTACATGTTTCCTGCTTTCTTTTGGATGAAAGCCACAAGCTTCACATCATTACATGTTTCACTCAGTTGTTTTCTTCTCTTTCAGCTTCTTACCTATTTAACTTAATGCACTTGTCCAAACTATTTTTCTGCAGCTGGAGCAATAAGGGTCACCCGGATGACCGGGGCAGACCTGGCACCAGTAATGGAGTTGAAGGCTGTGGCAAATGGAGGAACACCCACTGAAGTTGTTGCTTCTGATAAGAAGGATAATACCAAGATGGAAGAGGCTGGCGAGAGCAAGGATGTTGCAGTAGCGAATACCAATGCCGACCAACAGAATAAAGCCTCAGAAAACGGCGCTAAGGGCTCATCTGATGATGATGCCAAGATGGAGGCTGAAGATGCAAAGGAAGATGATGTGGGTGCTGTGAAGCAGGCAGGTACAGAGGATGTCAAATCAGGTGACAGTGCGGATGCCAAGGAAGGTAATGGCGCCAATGCAGCAGAACATGAGGATTCCAAAACGGCTGCTATTGAGGATGTAGTTGCAAAGGAAGATGACAACACCAAGTCAGCAGAACACAAGGACTCCAAAATGGTTATTGTAGAGGATGCAGATGCAAAGGAAGATGACAAAGCCGCCAAGGCAGCAGAACACGAGGATTCCAAAACGGCTGGTATCGAGGATGTAGTTGCAATGGAAGATGACAACACCAAGTCAGCAGAATACAAGAACTCCAAAATGGTTATTGTAGAGGATGCAAATGCAAACGAAGATGACAAAGCCAAGGCAGTAGAACACGAGGATTCCAAAGCGGCTGGTATTGAATATACAGTTGCAAAGGAAGATGCCAACACCAAGTCAGCAGAACACAAGGACTCTAAAATGGTTATTGTAGAGGATGCAGATGCAAAGGAAGATGACAAAGCCAAGGCAGCAGAACACGATGATCACAGAACAGGTGGTGTGACAGCAGAATGCAAGGATCACAGAACAGGTAGTGTGGAGGATGCAGATGCAAATGAAGACATTGGCGCCAAGGCTGAAGAGTGCAAGGTTGGCAACATGAATACTGTAGATAATGCAGATGTAAAGGAAGATGAAGATGCCACTGAAGACATTGGCGCCAAGGCTGAAGAGTGCAAGGTTGGCAACATGAATACTGTAGATAATGCAGATGTAAAGAAAGGTGAAGATGCCAATGCAGCAGAACATGAAGATGCCAAAATGGTTGATGTGGATGATGCAGATGCAAAAGAAGATTGTGGCACCAAGGTAGCAGAACATAAGGATGTCAAAATGGGTGCCGTGGAGGATATTGATGCAAAGGAAGATAACAACACCAAGGCAGCAGAACATCAGGATATCATAATGAGTGTGGTAGAGCATGCAGATGTAAAAGAAGATAACAGTTCTAATGTAGCAGAATGCGTGGATGTCAAGATGGCGGAGGCTGAGACCAAGCCAGGAGATGCAGAGCTCGAAGACAAAGGGCACAAGGAAGAAATGGATGTGAACACAGAGGTCAAGAAGGGACCGAAAGATGCAGATCAATGTGGTTCTGAGATGCATGATGAATTGAATGGGCAAGGAAAGAATGGAGCGGCTCGGCAGCAAGAAAATAAAGCTGAA
Organism: Aegilops umbellulata; assembly: GCA_032464435.1. Classification (NCBI taxonomy): domain Eukaryota; kingdom Viridiplantae; phylum Streptophyta; class Magnoliopsida; order Poales; family Poaceae; genus Aegilops; species Aegilops umbellulata. The sequence continues at coordinate 33,688,499 of CP136059.1, forward strand.
GAAATGAGTGATGATGATAGTCAAGGGGAAGTGGAAGTGGAAGAAAAGGGCTCTTCAGATAAGAAAGAGGAAGGAGGGGATGGTAAGGCAAACGAGAATGAAGAGAAGCTAGAAAAAGAAAGTGCGAACAAGGAAGGAAAAGATGGCAAGGTAACAGAAGAGGAGGTCGGCGAGGCAGAAAAGAACGTGGAAGAGAATAAGGAGGAAACACCTAAGAACAAGAGGGCAAGGAGTTCTAGGGATAGACGCCAAAGACAGGACAAGAAACAGCATGGGTCCAAATCCAGGGAAGCCAAAAGTTTACTAAACACTCCCAGCCCTTATGGTATTGATCGCCCTCAACGTGAGAGGAAAATAGTAGAGAGGTTGGTTGAAGTGATTGATAAGGAGCCAAACAGGAGCTTCGTAGTTGAGAAGGTTCATTGCTTGCAGTCATATTTCCTTTATCTCGTGTTTTTCCTTTTGTCTGTGCTATAATTTCTGGTAAATCTTTTCATTGCAGGGTCGTGGCACTCCTTTAAAGGATATACCAAGTGGTATGGCCCTATGGCACACTTTTTTTTTTAACTTTTTACCTACTTTATTTTTAGGGACTGCATAATAGACATCAGTTCTTGGTTAAGGCTATGTTCTTCTTGCATCAAGCACTTAAATCTGAGCACACTTGTCCTAATGATGCATGTTATTACTTAATCTGGGCAGAAGCCTGTTGTGAATTTTTAGGTACCAGTTAAGATCCTTTTCCCTGTGAGTCTATATCTCATGAATCATGATCAGTTTGCTCCTGATCTGCCAGTTGAATCAACACGTTACATTATGTATATGCCTTTGATATGTTTAGTACTTAGTAGCCATGTTTGTACTAACTTTATTTATATCTATATTTATTAGTCCAAATGTGTACAGAACTACAGATGCTCTGAGCTTAAGCCAACACCTTTTCACAACCTTGTATTCAGTTCTGAAGCTGCTAGTCTAAACTAGTCTGCGATCACTAGTGCGTGTACGATCCTTATTTTGAGGAACTTAGGTGGCGTTTGGTTCTAAGGGCATATATGCCCAACCACGTGGTTAGGGGTAGCCACCTTTTGTTGTTTGGTTGAATGGATGAGAGGTGGTTAGGGATAGCTATTTGTGTGTTTAGTTGAGAGGATAAGAGATGAATGATTGTTGAGGTGGTAATATTATCCTTGTTACAAGTAATATAGCAACATATGTATGTCAAGTTTGAACATTTGATAAAAAACATTTTCTTTGAATGACTATTCTTTTTGCTGTCCATCTACAATAGTTTTTGAATGGCAAAGTTTGAATGTTTGATAACAACATTAATTTTGAAAATAAAAAGTGAACTTTAACATCACAGCCCAACATAATATAAAGCGTACTTTTTTTGTTCATCTGCAATAGAAAAAAATGAACTTGAAGATGAAATATACTACAAGCATTTAGACAATATGGCCATGAATCATCCATATATATATACACACAATAGTATGCATACGCAAGTTTACACAATTCTTTGTCTTGGTGTACATCCCCAATAGTATTTTTTTTTGACGGAGTACATCCACAATTGTATACACATATACACATGTAGATTACTACTACCTCTGTACACTAATATAAGATGTTTTTGCGGTTCATTTTGAACTGCAAAAACGTCTTACATTAGTGTACAGAGGTAGCAATTGTTCAAGCATACATACACAGGTATACGCAGTCGTCCAAGAATTCAACAGATCGGATGTCTCCTTCAGGCTGCAAGTCAAAGGGGAATCGTCCAGAAATCAGAGAGAGGAATTGCTGAGAAGGGAATCGGAGCATGGGAATAGAGAGGATGGGGCCAGCCGCAGACCTTGGTGGTGGCAGTGCTCGTGTACTGCTTGGCTGCCAGCATGGGGTGCGGTGGAGCGGGAACCCGATCTGGAGCACGGTGGCCATGTCAACTGAGCCCGTGTCCGCCTTTGCAAGATACTGTGTTGCAAAGCCTCATCTGTGCACTGCCGGCGTGGTTCATCTCTGCTAAGTTGTGCTCCCAGTTCTGGTTTATCTCCTTGCACGCACGGGGCATGTGAGAGGGCTGGGATAGAAAGAAAAGAGAGGGTGAGGCCCGCTGCTGTGCATTCTCCTCCCGCCCACGCCAGCCGTGACAGAGAGCATGGAGATTGAGCGAAAAATGTTTCGCGTGGGACGCGAGGGAAGGGGAGTGTGGGCCGTGGGTGGTTGCTGTCATCCGGCATATTTTTCGGCTCTGCTCAACCAGTTTTTAGGGGAATATTCCCAGATTCTTTACTATTCCTATCCTTTCCTGCCACCATGCCAAACGAGTGTTTTCCCTGAGGGATAATGTGAACCAAACGCCACCTTAGTGGATGTGTCCATCCTTGATTTTCCACTGAGAAGTGAGAAGCTATGTGAATAAATCAGGTGTTGCATGGATTATTTACCTAAATTAGACTTGCAAATATAGCACAGTTTTGCTCCAGCGAATTCTAATCTATTGCAGAAGAGAGGATCGCTTCCATGGGAAATAGACTGCAAAATATGATCAAATTTATACTGTTATAGTCATTACTGAAGCGCAGTTATAAGTGAACTGTATTAGATGCAAACTTTCTTGTGTACTCTGGCCTGATTGAGTGTCCAACAGTAGTAAGAGGAGGCCAAAAGGCTCTAGTGACTAGCAAGTTTTTTTTAGTAACTTTAGTCAAGTGCTAGATTTTTATATCTGCATACCATTATATCTTATCTTCTGCTGTAATTTGAATGGGATCCAACAATAACAATTTGATTCAAACCTCTAGTTGTGACCTGACTGAAATTCATTGGCATCTGGGATAGTATCAATGTGTCTTGAACTCTTAATGATGGGTAGCTGCTCTTCTCGCCGGTGGTATTATCAACAATTAACCAATAATGAACTACATTGGTCTCAGTTATAACTTTGTTTGCTCCATTGATGTTTCATGTCCATGTCTTCGATAAAAAAAGGACAATTGTGACCGTCTTTAATTTTACTGTTTCAGCTCCTGCAGTCATGCTGTAATGTGTGTGGTTTTCTCTCTTTCCTATTGCACTTCTATTGTCCTCTCACTGATTTGATTTTTGAAACTTATTTGCAGTGGCACAGAGGTTAACGAGGAAGAAACCTGCTGATCTTAAATTTCTTCACAATGTTCTTTTTGGGAGGAAAGGCAAGGTAAACATCTTAAATATTATTGCCTTTACGATAACTGGCATTGAAAACTTTCTGTTGTCGTTTGGGTTTTAATTGCTTCCTGTTCAGCTGGACTAAAATTATTCAAGTAACTTTGCACATTGAACTTCTCAAGAGGCACTAGTCCCTCTAGGTAAGTTTTGAGCACATGCATTGTCCAATTTTAGACTGAAGGTGTATACTCCTATATTCCCCCAAAACAGGTGTATACCCAATACTATCAGTCTGTTGAGGTAGTCCTTTGACTCCGCTGTATATGTTATCTGGCAACAAAAGGTAGCAGGAGGAATAGTGTAGGAAAATTGTCAAATTTATACACTTGTGCAAGACCTTAAGCGATTAACACTGTTCTCGAGTCAAGCGATTTTCTTACTGTGTACTGCATGGCTTATCAAAATGCCATGTTGAAACAGCAATGGCTAAGTTGTGGTGCATTGGGAATCTACTTTTACCGATCAGTTCAATTTCCATTTGCAAAATGGATTACCTCTGTTTCTACGATTTTTGGTGGTTAAATCTTAGAAGGCATCTAGTTGGTTTGGGTTCTTATTCAAGTAAAACACAACTGTTATTAGTTCTGTTCAGTAACTCTTAAGTTATAATTGATTGATGTAAATGCTGAAGTTCTTTTATGTTCTCAATGTTCCAGACTGTCGATTTTAAAGGCCATATACTTCAGTTCTCTGGATTTGTGTGGCATGAGAGCGATGTAAGCTGCTTTGCTCCAAATTTTTAATTTCCCATTATATTTAGGTGATGGAAATAGTTTAATCTTTAAAGAGTTCTATTTATCTGCAGGAAAAGCAGAGAGCCAAGGCAAAGGAGAAGCTTGACAAGTGTATGAAAGACATGCTGGTGGATCTCTGTTGGCTTCTTGCTATTCCGGTTCCCAAAACAAACATCAGAAAGGTGGTTCAATGTTCTGTTTATAGAACAATGTTTTTGTTAAGATAGACGCAGTGCAATAACGTGGTGAATATAGTGTGGCATCTAACATAGTTTGGGATAACTCATATAGGAAGATATCGTGGCAAAGCTGTTGGACTTCATTGCTGAACCTCATGCTATGCCTGATTCTGGCCTTTCTGATGACCAGGTGAGAACAAGAATTGCTACCTTACAACCTATCTTGCAGTTGTACCTCAGTACCTTGCTGTTGTGATGTTTTTATGATTGGGATTAGAATGTGTGGTAATTGAACAATTTATTATATTTTTTCTCTGTGTGCTTCATTCTCTCCTACTGTTTAGGGGTCAAATTCTAGGAAACGCAAGAGAGGAGGTGGTAGTTCAAGCAAAACTTCGGATATCACTCCCAAGAGGTCTAAGAAGGTATGGCGCCAGATTTGTCAGATGGAACCTGTCGGCTCTATTATTTTCAGTTGCAATTCTCGCATATAAAGGGCAGCCCGGTGCACGTAGCTCCTGCTTGCGCAGGGTCCGGGGAAGGGTCCGACCACTTTGGGTCTAGTATGCAGCCTTTCCCTACATTTCCGCAAGAGGCTGTTTCCAGGACTCGAACCCTGTGACCATAACCTCATGGTCACAAAGCAACAGCTTTACCACTGCGCCAAGGCTCCCTTTCTGCAATTTTTGCATATCCATATTAATATCTGCAACATTTTTTAGTGCCTTTTGCAATGCAACCAGCATGACATCTTCTTGATACTGTGTTGAGTATATACATGTACATACAAGTGAAGTTTGTGTTTAACTGTTTATCCCGTGACAAGTTAATGTAGCCACATCCATGACCATCATTCTTCAATGTTAAAAATCTTGTTCTCACTCTTCGTTGTTGCTTCAGAAATTTGCTGACGACATATCTCCAAGGCGAAAGCAAGCTCTGGAGTATGATATGGATGAAGATGTGAAGTCTGATAGCGAGGAAGATGCAGATGAATCTCATGAGGAGCAGGAAGATGGCTATGACTCTGCCGAAGAAAAGGCAAGTAGGAAGTCCTTGGAAGTAAAATATTCTGCAGGTAGAAAGAAGGCTGCTGCTGGGAGCACCCATAGGACAAGTCCGCCAAGGACAGCAAGCAAGACTGCGGGCAAAACATCACCATCCAAAGGTTCCAAGGAAAAGGAGAGCCCTGATGAGAGTGCAAAGGTCTTCTCTAGGAAGAAGAAACCCATCATATCAAAGCATACTCCAAGCTCTGAAAAGGTGATAGAAGAAAATAAGTCATCAGGTAGTACAATCTATTCCATAGTACCTTGTGTATTATATATGTGCCCTTTTCTTTTATGTTTGGTACTAATAATTATGAGTGTAGTTCTTGTTATCCATGTGGAGTATGGATTAACTGGTTGTTTGATAACAATTCCTGTATACTCCATTCATTTCTGATTTCTAAGGCCCTCATTCCAGTACTTGGTGCAGTTATTGCTTATGGCATAATCTGACAAGTTTCTTCCATTTTATGCTATCCGTTAGAGCATATGTGATGTTAGATTGTCCGGCAAACCTAATGATATTTTACCTAGGTAAAGAGGCAATGAAGAGCAAAGGCGAATCAGCAGAAGGGGGTCTGCCCAGTAAGGCTGAGTTGAAGAAGACCATTATCGGAATCCTTAAAAAAGTTGACTTCAACACGGTTGGTTACACATTGATCATTGATCCCACCATTTTATTGTTTGGTGTCTGTCCCTATGATATGATAAGTATTGTTTCGTAAATATAGCTGGTGTTTGTACAGAAGTAGATTCTGAGGTTAATTTCTACATTTGTATTGCTCTTACTCGGAAGGTTACTTGCCCTTTTGTTTTGACTGCACTTCTGTTTTCACTTAAATTTGTCATGTGGGAACTGACGTATTTTGGAATCTGATTTTGCAGTCTACTTTTAGCGACATTCTTGAGAAGCTCGGTAAGCCTATCAGATATGTTTTTGTTGTCATTGCAGTTGTCGACCAGACATCCTAACAGATTGCGTCTTATAGATGACCATTACAAGATTGATCTGACCGCAAGAAAAGGAGCTATCAAAATTATGATTCAAGAAGAGCTGACAAAGTTATCGGAGCAGGAAGACGATGATCAAGACAAAAATGCAGATGCCAAGAAGAAACGGCATCGAGCCAAGGTCACCGGCTGACGCATTGTGAAGCACCATAGCATTGGCGCCCAGTGTTGATTATTTTGTACTTAATGCCTACTTCACTTTTGCCTTGGTGGGTTCTTGGGCAGTCGTGTGTTAATTATGGTTCCTATGTTTGCAAACACCAAAATCCTAGCCCTGTTTGTGTATGTGAAAACATGACCTGTAGGCAGATCCGTACCGGGAGGCACTTCTAGCTAACATTTGTCTGTAGATTTGCATATGCTTTCCAAAACTCTCAAATGGTTGTAGCAAAGCATGTTGGATGGTGTGGTCATAGGTTTGAATAGAATATGGACATACTCGGATTTCTGTGCTGCGGCATTGGATTACAATGATGGGAGCTCCAGCGGTTTGAGCATCGCTGGGGCAGTCACGTAGGTTGCGAGGGGGAATATCAGATTGAATTCTGGACAATGAAGCAGATGGAAACGTGCTGCATTACGTGAAGAAGAAAAATTCAGTAAGAAAATGCATTTCTCTGATGTGGGCCGACACAAATGGGGAGTTTATGTTCCGACGATTGGGAGTAAAGACTGTTGCAGTCCCGTGAGTAATGTGTATGGCACCTATGATTGGCCGTTCAAGATGCTGATGCTACTAATGGCCTGGCCATCTGTCAAGGTTTCAGGCATGGACGTGATGAAGGGAGATCGTATTTTGGAAAGGTGTAACCGGCGTAGAGTAATTGAGTAAGAGCATCTCCAATAGATGGTCCAAAATTTGGCGGTCCAAAATCAGAGATGTAAAATTTGGACCGTCAAAAAGTGCGTTTTGGAGCTTCGAAAAAAGCTCAACTCCAACAGATGGTCCAAATTGATGGTTCAAAAGAGCAACTTCAATAGATGGTCCAAAATGAAGATGTAAAACGACATACTACTAGTCCATTCAACATAGTTTCATACATCAACTTCTACTACTACTTATTCAAACTACTCATCGGAGCTACGGAACTGCTCCCAGAACTCCTTCGTCGGGTCGTCGCACCCCTCCTCCTCCTCCTCCTCTGAGAAGTCTGCCCAGTCCTCCTCGGAAGAGGACTCGATGGGGATCACCGTCGAGGGACCTGCCTCATCCTTCTTCGACCCCTTCTTCTTCTGCTCCGCCTTACGCTTCCAGTAGTACTCCATCTCGGCCTGGACGTACTCCGGATGCTCCCGAGCAAACCTCGCGATCGCCTCCTCATCGGTCTCGCCAGCACTGACGACAACCGACGGCTTCTTCGTCTTCTTCTTCGTCGTCGTGATCTCCTTCATGTTGATGCCCTGCGGCACAAGCATCTCCGCTTCCGCTCGACTCTCGATCTCTGGAAAGTTGAGGCGCGACCGAGGCCTCTCGGCACGCCACACCGCCACGTCGTAGGCACGCGCGGCCTCATCGGCGGAGGGGTACGTGCCTATCCACCAACGCCTTCCGACGTCGGAAAACTTCACACCCCAGTTGCCGGAGGGCTTCTGCCTCACGCCGAAGAAGCCTGACTTGCCCTTCGGTGTCTTCTTCGGTGCCATCGGGGAGCGGTGGAGTGCCGTGCGGCCGGGGCGGTGGCGGGCGTGGCTGTGGCGGCCGGGGCGGTGGCGAAGCTGCGGGGTGGCGGTGGCGGGCGGTGCGGTGGTGGACGGAGCCGGGCGGGGCGGATCTGCGGGGTGGCGACGTCGTGCGGGGTGGCGGCGGCGTGCGGGGCGGCGGTGGTGGGCGGGGCGGTGGCGGAGCTGCGGGGCGGCGGTCGGCGGGCTGCGGGGCGGGCGGGCGGCGACACGGCGTGGAAACAACGGCGGGCGGCGGGGCCGGATCCGCGGTGGGGCGGCGTGGAAGCAGCGGCGGGGGCCGGGGCGGCGCCGGATCTGATGCGGGGGGCGTGCAGGGGGGCAGCGGCGGGGTGTGGAGGCGGCGGGGCGGTGGCGGACGGGCGGGAGGTCGCGGGCGGGCAGGCGGGAACGAAAATGAAGTGGCGGTTGGGCGTTCGTGGGCGGTGGCTGGTTTTGGACCAGATGCATCTCGTGATGTATATTTGCATCGCGAGGTGTTGCATTTTACATCACGAGGAGGCCGCGGTCCAAATTTTTTTTTGCATATGGACCGTCTGTTGGAGCAGCGTTTTTTGCCCCAAACGGTCCAAAAGTTAGTTATTTTTACATTTGGACCATCTATTGGAGATGCTCTAAGAGTGGGCTTGTGTTGGGCTGTCGATGAGTGTAGCCGTTGGAACCCTGCAAAGCTGTCTGAGTGTTATTACTCTAAAAGATACTATAGTACCCATCTCCCTGGGCACTCTGAGGGCGAAGAGAGCCTTACAACCGTTCGTTGCTGGGTGGCTTGCGATGGGAGCCTCTCGGGGCGGCTCTGCGCCGTCCGATCTGTCCGGACAGCGTGCGCCCAGGCAACCCGAGGGGCTACCCTCACTGGGCGGTGGCGAGCGCACTCGTGCTGAGGTCGTGCGCACTCTCCCACACGCGGACCCATCTGTCGGCGTCTATGCCCCGTAACGGACTCGTCCAATCGTGCCAGCTGGGTATCGGCTGAGTCTCTCGCGCTACCAGACGCAACCACGCGACTCGACTCACTGACGCGAGCCCTCCTAGCCGCCCATTTCGCGGTGGCGTGCCACAAGGGCTTTCTAGGGCTCTGGCCTCGTCTAATCGGTCCGGATGGCGGGCGCTCGAACGACCTGGCTGGGTGCCTGTAGTGCCCAGGGCCACCGTCATTGGACGGCGTCGAGTGAGGAGGGCCTCTTGGAGGTCCATCGTCGGGTGGCGTGCTGCAGGGGTCTCTCAGGGCATTTTCGAGTCGTCCGATCTGCTCAGATGGCTCGCGCCCAGACGACCCAACTGAGAGGTCCATGACCGGTGAGTTGCAGGGCGTGACCGGGGCCACCGTCATTAGGCAGTCTTCGTCCCGCCCGCCCCCATGTGCAATGTTAATGTAAGAACCCTAAGTGGCTCAATCTTTCACACTAGGAGGTGTAGAAGGATGAACACAAGAGAAACAACCAGAAACACTCAAAAGACAAGAACACAAGTCACACAGCCACTACCCCCACAAATCCCATACAAGCACATATACCACTTGATAGAGGCGAGGGTCCCAATCTTTTGACAACTATCGATTTGGTGGAGCCAACTTTTGACTACAAATGTGTATGACGTTGCGCCTTAGCAATCCCTAAACCAATCTCCGGGAGGCTACTGACAATGCCGGAAGCACGATCTTGCGGGAAAATACATTTGTGGTCGGGCTGATCGTGCTTCCAGCATTGTCAGTAACCTTCCGGAGATTGGTTTAGCGATTGCTAAGGCGCAACGTCATGCACATTTGTAGTCGGAAGTCGGCTCCACCAAATCAATAGTTATCATCTCATCAAAAGGTCGGGACCCTCGCCTCTATCAAGCACATTGATCCAGAATCAACAAAAGAAAATGAGCAAATAGGTAGTTCTTCCCATTGGAAATATGCACTAGAGGCAATAATATTATATTATTATATTTCCATATTCATAGTTAATGTTGGGGAACGTAGTAATTTCAAAATTTTCCTATGCACACACAGGATCATGGTGATGCATAGCAACGAGAGGGGAGAGAGTGTCCACGTACCCTCGTAGACCGATAGCGGAAGCATTAGCACAACGCGGTTGATGTAGTCGTACGTCTTCACGATCCGACCGATCAAGTACCGAACGTACGACACCTCTGAGTTCAGCACACGTTCAGCTCGATGACGTCCCTCGAACTCCGATCCAGCCGAGTTTTGAGGGAGAGTACCGTCAGCACGACGGCATGGTGACGGTGATGATGATGCTACCGACGCAGGGCTTCGCCTAAACACCGCTACGATATTATCGAGGTGGAATATGGTGGAGGTGGGCACCGCACACGGCTAAGAGATCAAGAGATCAATTGTTGTGTCTATGGGGTGCCCCCTCCCCCGTATATAAAGGAGTGGAGGAGGGGGAGGGCCGGCCCTCTCTATGGCGCGCCCTAGGGGAGTCCTACTCCCAACGGGAGTAGGATTCCCCCTTTCCTAGTAGAACTAGGAGCCCTTCTGAAACGCCCTCGATGCGGCTATATCTCCCACGTGTCAAAGCACGACTTAGAGGCATAACCGCATTGAAAGCAATGTCGCAAGTGAGGTAATCTTCACACAACCCATGTAATACATAAGGGAAAGAGATACATAGTTGGCTTACAATCGCCACTTCACACAAATACATGGATAAAACATTACATCATACAGTCACAATCAGGGCCCGACTACGGAGCCAAAATAAAAGAAGAAACCCCAAAAGCGACAAAGGTCCCGATCGACCCCAACTGGGCTCCACTACTGATCGATTGAAACGAAACAACACAATGAACAAGATCTTCATCAAGCTCCTCCTTGAGCTCGGGTGTGTCACCTGCACGGTTTCATCGGCACCTGCAAACTGGTTTTGGAAGTATCTGTGAGTCACGGGGACTCAGCAATCTCACACCCGCGAGATCAAGACTATTTAAGCTTAAAGGTAGGACAGAGTAGTGAGGTGGAGCTGCAGCAAGCGACTAGCATATATGGTGGCTAACATACGCAAATGAGAGCGAGAAGAGAAGGCAAGGCACGGTCGAACAACTATGATCAATAAGTGATCCTGAACTACTTACGTCAAACATAACTCCAACAACCGTGTTCACCTCCCGGACCCCGCCGAGAAGAGACCATCACGGTTACACACGCGGTTGGTGTATTTTAAATAAGATCAACTTCGGGTTTTCTACAACCGGACATTAACAAATTCCCATCTGCCACATAACCGCGGGCACGGCTTTCGAAAGTTCAAACCCTGCAGGGGTGTCCCAACTTAGCCCATGATAAGCTCTCGCGATCATCGAAGGATATTCCTTCTCCCCGGGAAGACCCGAACAGTCTCGGAATCCTGGCTACAAGACATTTCGACAGTAATAAAACAAGTCCAGCAAGACCGCCCGATGCGCCGACAATCCTGATAGGAGCTGCACATATCTCGGTCTCAGGGCAACACCGGATGAACACTACGTACGACAACCGACGATACCCCAAGTTGCCACGGGGTGGCACCGCAAGTGGCTTTGGTTTGGACCAACACTTAGACAAGCATTGGCCCGGGGGGCTAAATAAAGATGACCCTCGAGAGAGCGACTCCCAAGGGAAAAGTAGCTGGTGGTGAGGCAAATGGTAAAACCAAGGTTGGGCCTCGCTGGAAAAGTCTTATTCAAAGCGAACTGTCAAGGGGGTCCCATAAATCACCCGACCGCGTTAGGGACGCAAAATCCGGGAACATAACACCGATATGACGGAAACTAGGGCGGTAAGAGTGGAACAAAACACCAGGCATAAGGCCGAGCCTTCCACCCTTTACCAAGTATATAGATGCGTTAATTACATAAGATATATTGTGATATCCCAACAAGTAAACATGTTCCAACAAGGAACAACATCTCCATGTTCCAACAAGGAACAAACTTCATCTTCACCTGCAACTAACAACGCTATAAGAGGGGCTGAGCAAAGCGGTAACATAGCCAAACAACGGTTTGCTAGGACAAGGTGGGTTAGAGGCTTGGTTTAACAATATGGGAGGCATGATAAGCAAGTGGTAGGTATCGCAGCATAGGCATAGCAAAAGAGCGAGCAACTAGCAAGCAAAGATAGAAGTGATTTCGAGGGTATGGTCATCTTGCCTGAAATCCCGCAAGGAAGAAGAACGAGTCCATGAAGAAGACAAACGAACGGAGTCGAGCGAATCCTCACAATCGCAACGTTATCGGAACTAACCCGAAGAAGCAACACCGGAAAGAAGCAAACACCAAAGTAAACAACCACCACATAAACATGGCATGATATGCGAGATGTGGTATGCAATGCATATGCATGCTTCGGAAGGAAAAAGATGAATAAGACATAATATTGGCAAACCAAGTATGCCACTGAATAGGTGAGGTGATTTCGGTTGAAATCGATATAAGGATCGCCGGAATCGGATGCACGGTTTGCAAATGACAAGCGAAACAAGAATGACAAGATTCTGCCATTAACAGCATGATGTTACTTAGCAAGCAACAAGAAAATAAGCTACTGTACCCAAACATATCAAAAAATCATATGACAGTAATCTACACAAGATGCTCGACAAAAGATGAACACTGAGCTACGGCTAATTCACATCATAACCGGTTCAAACAAGCATGGCAAAAGTGCAAAAGATAACAGGTTCTCAGACTCGATGAAAATAACAACATAGCAGAAACTAACATCAGGATGACATGTTTAGAGCAATGAAACAACATGCTACAGGATCAGGACATAGCAAAGTAAGGCATGGCATGAATCTACTCAAGGCACTTGACAAAAATCCCTTATTGACCATAAGCCAAAAAGGATCAGAAAATATGATTACGCCCATTTCAAATAAGCAAGTTTCGTTACAGGTTTCAGACTTGGCAGAAAACTGGACATGTCAAAAACAGATAACGAGTATGCATGTTCGTGAGCTCGATGCACTCACTACAGAGCATTGCATGATAAACTAAGCATACATACATCAAGAAGACATGGCAGGAACTATTCATGGCAAGAACAACATCATAGCATGCAAGGATCAACTACAACAAGCTTGGCAAAATCGAATAACATGTGAACAATCTGCCAGAACCATTTTATAGCAAAAGTAGAGCTCGATTGACCCAAGCTAAGGCACTCCATAAATACCAACAAATGAATGGATGGACAGATCAAAACCTCAAGTTCAAAACACCCTTACTGATCATGCTCAAATTATGCATAGATCTCTCTGAAACAACATGAACACATGGCATAAAAATAACAGCAGACAGGGACTTAGTGAAGATAATAAGTCTCTGAAATCAGCAACATTAAGTACCCTAGTTTGCATTCTTGTGCTAGTCACCACGAAGATCAAAAAAATACACGGCATAATTCTCTGGAAAGGTAACATGGCATATTACAAAACTCATGTAGGACTACACTTCATAGGAGGCACACATCAATCATGGCAAAAATGACAAAAGTGCATGTTCTGATAAGAATCAGAATGTAACATCACATAGCCCTCTTCTAACAGCATTTCGGGCATCAAGATGAACTCAAATGAAAATGACACAATGATATGAAATGATGTACTCATCGAGGCGAACAATTTGACATATTATACGCCCAGAGAGGAGCAACGGGTGAAAAGTTATGATGCGATGAACATGCAACAAAATATGATAGAATGTCGGGGACTTAGCAAAAAAATGGACCTCGGGGAGAAAGTCAACGGCGAGGTGGCGGCGGATCTGGATCGGGCCGGACCCCGGCGCGGGCCTCGGGCGGCGATGCGGCTGCGGCGGGGGCAGTGGCGCGGCGCGGTGGAGGCGGCGGCGCGGCGCGGTGGAGGGCAGCGGCGCGGCGCGCCGGTGCGGGGCCGCGGCGGACGGCGGAGCCGCGTTGGCGGCGGCGCGGGGAGCCGCGGCGAGGAGGCGGGTGGATGCGCGCGGGGCGGCGACCGCGGAGCGGGCGGCGGCGGCTCAGGGGAGGAGGAGCGGCGCGGGGATGCACGGCGGCGGCGGGGACGGCGCCGACGAGGAACTCCGGCGCAGGTTCGGCGAACGCGGGCGCGGACGAGCGCGGGTGCGGGGAGTTCGGGCGAGCGGGGCGCGGTCGGGCCTGGCGCGGGCGCGGGCGGGCCTCCCGCGGGCCTGGCGGGCCGCGGCGGCGCTGGGGCGCTTGGGCGGACGCGTGGCGGCGCGTGAGTGGGCGCGAGGGTGGCGGCGACGACGTGTTGGCCTCTGATTGGCCAGGGTGACGCGTCCGGCGGACATGTCCGGCGCGGATGGACATGTCCGGCGGCGCGAGGAGGAAGAAGACTAGGGTTTCGGGGAAATCATCCGCGAATTTGGACGGGAGGCACATATTTATAGGTAGAGGGGGCTAGGAAGCTCCAAATGGAGTGCGGTTTTCGGCCACGCGATCGTGATTGAACGACCGAGATGATGGAGATGACTTAGGTGGGTTTTGGGGCACTTTGAAAGGGGTGTTGGGCTGCACCAAAAGAGGCCTTTGCGGATACCCGGTTAACCGTTGGAGTATCAAACGACCTCCGGTTGACCCGAAACTTGACAGGCGGTCTATCGGTGCTATACCAAGGCCGCTTGGCAAACCTCGGTCCATTCCGAGACCGTTTAACACCCTCACATGAAAAGAGGTAAAAGGGGACGCCGGGGAACATAGGAGCGCAGGATTGCAAAACGGACAGCGGGGAAAATGCTCGGATTCGTGAAACGAACACGTATGCGAATGCGATGCACATGATGACATGATATGAAATGCAGATGATGACATGGCAAAGTGCAACACGCAAGCACATGACATGGCAACGACGACGAATAACTGGCGGACACCTGGCGCATCAGATCCGGGGCGTTACAACACTCCACCACTACGAGAGGATCTCGTCCCGAGATCTAGAATGGCACTGGAGGGGAAAACGGAAGAGAAAGAGAAGAGGTAAAGCTAAGTTGCTTCTTTGACAAACGAGTGAAACCAATGAACCTTGAGAGGTTGAAAACTTGAAAGAAAGAATACAACGAAGATGAACAAAGTTGAAAACACTCCATTAGAAAAGAGGAACATGGGAACATTCGAGAACCTTGTAGGTTGAAAGACATGGAAAAGAGCTTCATGAACGAAAAGAATATGACCACCTAGGTATAATGAGATAGTCAAGGAACAAGAATGACAGAATTCGGACAGAACTCCGGTAGAAAAGAGAAGAAAACTTGATAAGATGAGACGATATTGAAGAGATGATACAACACTCTGGTTGGAAATGGAGGAATAGAATAATAACTTGGCAAAATGAACGCACTTGGATGAGACTCCGGTTAAAAGAGGAATGATAGTCACAACACTCCGGTTAAATGGATAACCAAGGAAAAGGAACATGGTCTTGGCAAACGAGACTATTGGACGAAGGGAGCAACTTCACAATGCCTCCGGGACGGATGAATAGAAGATAGATCATCGGAATAAGAGAACGGAGAAGGAAATGATAACTTCTACCAAATAAAATTGAAAGAGAAAGCTTACGAAGAAAAGGTTGAACGGAGTTGTTGGATTATCAACAACGAAAGCTTAAGCTTGATGTGGACTTATGGGAGACATCCCAAAATTATGAGGTGACAACCTGCCACTAACAAAAACCAAAGATTGGATTGATATCACCAAGGAGACGAGAGACTTATTTCACCGGGATAACAAACGAAGATCTTGGGTCGTTTATAAGCGCCCTAAAGCAACAATCCTTAGGGAAAGATTTAAGTGAAATATAAACCAAGATAACTCCAATGAAGAGATTGATGGATTTAAAATACCTCATTCTTGACAACATGTGAGTCATGAGACATGAACTCCAATTATCAAAATGACATAATACCACCTCGAAAGATAAGGTAAAAAGAATTGCACTTCGAAATGCAAGATGAAGAAATACTTGAACTCGTCTGAAAAGAATCTTGATGAACCCTTCGAGAAGGAGTTAAATCCTTGAAGAACCATCATGTAGAACCTCCATGAAAAACTCCGGTAACAAAAGGATGATCAAACGAAAAGGAAGAGAAGTTGAAAGCACAAGGTGAAACCTTGTAAAGATTTAGATGGATCTCCGTGACAGTTAGAGCTTGGAACTCCGGGAAAGAAAATCCGAGAATGACGACGAGAAACACCACCATGAATTGTTGAGGCACTCCGGAAAGAAAATTAGAAAGGTTGAACCCACGATGAAAAGAATATGAAAGCGAACTTGGAGAAAACATTTGACTGATGATAACTCATTCTTACGTCAAACTTTTAAATGAATGTGAGAATAACTCCGGGAAGATAGAAAGAGTCAAGTAAGATCCTGGGAAAAGACCTATGGGTTAGGGCCCACTCAAAAGAAACACTGTTGAACGATTACTTGAAAAGAGATTGCACCGGTTGATTTAAATGTCTTGAATGAGATAACATCCTCAAAAAGAACTTGAGTGAAATGAGAATGGAAACTTGAATCTTCTAAGATATCTTCATCACTCCGGAACAAATGAATAGCGAGAGGTGAATGATTAAGAGGTACACCGGCATAAGAAAGCACTTGAAATGAGAAAAGGAATATGATCAACACCGAAATCTTGAATTAAATCCACCGGAGAAGAAAATTAGAATGGAACAATGATAAAGTTGAAGCTTCCTTAGTGTCTTCATGAGAAATCACCGGATAAAAATATTGAAGGAAAGAATGAAGAAACTTCCATCAATTAAAAGGATACTTGATTGAGAAATCTGAGTCCTTGAAGAAAAGGGTGGGAGGGCGGGAAAACAAAGTCAACTTGGAATGGATGAAGCAAACACCGTTGAGAAAACTTAGAATAGATCTTGCGGATGGGGAGAATTATGGGATCATCTCGAAGAGAAACGCACCGGTTGAAAAGGATTGACATGACACTCTCAGTTATCATGAAGGATTGGTATCCACATAGGAATATGAGAACACCGCTTGGAAAAGGTATGGAATCAACATTTGACATTGACGCAACTCGAATACCACAAAACAAAACAAAAACAAAGGATTTTGCTTGTAGAATAAGCCGGAAACAAACATATGATAGATCCCATATCGTATCATGTGTCTGTTGGAAAGAATTCCTACGTGATACTTGAATTCCCACCTATAAACTCCCGAAACTTTCTGGTTATGCAATCAGGTGTTGGGGATACAGGGGACACAAAATATATCACCCAAACTAACAATACCTAGATCCAGCTGTATCCATCCTTCAACACATAACCAAGAAACCTTCGGAAATCGTCTACCTCAACCTTCGAAAAGCATCCGTTATACGAGTTATGGCAATACTCCCGCACTCGCCTTAGTACTGGGCTATCAGGGTTATCTCACCAACAACTGTACAAAAGAGATTTTCGATGTCGGCGTACTAAACTCAGGTATTCCAGAACTGCAACGATAAAATTATGACGACAACACCTCGGAGCTCAACTCCCCGGGACACCTCCACTAAACCCCTGCTGACGGGAGGCAACCAAGACAATGTTGTCATCATAAAACCATCGGAACGATTCTAAGATACCCGCGTGATCCTAATTTTTTTTTTAGTGAAATTTGAGAAGAGAAGAGTCAAAACTCTACGTCAGGATGCCTTGCCAGAGCGATGAGGAGACTGGGAAGTAAAAAGAATTCCTAAGCTCTCCGATATATAATTCCTAAATGACTCAAAACATTTTTCTAGACACAACTCGGTCGCTAAAAACGATCAATCAGTGGGGGCTCCTAAGGTCGGGGAAGGCTCTGATTACCAACTTGAAACGCCCTCGATGCGGCTATATCTCCCACGTGTCGAAGCACGACTTAGAGGCATAACCGCATTGAAAGCAATGTCGCAAGTGAGGTAATCTTCACACAACCCATGTAATACATAAGGGAAAGAGATACATAGTTGGCTTACAATCGCCACTTCACACAAATACATGGATAAAACATTACATCATACAGTCACAATCAGGGCCCGACTACGGAGCCAAAATAAAAGAAGAAACCCCAAAAGCGACAAAGGTCCCGATCGACCCCAACTGGGCTCCACTACTGATCGATTGAAACAAAACAATACAATGAACAAGATCTTCATCAAGCTCCTCCTTGAGCTCGGGTGTGTCACCTGCACGGTTTCATCGGCACCTGCAAACTGGTTTTGGAAGTATCTGTGAGTCACGGGGACTCAGCAATCTCACACCCGCGAGATCAAGACTATTTAAGCTTAAAGGTAGGACAGAGTAGTGAGGTGGAGCTGC
Source organism: Aegilops umbellulata (assembly GCA_032464435.1). Lineage (NCBI taxonomy): Eukaryota > Viridiplantae > Streptophyta > Magnoliopsida > Poales > Poaceae > Aegilops > Aegilops umbellulata. The sequence continues at coordinate 33,706,674 of CP136059.1, forward strand.
AGCAAGCGACTAGCATATATGGTGGCTAACATACGCAAATGAGAGCGAGAAGAGAAGGCAAGGCACGGTCGAACAACTATGATCAATAAGTGATCCTGAACTACTTACGTCAAACATAACTCCAACAACCGTGTTCACTTCCCGGACCCCGCCAAGAAGAGACCATCACGGTTACACACGCGGTTGGTGTATTTTAAATAAGATCAACTTCGGGTTTTCTACAACCGGACATTAACAAATTCCCATCTGCCACATAACCGCGGGCACGGCTTTCGAAAGTTCAAACCCTGCAGGGGTGTCCCAACTTAGCCCATGATAAGCTCTCGCGATCAACGAAGGATATTCCTTCTCCCCGGGAAGACCCGAACAGTCTCGGAATCCCGGCTACAAGACATTTCGACAGTAATAAAACAAGTCCAGCAAGACCGCCCGATGCGCCGACAATCCTGATAGGAGCTGCACATATCTCGGTCTCAGGGCAACACCGGATGAACACTACGTACGGCAACCGACGATACCCCAAGTTGCCCCGGGGTGGCACCGCAAGTGGCTCTGGTTTGGACCAACACTTAGACAAGCATTGGCCCGGGGGGCTAAATAAAGATGACCCTCGAGAGAGCGACTCCCAAGGGAAAAGTAGCTGGTGGTGAGGCAAATGGTAAAACCAAGGTTGGGCCTCGCTGGAAAAGTCTTATTCAAAGCGAACTGTCAAGGGGGTCCCATAAATCACCCGACCGCGTTAGGGACGCAAAATCCGGGAACATAACACCGATATGACGGAAACTAGGGCGGTAAGAGTGGAACAAAACACCAGGCATAAGGCCGAGCCTTCCACCCTTTACCAAGTATATAGATGCGTTAATTACATAAGATATATTGTGATATCCCAACAAGTAAACATGTTCCAACAAGGAACAAACTTCATCTTCACCTGCAACTAACAACGCTATAAGAGGGGCTGAGCAAAGCGGTAACATAGCCAAACAACGGTTTGCTAGGACAAGGTGGGTTAGAGGCTTGGTTTAACAATATGGGAGGCATGATAAGCAAGTGGTAGGTATCGCAGCATAGGCATAGCAAAAGAGCGAGCAACTAGCAAGCAAAGATAGAAGTGATTTCGAGGGTATGGTCATCTTGCCTGAAATCCCGCAAGGAAGAAGAACGAGTCCATGAAGAAGACAAACGAACGGAGTCGAGCGAATCCTCACAATCACAACGTTATCGGAACTAACCCGAAGAAGCAACACCGAAAAGAAGCAAACACCAAAGTAAACAACCACCACATAAACATGGCATGATATGCGAGATGTGATATGCAATGCATATGCATGCTTCGGAAGGAAAAAGATGAATAAGACATAATATTGGCAAACCAAGTATGCCACTGAATAGGTGAGGTGATTTCGGTTGAAACCGATATAAGGATCGCCGGAATCGGATGCACGGTTTGCAAATGACAAGCGAAACAAGAATGATAAGATTCTGCCATTAACAGCATGATGCTACTTAGCAAGCAACAAGAAAATAAGCTACTGTACCCAAACATATCAACAAAGCATATGACAGTAATCTACACAAGATACTCGACAAAAGATGAACACTGAGCTACGGCTAATTCACATCATAACCGGTTCAAACAAGCATGGCAAAAGTGCAAAAGATAACAGGTTCTCAGACTCAATGAAAAGGATAACATGTTTAGAGCAATGAAACAACATGCTACAGGATCAGGACATAGCAAAGTAAGGAATGGCATGAATCTACTCGAAGCACTTGACAAAATCCCTTATTGACCATAAGCCAAAAAGGATCAGAAAATATGATTACGCCCATGTCAAATAAGCAAGTTTCGTTACAGGTTTCAGACTTGGCAGAAAACTGGACATGTCAAAAACAGATAACGAGTAGGCATGTTCGTGAGCTCGATGCACTCACTACAGAGCATTGCATGATAAACTAAGCATACATAAATCAAGAAGACATGGCATAGGAACTATTCATGGCAATAACAACATCATAGCATGCAAGGATCAACTACAACAAGCTTGGCAAAATCGAATAACATGTAAACAATCTGCCAGAACCATTTTATAGCAAAAGTAGAGCTCGATTGACCCAAGCTAAGGCACTCCATAAATGCCAACAAAGGAATGGATGGACATAGCAAAACCTCAAGTTCAAAACACCCTTACTGATCATGCTCAAATTATGCATAGATCTCTCTGAAACAACATGAACACATGGCATAAAAATAACAGCAGACAGGGACTTAGTGAAAATACTAAGTCTCTGAAATCAGCAATATTAAGTACCCTAGTTTGCATGCTTGTGCTAGTCACCACGAAGATCACAAAAATACATGGCATAATTCTCTGGAATGGTAACATTGCATATTACAAGACTCATGTAGGACTACACTTCATAGGAGGCACACATCAATCATGGCAAAAATGACAAAAGTGCATGTTCTGATAAGAATCAGAAAGTAACATCACATAGCCCTCTTCTAACAGCATTTCGGGCATCAAGATGAACTCAAATGAAAATGACGCAATGAGACGAAATGATGTACTCATCGGGGCGAACAATTTGACATATTATACGCCCAGAGCGGAGCAACAGGTGCAAAGTTATGATGCGATGAACATGCAACAAAATATGATAGAATGTCGGGGACTTAGCAAAAAAATGGACCTCGGGGAGAAAGTCAACGGCGAGGTGGCGGCGGATCTGGATCGGGCCGGACCCCGGCGCGGGCCTCGGGCGGCGATGCGGCTGCGGCGGGGGCAGTGGCGCGGCGCGGTGGAGGGCAGCGGCGCGGCGCGCCGGTGCTGGGCCGCGGCGGACGGCGGAGCCGCGTTGGCGGCGGCGCGGGGAGCCGCGGCGAGGAGGCGGGCGGATGCGCGCGGGGCGGCGACCGAGGAGCGGGCGGCGGCGGCTCAGGGGAGGAGGAGCGGCGCGGGGACGCACGGCGGCGGCGGGGACGGCGCCGGCGAGGAACTCCGGCGCAGGTTCGGCGAACACGGGCGCGGACGAGCGCGGGTGCGGGGAGCTCGGGCGAGCGGGGCGCGGTCGGGCCCGGCGCGGGCGCGGGCGGGCCTCCCGCGGGCCTGGTGGGCCGCGGCGGCGCTGGGGCGCTTGGGCGGACGCGTGGCGGCACGTGAGTGGGCGCGAGGGTGGCGGCGACGACGTGTCGGCCTCTGATTGGCCAGGGTGACGCGTCCGGCGGACATGTCCGGCGCGGATGGACATGTCCGGCGGCGCGAGGAGGAAGAAGACTAGGGTTTCGGGGAAATCATCCGCGAATTTGGACGGGAGGCACATATTTATAGGTAGAGGGGGCTAGGAAGCTCCAAATGGAGTGCGGTTTTCGGCCACGCGATCGTGATCGAACGACCGAGATGATGGAGATGACTTAGGTGGGTTTTGGGCCACTTTGAAAGGGGTGTTGGGCTGCACCAAAAGAGGCCTTTGCGGATGCCCGGTTAACCGTTGGAGTATCAAACGTCCTCCGGTTGACCCGAAACTTGACAGGCGGTCTATCGGTGCTATACCAAGGCCGCTTGGCAAACCTCGGTCCATTCCGAGACCGTTTAACACCCGCACATGAAAAGAGGTAAAAGGGGACGCCGGGGAACATAGGAGCGCCGGATTGCAAAACGGACAGCGGGGAAAATGCTCGGATTCGTGAAACAAACACGTATGCGAATGCGATGCACATGATGACATGATATGAAATGCAGATGATGACATGGCAAAGTGCAACACGCAAGCACATGACATGGCAACGACGGCGAATAACTGGCGGACACCTGGCGCATCAGATCCGGGGCGTTACACCTTCCAAGTAGTAGGATTAGGAGAGAAGGAAAGGGAAAAGAGAAGAGAAGGAAGGAGGGGGCGCCGCCCCTCCCCCTAGTCCAATAAGGCCCATATACTCCCCAGCGAATTCCCGTAACTCTCCGGTACTCCGATAAATACCCGAATCACTCGGAACCTTTCTGATGTCCGAATATAGTCATCCAATATATCGATCTTTATGTCTCGACCATTTCGAGACTCCTCGTCATGTCCCCGATCTCATCCGAGACTCCGAACTACCTTCGGTACATCAAAACGCATAAACTCATAATACCGATCGTCACCGAACTTTAAGCGTGCGGACCCTTGGGGTTCGAGAACTATGTAGACATGACCGAGACACGTCTCTGGTCAATAACCAATAGCATGCTCTTTATCGGTCAAACCGCATAACAACATACGTTGTTCCCTTTGTCATCAGTATGTTACTTGCCCGAGATTCTATCGTCGGTATCTCAATACCTAGTTCAATCTCGTTACTGACAAGTCTCTTTACTCGTTCCGTAATACATCATCCCACAACTAACTCGTTAGTTACAATGCTAGCAAGGCTTATAGTGATGTGTATTACCGAGTTGACCCAGAGATACCTCTCCGACAATCGGAGTGACAAATCCTAATCTCGAAATATGCCAACTCAACAAGTACCTTCGGAGACACCTGTAGAGCACCTTTATAATCACCCAGTTACGTTGTGACGTTTGGTAGCACACAAAGTGTTCCTCCGGTAAACGGGAGTTGCATAATCTCATAGTCATAGGAACACGTATAAGTCATGAAGAAAGCAATATCAACATACTAGACGATCAAGTGCTAAGATAACGGAATGGGTCAAGTCAATCACATCATTCTCCTAATGATGTGATCCCGTTAATCAAATGACAACTCATGTCTATGGCTAGGAAACTTAACCATCTTTGATTCACGAGCTAGTCAAGTAGAGGCATACTAGTGACACTCTGTCTGTTTATGTATTCACACATGTATCATGTTTCCGTTCAATACAATTCTAGCATGAATATAAACATTTATCATGAAATAAGGAAATAAATAATAACTTTATTATTTTCTCTAGGGCATATTTCCTTCAGTCTCCCACTTGCACTAGAGTCAATAATCTAGTTCACATCGCCATGTGATTTAACACCAATAGTTCACATCGCCATGTGACCAACACCCAAAGGGTTTACTAGAGTCAATAATCTAGTTCACATTGCTATGTGATTAACACCCAAAGGGTACTAAGGTGTGATCATGTTTTGCTTGTGAGAGAAGTTTAGTCAACGGGTCTGCCACATTCGGATCCGTATGTATTTTGCAAATTTCTGTGTCAACAATGCTCTGCACGGAGCTACTCTAGCTAACTGCTCCCACTTTCAATATGTATCCAGATTGAGACTTAGAGTCATCTGGATCAGTGTCAAAACTTGCATCGACGTTAACCCTTTACGATGAACCTTTTGTCACCTCCATAATCGAGAAACATATCCTTATTCCACTAAGGATAATTTTGACCGTTGTCCAATGATGTACTCCTAGATCACTACTGTACTCCCTTGCTAAACTCAGTGTAGGGTATATAATAGATCTGGTACACAGCATGCCATACTTTATAGAACCTATGGGTGAGGCATAGGGAATGACTTTCATTCTCTTTCTATCTTCTGCTATGGTCGGGCTTTGAGTTTTACTCAATTTCACACCTTGTAACACAGGCAAGAACTCCTTCTTTGACTGTTCCATTTTGAACTACTTCAAAATCTTGTCAAGGTATGTACTCATTGAAAAAACTTATCAAGAGTCTTGATCTATCCCTATGGATCTTGATGCTCAATATGTAAGCAGCTTCACCGAGGTCTTTCTTTGAAAAACTCCTTTCAAATACTCCTTTATGCTTTCCAGAAAAATTCTACATTATTTCTGATCAACAATATGTCATTCACATATACTTATCAGAAATGCTGTAGTGCTCCCACTCACTTTCTTGTAAATACAGGCTTCACCGCAAGTCTGTATAAAACTATATGCTTTGATCAACTCATCAAAGCGTATATTCCAACTCCGAGATGCTTGCACCAATCCATAGATGGATTGCTGGAGCTTGCACATTTTGTTAACACCTTTAGGATCGACAAAACCTTCTAGTTGCATCATATACAACTCTTTTTTAAGAAATCCATTAAGGAACGTAATTTTGACATCCATTTGCCAGATTTCATAAAATGTGGCAATTTGCTAACATGATTCAGACAGACTTAAGCATCGCTACGAGTGAGAAAATCTCATCGTAGTCAACACCTTGAACTTTGTCAAAAACCTTTTTCGACAAGTCTAGCTTTGTAGATAGTAACGCTACTATTAACGTACGTCTTCCTCTTGAAGATCCATTTATTTTCTATGGCTTGCCGATCATCGGGCAAGTCAACCAAAGTCCACACTTTGTTCTCATACATGGATCTCATCTCAGATTTCATGGCCTCAAGCCATTTCGCGGAATCTGGGCTCATCATCGCTTCCTCATAGTTCGTAGGTTCGTCATGGTCAAGTAACATGACCTCCAGAACAGGATTGCCGTACCACTCTGGTGCGGAACGTACTCTGGTTGACCTACGAGGTTTGGTAGTAACTTGATCCGGAGCTTCATGATCATCATCATTAACTTCCTCACTAGTTGCTGTAAGCATCACTGGGACTGATTTCAATGATAAACTACTTTCCAATTCGGGAGAAGGTACAATTACCTTATCAAGTTCTACTTTCCTCCCACTCACTTCTTTCGAGAGAAACTCCTTCTCTAGAAAGGATTCATTCTTAGCAACGAATATCTTGCCTTCGGATCTGTGATAGAAGGTGTACCCAACAGTAACTTTTTGGGTATCCTATGAAGACACATTTCTCCGATTTGGGTTTGAGCTTATCAGGATGAAACTTTTTCACATAAGCATCGCAACCCCATATTTTAAGAAACGACAACTTTGGTTTCTTGCCAAACCACAATTTATAAGGCGTCATCTCAATGGATTTAGATGGTGCCCTATTTAACGTGAATGCAGCTGTCTCTAATGCATAACCCCAAAATGATAGCGGTAAATCAGTAAGAGACATCATAGATCGCACCTTATCTAGTAAAGTACGCTTATGTCATTCAGACACACCATTACGCTGTGGTGTTCCGGGTGGCGTGAGTTGCGAAACTATTCCACATTGTTTCAAATGAAGGCCAAACTCGTAACTCAAATATTCTCCTCCACGATCAGATCGTAGAAACTTTATTTTCTTGTTACGATGATTTTCCACTTCACTCTGAAATTCTTTGAACTTTTAAAACGTTTCGGACTTATGTTTCATCAAGTAGATATACCCATATCTGCTCAAATCATCTGTGAAGGTTAGAAAATAACGATACCCGCCGCGAGCCTCAATATTCATCGGACCACATACATCAGTATGTATGATTTCCAACAAATCTGTTGCTCGCTCCTTTGTTCCGGAGAATGGCGTTTTAGTCATCTTGCCCAAGAGGCATGGTTCGCAAGCATCAAGTGATTCATAATCAAGTGATTCCAAAAGCCCATCAGCATGGAGTTTCTTCATGCGCTTTACACCAATATGACCTAAACGACAGTGCCACAAATAAGTTGCACTATCACTATTAACTCTGCATCTTTTGGTTTCAATATTATGAATATGTGTATCACTACGATCGAGATCCAACGAACCATTTTTATTGGTGTGTAACCATATAAGGTTTTATTCATGTAAACAGAACAACAATTATGCTCTAACTTAAATGAATAACCGTATTGCAATAAACATGATCAAATCATATTCATGGTCAACGCAAACACTAAATAACACTTATTTAGGTTCAACACTAATCCTGAAAGTATAGGGAGTGTGTGATGATGATCATATCAATCTTGGAACTACTTCCAACACACATCGTCACCTCTCCCTTAACTAGTTTCTGTTCATTCTGCAACTCCCGTTTCGAGTTACTACTCTTAGCAACTGAACTAGTATCAAATGCCGAGGGGTTGCTATAAACACTAGTAAAGTACACATCAATAACATGTATATGAAATATACCTTTGTTTACTTTGCCATCCTTCTTATCTGCCAAATACTTGGGGCACTTCTGCTTCCAGTGACCAGTCCCTTTGCAGTAGAAGCACTCAGTCTCAGGCTTAGGTCCAGACTTGGGTTTCTTCACTTGAGCAGAAACTTGCTTGCCATCCTTCTTGAATTTCCCCTTCTTCCCTTTGCCTGTTTCTTGAAACTGGTGGTCTTGTCAACCATCAACGCTTGATGCTCTTTCTTGATTTCAACCTTCGTTGATTTCAGCATCGCGAAGAGCTCGGGAATTACTTTCGTCATCCCTTGCATATTATAGTTCATCACGAAGTTCTAGTAACTTGGTGATAGTGACTAGAGAACTTTGTCAATTACTATCTTATCTGGAAGATTAACTCCCACTTGATTCAAGCAGTTGTAGTACTCAGACAATCTGAGCACATGCTCACTGGTTGAGCCATTCTCCTCCATCTTAAGGCAAAGTACTGTCAGAGGTCTCATACCTCTTGACACGGACATGAGTATGAAATACCAATTTCAACTCTTGGAACATCTGATATGCTCCATGGCATTCAAAACATTTTTGAAGTCCCGGTTCTAAGCCGTAAAGCATGGCATACTGAACTATGAAGTAGTCATCATACTGAGCTTTTGTCAAAATGTTCATAACGTCTGCATCTGCTCCTGCAATAGTTCTGTCACCTAGCGGTGCATCAAGGACATACTACTTCTGTGCACCAATGAGGATAATTCCTCAGATCACGGATCTAGTCCGCATCATTGCTACTAACATCTTTCAACTTAGTTTTCTCTAGGAATATAATAAAACAGGGGAGCTAAACGTGAGCTATTGATCTACAACATAGATATGCTAATACTACCAGGACTAAGTTCATGATAAATTAAAGTTCAATTTAATCATATTACTTAAGAACTCCCACTTAGATAGACATCCCTCTAGTCATCTAAATGATCACGTGATCCAAATAAACTAAACAATGTCCGATCATCACGTGAGATGGAGTAGTTTTCAATGGTGAACATCACTATGTTGATCATATCTACTATATGATTCACGCTCGAACTTTCGGTCTCAGTGTTCCGAGGCCATATCTGCATATGCTAGGCTCGTCAAGTTTAACCCAAGTATTCTGCGTGTGCAAAACTGGCTTGCACCCGTTGTAGATGGACGTAGAGCTTATCACACCCGATCATCACGTGGTGTCTCGGCACGATGAACTTTGGCAACGGTGCATACTCAGGGAGAACACTTTTATCTTGAAATTTAGTGAGAGATCATCTTATAATGCTACCGTCAATCAAAGAAAAATAAGATGCATAAAAGATAAACATCACATGCAATCAATATAAGTGGTATGATATGGCCATCATCATCTTGTGCTTGTGATCTCCATCTCCGAAGCACCGTCGTGATCACCATCGTCACTGGCGCGACACCTTGATCTCCATCGTAGCATCGTTGTCGTCTCGCCAACTATTTCTTATACGACTATTGCTACCGCTTAGTGATAAAGTAAAGCAATTACAGGGCGATTGCATTGCATACAATAAAGCGACAACCATATGGCTCCTGCCAGTTGCCGATAACTCGGTTACAAAACATGATCATCTCATACAATAAAATATAGCATCATGCCTTGACCATATCACATCACAACATGCCCTGCAAAAACAAGTTAGACCTCCTCTACTTTGTTGTTGCAAGTTTTACGTGGCTGCTACGGGCTGAGCAAGAACCGTTCTTACCTACGCATCAAAACCACAACGATAGTTCGTCAAGTTAGTGCTGTTTTAACCTTCTCAAGGACCGGGCGTAGCCACACTCGGTTCAACTAAAGTTGGAGAAACGGACACCCGCCAGCCACATGTGTGCGAAGCATGTCGGTAGAATCAGTCTCGCGTAAGCGTACGCGTAATGTAGGTCCGGGCCGCTTCATCCAACAATACCGCCGAACGAAAGTATGACATGCTGGTAAGCAGTATGACTTGTATCGCCCACAACTCACTTGTGTTCTACTTGTGCATATAACATCTACGCATAAAACCAGGCTCGGATGCCACTGTTGGGGAACGTAGTAATTTCAAAATTTTCCTACCCACACAGGATCATGGTGATGCATAGCAACGAGAGGGGAGAGTGTGTCCACGTACCCTCGTAGACCGAAAGCGGAAGCGTTAGCATAACACGGTTGATGTAGTCATACGTCTTCACGATCTGACCGATCAAGTAACGAACGTACGACACCTCCGAGTTCAGCACAGTTCAGCTCGATAACGTCCCTCGAACTCCGATCCAGCCAAGCTTTGAGGGAGAGTTCCGTCAGCACGACAATGTGGTGCCGGTGATGATGATGCTACCGACGCAGGGCTTTGCCTATGCACTGCTATGATATTATCGAGGTGGAATATGGTGGAGGGGGGCACCACACGGCTAAGAGATCAAGAGATCAATTGTTGTGTCTATGGGGTGCCCCCTCCCCCGTATATAAAGGAGTGGAGGAGGGGGAGGTCCGACCGTCTCTATGGCGCGCCCTAGGGGAGTCCTACTCCCACCGGGAGTAGGATTCCCCCTTTCCTAGTAGAACTAGGAGCCCTTCCAAGTAGTAGGAGTAGGAGAGAAGGAAAGAGAAAAGAGAAGAGAAGGAAGGAGGGGGCGCCACCCCTCCACCTAGTCCAATAAGGCCCATATACTCCCCGGCGAATTCCCGTAACTCTCCGGTACTCCAATAAATACCCGAATCACTCAGAACCTTTCCAATGCCCGAATATAGTCGTCCAATATATCGATATTTACGTCTCGACCATTTCGAGACTCCTCATCATGTCCCCGAGCTCATCCGGGACTCCGAACTACCTTCGGTACATCAAAACACATAAACTCATAATACCGATCGTCACCGAACTTTAAGCGTGCGGACCCTACGGGTTCGAGAACTATGTAGAAATGACCGAGACACGTCTCCGGTCAATAACCAATAGCGGAACCTAGATGCTCATATTGGCCCCCACATATTCTACGAAGATCTTTATCGGTCAAACCGCATAACAATATACGTTGTTCCCTTTGTCATCGGTATGTTACTTGCCTGAGATTCGATCATCGGTATCTCAATACCTAGTTCAATCTTGTTACCGGCAAGTCTCTTTACTTGTTCCGTAATACATCATCCCACAACTAACTCGTTAGTTACAATGCTTGCAAGGCTTATAGTGATGTGTATTACTGAGTGGGCCCAGTGATACCTCTCCAACAATCGGAGTGACAAATCCTAATCTCGAAATAGGCCAACTGAACAAGTACCTTCGGAGACACCTGTAGAGCACCTTTATAATAACCCAGTTACATTGTGACATTTGGTAGCACACAAAGTGTTCCTCTGGTAAACGGGAGTTGCATAATCTCATAGTCATAGGAACATGTAGAAGTCATGAAGAAAGCAATAGCAACATACTAAACGATCAATTGCTAAGCTAACGGAATGGGTCAAGTCAATCACATCATTCTCCTAATGATGTGATCCCGTTAATCAAATGACAACTCATGTCTATGTCTAGGAAACTTAACCATCTTTGATTCACGAGCTAGTCAAGTAGAGGCATACTAGTGACACTCTGTCTGTCTATGTATTCACACATGTATCATGTTTCCATTTAATACAATTCTAGCATGAATAATAAACATTTATCATGAAATAAGGATATAAATAATAACTTTATTATTGCCTCTAGGGCATATTTCCTTCAGTTAAGTGTTTATATTTCATGCTATAAGCCTATAACTGTTATGATCCTGAACTATGCGATTCAGCGGAAAACTTATATGCACGTGTGGAATGATAAACGATAAAATCAAAGGTTCCTAGTCTCGCCTCTAAGACTAGCTCAAGTGTTGTTGCTGATCATGTTTTCCGGATCTTACGATCTTGTTAAGTGTTACGATAGTCCTAAAGAGACATCGAGATTATGATGTTAGAAGAACGATCATATTGAATCGACACAAACTTGTTTGTTATGAATTGAGATAACATCGTGTGTAATCAATTGTAATAACATGGAGTGTTGACATGTGATCTTGCTCCTTGGAGCATAAGAGTATCGTGGTCACTTCTTACCGTACAATGGGCTTTGGGGTTGCTCAAACGTCACCTGTAACACAATGGTCATAACGACAACTTACAGGTTCATCGAAAAGTTTGACAAGTGGCCGGATAGCTCGAGAGTGGGATTTGCTCCTCTCACAATGGAGAGATATTCTTAGGGCCCTCTCAGTGTGACGACATCCATCATCATATGGCCAGACACAGGTGACTTTGTCACGGTGATGCCGGAACACGACAATGAGAAAGAAGAACCAAACCGCTAACGAGGATAACGGTATAGTGAGCATGGTGATGGCTGAGGAGCATACCGATACGTCCCGGGTTTTGTGAAGTATCGCGTAGCAAAGGGAACATCACATGATAACCAAAGGTTCACTCGAATATCATTCGTGTGATCATAGGGACCGATATGGACGTCCACAGTTTCGTTGTCGGTAATTGAAAGAAGGGGTTTCGTTCATGGCTATGAGTTACCGAACCTACGGGGTCACAAGCTTAAGGCAATCATGATATGATGAGTGTTAGTAGGGCGGGAGTGTTGAGAATTTATTTGTGGAATTGTTTCTTAATATTCAAAATAGTTTCGAGAGGCCCCGGAAGCGTTTCGGGGTCACTGGAAGGGTTTCGGTGAATATCGCGTAATACCGAGTATTATCCATAAATATATATAGGTGGAAACTATTTTTAGGGATGTTAAATTATATATAAAATGGCCTGGAAGTATTTATATTTAATTAAATATCAATGGGCCTTAAAAGCCCAAGAGGTGGAAGGCAACTTGGGCCACAAAGGCCCAAGTGGGGAGGCGCCTCCCTTCCCTAAGGAAGGAGGCCGAATTGGAGTGGGGGGAGGAGTTCAACTCCTCCTTTCTTGGCTGGACAAAGGGGAGGGAATTTCTCTTCCCTTGTGGCGCCCCTCCTCTCCCCTCCAACCTTTTGATATATAAGTTTTTGGAGCCTCCTCTAGTTCTTTTAGTTCTAGTTCTAGTATGTCCTAGTTAACTAATTAGAGCTAGGCTAATCCTCTTGTCCTCATAATTATAAGCTCTATGGGGGTTCTAATCTCCTCCCTCTAATTCTTTGGCAACGATCATCTCTGGACAACGAAGCGCTGCCGTATCGTGAAGGTTGAACACTTGCAACCAAGTAGATATGTCATGCTTTCGGTCTTCGGTTCGAGAGACTGTTCGTGGGCGGTTCGCGGGATCATTCATCGACGATTCGAGGGACCCCAAGTACAATCTACACTGTCACTTTCTTCTTCCGCTGCAACTCGGTGACAGTAATGATCATGATCCCAACCCATTATGCATCTTCATATTGATCTTGGGTGTGTGTAGGCACGAATTTTTGTTTTCTACTACATTTCCCAACAGTAGTATCAGAGCAGTTATATGAGTAGGTGCAGGTTGTGATCTAGATCACATGTGATTGTGAGGGTTGATGTTCTTGCTGTGCTTCCCTCGAGTGTTGCATTGGTTCAATTCATCGATGACATGGTGTCGCTTTTCAAAAGGTTCCGACGATCAATCGACTCTGGCTGTCGACGATCTTCTAATAGTTCCTTGGGCTCCACCATAGTTGAGAATAGTGAACCATCGCGTATACAAGAGGGTGTCGAAGATGTATGATCTTCTAGATGATCTTATAATAGTTCTTTTTAATTAAGTCTCTTCTTTCACACACCCCAAAACTTAATCTAGCATCAAGAATCATCACCTAAATTATGGACGTAATGTCACGCCCAAGATGCGACCCTATCCTAAAGGAACTCGAAGGTCCCACCAAGGATAGAAGCGCATCTTGAAGACGCTTTTGCAAGGTGGATATCATTACATCAACATTACATAATAGTGGGGATACAACCAAGACATACAATGTCACATGAATACAACAATACAACATATACAAGATCAACATCCGACTACGGATGAAACATACACAGAAACTCAAACAATATCCACCCTGCTAGCCCAGGCTGCCGACCAGGAACCTAACCCAAGATCGACGAAGACGAAGAAGAACTCCAACACAAGCAATCGAGCATCGCTCTCACGTCATGATCATCGCATAACCTGTACCTGCAACTGTTGGTGTAGGAATCTGTGAGCCACGAGGACTCAGCAATCCCATTACCATGGGTATCAAGACTAGCAAAGCTTAATGGGTGAGGAAGGGATAAAGTGGTGAGGTTGCAGCAGTGACTAAGCATGTATGGTGGCTAACTTACGCAAATGAGAGCGAGAAGAGAAGCAAGGCAAACGGTCATAAAGTAGCAATGATCAAGAAGTGATCCTGAACTCCTACTTACGTCAAGCATAACCCAAAAACCGTGTTCTCCTCTCGAATAACCCCGAAAAGATACACTCACGGTTACGCACACGGTTGGTGTATTTTAGAAGAGTTTACTTCAAGTTTACTACAACCGGACATTAACAAATTCCCATCTGCCACATAACCGCGGACATGGCTTTTGAAAGTCCAAACCCTGCAGGGGTGTCCCAACTTAGCCCATCACAAGCTCTCATGGTCAACGAAGGATATTCCTTCTCCCGGGAAGACCCGATCAGACTCGGAATCCCGGTTACAAGACATTTCGACAATGGTAAAACAAGACCAGCAAGACCTCCCGGCGTGCCGACACCCTGATAGTAGCCGCGCGTATCTCGTCTCAGGCCACTACCGGATGAGCACTACGTACAACTAGAACCAGCCCTCAAGTTTCCCCGAGGTGGCGCTGCAAGTGGCTCTAGTTCGGACCAACCCTTAGAGAAGCATTGGCCCGGGGGGGCTAAAATAAAGATGACCCTCGGGTTAGCTACTCCCAAGGGAAGAGTATAGGTAGTAGGCAAATGGTAAAACCAATGTTGGGCCTTGCTGGAGGAGTTTTGTTCAAGGCGAACTGTCAAGGGGGTCCCATAAATCACCCAACAGCGTTAGGGACGCAAAATCCGAGAACATAATACCGATATGATGGAAACTAGGGCGGCAAGAGTGGAAAAAAACACCAGGCATAAGGCCGAGCCTTCCACCCTTTACCAAGTATATAGATGCATTAACAATATAAGAGATATTGTGATATCCCAACATAAACATAATCCAACATGGAGCAAACTTCATCTTCACCTGCAACTAGCAATGCTATAAGAGGGGCTGAGCAAAAGCTGTAACATAGCCAAACAACGGTTTGCTAGGAAGGGTGACAAAGGTTAGAGGTTCCTGGCAATTTGGGAGGCTTGATAAGCAAGTGATAGGTAACGCGACACAGCGATAGAACGAAGCAACTAGCATAGAAATGATAGTAATGAGATCCAAGGTGACGGTCATCTAGCCTGAAATCCCGCAAGGAAGAAGAATGAGTCCATGAGGAAGATGAAGCCACGAAGACGAACCAAGCGTAGACGAACGAATCCTCACGATCGCAACGAAACGGAAACTATCGAGAAGAAGCACACAACATGGTAAACACACCACACATGAACAAGGCATGATGCTCAACCAAGTATGATGCATGACAAGGCTACATGAGGCTACGCATGTCAAGAGATGATGCATACAAAAACAACACATCAAAGCAAGTTTAAATGAGGCCGGAGACAACATATAACAATTCCGGTAAGTCCTCATATGCAAATTTTGAAATTGGTCCAGATCTGAATAAACCTTATGTTCAAGTTGTTAAACAGCAAGTTAAGATGCACCACGATGATCTACACATAATTCTTGTCAAGTTACATATAAAGTTCATTAGATTCGGAGCTACGGCCTAGAAGATATGAGCAAAACAAGATAAGCATGACATAGGTGCAAAATGCATACAAACATCAAGCACACACCTCAAAATATGGATGCAACAAGGTAATATGAAGCTACATGCAAATCTAAGCAAGCTTCATATAGAGCACACTCAAAACGGAGCAACGGTTCAACACATACACTCTATACAAGTCTGAAGGACAAGCTGTCCAAAACAGCAACTAGGAATATAGCAAGCATCAAAACAATATGCTACAGGGTCTCAACATGCAAACAAAAGGCATCAGCATGATGTAAAGGTAAAGCATTACAAAACATGGACACTGAGATAACTCCAGAAACTACTAGAACATGCTCAAAAGGACATGGAAAGATTGCAAATAATAACAGGTTCACAGACTTAGCAGAAATCACTGGACATGGCAGAAATAACATCAGGTTACAATGTTTAGCAGAAATCACTGGACATGGCAGAAATAACATCAGGTTACAATGTTTAGAGCAATCAAATAACATTCTACAGGAACATATCAAGGAAAAAAAAGGCATTTCATGAATCTACTAAATTCATAGAACAAAAGTTCCTTACTTACCATGAGCCAAAAAGGTACAGAAGATATGATGGCACCCATGTAAACATAGCAAGTTTCCTAAACAGATTCAGACTTGGTAAAAAATAACAGGGCATGGCATAAACAACAGCATGAAGGCAACTTTGCGAGCTCGAATCACTCACCACATGGCATTGCATGACAATATAAGCATAGCATCAGCAATAAGACATGTTAATGAAGCTAAGAATGGCAAGAACAAGTTCATAACATGCTTGGATCAACTATAACAACCTTGGCAAAATTGATTAACATGTAAACAGTCTGCCAGGAACATTTTATTGCAAAAGTAGAGCAAGAGTAAGACATGCTAGAGCACTCTATAAATACAAAAAGGAGCATGGATGGATAGAACATAACCATATGTCCAAAACATCCTTACTGAACATACTCAAAATAGGCATGGATCTCACTATGGCAACATGAATACATGGCATGAAAATAACAGCAGAACAAAGACTTAGTAAAATTCGAAGTCACTGAAAATAGCAACATCACAAAGGCTACTTTGCATGCCCGTAACAATCAACACATGGCATATCATGAAAATTGGATTGCACCACAGCAAATATGACATAATATAGCTCACAAAACATGTAGATAACATGCTCAAAAGAAAATCACACGAAAAGATACAACAATGACAATGAGGAAGTTCTGATAAACTACAGCAGACAACATCACATAGCAGTCTTGCAACGATGATTAGGGCATCAAGATGAACTCAAATGAACATTACACAATGTAATGAAATGCAAAGCATCTCCTGATGAACATTACGGTATATTACAAGCACAAATCGGAGCAAGGAGCATGGAGTTATGATCATCCTAACAATGCAACATAAGATGAACTTTTGAGGACTTGGTCAAAAGTTATACCCCCAGGAAGCTGGATGGGACGGAGCGGGATGGCGCGGTCCAGCTGGGCATTTGGTTGGTCGGCCGCGTACATCCGGCAGCAGGGATGGAAGGGGTCGTCCCGACGCGGGGTGGCCGACGACGAGCTGCAGCGGGATGCCGGGTGTCGTGGAATTGTCACGTCAGATGTCCTAGTGTGAGGACTTAGTCGCAAGGCCAACACATCTATGTAGTATCTTGAAGGGGTTGGTCGGAGTCGAGAGACGTGAGGCAATCAACACACAAGACAAGGGGTTAGACAGCTTCGGGCCCAGGGAAACATCATCCGGTAATAACCCTACATGCTGTTTGTGGCTAGGTCTCATTATGATCCTGAGGGAGTCGCCGCATAAGCCGGCTCCCCCTTTGTGTCTAGCCCTAGATATTGTTTCTTGTTTCGTCTCCCTCTTGGGGTGCCCCGCCCCTCCTTATATAAGTTGAAGGGGCGGGTTACATGACTAGTCGTAGTAGGATTAGGATTACTCAATTACAAGTGGAGTCCTAGTCTTGCTTCCTTTGTAAGGGAATATTCCTTACGCTTTCCTTTTAAGCTGGCCCACCATAACATGAGCCGACCTTCTGGGCCTTAGGCCTAGTCTTCTATCTGACCCGCCGTCGGGGTCATCCGTGAGTCGTCAGGCTCGTGAGTCGTCTGACCAGTGAGCCGCCAGACCCGTGAGTTGCCAGTCCTCCGGCGGGTCATCGATGAAGCGCCAAGTCCGGCCGGGTCATACTTCCGGCCGGGTCATACTGTAGGGTATATCCCCGACATTAGCCCCCAGTTTAATTTGGATTTATCCATGTTAATCTGATCCTGTAAAACAAACACAAGAACAAATTTGACAGATTGTGTTCCGGGTTAAAAATTCTTGTAAGCCGGCACCTGATCATCCTTAATTCCTTGTGCTCCGGGTTCTCCTGAGCCGGGACCTGATTATCCTTAAGTCCAATTGTCATTTCCTTCATCTAGAAAATCCAGGTCAATAAGCTAGCTTCATACTCAATTTGCTGATGTTGGTTTCTCACAGAAAAATATTGTGAAGAATAATCCACTTGAGTCGGCTTCCAAGGCGCCGGCTTAATAAACATATTGGACTCAAGATTCATCTGGTGATCCGCCGGTTTAAAGATGTAGAGGCTAGCGAGCAAAATTTCCGGCTTGTAAATATTGATAACACCGGGTCATAACTGTTGCTGATGCCGGGTTAATCTTATGATGACGCCGGGTCATAAACTTTGCAGTTTTCTCTGATAATAAGATACTACCTGATTTGCTCAAAACTGATAATTTGAAGTTATTCCTCCCTTATATGCATATCACCTGTAGCCCCCAAGTGCCGGGTTGTCATGCTTGCAGCAACCTGGGACTTGTAATTGCCTTATGCTCATAAAGATTTCAACCAGTGTAGCCCCCAAGGGCCGGGTCATTATGCAATAATGAGAAGGGACTTTGTAAATATGATCATGTAAACTTGAGCAACAACGTGTAGCCCCCAAGGGCCGGCTCAATAAGATATTACTGAGCTGGGACTTTGTATATGATTCATTGATAATACCATCAAATGATGTAATCTCCACCATGGGGCTTGAACCCACGTCCACAAGGTTAAGAGCTTTGTACTCTACCAACTGAATAATGGATCTTTCAATATAATGGATTAAGGCTTGTGTACATTGAATTTTTGATAGGAGCAATTGGTAGCCCCCAAGCGCCGACTCATTTAAAATGTGATGAGTCGGGTCTTCAATAAGTTGAGCAAAAAATGACTTTGCATTAGCCCCCAAGTGCCATGGTGCATGCTGGCAGTGACATGGGACTTGTATATTCGATGTAATCTCGATTTGAACAATGTAGCCCCCAAGTGCCGGGTCGTAAGCCTGCAGCGACTCGGGACTATTTCCTCCATTGTAAAATAAATCATGCCCATTGATAAAAATAATAGCCATTGCGCTAAAGCGACTTTGAAAACCTCAATCATAACACTGGTTATTGATAATCACAGTAGAAATCCAGCCATGTTGGTTATTCAAGATTTGAATAATATAATCCGGTATGAAAACCTCAGTCATTCGTATACGATCAAAAAACCGTTCCAAAGGGGTTGAGCTAAGATTCGAATACGATCATATAGCCCCCAGTGGCTTTGGCGTTGCCGATCAAGAGGGTACCAACAACTATGTTCTCTTTGGTTCGAATACGACCTGTGTTTGAACAGGAAGCCCCCAAATGACCTTGAGAGTTGTTTAACGACGCTGATTAGAATACGATCCACGTAGGACCCAAAAGAGGTTAAGCTATGATTCGGATACGATCAAGAATCCCCCTAGTGAGTTTGGCAGTGTGCCGATCAAAAGGGTTTCGACAGCTATGTTCTCTTTGGTTCGAATACGACCTATGTTTGAATAGGAAGCCCCCAAGTGACCATATATTAGCATTGCACCGATCAAGAGGGTACCGACAGCTATGCTCGATGAGCAGGAAGCCCCTAAGTGATCATAATAAGATAAGCCGTAAGGCAGGATACCTATGTTTGAACCGCGCATCATAGCAGAAAGTTCTTTTTGGCAACCTTTAATTTTTCTTGGAACTCGAACTTGCGAGAGATTAATTTTTTTTGAACCGGAACTTTAAACCGGATTTGAAAGCTTCAAAAATTTGTGAGGGACAAATTTACCTTGAGCCGGATTTTGAACCGGATTTGAGAGCTTTAAAAATTTGTGAGGGACAATTTTACCCTGGGCCGGCTTTTGAACCGGATTTGAGAACTTCAGTGCTTTGTGGGAGAAAGATGTCTCTTGAAACCGGATTTTAAACCAGAGTCCTTATTTTGAGCCAGAAATCTTCTGACAGCTTTTAAATTTTCATCGATCTAGCAGTAATCTCCGGGGCCCGGGTTATTTTCCCTTCAATGACCCGGAGTTCTTGAATTCATTGAAACCGGCTAATTTTGTCGAGTCATACCATTGTAGCCCCCGAGTCTCAAGACGACTCGAGGAGTTGGCTTGAGATTCTCCATATTTAACCATAGCAGAAGGTATACATCATTGGCGTTGATAGCGCGATGTGAATCCACAGAAGGTTGAGGTGACTGCAGCGGGTTATAAATGATCCCGTATGAGCCATGTCAGCAACTCGGCCAATGGTTCCTTCCAACTGGATGTCTGAAGTTAACCAAACTGTAGTGGCGGCGACTTGTGCACCCGCCCATTGAACCATCTAGTGCAGACGGAGGCTGATAATACATGATAATTTGCCTCTAATTTGTTGGAAGAAAACCGGGCTCCCAAGTAGTGACTTGCTCATACTCAATAAACAGCTCATCCAAACAAGTGCGGCTCGGTTTGTCGATGTAGACCAGGCCGCGAGAGACGGACGGTAAAGACGACCGTAACATCAGAGGCGGCATAGATAGATGAACTGGCCATGGCGTTGTAAGCTAGTGCAGATGGGCAAGTTGTCCTCCTTGTTGTAAGCCGGTGTAACGCCCTTGATGCGTCTATATCTCCCACGTGTCGAAGCACGACTTAGAGGCATAACCGCATTGAAAGCAATGTCGCAAGTGAGGTAATCTTCACGCAACCCATGTAATACATAAGGGAAAGAGATACATAGTTGGCTTACAATCGCCACTTCACGCAATACAGGAGTAAAGCATTACATCATATAGATACAATCAAGGTCCGACTACGGAACCAAAATAAAAGAAGACTACCCCAAATGCTACACAGGTCCCCGATCGTCCCAACTAGGCTCCACTACTGATCAACTGAAACGAAACAACACAATGAACAAGATCTTCATCGAGCTCCTCCTTGAGCTCGGATGCGTCACCTGCACGGTTTCATCGGCACCTGCAAACTAGTTTTGGAAGTATCTGAGAGTCACGGGGACTCAGCAATCTCACACCCGCGAGATCAAGACTATTTGAGCTTATAAGTAGGACAGGGTAGTGAGGTGGAGCTGCAGCAAGCGACTAGCATATCTGGTGTCTAACATACGCAAATGAGAGCGAGAAGAGAAGGCAAAAGCACGGTCGAACAACTATGATCAAGAAGTGATCCTGAAACTACTTACGTCAAACATAACTCCAACACCGTGTTCACTTCCCGGACTCCGCCGAGAAGAGACCATCACGGTTACACACGCGGTTGATGTATTTTAATTAAGATCAACTTCGGGTTTTCTACAACCGGACATTAACAAATTCCCATCTGCCACATAACCGCGGGCACGGCTTTCGAAAGTTCAAACCCTGCAGGGGTGTCCCAACTTAGCCCATTATAAGCTCTCGCGATTAACGAAGGATATTCCTTCTCCCCGGGAAGACCCGATCGGTCTCGGAATCCCGGCTACAAGACATTCCGACAATAATAAAACAAGACCAGCAAAGCCACCCGGATGTGCCGACAAATCCCGATAGGAGCTGCACATATCTCGTTCTCAGGGCACACCGGATGAGCAAGACGTGGGGTTGGCATAAACCCTGATTGCCCAGGGGGCGCCGGACATTGCTCGGTTTGGACCAGCACTTAGAGAAGCACTGGCCCGGGGGGTAAAATAAAGATGACCCTCGGGATGCGCGACTCCCAACGGAAAAAGGTAATAGGCTGAGGCAAATGGTAAAACCAAGGTTGGGCCTTGCTGGAGGAGTCTTATTCAAAGCGAACTGTCAAGGGGGTCCCATAAATCACCCAACCGCGTTAGGGACGCAACATCCAGGAACATAATACCGATATGATGGAAACTAGGGCGGCAAGAGTGGAACAAAACACCAGGCATAAGGCCGAGCCTTCCACCCTTTACCAAGTATATAGATGCATTAATAATATTAGAGATATTGTGATATCCCAACATATCCATGTTCCAACATGGAACAAACTTCATCTTCACCTGCAACTAGCAATGCTATAAGAGGGGCTGAGCCAAGCGGTAACTTAGCCAAACAACGGTTTGCTAGGAAAAGAAGGTTAGTGGATTGACATGGCAACAGGGGAGGCATGATAAGCATGTGGTAGGCATCACAACATAGGCATAGCAAAAGAGCGAGCATCTAGCAAGCAAAGATAGAAGTGATTTTGAGGGTATGGTCATCTTGCCTGAGATCTCGCTAGGAAGAAGAACGAGTCCATGAAGAAGACAAACGGACGTAGTCGAGCGAATCCTCACAACTCCGGAACGAAACCGAAGCTAACGAGAGAGGCAACCCGGAAACAAACGAACAACATGGTAAACCAACAAGCACAAACATGGCATGATGCACAACCAAGTATGATGCATGTCCGGTTTAAATGAGGCATGGCATGGCAAAATGCAACAAACAATACTACAAATTAAGTGGAGCTCAATATGCAACGAATTGCATATTGACAAAACTCCACATCGATTATTTAGTTCTCTCTCGGTTATGTACCCAACAATATTAAATGTTATTAAACGTGGCAAGGGATGAAGCATATGAAAACTAACTATTTAGGCAAGTTTAAATGAGGCCGGAAATAAGAAACAACAATTCCGGAAAATCCTCATGTGCATCTTGCAAATTAATGGAACAACAAATATAAACATTTTAAATGTTGTTATTATGATGATGCGGATGACATATGCAAGTTTTAAGCAATTTTATGAAAATGTTGACATGAGCATGCTATGAAGCATTTGTCACCGTGGTGAAAGAAAGGGGTGCCACCGCAACGAATCTGAAAATGATGCCATGGCAACATATCGGTTCCGGTAGCTCATTGAGATATCGGTGCAAAAGAAGCAAGTGTGCGGAGCGAGTCATGCAAGATGGTGGGGTGATCCCGGCAACCGGGTTCCCATGGGTTAGAGGCATGGAAATGAGTGACAAATCGAACACGGTGCAAACAAAGGGGCATCTCATACAACATAAGCAATCGTTCTCGGATGGTCATCTTGGCGGTTATACCTTTGAAGCGTGCGTTTCGGGGCAGACGGGTTCGAAGTGGAAGCAGTTGTTCTCGCAATGGTAGTGGAAGTAGTGGTACATGTTTCTTAGATGTTCGGGGTCATGGTGAGGACTTGACGTCCACGGGGTCTTCGAGGGTCGACGGTAGTGGTAAACACGAAAGGTAGTCGAACTTGACGTATCCGAGGGCTCCGGGTGTCGCCGTTTGACTTGACGAAACCCACGGCGACGGAGTGGTACGCGTCGGCAGTAGTCGTTCGGGTGGTGAGCGTCGCCAAACTTGGTGCCATTGTGGTATTGAGTACTTGACGGTTCCGGTCGGTGCAGCAAAACGTAGTCGACCTTGATGATGTTTCGGTGCGGCACTTGGCGAACCAAAACAAGGCAGCACCAGGCGGTCTTCGAGGGACTTGGTGCGGCTCAACGGGAGCTAGGCAGGGGCGCTCTGGTCCCAGCGAGCGAAGCAGAGGGCGGGATCGACGGAGGTGATGCAGGGGGCGCGGTTCTGGCGAAGCAGAGGCAGCAGCGGCGAGGCTTGGGGCTGGCGATGAGGAACCGGGCGAGGACGACGTCCTCCGGCGAGGTGGCGACAAACATGGGGTGTAGGGGTGCCGAGGTGCTGAGCGATGAGCTGTTGCTGCTCGATGCAGACAGAGACAGCCGGAGCAAGGCAGGGAGGCGACGGGGCTTCGAGCTCGCCATCCATGTCAGGTCGATGAGGAGGCCCGCAGAGGACGGGGAGGCCGGGCGGTGCTCGGAGGAGAGGGGCGGCACGCGGCCATGGCAGGGAGGCGGCGAGCTTGGCGCGCCGGAGTTGGGGACGGGGCCCTGCCGGCGGGGTCCGACCGGGAACGGGCAAGGGCGGCGGAGGCC
This sequence comes from Aegilops umbellulata, assembly GCA_032464435.1. Lineage (NCBI taxonomy): Eukaryota > Viridiplantae > Streptophyta > Magnoliopsida > Poales > Poaceae > Aegilops > Aegilops umbellulata. The sequence continues at coordinate 33,730,795 of CP136059.1, forward strand.
AGGCTGATCTGGTGGTGGAGGCGGCTGCAGGAGGAGGAGGCGCGCGGGATCGAGAGGGGGAGAAGGACATCGCGCGGAGGGAGATGGGGATCGGGCTCCTGGTGGCGCTAGAGGGAGGAGAGGATTGAGACTAGGGAGAGATCGAGAGGAAGGGGTCGGGGCTAGGGTTAGATAGGCGCTGGGCTGGGCTGCAAGCCTGCTCTCTCTCTCTCTCTCTCTACTCTTAAGCAAAAAAGAAATAGAGAGAAGAAAGAGAAAGAGAGGGTTAGGGAAAGAATATGCGCATGCGGATAATTTTCTTGGACTCACAAAAATCTGCTTGGTCCGAGAAAATTAGAAAGGTCCAGATCGAACAATAAGAATTCAAACTCATTTGAATTTGATTCAAATGGGTTTGAACTAGGACGAGGTTTTAGAGGTTTCCAAAAATGTTGGGATTTTTTTTGGTGGAGCTCCAGAATATGATGAAAGAATATATGGCAAAGTTGGAGAACCAAGGATTGAGATAACAAAGGCATGGAATATTTTGCAAGTGTGTTATGGTTAATTCCAAAAGAATGAAATATTTAATAATAGCTCCATAATTATTAGGAGGATAGGTTATAAAGAGAAGTCACCCTTCCCTCGATTTAAATGGATCAAAGATCCATACAATTTATTTAGAAGAGGTTTTAAAAATTAAATGACATGCTGGCATGATGACATGATGCAATGCACATGATGCAAGGAACCAAAACGAAATCACCCGACAACACTCAGAAACATGGAAGGCATCTGAAGCTCTGGTCTTGGGGCGTTACAACACTCCATCACTACGAGAGGATCTCGTCCCGAGATCTAGAATGGCACCGGAGGGGAAAACGGAAGAGAAAGAGAAGAGGTAAAACTAAGTTGCTTCTTTGACAAAAGAGTGAAACCAAAGAACCTTGAGAGGTTGAAGAATCTTGCAAGAAATACTACAACGGAGATGAACGAAGTTGAAAACGCTCCGTTAGAAAAGAGGAACAAGGAACATTATGATAACCTTGTAGGTTGCAAACTCGTGAATCAAGAGCTCAAGGGGCAAGAAGAAATTTAAAACCACTCCGGTTAAAATTAGCTAGACAAGGTATAGATTAAAGAATTCGGGCAGCACTCCGATTGAAAAGAGATGCAAGACTTGATAAGATGAAAAGAACTTGAGCAGAGAAGATACAACACTCCGGTTAAATGGGTAAGCATGAAAAGAACACGATCCTCACAATTTGAGATGATGTGCGAAGAGAGCAACATCACAATGCCTCCGGAAGAAAGAATAGAAGATAGATCATTGGAACAAAAGGATGGAGAAGAAAACAACATGTACTACCTCAAATGAATTTGAGAGAGCATCTTTAAAAAGAAGGATTGAGCGAAGTTGTTGGAAAACCAACAACGAAAATATATGATCCTCGTGGGCTTATTGAGACATCTCAAAACTTGAGGTGAACTTCTGCCACTAACGAAAACAATTGCTTGCTTGAGATCAACGAAGAGATGAAAACTTGTTCCACCAAGAGGATAAAGAGCAAGCTTGGGTCATTGAGAAGCACCACAATAGCAACATTCCTTAGGGAAGGCTTTAGGTGAAATATGACACAAGATAACTCCAACGAAGAGATTGGTTGATTTAAAATATCTCATTCTTGACAACGTGTGAATCATGAAACGCGAACTCAAATGATAAGGTAGAAGGAATTGCACTTTGAAATGCAAGATGAAGAAATGCTTGAACTCCTCCGAACAAAACATGTGTTGAACACCATGTGAACCTTCCATGAAGAACTCCGGTAAAACAAGGATGATAGAAAGAGAGAGAGAAGTTGAAAACACAAGGTGAAGCCTTGCAATGATTTAGGTGGAGCTTCAGGACAATAAGATGAGAAAACTTTGAACTCCAGAAAAGAAAAGATGAAACATCTCGAACCGAGAATGTGATATGATGAACAAACTCCGGAAAGAAGAGATGAAGAACTTAGAACAGGGAAATTGATACCATTACGAACTCTGGAAGAAAGAATTAATCACTTGGATGAAACAATAATAAGAATTACGTTATGCGTATCCTTCACCAATTAAAATTGATGACAAGCAACGGATTTGGCATACTACTTATTCTCGTAGAAAGGATTAAGAGAGATATGGCGTAAACTTGAGAAGGTCTTCAACGAATCACCGGTCGGGTCTGGGAAGAACAAATGAATTAGTGATAACCAAGGAAGGGAACTCTTGAACGAACCACCATAAGAATTGAAATTGAACGTAGCAAAGGCATAATTCACCGGGAAGAATTGCAAAACGAATGAAGATACTTGAGGGAATTTAGATACAAGTGAACGCAGAGATCCCGAGCTGCTTAGATAATACTTGAATGATGCACCGGTAAGATTTGGAGAACGAGAGTTGAATGTTGAGAACGAATAAATCTTTTGAAATGATGGCCTTCAAAGAATCAAACTGAAAAGACTCATGAATTGCTTCTGATGGGTGAAAAGAATTCTCACGTTTGAAAACAATTATGAGAGGATGGCATAATCTAGGACTATGAATCTTAAGGAGAAGGGAGCAAGATCTAAGAGAAACTCTTCTTTGGTCTTCAAATGTTGAGAATGATGACAAGAAACACGACCATGAATTGTTGAGGCACTCCGGAATGAAAATTGGAAAGGTTGAACCAACGATGAAAACAATTTGAAAGCGATCTTGGAGAAGGAATATGACTGATGATACTTCATTCTTACGTCAAACTTCGAAAAGAATTTGGGAATAGCTCCGGCAAAATTAGAAGAGTCAGGTAAGATCCTGGAAAAGACCTGTGGGTTAGGGCCCACTCAAAAGAAACACCGTTGAACAATTTAAAAGAGAGATTGCGCCGGTTGAATTAAATGGCTTGAATGAGATAACAATCTTGAAATAGCTTCTACGGATTAAAAATGGAAACACGAATCTCCCGAGATATCTTTAGCACTCCGAAACAAATGAATAGTGAGAAGTGGATGATTAACAGATACACCGGCATGAGAAAACATTTGAAACGAGGAAAGGATATGATCGATAAAGCTTGAATTGAATCCACCGGAGAAGAAAAAAATCACGAATGATGAACTTGAAACTCCGTTAGAATCTTCATAAGAATCACCGGATAAGAAACATTTATTGAAGAGAATGAAGGGACTTCACATGAATAAAATGGATACTTGGTTAAGACATCTGCGTCCTTGAAGAAATAAGGGTGGGAGGGCGGGAAAACAAAGACAACTTGGAACGGATGAAGCAAACACCGTTGCAAAGAACTGAAAATTGATCTCGCGAATGTTAGAATGATCGGATGCACTTGAAGAGAAACACGCCGGTTGGAAAAGAATTGACATGACAACCTCAGTGATCAAGAAGGATTAACACTCCCATAGAAATATGAGAACACCATTCAGAAAAGGTATGGAATCAACACTTGACTTCGAAGCAACTCGAATACCACAAAACAAAACAAAAACAAAGGATTGGCTTAGGAAATGAGCCGGAAACAAACATATGATAGATCCCATATCGTATCATGTGTCTGTTGGAAAGATATCCTACGAGATACTTGAATTCCCACTTATAAACTCCCAAAATTTTCTGGTTATGCAATCAGGTGTTGGGGATACATGGGACACAAAATATATCACCCAAACTAACAATACCTAGATCCAGCTGTATCCATCCTTCAACACATAACCAAGAAACCTTCAGAAATCGTTTACCTCAACCTTCGAAAAGCATCCGTTATATGAGTTCTGGCAATACTCCCGAACTCCCGCCCCAGTACTGGGTGGCGTCGAGGTGATCTCACCAACAACTGCATAAAAGAGATTTTTGATGTCGGCGAAACTCAGGTATTCCAGAACTGCAACGATAAAATTGTGACAACAACACCTCGGAGCTCAACTCCCCGGGACACTGCCACAACCCCTACATGTCAGGAGGCACCAAGAACAATGTTCTCGTCACAAAACCATCGGAACGATTCCAAGATACCCGCGTGATCCTAAATTTTTTTTAGTGAAATTTGAGGAGAGGAAAGTCAAAACATCTACGTCAGGAGGCCTCACCAGAGCGACGAAGGGACTGAGGAGTAAAAATAATCCTACTCTCCGATATATATAATCCTAAGACTCAAAATATCTTTTTTCTAGACTCAACAACGCCAGCGATTCGATCAAGCAGGGGGCTCCTAAGTCGGGGATGGCTCTGATTACCAACTTATAACGCCCTCGATGCGGCTATATCTCCCACGTGTCGAAGCACGACTTAGAGGCATAACCGCATTGAAAGCAATGTCGCAAGTGAGGTAATCTTCACGCAACCCATGTAATACATAAGGGAAAGAGATACATAGTTGGCTTACAATCGCCACTTCACGCAATACAGGAGTAAAGCATTACATCATACAGATACAATCAAGGTCCGACTACGGAACCAAAATAAAAGAAGACTACCCCAAATGCTACACAGGTCCCCGATCGTCCCAACTAGGCTCCACTACTGATCAACTGAAACGAAACAACACAATGAACAAGATCTTCATTGAGCTCCTCCTTGAGCTCAGATGCGTCACCTGCACGGTTTCATCGGCACCTGCAAACTGGTTTTGGAAGTATCTGTGAGTCATGGGGACTCAGCAATCTCACACCCGCGAGATCAAGACTATTTGAGCTTATAGGTAGGACAGGGTAGTGAGGTGGAGCTGCAGCAAGCGACTAGCATATCTGGTGTCTAACATACGCAAATGAGAGCGAGAAGAGAAGGCAAAAGCATGGTCGAACAACTATGATTAAGAAGTGATCCTGAAACTACTTACGTCAAACATAACTCCAACACCGTGTTCACTTCCCGGATTCCGCCGAGAAGAGACCATCACGGTTACACACGCGGTTGATGTATTTTAATTAAGATCAACTTCGGGTTTTCTACAACCGGACATTAACAAATTCCCATCTGCCACATAACCGCGGGCACGGCTTTCGAAAGTTCAAACCCTGCAGGGGTGTCCCAACTTAGCCCATTATAAGCTCTCGCGATTAACGAAGGATATTCCTTCTCCCCGGGAAGACCCGATCAGTCTCGGAATCCCGGCTACAAGACATTCCGACAATAATAAAACAAGTCCAGCAAAGCCGCCCGGATGTGCCGACAAATCCCGATAGGAGCTGCACATATCTCGTTCTCAGGGCACACCGGATGAGCAAGACGTCGGGTTGGCATAAACCCTGATTGCCCAGGGGGCGCCGGACATCGCTCGGTTTGGACCAGCACTTAGAGAAGCACTGGCCCGGGGGGTAAAATAGAGATGACCCTCGGGATGCGCGACTCCCAACGGAAAAAGGTAATAGGCTGAGGCAAATGGTAAAACCAAGGTTGGGCCTTGCTGGAGGAGTCTTATTCAAAGCGAACTGTCAAGGGGGTCCCATAAATCACCCAACCGCGTTAGGGACGCAAAATCCGGGAACATAATACCGATATGACGGAAACTAGGGTGGCAAGAGTGGAACAAAACACCAGGCATAAGGCCGAGCCTTCCACCCTTTACCAAGTATATAGATGCATTAATACTATTAGAGATATTGTGATATCCCAACATATCCATGTTCCAACATGGAACAAACTTCATCTTCACCTGCAACTAGCAATGCTATAAGAGGGGCTGAGCCAAGCGGTAACTTAGCCAAACAACGGTTTGCTAGGAAAAGAAGGTTAGAGGCTTGACATGGCAACATGGGAGGCATGATAAGCAAGTGGTAGGCATCGCAGCATAGGCATAGCAAAAGAGCAAGCATCTAGCAAGCAAAGATAGAAGTGATTTCGAGGGTATGGTCATCTTGCCTGAGATCTCGCTAGGAAGAAGAACGAGTCCATGAAGAAGACAAACGGACGTAGTCGAGCGAATCCTCACAACTCCGGAACGAAACCGAAGCTAACGAGAGAGGCAACCCGGAAACAAACGAACAACATGGTAAACCAACAAGCACAAACATGGCATGATGCACAACCAAGTATGATGCATGTCCGGTTTAAATGAGGCATGGCATGGCAAAATGCAACAAACAATACTACAAATTAAGTGGAGCTCAATATGCAACGAATTGCATATTGACAAAACTCCACATCGATTATTTAGTTCTCTCTCGGTTATGTACCCAACAATATTAAATGTTATTAAACGTGGCAAGGGATGAAGCATATGAAAACTAACTATTTAGGCAAGTTTAAATGAGGCCGGAAATAAGAAACAACAATTCCGGAAAATCCTCATGTGCATCTTGCAAATTAATGGAACAACAAATATAAACATTTTAAATGTTGTTATTATGATGATGCGGATGACATATGCAAGTTTAAAGCAATTTTATGAAAATGTTGACATGAGCATGCTATGAAGCATTTGTCACCGTGGTGAAAGAAAGGGGTGCCACGGCAACGAATCCGAAAATGATGCCATGGCAACATATCGGTTCTGGTAGCTCATTGAGATATCGGTGCAAAAGAAGCAAGTGTGCGGAGCGAGTCATGCAAGATGGTGGGGTGATCCCGGCAACCGGGTTCCCATGGGTTAGAGGCATGGAAACGAGTGACAAATCGAACACGGTGCAAACAAAGGGGCATCTCATACAACATAAGCAATCGTTCTCGGACGGTCATCTTGGCGGTTATACCTTTGAAGCGTGCGTTTCAGGGCAGACGGGTTCGAAGTGGAAGTAGTTGTTCTCGCAACGGTAGTGGAAGTAGTGGTACACGTTTCGTAGATGTTCGGGGTCACGGTGAGGACTTGACGTCCACGGGGTCTTCGAGGGTCGATGGTAGTGGTACACACGAAAGGTAGTCGAACTTGACGTATCCGAGGGCTCCGGGCGTTGCCGTTTGACTTGACGAAACCCACGGCGACGGAGTGGTACGCGTCGGCAGTAGTCGTTCGGGTGGTGAGCATCGCCAAACTTGGCGCCATTGTGGTATTGAGTACTTGACGGTTCCGGTCGGTGCAGCAAAACGTAGTCGACCTTGATGATGTTTCGGTGCGGCACTTGGCGAACTAAAACAAGGCAGCACCAGGCGGTCTTCGAGGGACTTGGTGCGGCTCAACGGGAGCTAGGCAGGGGCGCTCTGGTCCCAGCAAGCGAAGCAGAGGGCGTGATCGACGGAGGTGATGCAGGGGGCGCGGTTCCGGCAAAGCAGAGGCAGCAGCGGCGAGGCTTGGGGCTGGCGATGAGGAACCGAGCGAGGACGACGTCCTCCGGCGAGGTGGCGACAAACATGGGGTGTAGGGGTGCCGAGGTGCTGAGCGATGAGCTGCTGCTGCTCGATGCAGACAGAGACAGCCGGAGCAAGGCAGGGAGGCGACGGGGCTTCGAGCTCGACATCCATGTCAGGTCGATGAGGAGGCCAGAGGAAGGGAAGGGGGCGACGCAGAGGACGGGAAGGCCGGGCGGTGCTCGGAGGAGAGGGGCGGCACGCGGCCATGGCAGGGAGGCGGCGAGCTTGGCGCGCCGGAGTTGGGGACGGGGCCCTGCCGGCGGGGTCCGGCCGGGAACGAGCAAGGGCGGCGGAGGCCAGGCTAATCTGGTGGTGGAGGCGGCTGCAGGAGGGGGAGGCGCGCGGGATCGAGAGGGGGAGAAGGACATCGCGCGAAGGGAGATGGGGATCGGGCTCCTGGTGGCGCTGGAGGGAGGAGAGGATTGAGACTAGGGAGAGATCTAGAGGAAGGGGTCGGGGCTAGGGTTAGATAGGCGCTGGGCTGGGCTGCAAGCCTGCTCTCTCTCTCTCTCTACTCTTAAGCAAAAAAGAAATAGAGAGAAGAAAGAGAAAGAGAGGGTTTGGGAAAGAATATGCGCATGCGGATAATTTTCTTGGACTCACAAAAATCTGCTTGGTCCGAGAAAATTACAAAGGTCCAGATCGAACAATAAGAATTCAAAATCATTTGAATTTGATTCAAATGGGTTTGAACTAGGACGAGGTTTTAGAGTGTCGGTGTACTAAAGTAGGGGTACCTTAGTACCCCGAACTTGTGCACGGGCAGTCGTAGCACCCCGCGGCAAGGCTTGCCAGGTGATCGCCAAAACTCTCCATGGTCCCTTTTTGGGCCATCCAAGAACAAAGTATTTGAGCCAAGGCCCCGACAGGAGGAGCTTGCCGGGAAGGCCACCCGAAGAGAGCAAGGCCCCGGCAAGAGGAGCTTGCCGGGACGGCCGCTCGAAGCACAAGGCCCCGGCAAGAGGAGCTTGCCGGGAAGGCCGACCAGGGCACGACAAGAGACTTGCTGCGACGCGCCACGCGTCCTGGCAAGGACCGGTGAGCAACAAGCTCCCGGACGCGACAAGGCATCAACCGCGGCAAGGCGCTTGCCGCGGCAAGTCACCACCCCGCGCCTGCGTTCCAGCTCATCCACCCACGCGTCGCTCTGGGGCCATTCCAGGCGTACGTGGCGAGAGGCTGCGCAGCCAGGGGCATGCGGTGGCGAAGCAACGCTGACAGGGTAGCCGTCGTGGCAAACGGCGGCGCCCCTGACGGTCCCTTTTCTGCACTGTTTGGGCGACCTAGACGGGCATTTAATGCCCTTGTCCCCTGCCGTCAGAGTTAGGTATGATAGCACTGTGCAAACAGCTGTACCCAACACAGTGTTTTCCAGTTTTGCCCCCGCCTACGTTGCCACCTGTGGGTAACCCCTTGCGCATATAAAAGGAGGCCCCATGCGCAACGTGAAGAGGGAGGAAGAAGGCCACTCACGCTCGGTCTGATTTGTTGCCTGAGTGTACTGTAGCACTCAGCGCTCCCGAACAAGAACACAATACAAACCACAAAGCAGCAGTAGGGTTTTACGCATCCGTGCGGCCCAAAGCTGGGTAAACCCCTTGTGTGCACCGCCTCGATCCGCTCTTCGCGCGACCTCCGCCCCCCGCCGAACCAAGAAAGGGGCTCGGTCCCCATACGTGTTCGTGGAGGCAGATTTCCCCCGACATCTATAGCGCGCCAGGTAGGGGGCGTCGAGGTTGTGTGAACCTGATCCGGCGTCTGCACAGGCTAGATCTCCATCATCTTCATCGACATGCCACCGAAGAAGAAAGCTCCGGAGGTGGCTGGTCCGTCTGCGTCAAACCCACCGCCCCTGGAGCAAACTGGTGGTGGGGACGGCACCGGCGGTGGAACGGGCGTCGCCGAGCCAGCTCATGGTGCCACGGCGTTCGAACATGCACTGCGCCCCTCTCAGGAGGCACGGGACCAGCAGCGTCTTGGCACTCACGGTACCATACGCTCGCTGGACCCAGATCGAGCTGGCGGATCCCAGGGTGCTCAAGGCTAGCATGCACACCAACGTGCTGGCGCGAGCGTGGCGCGACTGCCTGGTCTGGGTGGTGCTCCTTCTAACGTAGTTAGAAGTTCGAGCACATCCCGCTCCACGCGCCGCTCGCCACCGCTGCCCGCCACTCCAGCAGAAGCTTAGCACGAGCTCAACTACTCCTAGACTACCCTCCAACGGCGGACAAGCTCGACGGCTGGAGGGCCACGATACAGAGTCTCATCGGCTTCGCTAACGGCGACACCCCGCGGCAGCACAGTGCGTCGCAGCCGCGGCAGGTCGGCCAGGCGAGAACCGATGGCGCCAAGACCGGTGGGGTGCGACCACCGTGCATTCCCCGCCCCAAAGGCCAAGATCGCCGACTCGCCGGAGCCATCATGACAATGAGTCCACCGCGTCGTCGAATCCGCGACCTCGTCGCGACCAACGCCAAGTTCTTCACGAACGAGAGCAAGAGGACGCTCGTACTCGCATCGAGCGTCGGAGAGAAGCGCGGCGTCAATCAGACCAGCGCGCTGGGCCCTCTGTCGACATGCATGCGCCGGGGGGACCAGGCGACCTGCCGTACGCGGTAGGCAGCCCTGCGTTCACCCGTGAGCTGCGGCAAGTCCAGTGGCCCAGCATGAAGAATTTAAAGCCAGACGTACCAGAGAAGTACGACGGCAAGTCGCATCCGTCGGAGTTCCTCAGCATCTACACCATTGCGGTGCAGGCTGCTGGAGGGCGAGACGACAAGATCCTTGCCAACTACTTCCCGCTGGTACTCAAATCCAACGTCAGATCCTGGCTCATGCACTTGCCGGATAACTCCATAACCTCCTGGACAGACTTGTGCCATCAGTTTGTTGGCGCCTGTACAGGCGGCCACAAACCCCATGGCCAAGCGAGCGACCTCCATCTGCTCGTCCAGAAGGAAGGGGAACCCTTGCGCAAGTTCATCCAGAGATTCAGCCGCGTACACTACAACATCCCAGATGTCCACCCTGCCGCGGTCATCAGCGCGTTCGATCAGAATGTGCGTAACCGCAGGATGCGGGAGGAGATGGCGATGTGCAAGATCAAAGACGTCAGCGAGCTATATGCCCTGGCCGACAAGTGTGCGCATGGTGAGGAAGGGAGGAAACTCCCCGGAGAGAACACTGGAGCAGGAGAGTCTGACAGTGAGGATACCGCCCCGGCAAGGAAGAACCGGCGGCGGAGCAACAGGAAGAAGAAGAGCCAAGAAGTACTGGTTGTTGAGCAGTCCGGCGATGAAGGCGCCGCCAAGAAGGCCCAGGCTGGTAGCTCCGGCAAGGAGGTTGCCGGATGCGCCAATTGACAGGCTGTGGCGGTCGCTGACAAGCGGGACGGCACCAACAAATAGTACTGCAAGATCCACCGCACCAAGGGCCATGACCTCCAGAGCTGCAAGCAGGTCGAGCGGCTCGTCGAGCTGCAAAAGGCCGAGTACGAGTGACGCGACAAGGAGAGAGCCCGGGGAGGTGGCGGAGGATCAGGCACGAAGCGCCCCAGCCAGGGAGGACGCCGCGACAAGGACAAGCAGCGGCAAGCAGACAGACCTCCCCGCGGCCGCGACAAGAACGAAGACGAAGACGAAGACGAAGACATGGATGATGTCGAGACCAGTGAGCAGGAGTTTCAGAAAGCCACAGAGGTCTTGTGCGTAGACGGCGGTGCTTCTCTGCATACTTCTCACCGCCAGCTCAAGCAGTGGGCGCGGGAAGTCAATGCAGCGGAACCACCCGTCGAGTCGCGCAAGCCTCTGAAATGGTCCAACACGCCTATCATCTTCGATATTGAGGACCACCCTGACCGCACAACTGCGATCGGGTGCTTGCCAATGTTGGTCTCGCCAACAGTCCGCAACCTCAAGGTCACTAAGATGCTAGTCGACGGCGGGGCCGGCTTGAACCTGATCTCCTCCACTGTGCTCCAGAAACTCCAAGTTCCCGACAGCGAGCTCGAAGAGACCGGCACGTTCCAAGGAATCAACCCGGGAAGGAGCAAGCCGAAGGGGAAGATAACGTTGCCAGTGACATTTGGTAGCGAGCTGAACTTCAGGACAGAGAGGATCACTTTTGACGTTGCCGATTTTCCATTGCCCTACAATGGAATTCTCGGCCGTCCGGCGCTCGCCAAGTTCATGGCGGCCTCTCACTACGCATACAACATGCTTAAGATGCCAGGCCCGATAAGCGTCATCTCTGTCCCCGGCGACAAGAAGGATGCCCTTATCTGTGCCGACAAGATCTACCGGGAAGCGGCAGCCGCAGCGGATAACAAGCCGCTTGCCGCTGAAGCTCCCGGAGGGAAGAAGAGGACCCAGCCCGACAAGTGCTCTGGCGCCCACTCCGGCAAGCGCACCTCTTCGGAGTGCTGCGCTACCGTCGAGGACGAGCCATCGAGCTCCACCGGCAAGAGTAAGAAGTCAATGGCAGCCTCGCCAACGACCAAGAAGGTGTCCGCCAAGGAGGACGACACTGGTGGTACCTTCACCATCAGTGCCACTCTCGACCCCAAATAGGAAAGCGCGCTCGTTGCTTTCCTGCGGGCGAATGTCGATGTGTTTGCCTGGCAACCATCTGACATCCTCGGCGTTCCCAGGAAAGTGATTGAGCACCACCTCGCCGTCTGTCCTCATGCGCGGCCCGTCAAGCAGAGAGTCAGGAAGCAAGCGGTGGAGCGCCAAGAGTTCATCGCAGAAGAGATCAAGAAGTTGGAAGCGGCAGGCCTTGTCAGAGGTGTGCTCCATCCGACGTGGTTGGCCAATCCTGTTGTCGTGCGCAAAGCAAATGGGAAATGGAGGCTTTGCATCGACTTTACTGATGTTAACAAAGCTTGTCCCAAAGATCCTTTTCCCTTGCCGCGCATTGACCAGATTGTTGACTCCACGGCCGGATGTGACCTGCTTTCATTTCTTGACGCATACTCAGGATACCATCAGATCTTCATGGCTGAAGAAGATGAGGAAAAGACCGCATTCATCACTCCATGTGGCACGTACTATTTCGTACGGATGCCTTTCGGTTTGAAGAATGCTGGTTCAACATTTGCGAGGGTTGTCCATACCGCTTTTGAGCCGCAAATCCACAGAAATGTGGAAGCCTACATGGATGACATAGTGGTCAAAAGCAGGAACAGGGCAACCCTGATTCAAGATTTAGAAGAGACCTTTACGAACCTGCACAGGATTAGCCTCAAGCTCAACCCCGAGAAGTGCGTGTTTGGAGTCCCTTCCGGCAAGCTTCTCGGGTTCTTCGTGTCTCAGCGAGGAATCGAAGCCAATCCAGACAAAATCAAGGCCATCGAGCAGATTGAAGCACCAACACGCGTCAAGGATGTACGAAGGCTTGCCGCCTGCATCGCGGCTCTCAGCAGGTTTATTTCCAAGTCTGCAGAACGCGCCCTGCCATTTTTCAAAGTTTTGAAAAAGGCGGGTCAAGTGAAATGGACTCCGGAAGCGGAGGCTGCGCTGCAAGACTTGAAGAAATACCTGTCCTCCGCTCCAATACTTGTCGCGCCTAAACCACAAGAGAAGTTGCTACTGTACCTGGCGGCAACCAATCAAGTAGTTAGTGCTGCGTTAGTAGCAGAGAGGGAGGCAGATGATGAGCTAGCAACCGCGGCAAGCGCGTCCAGCGACAAGCAAGAGGTTTCCCCGACAAGCTCTGGCCCCAACAAGGATGAATCTGCGCAGGAGCGAGTGGAGGTGCAGAAGAAGATAATGGTGCAGCGCCCAGTTTACTTTGTCAGCTCTCTTCTGCAGGGGGCTAGGTCAAGGTACTCTGGTGTGCAGAAATTGCTTTTCGGCCTTCTCATGGTCTCGAGAAAGCTGCGCCATTACTTCCAAGCACATGAGATTACAGTTGTCACCCGCTTTCCGCTGAAGAGGATACTGCAGAATCCAGAAGCAACAGGCAGGATTGTCGAGTGGGCACTGGAACTGCCAAGCTTCGGTCTCAAATTCGAGAGCACTTCAACTATCCAAAGCAGAGCATTGGCGGAGTTCATAGCAGAGTGGACACCGACACTAGACGAAGAGATCCCAGAGACGAGCATCCCCGTCAAAGAAGCAAGCAAAGAGTGGCTGATGTATTTTGATGGTGCCTTCTCGCTGCAAGGCACCGGTGCTGGCGCGTTGCTTATCGCGCCCACCGGAGAGCATCTCAAGTACATAGTCCAGATGCACTTCCCCAAGGAGCAAGCAACCAACAATACTGCAGAGTATGAGGGTTTGCTTGCCGGTCTTAGGATCGCGGCAGAACTTGGGATCAAGAAGCTCATTGTCAGGGGTGACTCGCAGCTTGTCGTCCGCCAAGTGAACAAGGATTACCAGAGTCCGTTGATGGAAGCGTACGTTGATGAAGTGAGGAAGCTAGAAGAGCACTTTGACGGCCTGCAAATGGAACACATTCCAAGAGCTGAGAACGACATTGCTGATGGCCTGTCAAAGTGCGCAGCACTTAAGTTACCTGTGGAGCCAGGAACCTTTGTGCTCAAGCTGACTCAGCCATCCGTAACACCATCAACCGGATGGAACAAGAAGAGGAAGTTGGTCTCCGGCGACTATCTTCCGACAGAGCTCCCCGGAGCCTCCGCCAAGAAGGTCCCCAAGATCGACGCCAAGAGCGCTGAGGAGCCGTCTGCTCCGGCAAACCCCAGGGTTTGTTCCATAGAAGCAGGCGCTCTCGACAAGTTTTGCTCCGGCAAGCTTGCCGGGGAACATCAAGCTCCGGCTGAGCCCCAAATCCTCGCCGTAGAAGCGGACGTTCCCGCAGCAGCAGATGTGCCTTCAGTCCTTGTTGTCGAGCCACATGCTCCAGCATGGGCGCAGCAGATTGTCCATTTCCTCCAGAACGGAGAACTCCCCGAAGAACAAGAAGAAGCGGAAAGAGTAGCCCGGCGCTCGAGTATGTACCAGTTCGTCGACAACACGCTGTACAGAAGAGGGCGCAACTGTGTGAAATTGAAGTGTATTTCCTGGGAAGACGGACAAAAGCTGTTGGCAGAGATACATGGAGGCATATGTGGTCACCACATTGGCACAAGAGCACTTGCCGGCAAAGCGTTCCGGCAAGGTTTCTTCTGGCCGACAGCCCTCCAGGATGCAACTGCACAAGTAACCAAGTGTGAAGCATGCCAGTTCCATTCCAAGCAGATACACCAGCCAGCTCAAGCTCTCCAGACGATCCCTTTATCCTGGCCATTTTCGGTCTAGGGGCTCGACATCCTCGGCCCCTTCCCCCGAGCTGTCGGGGGCTTTGAGTACTTGTACGTCGCAATCGCCAAGTTCACAAAGTGGCCGGAAGTGGAACCAGTGAGGAAGGTGACAGCACAGTCAGCAGTCAAGTTCTTCAGGTCGATTGTTTGCCGCCTCAGGATCCCCAACAGGATCATCACCGACAACGGTACGCAATTCACGAGCCGCGCCTTCATGCAATACGTCCAAGATCTCGGCGCCAAGGTCTGCTTCGGTTCTGTTGTTCATCCCAGGAGCAACGGTCAAGCGGAGAGGGCCAATGCCGAAGTGCTGCGCGGGCTCAAGATCGGAACTTTCGACAGGCTGCACAAGTGCGGAAGAAACTGGATCGAGGAGCTGCCGGTGGCTCTTTGGTCGATTAGAACGTCGCCAAATCGAACCACTGGCCAGACACCATTTGCTCTAGTCTATGGAGCAGAAGCAGTTACCCCCACGGAACTCGTATACGGGTCACCTCGAGTGCTCGCTTATGATGAGCTTGAGCAAGAGCGGCTGCGTGAAGATGACGCGCTGCTCCTTGAGGAAGATCGTCTTCAGGCTGCTGTGCGAGCCTCTCGCTACCATCAAGCTTTGCGTCGCTACCATAGCCGCAAAGTTAAAGCCAGAAGCTTCGAGGAAGGCGACCTTGTTCTTCGGTGCGCTCCGTCCGCCAAGAATCATAACAAGTTGACGCCGAAGTGGGAAGGCCCTTACCGGGTGAGACGAGTCACGAGGCCCGACGCTGTCCGCCTTGAGACCGAAGATGGCACTCCGGTGAGCAACTCCTGGAATATTGAGCATCTTCGTAAGTTTTACCCGTAAGGCGCGGTTGTCGGACCCCGTCTGGCAACCACCCTTTTGTACAAGTCTTGCCGCTGTTGCATGTAATCCTTTGTACAAAGCCAGGCGCAGACCCTGAGCAGCAGTAAATGAAGCGCTGGCGCCCTAAGTTTTAGCATGCATGCTGAGTCGAGTCTCGTCCTTGGTTAGGGTTGATAGTGCCTAACAGCTGCTAACCCCTAGCTTAGAGGTCGGGTCTGCGTCCTTTTTTCCTGTTCCTTCGTTTCCCTTGGTTCGCAGGGTGTTGCATATCCTGGCCAGACCGCTTAAGGACGAAGAAGAGAAGAAGGGCGGACCAGCATCTGGTCCCCGACAAACCAGTGTTGCCGGGGGCTGCAAGTACAAAGATTCGCCCGCGGCAAGCCAAAGTTGCCGGGGGCTGCAATCCCAGATAAGTTTTTCATCCCTTGTCATGCATTCTCTTATGGACTGAGGAATGCGAAAACCTTGTTTCTTCCCGAAAAACTGTCGTGCTCCCTTAACTCTGGGCCCTAGAGCGCGTTCCTGGGGCCACTTTTGGTAGCAGCCGCGGCGGCAAAGGGACGGAATGAGGAGCCCAAACCCGCCTCATCCCTACCTCCGCCAAAGCCGTGAGAAAGGTCGAGTGGCGCGGGAAGACGGCAGGGCCTGTTGCCTTGCAAAGAAGTGTCTATCTTAACGATGTAAAGGATTCGCTCCTTGGCATGGGTTTTACCCGCGAGACAAATGGCCCGGCAAACATCCCCTTTTCGTTAAAAACATTCCGCTCAGGTACAGTTCAGAGAGAATGAAAAACATGAGAGATGGGATTACAAGCTTTAAATGCAACTAGAGCCCGAGGGCTTACAAGTCAAAAAGAGATAAGGTGCCCGTAATCCCTTTCTTGTCTCTCTCCTCAGGAGGTAGGACAAGGAGGCGAAAAGGTCAAAAGGGGCGCCTAGACGAGCTACGGGTGGCAGAAGACATCAACAGAACGCCCCGGGGGCCGTTTGAAAGCTGGACGGTGACGGCGGCGCCGGAAGCAGGGCTCGACTAGGCGGCAGGACGTCAGCACGCTGTCCAGGGCGCCATGCCCTCGTACTCCGAGTTGACGGCCTTGCCGCCCGCCCTCTTCCTCTTCCGCAGCCTCCCTACGCCAGCCGCCAAGGAGACGACCCCGGGAAGCTCAAGGAGCCGGCGACATGGATGATGGGGTCGCCAGTGCCACGCGGAGCCGCGACCGACGCCTAGTCGGACCCATCATCCCGACGACCGCTACCCTCGTCGTCGCTGTCACTCCCCTCCTCGTCACTCTCGCTCGAGGAGGAGCCTTCGCTGTCGGAGGAGCTATCTACGCAGCACCGGGCCCGGGTCCCGAAGCACCTGAAGACCTTGACGGAGAGGAGATCGCCCTCCATCAACTTAAAATGGAGGGTGAACCCCTCCATCAAGCTGTGGATACGGGCGAATGTCTTCCACCCTCGACCTAGATACATCACGCCGGGGGCCGGGGACTCAACATGGACCCACGCGCCGCTGATCCCACAGCCCCTCATGCGCAGTCTTAGCGTCTCGGGTTGTTCCATCTCCATCACGCTTGCGAAGGGAGCCGGGAGACGGAGGCGACGACGAGGCGCCCGGCGCAGCCTGACAAAGAACTCGCAAGGGTCGTCCCCGATGTGGACCGCCGTTAGAAGAGGAGCCGCTGGCGGAGGCGAGGCCGACGCGTCGCCCTGTCCGCCTCGTCCCCGAGCGCCTCGGCCTCGTCCACGACCTCGCCCCCTCCCTCTTCCCCTTACGGTTGGCTCTGCCACGGCGGGTGCAAGGGGAGGAGGGGCGCGTTGCCTAGCGGCGACCCTCGCCGCCACCGATGAAGGACCAGGGTTCCCTTTCTCCATGGCGAATGGAGAGAGGGGATCAGAAGCTGAAGGAAAGAAAAGATGAAGGAGTGTGGATTTCCGTCGCCCCCTTCTTGCTCTTTATAAAGGAGCAGGGTGGGGGCTCGGCCGCCCCGCTCAGCCAATCAAGACGCAGGAAGAGCAGGCGACTGGGACCGGCCTGCTGCCCCGACCCGCGACGGCCCGGTTTCCTGCCTCCACCGTCCGCAACTCCAGGTGCATGGAAGCCGCGTGGCTGGCGTGCAGGACCAAGGCGACGGATGAGGCGACCTCCCCCCGCCCCGTGATCGTGGGGAGCGGACGCCTCGGAAACCGTGCCTCGGCCCCGTCCAGCGAACGAGCCACGCCTCCACACCTCCCTCCACTTATGGAGATGGCGCGAACCGTCCCCCTTTATTGTGACGTGACGCATGCCTGCGGGGCTCAGCCCCGCGCACGCCGCCCACATCACGCACGCCTCTCCCCACGATGCCGCGTTCGACGCGTGCCGTTCGGGGAGGACGTGGTGGATGTAGAAGAAGATGCAGCGTGACCCAGGCCGCGCGTGCCCGTGCACTGTTTTGGGCCTGGCCCAACAGCGCTCGGCACCGTGTATGGCCCAGGCCCGGGGGCTCCTGTCGGTGTACTAAAGTAGGGGTACCTTAGTACCCCGAACTTGTGCACGGGCAGTCGTAGCACCCCGCGGCAAGGCTTGCCAGGTGATCGCCAAAACTCTCCATGGTCCCTTTTTGGGCCATCAAAGAACAAAGTATTTGAGCCAAGGCCCTGGCAGGAGGAGCTTGCCAGGAAGGCCACCCGAAGAGAGCAAGGCCCCGGCAAGAGGAGCTTGCCGGGACGGCCGCTCGAAGCACAAGGCCCCTGCAAGAGGAGCTTGCCGGGAAGGCCGACCAGGGCACGACAAGAGACTTGTTGCGATGCGCCACGCGTCCCGGCAAGGACCTGTGAGCAACAAGCTCCTGGGCGCGACAAGGCATCAACCGCGGCAAGGCGCTTGCCGCGGCAAGTCACCACCCCGCGCCTGCGTTCCAGCTCATCCACCCACGCGTCGCTCTGGGGCCATTCCAGGCGTACGTGGCGAGAGGCTGCGCAGCCAGGGGCATGCGGTGGCGAAGCAACGCTGACAGGGTAGCCGTCATGGCAAACGGTGGCGCCCCTGACGGTCCCTTTTCTGCACTGTTTGGGCGACCTAGACGGGCATTTAATGCCCTTGTCCCCTGCCGTCAGAGTTAGGTATGATAGCACTGTGCAAACAGCTGTACCCAACACAACGTTTTCCAGTTTTGCCCCCGCCTACGTTGCCACCTGTGGGTAACCCCTTGCGCATATAAAAGGAGGCCCCATGCGCAACGTGAAGAGGGAGGAAGAAGGCCACTCACGCTCGGTCTAATTAGTTGCCTGAGTGTACTGTAGCACTCAGCGCTCCCGAACAAGAACACAATACGAACCACAAAGCAGCAGTAGGGTTTTACGCATCCGTGCGGCCCGAAGTTGGGTAAACCCCTTGTGTGCACCGCCTCGATCCGCTCTTCGCGCGACCTCCGCCCCCCGCCGAACCAAGAAAGGGGCTTGGTCCCCATAGGTGTTCGTGGAGGCAGATTTCCCCCGACATAGAGGTTTCCAAAAATTTTGGGATTTTTTTTGGTGGAGCGTAGGATGAAAGAGTGTATGGCAAAGTTGGAGAACCAAGGATTGAGATAACAAAGGCATGGAATACTTTGCAAGTGTGTTATGGTTAATTCCAAAAGAATGAAATATTTAATAATAGCTCCATAATTATTAGGAGGATAGGTTATAAAGAGAAGTCACCCTTCCCTCGATTTAAATGGATCGAAGATCCATACAATTTATTTAGAAGAGGTTTTAAAAATTAAATGACATGCTGGCATGATGACATGATGCAATGCACATGATGCAAGGAACAAAAACGAAATCACCCGACAACACTCAGAAACATGGAAGGCATCTGAAGCTCTGGTCTTGGGGCGTTACAACACTCCATCACTACAAGAGGATCTCGTCCCGAGATCTAGAATGGCACCGGAGGGGAAAACGGAAGAGAAATAGAAGAGGTAAAACTAAGTTGCTTCTTTGACAAAAGAGTGAAACCAAAGAACCTTGAGAGGTTGAAGAATCTTGCAAGAAATACTACAACGGAGATGAACGAAGTTGAAAACGCTTCGTTAGAAAAGAGGAACAAGGAACATTATGAGAACCTTGTAGGTTGCAAACTCGTGAATCAAGAGCTCAAGGGGCAAGAAGAAATTTAAAACCACTCCGGTTAAAATTAGCTAGACAAGGTATAGATTAAAGAATTCGGGCAGCACTCCGGTTGAAAAGAGATGCAAGACATGATAAGATGAAAAGAACTTGAGCAGAGAAGATACAACACTCCGGTTAAATGGGTAAGCATGAAAAGAACACGATCCTCACAATTTGAGATGATGTGCGAAGAGAGCAACATCACAATGCCTCCAGAAGAAAGAATAGAAGATAGATCATTGGAACAAAAGGATGGAGAAGAAAACAACATGTACTACCTCAAATGAATTTGAGAGAGCATCTTTAAAAAGAAGGATTGAGCGGAGTTGTTGGAAAACCAACAACGAAAAGATATGATCCTCGTGGGCTTATTGAGACATCTCAAAACTTGAGGTGAACTTCTGCCACTAACGAAAACAATTGCTTGCTTGAGATCAACGAAGAGATGAAAACTTGTTCCACCAAGAGGATAAAGAGCAAGCTTGGGTCATTGAGAAGCACCACAATAGCAACATTCCTTAGGGAAGGCTTTAGGTGAAATATGACACAAGATAACTCCAACGAAGAGATTGGTTGATTTAAAATATCTCATTCTTGACAATGTGTGAATCATGAAACGCGAACTCAAATTGTCAAGAAGGACATAACACCACCTCAAATGATAAGGTAGAAGGAATTGCACTTTTAAATGCAAGATGAAGAAATGCTTGAACTCCTCCGAACAAAACATGTGTTGAACACCATGTGAACCTTCCATGAAGAACTCCGGTAAAACAAGGATGATAGAAAGAGAGAGAGAAGTTGAAAACACAAGGTGAAGCCTTGCAATGATTTAGATGGAGCTTCAGGACAATAAGATGAGAAAACTTTGAACTTCGGAAAAGAAAAGATGAAACATCTCGAACCGAGAATGTGATATGATGAACAAACTCCGGAAAGAAGAGATGAACAACTTAGAACAGGGAAATTGATACCATTACGAACTCTGGAAGAAAGAATTAATCACTTGGATGAAACAATAATAAGAATTACGTTATGCGTATCCTTCACCAATTAAAATTGATGACAAGCAACGGATTTGGCATACTACTTATTCTCGTAGAAAGGATTAAGAGAGATATGGCGTAAACTTGAGAAGGTCTTCAACGAATCACCGGTCAGGTCTGGGAAGAACAAATGAATTAGTGATAACCAAGGAAGGGAACTCTTGAACGAACCACCATAAGAATTGAAATTGAACGTAGCAAAGGCATAATTCACCGGGAAGTATTGCAAAACGAATGAAGATACTTGAGGGAATTTAGATACAAGTGAACGCAGAGATCCCGAGCTGCTTAGATAATACTTGAATGATGCACCGGTAAGATTTGGAGAACGAGAGTTGAATGTTGAGAACGAATAAATCTTTTGAAATGATGGCCTTCAAAGAATCAAACTGAAAAGACTCATGAATTGCTCCGGATGGGTGAAAAGAATTCTCACGTTTGAAAACAATTATGAGAGGATGGCATAAGCTAGGACTATGAATCTTAAGGAGAATGGAGCAAGATCTAAGAGAAACTCTTCTTCGGTCTTCAAATGTTGAGAATGATGACAAGAAACACGACCATGAATTGTTGAGGCACTCTGGAATGAAAATTGGAAAGGTTGAACCAACAATGAAAACAATTTGAAAGCGATCTTGGAGAAGGAATATGACTGATGATACTTCATTCTTACGTCAAACTTAGAAAAGAATTTGGGAATAGCTCCGGCAAAATTAGAAGAGTCAGGTAAGATCCTGGAAAAGACCTGTGGGTTAGGGCCCACTCAAAAGAAACACCGTTGAACAATTTAAAAGAGAGATTGCGCCGGTTGAATTAAATGGCTTGAATGAGATAACAATCTTGAAATAGCTTCTACAGATTAAAAATGGAAACACAAATCTCCTGAGATATCTTCAGCACTCCGAAACAAATGAATAGTGAGAAGTGGATGATTAAGAGAAACACCGGCATGAGAAAACATTTGAAACGAGGAAAGGATATGATCGATAAAGCTTGAATTGAATCCACCGGAGAAGAAAAAAAATGATGAATGATGATCTTGAAACTCCGTTAGAATCTTCATAAGAATCACCGGATAAGAAACATTGATTGAAGAGAATGAAGGGACTTCACATGAATAAAATGGATACTTGGTTAAGACATCTGCGTCCTTGAAGAAATAAGGGTGGGAGGGCGGGAAAACAAACACAACTTGGAACGGATGAAGCAAACACCGTTGCAAAGAACTGAAAATTGATCTCGCGAATGTTAGAATGATCGGATGCACTTGAAGAGAAACACGCCGGTTGGAAAAGAATTGACATGACAACCTCAGTGATCAAGAAGGATTAACACTCCCATAGAAATATGAGAACACCGTTCAGAAAAGGTATGGAATCAACACTTGACTTCGAAGCAACTCGTATGCCACAAAACAAAACAAAAACAAAGGATTGGCTTAGGAAATGAGCCGGAAATAAACATATGATAGATCCCATATCGTATCATGTGTCTGTTGGAAAGATATCCTACGAGATACTTGAATTCCCACTTATAAACTCCCAAAATTTTCTGGTTATGCAATCAGGTGTTGGGGATACAGGGGACACAAAATATATCACCCAAACTAACAATACCTAGATCCAGCTGTATCCATCCTTCAACACATAACCAAGAAACCTTCGGAAATCATTTACCTCAACCTTCGTAAAGCATCCGTTATATGAGTTATGGCAATACTCCCGAACTCCCGCCCCAGTACTGGGTGGTGTCGGTGTCAAAACCGTCGGATCTCGGGTAGGGGGTCCCGAACTGTGCGTCAAGGTCAGATGGTAACAGGAGACAAGGGACACTTTATTTTACCCAGGTTCGGGCCCTCTCGGTGGAGGTAAAACCCTACTCCTGCTAGATTAATATTGATGATATGAGTAGTACAAGAGTGGATCTACCACGAGATCAAGGAGGCTAAACCCTAGAAGCTAGCCTATGGTATGATTGTGTATGATGATGGTTGTTCTACGGACTACAACCCTCCGGTTTATATAGGCACCGGATAGGGGTTAGGGTTACACAGAGTCGGTTACAATGGTAGGAGATCTCGAATATCTGCACGCCTAGCTTGCCTTCCACGCCAAGAAAAGATCCTTCCGGACACGGGACGAAGTCTTCAATCTTGTATCTTCATAGTCCTGGAGTCCGGCTGAAGGTATAGTCTGGCTATCCGAACACCCCCTAATCCAGGACTCCCTCAGTAGCTCGTGAACCAGGCTTCAATGACGACGAGTCTGGCGCGCACATTGTCTTCGGCATTGCAAGGCGGGTTCCTCCTCCAAGTTCTTCAAGAAGATTATAAACACCAAAAAATAGTGTCCGGCTCTGCAAAATAAGTTTCCACATATTGCCATATAGAGAATCATATTAACACAAATCAAATCTGCTGACGTATCCCGCAGTGCGTCATAACACTGCGACCAAGCCTTCTATATAAATTGCTTTCATTGTTCCACCTCAGCTCGTTTAGCGAGGCAGTTTCCTTGGCACATCTTGTCAAAGCAAAGATCATGTGCCCCCTTTAACGAGATTCTCATTAATACGGACGTGGGTAACCCAATCATGCCTGTTAGCACGTCTTGCCTTAATTAAAGGCTAGTCCAAGACGGTTACGGGGAGGGCGCTTGATATTCTACCTCTTATAAAGAGACCAAGGCCCTGTTCCCCGCTTCTATTCTCAAAACGAGCTCGCCCGTCGCCTCGAGTTCTAACACCCTAGGCTTCTAGATTCCGAGTGCACCGGATCTTCGATAATGTCCGGCTCCGACCTCCAAGGCCGATGGATGCCCTCCTCTATTACGGAGGAGGACGTATCAAGATTGAGGGAAGCTAGATTCCTGACCAGGGAGATTCCGCACAGGCTGCCTGTTCAAGGACAGGTGATCCCTAGCCCTCAGCCCGGCGAGAGTGTTGTATTCATATCCCACTTCCTTCGGGGATTAGGCTTCCCCGTGGATCCCTTTGTAAGGGGGCTGATGTTTTATTATGGGCTGGAATTCCACGACTTAGCTCCGGAGTCCATCCTCCATATCTCCTCGTTCATAGTTGTGTGCGAAGCGTTCCTCCGTGTTACCCCTCACTTCGGATTGTGGCTCAAGACCTTCAAAGTAGAACCGAAGATAATCGAAGGGCGCCACGCAGAGTGCGGAGGTGCTGCTATAAAAAGAAATGCCGACGCTCCATGGCCCGAGGGCGCTTTTCAAGAGGAGCTTGGCTTATGGCAACAGGAGTGGTTCTACATCACCGCTCCTCGAGGCACCGCATGGGTGGCGCCTCCGGCCTTTCGCTCGGGTCCCCCACCACGGTTAGCATCGTGGATTAACACAGGGTTAGATGGGGGCTTGCCCAAAGACGTTCCTCTGCTGCAGGGCCGCATTAAGGATCTCTTGAAGGGAGACCTCAACCTGGTCAAGGTGACACAAGTCATGCTGATTCGCCGGACACTGCCCGGCCAACGTCGCCCCCTTCGATTGTGGGAATTCAATCTGGAGGGACCACGAGCTCTCCAGAGTTTCATGGGCGTGACGCCTGTGGAGATGTATAAACTGTTCTTCGGATCACAAGAAGTGAGTCCGGATTTGACCGAGGATGCTGGTTTAAGCCCCAATCGCCCGGATACTCAAGTAGGTGACCTTGCGACCGGACCTTCTATCCGCATAATTAACTTACTTTTTAACAACACTTTTCCTTTTAAGCAGGAGTGGATAGCGAAGGCGAAGCTGATCCGATGTCCTGCTCCCCTTCCCGAAACTAGGCTGGATCCTGTGCTAGTCAGGATGCTAGAGGTAGTGCCTTTGGAGGAAGATATGGGAGCAGACAAGGAGACCGTGGCCTCTCCAAAAGAGACCATTCCAAAGGGGGGAATCGATAATTCTCCTCCTAAGGGAAAGAAAAGGGCCGCCTCTGACCGCCCGGAAACCATAGCTTCGAAGCGGGGGAAAGAATCCTTGTCAGAGGGCCCGACGCCAGGGAGCCCCTCGGCCGAACTAAACCCTCAAAGGGAACAGCTCTCCAGCGAGCCGTAAGTAGAAGAAGAGTTATTCTTTTAAGACAAATCCTTGATTTATATCTGGGAAGTTTTAACCGAAACTTTACTTTGTAGTTCGGACCTTAGCCCTTCTCAGCAGAACTCATCTTCAGGGGATCTTCTTCCGGAGATGATGGAGAGCGGAACGCCTCCTCCTTCTGTATCGCCTAGCAAGGCGGGCGACGCTGAAGTGTCGTCGCGGGGGATTTCTCCGGATCCGCTAGGGGTGGATGGTGCTGCCCCCCGAGGTTCTCCGTGTCCGGCCTTTGAGGAAGGCCATGGGACGAGTCCGGCACCATCTGGTGTTCGGTCGGAGGAGCTAAAGATTTTGCTAGGGCGAGCCTCTGTCTCAGAGGAGCATCGTGCGTTAATGAGCACGGTGATTGAAAAGATTTCATCCGCAGAAAGCGGACTGCACGAGGCCGTCAAGAGTTTAGTGGCAGGCCTTGAGGTACGTTTTAAATAATGTATATTTGTATTACTTGCGCATAAATAGAGTGCGCCCTGTGTAGATAGTAGCCCCTGAGACTCTGTGCGTCGTAAAGATGTACGACGCGCAGATGATCTTAATCCCAGGTCCTTTAAGTGGCACCTTTATACGTAGGTGGCTGGTTGTCCGGAGTCGAGCCGGACTTGTGAATATGCCGAACTAAAGCGACAAGTGGATGAGGCAGAAGCCGACATCGTGCTTGTTAACAAGCGGCTTGATGGTGCTCAAGGTATTGAAATCATTAGGCGATTGTGAGTAAGAGGAGCTTTATGTCAATATCTTACCGTGTGTGTGCTTGACGCAGATGGTGTGGCCGCCGTGGAAGGTCTTAGGGCCGAACTCGCCCGAGCGAAGGAATAAGCCAGAAAAAGTGATGCGGCTGCCGTGAAAGCCCTTGAAGAGCTGAAAGCCGAATAGGCTGCCCATTGCCGAAGCAAGGAGGAGGTGGCTGATATGGCCGTAATGTTAAAAGGTGCTACTGACCGTTGCAAGCTTCTTGAAGAAGAAGGTCTGGCGAGGCAAACGAGCTTAGAGAAAGCTGTTACCGACGCCAAGGACGCCCGCTCTGTAATGAGAGCGGCAAAGGAGGAGCTATGTCAAGCCGGACTAATTGCGGATAGAAAGCCCTTCTTGCTACGGAGAAAATTTTGCGACCCGAGGTTTGCCCCGTTGGACCGAGCGTGGAGTGTAGAAGACACCTATCTGGATTTGGCGGCTAGTGCTGCTGATGCGACCAAACACTTTCAAGATAAGAAGGGTCATGAAGTGGAGAAGCTCTTCTGGTCGCAATTCATCAATCCAGAGCGTCCACTTGCAGTGGACGATCGCCTGGCCCAATGGGCCGAGCTGAATAGGTTGTACGGACTCGCCATGAAGTACGTCATGGATTATCTGTGTCCGGGGAGATCGAAGACGAAGAGTTATTTCAGCTTGGTGCAGCAATTTCTCGACATGGTGCCACGTATCGGTGCTATGAAGAAGTCAGCGTGCACGGAGGGAGCTCGGTTGGCTCTTGCCCGTGTCAAGACATACTGGGCAGATATGGAGCCCACCGTTGTTGCCTCCCGGGATTCGGATAAAAGCCGAATACCTTCCGAGCAATATTTTGAGGAAGTCCTCGAAGGCGCTCGCATAATAGAGACACAGTGCTCGAAGGCTGCTATGTTATGATAGCATATGTAATCATGAAACAGTATTTTGATAAATTGTAGGGGCATATTTTTAGACTTGTGCCTTCAAGTATTAGGAACACCTCCTGTGTGGCCGTTTAAATAAATAAATTCTGAAAGATTGTAGTCGTTGGCTTCAGCCCCCACGCACATAGTGTGGGGGTGCGCGCAGAAGACACATTTTCACACTTAACCCAACGTCTTGGTCCTATAAAGGAGGTGATAGCGCAGCGGGCTAGGCAACCGGACTATAATGCTTTAACACTTTCACTTAGCCATAGGAGCTTGACAGTGGGACTCTTTAGGTAGCCCTTTAGTGGCGACTGCGCTTTGCCCGATTTCGGAGCGCGTACGTGCCTGACCGGGAAACGGCCCTTCATCAAAGCGGAGGAATTCGATAAATTCCTATGAGTCATTGAGTGGCGACCAGTCTCGCACTACATCATGACAGTCGGTTTTCGGCTTTCTGTACTGAGGTGCTCACCCGGCCGAACCGGGGCACAATCGCAGTAGTTCTCCCGGTGCTACCTTAGCCGATAGAGCGGAACGTAAGGTAGCCGAACTCAGGAGCCGGGCAACCCAACATATGACCAAAATCATGATTCGGAGCTGATGCATATAGTGCCAAAACTCGCGACGCCTAACACTCCCTAAGGTGTTCGGTCTTTGTGAGGGCGTGTGAAACAACACCCTTAAACAAAAGAAAAAAGCCCTTAGTGTCTAGATACGAGCAAGAATTCTGGCGTGGCCACATGCCAAAACGCCAGCCTCCTCCTTGGTTATATCGGAAAAGAAAAAACCAGGGGATGTATAGCAGCAAGAGACAGTAAAAAAGGTTTACGCAGGGTCTTAATCTAAAAGGAATCCTTTAGGATGGGTCCCTGCTGCACGTCTGCGCCTGTGTCTCCGCTGTGCCGTGTCTTGGACGGGCGCCGCACGACGTTCATCTGTAAAAGAGAAGAACTAATTTGAAAAATGGGTTGTGCGGAACAAAATATAAAGTAAAGAATGTATAAGGTTGAGTTTTATTGTCTCTGCGTACAGCCCCTGGTATGGGGGTATATGGCGTACTAAGCCTGCGTTAATGATGGACTTGCGCCGAACTCGTTGAGTCCGGGTCCGTGGCCTTTGATGACTTATAAAAAAGTCCTTTGGCTGGCGAGGCCACTTTATTGTGCGGCTGTTTAAGCGGCCGCACAATCTTCCGTTTGGAGGAGGCGTATTTTAGTGCGCTCCTTTTAAAGAGATGATGCCTCGAGGACCGGGCATCTTAAGCGTGAGAGATGCGTAATGCGGTATTGCGTTAAAGCGAGCGAAAGCTCCGCGTCCCATTAGTGCTTGATAGCGACTTGAAAACGGGACTACATGGAAGGTCAGCTTTTCGCGATGAAAGTTATTGGGAGAGCCAAATATGACTACAAGCCGGAGAAAACCCATACAATGGGTGTCCGCGCCTGGTGCTACCCCTTGAAAGGAGGTTTTGCTGTGGCGGATTCTTGCTGGGTTTATGCCCATGCGGTGGATTGTATCCTGATATATCAGGTTTAGTCCACTACCGCCGTCCATAAGGACATTGGTAAACTGGAATCCATCGATTATTGGATCCAGTATCAGGGCAGTCCGGCCTGCGTTTTTGATATTTCTAGAATAATCTAGCTGATAAAAAATGATTGGCTTTAGTGACCAGTGGCGAGACTCCTGAGGGGAAAGCTTGATTGTGCGTACCTTTATGGGTGCCACACATTTTGTTACGTGAAGTAAGTTCACTGTTTTGACTTCTTGCGGGAAGTTCTTTTGTTTCCTGGTATTCTGCCTTTGGGGTTCGTCCTCTTCTTCACTTGGTGTATCGAGCCCCTTGTGTGCGGCGTTAAGCTGTCCGGATTGTTTAAAAACCCAACAATCTCTGTGGGTGTGATTGGCCGGCCTACCAGGAGTACTGTGTATCTGACATATTCTGTCCAGGATTCTATTCAAGCTGGACGGATCATCCCTATTATCCTGAAGGGGTGGTTTTGTCTGATTTTGCCGTGAGCTTTTGAATCCGGCATTGACTGCCGTGCTCTTCGGACTTTTTCTTTTGATTCTGCGACGGTCCTTATTTCGCCGCGGTTTTCCGTTTCCATCCCTGATTTCTGATGTACTTGGGTCGCTGGGGCTGCATCGTGGCAACCAGCTGTCCTCTCCTGCGCAAAAGCGGGTCATGAGGCTTGTGAGTGCGGCCATTGTTCTTGGCTTTTCCTGGCCGAGGTGTCTGGCGAGCCATTCATCTCGGACATTATGCCTGAAAGCTGCTAGGGCTTCGGCGTCCGGACAATCCATTATCTGATTCTTTTTAGTGAGGAATCTGTTCCAGAACTGTCGAGCTGATTCTCCGGGCTGCTGAGTTATATGATTGAGATCGTCTGCGTCCGGGGGGCGGACATAGGTCCCTTGAAAGTTTGCTCGGAAAGCATCCTCGAGCTCTTCCCAACTTCCAATTGTGTTTTAGGGAAGGCTTTTAAGCCAGTGCCGTGCTGGCCCTTTAAGCTTAAGAGGTAAATATTTTATGGCGTGGAGATCATCTCCTCTAGCCATGTGTATGTGGAGGATGTAATCCTCGATCCAGACTCCAGGGTCTGTTGTTCCATCGTACGCCTCTATGTTGACGGGTTTGAATCCCTCTGGAAATTCATATTCCAAGACCTCATCGGTGAAACATAGGGGGTGTGTGTCGGTGTACTAAAGTAGGGGTACCTTAGTATCCCGAACTTGTGCACGAGCAGTCGTAGCACCCCGCGGCAAGGCTTGCCAGGCGATCGCCAAGACTCTCCGTGGTCCCTTTTTGGGCCATCCAAGAACAAAGTATTTGAGGCAAGGCCCCGGCAGGAGAAGCCTGCCGGGAAGTCCACCCGAAGATAGCCAAGCCCCGGCAAGAGGATCTTGCCGGGACGACCGCTCGAAGCAGAAGACCCCGGCAGGAGGAGCTTGCCAGGAAGGCCAACCACGGCACGACAAGGACCTTGCCACGGCGCGTCCCGCGCTCCGGCAAGGCCCGGTGAGCGACAAGCTCCCGGGCGCGACAAGGCATCCACCGCGGCAAGGCGTTTGCCGCGGCAAGTTACCACCCCGTGCCTGCGCTCCAGCTCACCCACCATTGTGTCGCTCTGGGGGCATTCCAGGCGCACGTGGTGGGAGGTTGTGCAGGCAGGGGCATGCGGTGGCGAAGCGAAGCTGACAGAGTAGCCATTGTGGCAAACGGTCGCGCTCCTGACGGTCCACTTCCCTGCACCATCTGGGCGACGCGGACGGGCATTTAATGCCCTTGTCCCCCGCCGTCAGAGCTAGGTATGATAGCACTGTACAGCCACTGTGCAGGCAGCTGTACCCACTACAGCACTCTCCCATTTTTGCCCCCACCTGCGCTGCCATCTGTGGGTAACCCCTTGAGCATATAAAAGGAGGCCCCATGCGCACGTAGGAGGAGGAGGACACCCATCGCCACGCTCGGTCTCGCCAGCGGCTCGTGCGTACTGTAGCACCATGCGCTCCCGAGCAAGAACACAATACAATCCACAAAGCAGCAGTAGGGTTTTACGCATCCTTGCAGCCCGAAGCTGGGTAAAATCCCCTTGTGTGCAGCGCCTCGATCCGCTCTTTGTGCAACCTCCGCCCCGCGCCGAACCAGTAAGGGGCTCGCTCCCCATAGGTGTTCGAGGAAGCCGATTCCCCCCGACATCTTTGGCGCGCCAGGTAGGGGGCGTCGAAGTTGTGCGAACCTGATCCGGCGTCTGCACCAGCCAGATCTCCATCATTTTCGTCGACATGCCACCGAAGAAGAAGGCTCCGGAGGTGGCCGGTCCGTCCGCGTCAAACCCGCCGCCCTTGGAGCAAACGGGCGGAGGGGACGGCACCGGCGGCGGGACGGGCGTCGTCGAGCCAGCTCATGGCGCCACGGCGTCCGAACATGCACCGCGCCCCTCTCAGGAGGCACGGGACCAGCAGCGTCTTGGCGCCCATGGTACCATACGCTCGTTGGACCCAAATCGAGCCGGCGGATCCCAGGGCGCTCAGGGCCAGCACTCACACCAACGTGCTAGCGCGAGCGTGGCACGGCTGCCTGGTCCGGGTGTTGCTCCTTCTAACGTAGTTAGAAGTTCGAGCACATCCCGCTCCACGCGCCGTTCGCCACCACTGCCCACCACTCCAGCAGAAGCTCTGGCACGAGCTCAACTGCTCCTAGACTACCCTCCAGCGGCGGACAAGCTCGACGACTGGAGGGCCACTATACAGAGCCTCATCGGTTTCGCCAACGGCGACACCCCGCGGCAGCACAGCGCGTCGCAGCCGCGGCGGGACGGCCAGGCGAGAACCGATGGCGCTAGGACCGGCGGGGGTGCGACCACCATGCGCTCCCCGCCCCAGAGGCCAAGGTCGCCGACTCGCCGGAATCATCACGACAACGACTCCACCGCGTCGTCGAATCCGCGAACTCGTCACGATCAACGCCAAGTTCTTCACGAGCGAGAGCAAGAGGACGCTCGTACTCGCATCGAGCGTCGGAGAGAAGCGCGGCGTCAATCAGACCACCGCGCTGGGCCCTCTGTCGACATGCATGCACCACGGGAACCAGGTGACCTGCCGTACGCGGTGGCCTGTCCTGCGTTCACCCGTGAGCTGCGGCAAGTCCAGTGGCCCAGCACGAAGAATTTCAAGCCAGACGTACCAGAGAAGTACGACGGCAAGTCGCATCCGTCGGAGTTCCTCAGCATCTACACCATTGCGGTGCAGGCTGCTGGAGGGCGAGACGACAAGATCCTTGCCAACTACTTCCCGCTGGTACTCAAATCCAACGTCAGATCCTGGCTCATGCACTTGCCGGATAACTCCATAACCTCCTGGACAGACTTGTGCCATCAGTTTGTTGTCGCCTTTACGGGCGGCCACAAACCCCATGGCCAAGCGAGCGACCTTCATCTGCTCGTCCAGAAGGAAGGGGAACCCCTGCGCAAGTACATCCAGAGATTCAGCCGTGTACACTACAACATCCCAGACGTCCACCCCGCCACGGTCATCAGCGCGTTCCATCAGAACATGCGTAACCGCAGGATGCGGGAGGAGATGGCGATGTGCAAGATCAAAGACGTTAGTGAGCTATATGCCCTGGCCGACAAGTGTGCCCGTGCTGAGGAAGGGAGGAAACTCCCCGGAGAGAACACTGGAGCAGGAGAATCTGACAGTGAGGATACCGCCCCGGCAAGGAAGGGCCGGTGGCGGAGCAACAGGAAGAAGAAGAGCCAAGAAGTATTGGTTGTTGAGCAGTCCGGCGATGAAGGCGCCGCCAAGAAGACCCAGGCTGGTAGCTCTGGCAAGGAGATTGCCGGATGCGCCCACTACCAGGCTGTGGCGGTCGCCGACAAGCGGGACGGCACCAACAAGCAGTACTGCAAGATCCACCACACCAAGGGCCATGACCTCCAGAGCTGCAAACAGGTCGAGCGGCTCGTCAAGCTGCAAAAGGCCGAGTACGAGCGGCGCGACAAGGAGAGAGCCCGGGGAGGTGGCGGAGGATCGGGCACGAAGCGCCCCGGCCAGGGAGGACGCCGCGACAAGGACAAGCAGCGACAAGCAGACCGACCTCCCTGCAACCGCGACAAGAACGAAGATGACGACGAAGACGAAGACATGGATGACGTCGAGACCAGTGAGAAGGAGTTTCAGAAAGCCACAGAGGTCTTGTGCGTAGATGGCGGTGCCTCCCTGCATACTTCTCACCGCCAGCTCAAGCAGTGGGCGCGGGAAGTCAATGCAGCGGAGCCACCCGTCGAGTCGCGCAAGCCTCTGAAATGGTCCAACACGCCTATCATCTTTGATATTGAGGACCACCCTGATCGCACAACGGCGATCGGGTGCTTGCCGATGTTGGTCTCACCAACAGTCCGCAACCTCAAGGTTACTAAGATGCTAGCTGACAGCGGGGCCGGCTTGAACCTGGTCTCCTCCGCTGTGCTCCGGAAACTCCAAGTCCCCGACAGCGAGCTCGAAGAGACCGGCACGTTCCAAGGAATCAACCCGGGAAGGAGCAAGCCGAAGGGGAAGATAACATTGCCAGTGACATTTGGCGGCGAGCTGAACTTCAGGACAGAGAGGATCACTTTTGACGTTGCCGATTTTCCATTGCCTTACAATGGAATTCTCGGCCGTCCAGCGCTCGCCAAGTTCATGGCGCCTCTCACTACGCCTACAACATGCTCAAGATGCCAGGCCCGATAAGCGTCATCTCTGTCCCCAGCGACAAGAAGGATGCCCTTATCTGTGCCGACAAGATCTACCGGGAAGCGGCAGCCGCAGCGGATAACAAGCCGCTTGCCGCTGAAGCTCCCGGAGGGAAGAAGAGGACCCAGCC
The DNA here is from genome assembly GCA_032464435.1 of Aegilops umbellulata. Lineage (NCBI taxonomy): Eukaryota > Viridiplantae > Streptophyta > Magnoliopsida > Poales > Poaceae > Aegilops > Aegilops umbellulata. The sequence continues at coordinate 33,763,482 of CP136059.1, forward strand.
CGGCAAGTGCTCTGGCGCCCACTCCGGCAAGCGCACCTCTTCGGAGTGATGCGCTACCGTCGATGACGCGCCATCGAGCTCCACCGGCAAGAGTAAGAAGACAATGGCAGCTCCGCCAACGACCAAGAAGGTGCCCGCCAAGGAGGACGGCACTGGTGGTACCTTCACCATCAGTGCCACGCTCGACCCAAAATAGGAAAGCGCGCTCGTTGCTTTCCTGCGGGCGAATGTCGATGTGTTTGCCTAGCAACCATCCGACATCCCCGGCGTTCCCAGGAAAGTGATTGAGCACCACCTCGCCGTCTGTCCTCACGCGCGGCCCGTCAAGCAGAGAGTCAGGAAGCAAGCAGTGGAGCGCCAAGAGTTCATCGCAGAAGAGATCAAGAAGTTGGAAGCGGCAGGCCTCGTCAGAGGTGTGCTCCATCCGACGAGGTTGGCCAATCCTGTTGTCGTGCGCAAAGCAAATGGGAAATGGAGGCTTTGTATCGACTTCACTGATGTTAACAAAGCTTGTCCCAAAGATCCCTTTCCCCTGCCGCGCATTGACCAGATTGTTGACTCCACGGCCGGATGTGACCTGCTTTCATTTCTTGACGCCTACTCAGGATATCATCAGATCTTCATGGCTGAAGAAGATGAAGAGAAGACCGCGTTCATCACTCCATGTGGCACGTACTGTTTCGTACGGATGCCTTTCGGACTGAAGAACGCCGGATCAACATTTGCGAGGGTTGTCCACACCGCTTTTGAGCCACAGATCCACAGAAATGTGGAGGCCTACATGGATGACATAGTCGTCAAGAGCAGAGACAGGGCAACCCTGATTCAAGACTTAGAAGAGACCTTTGCGAACCTGCGCAGGATCAGCCTCAAGCTCAACCCCGAGAAGTGCGTGTTCGGAGTCCCTTCCGTCAAGCTTCTCGGGTTCTTCGTGTCTCAGCGAGGAATAGAAGCCAACCCAGACAAGATCAAGGCCATCGAGCAGATTGAAGCACCAACACGTGTCAAGGACGTACGAAGGCTTGCCGGCTGCGTCGCGGCTCTTAGCAGGTTTATTTCCAAGTCTGCAGAACGCGCCCTGCCGTTTTTCAAAATTTTGAAAAAGGCGGGTCCAGTAAAATGGACTCCGGAAGCGGAGGCTGCGCTGCAGGACCTGAAGAAATACCTGTCCTCCGCTCCAATACTTGTCGCGCCTAAACCACAAGAGAAGTTGCTGCTATACCTGGCGGCAACCAATCAAGTGGTTAGTGCTGCGTTAGTAGCGGAGAGGGAGGCAGATGATGAGCCAGCAACCACGGCAAGCACGTCCAACGACAAGCAGGGGGCTTCCCCGACAAGCTCTGGCCCCGACAAGGATGAATCTGCGCAGGAGCAAGTGGAGGTGCAGAAGAAGAAAATGGTGCAACGCCCAGTTTACTTTGTCAGCTCCCTTTTGCAGGGGGCTAGGTCAAGGTACTCTGGTGTGCAGAAATTGCTTTTCGGCCTCCTCATGGCCTCGAGAAAGCTGCGCCATTACTTCCAAGCACACGAGATTACAGTTGTCACCCGCTTTCCGCTGAAGAGGATACTGGAGAATCCAGAAGCAACAGGCAGGATTGTCGAGTGGGCACTAGAGCTGTCGAGCTTCGGTCTCCAGTTCGAGAGCACCTCGACTATCCAAAGCAGGGCATTGGCGGAGTTCATAGCGGAGTGGACACCGACACCGGACGAAGATATCCCAGAGACGAGCATCCCCGCCAAAGAAGCAAGCAAAGAGTGGCTGATGTACTTTGATGGTGCTTTCTCGTTGCAAGGCGCCGGTGCTGGCGCGTTACTCGTCGCGCCCACCGGAGAGCACCTCAGGTACGTAGTCCAGATGCACTTCCCCAAGGAGCAAGCTACCAATAATACTGGAGAGTATGAAGGTCTGCTCGCCGGTCTCAGGATCGCGGCAGAACTTGGGATCAAGGAGCTCATTGTCAGGGGTGACTCGCAGCTTGTCGTCCGCCAAGTGAACAAGGATTACCAGAGTCCGTTGATGGAAGCGTACGTTGATTAAGTGAGGAAGCTGGAAGAGCACTTTGACGGCCTGCATATGGAACACATTCCAAGAGCTGAGAATGACATCGCTGATGGCCTGTCGAAGTGCGCAACATTTAAGTTACCTGTGGAACCAGGAACCTTTGTGCTCAAGCTGACTCAACCATCCGTAACGCCATCAACCAGACAGAGCAAGAAGAGGAAGTTGGTCTCCGGCGACTATCTTCCGGCAGAGCTCCCTGGAGCCGCTGCCAAGGTCCCCAAGATCGACGCCAAGAGCGCTGAGGAGCCGTCTGCTCCGGAAAACCCCAGGGTTTGTTCCGTAGAAGCAGGCGATCCCGACAAGTTTTTCTCCGGCAAGCTAGCCGGGGAACGTCAAGCTCCGGCTGAGCCCCAGATCCTCGCCGTAGAAGCGGACGTTCCCGCAGCAGCAGAAGTGCCTTCAACCCTTGTTGTCGAGCCGCAGGCTCCAGCATGGGCGCAGCAGACTGTCCATTTCCTCCAGCACGGAGAACTTCCCGAAGACCAAGAAGAAGCGGAAAGAGTAACCCGGCGCTCGAGTATGTACCAGTTCGTCGACAACACACTGTACAGAAGAGGACGCAACAGTGTGAAATTGAAGTGCATTTCCCGGGAAGACGGACAGCAGCTGTTGGCAGAGATACATGGAGGCATATGTGGTCACCACATCGGCGCAAGAGCACTCGCCGACAAAGCGTTCCGGCAAGGTTTCTTCTGGCCGACAGCCCTCCAGGATGCAACTGCACAAGTAACCAAGTATGAAGCGTGCCAGTTCCATTCCAAGCAGATACACCAGCCAGCTCAAGCTCTACAGACGATCCCTCTATCCTGGCCATTTTCGGTCTGGGGGCTCGACATCCTCGGCCCCTTCCCCCGAGCTGTCGGGGGCTTTGAGTACTTGTACGTCACAATCGACAAGTTGACAAAGTGGCCGGAAGTGGAACCAGTGAGGAAGGTGACAGCACAGTCAGCCATCAAGTTCTTCAGGTCGATTGTCTGCCGCTTCGGGATCCCCAACAAGATCATCACCGACAACGGTACACAATTCACGAGCCGCGCCTTCATGCAATACGTCCAAGATCTCGGCGCCAAGGTCTGCTTCGCTTCTGTTGCTCATCCCAGGAGCAACAGTCAAGCTGAAAGGGCCAACGCCGAAGTACTGCGCGGGCTCAAGACCAGAACTTTCGACAGGCTGCACAAGTGCGGAAGAAACTGGATCCAGGAGCTGCCGGTGGCTCTTTGGTCGATCAGAACGACGCCAAATCGAGCCACTGGCCAGACACCATTTGCTCTAGTCTATGGAGCAGAAGCAGTTACCCCCATGGAACTCGTATACGGTACACCTCGAGTGCTTGCTTATGATGAGCTTGAGCAAGAGCGGCTGCGTGAAGATGACGCGCTGCTCCTTGAGGAAGATCGTCTTCAGGCTGCTGTGCGAGCCTCTCGCTACCAGCAAGCTTTGCGTCGCTACCATAGCCGCAAAGTTAAAGCCAGAAGCTTCGAGGAAGGCGACCTTGTTCTTCGGCGCGCCCCGTCCGCCAAGAATCATAACAAGTTGACGCCGAAGTGGGAAGGCCCTTACCGGATGAGACGAGTCACGAGGCTCGGCGCTGTCCGCCTCGAGACCGAAGATGGCACTCCGGTGAGCAACTCCTGGAATATTGAGCATCTTCGTAAGTTTTACCTGTAAGGCGCGGTTGTCGGGCCCCACCCGGCAACCAACCTTTTGTACAAGTCTTGCTGCAGTTGCATGCAATCCTTTGTACAAAGCCAGGCGCAGACCCTGAGCAGCAGAAATGAAGCGCTGGCGCCCTAAGTTTTAGCATGCATGCTGAGTCTAGTCTCGTCCTTGGTTAGGGTTGATAGTGCCTAACAACTGCTAACCCCTAGCTTAGAGGTCGAGTCTGCGTTCTTTTTCCGGTTCCTTTGTTTCCTTTGGTTCGCAGGGTTTTGCATATCCTGGCCAGGCCGCTTAAGGACGAAGAAGAGAAGAAGGGTGGACCAGCATCTGGTCCCCGGCAAGCCAGTATTGCCGGAGGCTGCAAGTACGAAGATTCACCCGCGGCAAGCCAAAGTTGCCGGGGGTTGCAATCCCAGATAAGTTTTTGCATCCCTTGTCATGCATTCTCTTATGAACTGTGGAATACGAAAACCTTATTTCCCCCTAGAAGCTACCGTGCTCCCTTAACGACAGGCCCCAGAGCGCGTTCCTGGGGCCCGTTTTGGTAGTAGTCGCGGCGGCAAAGGGGCGGAACGAGGGGCCCGAACCCGCTTCATCCCTTCCTCCGCCAAAGGCGTGAGAGAGGTCGAGTGGCGCGGGAAGACGGCAGGGCCTGTTGCCGGGCAAAGAAGTGCCTATCTTAACGATATAAAGGATTCGTTCCTTGGCGTGGGTTTTACCCACGGGACAAATGGCTCGGCAAACATCCCCCTTTTCATTAAAAACATTCCGCTCAGGTACAGTTCAGAGAGAATGAAAAACATGAAAAGATGGGATTACAAGTTTTAAACACAGCTAAGGCCCGAGGGCTTACAGATTGAAAAAAGATAAGATGACCGTAATCCCTTTCTTGTCTCTCTCCTTAGGAGGTTGGACAAGGAGGCGAAAAGGGCAAAAGGAGCGCCTAGGCGAGCTACGGGTGGCAGAAGACACCAACAGAACGCCCAGAGGGCCGCCGGGGGGCTCCGGAGGCTGGATGGTGGCGGCGACGCCGGAGATGGAGTTCAAAGATGAGGCAGCGGGACGTCAACACGCTGTCGGGGGCACCTAGCCCTCGTACTCCGAGTTGACGGCCTTGCCGCCAGTCCTCCTCCTCTTCCGCAGCCTCGCCACTCCAGCCGCCCGGGAAGACAACCCCGAGAAGCTCAAGGAGCCGGCGACGCGGATGATGGGGTCGCCGGTGCCACACGGAGCTGCGACCGGCGCCTAGTCGGACCCGTCATCCCGACAACCGCTGCCCTCATCGTCGCTGTCGCTCCCCTCCTCGTCACTCTCGCTCGAGGAGGAGCTTTTGCTGTCGGAGGAGCTACCCACGCAGCACCGGGCCCGGGTCCCGAAGTCCCCGAAGGCCTTGACAGAGAGGAGATCGCCCTCCATCAACTTAAAATGGAGGGTGAACCCCTCCGTCAAGGTGTGGATGCGGGCGAATGTCTTCCACCCTCGGCCAAGATACACTACGCCGGGGGCCAGGAACTCGACATGGACCCGCGTGCCGCTGATCCCGCAGCCCTTCATGCGCAGCCTTAGCGTCTCGGGTTGCTCCATCTCCATCACGCTTGCGAAGGGAGCCGGGAGGCGGAGGCGGCGGCGAGGCGCCCGGCGCAGCCTGACGAAGAACTCGCAAGGATCGTCCCCGAGGTGGACCGCCATGGGAAGAGGGGCCGCTGGCGGAGGCGAGGCCGGCGCGTCGCCCCGCCCGCCTCTTCCCTGAGCGCCGCGGCCTCGTCCACGCCCTCGTCCACGACCTCGCCCCCTCCCCCTTCCCCTTACGGCTGGCTCCGCCACCGCGGGTGCAAGGGGAGGAGGGGCGCGCTGCCTGGCGGCAACCCTCGCCGCCACCGATGAAGGACCCGGATTCCCTTTCTCCATGGCGAATGGAGAGAGGGGGTCAGAAGATGAAGAGGAGAAGAGATGGAGGAGTGTGGGTTCCCGTCGCCCCCTCTTGCTCTTTATAAAGGAGCAGGGTGGGGGCTCGACCGCCCCGCTCAGCCAATCAAGACGCAGGAAGGCCAGGCGCCGACCTGCTGCCCCGACCCGCGTCGGCCCGGTCTCCTGACTCCACCGTCCGCAACCCCGGGTGCATGGAAGCCGCGTGGCTGACGCGCAGGACCGAGGCGACGGATGAGGCGACCTCTCCCCACCCCGTGATCGTGGGGAACGGGCGCCTCGGAAACCGTGCCTCGGCCCCGTCCAGCGAACAAGCCACGCCTCCACGCCTCCCTCCACTTATGGGGCTAGCGCGAACCGTCCCGCCCTTTTATGGCGACGTGACGCATGCCTGCGGGGTTCGGCCCCGCGCACACTGCCCACGTCACGCATGCCTCTCCCCACGATGCCGCGTTCGATGCATGCTGTTCGGGGAGGACGTGGTGGGCGCAGAAGCAGATGCAGCGTGACCCAGGCCGCGCGTGCCCGTGCACTGTTTTGGGCCTGGCCCAACAGCGCTCGGCACCGTGTATGGCCCAGGCCCGGGGGCTCCTGTCGGTGTACTAAAGTAGGGGTACCTTAGTATCCCGAACTTGTGCACGGGCAGTCGTAGCACCCCGCGGCAAGGCTTGCCAGGCGATCACCAAGACTCTCCGTGGTCCCTTTTTGGGCCATCCAAGAACAAAGTATTTGAGCCAAGGCCCCGGCAGGAGGAGCCTGCCGGGAAGGCCACCCGAAGAGAGCCAAGCCCCGGCAAGAGGAGCTTGCCGGGACGATCGCTCGAAGCACAAGACCCCGGCAGGAGGAGCTTGCCGGGAAGGCCAACCACGGCACGACAAGGACCTTGCCACGGCGCGTCCCGCGCTCCGGCAAGGCCCGGTGAGCGACAAGCTCCCGGGCGCGACAAGGCATCCACCGCGGCAAGGCGTTTGCCGTGGCAAGTTACCACCCCGTGCCTGCGCTCCAGCTCACCCACCAACGTGTCGCTCTGGGGGCATTCCAGGCGCACGTGGCGGGAAGTTGTGCAGCCAGGGGCATGCGGTGGCGAAGCGAAGCTGACAGAGTAGCCATCGTGGCAAACGGTGGCGCTCCTAACGGTCCACTTCCCTGCACCGTCTGGGCGACGCGGACAGGCATTTAATGCCCTTGTCCCCCGCCGTCAGAGTTAGGTATGATAGCACTGTACAACCACTATGCAGGCAGCTGTACCCACTACAACACTCTCCCATTTTTGCCCCCACCTGCGGTGCCATCTGTGGGTAACCCCTTGAGCATATAAAAGGAGGCCCCATGCGCACGTAGGAGGAGGAGGACACCCATCGCCACGCTCGGTCTCGCCAGCGGCTCGTGCGTACTGTAGCACCACGCGCTCCCGAGCAAGAACACAATACAATCCACAAAGCAGCAGTAGGGTTTTACGCATCCTTGCGGCCCGAAGCTGGGTAAAATCCCCTTGTGTGCAGCGCCTCGATCCGCTCTTTGTGCAACCTCCGCCCCGCGCCGAACCAGTAAGGGGCTCGGTCCCCATAGGTGTTCGAGGAAGCCGATTCCCCCCGATAGTGTGCGGCGCCCCTGTATTTGGGTGTGCCGGATTCTGATGTTGGATTTTTTGCATTGCTCGTGAGAGCTTGCTTCCTTGGCCCGTAAATGGACCTGGCTGGGCCATGATGCGAGTCTTTAATTGGGTCGCATGCCTCCTTGAGTGCGGCGCCGCTTGCCGTTTTATGGTGGCCGTGGGGTCGTCTATCCGACCGTGTGGCTTTTTTATTTTTTAAGTGTGGGGGCTCTAGGGCCTCCTGGTCGAATTCAGGCAGTAGTTTTCTCTTCGGATAACTTTTAGTGCGGCGGCTGCCGCTGTATTTATCTGCGGTCTTGATTACCTTGTTCCATCTTGTTCTGAGTGCATCTTCTACCGTCTTTAGCTTCCGCTTCTGCTTTTTCAGGCTGCGTGCTATGGCAACGAGCCTTTCGTGGAGATTCTTCTGCTCCGTGGTTTTATCCGGCGTGAGATCGTTCGAAGTTCTGTTATGGCCTCTCCATCCGTGTTGCCCTGTTCGGACGGCTGCTCTGAGGCATGCTCGTCGTCTACCGGCTCATCCTGCTCTACGGCTGGGTCTTGATCGAGGCGGGGCTTGGCTTGGCGTCTACGTTGCCGCTTTGACTGCTTTTTGGAGGGTTTACCCCTTTTTCCGCCCCCTTTTTCCTCGTTGTAGTTTCCTGTAGGGGTATCCACCATGAGTACATCGTTAGGTGAGGTGGAGGTCCAGTGCCCTATAGGTGCTGGTCCTAGTTCGTCTCCGTCTTCGTCGTCCATACCGTCGAAGTCTTCGGATCCGAAGTCAAGTATGTCGGTTAAATCATCGACAGTGGCTATTAAATGGGTGGTGGGTGGGCTTTGAATTTCTTCATCGTCCGAATCCCAACCTCGCAGACCATAGTCCGGCCTGGGCTCTCCTGATAAAGAGAGAGACTTGAGAGAATTCAGGGTATCACCGAAAGGTGAGCACTGAAAGATGTCCGCGGCGGTGAACTCCATTACAGGCGCCCAATCAGATTCGATCGGCGGGGGCACGGAAGGCCCAGAGTTCGGAGAAGAGTCTGGCTCCTTGGAGTTCTGGGCCGTGCGGAGTACGGGGCTGGCGTTCGGCTCGATCGCCTTTGAGATCGCAGCCCCCGAGGTGACTTCCAACCGTTCATCCTCGGAGAACGCAGCGGGTTCCGAGTCAAGGATCGGGGCCGGAGCGTGTGCGGCCTCCAGGGTACTATTCGGAGGCAGAGCTATATCATGCCCCTCGAAATAGTGCGGCGCACTTGGCTGTGGCTCGAACCCGTCGAAGATCAAGTCTCCGCGGATATCGGCCGTGTAGTTTAAGCTTCCAAACCTGACTTGACGGCCAGGGGCGTAGTTTTCGATCTGCTCCAGATGACCAAGCGAATTGGCCCGCAGAGAGAAGCCGCCGAAGACGAAGATTTGTCCGGGGAGGAAAGTCTCACCCTGGACCTCATCGTTGTTGATGATCAAAGGAGCCATCGGGCCTAAAAGCGATGACACAGAGGAACTCTCAATGAAAGCACTAATGTCGGTGTCAAAACCGGCGGATCTCGGGTAGGGGGTCCCGAACTGTGCGTCAAGGTCGGATGGTAACAGGAGACAAGGGACACTTTATTTTACCCAGGTTCGGGCCCTCTCGGTGGAGGTAAAACCCTACTCCTGCTAGATTAATATTGATGATATGAGTAGTACAAGAGTGGATCTACCACGAGATCAAGGAGGCTAAACCCTAGAAGCTAGCCTATGGTATGATTGTGTATGATGATGGTTGTTCTACGGACTACAACCCTCCGGTTTATATAGGCACCGGATAGGGTTAGGGTTACACAGAGTCGGTTACAATGGTAGGAAATCTCGAATATCCGCACGCCTAGCTTGCCTTCCACGCCAAGAAAAGATCCTTCCGGACACGGGACGAAGTCTTCAATCTTGTATCTTCATAGTCCTGGAGTCCGGCTGAAGGTATAGTCCGGCTATCCGAACACCCCCTAATCCAGGACTCCCTCAGGTGGCGTCGAGGTGATCTCACCAACAACTGCATAAAAGAGATTTTCGATGTCGGCGAAACTCAGGTATTCCAGAACTGCAACGATAAAATTGTGACGACAACACCTCGGAGCTTAACTCCCCGGGACACTGCCACAACCCCTAAATGTCAGGAGGCACCAAGAACAATGTTCTCGTCACAAAACCATCGGAACGATTCCAAGATACCCGCGTGATCCTAAATTTTTTTAGTGAAATTTGAGGAGAGGAAAGTCAAAACATCTACGTCAGGAGGCCTCACCAGAGCGACGAAGGGACTGAGGAGTAAAAAGAATCCTACTCTCCGATATATATAATCCTAAGACTCAAAACATTTTTTTTCTAGACTCAACAACGCTAGCGATTCGATCAAGCAGGGGGCTCCTAAGTCGGGGATGGCTCTGATTACCAACTTATAACGCCCTCGATGCGGCTATATCTCCCACGTGTCGAAGCACGACTTAGAGGCATAACCACATTGAAAGAAATGTCGCAAGTGAGGTAATCTTCATGCAACCCATGTAATACATAAGGGAAAGAGATACATAGTTGGCTTACAATCGCCACTTCACGCAATACAGGAGTAAAGCATTACATCATACAGATACAATCAAGGTCCGACTACGGAACCAAAATAAAAGAAGACTACCCCAAATGCTACACAGGTCCCCGATCGTCCCAACTGGGCTCCACTACTGATCAACTAAAACGAAACAACACACTGAACAAGATCTTCATCGAGCTCCTCCTTGAGCTCGGATGCGTCACCTGCACGGTTTCATCGGCACCTACAAACTAGTTTTGGAAGTATCTGTGAGTCACGGGGACTCAGCAATCTCACACCCGCGAGATCAAGACTATTTGAGCTTATAGGTAGGACAGGGTAGTGAGGTGGAGCTGCAGCAAGCGACTAGCATATCTGGTGTCTAACATACGCAAATGAGAGCGAGAAGAGAAGGCAAAAGCACGGTCGAACAACTATGATCAAGAAGTGATCCTGAAACTACTTACGTCAAACATAACTCCAACACCGTGTTCACTTCCCGGACTCCGCCGAGAAGAGACCATCACGGTTACACACGCGGTTGATGTATTTTAATTAAGATCAACTTCGGGTTTTCTACAACCGGACATTAACAAATTCCCATCTGCCACATAACCGCGGGCACGGCTTTCGAAAGTTCAAACCCTACAGGGGTGTCCCAACTTAGCCCATTATAAGCTCTCGCGATTAACGAAGGATATTCCTTCTCCCCGGGAAGACCCGATCAATCTCGGAATCCCGACTACAAGACATTTCGACAATAATAAAACAAGACCAGCAAAGCCGCCCGGATGTGCCGACAAATCCCGATAGGAGCTGCACATATCTCGTTCTCAGGGCACACCGGATGAGCAAGACGTCGGGTTGGCATAAACCCTGATTGCCCAGGGGGCGCCGGACATCGCTCGGTTTGGACCAGCATTTAGAGAAGCACTGGCCCCGGGGGTAAAATAAAGATGACCCTCGGGATGCGCGACTCCCAAGGGAAAAAGGTAATAGGCTGAGGCAAATGGTAAAACCAAGGTTGGGCCTTGCTGGAGGAGTCTTATTCAAAGCGAACTGTCAAGGGGGTCCCATAAATCACACAACCGCGTTAGGGACGCAAAATCCGGGAACATAATACCGATATGACGGAAACTAGGGCGGCAAGAGTGGAACAAAACACCAGGCATAAGGCCGAGCCTTCCACCCTTTACCAAGTATATAGATGCATTAATAATATTAGAGATATTGTGATATACCAACATATCCATGTTCCAACATGGAACAAACTTCATCTTCACCTGCAACTAGCAACGCTATAAGAGGGGCTGAGCCAAGCGGTAACTTAGCCAAACAACGGTTTGCTAGGAAAAGAAGGTTAGAGGCTTGACATGGCAACATGGGAGGCATGATAAGCAAGTGGTAGGCATCACAGCAAAGGCATAGCAAAAGAGCGAGCATCTAGCAAGTAAAGATAGAAGTGATTTCGAGGGTATGGTCATCTTGCCTGAGATCTCGCTAGGAAGAAGAACGAGTCCATGAAGAAGACAAACGGACGTAGTCGAGCGAATCCTCACAACTCCGGAACGAAACCGAAGCTAACGAGAGAGGCAACCCGGAAACAAACGAACAACATGGTAAACCAACAAGCACAAACATGGCATGATGCACAACCAAGTATGATGCATGTCCGGTTTAAATGAGGCATGGCATGGCAAAATGCAACAAACAATACTACAAATTAAGTGGAGCTCAATATGCAACGAATTGCATATTGACAAAACTCCACATCGATTATTTAGTTCTCTCTCGGTTATGTACCCAACAATATTAAATGTTATTAAACATGGCAAGGGATGAAGCATATGAAAACTAACTATTTAGGCAAGTTTAAATGAGGCCGGAAATAAGAAACAATAATTCCGGAAAATCCTCATGTGCATCTTGCAAATTAATGGAACAACAAATATAAACATTTTAAATGTTGTTATTATGATGATGCGGATGACATATGCAAGTTTTAAGCAATTTTATGAAAATGTTGACATGAGCATGCTATGAAGCATTTGTCACCGTGGTGAAAGAAAGGGGTGCCACGGCAACGAATCCAAAAATGATGCCATGGCAACATATCGGTTCCGGTAGCTCATTGAGATATCGGTGCAAAAGAAGCAAGTGTGCGGAGCGAGTCATGCAAGATGGTGGGGTGATCCCGGCAACCGGGTTCCCATGGGTTAGAGGCATGGAAACGAGTGACAAATCAAACACGGTGCAAACAAAGGGTCATATCATACAACATAAGCAATCGTTCTCGGACGGTCATCTTGGCGGTTATACCTTTGAAGCGTGCGTTTCGGGGCAGACGGGTTCAAAGTGGAAGTAGTTGTTCTCGCAACGGTAGTGGAAGTAGTGGTACACGTTTCGTAGATGTTCGGGGTCACGGTGAGGACTTGACGTCCATGGGGTCTTCGAGGATCGACGGTAGTGGTGCACACGAAAGGTAGTCAAACTTGACGTATCCGAGGGCTCCGGGCGTCGCCGTTTGACTTGACGAAACCCACGGCGACGGAGTGGTACGCGTCGGCAGTAGTCGTTAGGGTGGAGAGCGTCGCCAAACTTGGCGCCATTGTGGTATTGAGTACTTGACGGTTCCGGTCGGTGCAGCAAAATGTAGTCGACCTTGATGATGTTTCCGTGCGGCACTTGGCGAACCAAAACAAGGCAGCACCAGGCGGTCTTCCAGGGACTTGGTGCGGCTCAACGGGATCTAGGCAGGGGTGCTCTGGTCCCAGCGAGCGAAGCAGAGGGCGGGATCGACGGAGGTGATGCAGGGGGCGCGGTTCCGGTGAAGCAGAGGCAGCAGCGGCGAGGCTTGGGGCTGGCGACGAGAAACCGGGCAAGGACGACGTCCTCCGGCGAGGTGGCGACAAACATGGGGTGTAGGGGTGCCGAGGTGCTGAGCGATGAGCTGCTGCTGCTCGATGGAGACAGAGACAGCCGGAGCAAGGCAAGGAGGCGATGGGGCTTCGAGCTCGGCATCCATGTCAGGTCGATGAGGAGGCCAGAGGAAGGGAAGGGGCAACGCAGAGGACGGGGAGGCCGGGCGGTGCTCGGAGGAGAGGGGCGGCACGCGGCCATGGCTGGGAGGCGGCGAGCTTGGCGCGCCGGAGTTGGGGACGGGGCCCTGCCAGCGGGGTCCGGCCGGGAACGGGCAAGGGAGGCGGAGGCCAGGTTGATCTGGTGGTGGAGGCGGCTGCAGGAGGGGGAGGCGCGCGGGATCGAGAGGGGGAGAAGGACATCGCGCGGAGGGAGATGGGGATCGGGATCCGGGCGGCGCTGGAGGGAGGAGAGGATTGAGACTAGGGAGAGATCGAGAGGAAGGGGTTGGGGCTAGGGTTAGATAGGCGCTGGGCTGGGCTGCAAGCCTTCTCTCTCTCTCTCTCTCTCTACTCTTAAGCAAAAAAGAAATAGAGAGAAGAAAGAGAAAGAGAGGGTTAGGGAAAGAATATGCGCATGCGGATAATTTTCTTGGACTCACAAAAATCTGCTTGGTCCGAGAAAATTAGAAAGGTCCAGATCGAACAATAAGAATTCAAACTCATTTGAATTTGATTCAAATGGGTTTGAACTAGGACGAGGTTTTAGAGGTTTCTAAAAATGTTGGGATTTTTTTTGGTGGAGCTCCGGAATATGATGAAAGAATATATGGCAAAGTTGGAGAACCAAGGATTGAGATAACAATGGCATGGAATATTTTGCAAGTGTGTTATGGTTAATTCCAAAAGAATAAAATATTTAATAATAGCTCCATGATTATTAGGAGGATAGGTTATAAAGAGAAGTCACCCTTCCCTCGATTTAAATGGATCGAAGATCCATACAATTTATTTAGAAGAGGTTTTAAAAATTAAATGACATGCTGGCATGATGACATGATGCAATGCACATGATGCAAGGAAGCAAAACGAAATCACCCGACAACACTCAGAAACATGGAAGGCATCTGAAGCTCTGGTCTTGGGGCGTTACAGCCGGCGTGGCCGCGAGAGACGGCCACGGCGTTGTAAGCCGGTGCGGAAGTCTGTTGAGTAACGACGACCACCTGTGCCAAAAGATGTTGGCGTGCCTCCATCTCCACGGTATAATATCACTTTTTGTCATAAATAATTGCCCTGCATAAACAATATTGCAGACCAAGGCAAAGATAAACTTGTTTTTTTGATAAAAACAACATGTGCTAATAAAATAAACTTAGATGGATATCACCTATTTTATTTGGATGATGGATGATCCATTCAACGTGACAGGGGCGGCTCAACGCAGCGGGGGCGGCTCACATATGTCCATCGGACAGCTTATGTGAGCAGACATGGCTTTGATTTGTTGATATATATGTCAGAGTCAACCTGTGACATTTAGAAGACGAAGCGGACGCGTGAGTCGGCCACGACATTGTAAGCCGTGCGGACAAACGAGTCGGTCGTGCGCGTGGGCGGTTGAGTCGGCGCGGGTACGGTCAGATGAACCGACTACAGGTGTGGTCCCGGTGAGTTGATATAACCCGGACCACGGGGGCAGCGGCTCATACACATGTCCTTCGCGTAGCAAGGCATAGTCGAACACCGGTGCAAAAAGTTGCTAACACGTGCTGCGCCCCCGTGGTATAACACCAGCTTTGTAATAAATAACTTTGTCCTGCAGATGACATCATTGTATGGCAGAGTTGTTGTTTCACAAGAAATTTAACAAGCACTGATAAAAAATAAATTTAAAGGATATCACCTGGTATTTTTGTTAAACAAAAAGATAGCAGATGCTCAGTTGATCTGATGATGTGTGTTCCCTTCAGTCCTTATTAGTCTGGAACATCACTAATATTGCTCAAGTTGTTTCATGCATGTTGACTTTTTCTTCTGGCCGGCTTGTCCATACTAGAAAACTTGCATTGATGCTTCTTGTGTGACACTAGTTCAGAAAACGGCTCAAGCAGAGGTGTGGCGATGCCGGGTCAGTTCAACACAGCTGAGCTACGCCGGGCATGACGAAGGCGGTGCAGGTGAAGCCGTAGGAGCCTGCTCTAGGGCGGCTCGCAGACGGGACTGACCGGCAAGGCGACGACTCACCGTACAAAGGAAGATGGCGAGTTAAACAGAGGAGTCCGAATCCATTGATAATTTGCTTCCCGGGTCGTGGCTGTTGCCGGGTTGGTCCCAGTTGAACAGATCGGGTCGTGGTCAATCTGGTTGACCTACATCCACATCCCCCTTCCAATCGTGCCCCCCCTTTTTTTTAAAACGCACTGCACCTGTTTGAGTCCAAGTTGCGAATGACAATGATGAGGTTGACCGAGTCCTTCTCTTGTCGTTTTGTCCCACGTACGTGCCCATCTGAATATTACATGGAGCAGCAATCAATTCTCGATCTCCGTGCTGGCCATGCAGTAGCACTAGGGCGTTGGATGCTTTAGCACTGGATTCCTCCCTTAAATACTCGATTTTAGTCCTTGTAAGACAACTGCTGTGATGACTCCCCCCGTGTGCTGCTTTACCCTTGATTACGATCCTTGCACTGTTTCCTCTTTGACATGGCTTAGCAATTTTTCCAAAACCTATACTCGTACAGCGGAGGCGTCAAATCAACGTTAGCGACTTTGTAGCGGCGTACGGCGCACATCCCTAATTCTCATCTCTAATTTTGAATATGCCAGCTCCGGAACCATGATTCTGATCTTAAACAACAAACTTTTTGACCCTGCCGTAAGGCTGTTTCATGCTGGGTTATCCTATACAATTTGTTCTCTGGCTTTTCTTCATCTGGTGAATCGCGAGCTTCTAGATGCCTGGAAGAGATCCCTCCAAGAACTCAACACCAACGTGCGCAGGCCCCACGGTTGGCGCCAACTGTCGTGGAATTGTCACGTCAGATGTCCCAGTGTGAGGACTTGGTCGCGAGGCCAGCGCATCTATGCAGTAGCTTGAAGGGGTTGGTCGGAATCGAGAGACACGAGGCAATCAACACACAAGACAAGGGTTTAGACAGCTTCGGGCCCCGGGAAACATCATCCGGTAATAACCCTACATGCTATTTGTGGCTAGGTCTCATTATGATCCTGAGTGAGTCGCCGCATAAGCCGGCTCCCCCTTTGTGTCTAGCCCTAGATATTGTTTCTTGTTTCTTCTCCCTCTTGGGGTGCCCCGCCCCTCCTTATATAAGTTGAAGGGGCGGGTTACATGACTAGTCGTAGTAGGATTAGGATTACTCAATTACAAGTGGAGTCCTAGTCTTGCTTCCTTTGTAAGGGAATATTCCTTACGCTTTCCTCTTAAGCCAGCCCACCATAACATGAGCCGGCCTTCTGGGCCTTGGGCCTAGTCTTCTATCTGACTCGCCGTCGGGGTCATCCGTGAGTCGTCAGGCTCGTGAGTCGTCTGACCAGTGAGCCGCCAGACCCGTGAGTCGCGAGTCCTCCGGCGGGTCATCGGTGAAGCGCCAAGTCCGGCCGGGTCATACTTCCGGCCGGGTCATACCACGGAGTATATCCCCAACACCGGGGACGGCGCTAGGGCGCGGATCCGGCGACGGGGAAGCCCGATCCGGCAGCGGACGACGCGGAGGAGGCCGGATCTGGGACGAGGGGCTCACCGGGGACCCATTCCCGGCGACGGAGAGGTCTACCGGTGACCGGCGGAGCTATGGGCGGCAGCGCTGCCCATGGAGGGATGCAGGGAGGTTAGGGAGAGAAAGAGAGAAGAGATAAATGGAGAGGAGAGGGACGAGGGGCTGACCTGGCGGCGAGGCGCGCAACGGCGGCGGGGCCTGGGGTCGCCGGCGGGAGGGGCGAAGGCGGCGCTCCCCAGATCCAGCTCGGGATCAAGCGGGAGGAGGGCGGGCTTAAGGGAGGAGGGGCGGCGGCGCTCGGGCGGCCGCGCGGACCTGGGCGGGCCGCGACGGTGGAGGGCGCGCGGCTGGAACACGTGGCCTGCCCTGATTGCCCGTGGGAGGTTGCTGGTCGCGGCTCAGACACTGGCGGCGCGCCAAGTGGCAGGACGGTGGTGGATGGCGCCGGAAAACGATGCAGGAGGCGGCGGCTGGAAGGTGGAGGCCAAAAATGGCATGAGGGGGGGGGTCTATAAATAGCAGTTTTGGCTAGGGTTTGGTCTAGGGGGGTCTTCGGTCCCTCGGATCGCGATCGTGCGGCTCCGGACAGAGGGGGGGGGGGACTAGGTGGGCTGCGAAGAGAGGCCTCGGGCTGAGAGGAGAGAAGAGAAGTGAGGCCCGGCGACTATTCCGGATACCGAAACGTCCGACGAGAATACCGGCAACGGTGCCGCTATATGATTAAGGATTGGGCTATCAAATGAGCTCCGAATGCGACGAAAATTGACAGACGCTCTGTCTACACTATAATAAGACCGCACGCCAAGTTTCAACCCATTCCGAGAACATTTTTCGACCACTCATGAAACGAGGTAAAAGGGGGCGCCGGAGGACATAGGAGTGTCGGATTGCAAAACGGACAATGGGGAAAAAGCTCGGATCCATGAGACAAACACGTATGCAATACAATGCACATGATGACATGGCAAAATGCAACACGCAAGCAGCTGACATGGCAAAGACGACGAATAACTGGCGGGCACCTAGCGCACCAGATCTGGGGCGTTACACGTAAGTAGCTAGTATTATTTGTTAAAATTGGTTAACCGCATAACTAAAATTTTGCTAAAACCTATTAGAGGACGTCTAACTTGGTTTTGTAGGGTATGCATATGATGTGGTATAGCCTTCGTCATGATAATGAGTTTATGTATGAGATGGTTATATGTTGTAATGTTAAGTGGCCTACGCGTCACGGCGTAATGATTGGAGCCACAAGATTGCCACGTTAATGTAAATATCATATAGATAGCCTACATGTTACAAGTGACGATGGCAACCGTACATGTAGGACCCCGACATGAAGAAGGTGTACTTGGCGAGGGACGAGGAGCTATAATTTTGTGCCACGACAGAATTTCTGAATTTGTGTCACAACAATGTTTTCTGAAACTGTCGCCACGACAACATCTTCTGAAATTGCCGCCATGCCAATGTTTTTGAAATGGTTTCCACGGCAATGAAATATTGGCCATCACGACACTTCAACTGGAGATTGAAGATGATCACAGAGATTCCCAACAGCCAGGGCTATACCATACCATGCTTTTAATTGCCCGAGATGTTTATCCCTTTGTTGTTTGTACCCTTTGATTGCGCACTAATCAATTATTAGGGTGATCTCTAACAGAAAAATATCAAGTTAAAAGGTGCTCCTCCCGGTGTTGCAACCGTCTATAACATGTGGCCTTTTCGGAGTACTACATGCTACCATGAGTACAAACGAGAAGTGAAGTGTAGGGCGGGCGAGGTAGGACTTCATAGCAGAAACACCTAGTTGTCTTGAAGTTCTAGCAGAAAAGTTCTGAGCCCGGAGCATGAAGCATCGAAAGATGAACAAGAGTCATATGGAGATATGATTGGCACAAGAGTGCCTACCAGTTGAAATTCACATCATATGAGATGCTACCACCCATGGGTGTGAATGCGATCAGGATCTTGAATCACTCATTTTGAATTATGAGAGATACTAATTTGAGTGGGAGTGCACTTTATATTAAAAATTTGTTTAAACACTAGTGCAACATTAATTATGAACAATGTCTATGTGTAGTTTGCTTTATAGTTGTAGCATCATGGCTCTTGGTTCCAGCTTTGTTGTTGAAATTGATTGACTGTTATTTATCTGGTTGAATCTATACGATTGGTAAATGTAATGAGAGGATCGTGCCAAGAAAGACTTTGTCCTACTGCATGCTTACAATACCCTCCTACAGATACTATGGATGACGAGACTTACGTCATTTGATCCAAAAGTATAAGAATTGCATTACGGTCTGTGAGGGAGTCCTGGATTAGGGGGTGTTCGGGTAGCCGGACTATACCTTCAGCCGGACTCCTGGACTATGAAGATACAAGATTGAAGACTTCGTCCCGTGTCCGGGTAGGACTTTCCTTGGCGTGGAAGGCAAGCTAGGCGATGCGGATACTCAAGATTTCCTACCATTGTAACCGACTCTGTGTAACCCTAACCCTATCCGGTGTCTATATAAACCGGAGGGTTATAGTCCGTAGAGGAACCATCATCATACACAATCATACCATAGGCTAGCTTCTAGGGTTTAGCCTCCTTGATCTCGTGGTAGATCTACTCTTGTACTACCCATATCATCAATATTAATCAAGCAGGAGTAGGGTTTTACCTCCATCGAGAGGGCCCGAACCTGGGTAAAAACATCGTGTCCCTTGTCTCCTGTTACCATCCGGCCTTGACGCACAGTTCGGGACCCCCTACCCGAGATCCGCCGGTTTTGACACCGACATTGGTGCTTTCATTGAGAGTTCCTCTGTGTCGTCGCCTTTAGGCCCGATGGCTCCTTTGATCATCAACAATGATGAGGTCCAGGGTGAGACTTTTCTCCCCGGACAGATCTTCGTCTTCGGCGGCTTCGATCTGCGGGCCAATTTGCTTGGTCATCTGGAGCAGATCGAAAGCTACGCCCCTGGCCATCAAGTCAGGTTTGGAAGCTTAAACTACACGGCGGATATCCGCGGAGACTTGATCTTCGACGGGTTCGAGCCACAGCCAAGCGCGCTGCACTATCTTGAGGGGCATGATCTAGCTCTGCCTCTGAACAGTGTCCTGGAGGCCGCACACGCACCGGTTCCGACCCTTAACTCGGAGCCTATTACACCTATCGAGGATGAGCGGTTGGACGTCACCTCGGGGGCTGCGATCTCAAAGGCAATTGAGCAGAACGCCAGCCCCGCACTCCGCGCGGCCCGTGACTCCAAGGGTCCGGACTCCTATCCGGACTCCGACCCCCCCGTGCCCCTGCCAATCGAATCCGACTGGGCACCCATAATGGAGTTCACCGCCGCGAACATCTTTCAGCACTCGCCTCTTGGTGACATCTTGAATTCTCTCAAGTCTCTCTCTGTATCAGGAGAGCCCTCGCTGAATTACGGTCAGCGAGGATGGGATACGGACGATGAAGAAATTCAAAGCCCTCCCACCACCCACTTGGTAGCCACTATCGACGATTACACCGACATGCTTGACTTCGGCTCCGAAGACTTCGACGGTATGGACGACAAAGTAGGAGATGAACAGGAACCAGCACCTGTAGGGCGCTGGACGGCCACCTCGTCATATGACGTATATATGGCGGATGCTCCAAAAGATGGAGATGGCGATGGAACAGCGGGGGATGACACCTCCAAGAAACAGCCAAAGCGCCGACGTCAACGGCGCCGCTCTAAATCCCGCCATAGTAAAAACGGTGATTCTGGCACAGGAGATAATACTACCCCGGATAGCGCCGAAGAACACCCAACCCAGCAAGATTCAGCGCAGGAAGATGGAGAAGCCAGCCCTCATGAGAGAGCGGCAAAACGAGAGGTTGAGGATGATAACTATATGCCTCCCTCTAAAGACGAGGCAAGCCTCGATGACGACGAATTCGTCGTACCATCAGACCCTGCCGAACAAGAGCGTTTCAAACGCAGGATTTTAGCCACGACGACCAGCCTGAAGAAAAAGCAGCAACAACTTAGAGCTGATCAAGATTTGCTAGCTGATAGATGGACTGAAGTCCTTGCAGCCGAAGAGTACGAACTCGAGCGCCCCTCCAAGAATTATCCTAAGCGCAGGCCGCTACCCCGATCAGAGGAGGAAGCACCTACATCACCAGCGCATGACATGGCAGACCGGCCACCTCGCGGCCGCGACAGAGAGGCCTGTCGAACCTCCACCCAAGCGATGCCTCGACGCTGCTCAACCAAGGCACATGAAAGTGCGCCAGACCTGCAAGATGTACTGGAGGATAAAGCAAGGCAAACAAGATCGATCTACGGATCACGCAGGCGCCCGACGACACGTGACGATGATCTTCACTCTGGACACAATAAATCCGACCGGGCCGAACACAACAAACATAGCTCTTCCGAGCTGCATCGTGACATATCCCAGTACAGGGGCGCCGCACACCCACTGTGCTTCACAGATGAAGTAATGGATCATAAAATCCCAGAGGGTTTCAAACCCGTAAACATCGAATCATACGATGGCACTATAGACCCGGCAATATGGATCGAGGATTATCTCCTTCACATCCACATGGCACGTGGCGATGATCTACACGCCATCAAGTACCTCCCTCTCAAACTCAAAGGACCGGCCCGACACTGGCTTAACAGCCTGCCAACGGACTCAATCGGTTCTTGGGAGGACCTGGAAGCCGCATTCCTCGACAACTTCCAGGGCACTTATGTGCGACCACCGGATGCCGACGACCTAAGCCACATAATTTAGCAGCCAGAGGAATCGGCTAGGAAATTCTGGACATGGTTCCTAACAAAGAAAAACCAGATAGTCGACTGTCCGGACGCAGAGGCCCTAGCAGCCTTCAAGCATAACATCCGCGACAGTGGCTTGCCCCGCACCTGGGACAGGAAAAGCCGAAATCTATGGCAGCCCTCACGACACTCATGACCCTCTTTTGCGCGGGCGAAGATAGCTGGCTAGCTAGCAGCAACAACTTATCAAAGAACCCGGGTAATTCGGATACCAAGGACAAAAGTGGCAGGACACATCGAAATAAGCAAAAGCGGCGCGGTAACAGCGACAACAATGAAGATACGACAGTCAACGCCGGATTCAGAGGCTACAAATCCGGTCAGCGGAAAAAGCCATTTAAAAAGAATACTCAGGGCCCGTCCAGTTTGGACCGAATACTCGATCGCTTGTGCCAGATCCATGGCACCCCCGAAAGGCCAGCCAATCACACCAACATGGATTGTTGGGTGTTCAAGCAGGCATGCAAGTTAAGAGCCGAAAACAAAGACAAGGGGCTGCATAGCAATGACGAAGAGGAGCCCAGGCCGCCGAACAACAATGGACAGTAGGGGTTTCCCCCACAAGTGCGGACGGTGAACATGATATACGCAACCCACATTCCCAAGAAGGAGCGGAAGCGTGCGCTATGGGACGTATACGCGATGGAGCCAGTCGCCCCAAAGTTCAACCCATGGTCCTCTTGCCCGATCACTTTTGATCGAAGGGACCACCCCACTAGCATCCGTCATGGCGGCTTTGCCACATTGGTTCTCGACCCAATCATCAACGGATTTCATCTCACAAGAGTCCTCATGGACGGCGGCAGAAGCCTGCACCTGCTTTATCAGGATACAGTGCGGAAAATGGGCATAGATCCATCAAGGATTAAGCCCACAAGAACGACCTTTAAAGGCGTTATACCAGGTGTAGAAGCCAACTATACAGGCTCCGTAACGCTTGATGTGGTCTTCGGATCTCCGGATAACTTCCGAAGCGAAGAGTTAATCTTCGACATAGTCCCGTTCCGCAGTGGCTATCACGCCCTGCTCGGACGAACTGCATTTGCCAAATTCAATGCGGTGCCGCACTACGCATACATCAAGCTTAAGATGCCAGGCCCTCGAGGAGTAATCACGGTCAATGGAACACCGAACGCTCCCTCCGTACGGAGGAGCACACGGCGGCTCTCGCTGCAGAACTACAAAGCACCCTTTTTAGGCAACTCTCCAGTCCGGCCGTTAAAAAGCCAGACAATGCCAAGCACGCCCGGGGTAACCTTCAACAAGACCGCCTGGCACGTTCTGAGTAGGCATAGCAATGCGGCCCCAACCCCAGCCATCGCAACATAGTGAAGCTAGTACCTCGCGTACATAATTACGCCCTTGAAATACCATGGGCACAGGGGAAGGAGCATAGTAACGGCATGCTCACAATACGGCTTAAAACGTACTAGGGGCTGCCGGATTCTTTTTACTTTCAGGACTCCACACTTTGGACGACCTATTCGGCAATTCGGCTGCCGCACAAACGATGCAAGATCCAGGGAAGCAGACAAAGCTACGCCGCATTATGGAACTCTCAGGTGGTCTCTATTACGAGCGGTATATCTGTTTCAAACACAATTCCGCGGCCTGCCCCTGGTCAGGACATGTTAAATAGTCTAATATCTTTTTGCTTATCGCACTACTTGTATCGTTCGGCTTTGATACATAGCCTCTTTATAAACAATGCATAGCTTTTTGCCTATTTTTTTGCATTACTTTCTTTTAATATATATGTTTATTAAATAACATGATCGCACCCGTACACCATGGTACGGCGAACACGCCAGGGGCTTCAGTACCCTTCGATCTGGCGTGAGAAGTCCGTGCACTTTCACAAGTGCGGCACACCGAACTTATAGCACTATATGCATCGGCTCCGAATCATGATTTGGGTCAATAGTTGGGTTTGCCCGGCTCCTATGTTTTGGTGCCTTACGTTCCGCTATATCGGCTAAGGTAGCACTAGGAGAACCACTGCGATTGTGCCCCGGTTCAGCTGGGTTAAGCACCTCAGTGGAGAAAGCTAAAACTGACTGTCATGATAAGGCAAGAGACCGGTCGCTGTTCGAGAGGTTTTTCGAGTCCTTAAAGGCTTATGCCGCTTCGAGCGAGGAGCTGGCTCTGTCCGGCCAAAGGCGTGGATAGCGCCCCGAATCTGGTCTTCCGAACTAGGGGCTTCGCCGAAATTTAAAATTATAAAGTTCTATGGCTAAGTGAGAGTGTTCAAGCATTATAGTCTGATTGCCTGGTTCGTTGTGCTGAGCGCCTCCCTCGAAGGACCCAACCATGGGAAAAAGAGCGCTCAGGCTTATCCCGAACACCCCAACACTAGCGTCATGGGGGCAGAAGCCGACGACCGGCCATCTCTCAAATTTTGATAAACGGCCGCACAGAAAATAATATTTTAAATTCCATAAGCATTGCTTAGTGCATATGAACAAGTTTTCAGCGCACAGGATAAACACGAGCGAGTTCATTCAAATATTACATCTCTACTACATTCATCCGCAATAAGGCGGGCACCGGCAAGAACATCCTTGCAGTAATTCTCGGGCTAGCGATGCTCCTTCCCCTGCGGAGGCCCGTCCTTCACCAGCTTCTCTCCGTCAAGCTTACCCCAGTGCACCTTTGCACGGACAAGGGCCCTCCGGGCACCTTCGATGCAGGAGGAACGCTTGATGACCTCAAGCCGTGGACAGGCCCCCACCAGCCGCCGCACCAGCCCGAAGTAGCTCCCAGGCAGGGCCTCTCCGGGCCACAGCCGAACTAGGAAACCCTTCATGGCTTGTTCGGCCGCCTTGTGGAGCTCGACCAGCAGTTTCAGCTGATCGCTCAAAGGCACAGGGTGTCCGGCCTCAGAATACTGAGACCAGAACACACTCTCCATCGAGCTGCCCTCTTCAGCTCGGTAGAATGCGGCGGCATCGGCTACGCTGCAGGGAAGATCTGCGAACGCCCCTGGAGAACTCCGGATTCGGGAAAGTGACAAGTAGTTTACTTTTATATTCCTACTTTGCATTAAGAATGCCTTACCCGCTACTATCTTTTCATCTCCTCCAACTCTTGGAGGGCCTTTTGGGCTTCGGCCTTGGCACCCTTGGCGGTCTCGAGGGCCGACGCGAGCTCGGATGCTTGCGCCTTTGACTCAAGCCCCAAGCTCTCATGTTTTTTCATGAGAGCCTGCAGCTCTTGCTGCACCTCGCCAACCTGAGCCCCAAGCCTCTCTCGCCCGGTGCGCTCCTCGGCCGTTTTCTTTTCGGCCTCAGTAAGCGCCTGCTTGAGGGTCGCCACCTCATTTGTGTCCCCTACAATAAGCAGTACAATCATGTTATTTTTTGCAATCACGCCTCTCTATAGGCACCCTTTTTCTTTGTAGGGTATTTCTTGTTGGGGAACGTAGCAGAAATTCAAAATTTTCCTACGTATCACCAAGATCTATCTATAGAGAAACCAGCAACGAGGGGAAGGAGAGTGCATCTACATACCCTTGTAGATTGCTAAGCGGAAGCGTTCAAGTGAACGGGGTTGATGGAGTCGTACTCGCCGTGATCCAAATCACCGATGACCAAGTGCCAAACGGACGGCACCTCCGCGTTCAACACACATACAGCCCGGTGACGTCTCCCATGCCTTGATCCCGCAAGGAGTGAGGGAGAGGTTGAGGAAGACTCCATCCAGCAGCAGCACAACGGCGTGGTGGTGGTGGAGGAGCGTGGCAATCCTGCAGGGCTTCGCCAAGCACCGCGGGAGAGGAGAAGGACTTGGGAGAGGGGGAGGGCTGCGCCAGAACATTGGTGCGGCTGCCCTCCAACCCCCCACATATATATAGGGGCAAGGGAGAGGGGGGTAGACCCCCTCAGATCCCATCTGAGGAGGGGGCGGCGGCCAGGGGGGTTGCCTTGCCCCCCAAGGCAAGGGGGGCGCCCCCCTTTAGGGTTCCCCCAAACCCTAGGCGCATGGGCCCTAGGGGGGAGGCGCCCAGCCCACTAAGGGGCTGGTCCCTCTCCACATACAGCCCATAGGGCCCTCCGGGGCAGGTGGACCCTCCCGGTGGACCCCCGGAACCCCTTCGATGGTCCCGGTACAATACCGGCAACCCCCCGAATTATTCCGGTGACCGTATGATGACTTCCCATATATAAATCTTTACCTCCGAACCATTCCGAAACTCCTCGTGATGTCCGGGATCTCATCCGGGACTCCGAACAACATTCGGTAACCACATACAAACTTCCTTTATAACCCTAGCGTCATCGAACCTTAAGTCTGTAGACCCTACGGGTTCGGGAACCATGCAGACATGACCGAGACGTTCTCCGGTCAATAACCAACAGTGGGATATGGATACCCATGTTGGTTCCCACATGTTCCACGATGATCTCATCGGATGAACCACGATGTCGAGGATTCGATCAATCCCGTATGCAATTCCCTTTGTCTGGCGGTATTGTACTTGCCCGAGATTCGATCGTCGGTATCCCGATACCTTGTTCAATCTATTTACCGGCAAGTCTATTTACTCGTTCCGTAACACATCATCCCGTGATCAACTCCTTGATCACACTGTGCACATTACGATGATGTCCTACCGAGTGGGCCCAGAGATACCTCTCCGTCACACGGAGTGACAAATCCCAGTCTCGATTCGTGCCAACCCAACAGACACTTTCGGAGATACCCGTAGTGCACCTTTATAGCCACCCAGTTACGTTGTGATGTTTGGCACACCCAAAGTATTCCTACGGTATCCGGGAGTTGCACAATCTCATGGTCTAAGGAAATGATACTTGACATTAGAAAAGCTTTAGCATACGAACTACACGATCTGTGCTATGCTTAGGATTGGGTCTTGTCCATCACATCATTCTTCTAATGATGTGATCCCGTTATCAATGACATCTAAATGTCCATGGTCAGGAAACCATAACCATCTATTGATCAACGAGCCAGTCAACTAGAGGCTTACTGGGGACATGGTGTTGTCTATGTATCCACACATGTATCTGAGTTTCCTATCAATACAATTATAGCATGGATAATAAAGGATTATCATGAACAAGGAAATATAATAATAACCTATTTATTATTGCCTCTATGGCATATTTCCAACAGTCTCCCACTTGCATTAGAGTCAATAATCCAGTTCACATCACCATGTGATTAACATTCACAGGTCACATCGCCATGTGACCAACATCCAAAGAGTTTACTAGAGTCAATAATCTAGTTCACATCACTATGTGATTAACACTCAATGAGTTATGGGTTTGATCATGTTATGCCTGTGAGAGAGGTTTTAGTCAACGGGTCTACAACATTCAGATCCGTATGTACTTTGCAAGTCTCTATGTCATCTCATAGATGTCGCTACTACGCTATATTTCAAACAACTGTTCTACTATACGAATCCGGTTTACTCTACTCAGAGCTATCCGGATAGGTGTTAAGCTTGCATCGATGTAACTCTTTACGTCGAACTCTTTATCACCTCCATAACCGAGAAACATATCCTTATTCCTCTAAGGATAATTTTGACCGCTATCTGGTGATCTACTCCTAGATCACCTTTGTACCCTCTTGCCAGATATGTGGCAAGGCACACATCAGGTGCGGTACTCAGCATGGCATACCGTATAGAGCCTATGACAAAAGCATAGGGGACGACCTTCGTCCTTCCTCTTTCTCCTGCCGTGGTCGAGCCTTAAGTCTTAACTTCATACCTTACAACTCAGGCAAGAACTCCTTCTTTGACTGATCCATCTTGAACACTTTCAAGATCATGTCAAGGTATGTGCTCATTTGAAAGTACCATTAAGCGTTTCAATCTATCCTTATAGATCTTGATGCTCAATGTTCAAGTAGCTTAATTCAGGTTTTCCATTGAAAAACACTTTTCAAATAACCCTATATGCTTTCCAGAAATTCCACATCATTTTGGATCAACAATATGTCATCCACATATACTTATCAGAAATGTCGTAGTGCTCCCACTCACTCTATTGTAAATACAAGTTTCTAACAAACTTTGTATAAACCCATAAACTTTGATTACTCCATCAAAGTGTATATTCGGACTCCGAGATGCTTACTCCAGTCCTTAGAAGGATTGCTGAAGCTTTGCATACTTGTTAGCATCTTTTAGGATCGACAAAATCTTCTGGTTGTATCACATACAACCTTTCCTCAAGAAAATCATCAAGGAAACAATATTTTGACATCCTATCTGCAAGATTTCATAAATAATGCAGCACCTGCTAATTCCAACAGACTCTTAGCATCGCTACGAGTGAGAAAGTCTCATCGTAGTCAACTCCTTGAACTTGTTGGGAAACCTCTTAACGACAAGTCGAGCTTTCTCAATGGCGACACTTACCATCATTGTCTGTCTTCCTTTTAAAAAATCCATCTGCACCCAACAGCCTTACGACTATCAAGTAGTTCTTCCAAAGTCCACACTTTGTTTTCATACATGGATCCTCTCTCGGATTTTATGGCCTCGAGCCAATTTTCGGAATCCAGGCCCACCATCGCTTCTCCATAGCTCATAGGTTCATCGTTGTCCAACAATGTGACCTTTAAGATAGGGTTACCACTTAGAAGTTGTACACACCCTTGTCAACCTATGAGGTTCGATAGTAACTCAATCTGAAGCTCCATGATCATCATCATTAGCTTTCTCTTCAACTGAGGCAGGTGCCACAGAAACATTTTTCCTGTGCTGCGCTACTCTCTGGTCATACACACCAATGAAAATAGTTCATTTAATTGCAATACAGTTATTCATTTAAGTTAGAGAACAATTGTTGTTCTGTTTACATGAATAAAACCTTCTATGGTCATACACACCAATGAAAATAGTTCATTGGATCTCGATCGTAGTGATACACATATTCATAATATTGAAACCAAAAGATGCGAAGTTAATAATGATAGTGCAACCTATTTGTGGCACTGCCGTTTAGGTCATATTGGTGTAAAGCGCATGAAGAAACTCCATGCTGATGGGATTTTGGAATCACTTGATGCTTGCGAACCATGCCTCTTGGGCAAGATGACTAAAACGCCGTTCTCCGGAACAATGGAGCAAGCAACAAATTTGTTGGAAATCATACATACTGATGTATGTGGTCCGATGAATATTAAGGCTCGCGACAAGTATCATTATTTTCAGAACTTCACAGATGATTTAAGCAGATATGGGTATATCGACTTAATGAAACATAAGTCTGAAACATTTGAAAAGTTCAAAGAATTTCAGAGTGAAGTTGATAATCATCATAACAAGAAAATAAAAAGTTTCTACGATATGATCGCAGAGGTAAAATATTTGAGTTACGAGTTTTGGCCTTCAATTAAAACAATGTGGAATAGTTTCACAAATTCATGCCACCTGGAACACCACAGCATAATGGTGTGTCCGAACGTCATAACCGTACTTTATTGGATATAGTACAATCTATGATGTCTCTTACCGATCTACCACTATCGTTTTTGGGATTATGCATTAAAGACAACTGCATTCACGTTAAAAAGGGCACCATCTAAGTCCGTTGAGACGACACAATCTGAACTATGGTTTGGCAAGAAACCAAAGTTGTCGTTTCTTAAAGTTTGGGGTTACGATGCTTATGTGAAAAAGTTTCATCCTGATAAGCTCGAACCCAAATCGGAGAAATGCGTCTTCATAGAATACCCAAAGGAAATAGTTGGGTACACCTTCTATCACAGATCCGAATGCAAGACTTTTGTTGCTAAGAATGGATCCTTTCTAGAGAAGGAGTTTCTCTCGAAAGAAGTGAGTGGGAGGAAAGTAGAAAACTTGATAAGGTAATTGTACCTTCTCCCTTATTGGAAAGTAGTTCATCACAGAAATCTGTTCTTGTGACTACTACACCAATTAGTGAGGAAGCTAATGATGATGATCATGTAACTTCAGATCAAGTAACTACCGAATCTCGTAGGTAAACCAGAGTGAGATCCGCACCAGAGTGGTACGGTAATCTTGTTCTGGAAGTCATGTTACTAGACCATGACGAACTTGCGAACTATGAGGAAGCGATGATGAGCCCAGATTCCGCAAAATGGTTTGAGGCCATGAAATCTGAGATATGATCCATGTATGAGAACAAAGTTTGGACTTTGGTTGACTTGCCCGATGATCGGCAAGCAATTAAGAATAAATGGATCTTCAAGAGGAAGACGGACACTGATAATAGTGTTACTATCTACAAAGCTAGAATTGTCGAAAAAAGGTTTTTCGACAAGTTCAAAGTATTGACTACGATGAGAGTTTCTCACTCGTATCTATGCTTAAGTCTGTCCGAATCATGTTAGCAATTGCCGCATTTTATGAAATCTGGCAAATGGATAAACAAAACTGCATTCCTTAATGGAGAGTTGTATATGATACAACCAGAAGGTTTTGTCGACCATAAAGGTGCTAATAAAGTGAGCAAGCTCCAGCGATCCATCTATGGACTGGTGCAAGCATCTCAGAGTTGGAATATACGCTTTGATAAGTTGATCAAAGCATATAGTTTTATACAGACTTATGGTGAAGCCTGTATTTACAAGAAAGTGAGTGGGAGCACTACAGCATTTCTGATAAGTATATGTGAATGACATATTGTTGATCGGAAATAATGTAGAATTATTCTGCAAAGCATAAAGGAGTGTTTGAAAAGAGTTTTTCAAAGAAAGACCTCGGGGAAGCTACTTACATATCGAGCATCAAGATCTATAGAGATAGATCGAGACGCTTGATAAGTTTTTTCAATGAGTACATACCTTGACAAGATTTTGAAGTAGTTCAAAATGGAACAGTCAAAGAAAGAGTTCTTGCCTGTGTTACAAGGTGTGAAATTGAGTAAGACTGAAAGCCCGACCACGGCAGAAGATAGAAAGAGAATGAAAGTCATTCCTATGCTTTGGCCATAGGTTCTATAAAGTATGCCATGCTGTGTACAAGACCCATTGTATACCCTACCCTGAGATTGGCACAGGAGTACAATAGTGATCTAGGAGTAGATCACTGGACGGCGGTCAAAATTATCCTTAGTGGAATAAGGATATGTTTCTCGATTATGGAGGTGACAAAAAGGTTCGTCGTAAAGAGTTACGTCGATGCAAGTTTTGACACTGATCCAGATGACTCTAAGTCTCAATCTGGATACATATTGAAAGTGGGAGCAATTAGCTAGAGTAGCTCCATGCAGAGCATTGTTGACATAAAAATTTGCAAAGTACATGCGGATCTGAATGTAGCAGACCCGTTGACTAAGATTCTCTCACAAGCAAAACATGATCACACCTTAGTACTCTTTGGGTGTTAATTACATAGCGATGTAAACTAGATTACTGAATCTAGTAAACCCTTTGGGTGTCGGTCACATAGCGATGTGAACTATGGGTGTTAATCACATGATGATATGAACTATTGATGTTAATCACATGGTGATGTGATCTAGATTATTGACTCTAGTGCAAGTGGGAGACTGAAGGAAATATGCCCTAGAGGCAATAATAAAGTTATTATTTATTTCCATATATCATGATAAATGTTTATTATTCATGCTAGAATTGTATTAACTGGAAACATAATACATGTGTGAATACATAGACAAACAGAGTGTCACTAGTATGCCTCTACTTGACTAGCTCATTAATCAAAGATGGTTATGTTTCCTAACCATGAACAAAGAGTTGTTATTTGATTAACGAGATCACATCATTAGTTGAATGATCTGATTGACATGACCCATTCCATTAGCATAGCACCCGATCGTTTAGTATGTTGCTATTGCTTTTATCCATGACTTATACATGTTCCTTTAACTATGAGATTATGCAACTCCCGTTTACCATAGGAACACTTTGGGTGCTACCAAACGTCACAACGTAACTGGGTGATTATAAAGGTGCTCTACAGGTGTCTCCGAAGGTACATGTTGGGTTGGCATATTTCGAGATTAGGATTTGTCACTCCGATTGTCGGAGAGGTATCTCTGGGCCCTCTCGGTAATGCACATCACATAAGCCTTGCAAGCATTGCAACTAATGTGTTAGTTGTGAGATGATGTATTACGGAACGAGTAAAGAGACTTGCCGGTAACGAGATTGAACTAGGTATTGGATACCGACGATCGAATCTCGGGCAAGTAACATACCGATGACAAAGGGAACAACGTATGTTGTTATGCGGTCTGACCGATAAAGATCTTCGTAGAATATGTAGGATCCAATATGGGCATCCAGGTCCCGCTATTGGTTATTGACCGGAGACGTGTCTCGGTCATGTCTACATTGTTCTCGAACCGTAGGGTCCGCACGCTTAACGTTACGATGATAGTTATTATGAGTTTATGCATTTTGATGTACCGAAGGAGTTCGGAGTCCCGGATGTGATCACGGACATGACGAGGAGTCTCGAAATGGTCGAGACGTAAAGATCGATATATTGGAAGCCTATGTTTGGACATCGGATGCATTCCAGGTGAAATCAGGATTTTACCGGAATACCGGGAGGGTTACCGGAACCCTCCAGGAGCATAATGGGCCAACATGGGCCTTGGAGGAGAGGTGAGAGGGATGCCCTCATGGGCTGCGTGCCTCCCCCCTTCCCCTAGTCCTATTAGGACTAGGAGAGGTGGGCGCCCCCTCTCTCTCTCTCCCCCTTGGAGAATCCTAATCCAACTAGGATTGGGGGGGGGGGATCCTACTCCCAGAGGGAGTAGGACTCTCCTGGCGTGCCAGGCTTGGCCGGCCAGCCCCTCCCCCTTGGCTCTTTTATATACGGGGGCAGGGGCACCCCATAGATAGACAATTGATCATTGAGATCTTTCTTTAGCCGTGTGCGGTGCCCCCTTCCACCAAATTCCACCTCGATCATATCGTTGCAGTGCTTAGGCGAAGCCCTGCGCTGGTAACACATCAAGATCGTCACCACACCGTCGTGCTGACGGAACTCTTCCCCGACGCTTTGCTGTATCGGAGCCCGGGGATCGTCATCGAGCTGAACGTGTGCCAAGAACTCGGAGGTGCCGGAGTAACGGTGCTGTGATCGGTTGGATCGCGAGGAGAACGTACGACTACTTCCTCTACGTTGTGTCAACGCTTCCGCTTCGATCTACGAGGGTACGTAGACAACACTCTCCCCTCTCGTTGCTATGCATCACCATGATCTTGCGTGTGCGTAGGAAAATTTTGAAATTACTACGTTCCCCAACAGTGGCATCCGAGCCTAGGTTTTTATGGTTTGATGTTATTTGCACGAGTAGAACATAAGTGAGTTGTGGACGATACAAGTCATACTGCCTACCAGCATGTCATACTTTGGTTCAGCGGTATTGTTGGACGAGACGATCCGGACCAACCTTACGCGAGACCGGTTCCCTCGACGTGCTTTGCACATAGATGGCTTGCGGAAGACTGTCTCTCCAACTTTAGTTGAACCGAGTGTGGCTACGCCCGGTCCTTGAGAAGGTTAAAACGGAGTCTATTTGACAAACTATCATTGTGGTTTTGATGCGTAGGTAAGATGAGTTCTTGCTTAAGCCCGTAGCAGCCACGTAAAACTTGCAACAACAAAGTAGAGGACGTCTAACTTGTTTTTGCAGGGCATGTTGTGATGTGATATGGTCAAGACATGATGCTAAATATTATTGTATGAGATGATCATGTTTTGTAACTGAGTTATCGGCAACTGGCAGGAGCCATATGGTTGTCGCTTTATTGTATGCAATGCAATCGCGATGTAATGCTTTACTTTATTACTAAGCGGTAGTGATAGTCGTGGAAGCATAAGATTGGCGAGACGACAACGATGCTGCGATGAAGATCAAGGTGTCGCGCCGGTGACGATGGTGATCATGACGGTGCTTCGAAGATGGAGATTACAAGCACGAGATGATGATGGCCATATCATATCACTTATATTGATTGCATGTGATGTTTATCCTTTTATGCATCTTATCTTGCTTTGATTGACGGTAGCATTATAAGATGATCTCTCACTAAATTATCAAGAAGTGTTCTCCCTGAGTATGCACCGTTGCGAAAGTTCTTCGTGCTGAGACACCACGTGATGATCGGGTGTGATAGGCTCTACGTTCAAATACAACGGGTGCAAAACAGTTGCACACGCGGAATACTCAGGTTTAACTTGACGAGCCTAGCATATAACAGATATGGCCTCGGAACACGGAGACCGAAAGGTTGAGCGTGAATCATATAGTAGATATGATCAACATAGTGATGTTCACCATTGAAACTACTCCATCTCACGTGATGATCGGACATGGTTTAGTTGATTTGGATCACGTGATCACTTAGAGGATTAGAGGGATGTCTATCTAAGTGGGAGTTCTTAAGTAATATGATTAATTGAACTTTAATTTATCATGAACTTAGTCCTGGTAGTATTAGCATATCTATGTTGTAGATCAATAGCTCGCGTTGTTACTTCCCTATGTTTATTTTGATATGTTCCTAGAGAAAATTGTGTTGAAAAATGTTAGTAGCAATGATGCGGATTGGATCCGTGATCTGAGGTTTATCCTCATTGCTGCACAGAAGAATTATGTCCTTGATGCACCGCTAGGTGACGGACCTATTGCAGGAGCAGATGCAGACATTATGAACGTTTTGCTAGCTCAATATGATGACTACTTAATAGTTTAGTGCACCATGCTTAACTGCTTAGAATCGGGACTTCAAAGACGTTTTGAACGTCATGGAGCATATGAGATGTTCTAGGAGTTGAAGTTAATATTTCAAGCAAATACCCGAGTTGAGAGATATGAAGTCTCCAACAAGTTCTATAGCTAAAAGATGGAGGAGAATCGCTCAACTAGTGAGCATGTGCTCAGATTGTCTGGGTACTACAATCGCTTGAATCAAGTGGGAGTTAATCTTCCAGATAAGATAGTGATTGACAGAATTCTCTAGTCAGCATCACCAAGTTAGTAGAACTTCGTGATGAACTATAATATGCAAGGGATAACGGAAAATATTCCCAAGCTCTTCGCGATGCTAAAATCAGCGAAGGTAGAAATCAAAGAAAAACATCAACTGTTGATGGTTGACAAGATCACTAGTTTCAAGAAAAGGGAAAAAGGAAAGAAGGGGAACTTCAAGAAGAACGGCAAGCAAGTTGCTGCTCAAGTGAAAAAGCCCAAGTATGGTCCTAAGCCTGAGACTAAGTGCTTCTACTGCAAAGGGACTGGTCACTGGAAGCGGAACTACCCCAAGTGATTGGTGGATAAGAAGGATGGCAAAGTGAACATAAGTATATTTGATATACATGTTATTGATGTGTACTTTACTAGTGTTCATAGCAACCCCTTAGTATTTGGTACTAGTTTAGTTGCTAAAATTTAGTAACTCGAAACGGGAGTTGCAGAATGAACAAAGACTAGTTAAAGGGCAAGGTGACGATGTGTGTTGGAAGTGGTTCCAAGATTGATATGATCATCATCACACACTCCCTATACTTTCGGGATTAGTGTTGAAACTAAATAAGTGTTATTTGGTGTTTGCGTTGAGCATGAATATGATTTGATCATGTTAATTGCAATACAGTTATTCATTTAAGTTAGAGAACAATTGTTGTTCTGTTTACATGAATAAAACCTTCTATGGTCATACACACCAATGAAAATAGTTCATTGGATCTCGATCACAGTGATACACATATTCATGATATTGAAACCAAAAAGATGCGAAGTTAATAATGATAGTGCAACCTATTTGTGGCACTGCCGTTTAGGTCATATTGGTGTAAAGCGCATGAAGAAACTCCATGCTGATGGGATTCTGGAATCACTTGATTATGAATCACTTGATGCTTGCGAACCATGCCTCTTGGGCAAGATGACTAAAAACGCCGTTCTCCGGAACAATGGAGCAAGCAACAGATTTGTTGGAAATCATACATACTAATGTATATGATCCGATGAATATTAAGGCTCGCGACAAGTATCATTATTTTCTAACCTTCACAGATGATTTGAGCAGATATGGGTATATCTACTTGATGAAACATAAGTCTGAAACATTTGAAAAGTTCAAAGAATTTTAGAGTGAAGTGAAAATCATCGTGACAAGAAAATAAGGTTTCTACGATCTGATCGCGGAGACAAATATTTGAGTTACGAGTTTGGTCTTCAATTAAAACAATGTGGAATAGTTTCACAAATTCATGCCACCTAGAACACCACAACATAATGGTGTGTCCGAACGTCATAA
The DNA here is from genome assembly GCA_032464435.1 of Aegilops umbellulata. NCBI lineage: Eukaryota > Viridiplantae > Streptophyta > Magnoliopsida > Poales > Poaceae > Aegilops > Aegilops umbellulata. The sequence goes on from CP136059.1 coordinate 33,798,993, forward strand.
CCGTACTTTATTGGATATAGTACAATCTATGATGTTTCTTACCGATTTACCAATATCATTTTGGGATCATGCATTAGAGACAGCTGCATTCACGTTAAAAGGGGCACAATCTAAAGTCCGTTGAGACGACACAAAATAAACTGTGGTTTGGCAAGAAACCAAAGTTGTCGTTTCTTAAAGTTTGGGGTTACGATGCTTATGTGAAAAAGTTTCATCCTGATAAGCTCAAACCCAAATCGGAGAAATGTGTCTTCATAGGTACCCAAAGGAGACTGTTGGGTACACCTTCTATCACAGATCCGAAGGCAAGATATTCGTTGCTGAGAATGGATACTTTCTAGAGAAGGAGATTCTCTCGAAAGAAGGGAGTGGGAGGAAAGTAGAAAACTTGATAAGGTAATTGTACCTTCTCCCTTATTGGAAAGTACTTCATCACAGAAATCTGTTCTTGTGACTACTACACCAATTAGTAAGGAAGCTAATGATGATGATCATGTAACTTCAAGATCAAGTTACTACCGAATCTCGTAAGTAAACTACAGTGAGATCCGCACCAGAGTGGTACGGTAATCCTGTTCTGGAAGTCATGTTACTAGACCATGACGAACTTGCGAACTATGAGGAAGCGATGATGAGCCCAGATTCCGCGAAATGGTTAGAGGCCATGAAATCTGAGATATGATCCATGTATGAGAACAAGGTATGGACTTTGATGGATTTGCCCGATGATCGGCAAGCCAAAGAAAATAAATGGATCTTCAAGAGGAAGACGGACACTGATAGTAGTGTTACTATCTACAAAGCTAGAATTGTCGAAAAAAGGTTTTTCGACAAGTTCAAGGTGTTGACTACGATGAGAGTTTCTCACTCGTATCTATGCTTAAGTCTGTCCGAATCATGTTAGCGATTGTCGCATTTTATGAAATCTGGCAAATGGATAAACAAAACTACATTCCTTAATGGATTTATTAAAGAAGAGTTGTATACGATGCAACTAGAAGGTTTTGTCGATCCTGAAGGTGTTAACAAAATATGCAAGCTCCAGCGATCCATCTATGGACTGGTGTAAGCATCTCGGAGTTGGAATATACGCTTTGATAAGTTGATCAAAGCATATAGTTTTATACAGACTTGCGGTGAAGCCTGTATTTACAAGAAAGTGAGTGGGAGCACTACAACATTTCTGATAAGTATATGTAAATGACATATTATTGATCGGAAATAATGTAGAATTATTCTGTAAAGCATAAAGGAGTATTTGAAAGGAGTTTTTCAAAGAAGGACCTCGGTGAAGCTGCTTACATATTGAGCATCAAGATCTATAGAGATAGATCAAGACGCTTGATAAGTTTTTCAATAAGTACATACCTTGAAAATTATTTGAAGTAGTTCAAAATGGAACAGTCAAAGAAAGAGTTCTTGCCTGTGTTACAAAGTGTGAAATTGAGTAAGACTCAAAGCCCGACCACGGCAGAAGATAGAAAGAGAATGAAAGTCATTCCCTATGCTTTGGCCATAGGTTCTATAAAGTATGCCATGCTGTGTACCAGACCTATTGTATACCCTACCCTGAGATTGGCACGGGAGTACAATAGTGATCTAGGAGTAGATCATTGGACGGCGGTCAAAATTATCCTTAGTGGAATAAGGATATGTTTCTCGATTATCGAGGTGACAAAAAGGTTCATCGTAAAAGGTTACGTCGATGCAAGTTTTGACACTAATCTAGATGACTCTAAGTCTCAATTTAGATACATATTGAAAGTGGGAGCAATTAGCTAAAGTAGCTCCATGCAGAGCATTGTAGACATAGAAAATTGCAAAATACATAACGGATCTGAATGTGGCAGACCCGTTGACTAAATTTCTCTCACAAGCAAAACATGATCACACCGTAGTACTCTTTGGGAGTTAATCACATAGCGATGTGAACTAGATTACTGAATCTAGTAAACCCTTTGGGTGTTGGTCACATATCGATGTGAACTATGGGTGTTAATCACAAGATGATGTGAACTATTGATGTTAATCACATGGTGATGTGATCTAGATTATTGACTCTAGTGCAAGTGGGAGACTGAAGGAAATATGCCCTAGAGGCAATAATAAAGTTATTATTTATTTCCTTATATCATGATAAATGTTTATTATTCATGCTAGAATTGTATTAACTGGAAACATAATACATGTGTGAATACATAGACAAACAGAGTGTCACTAGTATGCCTCTACTTGACTAGCTCATTAATCAAAGATGGTTATGTTTCCTAACCATGAACAAAGAGTTGTTATTTGATTAACGAGATCACATCATTAGTTGAATGATCTGATTGACATGACCCATTCCATTAGCATAGCACCCGATCGTTTAGTATGTTGCTATTGCTTTTATCCATGACTTATACATGTTCCTTTAACTATGAGATTATGCAACTCCCGTTTACCGTAGGAACACTTTGTGTGCTACCAAACGTCACAACGTAACTGGGTGATTATAAAGGTGCTCTACAGGTGTCTCCGAAGGTACATGTTGGGTTGGCGTATTTCGAGATTAGGATTTGTCACTCCGATTGTCGGAGAGGTATCTCTGGGCCCTCTCGGTAATGCACAACACATAAGCCTTGCAAGCATTGCAACTAATGTGTTAGTTGTGAGATGATGTATTACGGAACGAGTAAAGAGACTTGCCAGTAACGATATTGAACTAGGTATTGGATACCGACGATCGAATCTCGGGCAAGTAACATACCGATGACAAAGGGAACAACGTATGTTGTTATGCGGTCTGACCGATAAAGATCTTCGTAGAATATGTAGGAGCCAATATGGGCATCCAGGTCCCGCTATTGGTTATTGACCGGAGACGTGTCTCGGTCATGTCTACATTGTTCTCGAACCGTAGGGTCCGCACGCTTAACGTTACGATGACAGTTATTATGAGTTTATGCATTTTGATGTACCGAAGGAGTTCGGAGTCCCGGATGTGATCACGGACATGACGAGGAGTCTCGAAATGGTCGAGACGTAAAGAATGATATATTGGAAGCCTATGTTTGGACATCGGATGCATTCCAGGTGAAATCAGGATTTTACCGGAATACCGGGAGGGTTACCGGAACCCCCCAGGAGCATAATGGGCCAACATGGGCCTTGGAGGAGAGGTGAGAGGGATGCCCTCATGGGCTGCGCGCCTCCCCCCCTTCCCCTAGTCCTATTAGGACTAGGAGAGGTGGGCGCCCCCTCTCTCTCTCTCCCCCTTGGAGAATCCTAATCCAACTAGGATTGGGGGGGGGAATCCTACTCCCAGAGGGAGTAGGACTCTCCTGGCGCGCCAGGCTTGGCCGGCCAGCCCCTCCCCCTTGGCTCCTTTATATACGGGGGCAGGGGGAACCCCATAGACAGACAATTGATCATTGAGATCTTTCCTTAGCCGTGTGCGGTGCCCCCTTCCACCAAATTCCACCTCGATCATATCGTTGCAGTGCTTAGGCGAAGCCCTGCGCCTGTAACACATCAAGATCGTCACCACACCGTCGTGCTGACGGAACTCTTCCCCGATGCTTTGCTGGATCGGAGCCCGGGGATCGTCATCGAGCTGAACGTGTGCCAAGAACTCGGAGGTGCCGGAGTAACGGTGCTGTGATCGGTTGGATCGCGAGGAGAACGTACGACTACTTCCTCTACGTTGTGTCAACGCTTCCGCTTCGGTCTACGAGGGTACGTAGACAACACTCTCCCCTCTCGTTGCTATGCATCACCATGATCTTGCGTGTGCGTAGGAAAATTTTGAAATTACTACGTTCCCCAACATCTCCCTCTTCTTCTACCTCTCTCCTCTCCTACTGGCTCACCAGGGCACCCAAGGACAACAACCATTTGTTTACTCCTCCCCTGACCCCCTAGACACTAGTGGCCACGCCGTGGGCGCCAAAAATATGCCAATGCGAGCCATATGCGTGCTCTGGAGCACGCTACAGTGCACCAGGGCACTGTAGCCGCGTCCTGCCCGATGCTTCTGACCACCTAGGGCCTCCCCTTGGTGTCCCCCGAGGCCGCCTCGGCGTCCGGGACACGCAAGACGGTCGTCCCCCTCCTCCTTCTCTCTCCGGCGACCTCTGACACGCGTGACCAAGCACCGCTCGCGTCCGCCAGTCGCCGCACTCGTGCGGGACCTCCTCAAGCTCGCTCTCCTTCTCCTCTCCCCTAAGAGAGCCATGGACCACGCCCACGAGCACCCCAGGCACGCACCAGAGCGCCTGTTTGGCCTCTGGCGATGTCCGGGCCGCGGCCGTGAGCTGCGTCCATGGTGCACCATCGCCTCGCCGTATAAAGCCGCCCGAGGCCTCTCTCTGGAGCCCCTTCGCCCTCTCCCCCTCCCGTACGTCGCCCGGACCCCTCTCCTCCTCGCCAGAGCCGCTCCGTCGCTTCTCATGGCCGGAGCCGAGCCGCCGTCCATACCCAAAATTCGCGTTATCCCGAACCTCTCCTTCCCCTTGAACCATGCCATAGGACCCCCATGGCCCCAAGGAGCCTCACCCGCACATCTTTCCTTCCTCCCCATGCCTGCCTCGCCGTGCCCGAATCTCACCGCCGGCCTCATCCGCTGCGGCTAGCACCCTTCTCGACCCGGTGCTCCTAGGCGACCGTGCCACCCACCGTTGGACGCGGCCGGGTCCCCTGAGCACGCCGGTGGGCAGAGCGTCGTCGGAGATGCTCTGTAGCCCCGGCAATCGCCGTCGGGAGCCGGTCCTCCCCGCAGTCGGAGCGCGTGCGGGAGGTTGAAGACGGCCTGCTGTTGGGCCCCGCGCTTCAGCGACCCAGCGGGCGGGCCCCACTGTTTAAGTGGAAACGGCTTCGGCCGGATCCGCCTCCCCTGTGCGAAGGCGCACTACCGCAAAGCCGTCTTCGACGTCACCCCCTGTCGCCATCGCAGCTGAGCCGCTGGGCCGGCCCACGGCTATCTCTCGCCGGTGCGCTGGATAAGGGTAAAACCCTTTCCTTTTCCTTTTTCTTTTCTGTAAATATGTAAAATCCACAAATAAGTCAAATAAACTCCAAATTTGATGATTCAAATTTCCACAGACTCCATAAATCAAGTGCTATTTAATAGGCCACAGTGGACATTTTTGTTGTCCTTGGTTTTCACTGAACCTTTTAAAAAGGTCATTTATCCACATAAGTCCACTTCAAAAATCCATATTATATTCATTTCAACTCCAAATCCACTGAAACCAATTTATATATGTTTCTAAAATCATGCCTGAATTAATGAGTACTTTTACTCATTTTTATAAAATGGCATTCTGTGGACAACTTGTGGATCCATCAAATCCATTGATTCCATCATATCAAAATGTTTAGAAATATCCACTTATCCAATTCCATTGAAATCACTTTGGTCATTCCTCATATGACTAGAGGTATCCTAGAAAAGTCAACTTCATATTTTTAGAGCACTTTTATTTTTTGCCTTGCGGTGTTGCTTATTATGATTGTTTCCGACGTTAGTTGACGAAGTAGATGGAGTACTTGGAGAAGGACCAGAAGACTTGAAGACTCAGATGAACCAGGCAAGCGGCCCTTTGACCATGTCTATGAAACTCTTTTTATGCATGTCATATAGCACTTTATTACTAGTGTTGCTCCGAGATCATGATGAGGTGGTAACCACTTTGGTGGGTTGCCTCCGTTACTTCCTCATTGATACTTGCATTTTGCATGACCCTACCTCCTTATGAGGGTTATGGCGGTGGGAGTAGATAGGATGCCAAAGTAGTTGCTACGCAAAAAGGGACGGGAACATGCATAGTGATGGAGTCAAAGTATTTTCAAAAGGACTTTTCGAAAACCCCATTGGGTGCCACTTATGCCCGAGGGAGATGATGAGTTGGGTAACCACTTGATGACGAAGTGGTGTACCGAGACAAGTGTGTGTTGTTTTCCAAAACGGATTGGTTTAAGTTGCGACCGTTATTCCAACCTTACATGCGCAACCACTCTACCCTTATATGGGAAAGGGCATTATTGATTACCTAGGTCGATACTAGCTTGGAGACCGCATTACTAGTGACGGGGGAGAGTTGGTGAGAGCGAGTCTCGTATGATGTACATCGTGAGGATACCGAACAACGAGTGGACTCCTTGTTAGTGTCGTCTAGGGAAAGATAGTGATCGGGTGCTTACCCCGGGTACTTGAGGTACCGCGGGTCGTGGAAGACACGGAAGTTCCCCGGATCTTGTGGGCAAAGTGTGCAACCTCTGCAGAGTGTAAAACTATTCGAATAGCCGTGCCCACGGTCAAGGACAGTTGGGTAACCGCTCTTGGGCTACGTCCACATGTTTACAAACCAGTGTGTGTGTTTGGATAAGTGGGAAGAACTACTTGGGTCAAGTCAAAGGACTTGACATGATTGAGTTGGGTTGGTGCCCACTCTATTTATGTTGATATCTGTAACCTGTCCTCTTGGTTACTTGAATTCTCCTGATGCATGTCTTACAAGTTGTTGAACATGTCATTGCACCCAAAACTACCTTCCCGCAAAAATTTACATATATCATGCATTGTTGTACCTTGAACCAAAACATGGGTTGCTTGCGAGTACATTCAAAGTACTCATTGGCTTGCCACTGGTTATTTTATTGGCCAGGCATGAAAGAACATGATATGAAGAAGAATACTTCGGTCACGAACATGCGAGCTAGGATGCTTCCCAGTCAGAATGCCTGTAGGGTTAAGGCAGATGGCATGGGTCCAAGTTATCGACGAAGATTTCCGCTGCAATGTTATACTCAAGACTTGACCATAATGGTCCTACTTGTGTAATACGGTATGTATGGATGTTAGACTCTTGTTATTCAGCTTCTGTGTGTTCAGTGAGCATTGATCTCTGGGATCACTGTACACGTTCATTCGGTGATCACGACTTATGAGTCGGGGTCCCCACAGAGCTGGTATCAGAGCCATCCTGACTGTAGGAAGCCTTAGTTAGCATGGACGTTAGTTAGCTTGAGACCATCTGAACTTCTCTTCTTTTCTAAGCTTATCGAACCCGAGGAATATTTTTCCATATTGACGTCCCCTATTCAACTTTTGTAGATGGCTGTTGCCCCCTTGAGACTTCTTATGACAGGATTTCCATCACTCTTAAAAGACTGCCTCCAACAATGCCACTACCCCTTGCTGCCCGTATACACCCTGCATGAACTGGAAAATGATGTGCTCGAGGAGTTCTATGCCAAGGTTTTTGTGCCTGCCAAGACCTCACCCCAGGGGTGGTTCTTCATTGGACCACCTATGCCAACAAAAGACCTGGCCATTCAGCAAGTGGCATATGAAGCACTCCTCCGTCTTCGAGGCCTCCTGCCAGAAATGAAAGAAGAACACGCCACCCGCTATCTACCTGGAAAGAACGGATTTGGAGCCCCAGCTCAAGTGATGATTTCCCCAGAAGATGAGGATCCAACCCTCAAGTACCAGATCCGCTTCATCAACGCCGGAGACTACCTTCTATGTCACCTTACCGAAGCATTCCTTAAGGCTCGCCAAGACCTCCCTTCACTTCTGCACCTCCACTGCCTCGAGAAGAACAAGGTGGTCGAGCGAGAACAGCAAATCACTGCCTTAGAAGCCCACATTTTTAATCAAGAGCAGCAAATCAAGGGACTTCAGAAAGCTCGCAACCAAACCCCACGCAAAAGGCATAGGAATGGATTTCCATATCCACCTCATAAAGGATCATCGACAGGCCCCCGACGACAATATCCAAGCCTGAATAGAAACCCTTTTTCTTCCGTCACTTGTCACGAGTGTGGTGAACATGGGCACATTAAAAGGATGTGTACCAACAAGCAGCCAACTACCGCATACCCTTTGGCACCACAAGGGGAACCCAGAAACTGAAGACTGAGCACCCTTCTCTCCAAGCAAGCACGACTACCAAGTCCGAGGACCCCTAGGGTAGGATGAGTCGTGTACCCCCATATGCGTAGTCGAGTCCGTGTGATGGTTCGAATAGAACCATGACTGTGTGTTGCTTGTTTTATTTGTTTGTGTTTTAAGATAGGTCACAACTTTTTCCCTAGGCAACAAGTACGCAACTATATCACCTGCCTTATTTTGTTGATTGTGTTGGCCCTTTTTGGCACTTGTTGTTTGCACCCGCACTATAGAACCCCCTTTAGGCATCCCCCTTTATGCTACTTTTCCCTATCATCTCTCGCCTCAACTGAAGACCGGCAAGACAAGCTACACCAAGGATTCTGCCTCGGCAACCGACTAGCAATGAAGACTTCTACTACAATCTCCACGACCAAGTGAAACCCCGTAGAGTTATGTTTAACCCTCCAGACTAGAAACCCATTCCTAGACCCTTCGAGACTTCATGAGATAGCCCAGCTCGAGTCCTTAACCATGTGCTTAACCCACATACTTGCAAGGGAACCAGTTAAGCCTCAGTAAGCCTTCCTTATCAACTGGGTTCATTATGGAGCTAGTGGACATAGTGGACGAGCACATTGTCATCCTAATATAGCACCCGAACTGATGATGCCATAGGGAAAACTAATTTAAGGATATAGGAATAGAGGGCAAATGACTTGATGAGTTTACATCAATGACTTTGAGGAATCATCTGAGACTATTTGGTGGATTATGAGGCTTTCATGTTGGTAGATGAACGTGGTTGGATCATGATTATAGAGTAGCATAGCTTTACCCTGGATAAATTGGATTTAGTGGGACAATTAAGACCGCAAGCTGAATTCTTGAACGTATGAGGATTTGACTTAGCCAGGGGATATTGATAGGAGATAGTTGTCATTATGATAATGACTTGGGGGAATAAATAGGAATCCTCGTTGGACATGAGATTTGGATTCAATAGGTTATCCTAGTGGAGTATGGATGCAGAGTAATTATACATGGTTCGGAGTAAATTGGATTTAGACTGATGATCTCGATCATGATATCATGTTTCTTGGAGGACAATAAACTAGGAGATTGGATTAATTGTCGCAGTTTATCTAGGGATATGTATGAGCTTGATCTTGGAGTTTACCTGATCATGATAATGGAAATTGATGGACTTACTATAGTAGAGACAGCCCTTTCAAGCATTTGGGGATTATATGGACTTTAGGAGATCATGTGGAACATCATAAACATTGGATTTGTAGAATTAAATGGATTATGTAGTGATTGATGAAAGCTAATGGGCTGTTGGTTGATTCATAGGAAGGAAACAAGATCTTGGAGTGGCTTACGACGTGTTTCCTTAGGATAGAGATGCTTTATTATGGACCTTGGATCAATAGACTAAGCACTTGGATTGTGGTGATTAAATTCAAGCTTAGCAACTTATATGTTCTACCCATGGATTTTTAGGGGTGGACATACATATGAGTTTGGGGATTGTAGTCATATATGATTTTGTTAAACCTCCTCTCGAGAGTCATGAGGATATGAATAACATGAGTGATGATTGGAGTTGACCTATACGGGATGATTCTTTCGGTGACATGATGTGACTGTTTGGAAGGCTAGATAGCACAATTGGCATCTCAGAAACCGTGCTTAAGGATAAGATGATAAATGTTCACTCGCACACTAGAATCCTTGAAACCCTTAAGCCCCACCAAGCCACGATATGGTAGAAATCACCACCATGGGCTTTGGCTCCAGGACAAGGAAACCTTGGCCAATACACAACCATGACCACCACCGATACCCAAACCTATACCCTATGTACCCCGTGGGCAAGTCTTCATGGAGTACTCGGACAAGTTAGTTGCCATCTTTCCTTGATGACATACTTGCCTACCCGAAGACGGAAGAAGGACCGTTCAGCTGGTTAGGGAACATCTGAAGATCGCCATGTCCAGGAGGAAGAACTACACCAACCACCATCGTCAAGAAGTAAACCTCCGCATCAAAGACCAGGCATATCTGCAAGCCACTTCTCTCAAGGGAACCAAGCATTTTCATGACAAGGAAATCCACACCAAGATTCATCGGCCCTCTTCGAGATTACTCCAAGATTTAACAACCCCCTCCGAGATCGCCACAAGGCGAAGAGAAGACAGCTACCAGTTAGAGTTACTGCCTGAGTTACCCACTTTGCACAGCGTTTTCCACGCGGCACACCTCCGGAAGTGTTTTCGACTTCCTAGCTAGCCCGATCCCTACCAGGGCACCAATCACCAAACCATTGACCCCCAGCCCATCCTGACCTAGCGCGAGAGACCCCTCAGCAACCTGGATCAAGCAAGAACGTCATACATGAAGCCACAGCATCAAGTACTTCAATGGGGCCCCACTCGCAAGAAGAAGCAGTATGAGGACTAAAAGACTACCCCAGATCCAAGATTCCGTATTCCTTCCCGCTCCTAGTCTGGGAATCTCGGGGACGAGATTCTTGTAAGGGGGGTAGGTCTGTCACACCCTGATTTTCATGCCACAACACTTAAGCTAATAAATCATGATAAAATGTGGTTTGACAAAAACTTTTGAGTGTTTTGGACCTTGCCTTGGTTGGATTTTGTCTGTTGTTTGCAAGTGCTCTAAAAATCAAATAAATCCTCCAACTCTTATACTCCTTCTCCTTGATCCAAAACCTTTTCCCAATGATCATGCCATGTGTATAGTACAAAATAGTATTTTCTTACAAAAATAACTTGGCCAAATGGTATTTTCAAAAATTAGTTTTCCAAAAACCCCTTGATTGAGGTTTGCACTGCAAGTACTTAATAAAGGGTTTTAAAAATCTTTCCAAAAATATTTTTGACTCCTATTAGATATAGGTTACCCAGAAACCACAAAAATATAATTTTAAAAGTTATTTTCCTATTTTATTTAAAGGCTTTCTCTTAAGGCCAGAAATGGTCTTAAATAGGTTTGAATTATTTTAAAGCTTTAAAAATATTTGAGAAAAATTAGGGAGACTCAATGGACATATATTTTCCATATATATGAGTTTCAACATATGGTCATGATCAAAATATTGGACAAAACCGCCCAAAACGATTTCTTCTCATTTCAAGGATTTGAAATATTTCTACAGGAAATATTTTCATAAACATCCAAGAAAATTCTAGCATGTCACATATGGCATTTTTGATGATCTTGCCAAGTCTCATGTCATGGAGAACAGTATAACCCCATGAAACCCTCTCAAAACCACTTCTGTCCTTTTTCAAGTTTGAACAGCTTTGCACTGTCAAACATGTCCAAATGCTCTCAAACTTTGTGCACATTCTCAAATGGTTCAATAATGCATCTAGACCAAATGGCACAAGTTGGAGAGAATTTTATATTGATCAAAGTACCCCAAAACCCTCTCTGACTAGAATCAAATTTGAACAAGTTTGTACTGCCAACTTTTTCTCCTTGACCCCAACTTTTGTGAGCATGTTCAAGTCCTCAAATGATGACACTACACCAAGTGGTGCATCAAGGAGAATTGATTTGCATGAATAAATCTTGGTAAAACCATTTCTGTTGATTTCTAGGGTTTACCAAAGTTACATTGGCCACTTTGCCCAAATGAGCTCCAAATTGGTGGAAGACCCTAATTACATGTGCCATTTCACCCTGTGGAGCCTCATACCAAATGGAGTTCATTTGCTTACCCAAACAAACATTAAACACCTTCTGCCATTTTTCTAAAATCATCATTTTGACCTCTTCCACTAATCTCCTTGAGCTCAACTTTTTACCACAGCTCCTCCTAGTCCTCTCATACCTCCAGTAACTCTCCCCTGGCCATTGCTCAATGATTGAGGGGTAAAATACCCCCATTTACCTCCCTGGACAGCCCCTCTCTCCCTCTTCTTCTACCTCTCTCCTCTCCTACTGTCCCACCAGGGCACCCAAGGACACCACCCATTTGTTTACTCCTCCCCTGACCCCCTAGACACTAGTGGCCACGCCCTGGGCGCCAAAAATATGCCAATGCCAGCCATATGTGTGCTCTGGAGTGCGCTACAGTGCACCAGGGCACTGTAGCCGCGTCCTGCCCGAGGCTTCTGACCACCTAGGGCCTCCCCCTGGTGTCCCCCGAGGCCGCCTCGGCGTCCGGGACACGCAAGACGGTCGGCCCCCTCCTCCTTCTCTCTCCGGCGACCTCTGACACGCGTGCCCGAGCGCCGCTCGCGTCCGCCAGTCACCGCACTCGTGCGGGACCTCCTCGAGCTCGCTCTCCTTCTCCTCTCCCCTAAGAGAGCCATGGACCACACCCACGAGCACCCCAGGCACGCACCAGAGCGCCCGTTTGGCCTCTGGCGATGTCCGGGCCGCGGCCGTGAGCTGCGTCCATGGTGCACCATCGCCTCGTCGTATAAAGCCGCCCGAGGCCTCTCTATGGAGCCCCTTCGCCCTCTCTCACTCCCGTACGTCGCCCGGACCCCTCTCCTCCCCGCCAGAGCCACTCCGTCGCTTCCCATGGCCGGAGCCGAGCCGTCGTCCATCCCTAAAATTCGCGTCGTCCTGAACCTCTCCTTCCCCTTGAACCATGCCATAGGACCCCCATGGCCCCAAGGAGCCTCACCCGCACATCTTTCCTTCCTCCCCATGCCTGCCTCGCCGTGCCCGAATCTCATTGCCGGCCTCGTCCGCTGCGGCCAGCACCCTGCTCGGCCCGGTGCTCCTAGGCGACCGTGCCACCCACCGTTGGACGCGGCCGGGTCCCCTGAGCTCGCCGGTGGGCAGAGCGTCGCCGGAGATGCTCTGTAGCCCCGGCAATTGCCGCCGGGAGCCGGTCCTCCCCGCGGTCGGAGCGCGCGCGGGAGGTTGAAGACGGCCTGCTGTTGGGCCCCGCGCGTCAGCGTCCCAGCGGGCGAGCCCCACCGTTTAAGTGGAAACGGCTTTGGCCGGATCCGCCTCCCCTGCGCGAAGGCGCACTCCCGCAAAGCCGTCTTCGACGTCACCCCCCTGTCGCCAGCGCAACTGAGCCGCTGGGCCGGCCCACGGCTATCTCTCGCCGGTGCGCTGGATAAGGGTAAAACCCTTTCCTTTTCCTTTTTCTTTTCTGTAAATTTGTAAAATCCACAAATAAGTCAAATAAACTCCAAATTTGATGATTCAAATTTCCACAGACTCCATAAATCAAGTGCTATTTAATAGGCCATAGTGGACATTTTTGTTGTCCTTGGTTTTCACTGAACCTTTTAAAAAGGTCATTTATCCACATAGGTCCACTTCAAAAATCCATATTATATTCATTTCAACTCCAAATCTAGTGAAACCAATTTCTATATGTTTCTAAAATCATGCCTGAATTAATGAGTACTTTTACTCATTTTTATAAAATGGCATTCTGTGGACAACTTGTGGATCCATCAAATCCATTGATTCCATCATATCAAAATGTTTAGAAATATCCACTTATCCAATTCCATTGAAATCACATTGGTCATTCCTCATATGACTAGAGGTATCCTAGAAAAGTCAACTTCATATTTTTAGAGCACTTTTATTTTTTGCCTTGCTGTGTTGCTTATTATGATTGTTTCCGACGTTAGTTGGCGAAGTAGACGGAGTACTTGGAGAAGGACCAGAAGACTTGAAGACTCAGATGAACCAGGCAAGCGGCCCTTTAACCATGTCTATGAAACTCTTTTTATGCATGTCATATAGCACTTTATTACTAGTGTTGCTCCAAGATCATGATGAGGTGGTAACCACTTTGGTGGGTTGCCTCCGTTACTTCCTCATTGATACTTGCATTTTGCATGACCCTACCTCCTTATGAGGGTTATGCCGGTGGGAGTAGATAGGATGCCAAAGTAGTTGCTACGCAAAAAGGGACGGGAACATGCATAGTGATGGAGTCAAAGTATTTTCAAAAGGACTTTTCGAAAACCCCATCGGGTGCCACTTATGCCCGAGGGAGATGATGAGTTGGGTAACCACTTGATGACGAAGTGGTGTACCGAGACAAGTGTGTGTTGTTTTCCAAAACGGATTGGTTTAAGTTGCGACCGTTGTTCCAACCTTACATGCGCAACCACTCTACCCTTATATGGGAAAGGGCATTATTGATTACCTAGGTCGATACTAGCTTGGAGCCCGCATTACTAGTGACGGGGGAGAGTTGGTGCTCTCTCTTGGGACGGGGTCGTGCCAGGTAGGGCGGCCATGACTGTTTTCACAGGGCACCGGATACACCGTTGTGTCCCCTCTCGGATGTTACGATCTCGAGCGAGTCTCGTATGATGTACATCGTGAGGATACCGAACAACGAGTGGACTCCTTGTTAGTGTCGTCTAGGGAAAGATAGTGATTCACTATCGGGTGCTTACCCCGGGTACTTTAGGTACCGCGGGTCGTGGTTGACACGGAAGTTCCCCGGATCTTGTGGGTAAAGTGTGCAACCTCTGCAGAGTGTAAAACTATTCGAATAGCCGTGTCCACGGTCAAGGACAGTTGGGTAACCGCTCTTGGGCTACGTCCACATGTTTACAAACCAGTGTGTGTGTTTGGATAAGTGGGGAGAACTACTTGGGTCAAGTCAAAGGACTTGACATGATTGAGTTGGGTTGGTGCCCACTCTATTTATGTTGATATCTGTAACCTGTCCTCTTGGTTACTTGAATTCTCCTGATGCATGTCTTACAAGTTGTTGAACATGTCATTGCACTCAAAACTAGCTTTCCGCAAAAATTTACCTATATCATGCATTGTTGTACCTTGAACCAAAACATGAGTTGCTTGCGAGTACATTCAAAGTACTCATTGGCTTGCCACTGGTTATTTTATTGGCCAGGCATGAAAGAACATGATATGAAGAAGAATACTTCGGTGACGAACATGCGAGCTAGGACCCTTCCCAGTTAGAATGCCTGTAGGGTTAAGGCAGATGGCATGGGTCCAAGTTATCGACGAAGATTTCCGCTGCAATGTTATACTCAAGACTTGACCACAATGGTCCTACTTGTGTAATACGGTATGTATGGATGTAAGACTCTTGTTATTCAGCTTCTGTGTGTTCAGTGAGCATTGATCTCTGGGATCACTGTACATGTTCATTCGGTGATCACGACTTATGAGTCGGGGTCCCCACACCAGTGAGTGTGTCGGCCATGACCTGACTAAACACACAAGTCCCTAGTCCAGGTTTATCGCCTATTCGGGTTCCATCCGCAGGGAGTCCGGCCGAGGTTTCCACTAATGGCCCCGAACGATGTGTGCAGGGTTCCCGAGACACCAAACGGGCGAATCGGTACATCAGGCCACGTGCCTACCGCAACACAGCCCACCCCTATGGTCAGCGCTGTGTGCGGCCCCCAGCATGCTACAAACACCAGAAACTACTTTGCAACTCCCGGACAGAGGACAAGTATGGATAATAAGCCGAGAGGGTCCATTGGTTTCGGGCCCAATGCGTGGTAGTAGCTGAGTCTTAAATCACACACACAGATCTCAGTTCTTAAGGACGGCCTCAATGAAACAACCGACCATGTACTCCTACATGGCCTTCCATCGATTCCTTTACCAAATCGTGTTCAACACTTTCACACTCTCGACAACGTCACAACCTTTCACTCTAGTTCATCATCCCGATGAGCCAAACCTGACACAACTCTAAGCATTGCAAGCATAGCATGGTAGGAACACACACACATATGGCTCAATCAACTCCTACACATGCTAGTGGGTTTCAACTAGTTACTGTGGCAATGACAGGTCATGCAAAGGAAGTGGGTTCAACTACCGAGACACACAACAGTGTGAATCGCGTTGTCTTAATGCAGTAAACGAGAGCAGAAGCGAGAACATGGGTTTGTATTGGAATGATCAATGGGTTGCTTGCCTGATGGAGTGGTAGTGGGATACTGCCCTTCAGTTGGATACTCTTGAATATCCTCGGAGGCAGGACCTACCACGAAGAACATATCGAAACACAATCAACACATGACGATATGCAACATTATGATGCATGCTATGACATGGCAATATGAATGTGTCCTGGCCTAATGCAAGCTAAAATAGAAAGGGATGAACTCATTTGAATCAAAGATTCAAATATTAGTTCATTAGACACGGCCTTAATAGTGCATTTCCTTATTCTGCTTAAACAGCAAGGTAAACTTGTTTTGTCATGCATGAAACCATTACAGATGGATAGATTGAATTTTTCTGATAATTTTTCATATATAAATTATTTCATTTGGAGTTACAGATTAATTTCTATGATTTTTAGAAGTTTTAGCTATTTTCTGGAATTTCCTCATTAAAAATAAATCCAGAAAACGCTTTACTGCGTCAGCATTGCGTCATGCTGACCTCAGCAGGTCAACAGAACTGGTCCAGGTCAAACCTGACGCGTGGGTCCCGCGTGTCAGTGTGGTTTAGTTAAACTAAAAACAATTAGCACTAATCCTAACTAATTAACAGGGCTGGGCCCCACCTGTCATTGACCCAGGGGTCAAACTGGGCCCACCCATGGTCAAATGGGGTCAGCGGGGTCAACTCGCCGGCGTTGAGCCGCCGGCCACAACCAGACGCGGCGGGGCAGCGTGGAATTCGCGCTCCGGCGACCAAAACGATGGCCGAGCCCACCTACGAGGAGCTGGGGCTCGTGCGCATCCAGCGCGGCATATGGCGGCAGCGGGGACAGCCGGAGCTCGCCGGAAACGAGCTCGGGGCGGCGCCGGAGTTCGGGCGGGGTTGGTTTTGGCGCTACGGTGCACGGGAGGAGGAGCTGGTGGTGGCTACGGTTTCCTGGTGCTGCACTTAGCACGATAGTGTGGTTGGCTTCGAGCCATTGTGGCTCAAGCCACGACGGCGCCATGGCCGGCGGCGAGGAGCTATCGGCTCCGGTGAAACTAGGGCTACGCGGCGCAGAAGAGGCGGGGAAGAGAGGGGTTCGGGGCGGGAGCTCACAGGGAGGTCGATGAGCAGCTCAGCGGGCTCGGGGGCGAACGGGGCGAGGCGAATCGACAAACGGCGGCCGGCGGGCACCGAGGTCGAAGACGAGCTGATGGCGGCGATGCAGGGCCTCCGGCTAGGCGTGGCTTGGTGGGGAGGCCGAGGGTGTCGCGGCGGAGCTCCCGAACAGGTCAGAGGGGCGAGGGGGTGACGGAGGGCGCGGTTACGGCGGCGAGACGGCTACGGGTGCGTCGGCCATCGCGGGAGAGGGGGAGGGAGATGAGGGGGAGAGTGAGAGAGGACGAGAGGGGGACGTGGGGGTCACGTGGCAACCCAGGACGTCTCCTGGCGTCGGCGGAAGCAGGAGGTGGCCGGCGTGTGGCAGCGGGCGCCGGTCACGCGCTCCGCGTCCTTCTGGCGCGAGGAGGACGACGACTGGCATCGCCAGTCGGCTGGGCCGAGCCAGGTGGGCTGGCCAGCACAGGTAAGGCCCAGGTGGGCTTCTTCCTCTCTTTTTTTTAATTTGTTTCTGTTTTCTATTTAACTGTATCTGTTGGGCTTTATTTAAAATACTAAAACATTTCCAAAAATCCTGGAAATAATTATGGGCTCTGTTTGGATTATTTCCAACAGCAAACATTTACTTCCAGAATTATTTGAGCATTTAAATTATTTAATAGCATTTAAATGCCCAAATTCAAATACTTATGATTTAAAACAATGACCTTCTGTTGACCTAGAAAATTGTGCACCTATTTTGCCAGAGGTTCTAACCCAAGACAAAGAGGGTGAACATTTTAGAAGGGCATTTCAGGTTCATTGAAAATGCTTTTAGTAAACCCTAGTTGATTTCAGGGGGGGTGTTGGGGGTTCTTCCTTCCCCATTTCAAGTTTCTGATGAAAAGTAAACATGATGCAACACTCTAATGCATGACTAGCTAGGGTGTGACACCATGGTACTTTGAGAGCGTAGTTATGTATGCGAAGCACTGGTTTTGCTATTTCGCGAGGGCTGGGGTTGGGGCCGCATTGCTACGCCTGCTCAGAACGTGCCAGGCGGTCTTGTCGTAGGTTACTCTGGGCGCGCTTGACAGTGTCCGGCTTTTTGAAGGCCGGACTGGAGAATCGTCTCGAGAGGCTTCTTTGTACTTCTGCTGCGAGCGCTGCCGTATGCTCCTCCGTTCGGAGAGAGAGTTCGGTGTTTCCGTTGGCCGTGATTACTCCTCGATGGCCTGACATCTTAAGCTTGAGGTATGCGTAGTGCGGTACCGCATTGAACTTTGCAAATGCGGTTCGCCCGAGCAGTGCGTGATAGCCACTGCGGAACGGGACTATGTCGAAGATTAACTCCTCGCTTCGGAAGTTATCCGGAGATCCGAAGACCACTTCAAGTGTGACTGAGCCTGTACAGTTCTCCTCTACACCTGGTATGACGCCTTTAAAGGTCGTTTTGGTGGGCTTAATCCTCGAGGGATCAATGCCCCTTTTCCACATTGTATCCTGGCAAAGCAGGTTCAGGCTGCTGCCGCCGTCCACAAGGACTCTTGTGAGATGAAATCCGTCAATAATTGGGTCTAGAACCAATGCGGCGAACCCGCCATGATGGATGCTAGTGGGGTGGTCCCTTCGATCAAAAGTGATCGGGCAGGAGGACCATGGGTTGAACTTTGGGGAGACTGGCTCCAGTGCATATACGTCCCGTAATGCACGCTTCCGCTCCCTCTTGGGGATGTGAGTTGCGTATATCATGTTCACCGTCTGCACTTGTGGGGGAAAACCCTTCTGTCCACTGTTGTTCGGCGGCCTGGGCTCCTCCTCCTCGTCGCCACGCAGCCCCTTGTCTCTATTATCGGCATTTAACTTGCCTGCCTGCTTGAACACCCAACAATCCCTGTTGGTGTGATTGGCTGGCCTTTCGGGGGTGCCATGTATCTGGCACAAGCGGTAGACTGGATGGGCCCTGAGTATTTCTTTTGAATGGCTTTTTCCGCTAACCGGATTTGTAGCCTCGGAATCCTTCATTGACTGCCGTATCCTCGTTGCTGTCGCTGTTAACGCGGCGCTTTTGCTTGTTCCGACGCGACCTGCCACTGTTGTCCTTGGTGTCCGAATTACCAAGGTTCTTGGTTAAGTTGTTGCTGCGAGCTAGCCAGCTGTCTTCTCCCGTGCAAAAGCGGGTCATGAGTGTCGTGCGGGCTGCCATAGATTTCGGCTTTTCCTGTCCCAGGTGCCGGGCAAGCCACTCGTCGCAGATATTATGCTTGAAGGCTGTTAGGGCCTGTGCGTCCGGACAGTCGACTATTTGGTTTTTCTTTGTTAGGAACCATGTCCAGAATTGCCTGGCCGATTCCTCTGGCTACTGAATTATGTGGCTTAGGTCATCAGTGTCCGATGGTCGCACATAGGTACCCTGGAAATTGTCGAGGAATGCGGCTTCCAGGTCCTCCCAAGAACTGATCGAATCTGCTGGCAAGCTTTTAAGCCAATGCCGGTCTGGTCCCTTAAGTTTGCGTGGGAGGTACTTGATGGCGTGTAGATCATCGCCGCGGGCCATGTGGACATGAAGGAGATAATCCTCGATCCATACCGCAGGATCTGTTGTGCCATCGTATGATTCGATGTTCACGGGTTTGAAACCCTCAGGGATTTTATGATCCATTACTTCATCTGTGAAGCATAGTGGGTGTGCGGCGCCTCTGTATTGGGCTATATCACGTCGCAGCTCGAATGAGCTTTGTCTACTGTGTTCGGTCCGGCCGGATTTATTATGTTCGGAGTGATGATCCCCGTCACGTGCCGTAGGGCGCTCACGCGATCCGTAGATCGATCTTGTTTGTCTTGCCTTGTCCTCCAGTATCTCTCGCAGGTCTGGCGTGTTTTCCCGTGCCTTAGCACGTTTTAGGCGGCGCCGGGGCACGGATTGAGTGGAGGGCCGAGAGGCCTCTTTGTCGCGGCCACGAGGTGGCCGGTCGGCCATGTCATGCGCTGGTGATGTAGGTGCTTCCTCCTCTAATCGGGGTAGCAGCCTGCGCTTTGGGTAACTCTTGAAGGGGCGTTGGAGTTCATACTCTTCGGCCGCAAGGACTTCAGTCCATCTGTCAGCTAACAAATCTTGATCAGCTCTAAGCTGTTGCTGCTTTTTCTTGAGGCTGCTTGCCTTGGCTATAGGTCTGCGTTTAAAATGCTCTTGTTCGGCGGGATCCTCTAGCACAACGAATTCGTCGTCGTCGAGGCTTGCCTTGTCTCCGGAGGGAGGCATGTAATTATCATCCTCAACCTCTCTGTCTGCCGCTCTCTCGTGAGGGCTGGCTTCTCCATCCTCTTGCTGGAGGTGGTGTTCTTCGGCGCTATCCGGAGTATTATTATCTCCCGTGCCGGAATCACCGTTTTTCCTTTGGCGGGATTTAGAGCGGTGCCGCTGACGCCGATGCTTGGGCTGTTTCTTGGTTGTGTCGTCCCCCGCTGTTCCATCGCCATCTCCATCTTTTGGAGTGTCCACCATATATACGTCGTATGACGAGGTGGCCTTCCAGCGCCCTACAGGTGCTGGTTCTTGGTCGTCTCCTGCATCGTCATCCATACCGTCGATGTCTTCGGAGTCGAAGTCGAGCATGTCGGTTAAGTCGTCGACAGTGGCTACGAAGTGGGTGGTGGGTGGGCTTTGAATTTCTTCGTCGTCCGTACCCCAACCTTGCTGACCGTAATCCGGCCAGGGCTCTCCTGATAAAGAGAGAGACTTTAGTGATTTCAGAATGTCACCGAAGGGCGAGTGCTGAAAGATGTCCGCGGCGGTGAACTCCATGATCGGCGCCCAATCGGATTCGATCGGCAGGCGCGTGGAGGGCTCGAAGTACGGAGAGGAATCCGGCCCCTCGGAGTCACAGGCCTTGCGGAGTGCGGGGCTGGTGTTTGGCTCGATCGCCTTCGAGATCACAGCCCCCGAGGCGGAGTCCAACCACTCATCCTCGATTGGCGCAGTAGGCTCCGAATTGAGGTTCGGAACCAAAGCGGGTGCGGCCCCCAGGGCGCTGTTCGGCGGCAGAGCTAGATCATGCCCATCGAGACAGTGCGGCACGCTTGGCTGCGGCTCGAATCCGTCGAAGATCAAGTCCCCGCGGATGTCAGCCGTGTAGTTTAAACTTCCAAATCTGACCTGATGGCCAGGGGCGCAGCTTTCGATCTGCTCCAGGTGGCCAAGCGAATTGGCCCGTAGTGCGAAGCCGCCGAAGACGAAGATCTGTCCGGGGAGAAAAGTCTCACCCTGGACCGCATCGTTGTTGATGATCAAAGGAGCCATCGGGCCTAAAAGCGACGACACAAAGGAACTCCCAATGAAAGCACCAATGTCGGTGTCAAAACTGGCGGATCTCGGGTAGGGGGTCCCGAACTGTGCGTCTAGGCGGATGGTAACAGGAGACGAGGGACACAATGTCTTACCAAGGTTCGGGACCTCTTGATGGAGGTAAAACCCTATGTCCTGCTTGATTAATATTGATGATATGGGTAGTACAAGAATAGATCTACCACGAGATCAAGGAGGCTAAACCCTAGAAGCTAGCCTATGGTATGATTGTTGTATGCTGGAGTTGTGTCCTACGGACTAAAACCCTCCGGTTTATATAGACACCGGAGAGGGTTAGGGTTACACAAAGTCGGTTACAATGGTAGGAGATCTGAATATCCGCATCGCCAAGCTTGCATTCCACGCCAAGGAAAGTCCCATCCGGAAACTGGACGAAGTCTTAAATCTTGTATCTTCATAGTCTAGGAGTCCGGCTGAAGGTATAGTCCGGCTATCCGAACACCCCCTAATCCAGGACTCCCTCACTTTCCATTTTCTAAAAATGATTAAAGTTTTTCTAATGTCCCCAAACTTTGCGGGCCACTCCAGAATATTGCATTTGACTTATTTGCCAAATATCATGAGCAGAAAAAATGATTTACTATCTAATTTAAAATGCAAACAGACGAGAAAAACAAAACAGGAAAGAAAAGGGCATAAACAGAAAAAAGGACTCACTGCGCTATTGGGCCCTAGTGGTCGTAGTGTAAGGCCTTCCCCACCAAAACGTCACATCATTTCCCTTTGTTCATCAGGACGACATGGACAACCCGAGTGCGTTCATCATCGTGGATGGCCACACGTCGTCCATCCATCGCGCCTCTGAGGTGGATAAGGTCATGCTGGCTCTCTCTCCCTCCCCCACATCGAACCCTAGCCCCAGTTCCTCCCCCTCACCCTGTTTCTGCTCGAACCCAAGCTCACCTGGACGCCATTGTCATCGTGCCCTCGTTGATCCCGCGGCCACCGGCCACCCCGAGCTACGCCATGTGGTCCAGGCGGTCCGTTGTCATCGTCTCCTTCCTCTACGCCCCTCGTCTCATCTCCAGGCCGCTGCCAGCAATAGCCATCGGTCTCCACCCCACGCATTACCACCACGACCTAACCGTCGATCTGTCACTCCGGTCCACCCCGGCCTCATCGAGCTTGCCTACGACCTCCGCCATGAGCACCTCTCCCCGTTGTCGGTGCCAAAAACCGGCGGATCCCTGGTAGGGGGTCCCGAACTGTGCGTCTAAGGTTGACGGTAACAGGAGACAGGGAACACGATTTTTACCCAGGTTCGGGCTCTCTCTACGGAGGTAATACCCTACATCCTGCTTGATTGATCTTAATGAATATGAGTATTACAAGAGTTGATCTACCATGAGATCGTAATGGATAAAACTCTAGAAGTCTTGCATGTATGACTACGATTATGATTGTTTTCATCTATGAACCTGGCCCTCCGGTTTATATAGACACCAAAGGGATCTAGGGTTACATAAGGTGATTACAAAGAAAGGAATCTTCCTATTCGGTCCCCAAGCTTGCGTTCCACGCCAAGGAGAGTCCCATCCGGATACGGGTAAAGTCTTCGGTCTTTGTATCTTCACAGCCCATTAGTCCGGCCCATGTCCAATAGGCCGGATGCCCGAGGACCCCTTAGTCGAGGACTCCCTCAGTAGCGCGTGAACCAGGCTTCAATGACGAGGTGTCTGGCGCGCAGATTGTCTTTGGCATTGCAAGGCGGGTTCCCTCCTACGAATACTCCAAGATAGTCTTCGGACGCAACGAATGTATCCGGATCTGTGACACAAGTACCACACACAACCGCAGAGAGTATAATATTTCACGAGTCCAATCCGCTGGCAAGTTTTTGTAATGTGACATCACGTCCGCCCGGTCATTATTTCAAACTGTGTTCGTCTGTCGTTCCACATTTCGGGACATGGTTTTCATTGGCACGTCATGTCGAAGCACAGATCGTGTCCCCTAATTGCGGGATTCTGATCAATACGGGCTTGGGTAATCCAACCTTGCCGTTTCCACGGCCCTTGGGAATAGGCGAGTTTTAAGGTGAGTGGGGAGGCGCTTGATATTCACTGCCTTTATAAGGCGATAAGGACTCCCTTATTTCCTCCACGCCTTCTCTCTTTCTCTGCCCTTCCATTCTTGAGCTCCAGCGCCCAAGTCCTCACCTTTTCCTCTTCAAGAAAGCACTCAACCATGTTCGGATCTGGAGGGCAAGGCAAGTGGATGGCCTCTTCCGTTAAGGAGAAGGACATCGCCGAGCTTTGGGAGGCCGGGTATTTGGCAAAAGAGATCGCCCACCGGCTTCCGGCGAAGGGGCAAGTCGTCCCCACCCCGAAGCTCAACGAGAGGGTGGTGTTCATCCCTCATTTGGTCCACGGGTTAGGGTTTCCTCTCCACCCTTTCGTCCGCGGACTTATGTTCTATCACGGGCTAGATTTCCATGATCTAGCCCCGAACTCCTTCCTCAACATCTCGGCATTTATTCTCGTGTGCAAGGCCTTCTTCCGCATTCCTCAACGTGAAGCCGAAGGTGGTGGATGGCCAACACGCAGAGTGCGGGGGTGCCATGGTGAGCTAGATGCACAATGTCACATGGCCCAAAGGTACGTTTGTGGAGACGGTCAAGGAGTGGCCGAAGTTGTGGTTCTATATCACAGAGCCTCGCAACGCCACCTGGGCCGCAGCTCCCGAGTTGAAATCCGGAGCTCCGCAGAAGAAGGCCAAGAAGAAGGCCAAGGGGGCCAAAAGTGGCCATCGCCGCAAGGGCGCTTCGGACGTGACGTCCGAAGAAAAGACTCACTCCTATGCCACCGAAGATGACGACGAGGAGGAGGAAGAAAGCAACTCTCCCCCTGATGGGGGAGGAAGAAGAGGGCGGCCTCCACAAATCTGGAGGCGGAGGCGCCCAAGAGGGGGAAGGGCCCCCTCGCGGATAACTCCACGTGGGACGTCGACAGCAGCCCAGAGTGACGCCCCCGAAGCAAGCCCCTGGCCGCATCGTAAGTACTAAAAAGCCCATATTCATCCATGTATCCGGCCTCTCCTCTTCATGGTATAAACGTGTTTAATTATGTTATTGCAGTCCGGCCCACGACAGCTCCCTGCAAACCTCATCAGGAGGTTCGTTGGATTCAAAGGCGATGGCCAGCGAGTCACTGACGGCCGCTCACTCTCCCAAGGCCAAGGGCGATGATGAGGTGCTATCGCAAAGGACCTTCCCAGGCCAGGGAGAGGTTCAGGAGGCCGTCAGGGTGGCACCGGAGGGCGAATCCTTGGTCGCCGAACACCTGGGGGAGCAGGTCCCCATGGAGACTGGCGATAGCGGCCGTGTTCAGTTCGGACCCCAGCCGAACACAGGTCCGGAAACCCATACGGCTCCGATATCCGGCGAGCAGCCTCCTTAGAGAGAAGGAGGTGTGCCCGTCCCGCCAGTGACTTCTGTCCAACTAAAGGCACCGGATAATCCGCTGGAAGCGCTACGAGGCGCTTCCATTGTGGAGGAACACTGTATCCTTATGGGTACGGTGATTGAGAGGGTTCAGTCCGTCAAGAGTGGACTGATCGAAGCCTGCGGCAGCCTGCTGACAGACTTTGAGGTAAGCGACACAAAAGAAAAACTCCTAGTATAGACAGTAGCCCCTGAGAAAGTGTCTAGTGTTCGGAAAGAAATGCCGGACAGAGGATCAATTAAATTTTGCTGGAAACTAACTAAATATGTCTTATGTGAGTGTCGTTGCTGGCCACGACCTCACATACTGCCGAAGTCTCCGGACTAAAGCAGAGACTGGAGCGGGCTGCGGAGGAGCTCGGCCAAGCGAGGAAGCAGCTAGAAGACAAGCAAGGTATGTAATGACTCGCTGTATATTCAGAAAGAATAAATGATGTGTATTGACCGTAGTGCCATGATATGTGTATTAGCGGCGACCGAGGTCGAGGTCCTTAAAAAGGCGCTCGCCGAGGCCAAGGAGAAAGCTTCCAATAAACGAGCCGCCCGTGTGAAGCACGAGGCCAAGCTTGATGAGGTCCAGCAAGAGCTCCAGGATCCCATGAAGAAATGTGAGACCTTGGAGCGCGATGTTTCGGTTCAAAAGACCGAACTCGCCAAGGCTCGTCAAAGAGCAGAAGATGCCCGGGTTGAAGCGAAGGGCGCCCTCCAGGAGATCCAGGAGGCCAAGAAAATCGCGGCGGGTAAGGCGTTTAGTATGAAAAGCAAGTATGTGAAGAAGAAGTATTTCTTACTAACCCAGATTCGGAGTTCTCTAGGGGCGTTTGCTGATCTGCCACGCAGTGTGTCTGACGTTGCGGAGCTCTTCCGAGCCGAAGAAGGGAGCTCAACAGAGAAGCTATTCTGGTCGCAATATCTTTCGCCAGAACATCCAGTGCCCTTTAGCGATCAGCTAAAACAGTTGGTCGAGCTACATAGGGTGGCCGAACTGGCCATGAAGGATTTCATAATCCGGTTGTGGCCTGCCGAAGCTATACCCAGCAGCTACTTCGTCCTCGTGAAGCTGCTGGTGAATGCCTATCCTCGGCTGGATGTCGTCAAGCAGTCGGTCTGCAACGAGGGCGCGCGCATGGCCTTTGCCCACGTCAAGGTTTGGTGGGCGAAGATGGACGCCATCAAGCTTGCGACCGTGGGACCACCAGAGGGCAAGGAGCACCGCACGCCCGAATGGTATTTTGAAGACGTCCTGGAGGGGTCTCGTAATGTGGCGACGCAATGTGCGCAAGACATTATTTACGAATGAAGACATTTGTGTTGTCTCTGGCTTGTATGATTATACAAAGTCGTTATGTAATATAATGTTTGTTTATAAAATTTTACCTCCTGTGCGGCCATGTTGTATGAAATCTGAGAGTTGGCCAGTCATCGGCTTCTGCCACCACGTAGGTAGTATGGGGGTGTTCGGGATAGAATCTAAACACTCTTGATCCAATTGTTTGGTCCTTGAAGGAGGTGTTTAGCGCAACGAACCAGGTGATGTCTACTACACAACCTTCTTCTTGTAGACGTTGTTGGGCCTGCAAGTGCACAGGTTTGTAGGACAGTAGCAAATTTCCCTCAAGTGGATGACCTAAGGTTTATCAATCCGCGGGAGGCATAGGATGAAGATGGTCTCTCTCAAGCAACCCTGCAACCAAATAACAAAGAGTCTCTTGTGTCCCCAACACACCCAATACAATGGTAAATTGTATAGGTGCACTAGTTCGACGAAGAGATGGTGATACAAGTGCAATATGGATGGTAGATATGGGTTTTTGTAAACTGAAAATATAAAAACAGCAAGGTAACAAGAGGTAAAAGTGAGAGTAAGCGGTATTGCAATGATAGGAAATAAGGCCTAGGGTTCATACTTTCACTAGTGCAAGTTATCTCAACAACAATAACATAATTGGATCATATAACTATCCCTCAGCATGCAACAAAGAGTCACTCCAAAGACACTAATAGTGGAGAACAAACGAGGAGATTATGGTAGGGTACGAAACCACCTCAAAGTTATTCTTTCCAATCAATCCATTGGGCTATTCCTATAAGTGTCACAAACAGCCCTAGAGTTCGTACTGGAATAACACCTTAAGATACAAATCAACCAAAACCCTAATGTCACCTAGATACTCCAATGTCACCTCAAGTATCCGTGGGCATGATTATACGATATGCATCACACAATCTCAATTCATCTACTCAAACCAACACATAGAACCTCAAAGAGTGCCCATAGTTTCTACCGGAGAATCACGACGAAAACGTGTGCCAACCCCTATGCATAGGTTCATGGGTGGAACCTGCAAGTTGATCACCAAAACATACATCAAGTGGCACGTGATATCCCATTGTCACCACAGATAAGCACGGCAAGACATACATCAAGTGTTCTCAAGTCTTTAAATACTCAATCCGATAAGATTACTTCAAAGGGAAATCTCAATCCATTACAAGAGAGAAGAGGGGGAGAAGAAACATAAGATCCAACTATAATAGCAAAGCTCGCAATACATCAAGATCGTGCCAATCAAGAACACGAGAGAGAGAGAGATCAAACACATAGCTACTGGTACATACCCTTAGCCCCGAGGGTGAACTACTCCCTCCTCGTCATGGAGAGCGTCAGGATGATGAAGATGGCCACCGGTGAGGGTTCCCCCCTCTGGCAGGGTGCCGGAACAGGGTCCCGATTAGGTTTTTGGTGGCTACAGAGGCTTGCGGCGGCGGAACTCCCGATCTAATCACTGTTCTGGAAGTTTTAGGCTACGACGGTATATATGGGTGAAAGAGGTACGTCAGGGGAGCCACGGGGGCCCCACGAGGCAGGGGGGCGCGCCCCCCACCCTCGTGGGCAGCTCCCGTATCTTCTGACGTGCACTCCAAGTTCCCTGGGTCTTATCCGGTGAGAAAATCACGTTCCAAAAAGGATTTTTTCTGTTTGTACTCCGTTTGATATTCCTTTTCCTCAAAACACTGAAATAGGCATAAAACAACAAATCTGGGTTGGGCCTCCGGTTAATGGTTAGTCCCAAAAATAATATAAAAGTGGATAATAAAGCCTAATATTGCCTAAAACAGTAGATAATATAGCATGGAGCAATCAAAACTTATAGATACGTTGGAGACGTATCACCAAGCAATCAGAATATGCGGCTTGAACAACCTCACTTAGCCATAGGAGTTTGATAATAAAAATTTAGGCGTAGCCCCTAGTCTCCGAACTAGGATGATGTAAACACCTGATCGAGCAAGTTCCAATCCCTCGCGTAATGCGGAAAAAATCTCTAAATATTTGAGACCTCCGAAGAGCTGACCGGCTCTCGCCACATCATGACAGTCAGTTTTCGGCTTTCTCTACTGAGGTTCTCATCCAAGTAAACCAGGGCATAATCACAGTAGTTCTCCCTTTACTACCCTAGACGATATAACAGAACATAAGCTAGCAAGCATAGGAGCCTGGCAACCCAACTATTGACCAAAGACATGATTCAGAGCCAATGCATATAATGCTAAATTCGGGGTGCCGAACTATACTGTAAAAAGTGTTCGGACTTTGTTGCCATGTAGCGGGGCGCTATGAAGCCCCTGACAAATTGAAACGTACCAAAGTGTACGAGTGCTATTTGATAAAGTTATCAAAAAAGAAAATAAGAGAGGATAGTAAGCTAGAGCCGTAGAATTTGGGCCGCAAACTGTTTCCATTATAATTTGGTTAATACGTCAAAGCCCATTGGTACAAGTGGTGCAATAAGCAACAGGCTATTTAATATGCCACAACAAAGGGAGCGCTGCGTATGGGTCCTGAAAAGAGGTAGAGTGGCTGTTTAAAAGAGACCACCTGGAAATTCCCCTCTACGTCCATGCTTGCTGCCGTCTTGGTGTATTGATCCTTCGAAAGGACCTACGATCAGGCCATCAGGGAAGCCTGTGGAAAGAAAGCTGAAAAGGAGAAAAAGGAAACCGTGAAAGTATGTGTGTCCAGGGGCGGTCAAGCCGTATTGTGGATCACAAGCTAGTTATGCGTCCGTCTATGCCCATGGTATTTTGAGTGCGTAGTTATGTACGCGTGGTACGAATGCCGCTACTTGATCAGGACTGGGACGGAGGCCAAATTGCTAGTCGAGCTCTTGACGAGCTGAGTTGTACTGCTGCAGAATAGTCCGGACTCTTTTGACAGTGTCCGGGAGCTCGGCCGTCGAATTAAGGTTCTGCTTGAAAAGGCCGCTCTGTACTTCTGCTGCTAAGGCAGCAGTGTGCTCCTTGGTGCGGAGGGAGCATTCCGTGTTTCCATTGACTGTTATGATGCTGCATGGTCCGGGCATCTTGAGCTTGAGGTAAGCATAGTGTGGCACCGCGTTGAATCGAGCAAATGCGGTTCGCCCAAGCAGTGCGTGATAGCCGCTGCGAATGGGGACGATATCAAAGATTAACTCTTCGCTTCGGAAGTTGTCCGAGGATCCAAAGACAACCTCTAATGTGATTGAGCCCGTATAGTGGGCCTCTACACCTGGTATGACTCCTTTAAAGGTAGTTTTTGTGGGCTTGATCCGTGATGGATTAATGCCCATTTTGCGCACTGTATCCTAATAGAGCAGGTTCAGGCTGCTGCTACCGTCCATGAGGACTCGCGTCAGGTGGAATCCATCAATTATTGGGTCAAGGACCAGTGCGGTCGAACCGCCATGACGGATAATGGTCGGATGATCCCGATGATCGAAGGTGATCGGGCATGACAACCATGTATTGAATTTTGGGGTGACTGGCTCTACCGCATAGACGTCCCTGAGCGCGCGCTTGCGTTCCCACTTGGGGATGTGGGTTGCGTATATCATGTTCACCGTTTTGACCTGAGGGGGAAACTTCTTCTGTCCCCCTATACTCGGTGGCCTGGGTTCCTCGTCATCGTCCTCGCTTTGCGATCCCTTCTCCTTGTTTTCGGAATTTAACTTGCCGGCCTGTTTAAAAACCCAACAATCTCTGTTGGTATGATTGGCTGGTTTGTCTGGGGTGCCATGGATCTGGTACGGGCGATCGAGTATGCGGTACAAACTGGTTGGTCCCGAGTTGTTTCTTTTATATGGCTTCTTCCGCTAACCGGACTTGGAGCCACTAAATCCAGCGTTGACTGTAGTGTCGTCGGTGTTATCACCATTGCTTTGATGTTTGTGCCAATTGCGTTGGAGCTTGCTGTTTTTGACCTCGGAGGTGCCCGCTTCGCTTGCCGTGTTTTGGCTACGGGCCAGCCAACTATCCTCATCCGCACAAAAGCGGGTCATGAGTGCCGTGAGGGCTGCCATGGACTTCGGCTTTTCTTAGCCGAGGTGGCGGGCGAGCCATTCATCGCGGATGATATGTTTAAAGGCCACTAGGGCTTTGGCATCCAGACAGTTGATGCTCTTGTTATTTTTATTTAAAAATCTAGTCCAGAATTTCTTAGTTGACTCTTCAGGCTGTTAAACTATGTGGCTTAAGTCATCGACAAGCTAGTTATAGAGTTTTCAGGCAGTCTGTTTAACCAGTGCCGAGCTGGCCCTTTGAGTTTTAACGGTAGGTATTTGATGGCATGGAGGTCATCTCCATGGGCCATATGGATGTGGAGAAGAAAATCCTCGATCCACACCGTGAGATCAGTTGTTCCATCGTATGATTCAACATTCACGGGTTTAAACCCTTCTGGGAATTCGTTCTCCATTACTTTGTCAGTGAAGCAAAGAGGGTGTGCGGCTCCTCTATATTGGGCCACATCGCGACGTAGCTCCGATGGAGTCCGTCTGCGGTTTTCGGCCCGGGCGTGACTAGGCTTGTCACGTCCAAATAGATAACCGTCGTCACGTGTCGTGGCACATCCTCGCGATCTGCAGATCGATCTAGTATGTCCTGCTCTATTGTCCAGTTCCTGCCGAAGGTTGTGTGTATAACCACGAGCTATTTTATCTCTGCCTTTTCTATGAGGTGGGGCGGGCTGGTGTTCAGCTTGAGTTGCTGCTTTATCCCGACCGCGTGGTGGTCAGTCAGCTGCGTTGCGCGATGATGGTACGGGCTCCGGCGCCTCATCATCGAACTGAGGTAGCAATTTGCGCTTCGGGTAGCTTTTGGCTAGGCGCTTGAGGCCGTATTCTTCGGCAGCTAGGACATCAATCCATCTATCGTTGAGCAGATCTTGGTCATCTTGAAGATGCTGCTGCTTCTTTTTCAGGCTCCTTGCAGTGGCTATTAGCCGACGCTTAAAGTGCTCCTGCTCGAGAGGTTCCTCAAGCATGCTAAAATCCTCGTTGCGGAGGCTCACCTCATCCTCGGAGAGTAGAAAATAATTACTGTCCTCCGAGTCATTGTTTATGGCCTATTCGTCAGGGCTAACTTGCCCGTTTTCCTGTTCCTCCTGTTCGGAAGTTATCTCAACGGGGTCTTCATTATCTTCGGCATCGTCCAGAGTATTGTTTTCCCCGGTGCCGGTATTGCTATCTTTTGCACGACGTGACTTAGAGTGGCGCCGCTGACGCCTGTGTCTGGGCTGTGTCTCAGGAGGTTTATCCTCGACTAGATCTTCTTTGTCATCGTCCTTAGTTTCTTTAGGTGTATCCACCATGTATATGTCGTACGAAGAAGTGGCCGTCCAGCGTTCGGTAAACGGTGGGTTTTGGCTCTGCTCCTCCCCGGCATTGTCGTCCATACCGTCGATGTCCTCGGAGCCGTAGTCAAGCATGTCGGTTAAGTCCTCGAAAGTGGCTATGAAGTGGGTGGTGGGTGGGAAGCAAAATTCTCCGTCATCAGCCTCCTGTTCGAACCGGATATAATTCAGTTGTGAGTCCCCCGCTAAGGATATATTTTTTAATGAGTTTAGCACATCGCCTAAAGGCGTGTGCCGGAAGATGTCCACGGAGCTGAATTCAATGATCGATGACTGATCGAGTTCGATGCACGTGGATGCATAAGGTTTGGAACCTGTGGCCAGACACGAGTCCGAGGCTCCGGTGACACAGATTCCACTCAAGGCTGGGTCTCTTTGTGGCTCCGACGCCGCTGGGACTACGGCATCCATGGCAGGGTTGAGCTTCCTGTCTTCAGATTGCGCGATCTGCTCCGGATCTAAGACCAGAGCAGCTACACGTGCTATCTCCTCGGTACGGTCCGATGACAGATTTAAGTCATGTTCATCGTGGTGATGGGGAGCAGCTGTCGTGCTCTCGAATCCGTCCAAGATCAAGTCTCCACGGATATCCGCGACATAGTTCAAGCTCCCGAATCTGACCTGACGGTCAGGGACGTAGCTATTGTTCTGCTCCAGATGGGCAAGCAAGTTGGCCCGCAGTGCAAAGCCGCTGAACATGAAGAGCTGTCCGGGGAGGAAGACTTCCCCTTGGATAGCATTGTTGTAGTTGATTGAAGGAGCCATCAAACCTTTTGAGGATGGCACAGTGAAACACTCAATGAAAGCACTAACGCCGGTGTCAAAACCGGCGGATCTCGGGTAGGGGGTCCCGAACTAGGCGTCTAAGGTCAATGGTAACAGGAGACAGGGGACACGATGTTTACCTAGGTTCGGGCCCTCTCTATGGAGGTAATACCCTACTTCTTGCTTGATTGATCTTGATGAATATGAGTATTACAAGAGTTGATCTAAAATGTAAAATAAAAAAGTAAATAAATTGCAGCAAGGTATTATTTGGTTTTTGGTTTATAGATCTGAAAATATATATGATGGAAGATGATACATCTCCAACGTATCTACAATTTTTGATTGTTCCATGCTGTTATATTATCATTCTTGGATGTTCTATAATAATTTTGTAGTCATTTTATATCATTTTTTGGTACTAACCTATTGACATAGTGCTAGTTGCCAGTTGTTATTTTCTGCATGTTTTTTTACATCGCAGGAATTCAATAGCAAAATGAGTCCAAACGCAGCAAAACATTTTGGAGATTTTTATGGATCAGAAGACGTCCAGTGGGCTGGAGAAGCACCTGGGGGGTGCTCCGAGGGGAGGACAACCCACCAGGGCGTGCCTGGGGGCCCAGGCACTCCCAGGTGGGTTGTGCCCACCTCGGGTGCCCCCTGAACCGCCTCTTTGCTCTATAAATACCCCAATATTCCAGAAACCCTAGGGGAGTCAACGAAAATCAATTCCAGCCGCCGCAGAGTCCAGAACCACCAGATCCAATCTAGACACCACCATAGAGGAGTTCACCACTTCCATTGGTGCCTCTCCGATGATGCGTGAGTAGTTCTTTGTAGACCTACGGGTCCGTAGTTAGTAGCTAGATGGCTTCCTCTCTCTCTCTTTTGATTATGAATACAATGGTCTCTTGGAGATCCATATGATGTAACTCTTTTTGCGGTGTGTTTGTTGGGATCGGATAAACTTTGAGTTTATGATCATATCTATCTTTTTATCCATGAAAGTTATTTGAGTCTTCTTTTATCTCTTATATGCATGATTCCTTATAGACTCGTTTTTCTTTATAATGACATCTCTTATGCTTCAAATGACATCTCTTTCTCTATAAGAATTGAGATGCATGCCACCTCACTTCCTATGATTTTCATATTGCTATAACATTCCTACCCTATTAACCAAAGGAGGTCTTATTTTATTTTAATATGTGATAAGGCAATTTTCAACACAGTTGCTTCTCTTCGAGGGTTCTAGCATGAGATAATGGAAGTTGATTGCATGGAACACTCGCCACAATTCTCGCTTAATTCTGGCCCCTATCCTATTAGAAATAGGAGCATTTAGTAATATTTTCTCCTTTTTGTTATTCAAGATGTAAACAGGTCGGCAAACCTTGCGGCGCATCTTTGTGCGAACTATGCTTGCTGCGCTTTGAATGTGACCGAGAGCTAGCTTGATGAAACACCTCGCTTCCTTTTTTTGTGGGGTACCTCGCTTCCTAGTGACCAGTCTCTTGGCTGGTTGTCCTAAGAATGCTTATATATATATATATATATGAATAAAGCTCTCTCTTTACCCGCAAAAGAATTAAGCCATATTAATAGGAAAGGAGGCGGTATGAACTAGCACTACTTTGCTGTGTCCCGTCAACTCGCAGAACAAGGAGAAGCTTGCTTATTCCCTCTCCGTCTAGTACTCATACCTCAAGCGCGATGGCTCGCAGGACGAGGAGAAGCTTTTGACTAATGCAACCTACCCTCGCCCAGTCGATGGACTTACAGTAGTTCATTCGGTGTCAGATTGCTAGAGGCATACACTATAGTACCATCATTGTTTGACTTCCCAAAGAGGCGAAGAGCCAACCGCAAGGTTTAGTAGTACGAGTAGTACAATACTACTAGTATACAGGTACTAGGAACCACATGGTGGAGCGTCTGCACTCTTATTTTATTTTAATCTCTGATAAAGTACACATGTATTCGGGATAAGTGCAGAAAATGGCAGCCCAATAGTACTAATAAAAACATCGAACATGTAATGATGACATCGATCAACTATGCTTGAATATATCTTGGCCTCTGTGCGACACCTAGCGGCGGGTTGGCCATTTTGCCGTCAATTGAGATCGGTTTGCTCACACTCTGGTCCCACATGTCTGTGATATGCCAAGAGGAAGCGCGTTGACCGACAGGCCATACGGGTACTTGGTTTTGCACCTTCATAGTAGTATGAGCGGATTCAAAGAAAAGCGTATTTATGGTTGCTTCTTCCGAGCAACTTACAGTGGGAATGGTGGGGCTTATGATTTGACTACTTATTACTCGCTATTAGTGGGGCGCAACGACCTGGCTGAGGTTTGTGTTTGGTGCGTGGCACTTGGACCCGGATGCTGAATGGCTTCTGGCAATGCTATCAAGCTTCCAGTATTTGTTTACATAATTGACGTATACAAATAATTTTCCAGCAACATGAAATTGTACAATGCTCTGAAGCTTTCAGCTTTTGTTTCATGTGTCTTGCCAGCTAGAAGGTTTTCTCGTTACAACATCAATCAAATACTAGAAAGGAAACTAACATCCATGCACTTTAGAAAAAAATAAAAAACTAACTTCCTTGCTAATGCATCTCAATGATTAGCATATTAGAGCTAATATTTACATCAGAACTGAAGACAAAGTTGTGAGAAGCTGTTAAACTAAAATTGATCCATGCTTTCATTGGGAGCAACTTCCCACCAGCTCTGTCTAAATCAGCGAGGCATGTTGGGAAAAAAGTAGCTATCGAGAGCATGCAACATTCTGATCAATTTGTGTAGTTCCGCTAAAATAGAGATGAGCGTACCTGTTCCAAAGATATTGAGTAAGTGTGATTACAATAACAAGGACTGTTGATGAAACAATAAACACACAAATAGAAGTCGGTGTCCTTCATAGTATCTCTTAAGACTAACTAGTTGGAGAGGATTAAGCAAAGAGTTGGACAAGATTAGCCTCAGAGTTGGATGAGGAGGATAGAGCAAAACCAACATCCCTCTATGCAGTCCTATTGAAATGTAGAGATGATGCACGTGTGATATTTCAGCAAAACTTCACAAATTACTCTTAAGAAAAAAGTGATTGTGCAGTTCAGCAAAAGGTCACAATAGCAACGAGGTGAAATGGATAGCCCTGTTTGCAAAAAAGAGGTAGAAAGGAAACAATTGTTGGCCAATAGCAGTTAATGACACATACAACGACAAAAAAGAAGCATATTCCTTGTCTAAAGGGAAGATAATAGCACGATTGTTTATCTAAAATGGTGTGAGGACGAGATTGCAATATCGAAAATACGCTGGACGAGCTACGTTTTTGGCAAAGAACTAGGGAAGATCCACATGCAAGATTTTCCACATGCAGCGATGTGGGAACATGGGCAGTGGAGCAAAGCTAGAGGGGAGGAAGATGTACCTGGGGCTCGTCGGGATGTAACTAGGAGGGCGGCTGTCGGTGTTAAAACCGGTGGATCTCGGGTAGGGTGTCCCGAACTGTGCGTCTAAGGTCGATGGTAACAGGAGACAGGGGACACAATGTTTACCCAGGTTTGGGCCCTCTCTATGGAGGTAATACCCTACTTCCTACTAGATTAATCTTGATGAATATTAGTATTACAAGAGTTGATCTACCATGAGATTGTAATGGCTAAAACCCTAGAAGTCTGGCCTGTATGACTAATTATGATGATTGGCCTCTACGGACCTAGCCCTCCTATTTATATAGACACCGGAGGGATCTAGGGTTACATAGAGTCGGTTACAGAGAAAGGAATCTTAACATTTGGTCGCCAAGCTTGCCTTCCATGCAAGGAGAGTCCCATCCGGACACGGGTAGAGTCTTCGGTCTTTGTATCAGTAGCCCCCAAACCAGGCTTCAATGACGAGGTGTCCGGTGTGCAGATTGTCTTCGGCATTGCAAGGCGGGTTCCTCCTCCGATGACTTCAAAGTGATGTATTCAGCCTTCCATTAAGTGTCGTACCCCTCGGCTTCTGTGTATCAATAACTTCAGCTTCCACGTGTCGAGCGAATGCGAGAGGTCAGGGTGTTTTTGCACATAACACCCTGGCCATATAAGAAGGAGTGTCTATTTAAAGGGATTGCATCTTAGATCCATTCAGCACCACGCGGAAAAAATCCTCAGAGCATGCTAGGAAAGGCCACTCCAACATGGCCGGCACTCCTAGCTCCTCCTCCCTTCCCTGCAGCCTAGAAAAAGGCGATTGGAAGAGATGCTCCGTATCCCATGGTCAGCTAGTGAAGTTGCAAACACATGGATTTCTTCCCCCCGCAGATCTGGTCCCTATTCAAGCAGGGTTGACCTTCTTCAATGGCGAGACCCAGGCAGAGAATTTCCCCAATCCATCTGGGGGGAACGAGTGTGCTTCATTCCCTACTTGCTAAGAGGCGTCGGATTTCCAATTCATTCGTTCCTCCGAGGGCTTCTGGAGTGTTATGGTCTCCAACTACACAACTTCACTCCTGCCTCCATCCTACATATCACGGGTTACGTCGCTCTTTGCGAGCTATTCCTGGGTTGTGAGGCCCATTTTGAATTGTGGAGGAAGCTATTCTGCCTCGTCCCGCGTAACCACGAGGGATCAATATTTGAAGTGGGCGGAGCCGAGGTATGGCGCATCAGCGAGACCGGATACCTGTCAGGCATACCGAAGAAGGCATCCGAAGAGTGGCCTTCCGAATGGTTCTATATTGATGACGTCGCCCTTCTCGACCCAGTCCGAAGGGGTCTTCCTGAATTCACAAGCATTCTATTAAAGAAATGCCACAGCTGGCACCCTCGGAGCCTTGAGGAGGAAGATAGTGCGGAAGTCCGTCAACTCATGAGCAAGATAAAGACACTTGCCCAGTTCGAACTATCAATAGTCGAGGTAATGGCGACTTCCATAGTACGAGGGGTTCAGCCACGCCAATACAGAGGGCTTCCCATGTGGCACTATAATGGGGAAGATGACGCCTCCTGCTGTGGCCAGAAGGGTCCGGACACTCCCGTCGCTTTGGCCAAAATATTGGCCGAACTGTTCAAAGGAGAGGAAGAGGAATTTCTTCGTATTAAGCCACTTTTAGTGAATATTAATATGTCCATTTATAACAGAAATGTCGAAAGATCTCCATGGGGCTTTACAGCCCCGCCCCATAGCCGGAGGACCACAACCGGGACCTTGACCCCGGATTTGAAGAGGATTCGAATATATTCGTGGTGCTCAAGGATGGGGTGTTTTACCAGGCGAGCTATGACGGCACGGAAATGGCCATCACCACCGAGTATCCCGGTCTTCTCCCTGCCTCACACGTAAGTAATCAGGAGACATCTCCCCTAAAAGAGTTCCCACGTTCTGCCTCACCCAGCGCACTATCTCGTGCTCCAGAGGGGAGGTGTTCGGTGAGCTATGCTACCCCAGGGGCGACTCCAAAGAGAGCGGCCCCCACACCGGGCAAGCCTTCAAAGAGGAGCAAACGAAGACATGACCGAGCCTTCATCGTAGAGGTACGGATTTGTAAATATGCTCCTTAGCAGTCGCATCCAACTGTGACTTTTTCTGTTTGTCCAGCATCAGGAAAAGAATTCGCCGGACTATGTCCGGGGGCCCGGCCGGTCATACCCCCAATAGTCGGGATCCAGATCCTGCCACAAAGGCAGGGGCTGATACGGGAGCGTGGCCGGATTGTCCTTCGATAGAGGATTCAGATGATGTATCCGTCACAAACTCGGAAGTGGAGAGTGCCATGAATCATCAGCGCCGGAGGGCCGTTTTATGAGGCCCCAGCTTTGCAAAATAGGCATTCAATGCCTTCAGCTCGGCTAATGCATACATTCGAGGTGCTCGAGATGGGCTTAACAGAGCCACAGATCAGCATTTAAAAGATGTGGATGTAAGTTTACATTGTCCCAATATGATAATTATATACCAGTAGCCCCTGAGACTTGAAGCAGTTGATACAAGTGATTTAAGGATCATTATATAACTAGGTGCTTATGGAGAAGAACAACATGTTGTCTCAAGAGCTAGAAAGGTGTCGGACACAGCTAACTGTTGTTACTACCGAACTAGAGAAATCCAGGAAGGTGTCACCTGGTAATATTCCCCTCCATCCAGAGAACATAATTATATACTAGCCATGCTAACACTGTTGCTTTTCTCATGACAGGGTCATCAGAACAACTGGAGGAGCAACTGAAAGCCGCTCAAGGGGACAAAGAGTCCAAAAGACTACTCGTCGCGGGCGAACATGTGCTAACACGAGTCAGGGAGGAGAAAACAAGCCCCAGGATTCCAACACCCAGCTGGGCGAAGAACTGAAAGATGTGCGGGCCCAGTTGGCTGACTCCGTGAAGGAAAATAAAAGGCTGCAAGGCGGCATATTTAGTATATGATCAAACTTACCTTCGAGTAATTCAGAGATGAAAGGAACTGATATTGTTATGTTTGTAGGTATGCTGACTGGCCGTCCCGAAGAGGAGATGCCCGGATCGTCGGGCGATCTGCTGCAAGAGCTATCGCAAATGCACGAGCAAGCTCGACAGGCAATGCGAAGTGTTGCCAAGGCCTTATGGCCATCCGCCTCCCCTCCAGGAAGTATGGAGGAGCTTGTACAACTATTCAAGGGAGCGCAGTGGCGTTTCTGATTATGGAAGATATCGGCCTGCCGGAAAGGTGCACGTGAGGCCTAGGCCATGGTGAAAACATGGTATACCAAGCTTGATTCGAATCGTATGGCCCGGGTTGGACCTCTAGGGTCAGATGGAAAAGAAGTTCCCGTTAATTTGGTATATGACCAAGTAGAAGTAGCCGCCAAATATTGACATCGAGATTGTAAGTTAGACAGCCTGCTAGACGGTATAGAGGAGGAAATTTTTGAGTCCAAGTGACTATGTACTTTCCTTGACATATATGTCCCTAGTCGAATTGTAAAACGATTGTCATGGCAGACATTTTCGCTTCGACCTCCGGACCTGAAGGTGCGGAGTATTTACGAATACCTGAACGGCAAAATAAACCGGGGTATGCATGGAAACCAGGCATAGTGGTCATAGTTGCTTGAACAGACAAGTTGTATCCGGCTAGTTATGTTAT
Source organism: Aegilops umbellulata (assembly GCA_032464435.1). Taxonomy (NCBI): domain Eukaryota; kingdom Viridiplantae; phylum Streptophyta; class Magnoliopsida; order Poales; family Poaceae; genus Aegilops; species Aegilops umbellulata. The sequence continues at coordinate 33,838,224 of CP136059.1, forward strand.
ATTACATTATGATTGTAAGAAACATCTTCTAGAGAGAATAGTTCCGTTAAGGGTTCCTTTCCCTGGGTGTACATGCGTTAATGTGCATGTACGAACTGTGATTGAGAATATCGCAGTGTATGTAACATCGGGGGGTTCACAATTGGGTGAATGCGAAAGCATCTTTAGTCCACCGACCGAGTATTAATTTAAGAATGCTAGCTTTCGGCTTCAGCCAGTCTGAGGTACACATCCGGATGACCTGGCAGTAACAATTGCAGAGGTGCTCCCTTTATGCCCTAGCCGAACGGACGGGAACGTAGGACAGGAACGTAGGGCATAACCACAGGAGCCAGGCAACCCAGCTTGGCAAAAACTTAAGTCATATCGATGCATATAATGGCGAAGAAAAGGTACATATGGGAAAAACGCATATGTGATGAGCTTGATGCTCAGAAATAAAAATAAGCTTCTGTCCAAGAAGCCCCCAGGTATAATGGACGTACATGTTCGAGAATGTGTACGTCATAGGTGCATAGTTTAGTCGCACGAAAGCTTTAAGGCTAAAAAGTGGGAAAATGAAAAGAGAGGAAAAAATGGAAACAACAGGGGGAAGGAGACGAACAAAGAGTTCAGCACTAGGCATAGAATCTTTGGAGTCTGGCCGCGTTCCAGGGGTTTGGCTCTAGGCGATTGTCTGATGCATCACGCAGGCGGTATGCTCCTCCGGCGAGAACTTCGTCAATAATGAAGGGAGCCTCCCATTTGGGCTTGAGTTTGTCCTTTTTCTTCTCCGGCAAGCGTAGAACGATTTCGCCAACATTATAAGTCTTGGCCCTTACTTTTCTGCTTTGATATATGCGGGCCTGTTGTCGATAAAATACGGAACGGGCTTTTGCAACATCGCGCTCCTCCTCCAGGGCATCTAGGTTGTCCTGCCTATGAAGCTTGGCCTCTCTCTCTTCGCACATTCGCACTCGAGGTGAGTCATGAATAATATCGCAGGTTAACACAGCCTCTTGTAGCGACCCGACCTCAAACGGTCAAGTCTCTGTGCTTTAGTGTCATCCCTGGATCGGTAATGCTGACACACACAATACTCGAAGAATTTATAACAGAGTAGCAATCACACACTTATTACATTGAATGTCTCCAAAGAGAACTTATTACAATAAATATGGCTTAAGGCCATCTAACACGATAACAGTGGAAGGGTTGGAAGAATAAAGTGAGTCCATCAACTCCAACGGCATAGCTGAGTGCACGACAACGACCTATCACACCTTTACTCGTCGTCTGAAAAGTCTGCAACATAATACGTTGCAGCCCGAAAACGGGTCAGCACGTGGAATATGCTAGCAATATAACACAAAAGAGCAATGAACAGAATAATGCTATCACTACATGCATATATGGCTGAACGAGGCTCTATGGTTATATGTTTTTGCGAAAAGCCAATTTTTTTCCTACAACAAAGGAATATATTTTATTTAACTATCATGGTAGTTGAAACATCATTGAGAATGTTCCTCCAACTCAATCCCAATTAAGGTAATTATCAAGCCAACAAATTAAATTAGAGTGATGAGATGCAATAGGATAATCCAAGTACTAGATACTCAAGATGTCCATAACTGGGGACACGGCTAACCATGATTAGATTGTACACTCTGTAGAGGTTTGCGCACTTTTCCCCACAAGACTCGATTGCCTATGTTGGATTTCTCGCACTACATGGTGTTTGAGAAACGGATGACCGAGACACAGTCTTTCAGACGCATTACTTCTTTACTCTGGGTGGACAGTTACACCTACTTTCCCTCTACATCTGCTAGCCCACCACTGAAAGAGGTCATGCAATCCACCCAGATGTGTATTAGAGTTGCCACCTTAAGTTGAACCATTAATAAACAATCTCACATCTGTCTTGGAATACACTCAAACCCAATCCACGTCTACAAGCATAGCATAGCAATGTAAGCAATACGTAGAGGTAACTCCCAGGGTTTGATAATAAAACAGGTAATAGGTTCTACCTCATCATCTACTTCCCAAACCCACATGTTAAGAGATCCTACTCATGCAATGTGAGGGTTGTATCTAATGCATAAAAACCGGGTATGACAAGAGTATGATCAATGTGTTACTTGCCTTGCTGACGATCCGCAAAACCTAGTGACTCGTAGTAGCATGCTTCGCACTCGGGGAATTCTATCGCAAACAAACAATAGCATACATGAGCAATCAAGCAAAGATGCACGGGTAGAACTCAAATAAGAAGATCTAACCAGAAAATTCAACTTAAGAACTGCGGTTTGCAAAAAGAATCAAATCAAACGGAGCAACGAAACTCAAACGGCAAAAGAAACAAGATCCGATTACTAATCTGGACTAAAGTCAAGTTTTACAGTTTCAAAATCTTGTCCAAGTTGGTTAAACAGAAAGAGGGCTTCGATCTAGGCGCTTGAATCACCTGATTCCGATAAACGAGCGAAAAGATAAACTAAAACGAAAATCGGGTTGGAAATCGCAATCGAAAATAATCGCGAAAAACCGGAGAAAAAGGAAAACTGACGAACAGGCTAACGAACGAGCGTTCGCTGTTTGTGACTAACGGGTGAACGGCGTTCATTTAAACGAACAAACGGATGAACGTCCGCAAAATAATTAAACCAAAAAAATCAAACCGATCTATTAAAAAAACGGATCTAGGGTTTACCTAAAAAACCGAACAAAAAGAAAAACGCGGCAACTCCGGCGATGCGGCGCGGCGGCGGCGGTGGAACGGCAGCAGCGGCGGTGGCGGCGCGGGGCTCGAGGCGGCTAGGGTTTCGGGGCAGCGCGGGCTGGGGTGGGCTGCGGTGGGGCGGCGGCTTATAAAGGCTGGGCAGGCGGAGTCCGGGTCGCCACGGCGGCCCAAGTCGGTTTGACTTTTTTTAAAATAATTCTAACGCGCAGAAAAAGAAAGAAAATGAATACTAAACAGACTCCAAAAATCCCGAAATAAGTTTTCCCCGTCCTCTAAAAATATGTCAGACAAGGTGAATGTTTATTTGGGCCTATAATGCAATTTTGAAAAATGCGTATTTTTCCTAATTTTTTTAAAAAAATTGCAATACAAATCCGAATAAAATCAAATATTTGATTTTAATATTTTTCCTCCAATATTTCATTTATTTTGGAGAAGTCATATTATCTCCGCTCATATATTTTAATATGAAATATTTTCAGAGAGAAAAATAATAAAACAAATGATCCTCGTTTTGACATTTGATAAAATTCAAATATGAAAACGGTGAAATCCCCAACTCTGTCCGAGGGTCCTTGAGTTGCTTAGAATTTCCAGGATCACGAAACGAAATGCAATAAAATATGATATGCATGAATGACCTATGTATAACATTACAAATTGAAAATTTGGGATGTTACAAACCTACCCCCATTAAGATGAATCTCGCCCTCGAGATTCGGGTTGGCTAGAAAATAGGTGCGAGTGGTCTTTGCGCAGATTATCCTCTCGTTCCCAAGTGGCTTCATCCTCGGTATGGTGGCTCCACTGAACTTTGCAAAACTTGATAACCTTGCTGCGAGTAACTCGTTTGGCAAACTCCAGAATCTTGACAGGTTTCTCCTCATATGTCAAATCAATGTCCAACTGAATCGCTTCTAGGGGCACTGTATCTCTCAGAGGAATATCGGCCATCTCTACATGGCACTTCTTCAATTGGGAAACGTGAAACACATTATGTACTCCCGACAGTCCTTCGGGTAACTCCAACTTGTAGGCAACCTCTCTCATGCGTTCCAAAACTCGGTATGGTCCTACAAATCTCTGGGCTAACTTTCCTTTAACTCCAAAATGCTTAACTCCTTGAAGAGGTGACACTCGCAGATACGCTCTATCTCCGATTTCATAGACTACCTCATTGTGTTTGGTATCTTCATAACTCTTCTGTCGGGACTGAGCTACCTTCAGTCTATCTCGAATCAACTTAACCTTCTCTTCCGATTTCGTTATCAAATCCGGTCCAAACAACTGGCGGTCTCCAACTTCATCCCACATCAACGGTGTTCGGCATCTTCTTCCATACAAGGCTTCGAACGATGCCATCTTCAAACTGGCCTGGTAGTTGTTGTTGTACGAGAACTCCACGTAGGGTAAATTGTCATCCCAACTAGATCCGTAATCTAGCGCACAAGCTCTCAACATGTCCTCCAGAATCTGATTGACTCTTTCAGTCTGTCCATCTGTCTGCGGGTGAAATTATGTACTGAACTCTAGCCTGGTTCCGAAAGTGTGGTGCAGCTGGTGCCAAAACTTTGAGGTAAACTGTGCTCCTCTATCTGATACGATGGTCCTGGGAACTCCGTGCAGACATACGATCCTGGTCATGTATATCTTTGCGAACTTCGCACTTGTATAAGTGGTTTTCACTGGGATAAAGTGGGCTACTTTGGTCAAGCGATCCACTACTACCCAGATAGAAACATATCCCGATCGGGTCCTGGGTAATCCAATGATATAATCCATGCCAAGCTTATCCCACTTCCATTCGGGTATCGGCATAGGCTGCAGTAATCCTGCTGGCTTCTGATGTTTTGCCTTCACTCTCTAACATACATCACATATGGCTACATACTCGGCAATATCCTTCTTCATACCAGTCCACCAGAAATGCTCCTTCAAATCCAAATACATCTTGGTATTTCTGGGGTGTATTGAGTATGGCGAGTCATGAGCTTCCTGTAGTATCAACTTCCTGATCTCTGCATTATTGGGCACATAAATACGGTCCTCAAACCCATAAGGTGTCATACTCATCCTCACGAAAACCTTTGGCTTTTCCTTTGCCCATTCTCTCCTTTATTTCGGCAATCTTCTTATCATCCTTCTAAGCTTCTCGAATCTTCCCCACCAACATAGACTGAACTTCCATTGCTGCAACAAAACCTCTAGGAACAATCTCCAATCATAGCTCCCTGAGATCCTCGGCTAACTCCTTTGGCATTCCTCCGCTTACAAGGGTGTTGACATAACTCTTCCGGCTCAAAGCGTCTGCTACGACATTGGCCTTTCCTGGATGATAATGCAGCTTCATATCATAATCCTTTATGATTTCTAACCATCTCCTATGCCTGAGGTTAAGCTCCTTCTGTGTGAAGATGTACTTCAAGCTCTTGTGATCCGTGTACACATCGTAACCGTTTCCAATGAGAAAATGTCTCCAGGTCTTGAGCGTATGCACCACAGCTGCTAACTCCAAATCATGTGTGGCATAGTTCAATTCATGTGGTTTTAGTTGTCGTGAGGCGTACGAAACAACTCTCCTGTCATGCACAAGTACTCCTCCAAGTCCTAAGCGAGATGCGTCGCAATACACTTGGAAATCCCTGCGTATATCCTATAAAATCAGCAGTGGGGCTGTAGACAAACGTTTCTTCAACTCCTGGAAACTTGCTTCACATTCATCAGTCCAAAGGAACTAGTGTCCTTCTTAAACAATGCCGTCATAGGCTTCGCAATCTTGGAGAAATTCTCAATGAATCTCCGATAGTATCCCGCGAGTCCAAAAAACTGCGAATCTCTCCGACTGAGGTGGGTGCCAACCACTCAGTGACTGACTGAACCTTGGTGGGATCCACTGCTATACCTTCTCCTGATATAACATGTCCAAGAAATCCAACTTCCTTCAACCAAAACTCACATTTGCTGAACATGGCATACAACTGGTGTTCCCTGAGCTTCTCGAGAACCAAACACAAATGTTCCTTGTGCTCCTCTTCATTCTTCGAGTATACCAAAATATCATCTATAAACACCACGACAAACTTATCAAAGAACTCCATGAACACTTTTTTCATCATACTCATGAAATAGGTAGGGGAGTTAGTCAATCCAAATGACATAACCGTATACTCATACAGCCCGTACCTTCTGGTGAAAGCTGTCTTAGGTATATCCTTCTCCCGGATCATCAGTTGGTGATATCCTGATCGCAGATCAATCTTCGAAAACACCTTAGCTCCTTGCAACTAGTCAAATAAATCATTGATCATCGGTAGTGGATACTTATTCTTGATTGTTACTTCATTCAAAGCACGAGAATCAACAACCATCCTTAAGGATCCACCCATCTTCTCAACCAAGAGCGCTGGGGCTCCCAATGGTGATGAACATCTTCGAATGTAACCTTTCTCCAATAACTCCTTAATCTTCTTCTTTATCTCTTCCAGATCGTTTGTGGGCATCTGGTATGGTCTCTTTGATATAGGCCCGGTGCCTGGCAACAGCTCTATCCAAAACTCAATGTCTCGATCTGGTGGCATGCCTGGTAACTCCTTCGGAAATACATCCGGGTAATCCTTTACTACCGGCACTTCCTCCTGAACAACTCCCGTGAGAGAATTTACTTGGGTCCTCCTTGGCGCATGCCTGGATACATACTTGATCCTTTTTCCCTCCGGGGTGGTGAGTAAAATTGACTTACTGGCGCAATCGATGTACTACATCGATAGCTAATCCATTCCTAGTATCACATCCAAACCTTGTGATTCCAAAATTATCAGATCTGAGGGGAAAACATGGCTTCCAATGGTCAATGGCATCTGAAAACATCCTTGACTTGCCATATACTCCGCTCTTGGTGAACTTACTATGGTGTCCTAAGTACCTTAGTGGGCAACTTATACTTATCCACGAATCCCCTTGATATGTATGAATGCGATGCACCAGTATCAAAAAGAACAATTGCAGTAAAAGACTTAACCAAAAACTTACCAATAACTGCATCAGGGTGCTCCTCAACTTCCTCCATGTTCACGTGGTTCACTTGTCCCCTATTGAAAGGGTTGGGCTTCTTCCCAGCGCTTCCATTGCCATTACCATTCTTTGCTTCAGGGCACTCAGTGGCATAGTGTCCAGTCTTCCCGCACTTGAAACAAGTAATGTGACTTAAGTCCTTCTTGGCGGGTGTGGCTGGGTTAGAGTGCTTCTGATTGCTACCTGCTCCATTCCCGTTTCCATTCTTGGATCCATTGTGGTTGTGGGAACTCCCTCCACTGTGGTTGTGGCCTCCATGGTTATGGACAAGTCCTTCCGAGTTCGGGGTGGAACGAGGCTTCTGCTGAGCTCCAGAATTGTACTTCCCTTGTCCATACTTCCTTTTGCGGTTCTCATTCTGATGCTGATTCCCTTCAATCATAAGGGCCTTGTCTACCGACTCCTGGTAGTTTTTGAATGTTGCCACCATCAACTGCATGCTCATCTCATCATTTAGCCCTTCCGTAAACTTCTCCTGCTTCGCGGCATCCATGGCCACATTGTCAGGGGCATAACGAGATAGCTTGCTAAACTCATCTACGTACTGAGCCACAGTACGATTTCCCTGGCGTAAGTTGTGAAACTCACGCTTCTTCATGCTCATAGCTCCAGTTGAGACAAGGGATGTACGGAAAGCTTGCTGAAACTGATCCCAATTGAAATTGACTATGGGAAAAGTGGCTGTTTAATTTTCCCACCATGATGCTGCTGGTCCATCCAACTGATGTGCGGAAAAACGCAACTTCTCTACATCCGTGCAACCGACAGTGGTCAACTCCCTTCCAATCTTGCGTAACCAGTCATCCGCAACTATTGGCTCAGTGCTACTGGAAAACACCGGCGACTGTAACCTGAGAAAACGGGCTAAGTTGTCAACTGGAGGAGGGTTGTTGTCGTAGTCGTTGTTTTTGTTATTGTTATTGTTGTTGCCTTGGTTCTAGACTAGTATCTGCATCAAGGCATTCTGCTCCTAGATCAACTGGGTGATCTTCGGTAGGAAAATAAATCCAGTGTCGCGTCTCGGAGGCATCTGATAGGTTTAGAGGGGAGAGATTAAAATAGAAAAGAGGTCTAGTGAGAAAAAACTACCCATATGCACATGAGACAAACACAATCATATCACTCAATCAATCAAGCAAGGGCATACAAATGGTCTAGAACTATCGTTAAAGTGCTCGGACTACTACTATATACATGGGGGAATACTACTAGTCATTTGGTGGTCATCTAGAAATTTTGATCGGTGGAAGACTCCATGATGTCTACTCCAGCTTCGTCTTCAAAATCATCATCACTATCATCGGGGTTGGAGTCGGTTTCGTCGATGATGATGTAGTTCTCCAGGCAAGTAGAATCGTTGTCATCTCCTCCTGGCGCGGGGTCTCCCATGAATACTTCGATCTTCCTTGTCAGGTCGTCTTTCTTCTCTAATAGTATCACGATTTCCTCCTCATATCCATCACGTGTAGACTTGAGTTCCTCCTCTAACTCGGTGATCCTTGTCATTGCCTTCTTCAAATTTATCATGTATGCGTACATCTGATTCCCCTGGCGTCGAATGTGCTGGTTTAACTCCTGGATGAATGCTGCAATGGACCTGTCCTTCTTGCTGCTGACTATCTCCCATTTCTCATCTTGGCGCCCACATATCTGGTAGATAGTATCCTTGAGATCATTGTGGTAAACTTCGCCGATGCGTCCCATGGCGATGTGAGCTGCCATGCTCTTGCCGAGACTCCAGGTTGGTGCATCAAAGGAAAACTCTATGGGCTCCGTGACTGGCGTGAATGTCCATCCTGGAACTTGAACTTGAATCATACATCGTTCCTCTTCTGGTAAAGTGGTGTTGTAGGTCCCGGTGAAGCTTGGTATTCCAATGTTCAGGTATCTAGTAACTTCCTTCAAGTGTCGTCCAAAGGGTGTGTCTTCATCCGGTTGTGCAAATTTGTTCCTCGAATCTGCCATCTTAAAGAGTAGAAAATGGAGAGGAGTCAGAAATGAGTAGAGAAGAGTGACCTATGGCTTTTCTTAGTGGTCGTGTCCTACATTCAGCATGTGCTTTGATACCATCTTGTAGCGACCCGACCTCAAACGGTCAAGGCTCTGTGCTTCAGCGTCATCCCTGGATCGGTAATGCTGACACACACGGTACTCGAAAGATTTATAACAGAGTAGCAATCACACACTTATTACATCAAATGTCTCCAAAGAGAACTTATTACAATAAATATTGCTTAAGGCCATCTAACACGATAACAACGGAAGGCTTGGAAGAATAACGTGAGTCCATCAACTCCAACGGCATAGCTGAGTGCACGACAACGACCTATTGCACCTTTACTCGTCGTCTGAAAAGTCTGCAACATAATACGTTGCAGCCCGAAAACGGGTCAGCACATGAAATCTGCTTGCAATATAACACAATAGAGAAATGAACAGAATAATGCTATCACTACATGCATATATGGCTGATGGAGGATCTATGGTTATATGTTTTTTGCGAAAAGCCATTTTTCCCTACAACAAAGGAATATATTTTATTTAACTATCATGGTAGTTGAAACATCATTTAGAAGGTTCCTCCAACTCAATCCCAATTAAGGTAATTATCAACCCAACAAATTAAATTAGAGTGATGAGATGCAATAGGATAATCCAAGTACTAGATACTCAAGATGTCCATAAGCGGGGACACGGCTAACCATGATTAGATTGTACACTCTACAGAGGTTTGCGCACTTTTCCCCACAAGACTCGATCACCTCCGTTGGATTTCTCGCACTACATGGTGTTTGAGAAACGGATGACCGAGACACATTATTTCAGAAGCATTAATTCTTTACTCTGGGTGGACAGTTACACCTACTTTCCCTCTACATCTGCTAGCCCACCACTGAAACAGGTCATGCGACATACTCAACTATGCCAGAGCCCATAATGGCTTGTGGCTGCACACGGAAGTTTCTAGCATGAATAATCTTAAGATCCCTTTGAGCCTGGGTGGCGGACCGTAGGATGATCACACGGGTACTCCGAGATATCCTAATGCAACACTGGATTCTCCAGGTGCCCAAACAAGCAATCCACCGAGATGTGTATTAAAGTTGCCACCTTAAGTTGAACCATTAATAAACAATCTCACATCTGTCATGGAATACACTCAAACCCAATCCATGTCTACGAGCATAGCATAGCAATATAAGCAATACATAGAGGTAACTCCTAGGGTTTGATAATAAAACAGGTAATAGGTTTTACCTCATCATCTACTTCCCAAACCCACATGTTAAGAGATCCTACTCATGTAATGTGAGGGTTGTATCTAATGCATAAAATCTGGGTATGAAAAGAGTATGATCAATGTGTTACTTGCCTTGTTGACGATCCGCAAAACCTAGTGACTCGTAGTAGCACACTTCGCACTCCGGGAATTCAATCGTAAATAAACAATAGCATACATGAGCAATCAAGCAAATACGCATGTGTAAAACTCAAATAAAAAGATTTAACCATAAAATTCAATTTAAGAACTCCGGTTTGCAAAAAGAATCAAATCAAACGGAGCAACAAAACTCAAACGGCGAAAGAAACAAGATCCAATTACTAATCTAGACTAAAGTCAAGTTTTACAGTTTCAAAATCTTGTTCAAGTTGGTTAAACAGAAAGAGGGCTTCGTGACGAAGATCTAGGCGCTTGAATCGCCTGATTCCGATAAACAAGCAAAAAGATAAACTAAAACGAAAATCGGGTCAGAAATCGCGATAAAAAATAATCGCAAAAAACCCGAGAAAAAGAAAAACTAACGAACAGGCTAACGAACGAACGTTCGCTGCCTGTGACTAGCGGGTGACGGCGTTCATTTAAACGAACGAACGGACGAACGTCCGCAAAATAACTAAACCAAAGAAACCAAACCTATGTATTAAAAAAAACAGATCTAGGGTTTACCTAAAAAACCAAACGAAAAAAAACGCGGCAACTCCAGCGAACTCCGGCGAGGCGACGCGGCGGCGGCGGCACAGGGCTCGAGGCGGCGCGGGTTTGGGTGCGGCGCGGGCTGGGGAGGGCTGCAGTGGGGCGACGACTTATAAAGGCTGGGCGAGGCGGAGTCCGGGTCGCCCACGGCGGCCCAAGTCGGTTTGACTTTTTTTTAAATAATTCTGAGACGCAGAAAAAGAATACTAAATGGACTCCAAAAATCCCGAAAGAAATTTTCCACGTCCTCTAAAAATATGCCGGACAAGGTGAACATTTATTTGGGCCTATAATGCAATTTTGAAAAACGCATATTTTTCCTAATTCAAAAAATAGCAATAAAAATCCGAATAAAATCAAATATTTGATTTTAATATTTTTGTCGGCTTTCTGGGAACGGGGGTCCCCAGACTTGCCTGCCTGCGGCCTGCGGCATGGCTCAAAGGGGGCCCAGCGCGGCCCAACTTCATCAACACAAGACCCAAGACCCTCGCGAGGGGCCAAGCCTCGCGGGGCGGACGACACGACACTTCCTCAGGCACGGCCTCATCAGGCTGGCTCACGAGGAGGCGGAGAGATCATGGCGGGGTACCTCGCGAGGTGCCCATGACGCAAGCCATGACAACCAAGGACACCAGGCGGGCGCCAGTCGCGCAGTGTCCTCCCTATCCACCTTGGTGCAAAGGGGGCAAGCGCAGGCGAGAGGATCAAGCAAAGGCATCCATTTCAGTGCAATAAGACCAAGGCCAGTCCAACGGTGGGAAGGAGGTCATCGTGGAGCCCAGAATGGCGTCACCACGGGGCCTTTGGCAGGCGAGGAGCAACTTTAGTCAGGATAAGTGTACTGTATGTTCCTCTTCGAATTGGCCATTTGTCGGCGCCCTTCCCGCTCATTATTTGGGAAGAGGCCCAGGGCCCTTGCCTATAAGTAGGACTAGCCACCCCCAGGGTAGGGGCATCGAGTGATCTAGCAATCGCATCAGGGAGAAACCAGTTAGAAAGACTCAGGCAGCAGAGAGAGAGACAGAGAAGGGCAGTTGAACTCCTCCTAGCAGTTCACCCCCCCCCCAAGCCAAGAACAGACCCTCGCGAGGCTGTTCTTCCCTGTATTGTTCAGCATCATTAGCCCAAGAGGCAATCCACCCACCACAAACTAGAGTAGGGTATTACACCACAATGGTGGCCCGAACTAGTATAAACCCTGTGTCTTTTGTGTTGTTCTTTTGATAGTTTAGATCCTTGCGAGACGGAGAGGTAGAGGGCATAATCTCGGCACGCACCCCAGAGTTCGAACCTGAAGGGTTTGCCGGAACCCGAAATCCGACATTTGGCGCGCCAGGTAGGGGTGTGCCGGAGTCCACCTCTCTACCGCTCCGCGTCCCATCGCACCGTCATCACCATGTCTGGCGACCAGGCGGGCGACCAATATCCATGGGCGGCGTGGCCCGCCCGCGCGGAGCCGCCCGACTCGAGTGACCCCGCGCCCCAGGCAGCTCGCGGTCCGCAGGGCACTGCGGGCCGTGGGCGGCGCGGACACGCTTCAGCAACCCTTACGCCGCGGCAAGCGCGGTCGGCAGCAAGGGCCTCCAATCATGCCGCGGCCACGACACCGTACACCCGCCGGGAGCAAGCGAACTCGAGGGCCGCACTCACGGTGGCCCGAGAGCTGCTGCAGTGTAGGCTGCTGGAAGGCGGCCGCGACGTGCTGCTGGAGCGGGTCGCCGAGCTCCTGGGCTTTGCCGCTTCGGGGGCTCACCCCTTCTGCATCCAGCTTCCGTCTCAAGCCCAGGGCGGCTCGCACGAGGGCCCCGCGCGCTCCCGCGGACCTCTGGGCTACCCCGACACCAGCGAATCCGTCGGCGCCGGATTGGCAGTGGCGCTACCCCCGCCCCCAGCGCGTGAGGGAGGACTCGGTGCAGCCCATGGCGCCGGCGGGCAGCCGCGCTACCACACCACGATGGGCACGTCAAGCAGCGCAGCATGGTGCATGGAGAACTACAGCCCAGCCTTCGGGGTAGCGGCGCCAAAGGAATACGTGCCACAGATGATGGACCAAGGGCATGCTCACGAAGGCGAACAAGGCTCGCTTCTCAGCCCAAGCTGGGGAGACGAGACACCAGAAGCCGAGCTCTTACGGGAGCCCCGGGACGGCTCCGCCGGCCACGCTGGAGGCGACAATTATCGGGTACCACTAATTCCTCAGGAGCAGGCATACGCTAATCATGGATTGCAGGAGGTGCAGGTCGCCGCAGCAAGTATCTGCCCCGCTCCCACGGTCTCCTACCCCTCGGGAGGAGGGCGCAGGGGGCTGCAGGAGAGGGGCAGGGACCCCACATCACCACCGCGGCGTTCGGAGCAAGGCGTTCTCAAGAGGTAGGCCCTCCGCTGGGGAGGCGCCTGAGGGCCTGCCCCTGGCGGAGGACCCGTGGTTGTCGGGGGAACCGCTGGCGACCGCTCTACCCCACCGGCGGCGTCCTGGTTTCCGGTCGGTGTTGGTGTCACTAGAGTGTGGCGCAAGGCGGGGCCCTCGTCTGGCCATATGAAGCAAGGCCGGTACCTTTGAAGAAGGCCCAGTGCCTGTGAAGCTCGCCGCCCCGTGACACTCTCACGTAATAATGAGTAGGGATGTACACGCCCCGGAGTCTCAGGGGTGCCGGCCTCAGGCCCTGGGGCTCCCTCCCACGCCCAGTGGACAGCACTTAGCTCCGCGCTGGTGAGAAGACGTCCAAGACTAGATTAGGTGCCGGACGCGGCCTTTTGTCTGCTTTTATTGCTTTCTTCTTTTGGTTGTAACTTTTCCCTGCTGGATTTAAGTTGGATTCTAATTTGACATTTGCGTGCGTTTGGGGAAGGGGTGCTTAGTCTCGTTCGAGCTATTTCTTGCGCTCTGGTTACCGCTTCACCACAGCTGCCTCCCCTCGCGAGCCCCTTGCGAGTTGGGCCGGGCCAGGCTCGTGCGCAGCCCAGACTGCCGCTATCGCTCCTTCTCGAGAGGACTTTCCGGTACCTGCGAAGGATGTCCCTTTGGGAAAAGGCCCGGAGCCTGTGAAGAAGGCGAATGCCTGTCAAGCCATCGCGTTTATGAAAAGGCCCGGAGCCTGTGAAGAAGGCGAATGCCTGTGAAGCCATCGCGTCTATGAAAGGCCCGGAGCCTGTGAAGAAGGCGAATGCATGTGAAGCCATCGCGTTTATGAAAAGGCCCGGAGCTTGTGAAGAAGGCGAATGCCTGTGAAGCTATCGCGTTTATGAAAAGGCCCGGAGCCTGTGAAGAAGGCGAATGCTTGTGAAGCTATCGCGTTTATGAAAAGGCCCAGAGCCTGTGAAGAGGGCCAGCGCCTGTGAAGCCCCTCGCTAACAGCACCTGCGCGTCCTATGGTTTCAACTAGAGAACACTTAGGACACCACGTCCTCCCACGAGCTGCCTCGGGGCCTGCGCAAAACAAAGGTAAACCAACCAGCCACTAGGCGCGGCTGCTCGCGCAATATAATAGCTGCTAATACGATCTACACAAGTTTTACATGAGGGGCTTCCCTGCCCAAAATGCTCTCACGACCATCAGGCCAAACACCTGAGTTCTATCCATGCAGGGCAAAAAGACAGGAGCAACACACAGTCAGTCTGACAAATCCCCCAAGGCATCCTCGGGAGCACCTCCCAAGCCGCCGCTGGCATCGCTGGCCTCGCCATCGCTACCTGCATCGCCGCCAGTGGCGTCAAGGCCATCCACCACACCGCCTTCGTCGGCAGCCACGATCACGTCGTCGTCATCCGAAGCGAAGGCCTTCACAAGAGCATCCACATTGTTTTCCACCCAGTCCGCCAGGTCACCTCGGACGGCCTGGGGGGCTGGGGCGATGACAGCGTCGAAGTCGTAGTGGGGATCCATGTTCTGAAGATGGCTGAAGACACGGGAAAAGGCGCGCCCGAGCAGGGCGCGGCTCCTCTCCTCCACCAACCTGTCGGCTCTGGCCGACCGCGCCTCCAGCTGCGTCACCACGGCGGTGAAGACCTGCAGGTTGCCAGCATAGTTGATCATGTGCGGCTCGCCGACAGCCGCCTCACAGACGTTGCCCAAGGCTGCGTTAGCCCTCTCCCTGAGCGTAGCCAGCATGGGGCCATGCACGTGCTCCAGGACCTGCCGCTGGCGTATCTCATCAGCGTTCTGGCGCCTGACGGCCTCGGCCTCTTCCACCCGCTGACGAAGACGGAGCACCTCGGCCTGGAGAGCAGCCGACTCCTTTTGTGCTGCCTCAAGGGCGGCCCGGGAAGCGTCGGCCCGCCGCGTCGCCTCATCCCGTTGGGCCCTCAGGGTTGCGGTTCTCCCCTCAGCCTCAACCCGGATCGACTCCAGCTTCCTCTCGAACTCGCGCTCCAGGCCTTGGCGCGCTGTCGCCACCCGACGACCAACCTTCTCCAGGACACGCGCCTCCCGTGCAGCGACTTCATCTTCCGCCTGCATCACCAGGCGCTCCCTCGTCTCCAACCGCTCGTACTCGCGGGGGCGTTCGGCAGCTTCCAGCATCAACGCCTACGTCTCTGGAGCTCAGCTGGGTCGCCAGAGGCCACCCTCATCAACGCAAGGGCCGCCTCGCGGATCTCCACTTGCTCCTCTAATGAGTGGCATTGGGCCAGGAGCTCCCGAGCCCGCTCCTTCGCTGCTTCTCGCCGTCGGCCGGCTCCCAGGGCCTCCTCAGCGGCCTGGGATCGGGCCGCCCGAGAGGCCTCCAGCGCCGCCTTCGCCTCTGCACCATCAAGGTCACGCTGATGGCGCGCAAGGGCAATGGCGACCTCCAGCTCGCGTCGCCCAGCAGCCAGGCGCAGGCCCTCGGCCTCCAGACGTGCGTCCTCACCGGCGAGCTCCTCCCCAAGCAGGTCCACCGCGTTGGTTTCTCTTCGAAGGAACTCTTGGCGACGAGCACGACGCTCCCGAGCGCGTTCAAGCACGTCTTCCGCACCGTCATCCGCCCCGAGCAGACGCCGGAGGCCGAAAATCATCACTCCACCTCCGGGCAGGGGGCTGGGGGCTGGCGCCCAGATGACGGCCGGGCGCGCCGTACCAGAAGCCCGGCCTGAGGCCATCCCGTCTTCAGAAGAAGGGCGCAGGGGGCATCTCAGCCAGTCGCAGCCCGTGGCCAGGCGGGGAGCCCATGGCAGGCCGGCCGTGTCGAGCGAAGGCTCGCGGAGGAAGATCGCGGGAAGAGAAGGGCTGCATGGCACCTCGGGACGGTCCGCCCCTTCACTCGTCCTCACCACAAGAGCAGTGCTGCTCGGAACGCCTTGGGATGACGAGGGAGGCGAAGCCAAAGGAGGCGACACCTCACCAGCCCCCGCGAGCTCGACCGGAAGATGCCTGCAGAGCAAGGATCAATAGACACAACAAGGGGATCAGGAGTCCGGAAAGGAGAAGGCTTACTCATCGGTAGCGAAGTACTTCCGGCGCTTCAGCAAGCGACAAGAGAAGTCATCACCCAGGGCCTCCCTTTTCCTCCGGAGGGCCTCGAAATCCACACGGAAGCTGCCCAGGAGAAGAGCGCAAGGATCAACCTGTGACGAAGACGGAGCAGCAGAGCGTACCGCGTCAGGGGAGCCTGCCTGGCGCGTACTGCCAATCACCTCGTCAGGAGACACGGCCGGGGCCTCAAGAGCCTCGGCCCCAGGCGGTGGGAGTAGCTGCTTGCCGCCCACATCTTCAGCAGCACGGACCGTGGGGGCCGTTCCCTCGAGGGCATCGCCCGACGCCGTCACCTCCTCGGGAGCCTTCTCGGCCTCGGCCACCTCATGCCTCCCTGCTCTGCCACTCGAGGAGGATTCGCCTTGACCGACCAGAAGGGGGGTCACCACCACAGGGTTCTCACGATGCCCTTGGAAGCCAGTGGGGCGCAGCCCCCATTCGTCAAAGGAGGGCATCTGCTTCACGAAGTCGTCCCTGTTCTGGCAAAGGTACAACAGGGCCCCTCCCCGCTGGATGCTGCCCGGGTTGGGGTCACCAGTCAGGGCCAAGAGCACTGTCCTTAGCGCCCCAGGTGCCAGGTATTCTTCCTGGAGCCTCATGCGGTCGCCATGCCCACTGAGGGCCGACATTCGGCGAGAATGGCGTTGGGGAGGAGTAATGCAGCGAAACAGGAACTACTTCACCACCTTGGGCGCCGTCACGCCGAGCGATCTCAAGAACGTGAAGCGGCGCCAGACGAAGGCGAGCCGGGGGCTCACGAGCGTCTTGTGGCCCCAGCCTGAATTGGGTATGGCAGGCGAAGTTGGCTTCACCAGCAGGGGGCCGGGCACCCCGACGTCGACGTACAACCACCGCTCGCGGAACCCAGTAGGAGGCAAAGGAAGCTTGAAGTCGATTCCCGAGGCCGCAATCTCAGACGCGGCAACGAAGCTCACACACGCTGAGCATTGAGTGGGGTCAGAAAGGCGCAAAGAGAAGAAGTGGCGCAGCAAGGCAACGGAAGGAGGGATGCCCATTATCGCCTTGCAAACAAAAGCAAAGACCGAAAGGAGGGTGATGGATTCGGGACCCAAATGCATCATGTGGATCTGACAATGGGAGAGGACGGCCTTGAAGAAATCAGAAAAGGGGGGAACCAGACCCTCCCACAAGGCATGTAACGCCCCGAGACCGATGCTCGAGAAGACTTCCATATATTCCGGGTTCCGTCGTGTGATTTGTTTTGTTCGTTGCTTTCATCTTTGCATCTTTTGCATTGCATCATGTCATCATGCCACTAAATTTTGCAACTCAACCAATTAAATTGCATGGATCTTCGGTCCATTTAAACCGAGGGAATTCACGTGGTGATTCTCTTTATAACATATCCTCTCGATATTTAGAGAGCTATAGTAAATATTCCATTTATTCGGAATTAACCATAACACACTTACAAAATATCCTAATGCCTTTGTTATCTTAATTCTTGATCTCCAACTTTGCCATTTCCTTTAATGTTTTGCTTCTGTCATCCATGTTTGCATTGTGATCATTTCAAGTGTTGCATTTGTGCTTCTTATAATGTTGCATTTCATCATGCTCATCATGGGCATTGTGTGTTTCATGCATGATCACCCCTTGCATCACCCTTCCCCTCCTCCTATGGTCATTCGTATCTTCATCTTTTCATCAAGACCTTTCTCCACGTGCAAACCTTACCACTTCTTCCTTTCTTTCAAATCTTGGCTTTCATGCCAAGTGGCATTATTTGTGCCTCCATTAATGTTCATTTATTTCCTGATGTTCATACTCCATGCCTTATGCCTCTCTATCAAATTTCATCCATTTTGGAGATGTTTTGGTTGGGTTGAAAAATGGAGCAAGTTTGAATTTAATTCAAACTTGATTTATTTTTCTACCCCTAAAAATAGCCAAAGACTATGTATTCAAATACTGCATAAATCCAGGACTCCTTATATATCTTTATCTCTGAGTTTTTCCTTCCCAAACCACGGATCCTTTTCCTTGTAATTCTGTCTATTTTCTTAAAGAAAATAAATAGAGGAGGGAAGAACTGGGCAGAGCCCACTTACTTGGGCCGCGCCCTACACCACCAGAAGCCCAGCCAGCCTCTTGGGCCTGGCCAAGGCCCGACCGAACCCCAGCCGCACCTAACCCTAGCTCTGTCCCTCGATCCCTTTCTTCCCCTCGAACCCTTCCTCCAGCGCCGCCATCTCCCTCGCTCATCCCGATCCCCATCTCACTCTCTCCCTCTCGATCCCGCGCGCCTCCCTCTGCCGCACCAGGCCGCGACCGCGCCAGCTCCTCGCTCTCCTTGTCGACTCAAGGAGACGAGCACCTCCCGAGACCAGCCACCGCCTCGCACGCCCCTGTCTCCAACGCCCGAGCGCTCCTCTACCTCGCGACCCGCCGCCCCGGTGAACCTCGTCGCTGGCGACCACCTCCCGCGAGCCTGCGGGCCATCTTCCTCACGGGGTCTCGCTCCAGCTTCCTCTGCCACGTCAAGAACGGCGACCACAACTTCGTACCCCACCAGACCTAGCCATCGTCGTCGCCCAAGCAGGAGCCAGGGCGGCCGCCTACTTCAGTTCGTCAAGCCGTTCATCAAGTTCGCGTCCGGCCCCGTTTTGGACCCCGGATCTCCTCTGCTCCGCCGCGCCAAGTCCCTCGCCGGAGCGAACTTGTGCCCAAGTCCCATCGCGCCGCGCCTGTCCAGCCTCTGCTTCGAGCAGGGAAGGATGATGCCTCGTCCAATGCCCGTTGACCGCGCGAGCATCGTCAGCGCCTCCCTCCTCGTTTGATCCAGCCAAGGCCCAGCTCCGTTCGTCAAGGACGTTGCCCGCGGCCTTCTCTTGTCGAGACCGAGACCCCGTGAATGTCAAGTTCTTCCACGACGCCCGAACGACTACAGGCCGGGACGCCAAGTTCCACTTGGACAAGTATACCTCTACGTCCTGGACTGCCAAGTACATGGATACGCCAAGTTCAAACGTGTACGACTACACCCGGTGATGCGACAAGTACCCCGACAACGTGTACATCTACACCGCCAAGACCGGACCGACAAGTACCCCGACGTCGTGTGTACCACTATCGTTGCCCCCGAAGACGTTGGATTCTTCAAGTACCTCTCCGAAAACGAACGTGAACCCCTACTTCCACGACGACCGTCCCGAGAACGTCTACTTCCTCTACTATGCACCGACTCAAATCCGTTCCGGAAATGCGCGCTTCGAAGGTATAACCGCCGAGACGACCGCCGTGGACCGAATGCATGTGTTGTATGAGATGCACCGTTTGCATCGTATCTGAATTGTCACTCGTTTCCATGCCACTAACTCGTGGGAACCCGATAGCCGGGATCACCCCACCATCTTTTGCATGCTCCACACATCCGCACACTTGCTCTTTTGCACCGGTATCTCAACGAGTTGTCGGATCATCGGAATGTTGCCGTGGCACCATTTCCGTTGTCGTTGCCGTGGCACCCCTTTCGTTTCCGCCACGATGACAAATGCTTCTTAATGCTCTCATCACACTCATGTCAACTTTTAATAAAAAATTGCATAAAACTTGCATATGTCATCCGCATCATAACAACAACATTTAAAATGTTTATATTTGTTGTTTCCATTAAATTTGCTAAACGCATGTGGGGATTTACCGGATTTGTTGTTTGTTATATCCGGCCCCATTTAAAGTGTTTAGATGGTATAGTTTTGTTATGCTTCACCTATTGCCATGTTAACCAACATTTAATGTTGTTGAGCACCTAACCGGAAGTGAACTAAATAATTGATGTGGTGTTTCGTCAATATGCAACTCGTTGCATATTGAGCTCCACTTAACTTGTAGTGTTGTTTGTTGCACTTTGCCATGCCATGCTAGATAAACCGGACATGCATCATCCTTGGTTGTGCATCATGCCATGCTTATGTGGTGGTTGTTTACTTTGTTGTTTGCTTCTTTCCGGTGTTGCTTCTTCGGGTTAGTTCCGATAACGTTGAGATTGTGAGGATCCGTTCGTCTACGTTCGTTTGTCTTCTTCATGGACTCGTTCTTCTTCCTTGCGGGATTTCAGGCAAGATGACCATACCCTCGAAATCACTTCTATCTTTGCTTGCTAGATGCTCGCTCTTTTGCTATGCCTATGCTGCGATACCTACCACTTGCTTATCATGCCTCCCATATTGTCAAACCAAGCCTCTAACCCACCTTGTCCTAGCAAACCGTTGTTTGGCTAAGTTACCGCTTTGCTCAGCCCCTCTTATAGCGTTGTTAGTTGCAGGTGAAGATGAAGTTTGTTCCTTGTTGGAACATGGAGTTGTTGTTCCTTGTTGGAACATGTTTACTTGTTGGGATATCACAATATATCTTATTTAATTAATGCATCTATATACTTGGTAAAGGGTGGAAGGCTCGGCCTTATGCCTCATGATTTGTTCCACTGTTGCCGCCCTAGTTTCCGTCATATCGGTGTTCTGTTCCCGGATTTTGCATCCCTAACGCGGTCGGGTGATTTAAGGGACCCCCTTGACAGTTCGCTTTGAATAAGACTTTTCCAGCAAGGCCCAACATTGGTTTTACCATTTTCCTACCACCTATCCTTTTCCCTTGGGTCGGCCAGCCCGAGGGTCATCTTTATTTAGCCCCCCCGGGCCAGTGCTTCTCTAAGTGCTGGTTCGAACCGAGCCGCCTGCGGGGCCACCGCGGGGAAACTCGAGGCCTGGTTTTACTCGTAGCCTGTCTCATCCGGTGTTGCCCTGAGACCGAGATATGTGCAGCTCCTATCAGGATTGTCGGCGCATCGGGCGGTTTTGCTGGACTTGTTTTATTGCTGTCGAAATGTCTTGTAGCCGGGATTCCGAGACTGACCGGGTCTTCCCAGGGAGAAGGAATATCCTTCGTTGATCGCGAGAGCTTATCATGGGCTAAGTTGGGACACCCCTGCAGGGTTTGAACTTTTGAAAGCCATGCCCGCGGTTATGTGGCAGATGGGAATTTGTTAATGTCTGGTTGTAGAAAACCCGAAGTTGATCTTAATTAAAATACACCAACCGCGTGTGCAACCGTGATGGTCTCTTCTCGGCGGAGTCCGGGAAGTGAACACGGTGTTGGAGTTATGCTTGACGTAAGTAGTTTCAGGATCACTTCTTGATCATAGTTGCTCGACCGTGCTTTTGCCTTCTCTTCTCGCTCTCATTTGAGTATGTTAGCCACCAGATATGCTAGTCGCTTGCTGCAGCTCCACCTCATACCTTTTACCCTACCTATAAGCTTAAATAGTCTTGATCTCGCGGGTGTGAGATTGCTGAGTCCCCGTGACTCACAGATACTTCCAAAACCAGTTTGCAGGTGCCGATGAAACTGTGCAGGTGACACACCCGAGTTCAAGGAGGAGCTCGATGAAGATCTTGCTCATTGTGTTGTTTCATTTCAGTCCATCAGTAGTGGAGTCCAGTCGGGACGATCGGGGATCTGTGTAGCATTTGGGGTAGTCTTTTTTTATTTTGGTTCCGTAGTCGGACCTTGACTGTATCTGTATGTTGTAATGCTTTACTCATGTATTGCGTGAAGTGGCGATTGTAGGCTAACTATGTATCTTTTTCCCTTATGTATTACATGGGTTGTGTGAAGATTACCTCACTTGCGACATTGCTTTCAATGCGGTTATGCCTCTAAGTCGTGCTTCGACACGTGGGAGATATAGCCGCATCGAGGGCGTTACAAGTTGGTATCAGAGCCTTCCCCGACCTTAGGAGCCCCCATTGATTGATCGTTTTTAGCGGTCGAGTTGTGTCTAGAAAAATGTTTTGAGTCATTTAGGAATTATATATCGGAGAGTTTAGGAATTCTTTTTACTTCCCAGTCTCCTCATCGGTCTGGTAAGGCATCCTGACGTAGAGTTTTGACTCTTCTCTTCTCAAATTTCACTAAAAAAATTTTAGGATCACGCGGGTATCTTAGAATCGTTTCGATGGTTTTGTGATGACAACATTGTCTTGGTGCCTCCTGTCAGTAGGGGTTTAGTGGAGGTGTCCCGGGGAGTTGAGCTCCGAGGTGTTGTTGTCATAATTTTATCGTTAAAGTTCTGGAATACCTGAGTTTAGTATGCCGACATCAAAAATCTCTTTTGTACAGTTGTTGGTGAGATAACCCTGATAGCCCAGTACTGAGGCGAGTGCGGGAGTATTGCCATAACTCGTATAACGGATGCTTTTCGAAGGTTGAGGTAGACGATTTCCGAAGGTTTCTTGGTTATGTGTTGAAGGATGGATACAGCTGGATCTAGGTATTGTTAGTTTGGGTGATATATTTTGTGTCCCCTGTATCCCAACACCTGATTGCATAACCAGAAAGTTTCGGCATTTTATAGGTGGGACTTCAAGTATCTCGTAGGATATCTTTCCAACAGACACATGATACGATATGGGATCTATCATATGTTTGTTTCCGGCTTATTCTGCAAGACAAATCCTTGTTTTGTTTTATTTGTGGTATTCGAGTTGCTTCGATGTCAAGTGTTGATCCATACCTTTTCTAAACGGTGTTATCATATTTCTATGGAAATACTAATCCTTCTTGATCATCAAGATTATCATGCCAATTCTTTTCCAACCGGTGTGTCCCTCTTCAAGTGGATCCGATCTCTTCAACATTTGCAAGATCAATTATCAGTTCTTCTCAACGGTGTTTGCTTCATCCGTTCCAAGTTGTCTTTGTTTTCCCGCCCTCCCACCCTTTTTCTTCAAGGACTCAGATTTCTTAATCATGTATCCTTTTATTTGTGGGAAGTCTCTTCATTCTTTTCTTTCAATGTTCTTATCCGGTGATTATCATGAAGATGGTCAGGAGCTTCAATTTTATCATTCTTCATTCTTTTCTTCTCCGGTGGATTCAAGTCAAGCTTTCAGTGTTGATTGTATTCTTTTCCTCGTTTCAAATGCTTTCTTATGCCGGTGCACCTCTTAATCATCCACTTGTCGCTATTCAATTATTCCAGAGTGCCGAAGATAACTCATAAGATTTATGTTTCCATTCTTAATCCGTTCAAGGTATTTCGAGATTGTTATCTCATTCAAGCCATTTAATTCAACCGATGCAATATCCCTTTCAAGCAATCTTTTCAACGGTGTTTCTTTTGAGTGGGCCCTAACCCACAGGTCTTTTCCCAGGATCTTACCTGACTCTTCTAATTTTCCTCGGACTATCTTCTAAAGTTTGAAGTAAGAATGAATTTTCATCAGTCAGACGTTTTTCTCCAAGATCTTTCAAATTCTTTACATCGTTGGCTCAACCTTCCAATTTTAATTCCGGAGTGCCTCAACAATTCATGGTGGTGTTTCTCATCGTCATTCTCAACATTTGAAGACCGAAGAAGAGTTTCTCTTAATCTTGCTCCATTCTCTTCAAGATTCATGGTTCTAGCTTGATGCCATCCTCTCATAATTGTTTTCGATTGTGAGAATTTGTTTTCACCCATCCGGAGCATTTCAGAAGTCTTTTCAGTTTGATTCTCCAGAGCACATCATTTCAGATTTATTCGTTCTAAGTTTTTAGCTTTGTTCTCCAATTATTCTAAATTGATGTCTCTTCGTTCATTCAACAAATCTTACCGGTGCATCATTCAAGTATTATCTAATCAGCTCGGGATCTCTGCGTTCACTTGTATCTAAATTCTCTCAAGTATCTTCGTTCTTTTTCAATTCTTACGGTGGGTCGTTCAAGATTCCTTTTTCTTTGTTACTGTATAGAGTTATTCGTTGTTTCAATCCAACCGGTGGTTCCATCAATACCTTATCCAAGATTACGCTATATCTATCTTAATCCTTTCTACGAGAATAAGTAGTATGCCTAATCCATTGCTTGTCATCAATTTAAATTGGTGAAGGATAATCATAATGTAATTCTAATTCTTGTTTCATCGAGTAAATTCTATTCCTTATTCCGGAGGTTCAGCAAAATTCTTGTTTTCGTTGTTCATCTTTTCTTTCCGGAGTTCCAAGTTTTCTCGTTTATATCATTTCAAAACTTCATCTTATCATTGCAAGGCTCCACCTTGTGTTTTCAACTTCTCTCTCTTTCAATCATACTTGTTTTACCGGAGTTCTTCATGGAGTTTCTTCATGGTGGTTCATCAAGTATTTAATTCATTCTCGAAGTGTTCACAAGATTCTTGTTGGAAGAGCTCAAATATTCTTCTTCCTGCATTCCGAAATGCAATTCTTTCTACCTTATCTTTTGAGATGGTGTTATGTCATCCTTGGCAATTTCTTCTCGTGCTGCATGATTCACATGTTGTCAAGAATGAGGTATTTAAATCCATCAATCTCTTCATTGGAGTTATCTTGGGTTATATTTCACCTAAAGCTTTCCTAAGGATTGTTTCTTTTTATGGTGCTTATAAATGACCCAAGTTCTTCGTTTGTTCTCCCGATGAAATAAGTTTCTCGTCTCCTTGTTGATATCAATCCAATCATTTGTTTCCGTTGGTGGCAGAAGCTCACCTCATAATTTTGAGATGTTTCTATAAGCCCACTACAAACTTATTCTTTTTCGTTGCTAGTTTTTTTCCAGCAACTCCGTTCTATCCTTCTTTTTAAGGGTGCTTTCCAAACTCATTGGTGGTAGAAGTTGTCATTTTCTTCTCCATTCCTTTATTCCAATGATCTAACTTCTATTTCTTCTTCCGGAGGCATTGTGATGTTGCTCTCTTCACTCATCATCTCGAATTGTGAGGATCATGTTCTTTTTCTTGCATTATCCATTTAACCGGAGTGTCGTGTTTTCATTCGAGCTCTCTCATCTTATCAAGTTTTGCCCCCTTCTCAATCGGAGTGCCGTATGAAATCTTTCTTACCCATTGTGCCATTCTTTCAATAGTTCCGGAGGCAGAGTGTTGTTGATCTCATCAAGTATCCTCTCATCTTGTCAAGTTCATATTCTATTACTCCATTTCCAACCGGAGTGTTGTATCATCTCTTCAATATCGTCTCATCTTATCAAGTTTTCTTCTCTTTTCTACCGAAGTGTTGTCAAATTATATCATTCTGATTCCTTCTCTATTTCGTTTTGGCCGGAGTGGCTTCAATGTCAATCATGTCATTTAAGCTCGTCTTTTTCGCCGTATTTCTGGTTCCTTGTCTAACGGAGTGTTTTCCACTTCCTTCATCTTCATTGTATTCCTTTTCTCTCAATTTGCTCAACCTCGCAAGGTTCATTGGTTTCACTCGTTTGTCAAAGAAGCAACTTTGTTTGACCTCTTCTTCTTCCGTTTTCTATCCGGTGCCATCCTAGATCTCGGGACGAGATCCTCTCGTAGTGGTGGAGTGTTGTAACGCCCCGAGACCGATGCTCGAGAAGACTTCCATATATTCCAGGTTCCGTCGTGTGATTTGTTTTGTTCGTTGCTTTCATCTTTGCATCTTTTGCATTGCATCATGTCATCATGCCACTAAATTTTGCAACTCAACCAATTAAATTGCATGGATCTTTGGTCCATTTAAACCGAGGGAATTCACGTGGTGATTCTCTTTATAACATATCCTCTCGATATTTAGAGAGCTATAGTAAATATTCCATTTATTCGGAATTAACCATAACACACTTACAAAATATCCTAATGCCTTTGTTATCTTAATTCTTGATCTCCAACTTTGCCATTTCCTTTAATGTTTTGCTTCTGTCATCCATATTTGCATTGTGATCATTTCAAGTGTTGCATTTGTGCTTCTTGTAATGTTGCATTTCATCATGCTCATCATGGGCATTGTGTGTTTCATGCATGATCACCCCTTGCATCACCCTGCCCCTCCTCCTATGGTCATTCGTATCTTCATCTTTTCATCAAGACCTTTCTCCACGTGCAAACCTTACCACTTCTTCCTTTCTTTCAAATCTTGGCTTTCATGCCAAGTGGCATTATTTGTGCCTCCATTAATGTTCATTTATTTCCTGATGTTCATACTCCATGCCTTATGCCTCTCTATCAAATTTCATCCATTTTGGAGATGTTTTGGTTGGGTTGAAAAATGGAGCAAGTTTGAATTTAATTCAAACTTGATTTATTTTTCTACCCCTAAAAATTGCCAAAGACTATTTATTCAAATACTGCATAAATCCAGGACTCCTTATATATCTTTATCTCTGAGTTTTTCCTTCCCAAACAAATGGATCCTTTTCCTTGTAATTCTGTCTATTTTCTTAAAGAAAATAAACAGAGGAGGGAAGAACTGGGCAGAGCTCACTTACCTGGGCCGCGCCCTACGCCACCTGAAGCCCAGCCAGCCTCTTGGGCCTGGCCAAGGCCCGACCGAACCCCAGCCGCACCTAACCCTAGCTCTGTCCCTCGATCCCTCTCTTCCCCTCGAACCCTTCCTCCAGCGCCGCCATCTCCCTCGCTCATCCCGATCCCCATCTCACTCTCTCCCTCTCGATCCCGTGCACCTCCCTCTGCCGCACCAGGCCGCGAACGCGCCGCCTCCTCGCTCTCCTCGTCGACCCAAGGAGACGAGCACCTCCCGAGACCAGCCACCGCCTCGCACGCCCCTGTCTCCAACACCCGAGCGCTCCTCTACCTCGCGACCCGCCGCCCCGGTGAACCTCGTCGCTGGCGACCACCTCCCGCGAGCCTGCGGGCCATCTTCCTCGCGGGGTCTCGCTCCAGCTTCCTCTGCCGCGTCAAGAACAGCGACCACAACTTCGTACCCCACCGGACCTAGCCATCGTCGTCGCCCAAGCAGGAGCCAGGGCGGCCGCCTACTTCAGTTCGTCAAGCCGTTTATCAAGTTCGTGTCCGGCCCCGTTCTGGACCCCGGATCTCCTCTGCTCCGCCGCGCCAAGTCCCTCGCCGGAGCGAACTTGTGCCCAAGTCCCATCGCGCCGCGCCTGTCCAGCCTCTGCTTCGAGCAGGGAAGGATGATGCCTCGTCCAACGCCCGTTGACCGCGCGAGCATCGTCAGCGCCTCCCTCCTTGTTCGATCCAGCCAAGGCCCAGCTCCGTTCGTCAAGGACGTTGCCCGCTGCCTTCTCTTGTCAAGACCGAGACCCCGTGAATGTCAAGTTCTTCCACGACGCCCGAACGACTACAGGCCGGGATGCCAAGTTCCACCTGGAAAAGTGTACCTCTACGTCCTGGACTGCCAAGTACATGGATACGCCAAGTTCCGCTTCGAACGTGTACGACTACACCCGGTGATGCGACAAGTACCCCGACAACATGTACATCTACACCACCAAGACCGGACCGACAAGTACCCCGACGTCGTGTGTACCACTATCGTTGCCCCCGAAGACGTTGGATTCTTCAAGTACCTCTCCGAAAACGAACGTGAACCCCTACTTCCACGACGACCGTCCAGAGAACGTCTACTTCCTCTACTATGCACCGACTCGAATCCGTTCCGGAAATGCGCGCTTCGAAGGTATAACCGCCGAGACGACCGCCGTGGACCGAATGCATGTGTTGTATGAGATGCACCGTTTGCACCGTATCTGAATTGTCACTCGTTTCCATGCCACTAACTCGTGGGAACCCGGTAGCCGGGATCACCCCACCATCTTTTGCATGCTCCACACATCCGCACACTTGCTCTTTTGCAACAGTATCTCAACGAGTTGTCGGATCATCGGAATGTTGCCGTGGCACCATTTCCGTTGTCGTTGCCGTGGCACCCCGTTCGTTTCCGCCACGATGACAAATGCTTCTTAATGCTCTCATCACACTCATGTCAACTTTTAATAAAAAATTGCATAAAACTTGCATATGTCATCCGCATCATAATAACAACATTTAAAATGTTTATATTTGTTGTTTCCATTAAATTTGCTAAATGCATGTGGGGATTTACCGGATTTGTTGTTTGTTATATCCGGCCCCATTTAAAGTGTTTAGATGGTATAGTTTTGTTATGCTTCACCTATTGCCATGTTAACCAACATTTAATGTTGTTGAGCACCTAACCGGAAGTGAACTAAATAATTGATGTGGTGTTTCGTCAATATGCAACTCGTTGCATATTGAGCTCCACTTAACTTGTAGTGTTGTTTGTTGCACTTTGACATGCCATGCTAGATAAACCGGACATGCATCATCCTTGGTTGTGCATCATGCCATGGTTATGTGGTGGTTGTTTACTTTGTTGTTTGCTTCTTTCCGGTGTTGCTTCTTCGGGTTAGTTCCGATAACGTTGAGATTGTGAGGATCCGTTCGTACGTTCGTTTGTCTTCTTCATGGACTCGTTCTTCTTCCTTGCGGGATTTCAGGCAAGATGACCATACCCTCGAAATCACTTCTATCTTTGCTTGCTAGATGCTCGCTCTTTTGCTATGCCTATGCTGCGATACCTACCACTTGCTTATCATGCCTCCCATATTGTCAAACCAAGCCTCTAACCCACCTTGTCCTAGCAAACCGTTGTTTGGCTAAGTTACCGCTTTGCTCAGCCCCTCTTATAGCGTTGTTAGTTGCAGGTGAAGATGAAGTTTGTTCCTTGTTGGAACATGGAGTTGTTGTTCCTTGTGGGAACATGTTTACTTGTTGGGATATCACAATATATCTTATTTAATTAATGCATCTATATACTTGGTAAAGGGTGGAAGGCTCGGCCTTATGCCTGGTGTTTTGTTCCACTCTTGCCGCCCTAGTTTCCGTCATAATGGTGTTATGTTCCCGGATTTTGCGTCCCTAACGCGGTCGGGTGATTTATGGGACCCCCTTGACAGTTCGCTTTGAATAAGACTTTTCCAGCAAGGCCCAACATTGGTTTTACCATTTTCCTACCACCTATCCTTTTCCCTTGGGTCGGCCAGCCCGAGGGTCATCTTTATTTAGCCCCCCCGGGCCAGTGCTTCTCTAAGTGCTGGTTCAAACCGAGCCGCCTGCGGGGCCACCGCGGGGAAACTCGAGGCCTGGTTTTACTCGTAGCCTGTCTCATCCGGTGTTGCCCTGAGACCGAGATATGTGCAGCTCCTATCAGGATTGTCGGCGCATCGGGCGGTTTTTCTGGACTTGTTTTATTGCTGTCGAAATGTCTTGTAGCCGGGATTCCGAGACTGATCGGGTCTTCCCGGGGAGATGGAATATCCTTAGTTGATCGCGAGAGCTTATCATGGGCTAAGTTGGGACACCCCTGCAGGGTTTGAACTTTTGAAAGCCGTGCCCGCGGTTATGTGGCAGATGGGAATTTGTTAATGTCCGGTTGTAGAAAACCCGAAGTTGATCTTAATTAAAATACACCAACCGCGTGTGTAATCGTGATGGTCTCTTCTTGGCAGAGTCCGGGAAGTGAACACGGTGTTGGAGTTATGCTTGACGTAAGTAGTTTCAGGATCACTTCTTGATCATAGTTGATCGACCGTGCTTTTGCCTTCTCTTCTCGCTCTCATTTGCGTATGTTAGCGACCAGATATGCTAGTCGCTTGCTGCAGCTCCACCTCATACCTTTTACCCTACCTATAAGCTTAAATAGTCTTGATCTCGCGGGTGTGAGATTGCTGAGTCCCCGTGACTCACAGATACTTCCAAAACCAGTTTGCAGGTGCCGATGAAACTGTGCAGGTGACGCACCCGAGTTCAAGGAGGAGCTCGATGAAGATCTTGCTCATTGTGTTGTTTCATTTCAGTCGATCAGTAGTGGAGCCCAGTCGGGACGATCGGGGATCTGTGTAGCATTTGGGGTAGTCTTTTTTTATTTTGGTTCCGTAGTCGGACCTTGACTGTATCTGTATGTTGTAATGTTTTACTCATGTATTGCGTGAAGTGGCGATTGTAGGCCAACTATGTATCTTTTTCCCTTATGTATTACATGGGTTGTGTGAAGATTACCTCACTTGCGACATTGCTTTCAATGCGGTTATGCCTCTAAGTCGTGCTTCGACACGTGGGAGATATAGCCGCATCGAGGGCGTTACAAGGCATCAGCGAAATAATGGACCTCAGTGATTATCGTGTCAGTGGGGAAGTGAGACGTAGACCAGGCCGTCATTCTCCCACACTCATTGAAGGTGGTGGCCACAGCCGGGCTGAGCTTATCCAGGAACTCTCGATTGACTATGATCGATCTGCCGATGGCGGGGTTCACCAACGGCGGCGAGCGGGACGGAGTCATGGGTTTCTTCCCTTTCTCCTTCTTCGTCGGAGCCATGGCGATGGAAAGGAGGGGGGAGATGTGAGATGGGATTGGAGACAAGAGTCGGAGTCCGAAGGGAGGAAGAACAGGGGACGGTCAAGCAACAAGAAGGGGAGCGGCTGTGTACAACTGCAAGTCCACACAGCAAGGCGCAAAATAAGGAAGCGTGGGGGAACAGTGCCGCCCACGTCCAATCAAACCGCCATGCCGCGCCCGAGGCCGCAGGCTGTTAGGGCCCGCGACGCTTCGCCCATGCCCTTTCGCCTCTCGGCACGGCCAAGTCCATGCGCGCCTTGGGCCCGGGGGCTACTGTCGGCGTTCTGGGAACGGGGGTCCCCAGACCTGCCTGCCTGCGGCCTGCGGCGTGGCTCAAAGCGGGCCCAGCACGGCCCAACTTCATCAACACAAGACCCAAGACCCTCACGACGGGCCAAGCCTCACGGGGCGGACGACACGGCACTTCCTCAGGCACGGCCTCGTCAGGCTGGCTCACGAGGAGGCGGAGAGATCAAGGTAGGGTACCTCACGAGGTGCCCATGACGCAAGCCATGACGACCAAGGACGCCAGGCGGGCGCCAGTCGTGCAGTGTCCTCCCTTTTCACTTTGGTGCAAAGGGGGCAAGCGCAGGCGAGAGGATCAAGCAAAGGCATCCATTTCGGTGCAACAAGACCAAGGCCAGTCCAACGGTGGGAAGGAGGTCATCGTGGAGCCCAGAATGGCGTCACCACAGGGCCTTTGGTAGGCAAGGACCAACTTTAGTCGGGATAAGTGTACTGTATGTTCCCCTTCGAATTGGCCAATTGTTGGTGCCCTTCCCGCTCAATATTTGGGAAGAGGCCCAGGGCCCTTGCCTATAAGTAGGACTAGCCACTCCCAGGGTAGGGGCATCGAGCGATCTAGCAATCGCATCAGGGAGAAACCAGTTAGAAAGACTCAGGCAGCAGAGAGAGAGAGAGAGAGAAGGGCAGTTGAACTCCTCCTAGCAGTTCACCCCCCCCCAAGCCAAGAACAGACTCTCGCGAGGCTATTCTTCCCTGTATTGTTCAGCATCATCAGCCCAAGAGGAAATCCACCCACCACAAACTAGAGTAGGGTATTACACCACAATGGTGGCCCGAACTAGTATAAACTCTGTGTCTTTTGTGTTGTTCTTTTGATAGTTTAGATCCTTGCGAGACGGAGAGGTAGAGGGCATAATCTCCGCGCGCACCCCAGAGTTCGAACCTTAAGGGTCTGCCGGAACCCGAAATCCGACAATTTTCCTCCAATATTTCATTTATTTTGGAGAAGTCATATTATCTCCGCTCATATATTTTAATATGAAATATTTTCTGAGAGAAAAATAATAAAACAAATGATCCTTGTTTTGATATTTGATAAAATTCAAATATGAAAACGGTGAAATCCCCAACTCTCTCCGAGGGTCCTTGAGTTGCTTAGAATTTCCAGGATCGCGAAACGAAATGCAATAAAATATGATATGCATGAATGACCTATGTATAACATTCCAAATTGAAAATTTGGGATGTTACACCTCTGCGCCGTACACCATGAAAAAAGGTGTATACCTAGTAGTGCGGTTGGGCGTGGTCCGCAGCCCCGAGAGTACTGAGTCGAGCTCCTCAACCCAGTGCTTGTCTGATTCTCTCAGAGACCGCGCTAGTATGGGTATAACGCCGCTCATAATACGACCATTAGCCCTTTCGAGTTGACCGTTTGTTTGTGGGTGATAGACAGAGGCGTAATCGAGCTTAATGCCCAGATTAGCACACCAGGTTTTCACCTCATCGGCTGTGAAATTGGAGCCGTTGTCGGTGACGATGCTATGTGGAACACCATAATGGTGCACAAGACCGGATGTGAATTCTATCACTGGCCCGGCTTCGGCCGTTTTAACTGGTTTGGCCTCAATCCACTTAGTGAATTTATCCACCATGACCAACAGATACTTTTTCTTATGGCTTCCTCCTTTGAGGGGTCCAACCATATCAAGCCCCTAGACCGCGAAAGGCCAAGTGATGGGGATCGTTTGTAAAGCAGTGGGTGGCATGTGGCTTTGGTTGGCGAAAAGCTGGCATCCGTGCAACGTTGGACAAGGTCATGTGCATCTGCTCGAGCCGTCGGCCAATAGAAACCTGTATGGAAGGACTTGCTTACAAGGGCCTGACCGCCCCTCTTCCTCATAGATACATCTTTGAAGTACTCCGGTAATGCCTTTCCTGTAGAGTTCTCCGTCGTGAATCTTATAGGCTTTCGAACGCCGGACAATGTGGCGAGCCTCATTCTGATCCTCCGGGAGTTCTCGCCTATTAAGGTAGGCCAAGAAGAGTTCGGTCCATGGGGCAATGACTGCCATGATGAGATGGGCCGACGAAGTTATTTCGATGGCTGAGCCCCCGATGGTTTGAGTGTGTTCGGAATCTAGGGATGTGGTCGGATCCGAACTGGTGTTGCCGCTCTCCCCTTGCCACACCACGGATGGCTTAAAAATCCTTTCCAGAAAGATATTAGGAGGGACAGGGTCGCACTTAGCGGCAATGCGAGCAAGGACATCCGCCCCTTGATTGCTTTCTCGAGCCACGTGATGGAACTCGAGCCCCTCGAACCGAGCTGACATTTTGAGAACGGCATTACGGTAACCTGCCATCTTTGGATCTTTGGCATCAAAATGTCCATTTATTTGAGATATAGCGAGGTTTGAGTCCTCGCGCACTTCCAGGCGTTGTATGCCCATGGAGAAAGCCATCCGAAGACCATGCAATAAGGCCTCATATTCGGCTGCGTTGTTGGAGTCTGTGTATAATATTTGGAGTACGTACTGAACTACGTCTCTTATGGGGGACGTTTGATAACCCACAATTATAGGGGATCGCAACAGTTTTCGAGGGTAGAGTATTCAACCCAAATTTATTGATTCGACAAAAGGGGAGCCAAAGAATATTCTCAAGTATTAGCAGTTGAGTTTTCAATTCAACCACACCTGGATAACTTAATATCTGCAGCGAAGTATTTAGTAGCAAAGTAGTATGGAAGTAATGGTAACGGTGGCAAAAGTAACAATAGCAATTTTGTAGTAATTGTAATAGTGGCAACGAAAAAGTAACTAAGCGAAGAACAATATGTGAAAAGCTCGTAGGCATTGGATCGGTGATGGAGAATTATGCCGGATGCGATTCCTCATGCAATATTTATAACCTAGGGTGATAGAGAACTAGCTCCAATTCATCAATGTAATCTATGCATGTATTCCGAATATAGTCATACATGCTTATGGAAAAGAACTTGCATGACATCTTTTGTCCTACCCTCCCGTGGCAGCGGGGTCCTATTGGAAACTAAGGGATATTAAGGCCTCCTTTTAATAGAGTACCGGACCAAAGCATTAACACTTAGAGAATACATGAACCCCTCAAACTACGGTCATCACCGGGGGTGGTCCCGATTATTTTCACTTCGAGGTTGCCGGATCATAACACACAGTAGGTGACTGTAGACTTGCAAGATAGGATCAAGAACTCACATATATTCATGGAAACATAATAGGTTCAGATATGAAATCATGGCACTCAGGCCCTAGTGACAAGCATTAAGGATAGCAACATCAATCTCAGAACATAGTGGATACTAGGGATCAAACCCTAACAAAACTAACTCGATCACATGGTAAATCTCATCCAACCCATCACCGTCCAGTAAGCCTATGATGGAATTACTCACTCACGGTGGTAAGCATCATGAAATTGGTGGAGGAAGGTTGATGATGACGATGGCGACGAATTCCCCTCTCCGGAGCCCCGAACGGACTCCAAATCAGCCCTCTCGAGAGAGTTTAGGGTTTGGCGGCAGCTCCGTATTCTAAAACGCGATGAATCCTTCTCCCTGATTTTTTTCTCCCCGAACATGAATATATGGAGTTGGAGTTGAGGTCGGTGGAGCATAAGGGGGCCCACGAGCAAGGGGGCGACCCCAGGGGGTAGGTGCACCCCCACCCTCGTGGACACGGTGTGGGCCCCCTGGCCTTGATTCTTTCGCCAATATTTTTATATATTCCAAAAATATTCTTCGTGAAGTTTCAGGTCATTCTGAGAACTTTTATTTCTGCACAAAAATAACACCATGGCAATTCTACTGAAAACAGCGTCAGTCCGGGTTAGTTCCATTCAAATCATCCAAGTTAGAGTCCAAAACAAGGGCAAACGTGATTGGAAAAGTAGATACGATGGATACGTATCAACTCCCCCAAGCTTAAACCTTTGCTTGTCGTCAAGCAATTCAGTTGACAAACTGAAGGTAATAAAGAAAAACTTTTACAAACTCTGTTTGCTCTTGTTGTTGCAAATATGTAAAGCCAGCATTCAAGTTTTCAGCAAAGATTATGAACTAACCATATTCATAATAACACTTAGGTCTCATGTTTACTCATATCAATGGCATAATCAACTAGCGAGCAATAATAATAAATCTCTGATGACAACAATTTCTCAAAACAATCATAATATCATATAACAAGATAGTATCTCGCTAGCCCTTTCTGAGACCGCAAAACATAAATGCAGAGCACCTCTGAAGATCAAGGACTGACTAAACATTGTAATTCATGGTAAAAGAGATCCAGTCATAGTCATACTCAATATAAATTAATAGTAATGGATACGAATGACAGCGGTGCTCTCCAGCTGTTGCTTTTTAATAAGAGGATGATGACTCAACATAAAAGTAAATAGATAGGCCCTTCGCAGAGGGAAGTAGGGATTTGTAGAGGTGCGAGAGCTCGATTTTGAAATAGACGTAAATAATATTTTGAGTGGTATACTTTCATTGTCAACATAACAACCGAGAGATCTTGATATCTTCCATGCTACACACATTATAGGCGGTTCCCAAGCAGAATGGTAAAGTTTATACTCCTCCACCACAAACAAGCATCAATCCATGGCTTGCTCGAAACAACGAGTGCCTCCAACTAGTAACATCACTGGGGGAGTTTTGTTTGCAATTATTTCGATTTGATTTGCTTAGAGCATAGGACTGGGCATCCCGGTGACCAACCATTTTCTCGTGAGTGAGGAGCGGAGTCCAGTCCTCTTGAGAATAACCCGCCTAGCATGGAAGATATGGACAACCCTAGTTGATACATGAGCTATTCGAGCATAGAAAACAGAATTTCATTTGAAGGTTTAGAGTTTGGCACATACAAATTTACTTGGAACGACAGGTAGATACCGCATATAGGAAGGTATGGTGGACTCATATGGAATAACTTTGGGGTTTATGGAAGTGGATGCACAAGCAGTGTTCCCGCTTAGTACAAGTGAAGGCTAGAAAAAGACTGGGAAGCGACCAACTAGAGAGCGACAACAGTCATGAACAAGCATTAAAATTAGTAAACATTAAGTGCAAGCATGAGTAGGATATAATCCACCATGAACATAGATATCGTGGAGGCTATGTTGATTTTGTTTCAACTACATGCGTGAACATCTGCCAAGTCAAGTCACTCGAATCGTTCAAAGGAGGATACCACCCTATCATACCACATCACAACCATTTTAATAGCATGTTGGCACGCAAGGTAAACCATTATAAACTCCTAGCGGATTAAGCATGGCATGAGCAACTATAATCTCTAATTGTCATTGCAAACATGTTTCATTCATAATAGGCTGAATCAGGAACGGTGAACTAATCATATTTACAAAAACAAGAGAGGTCGAGTTCATACCAGCTTTTCTCATCTCAATAAATCCATCATATATCGTCATTATTACCTTTCACTTGCACGACCGAACGGTGTGAATAATAATAATAGTGCACGTGCATTGGACTAAGCTGGAATCTGCAAGCGTCGGATACAAAGGAGAAGACAAGGTAATACGGGCTCTTTGTTAAATCAACAATAATGCATATAAGAGCTACTTCAACATTTTAATCATAGTCTTCTCCTCTCGACCCCCAAAGAAAAGAAAAGAAATAAAACTATTTACACGGGAAAGCTCCCAACAAGTAAGAGAAGAACGAGAAGTATTTTTGGGTTTTCTTTTAATTATTACTACAACAAACATGGAAAGTAAACCAGCTAAAAGCTACAACTATTTTTTAAGGTTATTCAAGCACACAAGAAGAAAGCAAGAAAAAGTAAAATAAGCTAGCATGGATAGTACAATGAAAAAGTACGAGCACTGACAACTCGCATGAGTGTGTGAACATGAATGTAATGCCGGTGAGAAATATGTACTCCCCCAAGCTTGGGGCCAGTTCTTTTGGGCAATTCTCCCAGAATTGACCCCCTCCCCAGCTTCTCCCAGAATTGCCACTTCATTTTTTTTTCTACAATTCCTAACTAATTAGATCTTAACTAGCTAGGAATTGTAAAAAAAAGTTGCAGTGGCAA
Source organism: Aegilops umbellulata (assembly GCA_032464435.1). Classification (NCBI taxonomy): domain Eukaryota; kingdom Viridiplantae; phylum Streptophyta; class Magnoliopsida; order Poales; family Poaceae; genus Aegilops; species Aegilops umbellulata. The sequence continues at coordinate 33,874,973 of CP136059.1, forward strand.
TTCTGGGAGAAGCTAGAGAGGGGGTCAATTCTCGGAGAATTGTCCAAAAGAACTGGGCCTTAGGCTCTTGCCACTCCTTATTCCAAAATCAAACAAATCTTTACCCAAGGGCTTGAAAACTTCACAACACAAAACTCAACAGAAAATCTCATGAGCTCTGTTAGCGAAATAAAACAAACCACCACTTTAAGGTAATGTAATTAACTCATTCTTTATTTATATTGGTGTTAAACCTAATGTATTCCAACTTCTCTATGGTTCATAACCCATGATACTAGCCATAGATTAATCAAAGTAAGCAAACAACACACGAAAAACAGAATGTGTCAAAAACAGAACAGTCTGTAGTAATCTGCATCAAACGCAAACTTATGAAACTCAGAAAAATCTACAAAAACAGGACGACCTAGATAATCTGATTATTTATCTACTGCAACTGGAATCAGCATTTTATCACTTTCAGATTGTTTTTAACAATTGTTCCCGTGAGCAGAAAGTTTCTGACTTTTTCGGCAAGATCAAATAATCATCACCCAAGAAGATCCTATCGGTTCTACTTGGCACAAGGACTAATTAAAACATAAAACCACATCTAACCAGAGGATAGATGAATTATTTATTACTAAATAGGAACAAAAATAAAATTGGGTTGCCTCCCAACAAGCGCTATCGTTTAACGCCCCTAGCTAGGCATATTTTCGGGGTATTTTTTTATTGCACGGATAATTCAGAAAACGGACAGAAAATACTATTTTGCTTTATTTAATCTAAATAACAGAAAGTAAAAGGAGGGTACAGAGAGTTGTGGTTTCTAACTTCATCCATCTCATGCTCATCAAAAGGAATCCACTAACAAGGTTGATCAAGTCTTGTCAACAAACTCATTCTGAATTGCACGAAACTAGAGAATTTTAGAATAGCACTAGGTTACCTCAACGGGGATATGCATGTCCCCAATAATAAGAATATCATATTTCTTCTTGACAGTAGGAAGAGGAAATTCAAAACCTCCAATAATAATCGATGGAATTTTTCCAATAGAATTTATGCTGTGGACTTGAGGTTGTTTCCTCGGAAAGTGTACCGTATGCTCATTACCATTAACATGAAAAGTGACATTGCCTCTGTTGCAATCAATAACAGCCCCTACAATATTCAAAAAGGGTCTACCAAGGATAATCGACATACTATCGTCCTTGGGAATATCAAGAATAACAAAGTCCGTTAGGATAATAACGTTTGCAACCACAATAGGCACATCCTCATGAATAGTGACAAGTATAGGGGTTGATTTATCAGCCATTTGCAAAGATATTTCAGTAGGTGTCAACTTATTCAAATCAAGTCTACGATATAGAGAGAGAGGCATAACACTAATACTAGCTCCAAGATCACATAAAGCAGTTCTAACATAGTTTCTTTTAATGGAGCATGGTATAGTTGGTACCCCAGGATCTACAAGTTTCTTTGGTATTCCACCCATAAAAGTGTAATTAGCAAGCATGGTGGAAACTTCATCTTTCGGTATATTTCTTTTATTTGTAACAATATCCTTCATATACTTAGCATAAGGATTCATTTTATGCATATCCGTCAAACGCATACGTAAAAAGATAGGTTTAATCATTTCAGCAAAGCGCTCAAAATCCTCATCATCCTTTTTCTTGGATGGTTTAGGTGGAAAAGGCATGGGTTTCTGAACCCATGGTTCTCTTTCTTTACCGTGCTTCCTAGCAACAAAGTCTTTCTTATCATAATGTTGATTCTTTGATTGTGCGCTATCAAGATCAACAGCAGGTTCAATTTCTACATCATTGTTATTACTAGGTTGAGCATCAACATTAACATTATCACTAGGTTCATGTTCATCACCAGATTGTGTTTCAACATCAGAGATAGAAATATCATTGTGATTCTCAGGTGTGTCAACAACAGGTTCACTAGAAGCATGCAAAGTCCTATCATTTTTTCTTTTTCTTCCTCTTAGAAGGACTAGGTGCATCAACATTTGTTCTCTGAGAATCTTGCTCAATTCTCTTAGGGTGGCCCTCCGAATAAAAAGATTCCTGAGTCATTTTACCCCCTCTAGTCATAACTCTAACAACATTAGGCGGTTAAACCAAAATCACACACAACAAGGGAGTACCTTGCTCTGATACCAATTGAAAGTGCGTTATATCGACTAGAGGGGGGTGAATAGGAGATTTTTATGAATTCTTCACTGAGGAATTTGCTAGTGTGGAAATTCCTTAGTGAAGAACTACTTGCAGCAGAATAAGTACTCAGAAGTAAACATAACAGAAGACAAGCATAGTCATCATGATGAAATGAGGACAAGCACAGAGTACAAAAAGCGTAATCACTGGATAACACAGGATGAAGACAAACAGACTGAAGAAATTGAACTGAGGGAATTGGGAAAGTCTTCAGTCAAAGTCTTCAAACACAGATATGACAAGCACACAACACAGTAATGAGGAAATGAATGAGTTTAGGAAATAGAACCAATTGGCTTGGTGAAGACAATGATTTGGTAGACCAGTTCCAACTGATGTCTCAGTTGTACATTTGGTCGGAGCGGCTAGGTATTTCAACCTGAGGACACACAGTCCTCACCGTATTCTCCTTGAACAAAGGTCACACAGACCTTGCCTAATCACTCGTGGTATGTCTTCAGGTGACTTTCGAACCTTCACAAACTCGGTCACTCGGCGATCCGCAATTCCTCTTAGATGCTCTAGACCATGACGCCTAACCGTCTGGAAGAAGCACAGTCTTCAAAGGTAACAAGCGTCGGATCCACGCAGGATCAATCTCTTCAGTGATGCTCAATAACTTTGGGTTTGTAGGTGTTTGTGTTTGGGTTTTGGGTTTTCCTCACTTGATGATTTTCGCTCAAAGTCCTCGGAGGATGGGTTGCTCTCAAATGACAAGTGTCAGTTTCTCTCGGAGCAGCCAACCAGCTAGTGGTTGTAGGGGGCGGCTATTTATAGCCTAGGGAGTAGCTCGACATGATAAGACATAAATGCCCTTCAATGATATGACCGTTAGGTGGATAAGATATTTTGGGACAGCTGGCGCGCAGCACATCAATGGTCGGAAATTTGAGGCTCAAATTCCTCAGGGCTATCATGTTCCTCACTTTGTAGGCAATCCTCACTTGCGAATTCCTAACTCCTCAGTCAGAACAAATTCCTCAGAGACAAGGAGAACTTCGTCTCTATCACTGAAGAAATTGACTGAACTGTATGAGATTTCCAATGGCTTCACTCGAAGGGATTGGTAGGTGTAGGATTTTGAGTTGAGCATGACATGGAAATTTTTCCTTAGTATTTTCTCGACCCCCTTTAACAGTACGGTGTTTCCTAAGACTCAAGAAAGATAAAATGAAACTACGAAAACAGAAGTCTTCATGCTTCATGTTCCTCAAATGAATACCAAGTCTTCAAGGTCACACCAATTTCTTCACTTTCAAAGTCTTCAGAAAGTCTTCAGAAATCCAAAGTCTTCACTCGAAGAACTTCATTTTTAGGGGTCGACTTTCTCTGTAAATATCAAACTCCTCATAGACCTGTGTAGACTCATAAACGCATTAGTCTCTTAACCTATAAGTCTTCAATACACCAAAATCACTAAGGGGCACTAGATGCACTTACATGTTCTATAAGCCCAAAGTGCATCATCTAATTTCTTAGACCAATTCTTCCGGGACCTATTTACAATCTTTTGCAAAATTAATTTTATTTCTCCATTGCTAAGCTCAACTTGACAACTAGACTGAGGATGATAGGGTGATGCAATTCTATGGTTAACATCATACTTGGCAAGCATTTTACGGAAAGCACCATGAATAAAGTGTGACCCGCCATCAGTCATTAAATATCTAGGGACTCCAAACCTTGGGAAAATAACTTCCTTAAGCTTTTTAATAGAGGTTTTGTGATTAGCACTATTGGTTGGAACAGCTTCTACCCATTTAGTAACATAATCAACCGCAACCAAAATATGTGTATATCCATTAGAGGAAGGAAAAGGTCCCATGTAATCAAATCCCCAAACATCAAATGTTCAACAGCAGGTGAATAATTCATAGGAATTTCTTGACGCTTACTAATATTACCTATTCTTTGGCATTCATCACAAGATAAGACGAACTTACGGGCATCCTTAAAGAGAGTAGGCCAATAAAATCCATATTGCAATACCTTGTGAGCAATTCTATCTCCAGCATGATGCCTTCACTACTTCAGGATGGTCCAAACGCGACACAATGATCAGAGACCCTTCGACGAAACTGTGTGCGATACCATAGTCGCAAACACTGGTGTAAAAAACCCATCAAAAAGGTGCAAAACGTTTGCAATGACGAATGCATCAAACACGGTTCAGGTTTTAGTTGGGTGTGTGATGCAGGGCATACGGTTCAGTTCAATTAACTGTTTGGGATGAGGAGGAACAAAAGAAACAGGTAGCCAGATGAAGGTGTGTGCGATATACAACATACGATTCACAAGGATGTACTGTTTGTGATTAGGCAACACAATGGAAATGGTTCAACGGAACAAGATGTGTGTGATACGCGGCAAACAGGTCCGTAATCAGAAATGTGTGCGAAGACCAATTGTCGGTGGGAAACGATACCTATGGGATCACAAGAATCCCTACTACGGTTGCGGGGCGCGGGGTTGAGAGAAGAGCGGGTCTGACAGGGAAGCACGCGGTTCGTTTATCCAGGTTCGGGCCGCGAGGATGCGTAAAACCCTACTCCTGCTTTGGTGGTTGTATTCTGTGTTCTTGAGCTAGCTACGGAGTGTAACGAGCTCCAAAAAGCCGAATCCTTCTCCTAGTCAACTCGGGCCTCCTTTTATAGGAAAAAGGGGCTCCCACAGTGGCACACAGGAGGTGGAAAGGTCTACAGTGGCATGAGGTTATCCCTCGTATTACAGGACAAGGTGCATTTAATGCATCGCTTAGGTGTCCTCTTACTTTATCGGGGACAGGGGCGAGGCCCGTCCCGTCCGTCGCTGCTCCTCCAGGCTTCGACACGCGCCATGGGCCACTGGTGCATGCGGTGCCATGTAAGCAGGCAGGCAGCTGAGGTGGCACGGTGGTGGAGCCTCCATGAAGGGTTGTATGTAGCCACGCAGGTGCCTGCCCAGCTGGTTTGGTCGGCAGCTGCATGCGAACGGCGGTGGAGACTTGGCTGGTGCAGGCCTGATGGTGGCCCTGCTGGCGCACTTGGCGAGGGCCTTGCCGGGTGCCGTGGCGCGCAGGCGTCCTCGGCAAGGATCTTGCCGGGGGTCTTGTGGGTTCATTCGGCGAGGATGGCTGCCTTCCCATCCTCACTTGATCTTGACTATTCTTTGTCTTCACAAAGATCTGCATGCCACCACAGAGGTGCCTCCCGAGCCCTGTCCCAACACATGTGTTGAGTGTTGGTGGGCTCGAGGGTGGCTCGCTTGGCTGGCGTGGGCGAGCTGCCCTAGCAAGGGTCTTGCCGGGGCCGCTGGGGCCGCCCCGGCAAGGATCTTGCCGGGGAAACCTGCTTCGCCCATCTGATCTTTGTGGCCTTGGTCCTCATCGTTGCTTTGCATCGTCTTGGGCTTCGGTCTTACCTCGGCTCACCTCCTCTGCTCTGCTTGGTGTGGCTGTGGGCGTGGCTCCGACTGCCCGTGCATAGGTAAAGGGGTACAAAAATGTGCCCCTAATTTTGTACACCGACAGGAGCCCCCGGGCCTGGGCCACACATAAGCGTGACACGTTGTTGGGTCAGGCCCAGAATGGTGCGCGGCTAGGCAGGGTGGTTTTTACCGCGGTAAGATTTTTCACACGCTGCGCGGCGTGGAGGGGCATGCGTGACGTGGGCTGCATGTCACACGCATGCGTCACATCATAGTAAAGAGGCAGCTCGCGCCTTCCCCGCAAAGGGAGGGAGGCGTGGAGGCGCATCTCATTTACTGAATGGGGCCGAGGTGCGGTCTTCAAGGCATCCACTCCCCACGATCACGGGGTGGGGATAGGTCGCCTCACTTGTCTCCTCGGTTATGCACATCTGCCACACGTCTTCCATGCACTCGGGGTGGCAAACGGTGGAGGCTGGAAACCGGGCCGTCGCTGGTTGGGGCAGTGGGTCGGTCCTGGTTCCCTGCGCCTCCCGTATCTTGATTGGCCGAGCGGGAAAGGGGATGGCATTCCACATTCTTCCATCTTCTCCTTCCTTCTGCTTCTGCTCCTTCCTTCCATTCGTTATGGAGAAAGGAAATCCCGGTCCTTCGACGGTGGTGGCGAGGGTTGCCGCTCGACAACGCCGCGTCGTCGCCTTTGCCTCCCGACTCCATTTGCGCGGGAGATGGAGCTGGATCCGCCGCAATCGTTGGGGCTGCATATGTGGGGCTGCGGGAACTGCGACACATGGGCCGACGTCGAGTTTCCCGGCCCTCACTTCATGTATCTTCATCGAGGGTGGAAGACCTTCGCTCGTCTCCACAGCTTGACGGATGGGCTCACTCTCCATTTCAAACTAATGGAGGGTGGCCTCCTCTCCGTCAAGATCTTCGGGCACTTCGGGACTCGCGTAAGGTGCTGTGTGGAGAGCTCTTCTGACGATGAAGATCCTTCCTCGAGCAAGAGTGGCGAGGTGGACAGCTGCAGCGACGACGAGGCTAGCGGGCGGCAGGATGACGGGTCCGACTAGGCGTCAGGTGCCGCTCCGAGCAGCACCGGCAACCCTATCATCCGTGTCGCCGGCTCCTTGAACTTCTCAGGGTCGTCTCCTTGGACAACTGGCGTTGGGAGGCTGCGGAAGAGGAAGAGGGCGGGAGGCAAGGCCGTCAACTCGGAGTACACGGGCATCGACGCCTTCGTCACGTACTGACATCCTGCCTCCTCGTCTTCGAGCTCTGCCTCCGGCGCCGCCATCCCCATCCAGCCCTTGGACGGCCACCAAGATGTTCTCTTCGTGTCTTCTACCACTCGTAGCTCACCTAGGCGCCCCTTTTGCCCTTTTCTCCTCCTTGACCTGCCTCTTGAGGAGAGGGACAAGAAAGGGATTACGGGCATCTTATCTCTTTTTAGTCTTGTAAGCTTTCGGGCCTTTGTTAACTTTAGAACTTGTAATCCCTTGTTCATGGTTTTCATTTCGTATGAACTATACTTGTACGGAATGTTTCTTGAATGAAAAAGGGATGTTAGCCGGGCTTTTTGTTCGTAAATAAAACCCACGACAAGGAGTAAATCCGTGTTACCTTTAAGATAAACGTTTTCTCGCCCGGCAACAGGCCTTGCCGTCCCCCCACTTCGCTCGACCTATCTCACGCGCTTGGCAGAGGCAGGGATGAGGTGGGCTTAGGCTCCTCGTTTCATTTCCTTGCTGTCGCGATTTCGGCCAAACTCGGTCCCAGGAAACGAGTCCTAGGGTCCGGAGTGAGGGGACCACGGTAGCCTAAGGATAAAACGGGGTTTCACATACCTCAGTCCATAACGAAACACATGATAAGGGATAAAGAACTTATCTGAATCTGCATCCCCCGGCAACCTTGGCTTGCCATGGGTGGATCTTTGCTCTTGCAGCCCCCGACAATACTGGCCTGCCCGGGCGCCGGTCCGTCCTCTTAATTCCAAAGCAGCTCGGCAAGGATATTCATGTGTCCTGCGAACCAAAGAATACAGAGAGGAATAGAAAGACGCGCACTCGACCTCTATGCTAGGGGTTAGCCGCCTGTAAGCACTATCAACCCTAACCAAGGACGAGACTCGACCTAGCATGCATGATATAACTTAGGGCGCCAGCGCTTCATTTATTCTCGCTCAGGGTTTGTGCCTGGCTTTGTACAAAGGGTCACATGCCTTGCGACAAAGCTCGTACAAAAGGTGGCTTGCCGGGAGGCCCGGCAAGCCGCGTCTTATGGGTAAAACTTGCGAAGATGCTCGATGTTCCAGGAGTTGCTCACTGGTACGGCATCCTCGGTCTCCAGGCGGACTGCGCCAGGCTTGGTGACTCGTATTACCCGATAAGGGCCTTCCCACTTTGGCGTCAACTTGTTGGAATTATTGGCCGACTGAACGCGCTGAAGAACAAGGTCGCCTTCCTCATAGCTTCGGGCATGAACCTTGCGGCTATAGTAGCGGCGCAAGGCTTGCTGGTAGCGTGCCGCTCTCACAGCCGCCCGAAGACGATCTTCCTCGAGGAGCGTCGCATCATCTTGGCGCAACCGCTCTTGGTCAAGCTCAACATAAGCGAGCACTCGAGGTGACCCGTATATGAGTTCCGTGGGGAGAACTGCTTCTGCCCCGTATACCAGGGCAAAAGGTGTCTGGCCGGTGGGTCGATTTGGCGTCGTCCTGATTAACCAAAGAACCGCCGGCAGTTCATCAATTCAGCGCCTTCCGCTCTTGTGCAGCTGGTCAAAAGTCTTTGTCCTCAGGCCTCGCAACACTTCAGCATTTGCCCTCTCCGCTTGGTCGTTGCTCCGTGGGTGTACCACGGAAGCAAAACAGACCTTGCTGCCAAGGTCTTGAATGTATTGCATGAAGGTGTGGCTTGTGAACTGCGTGCCGTTGTCGGTGATGACTCTGTTTGGCACACCAAAACGGCAGACCAATCCTTTGAAAAACTTGACAGCTGAATGAGCAGTCACCTTTCTCACTGGTTCCACCTCTGGCCACTTTGTGAACTTATCGATTGCAACGTACAAGTACTCAAAGCCCCCGATGGCGCGGGGGAAGGGGCCCAGTATATCGAGCCCCCAGACCGAGAATGGCCAGGAGAGAGGGATTGTTTGAAGGGCTTGAGCTGGTTGATGAAGCTTCTTTGAATGGAACTGGCACTCTTCACACTTGGTGACTAGCGCTGTCGCATCCTGGAGGGTGGTGGGCCAGAAGAAACCTTGCCGGTATGCCTTCCCAGCAAGGGCCCTTGACCCTATGTGGGAGCCACATACACCTCCATGTATCTCTGCCAACAGCCCCAGTCCTTCCTCCCAGGGGATGCACTTGAGTTTCACACCGTTCGGCCTTCACCGATACAGGACGTCATCGACGAACTGGTACAGGGCGGACCGACGGGCTACTTTCTCCGCTTCTTCATGCTCCTCAGGAAGCTCCCCCGCCTGGAGGAATTGGACGGTATGTTGCGCCCATGCCAGAGCCTGAGGCTCGATGGAAAGGACTAAAGGCATCTCCTCCGCCATGGGAGCGACTATCTCTATAGCCAGGGCCTGACGCCCCGCTGGAGTCAATTGCTCTTGGGCAGGCTCAGTGTCCGCGGCAGTACCCTTGCCGGCGGCCCCGGGGGGGCTCGGTAGGAAAGTACTTGTCGGGTCCTGATTTTCTCCACTTGCTCTGCCCTGCTGATGGATAGACGGATGGTTGAGTTAACCGAAGCAAAAAGGTACCTGGTTCCACAGGTAGCTTGAATGTGGCATGCTTTGACAGGTAATCGGCGATGTCGTTCTCCGCTCGGGGGACATGTTCCACCTGGATACCATCAAAGCGTTCCTCCAGTTTTCTCACCTCATCTACGTATGCTTCCATCAGTGGGCTTTGATAATCCTTGTTGACTTGACTGACAACGAGCTGTGAGTCACCCCTGAGGATGAGCTTCTTGACCCAGAGGTCTACCGCGATTCTGAGACCGGCAAGCAATCCCTCGTACTCGGCGGTGTTGTTGGTGGATATCTCCCTCGGGAAGTGCATCTGGATCACATACTTGAGGTGCTCTCGGGTGGGTGCAACGAGCAGCACACCAGCACCGGCGCCTTGCAGCGAGAAGGCTCCATCAAAGTACATGACCCAGTTGTAGTCTGCCTCTTTGCCTGGGAGAGTCGTCTCCTGGATTTCTTCGTCAGGCGTCGAGGACAATTCTGCGATGAACTCCGCCAGGACTCTGCTCTGAATTGTTGAGGTACTCTCGAACTTTAAGTCGAAGCCTGACAGCTCCAAGGCCCATTCCACAATCCTTCCGATTGAGTCTGGGTTGTGCAGTATCCGTTGCAACTGGAGGCGGGTGACGACAGTGATCTCGTGGGCCTGGAAGTAGTGACGCAACTTCCTCGAGGCCATAAGGAGGCCGAAGAGCAATTTCTGCATGCCAAAATACCTTGACCTAGCCCCCTGCAAGAGGGAGCTGACAAAGTAAACCGGGTGCTGCATCATCTTCTTCTTGGGCACCACTTCACTCGACCGCGCGGGCATCGCCTTGGTGGCGCCAGACTCTGCCAGGGGCCGTGCCTCGTCGGCACCAGGCCCTGCCGGGCGAATATCGGCTCGCTCTCCGCTGGTCTTGCCTCCATTGCTGCCTTCTCGTCGACCTCCCTCTGTGCCACTAGTGCGGCACTGACCACTTGATTCGTCACCGCCAGATACAGCAGCAACGGCTCTTGTGGTTTAGGCGCAACCAGTATTGGTGTGGAGGAAAGGTATTTCTTCAGGTCCTATAGCGCGGCCTCGGCTTCTGGGGTCCACTCCATTGGGCCCACCTTTTTCAAGATCTTGAAAAAGGGAAGGGTGCGCTCAGCGGACTTGGAGATGAAACGGCTCATGGCGGCAACGCAGCCGGTGAGCCGACGCACATCCTTGATCCGCTTTGGTGCCTCGATCTGCTCAATGGCCTTGATCTTGTCTGGGTTTGCCTCGATCTCGTGCTGTGACACGAAGAATCCGAGAAGCTTGCCGGACGGATCGCCGAAGACGCACTTCTCAGGGTTCAACTTGAGGTTGATCTTGCGCAGGTTGGCAAAGGTCTCTTCTAGATCTTGCACAAGAGCCGTCCCGTCCTTGGTTTTGACCACTATGTCATCCATGTAGGCTTCCATATTTATATGGAGCTGAGGTTCAAAACCAATTTGGACCGCTCTTGCAAACGTTGAGCCAGCACTCTTCAACCCGAAATGCATCCGTAAAAAGCAATACATACCACATGGGGTCATGAATGTTGTCTTCTGTTCATCTTCTCTTGTCATGAAGATTTGGTGGTAGCCTGAGGAGGCATCGAGGAATGATAACAGATCACACCCGGCCGTGGAGTCAACAATCTGGTCGATGCATGGCAATGGGAAGGGGTCCTTAGGACAAGCCTTATTGATATCTGTGTAATCAATACACAACCTCCACTTCCCATTCGCCCTGCGCACAACTACCGGATTGGCCAACCACGTCGGATGGAGCACCCCTCTCACCAAACCTGCCGCTTCTAGCTTCCTGATCTCCTTTGTGATGAACTCCTGCCTCTCCAGAGCCTGCTTTCTGACCTTATGCTTGACCGGCCGCGCGTGGGGGCAGACAGCTAGGTGGTGCTCAATCACCTCCCTGGGAACACCAGGGATGTCAGACGCTTTCCATGCAAACACGTCGACATTTTCTTGCAGGAAGGTGACGAGCTCGCCTTCCTATTTGCTGTCGAGGGTGGAGCCTATAGTGAAGGCCCCTCCCTTGATTTCCTCCGCGACTGTTGGATTTCGGGTTCCGGCAGACCCTTGAGGTTCGAACTCTGGGGTGCGCGCGGAGATTACGCTTCCTACCTACCTGTACCCCTCCACCTCGCAAGGATCTAAGCTATCAAAAAACACAGCACAAGAGACATGGAGTTTATACTGGTTCGGGCCACCGATGTGGTGTAATACCCTACTCCAGTGTGGTGGTGTGGTGGATTGCCTCTTGGGCTGATGATGAACAATACAAGGAAGAATAGCCTCGTGAGGGTCTGTTCCTAGCTGGGGCGATGAACTGCTAGAGGGGTTCAGTCGCCCTTCTCTCTCTCTCTCTCAGTCTGATTGCCAATCGATTCGTCCCCCCGATCCCTAGGGTGGCTAGCCTTATTTATAGGCAAAGGCCCTGGGCCTCTTCCCAAATATTAAGCGGGAAGGGCGCCAACAATTGGCCATTTTGAAGGGGAACATCTAGTACACTTATCCTGACTAAAGTTGGTCCTCGCCTGCCAAAGGCTCTGGTGATGACGCTGGCTTGGGCTCCACAATGACTTCTTCCTTGTCGCGGAGTTGGTCTTGGTCTCGTTGCACCGAAATGGGTGCCTTTGCTTGATCCTCTCGTCTGCGCTTGCTCCCTTAGCACCAAAGAGGAAAGGGAGGACACTGCGCGGGCTGGCGCCCGCCTAGCCTCTTTGGTCGTCATGGCTTGCGTCATGGGCACCTCGTGAGGTACCCCGCCTTGATCTGTCCGCCTCCTCGCGAGCCAGCCTGATGAGGCCGCGCCTGAGGAAGCTCCGTGTCGTCCGCCCCGCGAGGCTCGGCCCCTCGCGAGGGTCTTGGGTCTATGTTGATGAAGATGGGCCGTGCTGGGCCCCCTTTGAGCCACGGTCGCAGGCCGCAGGCAGGCAAGTCTGGGGACCCCCGTTCCCAGAACGCCGACAGCGATGGGCACCTTCTTGGTCTGCGGCGGCTCGGCTCTGGATCTCTTGCTCTTGTCGGCAGAGCTCTCTGGCACATCCTCAACGGTAGCACAACACTCCAAGGAGGTGAGCTTGCTGGAGTGGGTGCGAGAGGTCTTGCTGGGCTCCTTCTTTCCTTCGAGGCCTTCGGCGGCAGGAACAGGTGCCTTGACGGCAGCTACTGCAACTGCTTCCCAGTAGAGTTGGTCGGCGTAGATCAGCGCGTCCTTCTTGTCGGAGGGGATGGAGATGATGGTCAATGGCCCAGGCATCTTAAGCATGTTGTAGGCGTAGTGTGACGCCGCCATGAACTTGGCCAGTGTCGGGCGGCCGAGGATCCCATTGTAGGGCAAGGGGATCTCGACTATGTTGAAGACGATCTTCTCCGTTCTGTAGTTCAATTCTCCTCCAAAGGTCATGGGCAGCATGGCCTTTCCCTTCGGCTGGCTCCTCCCTGGATTGACCACGTGGAACGTGCCCGTTTCCTCGAGGTCTCTGTCAAGGATTTGCAACCTTTTGATCACGACAGGCGAGATCAGGTTCAGGCTTGCCCCGCCGTCTACCAACATCTTGTTCACCCTGAGGTTGTGTATTGTTGGCGAAACCAACAACGGCAAACACCCGACCGTGGTAGTGCGATCAGGGTGGTCCTCGGCGTCAAAGATGAGGGGCGTGCTGGACCACTTTAGGGGCTTCTGGGCGTCGAACGACGGCTCCGTTGTCGTGACCTCTCGCGCCCACTGCTTGAGTTGGCGGCAAGAGGTATGCAGCGAGGCGCCGCCATGGACGCACATGGCCTCCATAGCCTTCTGGAACCCTTGCTCACCGGACTCGTCATCCTCGTCGTGATCGTCGTCTTCTTGTTTCTTGTCGCGGCCCCGAGCGGACCTCTCTTGTTGATTGTCCTTGTCAGGGCGGCCTCGTTGGCCACCACGCTTCTTGCCGGACCCCTCTGCACCATCTTGGTCCTTCTCCTTGTCCCACCTTTCGTACTTAGCTTTTTCTTTCTCAGCAAGCAGCTCGACTTGTCGGCAGTTCTGGAGATCGTGGCCCTTGGTGCGGTGGATCTTGCAGTATTGCTTGCCGGAGCTTCCTGGCTTGTCGGTGGCCGCCAAGGCCCGATAGGCGGCGCACCTGGCAATCTCCTTGTCGGGGGTGTCTGCCTTGACCTTCTTGCCGGCACCGGTGTCGTCAGATCCCTCAACGGCAAGCACAACCTTGCCTTTGCGTTGCTTGTTGTGACGCCGGCCCTTCTTCGTCGAGGCGGCGGCGTCCTCATCGGTAGAGTCGGTTTCCGCGCCGGCGTCTTCGCCGGGGTACTTCCTTCCCTCTTCAGCTCGGGCGCACCTATTGGGCAGAACTTAGAGCTCGGCCACATCCTTAACATTGGTCATCGCCAGCTCCTCGCGCATCTTGCAATTGCACATGTTTTGATGGAACGCGCTAATCACGACGGCAGGATGAACGTCGGGGATGTTGTACTGCACCCGGGCGAATCTCTGGATGTACTTGCGCAGGGTCTCCCTTCCTTCTAGGGAATAATATGCAAATCACTGGCCTGGCCATGAGCTTGGTGGCCTCCTGTGAAGGCGCCAACGAACTCATGGCACAAATCTGACCAGGAAGAGATGGAGTCCACCGGCAAGTGCATCAACCAAGACATTACATTGGGTTTGAGCACCAGCGGGAAGTAGTTGGCAAGCAACTTGTCGTCGCGAGCCCCAGCGGCCTGCATCACGATGGAGTAGATGCTGAGGAACTCAGACGGATGGGTCTTGCCAGTGTACTTCTCGCCGACGTCGAACTTGAACGTGCGGTGGGACGGCCACTGGAACTGCCTCAGCTCACGGGTAAAAGCCGGGAAGCCCACCTCGTAAGGTAGGCCGCCGGGCTCCCTCGGTGCCGGGTGGTCCGTAGCATGTCCCGCCCGCTTGTCGGACTGGCGGCGCGTTTCGCACCGGCGCTCGACGGTGATTCGAGCGTCTTCATGAGCTCGCTCCCGAAGAACCTGGCGCTGGTCGCGGAGGGTTCGTGGATCGGACGACGCTATGGAGATGTTATCACCAACATCATCGCGACGGGCCGACGCCCGTGGCGGCTAGCGAGGAGGAGGCGAGTGCATCGTGGCCGCAGCTCCCCCCGTCCTCCCAGCGCCAGCATGTGGTGGTTCGGAGGAGTGCCGAGCCGAGGGCCCCGCCGGTTGCGGACCGTCTTTGTTCGCGATGACGACGAGGCTCCGAAAAGTGGCCCTCCACTCATTGAGCTTCTCCGCAGCAGGAGGGAATTCGAGGAGTAGCTGCGCGAGCGCCAAGGCTTCCGCTGGCGTGGGTGGCCGTGATAGCTAAGTGGATCGAGGCGCACTTTGACTTCTAGCCATGTTAGAAGGAGCTCCGTCACAACCCAGCGGCTGCGTGCCATTTTCACCAGCGCTTCGGCGAGCGTGTTGAACTCCTTCGTCTTGCCGATGACGCAGAGGGCTCTTCCCACGGCGGTGCCTAGGGTCACCAATGTGGTGATGCTGCTCGGCGCGCACACCATGGGAAGAACGCATGGTGGTCGCCGTGTCGGGACCCCGATCCTAAGCCACATCGATCCAGCATGTAACACATCATATCACTTTGCGGCCTCACGCACGGTACTCCCGCGGGTGCCACCTTACCTGGCCCGGGACCGTTTGCACCTTTTGGCTCACGTATATGATAGTGTCGCTAGCATCCATATGACAGAGAACCCGGGCCGACATGGCTAGTCGTGAACCCAAAGCGGCACTAACACATGGGGACAGGCATACATGAATCAACTTGGAGCATGTCGGTCAACAGCGTGTGAATCTGGGCTCTAGCACTGGGCTAACAGGACTCCGGTAACCCGGGCTGTAGCAGGCTAGGCAGGACTCCGGATGTCACCGCATGACATTTCCCCGAAGGGACAGACACAGGAACGAAGTGAAACACATGCCGGCCAGTCAAGTGTACTGAGCGGTAGTGCTGGGCTAGCAGGACTCCGGTGAACCGGGCTGTAGCGGACTACTATGGCTCATGGAAGCACTAGACTACATTTCCCCATAAGAGAGGCTGCCAAGGATAAACAACTAGATTGTCGGATCCCACACATAGTAAGCATTTCAATCATACACACAATATGCTCGATATGTGTAAATACAACATGGCATCACAACATAACTCTATGACTCCAATATTATTCATTAGGCTACGAGGAGCGAGATATTACAAACAGGGGTCTCATGACCCAACATTCAGAGCATACAAGTCAAAGCACATGCGGAAGCTTAATATGTCTGAGTACAGACATCTACAAATGAAAAAGGCTGAGAAGCCTGACTATCTACCAGATCCTGCCGAGGCACAAGATCGTAGCTGAGGTATCAAGCTAAACGTCGAATTCCACGCGGAACTACTAGCGAGACTGACGTCTCTCTGCAAAAACATAAAATAGGCAAACGTGAGTACAAATGTACCCAGCAAGACTTACATCAGAACTAGCTACATATGCATCGTATCATTAAAGGGGGTGGTGGAGTTTGACTGCAGCAAGCCAGCTTTGACTCGATGGCTATCATGAACTACGACTGCAAGTAACTCTTTTGAGGTGGCGCACACGAGTCCACATATTCACCATATCAATACACCACTATGGATCCCCTCCCATCTCCCTACGAGAAGGCCATCCATAGCACTCACGCTTATCTTGCGCATCTTAGAGTATCCACTTTCACTTGTCTATGAACTATGCAAGGGGTCCAAGTTTCCATATCCGAGGAATCCGGCTATTCGAATAGATAATGATAACCCTGCAGGGGTGTACTTCTTCACACACGCTCTCGCCACTTATCGCCCTGTACACGTCATGTACCTCGGCAACCTTCAGGCGGAAGCCGGGCAAGGGAGTCGGCCATGACCTGACTAACCACGCAAGTCTCTCGTCCAGGTTTATCGCCTATTCGGGTTCCATCCGCAAGGAGATCCGGCCGGGGTGTCGCTCACGTCCCCAAACGATGTGTGCAGGGTTCCCAAGCCCACCAACCGGGTGCCACTTGGTACACCGGGCCACTGTGCCTATTCTGTCCCAAGCCCACCTATGCCGGGTGCCACTTGGTAGACTACTAACACTACCTACAAACACCAGAAACTAGTTGCAACTCCTTGACAGAGATCAAGTTGATTAATAATTCGAGAGGGGCACTTAAGCATTCCAATGCGTGGTAGTAGCTGTTCATGGATCACAAACACAGAACTTAGTTCCTAAGGACGGCTGCAATGAGACAACCCACCATGTACTCCTACATGGCCTCTCACCGCTACCTTTACCAAATCGTGTTCATACACTTAGCTCACACACAGTAGGACATGTTCACCACATTCCAATTCATTCCCGATGAATCAGACCTGACACAACTCTAAGCAATAGCAGGCATGACAAACAAGCATGAATGAGTAGGCACATCAGGGCTCAAACAACTCCTACTCATGCTAGTGGGTTTCATCTATTTATTGTGGCAATGACAAGTCATGCAGAGGAAAGGGGTTCAACTACCGCAACATGTAACAGTTGAATCGTTGTTGTCCTAATGCAGTAAAAGAGAGCAGGAGCGAGAGAGTGGGATTGTATCGAAATGAGCAAGGGGTTTTTTGCTTGCCTGGCACTTTTGAAGATAGTATAGCTCTTCATCGGTGTCATCGAACTCATCGTCGGAACCACATCTACTGAGAGGGGACAGATACCGGCAAACAAGGAAGAACACAATCAATGCAATGCAACAATATGATGCATGACCATGACATGGAAATATGTTGTGGTTTGAGCTAATGCAACTAGCAGCAGGTTAAATGAAGTTGGTTTGAATCTAAGATTTCAAATTCAAACTCCACATGTGGTTATTTAAATGGCATTCATTTGATTTGTCCTAAACAGTAGCTATAAGTTGTTCTAACATGCATGAAGATATCATAAATGGATAGATTGGATTTTTCTGATAATTTTTCATATATAACTTGTTTGATTTGGAGTTACGGTTGAATTACTATGAATTTTAGAAGTTTGCCACATTTTCTGAAATTTCTTGTATAAAGATAATTCCAATAAATAATTATTGCGTCAGCGTGACTTCAGGATGACGTCAGCTGGTCAACTGGGCGCCTCCAGGTCAAATTTGACCAGTGGGACCCACTGTTCAGTGACTCGGTCAACTAAGTGAGTTAGTTAGTGCTAAACTAACCCTAACCAGGCTGTTAGCAGGGCGGGGCCCACATGTCGGTGTCTAGTTTAGTTAACTAAATTAGTTAGCTCTAATTAATCTCGAGTTACCTAATTAGGGGCTTGGGCCCATATGTTAGGGAAGGTCAACCCAGTGGTCAACCGCGGTCAAACGAGTCAAACCCGCCGATGACTCGACGCCGGCGAGGCCAGACACGGCGGAACGGCTCGGGTTTCGCCCACGGGCGACCAAACTCGCGGCGGAGGGCATCTATGTGCTCCTGGGACTTGCGCGCATCTAGTGGTGCAGAGGGAAGGCTGCGGGGGCGGCGGAGCTCGCCGAAGCGAAGCTCGGGGCGGCGGCCGGAGTTCGGGCTCGACCAAAACCACGCCACAGAGCACGGGAGGAGCAGAAGTGGGTGCTTTGAGCTCCATGGGACGCACTGAGCACGTTGGCGGGTTCAGACGCAAGCGGCAGCGCCTGTGGCCGCGATGGCGCCATGGCTGGCGGCGAGGGGTTCTCGGGCAAGGTAGTGGGGGCTAGCTAGAGTGCGCAAACAACAGCAGGAAGAGAAGGGGGAGATGCAGTAGCTCACAGGGAGGCCGGAGAGCGGTTCATAGGGCTCGGGGACGCGTCGGAGACGGCGAATCGATCGGTGATGTCCGGCGGGCAGATGCGGCGGTGACGAGCTCGAAGACGACGGCGTGGTGATCATCGGCTTGCATGGCTCGGGGAGGAGGAAGAGGAGGTCGCGGCCGTTCTTCTGGAAGCGTTAGTGAGGCAAGGGGTGCACGATGGCCGCGGTGGAGCTCGTCGGCGTTCACGGGAGCTCGCGGACGGTCGCGGGAGAGAGGGACTGAGAGGGAAATCGCCACGGGAGAGAGAAGGAGAGGTCAGGGGGGGTGCGTGGCGACGTCCAGGGCGAGGGGGGAGAAGCATCTGCGTGGCTAGCACGAGGTGGCCGCGGCTCGGCTATGCGCGCGCCACGCGCGACGCCGTAGGCGCGAGGAAGACGACGCGCGACGGGGTGGGCTGGCCTAGCAGGCCAGCTACTGTAGCAGGTAGGCCAGGTGGCTAGAACGACAGGTAAAAGCCCAGGTGAGTCTCTGTTCTTTCTAATTTTTTTTGTTTTCTAATTTTGCAGTTTTGTTTTAATTTGGTTTCTTAACCAAATTATTTTTGCAGCTCTCTGGAAATTATTGTGGATGCAATAAGGTTTATCCTAGAGCTCCACAAAATATTCCAGGATCGTTGGAGCAATAAAAATATTTATAGAATATATTTGCTCCAACTAAAATACAATTATGAATTATTTCGAAAACCATAAATGCATTGGAAAAATGTGCATGACCTCTGATTAAGGTTTTAACCTTTTTCCAGAAATAATGAACATTTTCGGAGGGCATTTTGGGTCCAATGAAAATATTTGAATTGAACCTAGTTAAAATTATTATCTGCTAGGGTTTGAACATCCCCATTTCAAAATTTCATTTGAATCAAAACATGATGGCATGAAGAACAAGCAAAGTCGAGCAAGGGCTGAACTGGGGCTGTGACACGCCGCGCCGCCCGGAGTCGGCGCAACGACACCCCTGGAGGGCCCCGTGCCGCCTGAAGGGGGCCCGGCTCCATCCTTGGGTCCGGCGGCGTGCAACCGGTCGTCTAGTGCACGAACGATGCCACTCGCCAGGCTCCGACTGGCAGGGTGGTGCTGGTGCTCGCGGGCTGCGGCCCGAGTCCTATCCACGACCGGTCCGCTGCTCGTCCGCACCGGCACGGGCCATTCGGCCCCCAACGAGCCGATCGCCGATCGCCGTGGCCGTCTTCTTCTTAGGGGCCATGGCGAGGAAGAATCGCTAGGCTAAGTACCAGACCAAATTCTCACAATTGCGCCCCCTACCTGCGCGCCAAAGATGTCGGTGGGAAACGACACCTATGGGATCCCAAGAATCCCTACTGCGGTTGCGGGGAGTGGGGTTGAGCGAAGATCGGGTCTGACAGGGAAGCACGCGGTTGGTTTATCCAGGTTCGGGCCGTGAGGATGCGTAAAACCCTACTCCTGCTTTGGTGGCTGTATTCTGTGTTCTTGAGCTAGCTATGGAGTGTAACGAGCTCCAAAAAGTCGAATCCTTCTCCTGGTCGCCTCGGGCCTCCTCTTATAGGAAAAAGGGGCTGCCACAGTGACACACATGAGGTGGAAAGGGCTACAGTGGCACGAGGTTATCCCTCGTATTACCGGACAAGGTGCATTTAATGCATCGCTTAGGTGTCCTCTTACTTTATCAGGGACAGGGGCGAGGCCTGTCCCGTCGGTCGCCGCTCCTCTAGGCTTCGACACGCGCCTTGGCCAGCGGTGCATGCGGTGCCATGTAGGCAGGCAGGCAGCTGAGGTGGTGCGGTGGTGGAGCCTCCACGAAGGGCTGTATGTAGCCACGCAGATGCCTGCCCAGCTGGTTGGGTTGGCAACTGCATGCGAACGGCGGTGGAGACTTGAATGGTGCGGGCCTGATGGTGGCCCTACTAGCGCGCTTGGCGAGGGCCTTGCCGGGTGGCCCGGCATGGGTCTTGCCGGGGCGCGCAGGCGTCCCCGGCAAGGATCTTGCCAGGGGTCTTGTGGGTTCCTTTGGCGAGGATGTCTACCTTACCATCCTCACTTGATCTTGACTATTCTTTGTCTTCACAAAGATTTGCATGCCACCACAGAGGTGCCTCCCAAGCCCTGTCCCAACACATGTGTTGACTGTTGGTGGGCTCGAGGGTGGCTTGCTCAGCTGGCGTGGGCGAGTTGCCCTGGCAAGGGTCTTGCCGGGGCCGCCCCGGCAAGGATCCTTGCCGGGGAAACCTGCTTCGCCCGTCTGATCTTTGTGGCCTTGGTCCTCATCATTGCTTTGCATCGTCTTGGGCTTCGGTCTTACCTCGGCTCACCTCCTCCGCTTTGCTTGATGTGGTCATGGGCATGGCTCCGACTTCCCGTGCACAGGTAAAGGGGTACAAAAATGTGCCCCTAGTTTTGTACACCGACACCAATAATATCACAGCCGATTGCTGCTAATAAGACATGTGATTTTCTCTGTCTACAAAAGAATAACATGTTATATATATATATATAAACAATGGCATACATTCTGAAGTAGGGGAAACGATCGTCCAGTCATCTACTTCTTGTGACGCTCCCGCCACTGCTTTGTGGCTCGATCCCTCGTCTGGGGCAGGAAGAAGAGACTTCCTCATGTCAACGATCCGCCTGTACATCTCGTAGCTTGTGTACGTGTCCTTGGCCGCATATTTGACATGTTGTTCATCCAGTCTCTCATGCCACACATTGTGCCAGACGTTCTTGTCCTTCTTGCTCTCAGTCTTCATCTTCATGTAGTAGGGGTTGATGATGGCCGAGGCAAGATCAACCAGGGAGTTCAAATTGTTTTTGTCCCTGCCCCAAACCTGGTACTGGTGCTGGATGTTGACAAGATTCGGGCATTTCATGCCTGAAACATTGAACGCTTTTAGATCGTTGGTGTTGTCCACCATAGTGAAAATATAGTCCAGGTTGTTCATAAACCTGGAGAAACGCTCATGAGGCTTTGTGGCAAGGTGGTAGTGGCATACGAGGACGTCATGTCGCACAGACAACTGGGCGACGGCAACCTTCTGATCGTGCCTGGCACGACCGCTGGTGTACTCGAGGTCGAAGCCGACCACTTGGTAATTGTCCTTGGCAAGGAACTGCTCCATAGTTTGGATGGAGCTCTCCACCGAGACCGGATCGTTCGTGCACACCACCGAGAGGGCCTTCCCCCTCACGTGGGTGTCCACTACATGATGCGTGGTGAACTGCCCGCCGTTGTCGCCGCCGGCCGCTGGAAGCGCCATTGGACCCACGGGGAGCGCCATCGGAACCGTTGGATGTCCTCTCTGTATGTGTCGTCGTGGGTGTGATTATTGTGTCGTGTGACGCGAGAGATGAAGGTAAATGGCCACAGGAATAAATGGGGGTCGGGCGGCCTGGATTCCCAGCGCAACTGTCGGTGTTCTGGGAACGGGGGTCCCCAGACTTGCCAACCTGCAGCCCACAGCGTGGCTAAGTCAGCAGGCCGTACGACCCATCTTCGTCAACAAGGCATCCAAGACCCTTGCGAGGGTCCAAGCCTCGCGAGGCGGACGACGCAAGACCTCCTATGGAGAGGCCTAGCCAGGCAAGCTCACGAGGAGCGGAGATATCAAGGCGGGGCAAACCTCACGAGGCTCTCGTGAAGTGAGCCATGACGAACGACACCAGGCGGGCGCCAGCGCGCGCAGCGTCCTTATTTCCTCTTTGGTGCTAAGGAGGCCAGCGCAGGAGAATAGTACCGAGGCATAGGGCAAAGGTTGCTATATTGTTGCAACGAGACCAAGACCAGGAGGACGGCAAGACGAAGGTCATCGTGGAGCCCAAGACGGCGTCGTCACCAGAGCTTTTCGCAAGCGAAGACCACTTTTAGCAGGATAGCTTGTACTAGCTGTCCCCCTTCAAATTTGCCCGCCGTTGTTGGCTCCCTTCCCGCTCAACATTTGGGAAGAGGACCAGGGCCTATATAAGTAGAGCTAGCCACCATAGTAGGGGCAATCTATCTGATCTTAGCTTGATCCAACCCGATCGAGAGCCTACACACAAGAACACCTCAACCTCAGGAGGCTGTTCTCCACTTGTACTATTCATCATCAGCCCCTGAGGCAATCCACCACCACTACACTGGAGTAGGGTATTACACCACAACTGTTTCCTGAACCAGTATAAACCTTGCGTCTTTCTGTGTTGCGAGTTCGTCGAGTTCGTCCGCGAGATCTTAGCGAGCTAGGGCGTAGATCGGTAGGAGGGAAAGACTTCGCGCGCACCCCAGTGTTCGAACCTTAAGGATTTGCCAGAACCCCACATCCAACATTTGGTGCGCCAGGTAGGGGTCCGCCGTAGCTTCCCTTCCATCAATGGTCGCTCTGTCGTCTCCATGGCGGAAGCTCGCCATGCTCGGGTTGAGCGTCGGGCTGCCCTCACCGCCCGTGTCGCTCAGGTGGCTCCCGTTGGCGGGCCACCTCGTCATTCTCCGTCACCCGCCGCCACCGGCCCGGCGGGGAACGAGCAGCAGGCGTCCTCGCTGCATCCTTCGGTGCGGCAGGACGGCCGCACCGCCACTCCATTGCTGACCCCTGCTGGTTCTTCGTCTCACGCGCGTCGTGCTCCCATGGAGGCGCAGGACGCTCTCCTTGCGGCGAACAAACTCCTGCGCTACCGCCCCGTCGACGACCTCTATGAGGAGTGGCTCGACCGCGTCACCGAGATCGTCCGTGCCGTAGGGGGCTCCCCGGCGCCGTCCCTCTCTCTACCTCCCCCTCAACCAGCCACGGGCGACGAGGCTCATGGCGTGCCTCCACCACCTCTGCCCCAAGACGGTTCCTTGGCACCAAGGCACGCGGCACCGTGGCGTGATCCACCATGCCCGATGCCCGTGCGCGAAGAGAGAAGCTGCCAAGAAATCCCGCGGCCACGAGAAGCTGCACCTGCACTCCCCGCGCCACCTCGTCAAGACCGCACACCGCCCGCAGCAGCGCAGCACGGACCTCGTCAAGAGCAGGATCCACCTCTGAAGCGAGCCCCGCCAACCACGGCTGGCTGCCGCGCCCTCACCCCCGAGCTGAGTAGCGTCGCCTGGCCAGGCAAGTTCAAGCCGGACCCACCTCGTTGCTACGACGACACCGCCGACCCCGCGGAGTTTCCTGCAGCTCTATGAGCTGAGCATCGAAGCGGCCAATGGTGACGAAAAGGTCATGGCGATCTGGTTCCCCATGGCTCTCAAGGATGGAGCTCGCTCCTGGCTCCTGAACCTGCAGCACGGCTCGATCTCCTCCTGGGACGAGATGCGCGACCGCTTCGTCGCCAACTTCCAGGGCACTCGCGACCGCCCGCTGATACGTCTCCAACGTATCTATAAATTTTGATTGCTCCATGCTATATTATCTACTGTTTTGGACTATATTGGGCTTTATTTTCCACTTTTATATTATTTTGGGACTAACCTATTAACCGGAGGCCCAGCCCAGAATTGGTGTTTTTTGCCTATTTCAGAGTTTTGGAGAAACAGAATATCAAACGGAGTCCAAACGGAATGAAACCTTCGGGAACGTGATTTTCTCATCAGATAAGACCCAGGAGACTTGGACCCTCCGTCAAGAAAGCCACGAGGCGGTCACGAGGGTGGGGGGCGCGCCCCTGCCTCGTGGGCCCCTCGGAGCTCTACCGACGTACTTCTTCCTCCTATATATACCTACGTACCCCCAAACGATCAGATACGGAGCCAAAAACCTAATTCCGCCGCCGCAACCTTCTGTACCCATGAGATCCAATCTTGGGGCCTATTCCGGAGCTCCGCCAGAGAGGGCCATCATCACGGAGGGATTCTACATCATCCTAGCCCCTCCGATGAAGTGTGAGTAGTTCACCTCAGACCAGGTCACCTCAGACCTACGGGTCCATAGTTATTAGCTAGATGGCTTCTTCTCTCTTTTTGGATCTCAATACAATGTTCTCCCCCTCTCTCGTGGAGATCTATTCGATGTAATCTTCTTTTTGCGGTGTGTTTGTTGAGACCTATGAATTGTGGGTTTATGATCAAGTCTATCTATGAATAATATTTGAATCTTCTCTGAATTATTTTATGTATGATCGGTTATCTTTGCAAGTCTCTTCGAATTATCAGTTTGGTTTGGCCTACTAGATTGGTTTTTCTTGCCATGGGATAAGTGCTTAGCTTTGGGTTCAATCTTGCGGTGTCCTTTCCCAATGACAGAAGGGGCAGCAATCACGTATTGTATTGTTGCCATCGAGGATATCAAGATGGGGTTTTTATCATATTGCATGAAACTATCCATCTACCTCATGTCATCTTGCTAAAGGTGTTACTCTGTTTTTAACTTAATACTCTAGATGCATGCTGGATAGCGGTCGATGAGTGGTGTAATAGTAGTAGATGCAGGGAGGAGTCGGTCTACTTGTCTCGGACGTGATGCCTATATACATGACCATACCTAGATATTCTCATAACTATGCTCAATTCTGTTAATTGCTCAACAGTAATTTGTTCACCCACCGTAGAATACTTATGCTCTTGAGAGAAGCCACTAGTGAAACCTATGGCCCCTGGGTCTATTGTCATCATATCAATATCCATCACTTTAATCTTTCTTTGCTTTTTACTTTTCCTTTTACTTTTCACTTTGCATCGCTACACCAAAAATACCAAAAATATTATCTCTATCAGATCTCACTCCCGTAAGTGACCTGAAGGGATTGACAACCCCTAATCGCGTTGGTTGCGTTGAGCTATTGTTTTGTGCAGGTACGAGGGACTTGCGTGTAGCCTCCTACTGGATTGATACCTTGGTTCTCAAAAACTAAGGGAAATACTTACGCTACTTTGTTGCATCAACCTCTCCTCTTCGGGGAAATCCAACGTAGTGCTTAAGAGGTAGCACCCGCCGGCCGCGGGTTATCTACGCCGCATCATGCAACAACTAGGAGAGACCCTTCAGAAGTACATCCAGCGTTTCAACAACACCCGCCTCAAGGTCCCCAAGGTCACGGACGAAGCCATCATCTCTGCGTTCTCAGACGGCGTCCGTGACGTCAAGATGAAGGAAGAGCTCGCCATCCACGAAGAGCTCTGCACCTCTCAGGAGTTGTTCAACCTAGCGACCAAGTACGAAAGAGCTGAGGAGGGGTGCCTCTCTCTCCTTGAGCTGCCGGCCATGGGTGCAGAGGAGAAGAAAACCAAGGCCAAGGATGTGAAGCGCAAGGAGGCAGCTGTGCTCGCAGCGGAGCCCGACACCAAGCGGGGCAGAGATCAACCCGAGTCTTCTAAGAACAGCCGACCGTTCTGCGCCTTCCACAACCTGAACACCCACAACACCAGCGGCTGCCAAGAGCTCAGAGCCATACGAGAAGGACGCTTCGGTCGACGCCACGAGCGCAGCGATCGGGGCTACAGCCGTGGAGGAGGACGTGGAGGCGGACGCTGGGACGACCATGGCCCGCGCCAGGAGTGGCGCGACCGGCCTCATGAGGACCGTTGGCAGGACCAGCCTAGCGAGGGCGCCTGGAGGGACCCGCCTCGTGAGGATCGCCCCCAGGGCAACGCTGTTCTTCCCCCGCTGCCGCCACCAAGAAGGAAAGACGACCACCACCAGGACGAGGGGGCTGGGGGCTTCCAGGAGCCGCGTGCAATCGCCTGCATCTTGGGCGGCGTCCAGGCCCCAGCCTCTCAGCGCATCTTCAAACAGTTCGCTCGCGAGGTGAACGCGGTGCTCCCCAAGCTCGAGGCCACGCGCCCGCTCAAGTGGTCCCAATGCGCCATCACTTTCAACTCGGCAGATCAGCTCAAGTGCGTAGCCACCACTGGCACCCTCCCTATGCTGTGTTCCCCAGTCATTAGCAATGTGCATGTTACCAAGACCCTCATCGACGGCGGCGCAGGGCTCAACGTCCTGTCCGTCGACACGTTCAACAACCTCCAAGTGCCATATGAATAGCTCCAGCCCACCAAGCCTTTCTCAGGCGTGACCGACGGTTCCACCACACCGATAGGGCAGGTCTGCCTGCCTGTCACCTTCGAGGAGCGCAAGAACTACCACACTGAGCTCATCGATTTTGACGTCATGCACATCCGCCTACCGCACGATGCCATCCTCGGGTATCCATCCCTAGCCAAGTTCATGGCAGTCACCCATCACGGCTACAACGTTCTCAAGATGCCAGGAAGCAGAGGAATCATCACGGTCCCGTGTGAAGAGAGGGATGCAGTGTGCTCCCTCAAGCACACCTTTCAAGCCGCAGCAATCGACGACCCCGACAGCAGAAGTGAAAGCCCTCCGGAGACCATTCCCGGGAAGAAGCAGCTGCGCCGCGTAGGACCTCAGGAGGATGGCACCGCGGCAAGAGTCTCATCAGGATCAGTACCCGTCCCACGGGCGCCTCCCTCCGTAGCATAGGAAAGCGTGCCCGGCGCCCTCCTCAGACAGGGCTCGGGGGCTCTCTTCTATAGGGCCTCAGACCTTGCTAACCGCACGAGGGAGGCGCTTGGGCACCACTTTGAGGCATGCTTCGCAACAGGTGTCCCTCAGGAGAGCACAGGGCAAGGAGTGCCCACCACCCAGGAATTCATCACCATGACCACACAAGAACTGCAAGACGCAAGAGCCATGCGCGGCGACAGCCGCTCACAAGGCACAACTCCCCATCCAGGCGAGGATGCCGGGCTGCGTGTCTGCGTCGACGTCCCATGGCTCAACAAGGCCGCATCTCAGGAGCGTTTCTGGCCTTCGCGTGTGGCCCGCTGCGAGGGCCCGCCGCATAGCTACGTTCCCATGCCCTCCTGTGGGGACCCCGACTCATAGGTCATGATCACCGAATGCACGTGTACAGTGATCCAAGAGATCAATGCTCACTCAACACATAGAAGCTGAATAACAAGAGTCTGACATCCATACAGATCGTATTACATAAGTAGGACCATTATGGTCAAGTCTTGATTACAACATTGCAGCAGAAATCTTCGTCGATAACTTGGACCCATGCCATCTGCCTTAACCCTACAGGCATTCTGACTGGGAAGCGTCCTAGCTCACATGTTCGTCGCCGAAGTATTCTTCTTCATATCATGTTCTTTCATGCCTGGCCAATAAAATAACTAGTGGCAAGCCAATGAGTACTTTGAATGTACTCGCAAGCAACCCATGTTTTGGCTCAAGATACAACAATGCATGATATAGGTAAATTTTTGCAGAAAGCTAGTTTTGAGTGCAATGACATGTTCAACAACTTGTAAGACATGCATCAGGAGAATTCAAGTAACCATGACGACATGTTACTGATATCAACATAAATAGTGGGCACCAACCCAACTCAGTCATGTCAAGTCCTTTGACTTGACCCAAGTAGATCTTCCCACCTATCCAAACACAGACACTGGTTTCTAAACATGTGGACGTAGCCCAAGAGCAGTTACCCAACTATCCTTGACCGTGGACACGGCTATTCGAATAGTTCTACACTCTGCAGAGGTTGCACACTTTACCCTCAAGATCCGGGGAACTTCCGTGTCATCCACGACCCGCGATACCTCAAGTACCCGGGGTAAGAACCCGATCACTATCTTTCCCTAGACGACACTAACAAGGAGTCCACTCGTTGTTCCATATCCTCACGATGTACATCATACGAGACT
Source organism: Aegilops umbellulata (assembly GCA_032464435.1). Taxonomy (NCBI): domain Eukaryota; kingdom Viridiplantae; phylum Streptophyta; class Magnoliopsida; order Poales; family Poaceae; genus Aegilops; species Aegilops umbellulata. Next base: position 33,902,820 of record CP136059.1, read on the forward strand.
CACTCGAGATCGTAACATCCGAGAGGGGACACAACGGTGTATCCGGTGCCCTGTAAAAACAGTCATGGCCGCCCTACCTGGCACGACCCCGTCCCAAGAGAGAGCACCAACTCTCCCCCATCACTAGTAATGCAGGCTCCAAGCTAGTATCGGTCTAGGTAATCAATAATGACCTTTCCCATATAAGGGTAGAGTGGTTGCGCATGTAAGGTTGGAATAATGGTCGCAACTTAAACCAATCTGTTTTGGAAACAACACACACACTTGCCTCGGTACACCACTTCGTCATCAAGTGGTTACCCAACTCATCATCTCCCCCAGGCATAAGTGGCACCCGATGGGGTTTTCGAAAAGTCTTTTGAAAATACTTTGTCTCCATCACCATGCATATTCCCGTCCCTTTTTGCGTAGCACTACTTTAGCATCCTATCTACTCCCACCGGCATAACCCTCATAGAAAGGTAGGGTCATGCATCATGCAAGTGTCAACGAGAAGAGCAACGGAGGCAAACCACCTCAAGTGGTCACCATTTTATCATGACTTCGATGCAAGCAATAAAAGTGCCATATGACATGCATACAAAGGGTTTCTTAGACATGGTCAAAGGGCTGCTTGCCTGGTTCACCATAGTCTTTAAGTCTTCTGGTCCTTCTCCAAGTACTCCGTCTATTTCGTCAACTAACGGTGAAACAATCATAATAAGCAGCACAACAAGGCATAAAATAAAAGTGCTCTAAAAATATGGATTTGACTTTTCTAGGACTTCCCTGGTCATATGAAAAATAACCAGGGTGGTTTCACCGGAATTGGATTAGTGAATATTTCTGAACATTTCAATATGATGGAATCAAGGGGTTTATGGATTTGCATGAAGTGTACAGAAACATATTTTTGAAAAATGAGCAAAGGCACCCATTTAACAAAGGATGATTTTAGAAGCATCTTGGAGTTGGTTTCACTGGATTTGGAGGTCAAATGATTTTCCTATGAATTTGCAAAGTTGAAAAATATGAAGAAATGGCTCATTATATTGTGTGGGACAGAAAGTATTAAGAAAAATGTTCATAAGCTAAGTTATGAACTTAGAAGCATCTAGGAATTTGAATCATGGCATTTGGATTGAATTTGAGCTCTCTGTGATTTTCTAAAGTTCATCACACAAATAGGAAAATAGGATTTGATAAATATTTGTGAAGGAAATGCTTCTGTAAAAATGTGACAATAGCACCATGTGGTAGGGAATGATTTTAAACTACTAAAAATTTGAATCATCAAATTTGGAGTTTATTTCAATTATTTATGGATTTTTGAAGTCGACTGGAAAAAAAGAAAAAGGAAACAAGGCTTAACCTTATCCCGCGCACATGGCGACAGATAGACCGCGGGCCGGCCCAGCGGCTCGGCTGCGCGGGCAGAGGTGGTGACACCGAAGGCGCCCAGCCGCAGTACGCCTTCGCTGTGTGGACGCGGGAGAGAGCGAACCCGCCTCCACTTGCCAGCGTGGCCCGGTGGCTGGGCCACTGACAAGCGGGGCCCACCTGCAGGGCCTTCGTCTTCGTCTTCCTCCCACGCGCTCGCCTGGCCGAGGGAGCAGAGAGCCCCGACGACGACTGTCGGCGCTACGGGGCAACTCCGGCGATGCTCTGGTTATGGATGGGCTCAGGAGGTTGTGCCGCATCCACCTAGGTGCTTTGCGCACGCCGACGAGGGCCGTAGTGGCGACGGCTTGGGCGGCCGCGGAGGAGGCCGTCGGCCATCTTTGGCCACGAGCTCGCAGCGTTCCCGGGTATGAACGACGGCGATGGAGGGCCCCGAGGTGCTGGTATGATGGTACTGGACTGGTTAGGGAGAGAAGAGAGGCTCGGGATAGCCTGAATTTAGGTGATGGACGGCGGCTCGGCTTCGGCCTTGGAGGTGGAAAGAGGGCACAGGAGGAAGAATGGCGCGGTCCGAGGGGTCCAGGGGAGGGAGAGAGGGCGAACGGAGGCCAGAGAGGGCTCGGGGGTGGCCTTTTATGGCGGGGCGATGGTGCACCATGGACGAGTGCGCCGGCAAGGTCGTTGCCGTCGCTAGGGGTCACGAGGGCTCGTGGGCGCGTGTCCGGGGCGTTTGTAGAGATGGTCTACGGCTAGAGGAAGGGAGAGAAGGAGCGGGGAAGTGCCAGGGCGTCGCGCGTGTGAGCTCATCCATTGGAGCTATCGGGCGGCCGGCGCGCGTGTGGTAGGAGGCAGCAGGAGGGAGAGAGAGGAAGGGGCCGATAGTGCTGCGTGTCGTGGACGCCGAGGCGGCCTCGTGGGACACGATTCCGGAGCCCAAGGTCGACGGGAGGCCTTGGAATGGGCGTGCTATAGTGCTGGAGAGCATTGTAGCGTGCTCTAGAGCGCGAGCTCTGCATGCCATGGCATTGTTTATGTGCCAGGGGCGTGTCCACTAGTGTCTGGGGCTTTATGGGGTGAGTAAACAAATGGGAGGTGGCCTTGGATGCCTTGGAGAGCTACTAGGAGAGGAGAGAGGTTGAAGAAAAGGGAGAAATGGGCTGTCCAGAGAGAGAAAGTGGGGTTTTACCCATCCAATAATTGAGCTGTGGATTTGCCATTGTTACTGGAGGTGAAAGGGGACTAGGAGGGGTGTGGTAAAGAGTGGAGCTCATGGAGATTAGTAGAAGGGCCCCAAACAGGGTTTTTAGTTAACATGCATAAGGTGTTTGATATGGTTTTGGGGTACTTGCACTAATTTACTTCTTATGGCACCTGGCAGGGGTGTTTGTCATGACAAAATGACATGGAAAAAGGAAGATGAGCTTATTTGTAAGAGTTTGCTACTGAAGCTTTGGCAAACCCTAGAAATTAGCAGAAATGAACTTGTGTAGATCTAGTTGAGCAAATCACTTCTCCTTCATGCACCACTTGGTGTAGTGGCCTCATTTGGTCATGTGAACATGCCCACAAAAGTTGGCGTCAAGGAGAGAAAGTTGGTAGTACAAACTTGTTCAAATTTGATTCTGGTCAGAGAGGGTTTTGGGGCATTTTGGTGAACCAAAATGACCTTGATTGACAGGAGGCTTCGCAAGGTGATCACAATATGCATTTGGTTTTTGTTGGATTTTCCTTGGATGTTTATGAAAATATTTCCTGTAGAAATATTTCAAATCCTTGAAATGGGCAGAAATGGTTTTGGGAGGTTTGGTCCAATATTTTGATCATGACCATATGTTGAAACTCATATATATGGAAAATATATGTCCATTGAGTCTCCCTAATTTTTCTCAAATATTTTTTTGAAACAATAAAATAATTTTTCCCTATTAAAGAGCATTTCTGGCCTTAAGAAAAAGCCTTTAAATAAAATAGGGAAATAACTTTTAAAATTATAGTTTTGTGGTTTCTGGGTACCCTATATCTAATAGGAGTCAAATATATTTTTGGAAAGATTTTTACTGCCCTTAATTAGGTACTTGCAGTGCAAACCTCAATTCAGGGGTTTTTGAAAAACTAATTTTTGAAAATACTATTTGGCCAAATTATTTTTGTAAGAAATTATTTTTATGTCCTATACACATGGCATGATCATTGGTTCAAGGTTTTGGAGCAAGGAGATGAAGTATAGGAGTTGGAGGATTTTATTTGTTTTTTTAGAGCACTTGCAAACAGCAGTCAAACATTCAATCAAAGCAAAGACAAAACACTCAAAAGTTTTTGTCAAACCACATTTTATCATGATTGTAAGCTTAAGTGTAGTGGCATGAAAATCAGGGTGTGACAGACCTACCCCCCTTACAAGAATCTCGTCCTCGAGATTCCCAAACTAGGCGTGGAAAGGGATACAGAACTTGGATCTAGGGTAGTCTTCAAGTCCTCATGTTGCTTTTGCTTCCGTGTAGTGCTCCATTGAGCTTGAAGTACTTGATGGTGTGGCTTCGTGTATGACGCTCCTCTTGATCCAGGTTGCTAATGGGTAGCTCGCGGTAGGTTAGATTGGGCTAGGGGTCGATGGCTCAGTGGTTAATGCCCTCGTAGAGATCGAGCAAGTTAGGAAGTTGGAAACACTTCCGAGGTTGTGATGCATGGAAAGCATTGTGCACATCAGGTAACTCAGGTGGCAACTCCATCTGGTAACTGTCTTCTCTTCGTCTCGTAGTGATCTCATATGGGGTTGTTAATTCTTGGAGTGATCCCGAAGGGGGCCGATGAATCTTGGTGTGGGTCTCCATGTCATGGAAATGCTTGGTCGCTTAGAGAGGAGTGGCTTGCAGATACACATGGTCTTTGATGCGGAAGTATACTTCTTGAAGATGGTGGTTGATGTAGTTCTTCCTCCTAGACATGACGATCTTCAGATGTTCCTTGACCAGCTCAACGATTCTTCTTCCTCTTCGGGTAGGCAAGTATGTTATCAAGGAAAGATGGCAACTAACTTGTCCAAGTACTCCGTGAAGACTTGCCTACGGGGTACATAGGGTATAGGTTGGGGTATCAGTGGCGTTCATGGTTGAGTATGGTCCAAGGTGTTCTCGATCTAGAGTCAATACCCATGGTCATGATCCGACCATGTTGTGGCTTGGTAGGGCTTAAGGGTTTCAAGGATTCTAGTGTGCAAGTGAACATTTATGATCCTATCTTTAAGCACGGTTTCTGAGATGCCAATTGTTCTATCTAGTCCTTTAAACAAATCACATCATATAACTGATAGTAGCATTACATATAGGTCAACTCCAATCATCACTCATGTGATTCATATCCTCATGGCTCCCGAGAGGAGGTCAAACAAAATCATATATGTCTACGATCCCCAAACTCATATGCATGGCTACCCCTAAAAATCCATGGGTAGAGCATACAAGCTTCCAAGCTGGAATAAAACAGGACAATCCAAGTGCTCATCTTATTCTTCCAAGGTCTAAGATAAATCACCTCTTATCCTAAGGAAACACGTCGTGAGCCACTCCAAGATCTTGTTTCCTTCCTATGAATCAGCTCCAACAGCCCATTAACTTCCATCAACCACTACACAAACCATTAATTCTACAAATCCAATGTTTATGGTGTTCCACATGATCTTCTAATGTCCTATAATCCTCATATACTTGAAAAGGGTTATCTTTACTATAGTCAGTCCACCAATTCCCATTATCGAGGTCAAGTAACTTCCAAGGTCAAGCTTATATAGATCCCTAAATCAACTCCGACAATTAATCCAATCTCTTAGTTTATCGTTCACCGAGAAACATGGCATCATGATCAAAGATCATCAATCTAAATCCAATTTACTCCGAACCATGTAGAATTACTCTGCATCCATACTCCACTAGGATAACCTATTGAATCCAAATCTCATGTCCAACGAGGATTCCTATCTATTCCCCCAAGTCATTTTCGTAATGTCAACTATCTTCTATCATATCCCCTGGCTCAGTCAAATCCTTATACTTCCAAGAATTTCATCTTGCGATTATAATTGTCCTACAAAATCCAATTTACTCCAGGGGTAATGAAAGTTATGCTACTCTATCAACATGATCCCACCAAGTTCATCTACCAACATGAAAAGCCTCATGATCCACCAATGTCTCAGATAATTCCTTTAGTTAGGATAATAATGTGCTCGTTCACTATGTCCACTAGTTCCATAATGAACCCAGTGTTGTGCAAGGTTTACAGAGGCTTAACTGGTTCTCTTGCAATTCTATGGGTTAAGCACATGGTTAAGGACTCGAGCTGGGGTATCTCGTGAAGTCTCGAAGGGTCTAGGAATGGGTTTCTAGTCTGGGGGTTAAACATCACTCTACGGGGTTTTACTTGGTCGAGGAGGCTGTAGAAAAGTTCTTCAGTGCTAGTTGGTTGTCGAGGTAGAATCCTTGGTGTACCTTGTCTTGCCGATCTTCAGTTAAGGAGAGAGAGATGAGAGGGAAGAGTAGCATAGAGGAGGGGGATGCCTAAAGGGGGTTCTATAGTGCAGGTGCAAACAAATGGGCGCCAAAAAGGGCCAAACAAAGGAAAACAAGGAAGGTGATATAGTCGCGTACTTGTTGCCTAGGGCAAAAGTGCGACTTCTATCAAAACACAAACAAATAAAAGCAGCAACACACAATCATGGTTCTATTCGAACCATCATACGGACTCGACTACGCATAGGGGGTACATGACTCATCCTACCCTAGGGGGTGTCGGACTAAGTAGTCGTGCTTTACTTCGTGCCTCATGCAGTCTTCTTGATTTTCCTCAGGTGTCGCTACGTCTCTTGTAGTTGTTTGATGAAACGATCCAGGTTGGGCTTGAAGATTCTTCAACAACTTCTCGCCTGTTGAAGTGATGGGGTGAAGGTGGCTCCTCGCAGCAGGCATTGACTCGGTCTTTTGTTGTCTTCTTAATCATGACGATCCCTATTTGTCTTCTAAGGCGTCGATGGTACTAAGTAGGTAATCCTCTATTCAATGACACTAACAAGGCATAGTAGAGGTCCAACATGTTGGTTATGTTGATGACAACATCGACACCAAGGGCGGGGGATGAAGAGAATCGTTTTCCTGCTCACTATAGTGAGGCGGACCAAATGGCGAGGTTATCATCCACCGGTGGTTGTCGATACAACAACGGTAAGGACATAGTTGCTCTATTAGCGATGTATAACATGATCTTGCATATCCTATGCCCTGATCATCGTAGGCTAAGGTTGCATCATCTTGGGGCAGTGTCAAGGGTGTCACCATCTCCTGGTCCTTCATGTCCTCATTCCTCGAGGATGTATCTTCTATTGGTATCGTCTTGTTGTGGTGTCGCCAATCTTGTGTTCAGAAGATGTCGGAGAATGTCTGACAAGGCACCCTCCTTCTAGACCATCCACGAGGGTTTCAACGAATCCAGTGGTCAGGGGCATCAGGGTTCTAGCAACCATTTTTGAAGAGGAGGAGATCAATAAGGAAAATATTCCTTAGTTTTCGAAAAACTGAGAAGGGAAGAGAAGTATAGATAGTTTTGAAAACTAGTAATAGTTTTGAAAGTAGTTTTACCCTAACTAACGATCATGCTAACTAAGGCTTCCTACAGTTAGGATGGCTCTGGTACCAGCTCTGTGGGGACCCCGACTCATAAGTCGTTGTCGGTGTTCTGGGAAATGGGGTCCCTAGACTTGCCTACCTGCGGCCTGCGGCGTGGCTCGAATGGGGGCCCAGCGTGGCCCATCTTCACCAACACAAGAACCAAGACCCTCGCGAGGGGCCAAGCCTCGCGAGGCGGATGACATGGTGCTTCCTCAGGCGCGGCCTCCTCAGGATGGCTCACGAGGAGGCGGAGAGATCAAGGCAGGGTACCTCGCGAGGTGCCCATTACGCAAGCCATGACGACCAAGGGTGCCTGGCAGGCGCCAGCCCGCGCAGCGTTCCCCTTTCCTCTTTGGTGCAAAGGGGGCAAGCGCAGGCGAGAGGATCAAGCAAAGGCACCCATTTCGGTGCAACGAGACCAAGACCAGTCCAACGGTGGGAAGGAGGTCACCATGGAGCCCAGAACGGCGTCACCACAGGGCCTTTGGCAGGCGAAGACCAACTTTAGTCAGGATAAGTGTACTAGATGTTCCCCTTCAAATTGGCCAATTGTTGGCGCCCTTCCCGCTCAAATATTTGGAAAGAGGCCCAGGGCCTTTTCCTATAAATAGGACTAGCCACCCCCAGGGTAGAGGAGGAAGAAACCAGCTAGAACGTAGCATCCACAAACAGAGCTAGCAACACACTTAGAGAGAGAGAAGGGCGATCGAACACCCCCAGCAGTTCATCCCCTAGCCAAGAATAGACCCTCGCGAGGCTGTTCTTCCTTGTACTGTTCATCCTCATCAGCCCAAGAGGCAATCCATCCACCACAAACTAGAGTAGGGTATTACACCACAATGGTGGCCCGAACTAGTATAAACCCTGTGTCTCTTGTGCTATTCGTCCTGTAGTTTAGATCCTTGCGAGACGGAGAGGTAGAGGGCATAATCTCCGCGCGCACCCCAGAGTTCGAACCTTAAGGGTCTGCCGGAACCCGTGATCCGATATTTGGCGCGCCAGGTAGGGGTGCGCCAGAATTTGCCTCCCTACCGCTCCGCCTCCCGTCGCATCGTCATCACCATGTCCGGCGACCAGGCGGGCAACCAAGGTCCATGGGCGGCGTGGCCCATCTGCGCGGAGCCGCCCGCTCTGGGCGACCCCGCGCCCCAGGCAGCTCGCGGTCCGCAGGGCGCTGCGGTCTGCGGGCGACGCGGACAAGCCTCCGCGAACCTCACACCGTGGCAGGCGCGGTCGGCGACAAGGGTCTCCAACCACGCCACGACTACGACACTGTACACCCGCCAGGAGCAGGCGAACTCGAGGGCCACGCTCACGGTAGCACGGGAGCTACTGCAGTGCAGGCTGCTGGAGGGCGGCCGCGACGTGCTGCTGGAACGGGTCGCCGAACTCCTGGGCTTTGCCGCTTCGGGGGATCACCCCTTCTGCATCCAACTTCCGCCCCAAGCCCAGGGCGGCGCACGAGGAGGCCCCGCACGCTCCCGCGGGTCTCAGGGCTACCCCGACACCGGTGAATCCGCTGGCGCTAGACTGGCGGTGGCACTACCCCCGCCCCCGGCGCGCGAAGGAGAGGGGCTCGGTGTGGCCCACGGTGCCAGCGGGCAACCGCGCTACCACCCCGTGGTGGGCACGTCAAGCAACGCCACATGGCACATGGAGCACTACAGCACAGCATTTGGGGTGGCGGCGCCAGAAGAATACGTGCCTCACATGATGGACCAAGGGCACGCTCACGAGGGCGAGCAGGGATCACTCTTCAGCCCCAGTTGGGGAGATGAGACGCCAGAGGCCGAGCCCTTCCAGGAGCCCCAGGACGGCTCCGTTGGCCACGCTGGAGGCGACAACTATCGGGTACCGTTAATTCCTCAAGAGCAGGCGTACGCTAATCATGGGTCACAGGAGGTGCAGGTCGCCGCAGCGAGCAGCTGCCCCGCTCCCGCGGCCTCCTACCCCTCGGGAGGAGGACGCAGGGGGATGCAGGAGAGGGGCAGGGATCCTACATCACCACCGCGGCGTCTGGAGCAAGGTGTTCTTAGAAGGTAGGCCCTCCGCTGGGGAGGCGCCTGAGGGCCTGCCCCTGGCGGAGGACCCGTGGTCGTCGGGGGAACCGCTGGCGACCGCTCTACCCCACCGGCGGCTTCCTGGTTTCCGGTTGTCGTTGGTGGCACTAGAGCATGGCACAAGGCGGGGCCCTTGTCTGGCGATATGAAGCAAGGCCGGAGCCTGTGAAGAAGGCAAACGCCTGTGAAGCCATTGCGTTTAGGAAAAGGCCCGGAGCCTGTGAAGAAGGCAAACGCCTGTGAAGCCATTGCGTTTAGGAAAAGGCCCGGAGCCTGTGAAGAAGGCAAACGCCTGTGAAGCCATTGCGTTTAGGAAAAGGCTCGGAGCCTGTGAAGAAGGCAAACGCCTGTGAAGCCATTGCGTTTAAGAAAAGGCCCAGAGCCTGTGAAGAAGGCGAATGCCTATGAAGACGTCCCGCTCGGGAGAAGGCCTGGAGCCTGTGAAGAAGGCCCACGCCTGTGAAGTTTTCCGTCAGCAACGATCCCACATCCTGAGATCTCAACTAGAGGACACCCAAGGCGCAGCGCCCTCCTGCAGGCAGCCTTCGAGCCAGCGAGGAACAAAGGTAAGCCACCCTGCCATAGGGCACGCGCGCGATTTGACTGCCACTGATATAATGGACACCAGTTCTTACATGAGGGGCTTCCCCTCCCAAAAAATGCTCTCACAACCGTCAGGCCAAACACCTGAGTTCTATCCATGTAGGGTAAAAAGACGAGAGTGGTACATGGTCAGTCTGACAAGTCTCCCAATGCATCCTCGGGAGCGCCTCCTTAGCTGTCGCTGGCATCGCTGAACTCGCCTTCGTTGTCTGCGCCACCACCAGCGGTGCCGGGATCATCCACCACGCCGCCCTCGTCGGCAGCCACGATCACGTCGTCGTCATCCGAGGTGAAGGCCCGGACGAGAGCATCCATGTTGTTCTCCACCCAATTCGCCAGGTCACCTCGGACGGCCTGGGGGACTGGGGCGATGGCGGCATCGAAGTCGAAGTGGGGGTCCATGTCCTGAAGATGGTTGAAGACGCGGGAAAAGGCACGCCCGAGCAGGGCGCGACTCCTCTGCTCCACCAACCTGTCGGCCCTGGCCGACCGTGCCTCCAGCTGCGTCACCACAGCGGTGAAGAACTGCAGGTTACCGGCGTAGTTGATCGTGTGCGGCTCGCCAACGGCTGCCTCACAAATGTTACCCAGGGCAGTGTTAGCCCTTTCCCCGAGCGTGGTGAGCATGGGGCCGTGCACGTGCTCCAGGACTTGCGATTGGCGTATCTCGTCGGCATTCTGATGCTCGACGGCCTCGGCCTTCTCCACCCGCTGGCGGAGACGGAGCACCTCAGCCTGAAGGGCGGACGATTCCTTCCGCGCTGCCTCAAGGGCGGCCCGAGAAGCATCGGCCCGCCGCTTCGCCTCCTCCCACTGGGCCCTCAAGGCCATGGTCCTCCCCTCGGCCTTAACCCGGATCAGCTTCAGCTTCCTCTCGAACTCGCGCTCGAGGCCTTGGCGCGCCATCGCCACCCGATGACCAACCTCCTCCAAGACACGCGTCTCTCGCGTGGCAACATCGTCTTCCGCCTGCGTCGCCAGGCGCTCCGTCGTCTCCAGCCGCTCGTACTCGAGGGACCGTTCGACAGCTTCCAACACCAGCGCTTCCTCGTGCTTCCAAAGCTCAACCGGGTCACCGGAGGCCACCTTCATCGACACAAGGGCCGCCTCGCGCAGCTCCACCTGCTCCTCCAACGAGCGGCACCGGGCCAGGAGCTCCCGGGTCTGTTCTTCTGCTGCTTCTCGTTGTCGGTCAGCTCTCCGGGCCTCCTCAGCGGCCTGGGATCGAGCTGCCCGAGAAGCCTCCAGCGACGCCTTCGCCTTTTCGTCATCCAGGTCGCGCTGATGACGCGCGAGGGCAACGGCGGCCTCCAGCTCGCGCCTCTCTGCGGCCAGGGGCAGGCCCTCGGCTTCCAGGCGCGCGTCTTCATCGGCGAGCTCCTGCCCAAGCAAGTCTACGGCGCCACTCGCCCTTCAAAGGAACTCGTGGCGACGGGCACGGCTCTCCCGTGCATGCTCAAGCACGTCTGCCACACCATCATCTCCCCCAGGCAGGCGTCGAGGGCCGCAGACCATTGCTCCGGCCCCGGGCAGGAGGCTGGGGGCTGGAGCCCTCACGACGGCCGGCCGCGCCGCATCAGAAGCCCGGCCTGAGTCCAGCCCGACCTCAGGAGAAGAGCCCAAGGGGTGCCTCAGCCAGTCACAGCCCGCGACCAGACGAGAAGCCCATGGCAGTCTGCCGATGCCAAGAGAGGGCCCGCGGAAGGAGATCGCGGGGACAGAAGGGCCACCGCGCGCCACGTGATGGTCCACCCCGTCGTTCGCCCTGACCACAAGGGCCGTGCTACTCGGGGCACTCGGGGGTGGCGGAGGAGACAAAGTCAAGGGAGGCGGCACCTCAGCGGCCTCCATGACCTCGGCAGGAAGGGGCCTGCAGAGCAAGGATCAGTAGACGCAACAAGGGGATCAGGAGTCGGGAGAGGAGAAGGCTTACTCGTCGGTGGCAAAGTACTTCCGGCGCTTCAGCAGGCGACAAGGGGAGTCGTCACCTAGGGCCTCCCTTTTCCTCCGGAGGGCCTCGAAGTCCACACGGAAGCGACCCAGGAGAGGTGCACAGGAATCAACCCGCGAAGAGGACGGAGCACCAAGGCGACCTGCGTCGAGGACGCATGCCTGGCGCGCACAGTCAGTTGCCTCGCCAGAGGGCACGGTCGGGGGCTCAGGAGCCACAGCCTCAAGCGTCGGAAGTGGCTGCACCTCGCCCGCAGCCTCGGCGGCACGGGCCTCAGGAGCTGCCCCATCAAGGGCATCGCCAGGTGTGGTCACATCATCGATGGCTCTCTCGAACACCGCTGACTCCTGCCTCCCTGCTCCACCACTTGAGGAGGATTCGCCTAGGCCGACCGGGAGGGTAATCACGGCCACGTGGTTCTCGCGAGGCCCTTGGAAGCCGGCAGGGCGCAGCCCCCACTCGTCGAAAGGGGGCATCTGCCTCACGAAGTCATTCCTGTTCTGGCAGAGGTACAGCAAAGCTCCTCCCCGCTGGATGCTGCCCGGGTTGGGGTCGCCAGTCAGGACCAAGAGCACCGTCCTCAGCGCCACGGGTGTCAAGTCTTCTTCCTGAAGCCTCATGCTATCATCATGCCCGCTGAAGGCCCACATTCGACAAGAATGGCCCTGGAGAGGGGCAATGCGGCGCAACAGGAACTCCTTCACCACCTTGGGCGCCGTTACGCCGAGCTTCCTCAAGAACATGAAGCGGCGCCAGACGAAGGCGAGTCGGGGGCTCTCGAGCGTCTCCTGGCCCCAGCCAGAGTTGGGTACAGTAGGCGAAGTTGGCTTCACCAGCAGGGGGCTGGGCACCCCGACATCAACGATCAACCACCGCTCACGGAACCCGGCTGAAGGCGGAGGGAGGTTGAAGTCGATACCAGAGGCCGCAGTTTCGGGCAAAGCTACGAAGCTCACGCATGCCGAGCATTGAGCGGGGTCGACCAGGCGCAAGGAGAAGAAATGGCGCAGCAAGGCAACAGAAGGAGGGATTCCCATCAGCGCCTCACAAACAAAAGCAAAAACCAAGAGGAGGGCAATGGATTCAGGACCCAGATGCATCATGTGGATCTGGTAATGGGTGAGGACGGCGTTGAAGAAATCGGAGAAAGGAGGAACCAGACCCGCCCACAAGGCGTCGGCAAAATAGTGAACCTCGGTGATAATCCTGTCCGTGGGGAAGTGGGACGTAGGCCAAGCCGTCGTCCTCCCACACTCGTTGAAGACGGTGGCCAGAGCAGGACTGAGCTTGTCCAGGCACTCCAGATTGAGTATGATTGAGTGGCCGACGGCGGGAGCCACCGGCGGCGGCGGGCGAGATGGAGGCACCGACTTTTTCCCTTTCTCTTTCTTCATCGGAGCCATGGAGGTGGACGGGAGAGAGGAGATGTCAGATGGGATTAGAGGCAAGAGTCAGAGTTCGAAGGAAGGAAGAACAAGGGACAGTCGAGCAACAGGAAGAGGGGCGGCTGTGTACAACCGTGGGGCGACCTAGTGCGGTGCAAAATAAGGGAGCATGGGCAAACAGTACCGCCCACGCCCAATCAACCGCCACGCGGCACCCAAGGCCGCAGGATATTTGGGCCCGCGGCGCTTCACCCTTGCCCTTTCGCCTTTCAGCACGGCCAAGTCCATGCGCGCCTTGGGCCCGGGGGCTACTGTCGGCGTTCTGGGAACAGGGGTCCCACGACTTACCTGCCTGCGGCCTGCGGCGTGGCTCGAATGGGGGCCCGGCACGGCCCATCTTCACCAACACAAGACCCAAGACCCTCGCGAGGGGCCAAGCCTCGCGAGGCGGACGACACGGTGCTTCCTCATGCGCGGCCTCCTCAGGATGGCTTACGAGGAGGCGGAGAGATCAAGGCAGGGTACCTCGTGAGGTGCCCATGACGCAAGCCATGACGACCAAGGGTGCCAGGCGGGCGCTAGCGCGCGCAGCATTCCCCTTTCCTCTTTGGTGCAAAGGGGGCAAGCGCAGGCGAGAGGATCAAGCAAAGGCACCCATTTCGGTGCAACAAGACCAAGACCAGTCCAACGATGGGAAGGAGGTCACCATGGAGCCCAGAACGGCGTCACTAGAGGGCCTTTGGCAGGCGAAGACCAACTTTAGTCAGGATAAGTGTTCTAGATGTTCCCCTTCGAATTGGCCAATTGTTGGCGCCCTTCCCGCTCAAATATTTGGGAAGAGGCCCAGGGCCTTTGCCTATAAATAGGACTAGCCACCCACAGGGTAGAGGAGGAAGAAACCAGCTAGAACGTAGCATCCACAAACAGAGCTAGCAACACACTTAGAGAGAGAGAAGGGCGATCGAACTCCCCCAGCAGTTCATCCCCTAGCCAAGAACAGACCCTCGTGAGGCTGTTCTTCCTTGTACTGTTCATCCTCATCAGTCCAAGAGGCAATCCATCCACCACAAACTAGAGTAGGGTATTACACCACAATGGTGGCCCGAACTAGTATAAACCCTGTGTCTCTTGTGTTGTTCGTCCTGTAGTTTAGATCCTTGCGAGACGGAGAGGTAGAGGGCATAATCTCCACGCACACCCCAGAGTTCGAACCTTAAGGGTCTGCCGGAACCCGTGATCCGACAGTCATGATCACCGAATGCACGTGTACAGTTATCCCAGAGATCAATGCTCACCGAACACACAGAAGCTGAATAACAAGAGTCTTACATCCATACATATCGTATTACACAAGTAGGAACATTATGGTCAAGTCTTGATTATAACATTGCAGCAGAAATCTTTGTCGATAACTTCGACCCATGCCATCTGCCTTAACCCTATAGGCATTCTGACTGGGAAGCGTCCTAGCTCGCATGTTCGTCGCCGAACTATTCTTCTTCATATCATGTTCTTTCATGCCTCGCCAATAAAATAACCAGTGGCAAGCCAATGAGTACTTTTAGTGTACTCGCAAGCAACCCATGTTTTGACTCAAGATACAACATTACATGATATAGGTAATTTTTTGCAGAAAGCTAGTTTTGAGTGCAATGACATGTTCAACAACTTGTAAGACATGCATCAGGAGAATTCAAGTAACCATGACGACAGGTTACAGATATCAACATAAATAGAGTGGGCACCAACCCAACTCAATCATGTCAAGTCCTTTTACTTGACCCAAGTAGATCTTCCCACCTATCCAAACACACACACTGGTTTGTAAACATGTGGACGTAGACCAAGAGCGGTTACCGAACTGTCCTTGACCATGGACACGGCTATTCGAATAGTTTTACATTCTGCAGAGGTTGCACACTTTACCCACAAGATCCGGGGAAGTTCCATGCCATCCACGACCCGCGATACCTCAAGTACCCGGGGTAAGCACCCGATCACTATCTTTCTCTAGACGACACTAACAAGGAGACACTCATTGTTCCGTATCCTCACGATGTACATCGTACGAGACTCACTCGAGATCGTAACATCCGAGAGGGGACGCAACGGTGTAACCGGTGCCCTGTAAAAACAGTCGTGGCCGCCCTACCTGGCACGACCCCGTCCCAAGAGAGAGCACCAAGTCTCCCCCGTCACTAGTAATGCGGGCTCCAAGCTAGTATCGATCTAGATAATCAATAATGCCCTTTCCCATATAAGGGTAGAGTGGTTGCGCATGTAAGGTTGGAATAACGACCGCAACTTAAACCAATCCGTTTTGGAAACAACACACACTTGCCTCGGTACACCACTTCGTCATCAAGTGGTTACCCAACTCATCATCTCCCCCGGGCATAAGTGGCACCCGATGGGGTTTCAAAAAGTCTTTTGAAAATACTCTGTCTCCATCACCATGCATATTCCCGTCCCTTTTTGCGTAGCACTACTTTTGCATCCTATCTACTCCTACCGGCATAACCCTCATAGAAAGGTAGGGTCATGCATCATGCAAGTGTCAACGAGAAAAGCAACGGAGGCAAACCACCTCAAGTGGTCACCATTTTATCATGACTTCGATGCAAGCAATAAAAGTGCCATATGACATGCATAAAAAGGGTTTCTTAGACATCGTCAAAGGGCTGCTTGCCTGGTTCACTAGAGTCTTTAAGTCTTCTGGTCCTTCTCCAAGTACTCCGTCTACTTCGTCAACTAACCCGAAACAATCATAATAAGCAACACAACAAGGCAGAAAATAAAAGTGCTCTAAAAATATGGATTTGACTTTTCTGGGACTTCCCTGGTCATATGAAAAATAACCAGGGTGGTTTCAACTGGAATTGGATTAGTGAATATTTCTGAACATTTCAATATGATGGAATCAAGGGGTTTATGGATTTGCAAGAAGTGTACAAAAACATATTTTAGAAAAATGAGCAAAGGCACCCATTTAACAAAGGATGATTTTAGAAGCATCTAGGAGTTGGTTTCACTTGATTTGGAGGTCAAATGATTTTCCTATGAATTTGCAAAGTTGACAAATATGAAGAAATGGCTCATTATTTCATGTGGGACAGAAAGTATTAAGAAAAATGTTCATATGCTAAGTTATGAACTTAGAAGCATCTAGGAATTTGAATCAAGGCATTTGGATTAAATTTGAGCTCTCTGTGATTTTCTAAAGTTCATCACAGAAATAGGAAAATAGGATTTGATAAATATTTGTGAAGGAAATGCTTCTGTAAAAATGTGACAATAGCACCATGTGGTAGGGAATGATTTTAGAAACTACTAGAAATTTGAATCATCAAATTTGGAGTTAATTTGCATTATTTATGGATTTTTGAAGTTGACTAGAAAAAAAGAAAAAGGAAACAAGGCTTAACCTTATCCCGCGCTCATGGCGACAGAAAGACCGCGGGCCGGCCCAGCGGCTTGGCTGCGCGGGCAGAGGTGGTGACACCAAAGGCGCCCAGCCGCAGTACGCCTTCGCTGCGGGGACGCGGGAGAGAGCGAACCTGCCTCCACTTGCCAGCATGGCCCGATGGATGGGCCACTGACGAGCGGGGCCCACCTGCAGGGCCTTCGTCTTCGTCTTCCTCCCGCGCGCTCGCCTGGCCGAGGGAGCAGAGAGCCCCGACGACGACTGCCGGTGCTACGGGGCACCTCCGGGGACGCTCTGGTTATGGATGGGCTCAGGAGGTTGTGCCACATCCATCTAGGTGCTTTGCGCACGCCGACAAGGGCCGTAGCGGCGACGGCTTGGGCGGCCGTGGAGGAGGCCGTCGGCCATCTTTGGCCACGAGCGCGTAGCGTTCCCGGGGATGAACGACGGCGATGGAGGGCCCTGAGGTGGTGGTATGAGGGTACTGAAGTGGTTAGGGAGAGAAGGGAGGCTCGGGATAGCCCAAATTTAGGCGATGGACGGCGGCTCGGCTTCGGCCTTGGAGGTGGAAGGAGGGCACGGGAGGAAGAATGGCGCGGTCCGGGGGGTCCAGGGGAGGGAGAGAGGGCGAACGGAGGCCAGAGAGGGCTCGGGGTGGCCTTTTATGGCGGGGCGATGGTGCACCGTGGACGAGTGCGCCGGCGAGGTCGTTGCCATTGCTAGGGGTCACAGGGGCTCGTGGGCGCGTGTCCGGGGCGTTTGTAGAGATGGTCTACGGCCAGAGGAAGGGAGAGAAGGTGCGGGGAAGTGCCAGGGCGTCGCGCGTGTGAGCTCGTCCATTGGAGCTCTCGGGCAGCCGGTGCGCGTGTGGTAGGAGGCAGCAGGAGGGAGAGAGAGGAAGGGGCCAACAGTGTTGCGTGTCGTGGACGCCGAGGCGGCCTCGGGGGACACGATTCCGGAGCCCAAGGTCGACGAGAGGCCTTGGAATGGGCGTGCTACAGTGTCGGAGAGCACTGTAGCATGCTCCAGAGCGCGAGTTCTGCATGCCATGGCATTGTTTATGTGCCAGGGGCATGTCCACTAGTGTCTGGGGCTTTGTGGGGTGAGTAAACAAAGGGGAGGTGGCCTTGGATGCCTTGGAGAGCTACTAGGAGAGGAGAGAGGTTGAAGAAGAGGGAGAAATGGGCTGTCCAGAGAGAGAAAGTGGGGTTTTACCCATCCAATAATTGAGTTGTGGATTTGCCATTGTTACTGGAAGTGAAAGGGGACTAGGAGGGGTGTGGTAAAGAGTGGAGCTCATGGAGATTAGTGGAAGAGCCCCAAACAGGGTTTTTGGTTAACATGCAGAAGGTGTTTGATATGGTTTTGGTGTACTTGCACTAATTTACTTCTTGTGGCACTTGGTAGGGGTGTTTGTCATGACAAAATGACAGGGAAAAAGAAAGATGATCTCATTTGGAAGAGTTTGCTAATGAAGCTTTGGCAAACCCTAGAAAATAGCAGAAATGAACTTGTTAGATCTAGTTGAGCAAATCACTTCTCCTTGATGCACCACTTGGTGTAGTGGCCTCATTTGGTCATGTGAACATGCCCACAAAAGTTGGGGTCAAGGAGATAAAGTTGGTAGTACCAACTTGTTCAATTTTGATTCTGGTCAGAGAGGGTTTTGGGGCATTTTGGTGAACCAAAATGACCTTGATTGACAGGAGGCTTTGCACGGTGATCATAATATGCATTTGTGACTTGCTGGATTTTCCTTGGATTTTTATGAAAATATTTCTTGTAGAAATATTTCAAATCCTTGAAATGGGCAGAAATGGTTTTAGGAGGTTTGGTCCAATATTTTGATCATGACCATATGTTGAAACTCATATATATGGAAAATATATGTCCATTGAGTCTCCCTAATTTTTCTCAAATATTTTTTGAAACAATAAAATAATTTTTCCCTATTAAAGACCATTTCTGGCCTTAAGAAAAAGCCTTTAAATAAAATAGGGAAATAACTTTGAAAATTATATTTTTGTGGTTTCGGGGTATCCTATATCTAATAGAAGTCAAATATATTTTTGGAAAGATTTTTACTGCCCTTAATTAGGTACTTGCAGTGCAAACCTCAATTCAGGGGTGTTTGAAAAACTAATTTTTGACAATACTATTTGGCCAAATTATTTTTGTAAGAAATTATTTTTATGTCCTATACACATGGCATGATAATTGGTTCAAGATTTTTGAGCAAGGAGATGAAGTATAGGAGTTGGAGGATTTTATTTGTTTTTTTAGACCACTTGCAAACAGTAGTCAAACATTCAATCAAAGCAAAGACAAAACACTCAAAAGTTTTTGTCAAACCACATTTTATCATGATTGTAAGCTTAAGTGTAGTGGCATGAAAATCAGGGTGTGACACCTCCGTCTTGCCGAGCATGGCGTCGGCCTACCAGCACAACATGCGGCGTGTCCTGGCGGCTCAGGAGGCCAGGTACCACGCCGTCCTGGAGGAGATGGAGATGGTCTTCAGGGTACCTCCCGAGCCCCCAGAGCCTCCCGAGGCTCAGGGCTCCGGCGGCTCATGAGGAGTCATTTCTTCAATGCATGCCTTCAGCTGCACCAACTCTACTTCGTCTACAGAACCAGGTGACATCTTCCAAGCTCGTTTAGCTGGGAGCGCCCCTCGGGCTGCATTATTCCCAGGTCACATGGGTCCGTCCCTGTGGCATGTATCCCTTCTGCTTATGTCTTTAGCTTACCTTGCTGGGGGCGCCCCTCGGGCTGCATCATCCCCAAGCCGCTTGGGCTGGACCCGGTGGCATGTATCTTCCTGCATTTATCCAAGTTGAATTGCTCTCCATGCTTAGCCTGCCCACGGCTACCGCCTGCTCGATCACCGCCCACCACGGGACTGTTCATCCTATGCAATTCGCTTGCGCGTTAAAAGGGGGGCTCCTAAGCATCGTGACTCAGGAGATCTTACTAGCTCTCCAGCCCTCACCCCCTGGCCATGACCACGGCATCGCGACCTGGCATACCAGCGGCGGCTGAGCTCGCTCAAGGGCCGGGACCTGACGACGTAGAGTGCTTGCATCTAACTGCCTTGTAGGAACACACAGTCACCAAGACTCAAGACCAGGCGCAACCCGCCTTGAGGTAGGGCCTCGTGAGTCCCGCGCTGGCTCACGAGTGCCCAGATACACCTCGCAGCCCTGCCGTGCAAGCCACGT